>OY740719.1:108986008-110251031 GCA_963513945.1 Hydrotaea diabolus | reverse complement strand
GGAAGTGTACATACATAGGCATATTGTATATGTATTGTCGCCCGTCAGCTGTTTTATTCGGTGGGAAAAACAAACAAGTTTTGTTGGCAAAATGTCGTTTTCATGGGTGGATGCTCGATTGTCCGGCCCGCCAGACTGGGCTGGTCTCACACAGTGGTTTGTGGAAAATAAAATATTCATCCCTTTTTTAGAGACCTGGAAATGCGGCCTGGTTTTTTGTTAAAGGCATATCGTCTATCACAAGAACAGTTTTCTGAGTGACAGAATAATAACTTCAATTTTGCAGGCATGAGTTGTGGTACTGGTGAAAAGAATAGTAGGTTTAAAAAAAAAAAAATAAATATTTCCGAATTATAGCTTTAGTTTTATTAATCCTACGATTAGTGAACATATCAAAGTTTATTCAATTTCATACTGAAAATCGAAAAGTAGGCGTCCTTTAGTTAGGACCTGTAAATATTGCTGTTGGTATGTTCTATTTTTTTTTAATTCATTGGCAACGCTTAAAATGGAAAAAAAGATACACTTTGAGGCACTAACTTCTGACAAGGCGTGGCCGTGTTCTATTGACAACTCGAATATAAAAATGATTTTGTTTACAGGAAAGTACATACAATTTGCTTTAAAACACGTTTGTTTTATTTAATAAAATTGGGGAAAAAGTTATTCAAGAATAATCTTTAGCGAGTTTAAGCGAGCCTGGTTGTTACTCGCTTATAGTCTTGCTGAATAACTTTGGTTTTGTTTACATCGAAAAGTAGGCATCCTTGCTTAAAGTCTTCCTGAATAACTTTGGTTTTATTTACATCGAAATCTAGGCATCCTTTACTTAGAACCTGTAAATATTGCTTGTTCTATTTTTTTTATTTTATTGGCAACACTTAAATTGTTGGCGGTGTTTCTCGAAATTGTACGAAAGTGCATATTCGTCATAGGTGATACTTTCTACTGGTCGCAAAACTAAGCATATTAAAATCTTGTTTTACATTCTTGTTAAACTACTCTATTTATCTTTCGTGGTAGATTTTTCAAAATATCGCACAGACAATAAAAAACAACTTTAATTTAAAAAAAAACAGCCAAATTTGTTTTTTTTTATTTTAAATTCAAATTTTAAGTTTTTAATCCGAGTAATTGCATAAAAGATCTATTTACATTGAATTCCCAAAATTTATTTTTAAACATTTCAAATAGCTAAGGATCGGAATTCAATGCACTAAAAAATGCGTTTAAAGCGCCAAAATATGTACTTTAAAATGTAAAGAAGTCCAAAATGAAGTGAAAAAACATAATTTGAAGAAATCGCCTGGTAGCGACATTATAGACGCCAAAGTAATAATGTCTTTGTTAAAAAGGTTTTATATTCCTCACATTATTACTTAATTAAATCCCAAAATTGTCTTATTTTATTTTCTATTCAATGGAAGTTCGCTAAAATTAAAATGGCTTAAGGAGAAAACAAGAATCGCATCGTACAGGCCAATAATTATTACTTGAACAGTTTTTATTCTGGTTCGAGACCTTTTTGTTGTTTCTTTTTGAGAATTAACTAAAAATTGGTGACTACGATTGCCAGGCAGACTTTATAGCTGTTTCTAAACCCGATAAGGTTTTTCTTCCGCAGTATTTGGCAAACATTACTGCGGCTACAAATCAAATGACTTATACGGGAGACTCATTATGATTAATGAGAATTATCCTTTGCGTATAGTCTTCGAACTGTGCGAAGAACAATCTTCATAGCTCAATATCATATCCACCAATTCCATTTTGCATAGGCTTTCGTTGAAAACCAGAGATGCAAAAGCACAGAGTGTGTGTTGTACATGCATTCAAACATGCGTTGCACATTAGGGCGCACCAATCCTTATTAAATATGCTTTTCTTTTGTTTACATTTATTCGGTCTTTTATCATTATTATGACTTGAACAGTTTTTATTCTAGTTCAAGGCCTCTTTGCTGCCAATAAGTTTATTAACTGTTATCTCCAAAGTGTTTAAGAGATTGTTTCAGAAAATGTTTTTCCAGTCCTATTACTCGTAGTTTTAAATATATATTGCCTGAACACTAATTTGGTTTTAGGCAAGGCCTTGGTACCTCTGAACAATGCCACAGAGTGGTTAACACTATAATAAAGTGTTAAGAAGTTAAAAATTTTTGAAAATCGAGTAATCAGCCGAATTTGTGATGTCAATAGGCCGCCTCGGGGCTGTGTCTTGATCCCTTTGGTTTATTTTCTGTGAGGAGCCATTAAGGATAAATGTTACGGAAATCATCCAGAGACAATTGAAGCGTTAAAACATGAAATTGATTAAAGTGATTCGACCCGAAACAATCGAAATGTACTGAAAAATTGGGTTGAACGGATAAGGTACTGACGAGCCAGTTGACAAAGTCCAACCTTTCCAATAAAAGCAAAAATTCCAATAAAAGCAAAAAATTTGAAAATATTATCAGTACCTTTTTCAAAATTATAAATTATAATGACCCACAATGGATATGTCAATCCATTTCATTCATAAAAACTCATTTTTCACTAATTTAATAAAATTTACCCGTTTTACCCTGTCTTTTTTTTTTGGAAAATTATACCTGTTTACCCGATTATATTGTGCTTTTCGTGTTCTTTTCTTATTCTAGAGTTGTAGAGCATCGTGACAACTTTATGACATTTCCCAAAATAATTTCGAATTTCACGAAATCCATATTCAACCAGTGTGCTAACATCGGCCGCTCCTGCAGTAGAGCGGGTGGGTATGGACTGGACGGATTGTATTATATACACTTGTCTGTATAAACATATACAAATAAATGTATATACGAGTATGTATAATAAGAATATTTAGATGCCCAGATACAATATACAATTTCACATATTTTACAGCTGAGATTTTTGCACATGTATTTAATGTCCACATACATACATAGATTTGTTTGTCAATATGTATGTCTGTTGTCGGGTTTGTTTGTTTTCAATTTCTATATGAATTCGTACGTTATTTTCCTTTCAATAGATTTGTTTCTCGTTGGAATCCACACGTACTTATTTAAATGTATGTACAACAGGTCGTATCGGTCAAAGATTTTCGTTTTTGCATTTCAATAACAGAAAAAAAATATTTTTTTAAGATGGGCACAGATATTCCAAATAAAAAGTCCTAAAGGCGTAGCCCTACCGTAGAAGCTGAATTGGATGACAAGTTTGAAGAAAATCACAAGTACATGCTAGGGTTGCTATTTATATTTCAGGTCCTGACAATTTATATTTCAGGTCCTGACAATAATAGTTTTGCCACATGCATTTTACATTTTTGGCATAACTTTACTCAGAACGTTTTGTCATTTGAGCGCGGATTGCTTTGTTTCCAGTGTTTTGTAAAAATCTTCTCGGTCAAAAAATGGAATTAACAAATTCGTTTGATGTTTTTTTTTACAATTTTTGGCGTGGATTACTGAAAAAAATTTTTCTCAATGAACTTGTTTCACCTTAGGGTGATAAAGTACTACAAAGACCACTGCCAGTGGCTTTGTCGAAATCCATCAATCCCGAGCTTGAAACAAGAAAGCATGGTCGACATATGAGATACCGTAATATTAAGTTTTTCTTGGGCAATAGTATGATAAGTATCCATAAGATTGCATGTCATTTGGCTGTGAAAAAGATTTCTTCTCGTTAGATCCCACATAATTTGACGAGTGTTTAAAAAAAAGGTCGATTGGAGGAAATAAATGTTGAAAAATACACCGCGTAAGCTCAGATGCAGCGTATAACATCGTCACAGGTGACGAATCATGGGTCTATGCATATGACCCCGAAACAAAATAGCAATCGACTGTATGGGTATTTTAAGACGATCCAAATTTAACAAATGTTGTTCGTGGAAGAAACACATCGAAGTTAATGATAGTATTTTTTTCGGTAAAACCGTTTATGTGGGCACAACAGTGCCTTTAGTGGAACGGAGGACGGTTAATTTTGAGTGGTACACAACCAGTGCAAACTCTCCCACATCAGCTAAAGAAACCAATAAGCTACTTGATCACTCAAGATGTGAATTGATGGCTCATCCGCGTATAGCACAGAGTTGGCACTCAATGACTTCTATTTATTCCCATACATAAAAAAAACTGTGTGTTCAACGATTTTCGACACCTAAAGCAGTTGTTGGAGCGTCCAAAAACCATGTTTTGGCGGTGAATTAACTGAAGTGGAAAAAGTGCTTCGAAAATTGGCCTGACCGCATGCAAATGTGTATTGATCTTCACGAGAATATTTTGAAAAAAAACTTACCCTTTCGAACGATAAGTTATTGATTTTTAATTGCTGGACCCGAAATATAAATAGTAGCTTTCGTAGCGTGAGAAAACTTTAAAAGTTTTCATACTAAGGAAAACAGATTAGATCGGAAATTCAAACTTTAAAGAAGTTTTCAGTCTACATGGACGGTTAAAAAAATGGAGATAGGCACGGGCTTTTAAGTTTTATCACAAGCATTATTAATATAACCTTTATATAGACGACATCGTCTGCTAGTAGTAAAGACATCGTCTGCTAGTAACAAACATGTGCATGAAAGTAGTGAAACTATAATAGTAGTGTTTTTTTTTGCTTTGACTTGATATCTAAGTGTTTAGCAAAACCGTAATAGTTCAGTTATTTGTTGTGCTAACTTTCCTCGTGTCTTTACCCAGTAAACCAAATTTGCCCACAATGTCTGATATCAGATAATTATAACCAATATCTGAACTCTATCGAGAATTCTTACTGAAATTGTTACGAATTCTGTTCGATTTGTCTGAGGATTTTTTTTCAGAGAAGTAGTTCAGAATTTTTGTCAGCCCTCTCACATGTTTTTCGTTACGAACTCGGTAAGAAATCGAAACATTTTGCCGCATGTCGTACAGAACTCTGACCGAATTCTGAAGGTTTGGTTTGCTGCTTAGGAAAAGTACAGAGTGGAGTACACTCTAAAAGATAAATAGAAAAAAGTTTGTTATTACCGACTTAGTATTTGCATAGCTATCTATTAAGTAAAAATGGGCTACATAAGTACTTAAACAGTTATAATAAATTATTTTGCAAAACATACTTTTAAAGACGTTTGCCATAGCCATTAGTCAAATCAACACATTTTGTTATTAAATGACTTAAATATTAAGGGTTTTCTATCTAGTCTTAATTATCGAGACCTAACAGAAAACACTAATGATTTTTATGTTCCTTAGAGTTGCCAACCTTATGATGCATTTGAAAAGGGAAACAAACGAGCTAGACAACTATTGGTTTTAGTCAGTCCGATGATGCCCCTATTGGCAGTTAGTCCATTCTTTTCT
Source organism: Hydrotaea diabolus (assembly GCA_963513945.1). Taxonomy (NCBI): domain Eukaryota; kingdom Metazoa; phylum Arthropoda; class Insecta; order Diptera; family Muscidae; genus Hydrotaea; species Hydrotaea diabolus. The sequence continues at coordinate 110,245,696 of OY740719.1, read as the reverse complement.
TCTAGAACTGTTTTTTAAGCAACGTCCGGTCTAACGTAAAATTTCTCTGGTCAATTGTTATTTTTGAAGCAACAACTACATATGCATATATGTGACGCGCAAAATAGAAAGGGACCTAAGGTTAAAAACCAGTTGTGTTCAGGAGAGCCATTTTAAAGATTAGGTCCCTTTCTATTTGCGCTTAGAATCGTCGACTTCACTTTCATAAAACGCGCATATCTCTAGGAGGGAACACTTTTGGGACATGGGATCGGTCTCATTCGATGCTCAGGTGTTGTCCACATCAAAAAAAAGTGAAGAGTTGATGAAAAGTTTTGTTTAGGAGAGCCATTTTAAAGATTAGGTCCCTTTCTATTTGCGCTTAGAATCGTCGACTTCACTTTCATAAAACGCGCATATCGCTGGGAGGGAACACTTTTGGGGCATAGGATCGGTCTCATTCGATGCTCAGATGTTGTCCACATCAAAAAAAAAGTGAAAATTGATTTTTTTACCCTTAGGTCTCTTTCTCTATGCGCTGTCACAAATGTATACTTATATAAACGTATTAATGTATACAATTGCGTGTAGTCGATGTATATAGCTCACACTTGTTCGACAAAACGGTATTAACTCAAAATTATAGATTTAGCAATTTAGATGTAGATTCAAAAAAAACATGACATATAATTTTTGATAGAATATTTTTACTGTGATAATGCCATTTTCTTACATAAAATTAATATTTTAAATTTTTGAGTTAATACCATTTTGTGAAACAAGTGCTTTATGTGCAAATATACAAATGTATGTTCATCAATTTTCATCTAGCATCACTTTAATGATGTGACAAATAAATGTTTGCACTGACTGACGTCTGCCGCCGTCAGCTCTTTGCCCGTCCTCCATCATAGCATTTTGTTCATATTGTATTTCAACAAAGTGTTTATGAACTGAGAATGACAACAACAACAAAAAAATACAGACACAAAATCACCAACAGCAGAAAATAAAATAGAAATAAAACATCATTAACATGCGACATGTCAAACATATTCGAAATTTATATTGACAATAAACATTTGTTGTCGACAAAAACAACGTTTCGTTGAGTGTATCCAGTCGTGCCACCATTGCACAATGTCAAACATTTCTTTGGACAGCGCGGTAGGGTTGTTTTATTTTTTTGACCATTTCTCTAGAATTGAGTGCCTCTGAAGTTTTCATTTGTAATCAAATACTTGGAAATGTTTAAAGCATTACCGTTGCTATTGACCGGCTGTCGGGTAGTGGTGAAAAGTGGAAAACTTAAATATACTTATAAGTAGAGAGCTCAGACATAATATTGTTTAGATTATTTAATGAATTTCTAAAAGGTATACGAGTATAAGAGTTTGACCAATTACGAACAACCTTCAAAAAAACCGATATTCCTTCAAATGTCCAAAATCGAAAACCGATATTCCGGTTATTATGTCCAAACCCGATGGTCGGTTTCTCAAAAATTGCTAAAACCCGGTTTTTTGCTGTCGGTTTACGGTTTATTTATAGTTTTATTTTCGGTTTACGGTTCTTTTATAGTTTTATGTAAAAGCAAAGAAAATTAAAAATTTGCACGTAGGGAATATAACTTTTTATACACTGCAACACTCTGCTCAAAAGAATATTACAAATTAATATTTCTGGCAAATGTTTGTAACTTCCAAAAATATTTGCTAGACCCACCTATAAGTGTACCGATTAACTTAAAATGTCCGCTTATCCGTCAGAAAGCTGTGCATTTAAAACTAGCAATTACAAATTTGGTCGCAATTGTTGTCTTCATGAAATTTGGCAAAAGTAAGATTTTTGACAATGGAGGATGCCAATGAAATCCGTTCTTTAATGAAAAAATCCGTTCAAATTTAGATATAGCTCCCATATGTATTTTCAACCGATTTTATGTTTTTACGGTTGATAATAAAATATGAGAGGTATTTTTTTAGAACAAAAAAAATATAAAAATTCAAATCAAGTGTGGAACCTTTATTGGCAAAGGACATATGATGGCATTTATTTTTTGAAAATGATTCAAATGTTGGCAACTGTATTATGGAAATGAGCGTTCGGTGAGAAACGGGAAGATCCGCTGTTTTCGACCAAAATTTTTTTCAGTAATGAGGCCCATTTCTGGCTCAACAGCAAAGTCAATAAACAAAACTGCCGCATTTGGGCTGAAGAGCAACAAGAAGAGGTTCAAGAGGTGCCATTACTTATAAATACCCAAAAAAGCAATGAAATTTTCTATGAAATCCAAATATGTTGGTAATTTAATAAAAAAATCCAAAATTCGATTACAAAATTATCTTTATGCCGTGCTTACATTGTTTTTAAATTTGCCTAGTAGTTTCAGAGATATCTTGAAGTTTTGAAAAAACAAATATTTTTAAAATTTAAAAAAAATTGTGTTCTTTAGTAGATTAAAAAATGTGACAAAACTTACAGTTTTGGTTCAAAAGCTTTTAGTTCAATATATTTCAAACAAAATGAGATTTATTTCATTGAAATCGGTACACAACTTTTGATTTTTGTTCACAATTGATAAAAATCGCCATTTCCTTTTAAAATTTTTTTAATACATGTGTTTGTAAATGTAACTTATAAATTCAAGTTGATAGAGAACAATTGAGATTAGATTTAAATTAGTAAAATATACCTATAAATTCTAGTCCACACATTAAAAGTTCATTCCGTTCCCTTGTGTCCCTTAAAAAAACTAAGACTCAAAAAACGAAACAGTTGTACCTCTACTCCTTTCAGGTGTTACAAATTTCTGCACGAAGTTGCAATGCCCTGTAGTACAATGTCATGTGGGATGTAATAAATGCAAGCTATTAATTTTAATTAGACAATAAAGGTGTTAATTTAATTGTATACAATTTACGTTTTATAAAACGTTGTTCTATTTATCATGTCATCATCATCAGAATCGCTGAAACTTTAATGCTTATGTATTAATAAAATATTGAATACATATTTGGCACTTGTGTTATAAATATATCGTAAAATCACAGGGATCTGGGAGCTATGCTATGCGATTTTGCACAAATCACAAAGCTCTCGATGTTCAAAAACAAAATTCTATCTACCGACGTTTGGAAAAAAAAGAAAATATTTTTAGTTTTCAAAAGTAAACAATAGTTTTTCCGTCTTGATCATGTGATGGTCATTGTAGGCAGAATATAATTTATCTATTCCAGGCTAAACACAGCGGAGGGTATTAATAAGTAAGACGTTTTTGTGTATCTCTTAATCGGATTTTTTTGTAGCACAGAATGTATGAATTTGTGTATGTTTTGAATATATGTATGTAATATAAGTTTATATGTAACCCACATATTACCATTTGATATTGCCATAAACAAAGCAAGTGAAATTATCGATCGATCGTTCCTAGAAATTTTAGGGTGACCAGGCGAGTAATAATAGTATTTATACGCCAACTTGTGGCACAGTGTATTTTAACACCAACCTCTGCCGCTAATCAAATCCGTAACAAGCGACTAATAAGCAACCCTACCGGCACACAGTGGTCCAGGACCGATTTCCATCGGTCAAAGTTCTATAACTTTTGATCTAGTAAATATTTTTAAGTTCTGTGAAAAAAAGGCAATTGTAGCCAAGGAGCATATAAAACCGGCTATTGGGTAAATTTTAAAAATAAGTCTGAAGTAGTCTACACTTTGCAGTGTGATCATATTGCTCTCAATTTTTTTCAATGTTGCCTAAGTTAGTTACCTCAAAAGAAGAAAGAAGGATATTAACTACGAGTACTATAATGATAAAATTAAACATAGTGCTTTAAGATTCTAAAATAACCAAACTAGCTTGCAATAGGCCATACCATCATACAAGATTTCCCTTTCGTTTTTTTATCCTCTCGACACACATTTTTAATTCTCCTGTTGATGAAATTTGTGGGTGTGAAATTAAGTTTATTGCTTATATCCCTTTAATGCCTTAAAATTATTGTAGTAAAATTACAAAGTTGTCTATATTTTCCAATTGATAATTCGAGCAAAAAATTGGTATGTGCAATTATCACAATTAATATATTTCGTTAACAAGCCAAACTTTTAACCCAATGTTAAAATGATATTTAACGAAAGGGAACAACAAATAAATTTATAAATTTTTTTTAATGGCCAACGTATTGAATGTGTGTATATGTTTTGGTTTGTATGCAGTGCAAGGGATTTTTATTGTCTTTAATTTGTTTGCTTGGAAACTACTGCTGGCAGTTCACGTTAAATGTGAATACGCTTGTCCTTAAGTGTATAACTGCTGAACATGGTTACATCACATTCGTTGTCCGAGTCTCATAATGGTGAAGTAGCGCTCACCGAAACTTTAATTGCTAGAATCCTCCTTATTGTAGTAAAATTTGCAAAAGCACCCAAAGTTTTTCCAAGTTTTCTGTATACCCACGTGTAAAATAACCACTTTTTTTTAAGATTTTCTAATTTTCAAAACTATTTTTAAACAGATAAAAACCTCTGCCTTAAAAGACCATAACTTCGATTTTACTTTGGTACTCATACTGGCGTCTTAAATCTTTCTTTCCCACACAAGATTTGTTTTTTGTTTAATGTGCTTTATGACAGTCATGTGCCTTTAATTTTCTCAAAAAAAAAAAAAAATATGAAATCCAAATCTACGTATTGCATACGATGTCTGTGTGTTGAATTTCATAATGCTCATGTTGTTTTTGGCAAAGTTTCAAAATGCATGGAATAAGTTCAATTTAAAGACAAAATGCGCCTAGATAAAAATCTTATCTTCGTTAGTCTGTCCGCTGGTCCATAGGATTTAGTGAATGAAGCCAAATGACTTAGAATGGTACATATTCCATTTAGTGGATCACCACATCAAATGAAATTTCGTTGTTTTGAAAGGCGTGTGGCGTCATACAAATTCAAATTTATGTGCCACGTAATCAAAAAAACAAATATGCGTATTGCGCCTTTACTTATTTGGAACGACAAGGTTTGGTTTTTTTCACGTCGCAAAATAATATTAGTCATTTACGAGAGGACCAATAAATTGTTAAAGGGAACATGATATCGATAATGTTTGAAATTAGAGTTCTATGAGAATAAAAGGTTCTTATTTAGTATTCGGGATATTTAAAGATATAGTTTTTAATACATGTGGAAAAAGGTATCTCTTAACAAAATTATTATAAACAAAAACAAACCATAATCTCAAAAATGTCTAAGATTAAGGTCTTAAGCCCATGCACAATTAAAATCTGATCAATTATTAACATTGACATAAGTACCTGAATTACAGGAAATATCTTTTCAAATAAAGTAAATAAACGAATTTACTGAAATCGAAGACTTACTGAAACACATGTTTGGATTGCTTTTTTAACCTACACCATGATGCAGACTATAGAGGACTCCGTCATTCAAATTTACACCTTATTTAAAAAACCCACTTTCCATGTTAACCCATTCCTGCCTAATGGGTATTTAAATATCCATGAAAGTGTTGATACATAAATAATTTTAGCGTGTGCGATATCGCGGTATTTTTTTTATACAAAAGAGGAAAGATTGGGCTAAATTAAAGCATTTAGCAGGATTTTTTTATCTCTTGTTTTTTGCAGGCAAAAATCGTAGATTTTTTTCGGAAATGCTCCGAAAATTGCTGTCAAACATAAGAAAATGATACAAATTAAAAATTTCTAATTTTTTAGCGAATAGCTTTAGTTGTCTACTACGTAATAAAATCAGGCAGCGATACGTCAATACATCTAGCCTCCAGATCCGGTCAAATGCAAATGGGTAATTTTATTGAGAAACAAACGGCTAGTGAAATACCCATGTCATATCTCAGGTAAAAATTGAGTTTTTTCATCTTCTATGGTTTTTTGGACATAAATTTCCAAATTTCATGAAAATTGTACGAGCCGATCTTTGGGCAGGCAGTAACGGGTTAAGCGTGTGAGCTTTTTCGGATTATAAGTTATGTTTTGTACACCATTAATTTGAAAAATTAAGACATTCCATGACGATTCAGTTCCACAGGGACAAGTTTTCACAAACGTGTATGAGCCAGTTCGTACCAGTGCCAACAATTGCGCGTGTTTGCAGATGAATGCTCACTCAAGGTTTAATTTAATATTAATGACAAATAATGACATTTTTTTGTGGTCATTTTAACAAATATCGTGTTTCGATTTTACCGTAAGTTGAACCTTAATTTATTTTCTTTTATTAAGGTTACCTGCCAACGGGTAGCAGGTGTTTGCTTAAATGTCCTTAATATGACATTTAATGTTAATGTATTTCTAATTTATATAAATAGTCATGCTATCCTGTAATTGAATTGTAAATGGTAAATATAAAAAAGATTTCTATCGTCAAGTTCAATAACCTTATCGGTGAAAAATGGTATATGTTTTACATTATAATAAAAAAACAAAGGAATTTTGTGTTCTAACGTTTGATAAATGTCTTCATAGAAGGACTATGCAGTTTGCCAGCTAGGACTTTATATAGTTTGTACAGTTTGGAACCATAGAGTTATATTTCTAAGTTCTCGCCCCTCTGAATATAACCAAACTAATGTTTAACCGAACATTAATCACATTTTTAGTGATTGCCAGAAAAAATTCTTCTTCTGCAACGGAATTTTTGCAGTTTCAACCAATTTCTAACTAATTTTGTCTCCGCGTGCAGAAAAAAGACAACCTAAAAATTTCGACAAAAAATAGATATGTGAAATTTGTCACTATTCAATTGAATATTTGGTAAATAAGCTTGTAGCATTACATACTACTTTATCAGATTCAACTTGTTATAAAAGAAACAAAATCAATCAAAGTTTCATTGAAACATAAAAATTGAATTGTCAAATATGAAAAAATAAATTTTAAGATTTATAAGTGATTTAAAGATAAGCAGACGTTTTTATATTTTATTTCCCTTATAATTCGGTCACCCTCGACTTTTACACTCGTTTTTAAAGATTGATTAATAAAATGCCAAAAGGACAAGATAATCAACATGTACACGGACCAACTGAAAATTTTTTTTTCTGTGGTGCTTTGATTACTACTATAGTCCGACTGTCCGGACGGATCAATGAACATCATACATTGGAATCAGATAGTACTCGTAGTTCGGAATCGATCGGAACTATAGACAAAGAGTTTATCTCCTTTCCTAAGTCTAAGTCACAATGCCCCATTTCTCTCAGCACCTCAACTATAAATCTAGAAATAAATGGCGACCAGGTTATATAAGTTTTGTTTTACGCATGACGATGGCCTGGAAATTATTAAGAAATATTAGCTGTGATCATTTCAGGTTACATTCTAAGCTAGCATTTGTATGGAAGTTACCCGTTTAGCAAGTGAGTTGGTCTCAAGTGGCTTAAGAATCGAGTAAGAGTTACCACACTAATTTGTTCACAAAAATTTAAACATGACACACCCTACTATATAAAAACATATGTTTTTGTTACGTATACAAAAAATAATCAAACAAGGAGAGGTGTCATTGGCAAATTTGTATTGGGTTCTACTGTATGAGATGTACTAAGTGTAACTACAGGCGTATTTAATTAGTACTCACTAATTAAAGGAGTAAGTTGTCACTTAGGCGAGAACTTCAAATCGTTACAAGAAATATTTGGAATTGTTTGTTTTCAAGAACTAATTGGCCTTATGCGTAGTAAACCATTTGATAAGAAAATTTTTTATTTTAAATTTTTCTAAAATTTTATTATTTGTAGAAAAAGTTATTCAAGAAATACTATAAGCGAGTAATAACCGAGCTCGCTTAAACTCGCTAAGTGTAATTCTTGAAAAACTTTCTTTCAAAAAATTTGGTTTATATAAAACGAACGGACCTTACCGGGAATTGTCTATAGTTTTCTGATAACAAATTATTTTTTTATTCTTGCACTATGGTTTGTAGTTATCGCGTTAGCGACCTCCCAGGCAAATTGTTAATCGAACACGGCCTATAAGTCATCTCAAACTGATTTTTCAAAAACATTTTACTACTAATTATTTCCCGCAACATCCCACTAAGGAACAAGGGAAACTTCTCCCAAATCAGTGAGTTGTGCACTGTTTAAAGCCGGCACCGAACGGCTAATGCATTTTATCGAGAAGTTTTTACAAGGCTTCGAGAAAAATCTCTTACTGATAAAGTGGGCGTCATTTACGAAGTGGAAGCCTGACGCTGAAAAATGGTTTTTAGCCGTGTTTAACTTGGGTGAACTGGCATGATTGTCGGGTACACTTCCATCATACCACGGCGGCCCACTAAACCCATTTTAAAAAGCAAAAGTGTAGTAATTAATAGATCTATTATATTGCATTGATTTAGCTTTTGACGAATTCGACAATGAACCCTCTTTTTATGCAACTCTCTTTGGTGTATACAATGAGAAAGTTTGTTGCTATATTACTCTCAATTTGACTAATGTTGCCAGGTTATCACTAGGTAACTAAGCTAGTTACATCAAAAAAATACGGCTATTATCGAAATTCAATTTATTGTAAAAACTCAACATGATTTCGTAGTATAGTCGGTCGTCAACATAGCGTGAGTGGCATTTATTAATTGATTAAATTAAAAAATATTTATTATGATGGTATTATACTGTCACTTGCTTAATTCCATTGAAATTGTCTTGTTATTTATTGTTAAGATCTCTTCATTTGTATCTGTGATGTCGTGTTAGACATTTATGAGATTTGTAGGACTATGATTTTTTGACAGAGGATCATAAAGCATTATTGATATTTATTAATCTCATAGATTTAAAAAATATTTTTCAACTTTAGTATTTAAAATGTCGACTAAAAGAATACCGATTTGCACAACACCATTATGATCGTTACATAAGTTTACTCTAAACATCTGATGTCTATTTAAACAAGTGAATACATTTATAGCCAATTTATTGAAATGCCAAAAATTTCAATTTTCGTTTAAAATATTCTATTAATCGAAAACGTTTTTAATGTAGCGTAATTTTCTGTTTAATGTTATTTTAATTAGTTGTACGTTGGTTGTTGTTATTTAAGTAATAAAGTATTTAACAAATTCTTTGTTGTAAAACAAAACTTTCAACGTTTGTTATTATAAACAATTTATGAATAACATCGAAATTTTATTACACATGTACAGACGTTCGTTTAAAAGTACTAAGATTTTCAAATACAAATATTTGAAGAAAATTTTAAAAGTGCAATACAAAACAAACAAAAAAAAATAATTTTACTGCTTTTTTACTGTCGCTTTCATTTGAATTGGCTAATTTTTTGGGTGATTGTTGCATCGGTCGAATTTATTTTACCAACAGACGTACGAATCTACGAATACATACGGATGACAAAGAAAAGTGTGTATGAAATTTTGTTGAAAAATTGCCAAAAAAAAAAAAATGTTTTTCTATTTTCTCGGCGTTGTTTGTACAACAAACAACAAGTGGTACATTTTTGGCTAAACGTCAAAATTTTTGCAATTATATAGTGGGGCATCAAATTATACATCATTTTGGATACCTATATTATATACTCACATTGATATATATATACGAGTATATATGAATATAGTACACATGTGTCTTTATGTTTATATGTCATACATGTTTATATGTCATATGTATAAAACTGTCGTTATAAATATGTATTCTGTTTTTCAAATTTGAAAGTAAAAACATTTTTTATTTTACTCCGGCTCTAAGAATATTTGATCTGATCAGATCTGTTGTTTGAAATGGTTGCCAGTCTTGTCGAAATAGAATATTTGATAAGAGTGCACTGTTTCGAAAATAGACATTGATGTAAAAATTCAAATGTTAAATAATTGATTTTCACAGTTTTTTAATTAAATTATTTTAATTATTTATTTTTTAAATTAAATTATGCGATTTTTGTTGTTGTTCTGTTCTGTTGTTGTTCTTAAACGGCTGTCAAATTATTAGGACTAGTTATGCTTTGTTGATACTTTGCTGTACTTTAATTTAAAGAAGTAAAATCTTAGCTAAGTTCGGCCTGGCTGGATCTTTTATATCCTCCACCGTGAATTCGCAGAAGTGGTCCGCTTTAGGGCTTATCTCAGCCTAAACTTCAATATATATAAATATTTGAATTAGCAGTAAAATTTGCTTTAAATAAGCCATGTACGAGTATGTTTGGGCTTACTATAGAGTGGACCATTTAAAGTTTAAAATTTGAATCGGCTGTAAAACAAGTACTGATAAATTTTTTAAATTTCTTGTTTTATTGGAAAGGTTGAAATTTGTCATTTGTTAATGGAACACCATCCGATGCGTTTTCGCTTCGCCCAATGGGCTGAATATTGTTTGGCAGGAGAAGAAGAATATTACCGAACCCAGAGAACCCACACGTACCTACTGAGAAACCAATCCACAACGAGTCACTGTTTGGTGTGGATTTTGGGCTGGCGGCATCATTTGGCCATTTTTCTTCGAAAATGAGCAAGGAGCCGTCGTTAGCGTAAACGCACCATGCTCAGCGAATTTTTGTTTCCCAAAATTCAAGAGAATGACATGGACGACATTTGGTTTCAACATGATAGGGCCACATGACACACAACCATCGCAACCATCGATATTTTACGCACTGATTTTGAAAAATGAATAATCAGCCGAAATTGTGTTGTCAACTGGCCACCTCGACGCTGTGGTTTGGGCCCTTTGGATTTTTTTCTGTGTGGTGCCATTAAGGATAAATGTTACGCAAAGCATTCTGAGACAGTTGAAGCGTTTAGAAGTTGCCGTTGAAGAGATTCGACCCGAAACAATCAATAATATACTAAACAATTGGGTTGATCGGATGAGGTACTGCCGAGCCAGTTGCGGTAGTCATATGAATGATATTGTGAAATTTCGTGATACTTTGCCAAAGCCACCTACTCAGAATGTTGGCAGTAATTTTTAATGATTTCCAAACGTTGCTCGTAAGTGAACTTTACCATGATCAAATTGTTGACTTCTACTAACGTTTTGACACTGAAAGATCATCAAACAAAAATGTTTGAGGGTGCGTTGACATAAAGATACTATTGGAAAGCCCTGTATTGGAAAACCCTGTATGTTTTAAAAAAATTGCCCAGTAAATTACAGTAGGGGTCACCGATGACGAAAAATCGATATCTCCTCTCTTAGTTTAGACCTTTTTGTCAAAGATATTGCAAAATGTGCACTTAAGTACTAAAGGGCTGTAAAAAAATACACTGATTATAGTTTCAGATGAGCTTCAGATGAAGCTCATTTTCATCTCGGTGGCTAAGTCAATAAGCAAAATTGCCGCATAGGGGGTTTTAAGAAACATTCGTGACTATTATGAAGCCAATTCATCCACAACGAGTATTGTCGAAAATGTACAGAAAAATTGAGTTAATCGGTTGAGCTACTCCCGAGCCAGTTGTAGTAGGCATTTCATTATATTGTGTTCCATTATTAAATGAAAAAGTTCAGTCTTTTTAATAAAACCAGAAATTTGATAAAATTATCAATACGTTTTTACAGCCGATACGTTTTTAAAATTTGAAATAAACCTTCCTTTACTTAGATAAATAAAATCAGGATATCTTTAAAATAAAGTAGTAACTTTTAAAAAGATAATATTAAAGTTTTTGAAAATAATATTTTTTTTCAAAGGCTGCAAATTTCAATTTTTAAATGTTTTTAGTTTAAAAAAAATTGTTTCACAAATCCGTTTCCATACTTTTTTTTAATTTTTTTTTTACAGAACTTTTGTTAAAATGCCCAGGAACAGACCTATTATTTTTCATAGTGCTATCTAAAGTGACCAAGAATAGTAAATAGAGATCAAAAATTAACATATGAAAGAAACAATAGTGGACAAAATGGGGCTTTGGTAAAAAAAGTGTACAGCGAAAAACTAGTGCACAGAAGGCTAAAATAGTGTACGGTAGCTCAACGTTGCGATGCCAGTCAAAGGACTTAAGCCTGCCACAAGTTGTTTGGAATTTCAAATGGGCAAAATCAGCCCAGGGAGAAGTTTCCATTGAAGTAAAAAAGTAAACATTTGTAAGTTTTTATTTAACAGTGTGTTGTTAACGGTATGTTTTGTTGTTGTAGTGGCAACTGAGTGCCGGGGTGACAGCCCTTGGCCGAAGAATTGTCACTCGGGTCAATCCTGTCCACAGAACCGGCTGTCGTGGGATTAGATTTTCTTGACCATACCTAAAGAAGCTTTTACTTGACGATGCTTTAAATCTTTTGCACTCAAAACTTAATGTATATAAAATATAAGGGATTGGAAATAAAATATCCGGTCTTAAAAAAATCAGCCTTCCTTACCTAATAAACTCTTTTTAACCGAAAGGCGGTTATAACCTGAATTTTAATGAATTCTCTAGACACATTAAAATATGCGTTCACATTTTGTGTATTAAATTTTTAAAAAATGTTCCCTCATTTACAAAACGCTTCCACAGAATGCTTAGCATTTCATCTAGAGTCCCCTTCTCCGCTTGCCCATCAACAGATCTAATTTTTTGTTTGCATTTTAGATTATTTTTATTCCGAAATAAAATTGCGGTTGTTTGTTTTAATTTACTAGTGCGACAGCAACAACAACGAACGCAAAAAGTGAAGTGAATAATGGATTATAAATTTCGTCGGATTTCGTAAGTGTCGCCGGCATGTCGCGCATTGCTAAATATTTTCGTTTGGAACCAGGCCGGGCATAACTAAATGTGCGGGCTATGTGTGTATGCGAGTGTCGTTCGCCACGCCACTTTCATCCATAAAGTGAGCAAGAAATTCATCTTAATTTTAGAATATGCATTTCTTCTCATGACAAGGAAACAAGATACACATGCCACTCGCCGCAATCCACCAACAGAACATGTCTACGTAACGCAATGATTGAAATTTTGATGCTGATACGTATGCATAGCCGGTACCCGGTTGCCGGTCGACGCTACTTAACCCTAAACCAACGGACAGACGATGACGACGACAAACATCAAAAAATCACATGTAATTTCTGTTGCATGACATACGCATCTCGAGCGAGGTTGTTGCACCCAAAAAACAGCGTGACTGACTGGCGGTCTGGCTGGCTATAAATGCATGATGCTCTCGAGAGGACTTTTCTGCGGGGCGCATTAAACTATTTTTGGATATTTCTGAAAACGAAGTGCGGGAGGCTGTTGGCGTAAGTGTCAACGGTGGGTTGCAAGCAATACATGTACAGGCATTACCATCAACGACGACACCACCACCACCTCTATCCACATCCCCTGCCAACTCAATTCGTTTAGTTTTCAGACTTTATTTTAAAAATAACACCTTCTTTCCGCTTTTCGTAAATTTACTTGGCATGTGGTCCGAAATAAAAAGAATGGCATTTTTTGTGAAAGTGATGCAGGCGAGCTAGAGGAGCGCGACGGACCGTAGACATTTAACGATATCAACCTACACCATGCAATTTTTAATTGGGCAAGTCAGTGAGACAGGCTTTGATATAAATTACTCAGTAATTAAAATAATTAATTTTGTACGAGTATAAGTTTATAAATGAAGCCAATAAATGCAGAGGGCAATTGTTGAGACTATTTTCTAAATTTTTTAACAAATTCTCACAGGACAGACCCAAATGGTCAAATAAATGTGACATATAACGGAATGTGATGGAACCCGATCGATTTAAATATTACTTTGGTATTTAAATTTTAAAATAAGTCATGATAATATAAATAATAAAAAATATGTTTGCAGAATACATTAAATGTTTGGAGCATACTTCAAAACAATGGGTGGATGGTATATTAAATTTGCCATTCCGTGTGCAACACCACGAAATATTGATCGGAGACCCTATAAAGTATATTTATTCTCGTCTTCCGTGTATCTGTTTCAAGCATGATATCGGTCAAACGAATGAACCTAGGATGCCGATATTTTGCATGAAGATGGCTTGTGTTATAAAGCTGGGCGAAATCGGCCAAGGGTGAAAAAAGTTTGAGTATTTTCTTAGCACATATAATTTTATAGTGTACTGTGGGTACGCACTAAATACCTTAAAAGAGGGCATAGTTGCTGGAGTTTCTGGCTTAAGTGGCCTTAAAAACGTACCTGTTGTCAAAACTTATTAAGTCAATAAAGACATAGTACTCTTAAAGAAAATTTTGATACGAATTCAAATATAAATTTATTTTGATATTTTGGCTAAGATGAGAACCCAAGAGACAGCTAGATTTTTATAAAAAAAATTTCACCGTTATAAGGGTGTCAAAAAACCGGTTATTTTAGAATATCGGCTATCGGTTTAATTAAAAAAAAACGATTTTCGGAAACCCTGGTTTTAGTTGTCAATGAAACTGGATATTTTGAAATAATAACTAATGAACAAACTCCAATTATTGCTTAAATAATAAGCGTTTTCCATTGTCTCAGCTTTTAATGCATTTTTCAAAACGAGAATAACGTGATTCTGGCTTAGTTTAGATTAAAGCGAGATGTTAATGCTATAATTTTTTTTAAAACTGCTGTTTCGTAGAGCGTAAAACAACCAAATCTTTTTTTAAACTAATACCTACAACTCCAAGCACTTTTAAACCTAAATTTTGAATATTTATTTCATTCTTTGCTAAAAGGTGGGCCATTTAAAATTTTAAATTTTTATCGGCTGTAAAAAAGTACTGATTTTTTTTTCAAAATTTCGGTTTTTTTTTTTGGTAAGGTTGAACTTTGTTATTTAATTATGAACCGATGCGTTTTCGCTTCGCCCAATGGGCTAAAGATTGCTTTAGCACGAGATGAAGAATTTTACCGAAAAATCATGTTTTCAAATGAAGCTCGGTGGCTATGGCAATAAGCAAAATTGCCGCATATGGTGTTAAAAGAACCCCCACGTGACTATTGAGAAGCTAATGCATCCACAACAACTCACTGTTTGGTGTGGATTTTGGGCTGGCGGCATCAGTGGGCCATTTTTCTTCGAAAATGAGCAAGGAGCCGCGGTTACCGCCAACGGTGAGCTAATTTTTGTTTTCAATAATTTAAGAGAATGACATGTACGACATTTGGTTTCAACAAGACGGGGCCACATGGCATACAGCCAACTTGCAACCATCGATATTTTACGCACTGTTTTTGAAAATCGAATATTCAGCTGATATTGTGATGTCAATTGGGCGCATCGGAGCTGTGTTTTGAACCTCTAGAATTTTTTCTATGGAGAGCCATTGAGGATAAATGTAACGAGAAGCATACAGAGACAATTGAAGCGTTGAAACATGAAATCGACGTTGCCATTCAAGAGATTCGACCAAAAACAATCGAAAATGCACTGAAAATTGGCTTGATCGGATGAGGTACTGCCGAGACAGATGTGGTAGTCATACAACGTGGGCCAAAAGTTGCCATGGGGTTTTATTTTATTTATTATTTTTTCAGATTATATAAGTATATAAACACTTGGAAATTAAATAATGGAAAGATTCACAACTGAACAAAGAACCAGAACACTAAAATTTTATTATTTAAATCAGCAATCAAATATTTTAACGCAAACGTATGTTTGATGAAGGTCATTTCCATTTGAATGGCTTTGTTAATAATCAGAACTGTAGGTTCTGGGGTTTTGAAAATCCAAGAGAAATTCATCAACGCCAATTGCACCACATTAGGTGTACAGTATGGTGTGGGATCAAATTTTAGGAGAGCAAATAATTTCCAGAAATTCGGAAATTATTTGGCCAGATCTGGCGGCACCAGACTACATATTTTCTTTGGGGTTATTTGAAGTGAACAAGCCCGAGACAATCCTTCAACCCAAGACCAACATTGTTGCAAAAATTCGAACGCTACAGACACAAATTTTGAAAGATGTTATGGAAAATTGTCTAAAACGAGCCCATCATTGTGAAGCTGAAAACGGGGGTCGTTTAAGTAACATTATTTTTCATACATAGTTTAAAAGAAATTCCATTTTGTTTGTATATTATATAAACCGAGAAAAAAATTAATATACGAAAATGTTATTAAAGTTTTTAACCACATGGTAACTTCTGGCCCAGCCTGTATATGAATGATATTGTGCCCCATTATTAAATGACAAAGTTCAACCTTTCCAATAAAAATAGAAATTAAAAAAAAAGACTTTTTACAACCGATTTAAATGTTAAACCGACCACCCTGTATTGAATCTCGATCATACTTTCATATATAATTCCCACAAGATCTCATTATTAAATTGCCTATAAATAGAATTTATGAGTTGGTTCATTGATATTAATATTTGCTTTTTGAATGAAAGTTAATAAAATGAAATCGTTAAATCAATTAGAACTTCTTAGATACTCGTATTTGGAAATTATTTTTTTTATTATTTAAATCAGCAATCAAATATTTTAACGCAAACGTATGTTTGATGAAGGTCATTTCCATTTGAATGGCATAATTTAGAATTTGGCCAAAAAATATTTTATCTCTTTTCAAAAATCGTCACCAAATTCCAATATTCCAAATTAAATTGTAAACAAATTTTACATAACTAAAATTAAATTAAACTATAAAAACATGTCATCCTTAGACTTACCCCTCCGCCATTTTCATCATTTTTGCTGGAGATTTCGATTCGCTGCTTAAAAAGTCAGCGGTGGCATTTTTCAAATTATTCCTTATATTTTCGCCATTCTCCTTAAGCCTGGAGGCCTCTTGCAATTTCTTGTCTAAGGTATCTTGCATGTTGCCATTGGTACCATTTGCCGAGGGTTTAAGATCTGCCTGAGCAGGAGGATTGGGTACTGCGATTGGTACAGGCATTTTGTCGGCGGCTGGTTTAAAGGGTTGAAGAGGTGTAACGGGCTCTGGTGGTGTAGCAGGTTTGGGTGGAGTAACCGGCTTTGGAGGTGAAACCGAAGCAGGTTTGGGTTGGACTGGCGCAACGGCGGCTGGTGGTGGAGGTGCTGGTTTTGCAGGTGCTGGAGCTGCAGGTTTGACTTCAACTGGTTTGGGAGGTGCTGGTGCTGGCGGTGAAGGTGCTGCTTTTGGTGCTACAGTCGGTACTGTCGGTTTTGGTGTCGTTATCGAAGTAGTGGCGGGTTTATTATCTAAGGCCTTGTTCGGTGTTACAGTCTTGTTACTGGTATAAAAAATATCAAAGAATGACCAACCAAAACGTTTGCTAAAAAGGATGGAAAAATAAAAAAGGGGGAAAATAAAATAAAAATAATTGAAATAAAATCAAATAAAGTATAGTAGGTAAATAAAACTTAAAAAGTAACTTAAATATTTATGAAGAGTAACTATTGAAAGACAAAAGATTCGTAGAATTTTTAAAATGGGATTTGGAATTTCATGGCCTTGTTTATTATTCTATGGATAACTAGAGATTTGTTAGTATCCTGGTGCCTAATTGGCTCATACGCTAACGGACAATGCGTTCGTTTTCGGTTGTTATGAAAAGGGTAAAAAAACTCGATTCAAATTAATTAATAACGAATAAAGTTGCTTTCAATAGACGTTATCAGATTCAAAAAACATTATTTTGACAAATCTGAATTCAGATTGAAATGAAAAGATCTTCAATATTTTTTCTTTAGTTTAAAAAACATAATTTTTTTAACTATTAAGTCTAAATACTTCCTGAAGAATGTGGCCATTTAGATGTGGTCCAATTAGGCAGCTTAAACAAAAAAACATAATCGAATACAGTGTAAACATATTGCCTTTATAAATCAATCTTCGAAGTTTCTAAAGCAAAAGTTGAAAATGACGAAATTTTATATTTTTTGAAAGGAATGACATTTTTAAAGTAGCTTTCCTAGAGTAACGACGGGTTTCTCTTTGATGAAAATGTTCTGGGTTGTTTAAAAGTATGTAGTCTTTATTGAACTTTAGGTGGAACGGGGACGCAAAATTGGGATGGGTCTGACAAATGCAAAATGTTTCAACATTGTAGCCAAAAAAATAAACTTCTTAAAATTTTTAACAAAAATTGTAAATTTATTTTTGTGTTTATATAGTGACAATACGATTTCCATTACTTTGCAGCCTGTTTTCTCTTTGATGAAAATGTTCTGGGTTGTTTAAAAGTATGTAGTCTTTATTGAACTTTAGGTGGAACGGGGACGCAAAATTGGGATGGGTCTGACAAATGCAAAATGTTTCAACATTGTAGCCAAAAAAATAAACTTCTTAAAATTTTTAACAAAAATTGTAAATTTATTTTTGTGTTTATATAGTGACAATACGATTTCCATTACTTTGCAGCCTGTTCAATTTAGAATTTCCATTTAAACTTTGTAAATTCATTAAAAACTTGCTCGTCCCTAAAAAAAAATAACTGAGACCTACTAGGATTCTGTCCTATTGGGCATTTATTTTATTCACCTATGTCTTTCATTTTCCAAAAAAATATTCCACTCCGCAAAAAAACAGTTGCACATTGTAATTAACCCTGGTAGTATTTGACTGTATAGGCCCTGATTTGAGGCCCTGTCCATCTAGATTTAGATCAACTAAATCAAAGCTTTAATAAATTTCGTACAGAAGTGAATTAGTTATAGCAAAGTGGTGATGGGTATTAAAAAGTCGACTCTGTCCGATTGTTTATTTTAAATTTGTTTAATATTGAATGCATAAACGAAAACTTCTTACTCTGTGATCAACTTTCTGCTAGGTTTAAAGAACTTTCGATATTATAATCGAAAGGAATTTTTTGAGGATTTGAGACAAAAAACCTTCCTTTAAGATTGTTCGATGTCATTTTTTGGGCTTCTGCATTGAAATCTACTCATTTAAAAAATTGTGGTGAAGGCGTTTCGATATGAACTTAAGATACAGAAATAAAGTGAAAACTTCTTGTGAATATAAACCGTTTGAAAGGTAATTAGGTAAGCATTTCAAAGATATTCATTTTAGTCGTGTTTTATTTAATAAGTAAAAATATCCACTTATAATCCCGCTTAAGCGGTAATTTTAATCCGTTATTAAAATAAACCTATAACATGCAAAAATTTTTATTTTTTGTATTTTGCCTTTATTTTTAATTTTACTAAATAATTGATACATCGAGTTCGAGGTCAAAGTTCATATATCTGTTATATTTTTCTTTATTGAAAGATTCAATAAAAAATAATCTTATAACTTTTTATACCCTCCACTAAAGTTTGGATGGTATACTAAATGTAATTGTAATTCAGTTTGCAACACCTTGGAATATTGTTCCGAGATCCTAAAATGTATTTAAATTATTGATTGTCGTGCAATTCCAAGGCGATGTAGCCATGTCCATGCGTGTGTCTGCTGAAAGCACACATGTGGTAAAACGAATTAACTTGGGACCTTGAAATTAAGCATGATGATGGCTCTTGGACCTAAGCTGTTTGGGGTTGTAAATAGGCAAGATCGGCCCAGACGGGGAATAGTTTTTCTATAAGGGACTAAAGTTACCTCGGAAAAAAGAACATCTTTTTGAGTGTTTGCTTTACAAATTATAATTTTTTGTAGATGGACAAATGTTAAAATAGGTACTGTTAGTTGGGAGGCACGTACTCGTAGTACCTCAAAAAAAGAACACAGTTGCTTGAAGATTTTCTGCATGTGGCCCAAAAAAAGTCCTGCATGGCCAAAACGGGCTTTTAATATGGATAGTCAAATTAGCAAATGTTGCTTCGATTCTAAATTTTTTTTTACGAATCCAAAAACAGGTTAATTTAAAATTTTCGCTGTGCATATGGTCGGACGCATTGGCTAAAACGACCCTTAAAACGGACCATTTTTGAGCTTAATTTGCGTAGGGACGAACGGTGGGAGTATATAAGGTTCGGTCATGCTGAACTTGACGACGTTTTTACTTGTTATTTTCTGATTTGCAATTAAAAAAAAACATTCAATAACTACCCTTAATTCTTTGAAGGCCGCTTAACGCGGTTTCTTCAATAAATAGGATTTTTTTTTAATATCCAAATATTTTCAGCATATAAAATATTTTATGTTTTTTAATAAAGCTTTGAAATAATTGCATTAGCAGCACCATTGCACAACAAAAATAAAACAAGCAAAAGGTGGTGATTAGAAATCATAGAATATGGTAGTGTTTTTGTGTGTATTATTAAAATTTTATGTAAATTCTGTTGTTGTTAAATGTAACGTATATTTTTCAAAATAAAAATATCCCTGAGGAAGTTGGAAAAGGGCCAACGAAACGTCGGAGGAAAATAAATGAAGTAAAAAATATACTTGCATTTTAATTACAAACGGACCAAAAAAAGCCTAATACACAAAATAAAAAAAATATTAAAGTCTGTAGTGGCCAACTGGGAAAAACTACATCACTCTGCTTTTTAGAGGATTAAGCTCCTCTATCTGGAGCTTGAGGTCAGACTCAGAGTTAATTGTAATCCTTTAAACCAAATTGCAGTAAAATGCGATGCAAATTCCCCCTTTTTACGTTTGTTAGACAAAAGGGGGATATATCAGAACTTGAGCCGATTTCTAATACCGTCACTAGCCAAAAACAAAGTAATGTGCTAAGTTTCATTTAGATCGGGTCATATTTGCGACTTACACTTTGATTACAAGAATAAATGGACGGACGGACATATCTAAGGTACCTCAGAAAATATTTCAGAGCCATCGGTAGAATTTTTAATGGGTCAATCACCATTTTTTGTGCGTGTTACAAACATTAGCATCAACTCATAATACCCCTGTACCACAATTCTACGCTTTCGCAAAAACGTATGTATATTTCAATATTCGCTGTCGCATTTGCAAAAATTTAAATATCAATATTCGCTTCTGCATTCGCTTATTCCAATATAAGTTTTTGCTAAAGCCACTTTCGTTATATCCCTAAATAAAACTATACATTTTTTTTATAAACTTTGAAGATTTTTCTTATGAACTTTTTTTTCTAATCTATCATGTTGAACTAAAATTTTACGAATGCTGGTTTCTATTTCTAAACTTTTTTCAATTATGTTTTAATTTCTGTAGTCTGTATGTTTATTCGAATTTATTGTGATTACTAGATTTTAAATTTGAGCGTCTACAATAGAAAAAAATCATTACTGATCTCATGGTCAATTCCAATATGAGATTTCAACTTAACCTAACTCTAACAAATAAATTGAATGAATCTTAGAAATAAAAAAGACATGACCAAAGAGTGTATTTTTTTAAGAGTTTCTATTCCCTCCCTCTTTTTCTGAGTTTTATGTGCACGAGGTGGGCGTGGGCATAAGTCAACTTAAACAGATGGTTCAGTTTTTTTTTTAAATTTTTCAATGCTGAAATGGAGCGATGTACTGATTTAATATACATACTTATATATCGTTGATTATTTTGTTTCTATTCAGTAATTTTATGCCTAATATTAACGAAACCCCCATCTAATGAACATTAGCTGGAACTTGCTATGGGGCTGGAATTCGCCGATGACATCTCTTGTAGATTTTATCTTTTGACAGAAACTCAATGATTAAATTATCAAAAATCTAAACAATTTTATGTAATACGCTTTTGTCGAAAAATCGGGATATGGTAGCATAACTTTTTAAAGCGAAAATATTAAAATTGGCCTGTGAAAATTATTAGTTTTGTATTCTACTGCTTGGCATTTCAAAGGTTTGTTTGCCCGGAAATCCCTCGTCTTTGCAACTTTTGTTGCAAACCTAATTTAAGTTTTGATGAAATGACATTTTTTCTTTCATCCTCTTAATGACTCGTAAACTAATTTTCGCTGCACCTACAGAAAAAAAGTCTCGGCATTATTTACAGTCTCTTCTGTGCTGTCAGACTGCTATTTTATTTTGCTGTCTATTACTTACACAATTGCATAGAAATAAGGAATTAATTAAATTGAAATGCACTGAGCCCCGACCGAACATTGGTAGAGGTGCAGTTTTGTTCAGTTCTTCTGTGGTCGCTGGGAACTCGGACAGCCGGACGGACGGACTACAGAATGGCAGACATGAAAGAAAGGCACATAGAAACACAGAAATCATATCACTTTTTAGGCCGCCTGCCTGCTTTTTGTTTGTTTGTCGTTTTCCCGTTTATCCGACTTTACCGTTGTTGTTGTTTCTCTTATTTCTGGCGTATGCCGTTCGTTGTTGACCACAAATTGACATGTGCAATATTCTCTGCATAAAATGTATTCATTTTTAATTATGTATTCTTTTTCGATATAACACAAAATGTAAAAGAAATATTACATTGTAAATATGTAAATAACACTAGATAAATTGTTTTTTTTTGTATGTGATAATGTTTGAGTTTCTTTAAAAGGTATTCATGTTAAAAGTGTTAACTAAATTTAATTTTTTGTTGTTTTTCTTTTAATTTTATTAAATACTTCCTCTTTACATAATATTTAATTACCTTAGGCAGCGAAGAATTCTTGGAAAAAAACGTTTATTCCGGAGCACAGCTCAATACGAAATAATCTCTGCTTAAAGATAATGAGTTTGCATTAATTGTAATTGATTTAAGGATTGCCATGCTGCAAAGGGAATAATATTCCCACATATTTGAGAAATAATCTCCGATAACGCCCACTCAGAAGTTGTGTGGTATCTTTGCATTCATTAAAAGTATTTATTCAGATTTCATCATAGTCATGGGTTTTTTTGGACGAAGGGATGTTATTAAAAGAATTTGAGAGAAAGAAACTTCCATACGAATTTAATTTAATTTTGAAAACAATTCATGTTTTTCATGTTTTTAACAAAAATTAGAGAGTAGATCAGAGTTCTGTAGGGTGATCCATCTAGAGGTATTTTTTCAGAACAAAAAAATATATAAAAATTCAAATCAAGTGTGGAATCTTAATGGTAATTTGAAAGGACATTTTATGGCATTTATTTTTTGAATATAATTTCCTTGGCCGCAACTACGCCTCAGGGTTTCCATTCTGGGGGGGTCCAATTTTGTATGACTCGTTCGAGCATTTCGACCGGTATGGCTTTAATGACTCGCGTAATGTTGGCTTCCAAAATCTGAATCGTAGCTGGTTTGTTAGCATTGACTTTGGACTTTACGTAGCCCCAAAGAAAAATGTCTAAAGGTTTGATATCACCCGATCTAGGCGGCCAACTCACCAGTACAAAACGTGAAATTAGCTGCTTTTCGAAATGACCTCTCAATAGATCCATTGTTTGAGCAGCTGCTCTATGGCAAGTGGAACCGTCCTGTTGAAGTGTCGTCAAGATTCAGGGCTTCAATTTCAGGTAGCATAAAGGTCGATATCATGGCGCGATAGCGAGAACCATTCACGGTTACGTTCCCGCCATCATCATTTGTGAAAAAATGTGCACCGATGATTCCACCAGCTTACAAACCGCACCAAACCGTGGTTTTCTTTGGGTATAACGGCACCCATTGAACTTCTTCTCTTTTTGCTCTTCAGCCCAAATGCGGTTATTTTGTTTATTGACTTTACCGTTGACCCAGAAATGAGCCTCATCACTGAACAACATTTTGGTCAAAAACAGCGGATCTTACCGTTTCTCACCGAACGCTCATTTCCACTATACAGTTGCCAACATTTGAAGGTTATTATTTTCAAAAAATAAATGCCATAAAATGTCCTTTCAAATTACCAACAAAGATTCGACACTTGATTTGATTTGTTATATTTTTTTTTGTTCTGAAAAATACCTCTAGATCATACTATTTTTGGGTATTTGGCATCATACTATTTTTGGGTATTTGGTTGTGACAGAACAATATTATGATCCCCAAAACCATATTATGACCCCCCAACCATACTATGATCCCCACAACCATAGTATGATCCTCATAACAATAGTATGGTTCACACACAACCATAACATGATCCGCAGAACCATGGTATGATTCACACTGAACCATACTATGACCCTCAGAATTATTTATTAGGATTGGGCTATGTTGTCAACAATAGGGATTTGTATTAAGTAAATTATTTAAAAATACATTAAATTCAAACATTTAACGTTTCATTTAAACAAAGCCAAAGTAGTTTGTTTGAAAAACTATAATTTCTACATAAAAAGTACTATTATTGCATTTGATCCGTAACAATTACATTGTTCTAAAAAGCATATTCAAATGAAGAAAGATTATAATCATACAGTTTGATTGCCGTTATCATATTATTGTTAACATAAAACCCAAGGAACAATACTTTTGTCGCACCAACTATTATTATATTGTTTGCTACAAGCATATTTTTATTTTTAAATTTGTCAATAACGCTATTTTTACATTTCAACAATATTAATATTGCTGCAATCATACTATTGAGGAACAAACATTCATTGCAGAGAACATATTATTGTTGCCTTGACCAAAGAGTAAACATATTTCTTCTCTGAGTGTAGAAAAGTTTGCTTTATTTTATGAGAATTTTCACCGAATGGCAATCCTTAATTATTAAAGTATCTGTATAACACTTTGGAAAAATGTGTCAGAGACATTACTGCACTACCGTCCTACCGAGAGAAATTATAATTTCTCGATAAGACTTTCTCTGACAAAAAAAAAAAACAAAAAAAAATGCCACTGCCCAACCAACCATTTCATTAATGTCAACATTATAAAATGACATCATCTTGAAAGCTATCCCAATAGGAAAGACTGGATCTTACGATTGTAAAGGCCTATCGGCTTACAAAATGAAAAATATTTAGAAGTATTTAAAGAAGTAGAAGTATTTTAAAATAAGTAAAAAAGGTCGTTAAGTTTGTTTGCATCTTATATACCCTCCAACGTGACTGCACTATTAAAGCCTAACAAAAATAAGCAAATTTCAGTCGATTGATCCGACTTAATTACACCCTCTCACAGTCTTACCGTTCTCTATTTTCCGAAGCATAACGATTTAATTGTAATCTCGAAAATGTCATCTGGGTGAAAGGGGTTTGAATGGGTCGTGGCAGCCATAAACATATTGCAGAAACAAAGTTCAAGTGAAATTCTTGCATAATGTTATGAGGGTATCAATCATCGCACTGACGGTGTCATTTGTGTAGGAGATACAAGAAGGCGTGACTCCAATTTTTCGTCAACTAGAGTACTTCCTAATCCTAGTTTTTCTAGTTACAAATATTCAACAGTATCGCATTATAAGTATTACAAATTTTCGAAATTGAAGCGAATTTCATCCACTGCAAAATAAGTTATGTGGGTTCTTATCTTCACTAAAACAGGGTTTTTTGTGTGAGATGTACTAAAAGGGGTCTAAGTAGGACTCCAATTATTTGTCATCAAGTTAACCTTATAACTTTGTTCTTAACTATTGATTTTGTGCTTGATCGTATGGAAAGCATTTAAAATATTTCACGAATACCAAAAGTGGGCGGAATGGTAATATTGCATGGAGGCATCAGAATGGGGCGTGCCAACCTCCGTTTTCATAAGCCAGTACAAGGCAGTTTTTAAAATACCACGGTGTTTACAGTTTAATCGAATTATACGCTCTGGATGAGAAGTTATAGGGATTTTTATCTCTTTTGAAACATGGTCTTTTTATGGGAGGCACCAGAAGGGGCGTGTCTAGGAGTCCAAGTTTAACTCCAATATTATGTTTTCATTTTTAGTATGATTCTGCAAATAGCATTAACCATATTACAAGAATATCGAAAGTAGGTGAAAGGGTAAATTTGTGTGGAAGGTACCAGAAGGGTTGTGGCAATATGCACGGTTTGGAATTCTAAGACAGTTTTGGAAATATATTACTACGTCCTTTTTCGGTAGCTCCCTTCGAGAGTTATTGTGCGAACCAGCCGTTCAGACGCACAGACAGACATGGTTCAAACGACTTAAAAGTCATGAAACGGATGTGGTCAAAACATCCCAGTAAAAACTCTCAGTACGAAGTAGCATTGAGAGTAATTTGAAATAAATATTTTATATTCAGATCCGTTTCAAACTACTTAAATATGGTGATGGCACTGAAGAAAATTATACTTATTTGTAAGCATACCCTAGCTCAAGAATAAGTGGTCTGATGCAAGAGCGAGCGAAAAAATAAATTTTAAAAAATTATTGAAATAAAAAAAGTGTACTTCTGCGGAGACTTTTACAAATTCAAAGTAGTTTGTATGAACAATTTTGAATTACAGATACAAAGTGTTATTATTGCGTATCCAAATTATAATTTTTCAATCATACGTTATGATTGCCGTTATACTATTATTGTTAACATTAAACCCAAAAACAAAACTTTTGTCTTACCAACTATATTTATGCTGTTGCTACAACCACATTTTCATTTCTAAATTTGGCAATAATACTTTTGTTTGATTTTAACAATATTTATATTGCCGCATTCATACTATTGTCAAAATGAAATTTTAAAAAACATTACTATGGTTGGCGACGAACATACTTTCATTGCTAGAAACATATCATTGTTGCCGTGACCATATAGTAACCATATCTCTCTCTGCGTGTAGATTAATTGGTTTGATAACTATGGTGCTCTAAACAGACACGCGGGCAGAAGAACGGACGGATGGACAGACCCTCCATCCGTGTGTCATCTAGATTATCTTAGAGTTTTATAACGATCAATTATATATTTACTTAATAGGGTCTCCGTGCGGTCGCAAAAGGAATCACAAATTTAGTATACCTTCCACTCTTGGGTGAAGGGTATGGAATGGAATAATAAGAACAATTCGTAAGTTCGGCTACCATAGATTGCCCGTATGGCTTTGGTAATATTAGGGGAAATGATTGTTGGTGGCGATAAGAGAGAGATTACTTGAATATGTCATTAATTTTACGATTTGGCTGAACTGGAGGCCAATGGTCAATTGGGTCACGAAAATGAGGTCCTTTCAAATGTTAACATATGGACACTGAAAAACTTTGAAATTATCTCACTAATCTAAATATGGACCAACTTTAAAGAACGGAAAAACGGGCCCTAGGGACCTAAAAATCTTTGGCTGCAACAATGGACATTTGGGTACCAAAAATCAATAAAATTTCCTCACGAATCTAAATATGCCTAGTTGTGGAGGCCTCGGTCCATATGTTTCGTCAAACATAGTCCCATCGCCAAGAACCATATCCCCTAATACTGTCGATGCTATAATACAACGAAATCCATAGTGAAGAGTATAAAAGGGGAGTTTTTGGGTCCCAAGAGTCTTTGAAAAATCTATTTTGGTTTAGTATTGAAATTTGCTTTTTTTAAATCACATTTTTTTCTAGAGGGCCTAGTACTCGTTAAATCCTATAAATAGGATTTAATCGTCAATGAAAGGATCCCTGTGGTCCTTATAAAACGCTGACAACAAGCATGTAAACACATGGGCAATTTCAAGAATATTCCATTACTATTCCGAATGGCACTTGAAATATGGCTCCCCATGTGATGCGTGCTGATAGCAAGGAAATGTAAAATTTCACTTTCAATAATGATCTCCAGATTGTATTGAAAATTCGTTTTCAACACATTCAATATGTTTAGATCAAAATTCAAACGGAAGTATATCAAAACACTTCAAACTGTGACGTCAAAAGATCCAACCGAAAAACTTGCACACAAATCGAGATTTTTTTTAAAACAGCAACAAGAGACACCTCTTACAGCACCCACCAACAAACCCCGGCCAAGTACCAGGAAAACACAACAACATCAATACGAAAATAAAAACCATAAATAAAACGAAAGTAAAAGCAAACAGCACCAGATCAACTCAAATATGAACAACCAAAAAGGCAAATACGAGTTACCAAGAACAACAAAAAATTCTGAAATTATTTTTAGTTGTCACGTACACCCCGAAAAAATAGCATTTGCTGCACCAACTATCGACGCGTTGGGAAGCGTTTATTAATAATCGCCACTGACTCACGCCTCCCACCGATCGGCTCCCATGACAACGCATTTGATTTTGTTGTTATTGTCCCCATATCTTGCCAATATTCGATTGAATGTGTGTTGCTGTGAATAAAAGACAGTATCGATAGAACTCTTGCCATATGCGTACCCAGCGAACCAAATGCCTGCTTTCACCTTTGCATAATTAATTTCAGGAATTTTTTCGACAAATCACATCGTATTTAATTAGCTGATATTGGAGAAATATCTTAGCAATTTCAGAATTATTCCACAAAACGTATTGGGATTGCAACGAACTCTGTTCGACCAGATAAGGCGTACGAGTATTAGAAAAAGAAGTAGCATTAAAAGCTCTGTCAAATTTAGTAAAGTATTTTCAATATTTTGATGAAATTTTCTCACGAAGCCAAAAATTCGTTTATTTTTAAAATTCGGCAAAATTTATGTGAAGGCTCCTAGTGCCAAAAATTCGGCCCATTTAAACAGATTGGTATCTGTAAATAAAATCAATAAAAAATTTCAAAAGTATTTTTTTCAAAATCTCGGTAAATTTACGCCGTTCCTGTGTTTAATTGGCTTTTTTGCACATCCAGAAGCACGGAACAAAATCTAGTCGGCCGCGCTCGACTCTACCTTTTTATTAGTTTTAATTTTATAAATACATTCTTGTCGTACCGATTTTTTAAAACGATCATTGAATTATTGTTTTGCTGGGTAAATTCTTATGTGATGTACGAGTACCTATATAAATATGGCAAAAAAAATTGAAACAAAATTTCAAGTTCAATTAACACTTTCATTGCGATTATTTTTGCAGTTATTGATGATGGGTATATTTCCATTGTTCACTATCTTCAGTTTGCGGTATTATCGGTCAATTAATGGCCCAAACACATTCACGTCGATATCGCCAGGCAAATTAGTCTGTACAAGTTTTTGGTATGGCAAGAGAATACACCTGAGGAAGTAGTTCTGTAGTTATCAAAATTTTCGTTAATGGCGCGATCCTCTATTTATTTGGCGAGAACATCTTCATAAAGAAATCGGCTTTATTTTAACAATTCCAGCCAAAAGTTTCATGGCTTCTAAATCTCGATTTTAAAATTTGGTCTAGTAATGTTAGATATACCACTGATGGAAGGTTTGCGCCGCTTGTCAACGAAAAATATTCATTTCTTTTCAGAGTTCCATTTGTTTAGTTGTGTTTTAAAGCCGTAAGTTTTAGTAAGTTATAGCCCAGAATATATAGAATACTTTGTTGGAGCATTCCCAGTCTCGTTGGTGGATTAAAGCACAGTTTTTCCACAAGAATTGAATAGAAAAAAACTTGCTGAAGGTAAAGAAAACTGTTCGTTAACATACCGAAGGGTCGGCTATGCTAGCTCTCATTAAGAGCCCTCAGAATTTGCAGTCATGCTAAGAAATATATACCAAGATGAGCACCCTTTAAATATTGTTACATCCAATATTTGGGATATCACCCGTATTACAAGTATGTTGAAATCAATGAAATGATATTGGAGGAAAGAACTTATTTTTTAGCATAAGAATAAGTAGTAGGGTGGGCCGATTTGTAAGAACAAAAATTTGTCGATATTGTGCCATCGATTTTTTGAAAGCTTTTGGCATCAGGAAAAAGAGTTCCACTACGACATATCAAAAAATCATTTTCGAGGCACCCAAATTTAATTTTTTTTACCTTTTATTTTTTAGATCGTTACTCAATTTTATTCGTTAATAAAGTGAGCATTACTTTCATTATTTGCAATTGTCATTTTTCTCTTTTTTTTCGCTTAATTTTTCTTAGCACGAACCTTCTTACTTGCTTGTTTCCGACTAACTGAAAAAGTACTTATAAATGCAGTAAACAACAATACACACTAAGCTACGGTTGCGGCAACCGACAAAAATATCAAAATGTGTTGATATATCTGCCAACGGATGTGTCAACACGGCTACACACGAAGCAATGGTTGCTTCAACATGGATGTATTGCTGCAAAAACAAGCCTTGAGTGTATCTATCATATGGCCGCCCTGGTGTGATGAAAATGTGTACGACTGTCATGCCAGTTCAACTAGGTTCAACCCCAGGTAAGAATAACTAACAATTTGTCAGCGGCGGGTTTCCACCTCGCAAATGCCGGCACCTCTACCAATAAGAGATTTGTCTCTTATCCAAGTAAATACTTTTCTATAAAATGCATTAGATGATCGAAGCCGGCGTTAAGCCGTAGTTCCCGGTCAGTAACTATAAGAATTGAATCTCGCCGTTTTAGAGAAGTTTTCCTTTGTTCCTGAATGTGATGTTGCGGAACTTAAGGCTACCGTTGCACACGAGGCTACCGTTGCACACGAGGCTACCGTTGCACACGAGTCTACCGTTGCACACGAGGCTACCGTTGCAGCAATACTGCCATGTTGAAGTAAACGTTGTAGCTGTGTTGTTTTGTGAACAAACAAAATATTTGCTGCAACACATTGCTATCGTCGGTTGCCTCGTGTGTGCCTAGCTTAGTTACCAACGTTAACTCTGCAACAACATATATCATGATTCCCACTACCATATTAGAATCGCCACATATGGTATGATTTACACGCAACCGCTTTATGAACCCCACAAAGGATGTCTACCGCCATAGGACGGAGTATACAATAAATTTGTCATCCTGTATGCAATTGTTTAAAATATAAATCGAAGACTCTATTAATATATTACTGTTCGTCATAACATTTTAAATCAATCTAGGCATATACTCGTACAACCGAGCTTCGGTGTAAGTATATTAAAAGCACGATAGCGGCCTAACAAAATGCGGTAGAACTCTAAAATTTTGCACTATATTCGGGTAAAATATTTTCAATGGCAACTTCGTTTTAATGTTTCAACGCTTCAATTGTCTATGTGTTCTTAATGGCTCCCTACAGAAAATAATCCAAACGGCTCAAATCACAGCTGCCAATTGACATCAGAATTTCGGATGATTATTCGATTTTTTTAGAAGCTGAAATTTACAATTTATTTTTTTTAAAAATCAGCATTTGGTTGGTTTTTTCCAATAAAAAGTATAATAGTTAAATGTTTTTAGTATTTTTTTATTTAGCTTGGTTTAAGTTTGTAGATTAAGTGATTCTCGACTTCGGATGGCAGCAATCTTTGGGCGAATGGTCGTTACTACAATGTATTAATCACAATTCCCTTTTTCAATTATGAAAAAATGCATTATTTTTGGCCTTTGCGGACTTAAAAATCGATTTGGTTCTTTTTTGCCTTATTTTCCCATGCCAAATGTCATACGTCCACATGCACGAAATAGTAGACTTTGTATTTTGTCTTTGACAAGCCCCGGAATAAAGTGCATAATACCTTTATTACCCACTCCATTAAACTTATCTCTTGATTTACGATACCTGCGCCGATGAATATCATTTCTTATTTGCTTTAAATTTGCAATACGAAAAAAAATGTTCTAGAACTGCACGGGCGAAAATGTGCAAATTTATTAACGCTTAGCACATGTCAGTGCAAATGTGATAAAAATAAGCTAAACGTGAAGAGGAAGGAAGCAAACCGCAGTGGGTGGGAGTGCGGGAGTCACTAGCGCAGGCAGTTGTCCGTCAATCATGTGATATAGTAGATTAAATTATAATTATATAACTTTTGTTGGGGGGAATTATAAAATTCGATTTGATTTTCTTTAGGCCATGATAACAAACAATCAATCAATCGATCGATCGATCCTGCAGTAAGAACAATTCGATGTTTGTTGCGAAAAATATTGTATGAGAGAGAACACGGTCTGCAGTCTGTCTAAACAACTATCCATACATACGAGTACAAACGATCAGTCAGTCAGTCAGTTAGCAGCCAGTCCATATGAAAGTATTCAAATGAGTTGTACTCGTGTGTGACTCAGTTTGTATTAATATTATGACAACAACAATCAAATATACACGTTCATATAAATATAAATTTCTATCTAAATACTCGTATGAATATATAAAAGGTGTTGTATTAATAATCGTTGTTAATTGAAACACGAGTTGTTTGAACGAAATCTACTGTATGTACGTGAGTTTAATCATATGCCACAGTGCAAGTATCCATGCATAAACATTTTCGGGAAGGGAGGAACTGATACTAGCTGCTATCTAGTTAGTTGTCTGGTTATCTAGCGTTGTGGTTATTTTTGTGTGTACTCAAACAATTCTTTATGCGCACGTGTTTCTCTTAATAAATGTCGATGCAACTTCGCACCGAGAGGTCTACCCATTATTTAAATTTACACTACAGCTACCACGATAATCCCCGTGTGGTCGCATATACTATTGAGGCCAGCATAATAGTTCTGAACTCTGGGATACCCCTTCTACCAGACTTAGAACTCCGGTCAAAGGGGCCCCACATTAATTAAATGTGGGTCTGCTCACCGAAGATCACAAGTGCCTACATTTATGCAGGTGTGACAGTCTAAACCAGGGGTGCGCAACATTTGGGCTATTGCCGGCCGTAATTAATCGCATCGCCCGCTCTTCAGTCTAGGTGTATTTCGTTTCATGCAAATGTTATAAGTTCTAAATATCATTGTCATATCTTTAACGTGCCATGAGAAATATATCTTTATATATCTTTTAAGCTCAGATTTGTATGGGCGGTGCCACGCCCCCATGTCCAACTAAAACATTACATAGATTTTAATAATTTTCTGGTCATAGGTTTCATTATATTTAAACTTTATATCGATCGCTTCATTACTTTGGCCGTAAATGCGATTTTAAAGGAGGCACGGCAATACGAGGGTAGCTATTTGTATTTTGGGTCCTGGCAATCTAGTGTTCCCAGATGCAAACTGGGACTTCCATTGGAATCTTTGACATTTTTTAGCATAACTTCAAAACGTTTGTCATTTGAGGGCGAATTGTTTTGTTTATAAGTACAGTGCGTTGAAAAATTCATCTCAGCCAAAAAAATGGAATTATCCCGTGAACATTTTCGTGCGATGATTTTTTGCGATTTTCGAGGTGGATTATCGAGACAATAGTGTTTAAATCAACTTGTTTTGACTTTTGGCAATGAATGGCCATCAAATACCACTGGTAATCGCTGGTACCAAGAGTTCAGTCTCGGACGCCGTTCGCTCCAGGATGAATTTCGTGAAGGACGTCCAACTTCGGTCACTTTGCCGGAAACCATCGATGCTGTGCGTGAACTGATTAAGCAAGACCGACATGAGACATACCGTGAGATTGAGGCATCCTTGGGCATTAGTATAACAAGCATCAATAAGATATAGCATGTTCATTTTGCCGTGAAAAATTTTTTCAATGCTCAAAAAAGGCTCGTATGGATTGGTGCAAAGAGTTGTTGAAAAAGTACCTATATAACTGCGGTAGCTCAAAGGCAGTGTATTACATTGTCACAGGTGACGAATCATGGATCTATGCATATGAACCCGAAACAAAACAACAATCGACCGTATGGGTCTTTCAAGACGGGCCAAATCCAACAAAAGTTGTTCGTGAAAGAAGTACATCGAAGCATATGGTTGCGTTTTTTTTCGGTATAACCGGCCATGTTGCCACTGTGCCTTTAGTCGAACGTAGGACGGTCAATTCTGAGTGATATTCAACCATCTGTTTGCCAACAGTGTTTGAAGAAATGAGGAAATATAATAAGAGAAGACGGATCATTTTTCATCACGACAATGCGAGCTCTTACACATCAGCTGAAACGATAAGCTATTTGACCACTCAAGATGTCGAATTGATAGGCACCCAACGACTTCTTCATATTCCCTACCATAAAGAAAAAAATGTCTGGTCAACGTTTTTCATCGCCCGAAGTAGGTAGGAGGTGTCTCAATCGGAGCGAAAAAAGTGCTTTGAAAATTGGTTTGTGCGCATGCAAAATGTATTGATCTTAAAGGAGAATATTTTGAAAAACAATAAAATCATTTCCAATGATAAATTATTGTGTTTTTATTGCCGGACCCAAAATATAAATAGCAACCCTCATACAATAATATTTTTCAAAAGCTTAGATCAATTGTTTTTAAGTGAATTAACGTAGAGTTTTGCAAGTGTCTATACAAAATCGCATTAAATGTGAGCATCTGATCTAATAATTAGTTACAACAAAAAAATGTTTACACAACTATTGGTTGCCACAACCACCAGTTGTGTCAACTAAATACCATTTTCGCGTTTCATTAATATGATCGATCGATAAGTTACTTATGAGTACAGTTCGATGATTATATTTATTATCTTGTGGTATTGTATTTCGAACCGGATATCCATCACGATTGTACTCATTTGGTGATTATAACCGATATTCCTCTTTTGCAACCGCATCATTGTAGTTACAACCGATTTTCAACTATTTTTTTCTGTGTGTGTTTGAAAAGGTATTTTCAAAAACTTCTCATTTTAATGGAATTATAATATTGTTGACCGCTTTGTGCACCACATTATTGATTACTGTATACATTTTATTAGTTTTTGTTAAAATCAGTCGGCAAATAATTTAAATTTTTGACTAAAACTAAAAACCTCTTATAAACTTGTGAAGTTATTTACTCACAAAAAAATAACAACAAACCAAAAAACTTGAAGTAAAAACCTTCGATTCAACCGATGCTTATATATTTCGTTCTTACGCAAAACTTTTAGCAAAAACCATCCATCCTCTACTACATAAAATCAAAAAATATTAATATTTTCTACACAAATTCCTGTCTGAAAACAATATTAACAGTGAATTAAGTGTGTACTAATTAGAGTGTTGATATAGCCTTCATTCAAAGTACCTTCCCGACTTCAAGTAACGGCGCTCTAGAAACTGCATTATATATGCTGATCTCGACTGATTTTGACTCAAAGTAGTTTCGTGGCATGAAAATTAGCTGTTTATAATTTCAACCATATAAGTCCATGATGTTATGCAGCCCTCATACAAAAGTCCCTCCCGATTTTGGATCCTAATTCTCTGGATGCCACAGTTATTGTCTAATTAGGACAAAATTTAGTACAAAGTAGTTCTTTGGAACGGCAATTAACTGTAAAGGATCTGGGTCATATTGTTCCATGATTTAAGCTCACATACAAAGCCTAATTATTATGATTCATGCTTTAAACTTAATCCATGGTAAAGGGACGTATAAGATTCGGTCCAACCGATACAACTTCTATACTGAATGTGACTATCGTTTCTGTCATTTATATGGGCAATATATAAACGGCTTACAGGAATTATTGATTTGGAAATTGAAAGGGCCTATGAAAAAAACACATAGGCCTTCTACAATAATTTAATAATAATTTCTAAATGAAATTCACATAGACCTTTCTCTAAATCCAGAACCAATAAAAATATCGAAAATCGCTTTAGTAGGTACATGTATGACCAATAGGAATGCTAAAAATCAAAAATTTACACATAGGCTTTCTGCTGGGAACCACGACGAAATACAGCTTGTCCTATATCTCACGGTTTCCCGGGAAATGACAAAGTCCGGAAAAGAGAAACTCTAGTTATTTAATATTGTCAATGCGCCTCAAGCTTAGTTCCAGCATCTAACAGGTGAAACAGCAACAGTTTAAAATATTTTTCAAAAAAAAGAATTATCTAAGTTTCTTGGGGTTGTTGCTATGCAAATTATTTATTATTTTATGTGGATTTAAATAATACTAGCATTTCAGAAAAAGTTCCCACTTCATATTTTTGTGATATCGTTTCATAGCATTCAACAAAATTCCATGATATTTAGTATCGTTTAAAAACGTATTTAGCTCCCAAATAAATGAAAATAAAAAAAATATATCAAAGTTAATTTTTACACGGTGACTGCACTTAGTAGTTATTTTTTGCGAACCAAAGACCATGACCCAACCTAATGTATAAGTATATGTGTGTGTATGAATGCTTGTGCCTTTGAATTCAAATAAGTTGTTTCTATATACTTAACAAATAAAAGCGTTCATATGTACTTTCTAGTCATTCGCAATATATCGCAGTATGAGCGTTTTTGTTGATTTTGTCCAATAGAATTAACAATTATTTGTTTCATTGTACCATTGCTGTCAATTGGGACATTATAAATAAAATAAACAAAAATAAAATAGAAATACAAAAATAGGCAAATGCAAAGTACTTGGACGGCCAGCCAAGCAGCGTTTTTTTTTTGCTGCAAAAAGTTCTCATGTACGTTTCGAATGCAAAAAATAATAGCTAATTATTGTCATTAATTTATAATGACTATGAATTATTGATGAACTCATAGCCAGTCTACATGAAACAAAAATGAATCATGGCATAGACTTTGGTATAGTCGCAAATATAGATAGGACTTAATAGCGAAAGCTTGAAGAGCATTTGAATTAAAACTTAATATCTCTTCTAAGGGCTAATATAATTTTAGATGCCTTCGATTAAAGGAGCAGGGCTGCCAACCAAATAAATGTTTTTTTTGTTTAAAAAAATCGTTAAAAACGTCATTTTTAAAAATATAAACCAACGTGAAATCGTCGCATACTAGAACAACTATGTTTTCATTAGAAATTTGGTTAACATTTACACCTTACTGGATAATTCAATTTGAGCGTACGTGAATCTACATAACCTATGGCTTTACAC
Organism: Hydrotaea diabolus; assembly: GCA_963513945.1. Lineage (NCBI taxonomy): Eukaryota > Metazoa > Arthropoda > Insecta > Diptera > Muscidae > Hydrotaea > Hydrotaea diabolus. Next base: position 110,209,224 of record OY740719.1, on the reverse strand, counting down.
AGGCCAATCTGATTTTGTCTTCCATCAGTATCAACCAAAGACGATAAATTGTACATTGTGGGCGATGTGCTCTTCTTTGCAATAATGTATAACAGCACTTCAGTAACGCACAAAGTCTCTGCTTATTTTTGCACATCATTTGCACGAGGGCTGCTATATACATTTCTGGCCTAATAATTAAAATACGAATATTTATCATCAAAAATAGTTTTATTGTTTTCCAAAGTATTCTCCAGCATGATTTATACACTTTTGCATGCGCTCAAGCCAATTGTCGAAACACTTTTTCCACTCCAATTGAGACACCTCCAAAACAAGGTTTTTGAACGCTTCAACAGCATCTTCTGGCTACGAAAATCGTTGACCACGCATTTTTTTCTTGTTGTGCGAGAATAAAAAGAATTCATTAGGTGCCAAGTCAGGGCTGTACGGCGGATAACCCACCAATTCGACGTTTTGGCCGGTCAAAAAGGAGCTGGTTTGAGCCGATTGTCATGGTGCACAATGATTCGTCTCCTCTTGTTCGTTTTTCGAATTTCTCCGAAGACTTCAGGCAAACAAATTTTGGTGTACCACTCAGAATTGACATCCTATGTTGCTCAAGCGGAACAATCGCCACAAGACCAGTTTTACTGAAGAAACAGGCGACCATTTGCTTCGAAGTGCTTCTTCCACGAACAATTTTCGTTGGATTTGGCTCGTCTTCGAAGATCCACACGGTCGATTGGTGTTTTGTTTCGGGCTCATTCGCATAGATCCATGATTCGTCACCTGTGACGATCTTATAAACGTCTTTTGAAACCCCGCGATCGTATTTTTTCAAATTTTCTTTGAACCAATCGAAATGAGCCTCTTTTTGTGCGATTCTCAAATTGTGCGGATCCAACGAGAACAAAATTTTTTTACGGCCAGGTGTTCATGCAGTATCGAATGAATGCTGGTGGAAGAAATGCCCAAGGATGCCTCTTTTTCACGGTATGTCACATGACGATCTTGCATTATCAGTTCACGCACGGCATCAATGTTCTCTGGCACAACGGCCGTTTTCGGACGACCATCACGACCTACGTCTTTGAGCGAGCGTCGGCCACGATTGAATTCATTAAACCAGTTTTTCACAATGCTATAGGATGGTGCTCCATCGCCATACAAAAATTTAAGTTCATCGATGTACTCTTATCGTGATAATCACGCCTAAAAATGTGAAAAATGATCGCACGAAAATGTTCACGAGTTAATTCCATTATTTTGCCAAATTGATATTTTCAAGTCACTGTAAACAACACAAATGATGGTCGTACGTCAAAACGTTCTGGAAATGTCAGACCGCGCCCGGCAACGCTTAGTGTTGCCTAGGCCAGAAATATACATAGCAACCCTCGTACACAATCACAAGAACGCTAGAAAGTCAAAATCGAAACACAATCACAGTAAAAACTAAATTCGCAAAACTTTAAACACAAAAAAACAGCATTCCCAAAATGATTTTTTCTCATCTCTGTTTTTCGATTTCTCGATTAAGCTCATATCGGCCATCTTGTACTATTTATCGTCTTTGTTATCAACAGTCTTTTTGTCCGACAAGTTCCTTTGTATATTTTTTATGGGTGTAAGTGAGATTTTGCACTAACGCCGCTTTAAATACAACATTTGTACAGCAACCAAAATTGTATCTTTTATTTTTCGTTTTTTCCTTTCCTGAATCTGGCTGAAAGTGCCCATCTTAGTTAGCCTTATTATTTTTGCGTTAATTGATTCAAAGCATATGTGTAAACAACAACCCATGTCTTACTTTTAATTTTCCAATACCGTATAAAAGCTAACTTAAAAAAATTAAAGGAATTTGTTCTTCTATACCAAAAGAATGCAAATATACATATTCCCCTTTCCTTATTTTCCACAAATTCTTAAAGGACAATTTCTTCGTCTGATACTGTGGATTTTAAGAAATCGTCAGTTTTGGCGTTTATACTTAAATATTTCGTCAATTGGCATGGGCTCAAATTTTAATTAAAAAATCGCCAATATAACATTAAATCGTTTTAATTGGCAGCTCTGTAAAGGAGGGGGAAACCGTAACCAACAAAGTTGCTATCTATTTCAAAAAAGCATTTTATTCAACGTACGCCTTAAGGTATGCTTTACTTTCTATATGATTATCGCGTTTTCTTTAAAAGCTCTTATTGGCAAAACAACCTTTCATCGTTATATATTTTTTTTAATTCAAATCAGTGTGCTCTACTTACCGCATCTCATCGACGGCTAATGATAAATACCATAAGGCGAACATTTTGCTGTAAAAGAAAAGGAAACAAATGTAAAATTGCATTAATTATTATAGAAATGAATGTAAAGTGTCAATGTATTTTTATTAAGTTTGCGCCAAGTTTTATGCAATTTTATAAAAGTTTAAAGTTAAAAGACTATCTACTCAATGAAAGAGCTAGTCTTTCGTTTGCACAAAAGCAATGTTGAAAGTTTTGTTGTAACCGACTCAAATTAGCGGCAAATATTTTGTCCTCAAAATAGACAAACGGGTGGATTTAACTTTACAACGGGTTTTCCATTTGGGACATAACAATTTCGTATCTTTATGTCAACGCGCCCTCAAACATTTTTAATGGTCTTTCAGTGTCAAAACTTTATTTGAAGTCAACATTTTCATCATAGTAAAATTCACCTACGAGCAACGTTTGGAAATCATTAAAAATTACTATCGAAATTCTGAGTAGGTTCGCAACTTTAAGAGCGCTTACTCAATTTTCTGCCCACCCGACAGTATGAGCGATAAATCTCATTTCTTGCTGAGTGGTTTTGTCATTAAACAAAGTAAGCGTTTTTGGACAGCAACAAACTCAAATGTGCTTCAAGAGACAAAATTGCATCCGCAAAAAATTACTTGGGCCGTCGTCGATGAAAACAATTGTCATGTTACCGTAAATATAGAGCGCTATCGTGCCATATTAGAATATTATTTTGCCAGAATTGGATGAGCTTGATATGGCCGATTTCTGGTTTCAACAAGACGGTGCCACTAGCTACACAGCACGCGTTACAATCGATTTACTGAAAGGCAAATTCGGTGAACCTGTTATCTCGAGAAATAGTTCGGTCGAATGGCCACCTTGTTCATGCGATTTACCGGCATTGGATTTCTTTTTATGGGGCCAAAGCAAGTGATTGGTCTATGCCAACAAGACAAATTCTTTCGATGATCTTAGAGACAACATCCAACGCGAAATTGCCAACGTTCCGGCCGAAATGTGTGCAAGAGTGGTGAAAAATTGGGTCCAAAGATCAGATCGCTGTACACGGGCTCGTGGGGGTCACCGACAATCGAATTTCATTTTTAAAATGTAACATTTGCACTACACCTGCAGAGAATTTGAACTCTACATCATAAATATTCTATGTTTAATTAATATACAGTGTGTCAGCCAAGAAGGTATACTACTTTGTTTATAATTTTTGATTAAATGAAAGAGAATTGATTGATTGATGTATGGAATACAATATCAGATACTAAATTTCCGCCTCTGTTAGCCTCACAAATGCGAGCCCTTTAGATCACATTTTTGATTGCATTCAGCACGGACTCAAATTGAGATTGATGGATTGTTTTGAACACTTTCTTGAGCAGCAGTTATGTTTTCAGCCGATCTTACAGTACGTTGTGGTCCATGCTTGTGCCTATCAGCTAAAGACCCTCTTTCTCAAAATCATCACTACACGATAAATAGTGCTTTTTGTTGGCACGTTATTTCTCCCGAAAACTTCACGTAACTTTCTCATCGTCACAGGAATCGATGATTGATTTTGATAAAAGGTTTAACGATTTATCCAATATTTTTCCATAATAAATTTGCCACGTCTCTACTTTACGCCTGCTAACTATGAACTGTCAAGACTAATGTTTACCAAAATGGCGGCAAAACAAAGTAGTATACCTTCCCGGCGGACACCCTATATAAAATTGTTATGTCCTCAATGGAAACCCCTGTAATAGAGTGCCTTGAATTGTGAGAATAAGTTGCAAATGCATACCTCTAGAAATGAAGTTAATATTTTTATAGCAAATATCGTACCTGTGCGGTAGAAAGTCGTAGCCGGAAACTTTTTGAGCCTTTTTTTTGCTATTTTCAGACCGATTTCAACGGTCTTGCGCGACAGTTGGGGGGTAACAGAAAGGTTCTTTATGTACGGAGTTTGCAAATAAAACAGTTTTGATACATTTGTTTAGTATATATAAAATAAAATAAGCCGTTGAGAGCGGTCATTAGACTGCAAAACGCGGACTTTGAGAAACATTCTTTCGTGCACTGCTCACTGATTTCAGAAAAGTCCCCGTTTGTTCTCAGTTAATTATTAATTACACTACTCAACAAAATGAAAAAAATTTCATGTACTCCGGATGCGATAATTTTTTCTGTGTAGATAACCTTGACATGAGCTCGAAAAACGCAATAAAAAATTTTTTTTTCGTTTGGTTTTTGTTTTATTTTTTTTTTTTAAATTTTAAAAATTTTTTTTTGGTTAATTTGTTTCGTCCGGCATAACTCGGGAACCACTAGCCCGATTTAATTGAATTAAATTTTAAAAAATTTAAAATTACAATTCCCTTAATCTGTTCATATATTGTTTTCCTATACAAGCAACAGTTTCCAAGTTAAAAATGAATATATAAAGGAAAAAACTTATTTTTTGCCTAAAGATTTAATTTTTTTTTTTTTTAAAAATCCATAAAAAATCCAAAATGAAAAAAAATGTCAAATCTTATTACTTTTACGTAAAGTCACATAACCTATGAGCAAAATGAGACAAAGATCATGAAAATCGATGCACGCGTTTCGCTTTTATTCGCAATTGAGTAAAGGTATGAATTTCAAAAATTTGCTCGACATATGCACAACTTTGTCTATGGTGAGGTTTTTTCTTTTTTATTACAAAAAAAATTAAAATTTGTTGGCTGACAAAAATATATGACAAAAATATATGATTTGAAATTCATACCTTTACTCAATTGCGAATAAAAGCGAAACGCGTGCATCGATTTTCATGATCTTTGTCTCATTTTGCTCATAGGTTATGTGACTTTACGTAAAAGTAATAAGATTTGACATTTTTTTTCATTTTGGATTTTTTATGGATTTTTTAAAAAAAAAAAATTTAAATCTTTAGGCAAAAAATAAGTTTTTTCCTTTATATATTCATTTTTAACTTGGAAACTGTTGCTTGTATAGGAAAACAATATATGAACAGATTAAGGAATTTATAATTTTAAATTTTTTAAAATTTAATTCAATTAAATCGGGCTAGTGGTTCCCGAGTTATGCCGGACGAAAAAAATTAACCAAAAAAAAATTTTTAAAATTTAAAAAAAAAAAAAATAAAACAAAAACCAAACGAAAAAAATTTTTTTTATTGCGTTTTTCGAGCTCATGTCAAGGTTATCTACACAGAAAAAATTATCGCATCCCGAGTACATTTTGACTGTTGACTAGTGTTATTTTTCAGTACTGATCTAGCATGCTTCCAGTTCGTACTAAGCTGCGGCTGTGATAAAGGGTGTTCCAGCTAAAACGCACGTTATTAATTGTTATTAAAACAAAAAGTTTTTAGAGAATTATTATGATAGACGGATCTATGACAATTATGTGTAAGACAAAATATCGGCCAAATGCTCGCCACGGCTTCGAAGGCATACCTCTAGCCGATGGTCCATATTTGCAATGACTCTGAGACATAATTATCTAATTAAATTGTCTCATTCTTTAGCTCTTGAATTGTTACAGGCTTATTGAAGTAGTCTTTTTTTTAAATATCCTCAAAGAAAGAAGTCCCACGGTGTCATTTCACATAATATTGGCGACCAATTAATATCGCCAGGACGTGAGATAGCACGGCCATTGCATTTCTCGCGCAAGAGAGCCATTGCTTCGTTGGCTGTGTGGCCACTTGCCATAAGAAGTCCGTTTTCATCTTGCAATAGCAAATACCATTCATAGCGAACAACTTCAAAGTTTTCCGCGGAACGAACTGGGCGAGCCTGTACACATGTTTTTACATTTCATACAGACCCGGTATGCTGAAATTTGCCAAGTTGTGGACACATTTGGTCGAATATGATGGCCAAAAAAAAATCACGAAGTGCACGAAATGCATTTTGATTTGAACGCCCATTTTTACAAAAGGCTTCATCAATCTTTACGTTGAATATGTCAAACTCTGAAACAAAGAAATTTAGTTGGATAAAAAACTTACCGTTAAGGTGTGACTCACAATTAACATCGTGCATTATGGTTGAACTATCCTTTTTATGTTAAATGTTATGGTTGGATTTTATGCCGCTTTCACCAAATAGATAAATATCGGACGATTTTCATGGATTTTAGATTGTTATGTGGATCGGGATGGGTATCAGTTTTTCTCAAAATAACTTTCGAATGAGCACACACAGAAAACAGTTGTCACAACCGAAATTTTTGACAAAAAAAAATGTTGGTGTTGCATGTACATTGTTGTTGTATCACATCATTACCAAATGTTAATTAGGAATATGACAATTTAAAGGGAACTGACACTATTGGTTAACGAGACAAAATGTCGGTAACCTTAAGTAATTAAGTTGATTACTAGGACTGAATTTGTTCATGTACTGTTTGTAATTAAGTGTGTTATTAGTACTGGGTTAACTGGGTTCCGATTCTCAATTTAGACCGAGGGAAACCACCCTTTTAGTATAATGATCGAATCAAAATAACAATTTAATTTGTATAAGAGCTAGAGCTCTGTACCTAGGTGTACAATTGTACTTCTAGATAATCTATACGTTTCAATACAATCTGTAATAGATTGTCGGCCAAAATTCAAAAATCTAAAAAAAAACACTACATTTTAGAAACTCTAGAATCCAATTTGGAAAACAAATTCTAGTGAATATTATATGGATTTTTATTTGACGTTGGGATAACCATTAATATGTTACACGCTGAACAAAACGGGTTTTGGTTACTACAAATAACATATCGGTTGTCAACAACAGTTATTGTTACTAACGTAACATATTTTTTATAATTGGTTGGTTGCTATAAGCCCCAGCTGTGGTAACCAATAGTTTTACTGATATCGGTTGGTATAACGATTTATTGGCGAGTGCTGTAATATTATAGTACCTACCATCTTATAATAATTGGAAACATGTATCCATCAATACCATGTAATGATAGCGATTGCAACAAAAAGTGTGTTTTGTCACGTACCCAGCCTAATGTATTTGCATTCATAGTCGATTACGTTGGCTTTTCCCTATCTTTACTATCTTGGCGTAACTATTGTTTCTATCTGCTGGGGCATTTAACACCCCCATTATCTAGCAGATCTTTTCCACCCCCTCTATCTGGTTATTCCGTTTGCCGTCATATGTACATATTTTTGTTAGAGTGAGTGTGTGGGAAATGTGTGTCATCAAATGTCTGAAGTCATTTATAACAATTTGCGATTAGTGGCGAATTGTTGTAGTACAATATTCGTATTCACATACGTATGTGTTATGTATTAGGTAAATTAATTTAAAAACAAAAAGTATCAGAAAATAATAACAGAATGTGTATGTACATTAGGGTTCTCATAAAAAAGACTAAATCAAACCTTTCACACATAACTGGAAGAATAATTTCGATAAATGTTAAAATGTTTTGATTCCAATTTCTACTTTAATCGGTTTGAAAGTAGCTTGGGTAACTGACTAAGAAATTTGAACGGTTGCGTTCCTTTCAATGCCCATAACTGTTAAGTTGAGCGCGATTGTGCTTTCATAGATCGTCTTAGAATTTTACGAAGATCAATAATAAAGGATCTGCGAATAGACTTTTGAGGGGTTACAAACGAAATGACAACTGAAGTATACCTTTTACCTGATTGTTTCCATTTTATATTCCAACCAATCTAAAATTTTTATACAGTGTGAAGCATTTAAAACTTTAAATTTAAATCGGCTATAACAAAATGTACTGATATTTTTTTCAAATTTTACTGTTGTATTTTTACATTACAAAGGTTGCTATATATATTTCTGGCCTAGGCAACACTATGTGTTGCCTGGAGCCATCTGACATTTCCATTGAAAATTTTGACATTTTTTAGCATAAACGTACTCAGAAAGTTTTGACGTTGCAGTGACTTAAAAAAATCAATTTGGCAAAACTCGTGAACATTTTCGTGCGGTCATTTTCACAACATTCGGCGTGGATTATCATGACAAGAGTGCATCGATGAACTTAAATCTTTGTATGGCGATGAAGCACCATCCTATAGCACTGTGAACAACTGGTTTAATGAATACAATCGTGGCCAACGCTCGCTCAAAGACGAAGGTCGTAAAGGTCGTCCAAAAACGGCCGTAGTGCCAGAGAACATTGATGCCATGCGTGAACTGATAATGCAAGATCGTTATGTGACATACCGTGAGATAGAGGAATCCTCGGACATTTCTTCCACCAGCATACATTCGATATTGCATGACCACCTGGTCGTAAAAAATGGTTGTTCTCGTTGGATCCCGCACAATTTGATAATCGCTCAAAAAAAGGCTCGTGTCGATTGGTGCAAAGTAATTTAGAAAAAATACGATCGCGGTGCTTCAAAAGACGTTTATATAAGTAAGATCGTCACAGGTGACAAATCATGGATCCATGCTTATGAGTCCGAAACAAAACAGCAATTGACCGTGTGGATCCTCGAATATGAGCCAAATCCAAGGAAAGTTGTTCGTGAAGGAAGCACTCCGAAGCAAATGGTCGCCTGTATCTTCGGCAAAACTGGTCATGTGGCGACTGTTCCGCTTGAGCAACGTAGGACGGTCAATTCTGATTGGTACACCACAATTTGTTTGACTGAAGTCTTCGGAGAAATTCGATAAAACGAACAAGAGAAGACGAATCATTGCGCACCATGGCAATGCGAGCTCTCACACATCGGCTCAAACCAGCGCCTTTTTGACCGGCTAAAACGTGTGATATCTGGCCCGTCTTGTTGAAATCAAATGTCGTCCATGCCCCTCTCTTGAATAATTAGAAACAAAAATCCGTTGAGCATGACGCGGTAACGCGCACCGTTGACGGTATCGGAGGCCCCTTGCTCATTTACGAAGAAAAATGGTCTAATTATGACGCCAGCCCAAAATCCACACCAAACAGTAAATCGTTTTGGATGCATTGGCTTCTTAATAGTCACGTGTGGGTTTTCTGAACCCTATATGCGGCACTTATGCTTATTGACATATCTACCGAGATAAAAACAGGTTTCACCTGAAAACACGATTTTCTTTCAGCCCATTGGGCGAAGCAAACACGCATTGAATGATGTTCTATTTTTAAATGACAAAGTTCATCCCTTCCAATAAAACCAGAAATTTGAAAAAATTATTAGTATTTATTTTTAACAGCCGATTCAAATTTAAAATCGCCCACCCTAAAGTATATATCAATAAGTTTTAAATTTTGTCAGTGCTGTTAACAGACTGACGAACAGATAGACGGAGACGGGAATATTGTCTTAGAATCTAGCGACGATCAGTAGTTTATTGATATAAAACTTAATACATTTGTAGATAAATATTTTCAACTATTACAAACCGAATGACAATCTTACATATGGACCATCCTTTGTGGCGGACGTTACATTTGTACTCATGTTTGTTTTGCCATTATGAATGAGATATTTTCCTGAAACCTTCAAAAACACCACTTCTTCGAGAGTACTTTGAAACGACACCACAGAAAAAAATCAGTTAGATATCGGACCGAAAAGGTGTGAAATAAGTGAAGATAATATTTAATAGCTTTACTGCACCGAAAAAAATTTTTAATTGCTTACAGCAAAAATATCATCTATTTCATATGTGAAGAATTTGAATTTGACGTTAACTACTTCATTAGAAAATGTACAAATTAATTACTTAGTAAGGACATAAAAACTGTTACATACGTTTTATAGTGCTTCACCAAAAGACGTTTGCATTTTTCAATCCTATTTTTTTAAAGCTACAGTCAATAAATGTCCGGTACGTCGTTTGAAAGCCCCAAGTCTTAAGTCTTTTTTAATGATTCGACTCATGGACTTTTGCGTGATATTCATATCACGGGCCATGATTTTCTGTTTTCGTGAATTCTTTATTTTCTGTGAATTCTTCATTTAACGGCTTTGAAGACTTGCGGTGTTCGTGGGCGGCCCGACCGGTGGCGGTCTTTTACATCTCCAGTCTCCTCAAACAGTTTTATGCATCGGAAGACGAACATGCGGATAATCCCTAGTGGCCGGAGCGTTTTGAAAATATCGCTTTTTTCATTTTACACTCGAAAAGCGCTATTACAGCGATACGGTTCTCATTATCTGACCACTCCATGATGAAAGTTGAAACAATTTTAAAATCCCGTTACAGACTTACGCTATTGAGGTTAGCTTTCAAAATCCATATGATATTATGTCCCACCAAGTACTCGCTTTACTACACCGAAAAAATGTATTATTTGACTACAGTCAAAATATCATCTATATCATATATAAAGACTTGAATTTGACGTTAACTACTTCATTAGAAAATTTACAAATTAATTATGTATTTGGTGAAATATAACGTAGACGTTGTTGAAACAAAAAAAAAAATATTTATTACGTATGAAAAACTATACTGATAATTAAAGCTGACGATCAAAAAATATGCCCTCTACATAAAGTCCTTAACTTATTTATGATAAACTCTTGCAGTAATGTTTATTGGATAAGACTTATTTAAAATACAGAAGGACTTGATACAAATAATGCCACAGAATGGAACAAATCCATTAGATACGGCCACAATTTAAAACTACAATTGCGTGTTTCGTCCTTGAACGTAGAGATTCAAATATGATTAATTCAGAACACAAAAAACATTTTACAAGTACTGAAACTTATTCAACTTTAAGAAAATCTTAAAGTTTGTCCCCTTTTCTGAATAAAATGAATTGTTTCAAAAAATAATTTTCATTTTGACATTATCGTTTGCTGATTTTGTATGTACCTACACTAGGGTGGTCCTTAGTTGCATAGAGATTTTTCAAAGTAAAAAATGTTCTCACTTTTGTTTGCACTCTAGCTCTAGATACGGTGTGTCCTAGATATTGTAGCCAGCGGAAATATGTAATACGGCATTTACTTTACTTACGAGTACTTTAGAGGATTAAAGTTTTCTCCTTTCTTCTTATGAGCTAGCCTTTGCAACGGCGCCAGTTGTAACAACAACGGCGCAATGTTATAACAAAAGAGTGACTGCGTTCATATATTTGCTTGCCGGCTCCGATCTCTTTGCATCTCCAGCTGTTCTTGTAATCATTTAATTTTTTCATTGATCGATTTAATGTGTTACAATTGTGCTGTATTTTTATTAATCTAAAATAAGTTGCTTACTTCGAACGATACAATGGCTTTGATAGATCTTGATTCTTAAAAAGTTGAAATCAGAGAGAATGTGTTCTGGAATGGGGAATGAATATATTGAATTCCAGGTTGATGGAATTTCAATCCTGTTCCCGATTAAATCACACCCTATTGTCGCAGCTGAAACAGAAGGATAATAAGATACATTCTGGACCAGATTATAATCGTCTGATATTGTACATACAAGTTGGACTAAAATAATTCGACCGAGAGTTCCAACAGTTGAAGTTTTGATTAAACAAGGCATCCCAGACTAACTCCATGTAAGTACGAATAGAAGTTTTATTTATAATTTAAACAAACAAAAAAGCGTGCTGTCAAGACTTAGTGCTCAAGGTACTGTGCGTGACTATCACAAAAATTGTCCATGTTGTTATTTTCTGGTCGAAACTTTGGACAGTTTAAGAGGCGGTTCATATCGAACCGCCATGTAAGAACGTCTTTGTAAATGCGTAAGCACTTTGCAGCGACTTTTAAGTGTTTGCCCCGGTCAGTGATTATTGAAAGGAAATATTTATGGCAATAAACGAAGCATTTTGTTACCGTCGGCGAAAGACACAATCTTTGATTCCACAAAATAAGTATAATAATAGTACATGAAAAATAATAGTATACATGCATACAGGAACAAAGTCCACTCTGCATTTTTTCTACTATTTTCGGAATTCCATTAAAATCAATTTGAATTTAAAACCCATTAATTGAAATTTAGATAATTTCTTTTCAAGTTTCCTTTTGACATTTTTTTTTTGCGGCGACCTGTATTTCCCTAGTAATGGTCACAAAGCTTGACAATAAATGTTATTATATACCTTAATTAATTTTTAACAGATATACCAATATGGGTATCATTACAAAGCTTATCAGAACACCTATGCAAAGACATATTTATTTTACTGAAGAGTTGACCCATTGTAAGGCGGTTAAAATACTAAATTTATTTCCGCCCATTTCTTTAAAATAGCTTTCTGTGCCAACACACATGTTACATATCTGTAGCCAAGACTTCAAGCCAGAATTTAAAATTTTTTGTATCACATTAAGCTTTAAGTAGCCGGAAATACATAGGATTAAAATTCCAACTATGGGATTTTATTATCATATCATTGTCGATTTTAGCTTTAAACTGCATTCGATACTTTAAACGCAAAATTTTGTTTCATAAACCACTATACCAATTTGATAAAAATTAATTAATTAGATTGAAAAACAAAGATTTAAAAAAACTGCTTATAATTCAAATAACAAAATAATTTTAGTAGAATCCTTGTATAGGGTGAACCATCTAGAGGTATTTTTTCAGAACAAAAAAAATATGAAAATTCAAATCAAGTGTGGTATCTTTATTGGTAATTTGAAAGGACATTTTATGACATTTATATTTTGAAAATAATTTCCTTCAAATGTTGGCCGCAACTACACCTCAGGACTTCCATTCTGAGGGTCTAATTTTTTGATGACTCGTTCGAGCATTTCTACCGGTATGGCTTTAATTACACACGTAATGTTGGCTTCCAAAACCTGAATCGTAGCTAGTTTGTCAGCATAGACTTTGGACTTTACGGAACCCCAAAGAAAAATAACTTAACATATAAAAATGTATTAAAAACGTTTTTGTTTTGTTCAGATTACCGAATTTAACCATCAGTTGGGCCAGTTAACAAATGTTCGTTGAAATGACAATGGAACCAAATTCAATGAATACTTTTAACCAACAATCTATCACAACTAAAACATGTACAAATTCAGTTTCAATTATCATCTTAATCAGTAACAATTAACGATACTTTTTTCTCTTCAACCGAAAGTGTCAGTTCCCTCTACTGAAAATTGCCGCGTACCCAACCAACATTCGGTTGAAGGGATGAAATACATGGATAGTTCGTGTAACCTTCAATATTCGGTTTAAAAAAATTCGGTTGTGGCAACATGTCTGCCCCTTTCTGAATTAAGTTTTTTTTTACTATTTTTGAGAAAACAATATTCTAGCCGAAAGTGCCGTTGTACGGAAACAAAAACGGAAGTTTTGAACGTCAACCTGTATTTGCATTTTTTTTTTTGCGAATTTTGCGTAGTAACAGCAAAAATATCATCTATTTCATATGTGAAGAATTTGAATTGGACGTTAACTACTTCATTAGAAAATGTACAACTTAATTACTTAGTAAGGACATAAAAACTGTTACACACGTTTTATGCTGCTTCACCAAAAGACGTTTGCATTTTTCAATCCTATTTTTTTTAAAGCTGCAGTCAATAAATGTCCGGTACGTCGTTTGAAAGCCCTAAGTCCCAAGTCTTCTTTAATGATTCGACTCATGGACTTTGCGTGATATTCATATCACGGGCCATGATTTTCTGTTTTCGTGAATTCTTCATTTTCTGTGAATTCTTCATTTAACGGCTTTGATGACATGCGGTGTTCGAACAGAGCGTGGGCGGCCTGACCGGTGGCGGTCTTTTACATCTCCAACCTCCTCAAACAGTTTTATGCATCAGTAGACGAACATGCGGATAATCCCTAGTGGCCGGAGTGTTTTGAAAATATCGCTTTTTTCATTTTACACTCGAAAAGCGCTATTACAGCGATACGGTTCTCATTATCTGACCACTCCATGATGAAAGTTGAAACAATTTTAAAATCTCGTTACAGACTAACGCTATTGAGGTTAGCTTTCAAAATCCATATGATATTATGTCCCTACAAGTACTCGCTTTACTACACCGAAAAAATGTATTATTTGACTACAGTTAAAATATCATCTATATCATATATAAAGAAGTTGAATTTGACGTTAACTACTTCATTAGAAAATGTACAAATTAATTATGTATTTGGTGAAATATAACGTAGACGTTGTTGAAATAAAAAAAATATTTATTACGTATGAAAAACTATACTGATAGTTAAAGCTGACGATCAAGAAATATGCCCTCTACATAAAGTCCTAAACTTATTTATGATAAACTCTTGCAGTAATGTTTATTTGATAAGATTTATTTAAAATACAGAAGGACTTGATACAAATAGTGCCACAGAATGGAACAAAGGTGACCTGTAATCCATTAGATACGGCCACAATTTAAAACTACAATTGCGTGTTCCGTCCTTGAACGTAGAGATTCAAATATGATTATTATTCAACTTTAAGAATATCATAAAGGTTGTCTGAATAAAATGAATTGTTTAGCTCGTTTGTTTTATTTCGGTCTGTTGCTTTTACACATTGAACAGGGATTAAACCGGCTCAAGACCTTTTGCTTCTATATTTAAATAGAAGACAAGTTTTTAACAAAATGGCAAAGTGACAATGATTTTCGTGGCTGCACACTACTTTTATCATGATTTCGGGTCCGTGACAACCCTTTTCAGAAAGCATTGCTGCAACTGTTGAAAGTAAAACCGAACTCTATAAGGCCAGGCTCTCCACAAACGAATGAGAACTACTGTTGTAAACCTTACTTTTCAAGTTTTCTTCACACAATTGCCCACGAAAATACAACTCACTCTTGTCAGCTCTAAAAATGAATTGTTTCAAAAAATAATTTTCGTTTTCAAATTATCGTTTGCTGATTTTGTATGTACATACACTAGGGTGGTCCTTAGTTGCATAGAGATTTTTCAAAGTAAAAAATGTTCTCACTTTTGTTTGCACTCTAGCTCTAAATACGGTGTGTCCTAGATATTGTAGCCAGCGGAAACCTGTAATATGGCATTTACTTCACTTACGAGTACTTTAGAGGATTAAAGTTTTCTCCTCTGAGCTAGCATTTGCAACGGCGCCAGTTGTAACAACAACGGCGCAATGTCATAACAAAAGAGTGACTGCGTTCTTATATTTGCTTGCCGGCTCCGATCTCTTTGCATCTCCAGCTGTTCTTGTAATCATTTAATTTTTTCATTGATCGATTTAATGTGTTACAATTGTGCTGTATTTTTATTAATCTAAAATAAGTTGCTTATTTCGAACGATACAATGGCTTTGATAGATCTTGATTCTTGGTGAGTTAAAATCAGAGAGAATGTGTTCTGGAATGGGGAATGAATATATTGAATTCCAGTTGGAGGAACTTTAATCCTGTTCCCGATTAAAACACACCTTACTGTCGCAGCTGAAACAGAAGGATAATAGGATAAATTCTGGACCAGATTATTATCGTCTGATATTGTACATACAAGTTGGACTAAAATAATTTGACCGAGAGTTCCAACAGTTGAAGTTTTGATTAAACAAGGCATCCCTGACTAACTCCATGTAAGTACGAATAGACGTTTTATTTATAATTTAAACAAACAAAAAACGTGCTGGCAAGACTTAGTGCTCAAGGTACTGTTCGTGACTATCACACAAATTGTCCATGTTGTTATTTTCGGGTCGAAACTTTGGACAGTTTACCGCCATGTAAGAACGTCTTTGTAAATGCGTAAGCACTTTGCATCGACTTAAGTGTTTGCCCCGGTCAGTGATTATTGAAAGAAAATATTTATGGAACTAAACGATGCATTTTGTTACCGTCGGCGAAAGACACAATCTTTGATTCCACAAAATAAGTATAATAATAGTACATGTAAAAAAGTATAATAATAGTACGAAAATAATGGTAGACACGCCCCATTATCGTACTTCTGCACCATTCCGCCACTATTGGTAGTCGAATACTATTTTTAATGCTCCTAATGGCTATCTGCTGAAAAATATAAATTACAAATCGATGCCATAACTACGCCCATTCGTGTTCGATTGAAGAAAAATTCAGCTCTTAAATTTAAAGACCCTTTTTTTTGATGACGTTACAAAAAGTTTTGTTCATCTTAACATAATATTTTTTATATCTTCTCAATGTCTTTTGAATGTGCCTTTTACATTTAACGAGTTGTACGAGTATGTATTTTAAGTTTATAATAGAACGGAAAACATATATGATAACTTTTAACGTTTTCATAAACATCTAAAAAACTTATATTTTTAAATAACAAATTAAAATACCGGTGTATGAATTGACCTGCCATTCATTAAGGGATTACCGAAAAAGCTGATGCTTTTTAAAGGTTTAACATATAGCCCAATATGCTTTTGACTAATATATGTAGTTTTGGCAACATTAAAGATCTGTCCTTAGTAAAACTTCTCTCGGGTTTACCCATATACATACTTATATACATTTAAAACCCATTTATATTAAAATATGAGATATTATGCCAGTGTTTATACTCTCTACCATAGAAGTGGATTGTACTTAGTAGGGACATAAATACTGTTACACACGTTTTATGCTGTAAAATAAAAAGTTCTGAATGTTTTCGACCAAATAGTTTTAAATATATTGATTGATGTATATTGTATCCAAAAAGAATCAACTTATTCGAAATGTCCGCCTTTTGCATTTACACACTCCTTAAGAAGCACTGGCCAATCGTCAATAGCTGCACGATCCTCGTCCATTGGAAAATTGGCCACAGCTCGAACCAAAGCAGTCTTAAGATATCCAATGTTGAGGTATCTTTTATGACAAACCTTGTCCTCTTAAATCGTCCACAATTTGTAATCCAATGGGTTCAAATCTGGACTGCCTGAGGGCCATTCTTCAGAGGAAATGAACAAATTGGCAAATTGTTTCGAAGCCACGCCTGGGACGTTTTAGCCTTATGGGCCGAAGCAGAAATCTGCTGGAAAATCAATGGCTGGTTTTGGAACAGGGAATTGTTAAGAGGCTTCACAACAGTTTCCAAAACGGGTTCTTGGTAAACTTTGGCCGATGTTTTGACTCCTTGTTCGCAGAAATGCAGGTCAGTGACCCCATCGTAAGAGACACTCCACCAAACCATGACTGAAGCTAGGTGATGGCCCTTTTCCACCCTTGGGATCAGTTCAGATGCTTCCTTAGATGACCGCGCATACACTCTATCATTTTGCTAGTTCAAGTTTTCCTGAACGGTAAAAATTTTTTCATCGGTGAACAAAATTTTTCTGTGCAAGTTATCAGCGTGCTTCACCAAAAGACATTTGCATTTTTCAATCCTATTTTTATTTAAAGCTGCAGTCAATAAATGTCCGGTACGTCGTTTGAAAGCCCCAAGTCACAAGTCTTTTTTAATGATACGAGTATTCATCTCACGGGCCATGATTTTCTGTTTTCGGAGCGGATTTCTGTGAATTCTTGATTTAACGGCTTTGATGACATGCGGTTTTCGAACAGCGTGGGCGGCCCGACCGGTGGCGGTCTTTTACATCTCCAGTCTCCTCAAACAGTTTTATGCATCGGTAGACGAACATGCGGCTAATCCCTAGTGGCCGGAGCGTTTTGAAAATATCGTTTTTTTTCATTTCACACTTGAAAAGCGCTATTACAGCGATACGGTTCTCATTATCTGACCATTCCATGATGAAAGTTGAAGCAATTTTAAAATGCCGATACAGACTAACGCTATTGAGGTTAGCTTTCATAACCCATATGACATTAACGGGGTATGTTCAGTTCTACTATTGAAATGGGTGTGTTCAATGTTGTAACAGTATTTATGTCCCTACTAAGTAAAATAGCCATTTAAACTATGAGACTTCTTTTAAAATTATTGCTTTTTCGCCGGAACATCCTAATGTCCATGCCTAACGTCACAACACTCAAAAGCTGTAAAAGAAAAAATGCTTTAATTAAAAAACTGTTCACATAGATGAAGTGAGAGGGCCTGACCAAACAAACATTGTTGCACTGAACAATAAACAACTGCACTCACAGAAAAGCCTAACCACACAGATTGCTTGGATAGCAACAATTCAATAATGCTGATCATAATAATACTAGACTATAAGAGGGACGTGAATATGATGAAGAATACCCCTACCAAATTGGGGAAAGTCCCTCGTAAAAAGTGGTCAGTATTATGCAAAAGTTTATTTGCGTTGTATAAGTACTCACTCGTCTGTTAATTTTCTATTGCGCCTTCTTGTTTGTATGCATATATGAACATTTCCAGCGACGAAAAAACCAAAAGTGCTTAAAAAATGAATTTTTTGATATTTAAAAAAACAAACTTCTCAGTAATAAATGAATTATTGCTCTATAAAGAGTGTTATAACAATCTTTGCTTTTGCCTAGGATCCTGAAATTTTGTATGATGATTTCTTATAGTCTTATTTTTCATCGTTTAATTTACTTCCGTTACATAAATTGTGCTTATTTTTCATTTCTTTGGATATTCTTATTTTACGTGGCTCTATTTTTCACTGTTTAATTTACATCCGTTACATAAATTGTGCTGATTTATGTTACTTCCGTTACATAAATTGTGCTAATTTTTCATTTCTTTGGATATTCTTGTTTTACGGGGCTCTAAACCATGTAAACACGTATCTACAAAATTAATGTAGTCTTTTGACATTAGGTACCGGTTATTGATTGTGTTTGATTTCTCAAAAAAATTTAAATTTGTTTGCATGTTGCACAGAACCCTCATTGTATCCTTTACCAAACGATAAATCGTATACTAAATTGGTTATTTCGTTTGTAAAATCTCGAGATATTAATCGGAGTATATTTATGTACTTATATCATTTTGTTCGTCGTAGAAAAGATCTAAAAATTCTGATCCGGAAGTACTTCCGAATTGGATCGGTTCCAATGATTTTAACATAGGGCTGTCATTGTTTTTTTAACAACTTTGAAATCGTTTCTAAAGAATATATTTGAATTCTGTATTCCATAACTTATTCTATACTTCAAATAAAAAAAAACATACGGCGCAGTAGACGAATTCGGACCTCTAGTTTCGTATACCAACGCCTTTGCAGTCTATGCTTTTCATTGATGTAAGTTATGGCCACCTAAATCGCTTAATTAGTTTTGATATGACTACTCCGTTCATCACACAAGTCTCCACATTAGTACTATTATTTCAAAAAATTTGGAGAAACCTATTTTTTTAATAGTTTTTATAAAAAATTAGAAAAACAATGTCACTTTACTATTTTGTTAAAAACTTATCTTCTATTTAAATATAGAGACAATAGGTCTTCAGCCGGTTAATCCCTGTTCAATGTGTAAAAGCTCATAATCATAATAAAACAAATTTGGCAGTATTAAAAAATATATATATGTATAGCATATAAAAAGTGAATGCCTGTACTTGCTGACGAACCCTTGACGTTCTAAACTGAAAGCGCCAACGTTTCTGTCAAAACTTCAACAGCCAAAAGAGCTTCTTACGAAGTGGATAAAGGTATTTTCCGATTATTTACATAAAATGTGAATTTTGGGTTCCACAAAATTCAATCGTAGCCTTTAGAAGTAGATTAAAAGCGATTTCTTGAGAGTGGGGGTATATCCCCCATCATGCGATTGAGGGTATATGTATTAACTTTGTCATTCCATTTGCAACACATCGAAATACTATTCGGAGACCCCATAAAATATATATATATTTTCTGAATCGTCGTAAGATTCTAAGATGATCTAGTCGTCCGTCTCTCTGCCTGTAGAAACTACAGAAAATGGACTAGATCGGACAAGAGGTAAAAATGTTCCGCTCACAAGGGCTGGTTCAACCTCTGGAAAAATCAACAATTCTGAACATAAAAACGATATAAGATATTGTGATATTGGTTTAGGTCTATCTCATGAACTTTTTGAAATATGAGGCTGATATTTGGAACACATGATATTGGGCGGTACCACGCCTTATTATCCAATTTTATTATAACATAGTCTAGAATAAACGCCTAGTGATCGGTTTTATCCTGTTTAAATTTTTCTATTTGAGATATGAGGTGGATATTTGGAACATATAATATTGGAATGGATAAAAACACATCCCTGAGAAAAAGTGGGCGGTGCCACGCCCCATTATCGAAGTTTACTATAGCATATTCTAGAAAAATTGCTTAGTCATTTGGTTTATCCTGTTTTAATTTTACAACTATCGCTCCATTAGTTTGGTCATAAATGCGATTTTTGAAGGGGGCTTCGCACCGCCCTCTTTTCTTCCGCGATGTGTTTCAATTCGTGCAAAAATCGCCCAGTTACAATATCATACAGCTTATGGCCATAATTCTTCATAAGGCTAAATTTCAGGATCCTAGGCTGATTAGTTTGCTTTCAACTGACACACGGACGGACGGAAGGAAGGAAGGACATGGCTAGATTGCCTTAGAATTTTACGAAGATCAAGAACAATATTCTTACACGGTCCCAGATCAATATTTAGTGTTGTTGCAAACGGAATGACAAATTTAATAGGCCATCCACCCTTTGGTGGAGGGTATAAAAGAACCAGAAATCTTCTCGCTAAGCCTGTTCAAAACCGCTTAATCTAGAGGGGGAAAAAGCTAAATTGGCAATGTTGGTGCAGAACGTCACCGTTGAAATGCTGATGTCAACTGTGGTATTACTTTCAACGCATCCAACCAAATTAATTAAAAGAACGGCGCAAGGGCTTAGGTTAAGTTTGTCTTTTTCTTTAAGTGTTGCACCTTAATCAGTTCCAATCCATTTTCTGCTTAACAAGACGTTAAAGAAATTACAAAATAATTACTAATTGTCTATTTTTAAGGCAATTACAAATGCCAACAGCTCTGATTTCTTCGTCTGCGGCACCTTCCTGAATATTACATTCACACCGCCATAACTGACTTCCTAGTGTCAAGGTTGGTTCTTAACCTAAGTTTGAAAATGAAATCGCACAAACTCACATGTCTTTTTCACAGCGCTATACAAATGTAAAGCAACAATTCTGTATACTGTCGTTTTCTTACTTATTTTATTTTTTAATGATGCAATTAATGTAAAAATAACAACAAATGCAAAGCATTGTTTGTACGTGTTTGGCAGAACTGTAGTGATGCCAGGTTGTCGCCGACAAAGCTTTTTCATTAGCTCTTAAACGAATTTGTCTAAATTAAGGCAAAGTATCGAAATGTTTTATTCGTCTTTTTTTTGGTCTGGCGTCAACGTCAAACTAAATGAATTGTCGTGGTGCCAAGGGGTCCTTACGGGGGTTACCGATAGCGTACACAGTGCATTTTATGCCAATAAAACAAAAATGAAACATTTTGTTGGCAGGCAGGCAACAGGCAAGCCGTCAAGTCGCTGTTAACAATTCACAGTTCGAAGAAAGA
This sequence comes from Hydrotaea diabolus, assembly GCA_963513945.1. NCBI lineage: Eukaryota > Metazoa > Arthropoda > Insecta > Diptera > Muscidae > Hydrotaea > Hydrotaea diabolus. The sequence continues at coordinate 110,187,637 of OY740719.1, read as the reverse complement.
GATTGAGGCACTCAAAATGCACGGCTCTCTGCGCTGCGCCGTCCAGTCTAAAAATACCCGCCGGTTATGGCTCATGAAACGCATTTCGCTTTTCTTGTGCATGTTTTTTTTTGTCCGATACCTACAGTTTGTTTGGTTTGTTGCGGCAAATATTTTAGATAATCGTTGTCGTTTGTTTTTTTTATTTATTTTGCCGGCAAATATTTGCATGTGTATTAGTGCGTGGATTTTTTTTGAAGTGAGTGTAGAGCGACTATAAAATGCGGTAATTTGTTTTGGGAAGAAGTGTTGTAAACTTAAAATATTGATTTACGTTGGCTGTTAAATACAAGGTGGGGAAAAAGTGATCACACAATTTCCCAATGTTGTTTTTATTGCAACCACTGTGCACTGTGCGCTATGAGATTATATTGAAATTTCATGACTGTTATTGTAAACTATACTGACTTTTAGAATTACTTTTTTGTCTTACGTATGGTTGACATCATAGTATTCGCACACGGGCTCTCTCACACGTAATACTTTTGCGAATTTAACGTTAATACCCTATTTTCTGTTATATTTCTTATTAATTTTGTGATGCAAACTTGTTTGAGTCACCGTTTTTTTGCTTTCAGTTCAATACGCAAGGATTGCATTTATTTTTATTGCATTCAACATTTTTCATTATGAAATGAAGTAAATACTAATTCTGTTTGTACAATTTGGAAATACAAATCGGAGATGTTAGAAATTAAGATAATGAACAGGGATTAAACCGGCTCAAGACCTCTTGCTTCTATATTTAAATAGAAGTCAAGTTTTTAACAAAATAGCAAAGTGACATTGATTTTCGTGGCTGCACACTACTTTGATCATGATTTCGGGTCCGTGACAACCCTCTTCAGAAAGCCTTGCTGCAATTGTTGAAAGTAAAACCGAACTCTATAAGGCCAGGCTCTCCCCAAACGAATGAGAACTACTGTTGTAAACCTTACTTTCAAGTTTTCTTCACACAAGTGCCCACGAAAATACAACTCACTCTTGCCATCTCTAAAGAGACTCCACATCGAGAGCCATCAATAGATTTCTTTTACAACGTGTGTGTGTGTGTTGTAAAAAGAGTTTAGTTGACTATGTCAACTTGTGTGCCGTGCCGTGCATGTACGTATGTTTAGCTCGTTTGTTTTATTTCGGTCTGTTTCCTTTACACATTGAACAGGGATTAAACCGGCTCAAGACCTCTTGCTTCTATATTTAAATAGAAGACAAGTTTTTAACAAAATGGCAAAGTGACATTGATTTTCGTGGCTGCACACTACTTTTATCATGATTTCGGGTCCGTGACAACCCTCTTCAGAAAGCCTTGCTGCAATTGTTGAAAGTAAAACCGAACTCTATAAGGCCAGGCTCTTCCCAAACGAATGAGAACTACTGTTGTAAACCTTACTCTTCAAGTTTTTTTTCACACAATTGCCCACGAAAATACAACTCACTCTCGACGGTTTAATCACTGTTCAATGTGTAAAAGCAACAGAAAAAATTTGAAAGTGTAAAGAAATGGATGGCAACTCCCCCTCAAAATGTTATTACGGAAACAAAGGGAAAATTTTCTAAAAGCAATGAGCTGTGCACGATATAATTCCTTAACTACTATTTAATTCCTACTCCGAACGAAATTTATAAGGTAGAAACCCTACGCTGACCAATAATTCATATGTTGAACCTAAATTCACTTGCATGATAGTCGTATACTCTAAACATCACATCGCGGCACCAACTGCCATTGGGTTCTATTAAAATCTCTCAAAACTCTTAATCGGCAGTGGAAAAGATATCGACAAGTTAACATATCATAGCACAGACAAAAATTCTGACGTCAACAAAAATAAGTAAAAACGTCATTAAGTTTAGCCAGGCCGAATCTTACTTGCAGTCCACTGTGTATTTTCCTATTAAAGTGGCGCGTTTTATGAGTCCCTTGATTCCATGAGTCGCACCAAATATGTCCTTATTTATTAGTGGTCCCTTCTTTGAATCATAAGGGCCGTTTTTAGGGCGCTTTTGTTCTATGAGTCCTTCCGCAAACTTAGCCTTATTTTCAAAAAAAATTTGCTTATGTCTATATTTACAATAATTGGATAATTTTTTTTTAAAAAAAATTCTTTAAAATTGTCATCTTCGTCGGCTGTACCTTTATTATTTTGACTAAAAGATGTCCGATAAAACAATACTTTATACAAAGTTAAAGATAATTATAACTTTACTTTTATCCATAACTAACCAAACTTTTATCCAGAAATGAAAGTTACGTAACAGTTAGCAAAACGATTACAAAAAGTATTTTACATTTTAGAAAATTCGTTTTTTGTTGACAAAAAAATTCAGAAAAAAATGAAATAAATTATAAACATTTCTTTTTATTTTATTTTTGTTCCTATATCAATTATAGTCCATATAAACTTTAATTTAATGTATCACAGTGGTTGATCATTATACTCGTTCCAAAGCTAAAGTCAAAGTAATAATGATAAACCCGACGAAAATTGCAATTGAAAAAATTATTATTCATATTATAAATTTATCCATAATTTTTTTTTAAAAAATTGCTTTAATTTCATTTCACCAGAAAATATTGTAAAAATGACTTTTGCCTAGTGCTATCAGTCCCTACTTGTATTTGAACCATTTTTCCTCCATACAAAAATTATGATTTGTTAAGAAAATATTCAAACAAGTGTCCTTTTCTGAAATTAAAAAAGCTTATAAACATAAGCCATCATCATGCCAAATTTCAGGATCCTCGGATAATGCGCTTTGTTCGGACGAACGGACACATACCATCCATCCTTCGGTGGAGGGTGTAAAAACCTGAGTCCTAAAATATTGTTACTCGTACTCGTTCCAAAGCTAATGTCAAAATAGTAATGATAAATCAGACGAAAATAGCAATTAAAAAAAAATTATCCATAACATTTTTTTTGAATATTTGTTTTGAGTTTAGGTCATTAAAATACCCCAGAAAATATGTTAAATTGGACAAAATGTCTTTTGCCTAGTGTTATTAGTCCCTACTCGCATTTGAACCATTGTTCCTTCATTAAAAATTGTGATTTTTTGTACAAATATTCAAAAAAGTGTAAATTTTTCTGAGGTCACTTAAACGGAGGTTTTTCCTTTCGTTTCGTTCAGGCGGACAGACGGACACACTCCATCCACCCTCAGTAAAGGGTACAAAAACGATTTCTAAAATATTGTTATTTAGCTTTTTGCTACAATTCTGTACTTTTGCTAGTTCAAATAAATTTATTTTCTGCAAAGTAAACACTTTAAGCTTCTATTAGGAAGAAAAAAATTAGAAATCAAAGGGGGCATAGAAATTAAAAAAAAAGTTTTAAAATTTGTTTTAAAAAAAATTGGAGAATATATTGTTAATCCCAAAGTGAATAACTCATGATACTCATGAAATCTTTAAACGTCAAAAATCTTTACTCTGTCCAAAGTTATGACATTTTTTAAACAATGTCCTCTATAAATCATCGAAATCTTCGCATCGGCATCATTGCAGGTCTGAACCACTGGGTCGGTTTTAAAAATGGTTTTATGGTTCCCTTCGGTTCAAAACTGATTAACAATTCATAAAAACGAAAATATTTTTTAATGTAATTTATTTTTATTTAAAACAAAAAATGTTATTTGAACTAAAAACAAAAATGAAAGCTACATACTTTTATAAAATAATATGCAACAGTCGGGCGAAACCGGATACAAGATACCCTTCACCACTCTGTTATTCAGATGATACCACGTCAACGTTTTGAATTTAAGCAAGGTCGGACTTTATTTTAGACTTCTAGAGCAGAAGAAATATATTTTGTTAGGGACCGTTATGGACTAGAGATAAATATTGGTAGTTCATAACTTATCATGCAAAATTTGAGCTTAATCGGATTTTATTTGTGGTTTCTACTGGAGCTAAAACCGGGAGAGACATTTTTGTGAAGGCTATTCAAAAACTTGGACCGATATATTCCAATTTTACCAAAGATAGGCGTTTGTCGCAAAATTTAGTCGAAATCGAATGTAGTATTTGGCTTTAAGGAAAACCAAGGTATGATATCACATATATGGAGCTATATGCAACAATTTGGAGAGGGTTTGCTCTTGGACCAGATCTGAACAAAGGACCACGATTCATTAAAATCGGTTCTTAGTTCCCACCTGTTTGTTGGTTTAATAAACGATAGCTGGACAGACTCATCAGTTAGTAATTCTGAATCGATCGGTTTACCCAAAATGGATTTTTTTGTCCATTACTTTAAGGTGTTACAAATATCAGCACTATGTAATGAACGCATACACCACAGTGAAGTGTAGGGTACAAAGTACTTTCGATGTATCATTGTTTTGTAAACCGAACATTTTTTTCTAAGTGTTTTCGGTTTGGTCTGATATTTTTTCTATCAGCGCTTTGATTAACGGTTCGGTTGGAGCCAACAAAACTAATATGGATCGGTTCAAAACCGGTTCTGGCCAATGAAACAATTTTATATTTAGTACAATTTTTTATTTAGCTCAGACCAGAAATGAAAAATTTGAGATTGTTTGTTCCTAAATCAAAATGGGCGATATGAAGATATTGAAATCACTTCCGGCATTTTCAGTTCTATTTACTAAACATTTTAGTGCTTCAACATACATTTAGTTGTACGAAAGAAAAATTGACCAAATCATGCAATGTCAAAATTTGGTTGAGGCAATGAATCTGTTCTTTGTGTGAATGCGAATGGAAATTCGAAATCAAAACAAGCCCTCTTATAAATTGTCTACTTCTTTAATAGTTATGTCCCACACAATCTTAATAATTATGCCTAAATTGGATAAGGTTATTTGTGTGTCTGTACTTCTAACCAAAATAGGTTTTTTTCTTGTTTCCTTCGTTTCTTTTTACAATTTTGAATGACGTCTTGCTCATTTCATTAGCTGCTGACAAATTTCATTTTAAAATTTCTTTCACCGCTGCGAACGTTACCCATCCTCCCGCGAAATAAGTTTAAAAATCATAATGTCCTCTTGTCTAAAAGTTTAAAATGTCATGTGAAGTCTTCTTGTTGTTGTTGTAATGTTCGTGTTAAAAACCGATGTGAATGATTTTGTAAACACTCGTTTTGCTTATTCATACAGAGAAGCAGACACTTTGTGACGTTTGTCGAGTTGTGAGCAGAAATAAAAAAAGACAGAACACTCTATTTGTATAACAATTATTTTGTGCGAAAAGACATATAAATATGATAAAATATCTCATATTTGGTAAATGCCTGATTTATTAAATGTACATTTAAATACTGTATTCCAAACAGTTTGTCGTATATTTGTGATTAAACGTGTGCTGCGAAGATAAGAAAGATGGGAAAAAAATGTTGGCCATTTCGACCGTCAGACACCCTGTCTGTGTGCTCAACTTTTCTGAGAAACCTATGCAAAGAGTAAATCTATATTAGAACAAGTAAAAACGTTATTAGGTTCGCCCAGGCTGAAACTTTTATAACTTCCACTATTACTACGCTACAAAAACGCCAACTAAAAAATTGGTTTGTTTTTGGACCATCCGATTCGTTGCAAAATTTGCTTTAATTTTCATATTATTTCTGTTTAAGCTTAAGACCGAAATAAACAAATGAGCTAAATATAAGTAAATGCACGGCACGGTAAAACAGTTAGCACCGCCAACTAAACTCTTTTTACAACACACGTTGTAAAAGAAAACCTACAGATGGCTCTAAATGTGGAGACTCTTTTCTATAGGCGAATTGTATTTTCGTAAGCAATTGTTTGAAGAAAACATAAGTAGTTCTGATACGTTTGGTGAGAACCTGCTCGTAAAGATTTCAGTTTTAATTCAACTATTGCAGCGAAGCTTTCTGAGGAAGGTCGTCACGGACCCGAAATCGCGTTAAAAGTGTCAAAATCAATGTCAATGTTGAATTTCTCCGAAAACTTCAGGCAAACAAATTGTGGTACCACTCAGAATTGACCGCCTTACGTTGCTCAAGCGGAACGGTCGCCATGACCAGTTTTGCCGAAGAAACAGGCGACCATTTTCTTCGAAGTGCTTACTCCACGAACAACTTTTGTTGGATTTGGCTCGTCTTCGAAGACCCACACGGTCGATTGCTGTTTTGTTTCGGGCTCATACGCATAGATTTATGATTCGTCACCTGTGACGATTTCGTATTTTTTAAAATTTCTTTGCACCAATCGACACAAGCCATTTTGTGAGCGATTGTCAAATTGTGCGGGATCCAACGAGAACAAACCTTTTTTACAGCCAGGTGTTCATGCAATATCGAATGTATGCTGGTGGAAGAAATGCCCAAGGATGCCTCTATCTCACGGTATGTCACATGACGATCTTGCATTATCAGTTCACGCACGGCATCAATGTTCTCTGGCACAACGGCCGTTTTTGGAAGACCTTCACGACCTTCTTCTTTGAGCGAGCGTCGGCCACGATTAAATTCATTAAACCAGTTGTTCATAGTGATATAGGATGGTGCTTCATCGCCATACAAAGATTTAAGTTCATTGATGCACTCTTGTCGTGATAATCCACGTCGAAAGTTGTGAAAAATGGTCGCACGAAAATGTTCACGAGTTAATTTCATTTTTTTGCCAAATTGATTTTTTAAAGTCACTGTAAACAACTCAAATGATGGCCGAACGTCAAAACGTTCTGAGTACGTACTCGTATATGCTAAAAAATGTCAAACTTTCCAAAGGAAATGTCAGATGACGCCAGGCAACACTTAGTGAAAAATATGTTGTTCTTTTTTTCTTTTTACTAATTTTTACTGAGCAAATATAGAAAATTGAAAACAACAGATGCCAGCTTATTATGTTCTCAGAAACAAGCCAAAACAATAAAGTTGTTTTATTATAATTTAGAAAGAAAACAGACAAATTAATTTAAAATTTATTTTCTAGAAATTTTGAATTTAAGAATTATTTTTCTTTTATCACTTTTTGGCGCTGACCATACAGAAAAAAAATCAGTTGGAAATCGGTCCGAACTACAAATATTCGGTTGGATAAACATGCTTTCTTTTGCAATCACCAACATTCCATGGTATTGATGTTTACATGGTTCGACTTACCATGAGATGGTAAGTACAATAGTACCAACAATTACTTATAAAAAAACCGAATTCAGAAAAATTATTTGTTCCCACAATTGGTTGGTTTTGACCAATTATGATGTACATGTTACTTTGATAAATAAATAAAAAAGATAAATTCTTTGTAAAAACTAAAACCCGTTTAGTTTGCTGTTGCAACATTTTACACTAAGCAACAAAATTTCGGACTTTATCGGAGAGTGACTGATTTCTTCTAGACATTAAAGACTTTGGTGATTATAGTTAATTGCCAAAAGGATGGTCCTAATAGATCCCAGTTAATGTTTATGGGCCACGGATATTTTCTATTTTGCTACGCTATATTGTATGAAATAAGTTAAGTGAAATCGTACGGAATTTATTTTCGTATAATTTATTAACATCCTTTCTCTAAGGTGGGAGAGTCCTTTTGTCCTTTTTTTTAAAAAGCGAAAAAATGTTTCTTTTATGAAAGTTTGAGTATTTGTATTTTCTATAAAAATGCTGCCCAATTAATTTCAGTTCGGGCGTGTCCGTTTTTTTTAAAGGAAATTGTATAAATGTTGTACTTATAAGTATATTGAGTTCGTCTGGATATAAGTTCTATCTGCAAAAACAAGAAAAAACTAAATTTCTTTTGTTTTTATAATTGTTAATTTTATTTTCCAATGTTTCGATCAACGTCGTTGATCATCTTCAGGCAATATTAAATAAATGTTTTTAAAAAATCAAATGTTTCTTTTCTTCCTTAAAAAAATTATTTAATAAACTTTAATGAATAAGGTTTGTTCGGGGTGCAAACCGAAATCAACACAGAGAGGCGAATTAAATCAAATTTTTTCCCACTTATATTTTTTTAATAAACTACAAAATAAGGCCGATATGAACGTACGTATATATTTATCATATTTATTGACAAGACTTTTTACTACTTTTACTTTTGGAAGAGTACAGAAATAGACCTACTAACTAACAACTCTAAAAATAGTTTATTATGTAATTGGTATTTTTTATAAGGAATCTGTTTCATTACTGAATTCGATAAAGTTCAGCACATGCACTAAGATTCTGTAGGTTTAAGTTATTTTCAAACATTGCAAAATCACGTTATTCTATTTCCTATTTCCACAAATCAATAAAACGTTATAGTTTTGATAAATAATAAGCATTATTGGCTAAATAACTTTTTAATTTTCATTATTTATGCCTGAGTTATATCTAATACAAAATCCACTGCTTTTTATTGTCTTCCACTTAGAAAATTGTAAGTAAATCGTGTCTGAAGAACTTTTATAAATTCCCGGAATCCCGGAAGAAAATTCCCAGAAAATTATGAAATTAAATAACTAAAATTTCCAGGAAATAATGAGACGGGAAAATCTCTAATTATGGCACCCCTTGTTACGAAAAACCCGCCCTAAGCGGTCATAAATATTCAATTGTAAATTTGTTTGTGTTGGGTAAAATTCGATTTTTCATCTTTGCCAAATGTAGCGTGCCACCTACGCGATGAAATAAACATACATACTCTATAATGTATGAATGTATCTATTTGTTTATATGCGGTATGTGTGCAGAGAAATCATGTGCAAAAAATCGTAGCAACAGCGCAAATATTACTCATACGTTTAGGATGGCCTATACCCACTACATACGTTAGAATGTCAAAGCGATAATTTCATAATGCAAGGTAGGCACATTTTTTCGTACGTTTTCTAAACGAATTCTTTGCGGCTATTAGCCAAGAGAAGGGAACACTCACGCTCTCCAGTCTTCTGAGCCCAGAATGCTGTACGCTCTACTCTATGTATGTATGTATGTACGTAGACAGAAAGTGTGTGAGTGGGCAAAGATCATCGGTTCGAGAAGAAAAAAAAAAACAAAATTAAACATGAGTGCTAAAGAATATTCCATGGAAAATCGTTGGCATATTATGGCAAAATATTTTGCAAATATTAAGCAAAAGAATATTAACTCAATAAATCTAAATTTTCAATTTTGTTTGTAAAAAATAATAGTGATAATTTTTGAAAAGAAAAAAATCTTCTTCCATCCTAAAGTTATCCTTTTGGGTTTTTAAAACTGGCGTTTCGGTTTATTATGCCTTCAAAAACCGACGGTTTCTTACAAATTTACATTTTTTGGTTTCGAATAAATCGGAATTTTTAAGAAAGCTAACTGGGTTCTTAAAAATTCCCCTAGATGCAACAATAGTAAACGTATAAAGATACTATTTTATATAAATATTTTTAAAGTTGGTAAATATGCACATAGGAAGCAGATTTGTTGCCACAATCGAATGTTACTGCAAGTACTATCCATGTATTTCATTCCTATAACCGAATTTTGATTGTGTACACAGCAATTTTTAGTAAATTGAACTGACACTTTCGGTTGAAGAAAAAAAGTATCGGTAATTGTTACCGAATGTTACTGCAAGTACTATCCATGTATTTCATACCTATAACCGAATTTTGATTGTGTACACAGCAATTTTTAGTAAAGTGAACTGACACTTTCGGTTGAAGAAAATAAAGTATCGGTAATTGTAATTGAATAAGATGATAATTGCAACTAATTTTGTATTGGTTGTTGCGACAGATTCTTGGTTATAAGTATTTTTTAAATTTGGTTGCCATTACCACGAACATTTGTTAACTGAACCAACTCATGGTTAACTTTCGGTAATCTGGCCGAAATGAAAACTTTTTTTTATTAAATTTTTATATTTTATGATCTTGAAATATTAACTCTGTTATTTGAATTATGACATTTTTAAAAACTTGATTTTTTTTAACCTTATTATGTTTGTATGCACAAGTGGAACTATTTGCCGCATGAAATTGGTATAATGGCCCTAAAGCTTAATTTTGGTTTTAAACTATCAGCAATTTAAAGCTAAAGTCGATTATGATGTTAATAAAATCCAATAGTTGGAATTTATATCCTATGTATTTCCGGTTACTTAAGGGTTAATGTGATACAGACTGATTGCTTGAAGTCTTGGCTATAGATACGAGATATGTGTGTTGGCACATAGGGCGTTTTTTTTAAAGAAATGGGTGGAAATAAATTTAGTATCCTTGTAATTGGTCTGCTTAGTAATTCGTCTTTGAAAAGTTGTTCGGATAATTGCCCCAATCTGATAGCAGTTAAAAAAGTATGTTATAATATTTTTTACCAAGCTTTGGAGGACCGTTACTGCAAAACAAAAAGGGTCGCCTCCAAAAAAAATGGTTGTTGTTTTTAAATAATAAGGAAGTCTTTCTATGGCGAAAGTTTTAATCGAGTTGAAGGAATGACCCTAAAATACAGTTAAACGTAAGCCGGACAGTCTGTAAATATGTTAGGAATTATTTTCAGGAATATATTTCAGGACAAAGGCGTCCTCACTCTTTGGCTTAATAGTTCTCATATGCAAAATCAAAAATCACTGAATTCGGTTGGTATAACCGTATTATAAGCTGTAAATGCCGTAATTATACTGTAGCAACCATCATATGATATCTCAAACCATGTTGTGAAATTAAACAAAATGAAAGTGATCGCCGACAAAGCCAATTGCGATGCAACTGGAACGCCAGATGTCAGCAGTTTCTACTCGGACCGTTGAAGGAAACTGTGGGAAATCTGCTAGTTTTACAATAAGACCATTATTTAAACGGAGGCTATTCTTTAAATATAGACCGTTCTTTAAATATAGAGCTAAAGTGTCTTACATAGAAATTACCAAAATGGATTGGCCAATAATGAAACGTGCAACAGCCGCACAAAAAAATATTCAGCGCTTAACGCCCGTAAGCTGTTAAAATTCTACTCCTTCGAAAAGGAAGAAAGAAAAAATAAGTAAGGTCTCAAGTTTAAGAAAAATTAGTCGTTAAAATATTTTATTAGCTTTGTTTTCCTCGGCCTTCAATAAAAATTGTATCCACTTATGACAAATTGCCCTATCAAAGGCATTCTGAGTTTCAGACAATATCTTGCAAATGACTGGCGGCGACATGCTTCTTCTTCTTTGAGAATTTGAGAAATGCAACAATAATTTTTAGAGAGCTTTTTTGTATTTTAAGTGTGCAAATTTAGTGTTTTCTGTATTTCAATTTTTCCTTTTTTAAGTTTTTGTGATTGTGATCAAACTTTTATGTATTACGGAGTGCTGCTTTCTACAATATTGCAAAGAAGAAGCATATCGGTCACCTTGTTCATGTTATCGTCTTTGTTGCAAAATACCAAACTGACATTAATGTTCCGCTGACGACGATACAAGTTGACCATTTCAACAACAGAAATAGGATCAGCCTATAAAAAAACAACAGGTTTAAAGAATATAGGTCATACGAGGGTTGCTATATATACTTCTGGCCATCTGACTCTCAGAGCGTTTTGATGTACGAGCATCATTTCTGTTGTTTACAATGACAATGACTTGAAAAATTCTATTTGGCCAAATCCAACGAAAGTTATTTGTGGAAGAAGCACTTCAAGCAAATGTTCGCCTGTTTCTTCGGCAAAACTGGTCATGTGGAGACTGTTCCGCTTGAGCAACGTAGGAGGTCAATGCTAAGTGGTACACCACAATTTGTTTGCCTGAAGTCTTCGGAGAAATTTGAAAAACGAACAAGAGAAGACGAATCATTGTGCACCATGGCAATATGAGCTCTCGCACATCGGCTTTAACCAGCGCCTTGTTGACCGGCCAAAACGTCGAATTGATGGGTCATCCGCCATACAGCCCTGACTTGGCACCCAATGACTTCTTTTTATTCCCGAACATGAAGAAAAAAATGCTTGGTCAACGATTTTCGTAGCCAGAAGATGCTGTTGAATCGTTCAAAAATTATGTTTTCGACAATTGGTTTAAGTGCATCTAATAGTGTATAAATCATGCTGGAGAATACTTAAAAAAACAATAAAACCATTTTTGATGATAAATATTCGCATTTTCGTTATTAGGCCAGAAATATATATTGCGGCCCTCGTACAAAAAGTTCTCTATAAAATGCGTAAGCCGTTCGTAGCCGACGTTAAACAGTAGGTCTCGTCCAGTGAGTATTAAAAATGAATCGTACAAAGCTCACTGATTTGAGAGAAGTTTCCCCTTTATCCTTAATGGGATGTTGTGGACCTTACGTAAGTAAGTAGATTTTGTAGGCGATTCCGTATGTTTATTAGAAGCACCATAACCGTGTCGGTAAAAGAATAATATCGATTCAGCCTAGAAAATTTTGCATGTTTTACATGATTGCTTATAGTCATAAGCTGTTTGTAAACGAACCTAATCGGCCCAGAGCGGAGGCAGTTTCCTCAAAGGGACTAAAGGTATCTCGGAAATAAGTGCACTTTTTGAGAATTTGTTTCACAAAGTATAATTTTTTAAAGACGAACAATAGTTGCAGTGTTTACTATTTCTTCGGTCGCACTTCATACTTCAGAAAAAGGCATAGTTACTGGAGGTTTTGGCTAATGTGACCCCAAAAAAAAGGCTCGCCTGGTTAAACGGGCGAACAACAATCAATATGTACAAATTAATGTGAATGGGTATTTTTCCGCTTTAATAGGTGCGGTGAGGAGTATATAAAGTTCGAAAATAACGACGTTTAAACGACGTCTAAACTAATAATTATTGATTGAAAGTACTTTAAGTACCGTGGCCAAAAATTGTAATAGCCTCTACTGATAATTTGAACAATTTTGAGTTATACCCCTTTGGTTAAACAAGAGCGTTTTGTTTTTGTTACTTGTCCTTTTTTGTCAATCTCTCCTACAGTTTGTATACACACAGGCACACAACTATAGCGTTGTGCCTGTGGCATATCAAAGGCGAATGCCCTTCATTAGATACGGCGTACACAGAAAGGACTAGAAGAAAGGAAAAACAACACTATTACGTCATCTGTTGGTATAGACATACAAATTCAATGCAAACGGCAGCCTGTGATTATTCATTGGGTCAGAGCGTACATTTATATTTTGTTGTTGTTCTGGACCATTATGTACACTTGATATATGAATGAACTCGACTAAAAACATGTGTTTTTGTCAGTCTGTCTGTCTGTATTTGTGTGTGTGTCGCATTTCATTTTTCACAAATCTCGTGCTTTGCATTTTGCAACAACATGAGAACATAAATCTAAAAAGTGTTACTCACCTTTCGTTTGCTGTTTTATGCTGTGTCGCGTAGGTGACGAGTCTTTTGCTTGAGGTCGGCTCTGTTATTTGTCTTCTTCACAAAAGTGGTTGAGACTTTTTTACAACAATTTTAGAGAAAAAAAATCGTGTGTGAGTGTTGTTGGTATATAGGCTTAAAAATAGTTTCAAGAGTTAACTTTCGTTTATTGCACTTTAACGTTACGTTAGGTAGAAATGGTATAAAGGTTGTTGTTCTATATTCCATATCGGTGAACACACGCCGAACAGTTGTCGTTGCGGTTTTCGTTGTTGTTGTTGTTTATGACGTTTCGCATTATGTGGAGAAATATTAAAGTGGAAAGAAAGAAAATGTTAATTATGTTTCTTATTGTTCAATATTGGACTAAACGAACTTCAATTAATTACCAATTCTTTGTCTCCGAATTCAATCAATCGAAGAGCTGTGTTTTTTTTCTGACTTTTCGTTATTTCTGGCTCTATAGAATTCAATTAAAAATAAAATTGCTTGGATATTCCTTTTGGTTAAGCACACGACAGAAGAACACCACTCGTAACGTATGGTTTTCGTCATCCACTGAATTTCGTTCTCTTTGCACAACTGAATGTCAGTGTGCAACTTGTGAGTTGCCCCTTGCAAGATAAATGTCAAGTTTTATGGTGCTCTGCTGTTCCTCTCTCCACACACACTCACGTGTGAGTGTGTGTATATGCTGGTAAAACGTGCATTCTCTTCGTCATAATGTTCTTGCTTCAATTCTCTGCTCTCTTGGTTGAAATGCTCTGCAGTTACTCTTACGTTTTGCTTTGTCTCTCACTCAGTACTTAGTTGCTATAGACTGTGGCTAAAGCTCTGTTTGTATGGTTGTATAAAGGCATGTATTTTCAACAGCGAGCTTTCGTTTTGCGGTCTGAGGTGGCGTATGCTTGTTATGGTATGTGTGTTATTAATAGGCACGTTACTCATACGCCCTGCGGTGTCTTACGTTTGGACTTAGCAAATGCATGAAAATCCCTTTTCGTCTAAATGAAATTTCAACAATTTTTGTTTCATATTTACCAAATATGCATATGTTTCATATCGTCCTGAGGCGTTTTTAATGTTAGTAACAGCGGGGAGTTTTTATTATTATACATTTCACAAGTCATCAGTGATATGAGTACACCAAACACTGTTTTTACGCGAGAAATTTGTTTAATAGTCGCGTTAAAAAACTAAAGTATCCATATGAAATGAGGGATTTGGTTTCCATATATTAAATATCAGCCATATTATCGAACAAATGAAAGAATGAAACTGTTCACTAAAATAAACAAATCATAAAACTTAAAATCTTTTTACGAAAATTAATTGAATTTTAATCGGCATGGCATCTCTTTCTGAAAAGTGCATAAGTTTACGAAAGTCTTCAAAATCAATTTCATCGCTAGAAACAGTTTCAGATTCATGTTCCATTGGTGTGGTGGTGATGGTTTAGTGATGTTAGTCACAAATGGACATTTCTAGGGTGAAGAACGCGACCTTCTTACGCCTTTGGTGAAAATAACACAGAAATCCGCGTTATGGCCTTGAGGACCTTACAAATTACTCCGCCACATCCATATTAGTGAGGCTCAAGGATGCTAAAAAAGCAAAACCTTGGGAGCGGCCCTAGAAGGGTCGCTTGACTATAAAAACTTCTGCAAAATTTGATTTCTGTTTTGGATTTTAAAGATTTATGCACACATTTTCTAAGTTTTTAAAAAAAATCAAAGTCTATGAACATTTGAATCAATTTTTAAAAAAAAAATATAACATTTTTTTAAGAAAAAATGTATTTAAATAAAAGTTTGACTATATAATAAAGACCGGAGTTTTAAATTACGTAGAAAGCTGTCAATTCGTTCCAGCAACCAACAGCAAGATTTTTAGTACGTTATTTATACGAGTTAATTCCATTTTTTGCCAAACTGATTTTTTTAAGTCACTGTAAACAACACATATGACGGTCGTACGTCAAAACGTTCTGAGTACGTTTATGCTAAAAAAAAAAGGCTAAACTATCCAATGGAAATGTCAGATGGCGCCAGGCAACACTTAGCATTGTCTAGGCTAGAAATGTATATAGCAACCTTCGTATGAAGAAGAGATTTTTCCTCGTATTACCTTTTCGAGCAAAAATAAATTTGGTACGTACGAGGGTTGCTATTTATATTTCGGGTGCTGACAATACTAGTGTTCCCAGTTGCAAACTGGAACTACCATTGGAAACTTTGACATTTTTTGCCATAACTTTACTCAGAACGTTTTGTCATTTGAGGGCGAATTGTTTTGTTTACAGTGTGTTGAAAAATTCATCTCAGTCAAAATATGGAATTATCCCGTGAACATTTTCGTGCGATGATTTTTTACGATTTTTTCGAGACAAGAGTGTTGAAATCAACTTAATTGGACTTTTGGCAATGAAGCACCATCAAAAACCGCTGTTAATCGCTGGTACCAACAGTTCAGTCTCGGACGCCGTTCGCTTCAGGATGAATTCCTTGAAAGACGTCCAACGTCGGTCACTTTGCCAGAAACCATCGATGCTGTACGTGAACTGATTAAGCAAGACCATCATGTGACATACCGTGAGATTGAGGCATCCTTGGGCATTAGTATGACAAGCATCAATAAGAAATTGCATGTTCATTTGACTGTGAAAATAATTTGTTCTCGTTGGATCCCACATAATTTGACGAATGCTCAAAAAAAGGGTAGTATGGGTTGGTGCAAAGAGATGCTGAAAAAGTACAACTGCGGTAGCTCAAAGGCACTGTATAACATTGTCACAGGTGACGAATCATGGATCTATTCATATAGACCCGAAACAAGACAGCAATCGACCATATGGGTCTTTCAAGACGAGCCAATCCAACAAAAGTTGTTCGTGGAAGAAGTACATCGAAGCAAATGATTGCGTTTTTTTCGGTGCCGACCATGTTGCCACATTAGTGGAAGGTAGGTCAATTCTGAGTGATATACAACCATCTGTTTGCCAACGGTGTTCGAAGAAATGAGAAAAGAAAAGATAATAAGAGAAGACGTATCATTTTGCATCACGACAATGCGAGCTCTCACACATCATCTGAAACAATGAGCTATTTGACCACTCAAGATGTCGAATCAATGGACCATCCAGCGCACAGCCCTGATTTGTCACCCAATGACTTAGAATCAAGAAAAAAATGCGTGGTCAACGTTTTTCATCGCCGAAGCAGCTGTTGAAGCGTCCAAAAATCTTGTTTTGGAGGTGTCTCAATCGGAGTGGAAAGAGTGCTTCGAAAATCGCTTTGTGCGCGTGCAAAAGTGTATTGATCTCAAAGGAGAATATTTTGAAAAACAATAAAACCATTTCACATGATAAATTATTGTGTTTTTATTGCCGGACCCGAAATATAAAAAGCAACCCTCGTATTAAATAATTTTTTTTGTTTTCAAAAGGATTATTCACTGCAGTTTTGCTAGCTATTCAATCTTAGTTACCGACGCCCAACCTTAAGAACTATAGGTATTATTGCGTTAAGATGAGTCTCTTTTATGTGACAAGTTAAAAATATATTAAAGTTATTAAGTTAAGAAACAAGTAAATATTAGCTTTAGGCGGGCGTGGCCGTCTATGAGATATCCCTAGAGCTTGAGCAGGGTCGGAAGCAAAGACATATTTCGTGGGCCTATATGAACCACAGACCAGCCCAATTTCTAACTTAATTCTCACAAGCTCCTATTAAGCAACAAGGGGAAACTTCTCTCAATTCAGTGAACTCTGCACGATTCCAATCTTATACTCACTGACCGGGACCAACTGTTTAACGCCGGCTCCGAACGACTAATGCGTTTCATAAAGAAGTTTTTACATGGCTTAGAGAGATAAATATCTTACTCAAGTCGCTGGCATTTACGAGGTGGAGATCCTCCACTAAAAATTGTTAGATGTTGAACCGGGGTTGAACCTGGTTTTACTGGCACGATAGTCGTGCACACTTTCACACACCACGGCGTACCTATATTTATTCATGTACAAAAGGGGGTCATTTTTTTATTTTTGAAATAAGGCAAGATTTGGGTGGCGTACTGTTATGTGCCGGAACCTAAATTTTCCTTACAAATCCAAACATAAGATTGTAAATTGGGTAAATTTGGAAACCGGGTAAATTTGGAAACCGGCCCCTGCATCCAGAGGCCCAAAAACCTATTTTAATTTGGTTTTTCTGCACTTCCAGTAGTGCAGGGAAATTTTGTCGGCTTTAGCTTTTTTACTAGTTTTTCCTTTATGGAATTCTTCAGTTATATAAACTCTGGGAAAATATCGCCTACATTTGCAACTAAAACCCATTATCCTTGTCTTTATTTCTTTGTAATCTTAATCGACCCCATTAAAAAAATAAAGTTCAAAGAGCAACATTTGCCGCCGCCACAATGTCTGAAATGGGTTCCCATACACTTTGTCCACACAAAGAGAAAACACGAGAACATTTTTTTGTCAACAAAAGTACCCGTAGCCAGGCACTAACAAAAAATAAATAAAATACCTACATAAAATCACAATGTTATGCAAACCACAAAACCTCCGCCACCGACGCCCTCATGCCACATGGAAGGTGAATGGAAACCCCTGCGAACACATTCTCACCGCTTGATTATTATGTAATCGCCAAGGAAGAGAGTCAAGTAAATGAGTGCGTCGCCTGCCTTCTTTCTCACACAAACTTTAATTTTATGGGAGCTTTCAAGGAGTCCTTGAACCGGTTGACCTTGCTTTGAAAAATACTGTTGGTATGTATGTACGACGTAGGAACGCACTTATTTAAAGGAAGAGCAAAGCTACCCTCGTACGTGCTCGCTCATAAGCCCTTTCATTTTCCGAGGAGTTATGTAATTGTAAACATAAAACAGATGGTCTTGAGCAAAGGGTGCGCGCTGTGTTACGTCAGAGTCCCTAATCACGAGATGAGGCTGTACTTCAATACTGATGCGATGGGATTTATCTAATCAAGGACGTGCTGGAAACAGATGTTAAATAAGTTGTTTTAGTCCATTTATCTTTATTACATTCCACTAAATATGTTTGCTGTTGTAGTCCATGTTGTTGTAGCGGCACGCATAGTTCCAGAGTGCAGCTCTTAGACGAAGAATTACTGCCTAGGGTCAATCCGGTATATGGTGCCGCCGAAAGCAAGGCATATGCAGGCAGTGCCTCCTAGAAGGCATTTTACAAGACTTACATGCGGTATTGTACACACTAGGGTGGTCCGATTTAGCAATCAATATTGCGCCATCGATTTTTCGACAGCCTTTGGCATAAGGAGCAAAAAGTTCCACTACAACATATAAAAAAAAATATTTTCAAGGCGCCCAAATTTAAATTTTTGAGACTTATTTTCAACTTTTATTTTTATGGTTTTTTTTAGTAGGTAATAAGAAGAAATAATTTTTGTATGTGGCACTGTATATTTGTTTGTATTGTATGTCACCTTGGAAAGGTAATATTTAAAAAAAAAGTTAATTACCTACTAAAAAACCTTAAGTCAAAAAATTTAAATTTAGGCGACTCAAAAATAATTTTTAGATATATCGAAGTGGAACTTTTTTCCTCATGCGAAAAGCTTCGAAAAATCGATGGAACAATTTTTGTCCTTACAAATCGGCCTACCCTAGTGCACTCATTTAAAAATAACACAGTATTAGATTAAAGCTGCATCGACAAGATTGTGACTATTTATTATTTCTATTAAAGTCATTTTAATGGATGGTTAATCAAGTGTTACAGCACACTGTGACTCAGGGTTTTGGGTCTAATGTTTGTAACATTAAGGATGTACTCACTGTCGGGGACCCTCTGCTTAACGCTGATCCCGAACGGCTATTGCATTTTATTTAGAAGTTTTTACATGACTTAGAGATAAATCTCTTAGTCGTAAGGTCGTCGGGATTTGCGAGGTGGCTATACGTTAGATGTTCTTACCTGATTGTACTGGTATGATAGTATTGGCTGTTTCCAAACAACGTGGATTGGAAGTTGACCCCATGTTACCGATCGATTCGGAAAACTATCACTAGCAATGTTCCATCTATATTTATTGGCAAACGCATGTCGAAAATATGTTCTTATATGTTTTGCATACTTTATTTGCAATCTGTGTTGTGACAGTAAGTAAATTGAATGAAGTTAAACATGATACAATTTAGGATATAAAAATTGAAAAAGCTATATACATTTTAAAAAGTGCATATTTTTTAAACAAACTTATTTTCTACATAGCAGATCCAGAATATGAAGTGTTTTGAGCCTAGATACCTCATCAGTATCGTCCAGTAGTGAGATTTCTAGTCGGTTCGTGTGGTTGCTTAGTCTTTCCAGATAGTTTGTAGTAATTTGTTGTGGGTATACGTAGGTCCTTATGAATATTCTTGTTACAGATAAGCCATGGAGCTGTAGTAGTCATGCGTGGTGTTTTGGATTGATAAGTTTGTAATATTTTGATGTTTGAAATGCTGGAAGTTCCCCAAATTGAATACCGTATGTCATACGGGTTTAAGAATTGATGTGTAAAGTAGCACTTTTTTATCTAGACTTACTTCCGATTTTTTAGCGAGCAGCCAGTACATTTTTCTGGTCTTTATCTTTAGTTGATCTATTTCGAACTTGATATGATGTTTCCACGTTAAGAGTCTGTCGAGATGCAGGCCCAAATATTTAACATGGTTTTTGTTCGAATCATAGAACTACGAGTATTCTATGTAATTGGAGGACCACCATTTTTCAACGAAAAGGTTATGAGTGTGAATTTACCTGCATTCAACTTTTTGTTCCATTTCGGTAACCAAGATCCTTAGATTGATGATTCATGTGATGATACCAATAAAGTTCATAATATGTGGCAAAAGTAACTTTTGCGCTTAGTGGCATGTCTGAGGGAAATATTGTGCACAATATTGGAGCCAGCACACTTCCCTGTAGAACTCCAGCCAAGATATCAGAAATATCAAAGACATATTTATTGGTTTACACAAAAACTTTCCTGGTATAGGTATGACTTCAGAAGGACATTAAATGGAGCAGTTAACAGTTTTTTTAATTTATAAAAAGTCCCCTTAAGCCAATTTACATCAAATGCTTGTTGGATATCTAAAAATACAACACAGCAATCTAAGGCTCCTCTTATAACTTTTATTATTTTACGGCATTGCTCGGAAGTTCCATGTTTGTGTCGAAAACCAAATTGGTTATCAGGAATAATGTTTTAAGCGTCTAGTATTGGCTGCAACCTTTTTTAAAGTCGTATTTCGTAAATTTTGGAAAGTATTGGAAGCATTATAGACCAATATGATCCTACTCGATTCTCCGATTTATTGAGTTTTAGTAACATAACTATCTCGGCACATTTCCATGCAAAGGGAAGATATAGTAATGGCAATATTGCTTTAAAAAAATGGTATGGAATATTATGCCTTTCTTAGGTATGTCGCTAATACTCATATGAACCGATTCCGAAGAGATTAGGTATGTTGTTCAGGTTTTTTTGTCAAGGACGAAACTTATTACATTTGATCCGTCTCGATATAATACAAAAATCTTCCTTGATTTCAGTACCTATCAGTAACATATTGCTTCTGATTTTGAACCGAATTTCGCATAACCCGTGACGGGTGAACACTTCTGGTAAAATTTTAAATTTATGTTCCATATTGTTAGTTGTTTATATTTAGGACGACTAATAACAAACTATATCGATCAGGACTATATTGGTGCATATCTACTGATAGCCCTTACACAAAGGTCCCTCCAAATTTAAAGCTCCGACCCTCCAGAAGTCACAAATTTTATCCGAACGTGCTTAACCAGAATTCATAAGTTTTGTCCGAAACTAGTGAAAACGGAAAAGGCCTTCTAGAAGCCATTGGTTATTTTTTCAAGAAGTCCTCAAACAAACGTGTTTCTCAAGGCCCTTCTGCTAAAGAAGAATGTATATTAATCGGATCCTGCTCAAATTTTGCATAGTGCATGTTACGAGACCAGTAAGTTACATCGAAGAAATTGGATAGATCCATCAATGTTTGCGAAAAGGCTCCAGGTCTATGTTATTATATAGCCCCACACAAAGGTGCCTGCCGAGTTGTGGTTCTGATGCTCCTCTAGAACTCAAAAATTAAATCCGAGTGCTTAAATTAAGCATAGCGCGTTATAAGGGACTTATAACCATTCCTACCGAATCTCGACTATATTAGCCCATTTTTTGATGTGACACTTCCGATTTGAAAATCTGTCCTTACAGAGTAATGTAGGGTATCTATTAACTGACCTTACCTGGTTAAATTAACACTTTAATGCGGTTACATAATAAATTATTTTCTATAGCCGGAGAGAGAGAAGACATTGACGAGGATACTCCTCGGAGATTTCGATTCAAAATTAAACCTCTGGATGGACAAACTGTTCCCTCAAACGGATGGACCATTTAAAATTTTATATTTGAATCGACTATATAAAAAAGTTCCGATATTTTTTTTTTCAAATTATTTGGTGTCATTGAAAAAGGTTGAACTTTGTCATTTAACAATGGAACTCAATAACATTCATAAAACTACTACAACTGGCTCGGCAGTACCTCATCTGTTCAACCAAGATGTTTAGTACATTTTCGACTGTTTCGGGTCAAAACTCTTCAATGCCAACATCAATTTCAAATACCTCTCGTTAAAGAGGCAGTTCAAAAAATCAATATAAAGCACAAAGAGAAGCTCGAACGTCATGATAACATACTTGCTAGACAATTATTATGCAGTCCAAGCTCTTTAAGACTTCGGAGAAACGAACGCCGTGTTTTTTTAATCTGCACTTGTGCTTCATCCGTAACAGTAATTGCGAACACACGCGCCCGAAAGACTGTAGAATTCTTTTTTTCTACGTCACGTGGCTTAAATGCTCTTATACATGATCTTTAAAACAGTCAATATCAATCGCGAACGAACACTCAAAAAAGACTGTGTAGAATCCTTTATTCTACGTCACGTGGCTTAAATGCTCTCATAAGTGATCCTTAAAACAGTCAACACGAAAAACCTACATAACCTAAATTACATCGTCCACTCTGCTATTCTAGAGTTATCCGTTATACATACATAACTAGAGTTCTTCACTCTACATAATATCGCGAACACTCTGTAAATGACTGTAAGGGTCCTCTGGCCCTTTATCACGAGGTTTAAGCCAAACTAGGTTTAAAATTCTCAGACATGTGTTCCATACCAGTTATATACTATTTTGATCAAATTAATTAAAATTCCTGCCAATAAGCAGAGATCCATATTACAAGAAATCCATACTAGGATTCATTATTGAATTAAACTTAAGATTCGTATACTTATTGATTCGTATCCTTTTGAACAGATTCAATAATTCAAATAAAGCTTTTATAAAAAAAACATCAATTTCATGTTTCAACGCTTCAATTGCCTCTGGATGCTTTGCGTAACATTCATCCTCAACGACTCACCACAGAAAAAAGTCCAAAGGGCTCAAAAATCACAGCTCTGATGTGGCTAATTGACATCACAATTTCGGCTGATTGTTCGATTTTCAAAAACAGTGCGTAAAAGATCGATGGTTGCGTTGGCTGTGTAACATATGGCCCCGTCTTGTAGAAACTAAATATTGTCCATTTCATTCTTGTAAATTTTTGGAAACAAAAATTGTTGGGCATGAAGCGGTAACGGTCCCCCTTGGCGATAACGGCGGCTTCTTGCTCATTTTTGAAGAACCGTAACTCGTTGTGGATACATTGACTTCTCAAAGAAAAATGCCCCAATGATGCCGCCAGCCCAAAACGACAACAACCCGTGACTCGTTGTGGATGCATTGACTTTTAAATAGCTTAATAGCACGAGGGTTGCTATATATATTTCTAGCCTACGCATCACTAAGTGTTGCCTGGCGTCATCTGTCCATTTCCATTGGAAAGTTTGACATTATTTTGCATAAACTAACTCAGAACGTTTTGACGTACGACCATCATTTGTGTTGTTTACAGTGACTTGAAAATATCAGTTTGGCAAAAACATGGAATTAACTCGTGAACACTTTCGTGCGATCATTTTTCACAACTTTCGACGTGGATTACAACAAGAGTGCATCGATGATCTTAAATCTTTGTATGGCGTTGAAAAACCATCCGATAGCACTGTAAAAAACTTGTAAAATGAATTAAATCGTGGCCGGCGCTCGCTCAAAGACGAACGTCGTGAATGTCGTCCAAAAACCGCCGTTGTGCCAGAGAACATTAATGCCGTGCGTGAACTGATAATGCAAGATCATCATGTGACATACCGTGAGAAAGAGGCATACTTGGGCATTTCTTCCACCAGCATAAATTCGATATAACATGAACACCTGGCCGTAAAAAAGGTATTTGCTCTCGTTGCATCCCGCACAATTTTACAATTGCTCAAAAAAGGCTCGTGTCGATTGGTGCAAAGAAATTTTGAAAACATACGATCGCGGTGCTTCAAAAGTCGTTTATAAGATCGTCACAGGTGACGAATCACGGATCTATGCGTGTGAGCCCGATACAAAACAGCAATCGACCGTGTGGGTCTTCGAAGACGAGCCAAATCCAACGAAAGTTGTTCGTGGAAGTAGCACTTCGAAGCAAATGGTGGCCTGTTTCTTTGGAAAAACTGGTCATGTGACGCATGCAAAAGTGTACAAATAATACTGGAGAATACTTCGAAAAACAATAAAACCATTTTTGATGGTAAATATTCGCATTTTCTTTATTAGGCCAGAAATATATATAGCAGTCCTCTTAATAGTTTTGATTTATGACATAGCCACCGAAAATGAAAATGAGCTGCACCTGAACACACGATTTTTCGGCAAAATTCTTTATTTTCTGCCAAACAGTCTTTAGCCCACTGGGCGAAGTGAAAACGCATCGGTTGGTGTTCCATTACACTGTGGAACGTTTTTGGGGTTATTGTCTGGGGGGTGAGAAATTCCAAGTCAGCGTGATGGTACTAGGTCAGTATATTAAAACCCTCAAAGGGTTTTGCGTTCGTATGTGCCAGTAAGTAACTTCACTTAATTTTAAATAAAAGCAGAACGCGTTAATCGATTTCTATGATCTATGTCGCATTTTGTTTATAGGTTATGTGAGTTTACGTGAATGTTATAAGACTCTACACGTTTTTCCGTTTGGGATTTATATGTTTTAAAACAAAAAAAATTTTTTTTTTTGGCAAAAGTTTCTTCATAAATTTATTTCTAATTGCAAAAATGTTGATTTGGTAGAGAAACAGCATATTAATGGATTAAAGAAAATGTAATTATTAATTTTTCTCAATTTATTTCAGCAAAATCGAACTAGTCGTTCTCGAGTTTTGTCAAACTACGTCTTGCCAACATTTTACAACTAAGCGAAAAAACATCAAGATAAGGAAAAAATGTAAAAGGTCATAAAAAACTGGCACATACGAACGCAAAACCCTTTGAGGGTTTTAATATACTGACCTAGTACCATCACCCTGACTTGGAATTTCTCACCCCCCAGATTGGCTGTTGTACTGTGTTATTAAATGACACAGTTCAACCATTGCAATAAAACCAGAAATTTTAAAAATTGTCAGCACTTTTTTTACAGCCGATTCAAATTTAAAATTTTAAATCGCCCACCCTATACTACTCAGTGCTTTGATTTTTCAATTGAGAAATAGAAAGTAGAAAACAATATAGCTAAATTTAGGTTCCTTGATTTGAAAACCCAAACAAACCTGAGATTTGGGATTGGTATAGAACTATTGTTTTGCTCGTTTTAACCTGACTTGGTTGGGGAAATAAAAAAGTGACGATTATAAAAAATCCCAAAGTTCCCTACTGAACTTAAGCGTAGGGTTGAATAAATAAAACAAGCACATTTCCATTTTAAATATTTACCAATTTATTAAAACGTATTTATTTATTTTTTGTTTGCTTTTATTTTCGCTTTTCTTTTTTGCTACATTTCATACAATTGTCAAAGTTTAATTAATAATGATTACATATTTGTATTTTTTTTTGTTATTATTAATTATTAGTAACATTTAGTAATTGTTGCTTTAAGTAAGAAAAAAATCTAATAAAACACAAACAAATTAAAGCAAATCAGTACCTAGACACTTGTTGTGTAAAGCAATAAAAAAAGGGAAATAAGAAAAGAAAATTTCATATTAATAATATTATTAATTATATATTTAATAATAATAATAAGAATCATATCGATTATGATGGTATATGGCAAAATTGTTATATCGCATACAATAATCAATATAATAATAATTTATTTGTTAAGACATTAGACATTATTATGTACTACCAAATATTGTTTATATGTATCGTCGTGACTTGTTAGATTTATTTTTTTTGTGTCCTTTTCCACAATGATTCCTATTTGTAAATAGTACGACGAGTACGAATAAGTATCGCAAGTATTTATTTGCTGAAACAAAAACTCGACTGTTTTTTTAAACAATTCTTGCTTGTTTCATTGTTTGTCTCTTAAACACTTCATTTGAATATTGTTTGCTATGATTCCTTCTTATGCAGTTTTTTGTTTGCTTGTTTGCAGGCATTTGAAAATTGTAATTTTTGTTGTTGTTCATTATTTTATATATACATACATATGTGTAAATAATTTATATGTGGGTATGTACATACATATATACCATCATATATACTTAACATAATAGTTAGATAGCCTTTGCTGATGATATTGGGCGGGTGTGGTCTTAGCCATAACGAAAACTTTCGACTCTCGCGAACCACTGTCGGTCATTCTGATATCCAAAATAGTCGGTTTATAATGTGGCTAACCAGCCACTTTATTTTTATGTTCTTTAGAACTCAAGCATTGTCATTTTCCTTTTTTTAATTTATGAATATTTTAAAAGCGGTTGTATTTTTCTGTTAATTAAAATTTAATTTGTTGCGGCCCTATTTATTTATGTTTTGTTTAGTTTACATTTATTCGGTCTTTTATCATTATTATGACTTAAACAGTTTTTATTCTGGTTCGAGACCTTTTTGTTGTTTTTTTTTTAGAATCAACTAAAAAATTTGTGAAATGTATTGGCTAAGTTTGCCAGGCAGACTGTACAGCTGTTTCTAAACCTAAGTGGGTTTAGAAACAGCTGTACAGTAACAAAAAGGTCTCGAGCCTCGAATAAAAACTGTTCAAGTCATAACAAAAATTCATTTATTATTATAGAAATTCGACGAATAAATCTTAGTTATTAGCAAAAACTTTTTCTTGGTATGTTCAAAATAATCTGAAATACTGCGTCGTCTTTTTACCCAATTTTTATTAAAAATTCCGAAAATTTGATAAATGTTTTATCTATTTTTACTAAAGTAAATTAACAAGAAGATGCAAAAATTATAAAAGAGATTTAATGACTAATGAATTAGGATTCTTACAGACCAACGCTTTTGTGTTGCGACAGTCGTGAGGAAGTGGTTGACACTATCGGCTATGTGATGGTTCTTACTTCATAATCATTTCACTTTTCACATTCACTTCACCCAAGCAAACAAAGGGTGTGCTATAATTCACGTAAACCTTTACCATATGAGTTTGTGTTGTCATAAGTTGGTTTTACAGGTTGCGCCATTAAAAATTTTAAATTTAAATCCGCTGTAAATGAAAGTAATGATAATTTTTTCAAATTTCTGGTTATATTGGAAAGGTTGAACTTTGTCATTTAATAATGGAACACAATATCGTTCATACGACTGCCACAACTGGTTCGGCAGTACCTCACCCGATCAACCAAATTTTTCAGTACATTTTCGATTGCTTCGGGTCGAATCTCTTCAATGGCAACTTCGATTTCATGTTTCAACGCTTTAATTGTCTTTGTATGCTTTGCCTTATATTTATCCCTAATGGCTTCCCACAGAAAATAATCCAAAGGGCTCTAATCATAGCTCCGAGGTGGCCAATTGACATCACAATATCGGCTGATTATTCGACTTTAAAAAACAGAGCGTTAAATATCGAACATACCAAGAAAAAAAGTTTTGCGTTGGCTGTGTGACACTTGACCTCGTCCTGTTGAAACCAGATTTCGTCTATGTCCTTCTCTTGAATTTTTCGAGAGAAAAAAAATCGTATAGCATGGCGCGGTAACGCTCACCTTTAACGGTAACAGTGGCTTCTTGCTCATTGTCGAAGAAAAATGGCCCAATGATGCCGCCAGCCCAAAATCGACATCAAACAGTGACTTGTTGTGGATTCATTGACTTCTCAATTGTTACTTGTGGGTTCTCTGCAATTCATATGCAGCAATTTTGCTTATTGACATAGCCTCCGAGATGAATATGAGCTTCATTTGAAAACACGATTTTTCGATAAAATTCTTCATCTCCTGCCAAACAATCTTCAGCTCATTGGGCGAAGCAAAAACGCATCGGATGGGGTTCCCTTATTAAATGACAGAGTTCAACTTTTCCAATAAAACCAGAAATTTGAAAAAATATCAGACTGCACAGCTGTTTTTGAACCCGCCAAGGTTTTTCTTCAGCAGTCTTTGGCAACGATTACTTCGGCTACAAATCAAATTACTTGTACGAGTGTCTCATTTGAATTACTGAGAACTACCCCTTGCGTAAAATTTATTGCAATACATTTATTTCACATTTTTCACATTAAATCAGATAAACTTGGTTACAAAGTCAAGTTATTATCAAAAAACGAAAGAATTTCGGTAACATATTGCAAATGCACATTAAAATTAATCAAAACGAAAACAATTCATGAAATTCTGGCAAAATCACATAATGAAGTGAAACATTAAAACACACAAAAAAAAAGAAAGAAAACTTCTCAAAATTTAAATTATTTTATTATTTATTTGTTTCTGATTGATAATATATAAAAATGAATTGCATTATTAATTTTTCATTTGTTTGTTTTCTATTGTAGATTCCATAAAGAAATATGGCCACTTACATTGCTCTCATCGTGCTTGTAATGGTGAATAAATTTCAACCAAAAATGGGGTTCAAGTGAAAACCAGCACAATCTAACGGTTAAATGTTTCAGCTCAACGTTTAAAATGAAAACCAGGTATGTTTATAAATACGACACACTTAATCGCGTTGGTCTATTTGTTGCTCTATTACTATAGTTTAGTTTAAGTTTTAGACATGTTTTTTACTTTAGTTTTTGAATTTACCCTAAAGTTTTTATTTATTTCTTTTTAAATATTTAAACTTTTTAAAAATTATATCTCGCCAAAAACCTCCAAATCCGCTTCCGTCGATGTTGAATTTTTGTTTTTAATTTTTTGATTTTTTTTTTAAATCTCGCCAAAAAACAAATATTTCAAGAAAAAGGTAAAACGGGCTGAGCCACATTGAATGTGCGAATCCGCTTCGGTTTATGGTGAATTTTTGTTATTGATTTTTTTCTTTTTTAAATATTTTTAAAAACAAGATCTCGACGAAAAAATTCAAGAATACGTAAAACAGGCTAAGTCGAATTGACTAAGCGAATTCGCTTCGGTTTTTTGTTGAATTTTTGTTTTTGATTTGTATATCAAAAATACTTTTAATAATTATAACAAAAAAAATGTTTTTTTGTTTATGAATTTAAAACCCGCCTTTTGTTTAGTTTTATTTCGTGCAGAATGTATTGAAAATCATTTCCTGCGCTTCGAAAAAAGTTACTCCGGGTTTCAAGGGAGTAATTGTATTTAGCTTCAGATATTTTCCTCCGATATGTTTAATATGGAGAGCAGAATAAACTTCTGTTCCATCCACAATTTTCCGAAATGTTGCGAAGCTGAAAATGTTCGCCGTCATGTTTGAAGGCATTTAAGGAATTAATTTTCTTTATTAGTTTTGCACCACTCTGTACTAAATCTACAATAAGCCGTTTTTTCGTTGACTTAGAATAGCTGTGTTCGTTTGATTTTACTAAAATCGAATATATATGGAAGTAACTCACAAGTAAACTAAAAGTCGCTAAAGAAACGAGTATGAGTTACCTGACTTGTTATTCCAAAAACATTCATACATGATACACCCTGCTGTTTAAAAATTTGGCTGACGTCCTAAACGTATATTAACAATATTTCAATACTGTATTGAAACCGAGTTGATACATTGTGTAGTTACTTTTTAATACGTTGTATAATAATACTTTGCAACACTGAAATCGTTAAGGAACATTGTATGGTTCATATCAATCATGAAAAATTGGGTTGATTGGAGCCACACGCGGTTTTAGCTCGTGTGGGATAGGCAGCGATCGAAATCATTTTGAGATTTCAAACTAATTTGAGATTTCAAACGATTTTTTACACATCCGGATTGATACTTAGTAGGGACATAAATACTGTTACACACGTTTTATGCTGTAAAATAAAAAGTACTAAATGTTTTTGGACCAAATATTTTTTAATATATTTATTTATGTATATTGTATCCATAAAGAATCTACTTATTCGAAATGGCCGCCTTTTGCCTTTACACACGCCTTAAGTCGCACTGGCCAATCGTCAATAGCTGCACGAACCTCGTCCATTGGAAAATTGGCCACAGCTCGAACCAAAGCAGTCTAAAGGTATTCAATGTTGGGTTATCTTTTGTGGCAAACCCTGTCCTCTAAACCCGTCCATAATTTGTAATCCAATGGGTTCAAATCTGGACGGCCTGAGGGCCATTCTTCAGAGGGAATGAACGCTGACAAATTGTTTCGAAGCCAGGCTTGGGACGTTTTAGCCTTATGTGCCGGCGCAGAATCCTACTGGAAAGTCCATGGCTAGTTTTGGAACAGGGAATTGTTAAGAGGCCTCACAACAGCTTCCAAAACGGTTTCTTGGTAAACTTTGGCCGATGTTTTGACTCCTTGTTCGCAGAAATGCAGGTCAGTGACCCCATCGTAAGAGACACCCCACCAAACCATGAATGAAGCTGGGTGATGACCCTTTTCCAACCTTGGGAAGAGTTCAGATGCTTCCTTAGATGACCGCGCATACACTCTATGATTTTGCTTGTTAAATTTTTCCTGAACGGTAAAAATTCTTTCATCGGTGAACAAAATTTTTCTGTGCAAGTTATCAGCGTGCTTCACCAAAAGACGTTTAAATTTTTCAATCCTATTTTTTTTTTAAAGCTTCAGTCAATAAATGTCCGTTACGTCGTTTGAAACTCCCAAGTCCCAAGTCTTTTTTAATGATTCGACTCATGAACTTTTGCGTGATATTCATCTCACGGGCCATGATTTTCTGTTTTCGGAGCGGATTTCAGTGAATTCTTGATTTAACGGCTCTGGTGACATGCGGTGTTCGAACAGAGCGTGGGCGGCCCGACCGGTGGCGGTCTTTTACATCTCCAGTCTTTTTAAAAAGTTGAATGAATCGGTAGACGAACATGCAGCTAATCCCTAGTGGCCGGAGCGTTTTGAAAATATCGCTTTTTTCATTTCACACTTGAAAAGCGCTATTACAGCGATACGGTTCTCATTATCTGACCACTCCATGATGAAACAATTTTAAAATCCCTTTACAGACTAACGCTATTTAGCTTTCAAAACCCATATGACATTAACAAAACCCATATGTTCAGTTCTACTATTGAAATGGGTGTAGTCAATGTTGTAACAGTACGTCCCTACTAAGTGTACTGAACATCAAATAAAATCCATTACATCAAGATTTATTTAAAATTAAAATACGTAATCGATTTAAACCGTTCTGTTTTTATGCCATACCGGATAATTGTGTAAGTTCCCCCCCTAGTACATTGCGCCGTAAAATTCTCTCTTCAAACACCAATTTGTTTATCAAATTGATATTGAAGTTAAGATGTTTATTTAACCAATAAATTTGTTGATTCGAAAAAGAAGTAATTTCAAAATACGTAAATCTATTTCTCGGATAGATTTTCTTTGTTTTTGTTTGTAGGAAAATCTTTTACAGCTGTTTACTTTGTTAATTTCCAAATTGATAGAGGAAGTGTATCAGTGTAAAAATCGAATTCGAGTTCGATTGTGATTAACAGATTGTTAGCCAGTAATATTTCAATGAGATAATGCGGCAACATAAGACCAAAATGAGAAAAATATGGCAGCACTAACAAAATGTCAGAAACAATTTAGTATTGCAAACGAGACGGTTAATTATTGCCAACATATTTTTAAGCTCATCCATTGACTTTAGACTTTAGTATGCATGGCCGGATTAAGGATTGTCATAGATAAAACATCTCCATTCATTTACACTACTCGTATTACTTTGTCCTATAGGTGGTCTTTTGCCTAAAATTATATATGTTCTTCTTAACTTGTATATAGCTATGTAAGTACTGGAGTGACGTACCTGGCAACGTTGTCTGCTTATAATACGTTCCTAGCTTTAAAGCAAGGGCAGTTCGTGGCGCTTCAAAAAACTAAATCTTAATCGTACTTAAAAGTAAAATCGCTCCATCTTTTAATTTGTACAGTTTCAATTATTTTTGGGTTTTTCCAATTTTATTGTTTTTCATCTTTGTCTTTCTATCGATAATACGAAATGTTCCGTTAAAACTTATTTCGATAACAACAAACATATGTTTTTGGTGTCATCGTGAAGAAGAGTGTATCATATAACCCCTTTGTAGGAGAAAAAATATCTATTTCAATAAAGACTGTTTGAGTAACTTTCATACAAGTTCTAGATTTTTTAAAAACCTCAGTCGAACAGCCCTTTAGCATTTATTAATTATTGTTGCAAGTGATCGCCAAAACTTGATTACAACAAAAGAAATAACATCACGCAATTTTAAGGCAATTAAACTTGATACGATTTATCGACTTGCACAGGAAGGCTGGTCGGGGAAGAAAGTATATTTTTTGCATGTCTAAAACTTTTGATACGAACTTCATATTAAATACTTTTGTAATAAAATACCGCAATAACAAAATATTAAAATATTCAAAATGAATGTAGTTATCCAAAGTTGTTGCCAGCGGTTAGTGAGAGTAAAATGTTTTCGATATGAATTTGGGCTTCCACTTATTCTTGTTGTTTTATTCTTAATTTTGCTATACATTTTTATTAACTTTAGCTTTTCATTTAAATTTCCCTGCTCTGAGTTGTTTGTTGTGGATAACACACATTTTGTTCTTTTTCAACTCTTCTTTAAGAATTCGTACATTTTGTTTTGTTTTTTATTTTATTTTGTTTTTAAGTAATATGAGAAGTTTGTTAATTTTGTTGTTTAAATTACATAAAAACAAACAACAGTTGTCTGTTGTGATCCTTCTTTGTTTCTTAAATCGTGATTTGATGTTTCATATTTAACAATTTATGTGTTGTTGTTTTTTGTTTTAATATCACAGTTTTGTACAGGATTCTCGTCACTTTGAGATTTCATTTCAAAGGAGAAACCAATTTGTATTTTTAGGTGTTTTGTTGTTGTTGTTATTAACGTTGTTGTTTTTTATACATTTATGTAGATGTTAGAAAATACTTGTTACCATAGTTGATATTTAACTTTTTATTCTTTTTGTAAAAATGTTATTTGGATTTTTTTTACATAAAACGAAAGTGTTTCATTTGATGGCTTCATTTTTTGTCGGTGGACAGTCTAAATAGTTTTAGAACTTCGGTGACAGCAGCCAAACTTCAGCCTTTTAAATTTAATTATGAATTTGTTGTAAGAAAATGGGAAATCTGAAAATTAAGTGAACTGATCGAACTCACATGCTTTGCATAACGCCAAAAAATGTGTATAAAATGTTTTTTTTTTGTGATGCCAAGTTTGTCGCGTTTATTTGGCGAGAAAGGGACAATACCCCCTAGAATTTTCTTTTCCTCAAATCAAAGAAAATTTGCACTAAAAAAAGTCTATACAGACGGGGGAAATAATTCAGAGCGAAATTGTACTCATAGTAGGCGTCAATACGTTTAAACGATACATTTCACAAACTCGTTGTTTTTACAAATTTCCCATGTTTCACGATATTTAACATTTCCAGCTTATTCTGTTTGTCATACACACAGTGTTGCCAGATTTTTAATTAATTTCCCGCTTAGGTACACAGCTTCTATGAAGCAGCTGTTCCGAAATTTATGGGATTTAGAAGGGTAAACGATCGGGAAATCTTCTAGTTTTTCTCAATCGTAATAAGACAAAAAAAAACCAACTTGCTTGCTTGCCAAGGAACTTCCATACAAATGCTTGTTTGATAAGCTTAAATGAACAAGCCAGAGAACAAACATGAGATATAATTATAAACATAAAAGTAAAAGTAAGACCTTTAATAGTAAAATTTAGGCATTTTATAAAATCCGCTGGTATAATCGCCAAATCACCAAAAGTCTTTGATCTCGTATATTTGGAGAGATATCGCCAAACCTGACAACCCCCCGTCGCACTTTGCAAAAATCCCTTAGTAAAAAGTAAAAACAAGAGTAAAGAATAAGTCAAAAATGTACAACATGAAAAGGGAAGTCAAATTCTGAAAAATCAAGTCTTACTCGAAGAGGTTGAAACTTCTGCTTAAACAGTTTTTTTTGTTCGAAGTGTGCAGGAACCGCAAAGACTCTCCGACCGGCTCGACTGTATTTATGATTTTATTTTATAATCCACGTATTGGATTGGGTACGACGGTTCAGCGAAGCCACACAATATTTAAAATCTCATGCGGTGTCTATTGTACTACGATTGTTTTGAGAATTGGAAAAACATTTTACACTGCCCATTTTAAAATTTGATAGACTGTCCAAGACAAAGAATATACCAACTACAGCCATAAAACAATGGATGACTGTAACTTAACGATTTTTCATATAAAACACTTTGTCATTGGATTTTCTATATTTTGTGATTAAATGTAAGCCCTTTTTTTGCTTAAGGTTTACAAGGAAAAAAAACAATTCTTCGTTTTGCTGTTCTTCGAATACATTACATTTGAAAAATGATATTTTCGATTTGTGGCATTAAAATTAAAATATATTTTTTCTTGGTTTTGTTTTCAAAATAATTCTAGTTTTATGGTACAAATATTTTTTTTTTTGCTTATGGAATGAATAAAGTAAATGGCATTCAGTATATTTAAGTAAAAAAAAACAGAATTTTTATATAAACTCTAAAACAAATCTATAGATTTAAACTGTTTGCTATATTATCTTGCAGAAATGTTTCTATTTCGTTTGCTTTTTATTTTCTATTAACAATTTGTTCACGAGATGGCGCTGACAATTATTAAGATGATAATGATGATGTTTTAATTCATTAAATACAAGTACATACTTAGTTTTTGTTTTCATTTCTTTAATGGTGTTAAATCACATATCAGTTGTTGCTGTTATTAGTTGTGTTGTTTGTCTCCACAATTCACACTAGGCAACTTTACTTGCCGCAACTCTCAGCTTGTAGGAGAGTGTGGTAAGGGGAATGGAGGAATTTTACTCTCTCCTACAAACAGGGTGTTGGGCGCAAGTAAAGTTGCCTAGTGCGAAAGGGGACTTAAAATATTTTACATGCGAAAAATAAATAGGAGGTTGTGGTGGAAGAGGATTGGGGGAATTAAAATGTAGAAGGACAGAGAGAAAGTGTTTGATCTTGGTTGTTGTCCCAACACTTTTATCACAAAATATGCTTTTCATTCTTTTGTTCAACATGTTAGTTGGTATTTGTTTGTTGTTTTGTGTCTATTCACTTGGCTTTTGTTTTTGAAACATGCTGCTCATTTTCTTTATATTAAATTCATACTAAACTATTCACTATATTTCGTTATGTTGTTGCTGTTCGATTTGAAACGTATTAATAAATTAGAAAGCAAAAGGTAAAAAGGGGAACAAAAAATAAGGAACGTTTCCCCAAAAAAATTGATGAACTCACTATTGTCCACTATTTTTATTAACGTGTGCATAAAACCAAACCAAAAACTGCACAATTCCAAAACTACAATACTTATACGATTAATAAGCGAAATGTCATAAAAAGCTCGTTTTCACCATACAAAAATGTCAGTTTCCTAACCTTTCGAAGATTTGAATGAGCTAAGACTATATTTTCATTTGGGCCTATAACTTTTCAGGCCGTTATTAAGTATTTTTAGACTCACAAATGTAGCAGTATTCATGCTCGTTTTCTTCCATTTATCGGATTTGTAAGGTAAAAACGAAAGCTAATTGTTTCCCATAAAAATGTGAACTTCATTGGCGGCTTAATTTTTTATACAGTGAGTCTTAAAAGTATTTTGCCTTCAAGAAATTTCATTTTTAAAAAAACAAAAGTCCCAATAAAATTAGTGTTTAACATAAAATAATTACTATCTTATTGTATTTAAACGTAAAAAAAATTAATATAAAAATTATTTTAATCCACGAGATTTTTAGTGATTTTAAACCTAAAACTTAATTATTAAGGTCTTATAAGTATTATTTTAGGATAAAGGGCTTCATTTGTCTTATGTCACACCATTCGTCGTTCATTGGGGACAAAATAACACGTTTTTCTAAAACCCAAAGTCCTTGTGATCTTTAGCGACGGGCGCGAATTCAATATGTTTAGCCCCAATGGACGACGAACGGTGTGGAATGACGTTACCCAAAATGAAGCCCTTTATCCTAAAAACTTGAAAGTCCGGTAATTATAAGTTAATTTTTGTCAGCCTCGGTGATCATTTGATGGTATTATGGACATTAGGTCGGGTCGATTTGTACAGAGGCAAAAAAATCGCTCAAGTGACAAGAAAAATTGTATTCAAGAAATTAAAATAAAAAAAACATTGCCCGAGAGATCATACCTCTACAACGAGTTCTGATGTCACCACCTTTTGATCCGTACTGAAAGCAAAAAAGACTTCAAACAAAATTTTTTTTATTTCCTTTTGTTTTACCAAGTAAAATTTATTTTTCCATTTACATATGTTCTGGATAAATAAATTTCGAAAGACTTTTTGCTGACTTTTTCAGGTAAAGCGCCAATATAAGGATTTTTTGTATGTGGAACCACCGGGGGTTCCATTGTCATTTGTGGGTGGGGGCCCTTCAAAGTTGGTGGGGATCGGTCATACATTTGGACTCGATTGGGGCACTCTAAATTGGTCAAAGTGGGATTTTTTCAAAATTTGACCCTACGGTCAAAAGTCGGGATATCAGAATAGGATTAAGAGATATAAAGTTTCTTATTTTCATCCCTAGAATACGATTTTCGTTGTCACTTGGGCGATTTTTAAATCGACCGGCCCTAATGGACATATTTATGACCACTTTCAAAGAAAACAGCCATACCAGTTTAGAAAAACAAGTATTCCGAGAAAAGTAATTTATGTTCAGCAAGATAATGATCCAAAACAAGTAGCTGAAACATTAAATTGTTTATTGTATAGAAGAGCAAACATTGGCCAAACCCCACACAAAGTCGGGACTTGAATCCGATAGAAAATGTGTGGTCCTTCTTGGAGAAAAATGTAAGAGGACACCATATTTCGTCTAAAGATACGTAAAATAACGGTCGAAACGTACCGTATTGAAGTAGAATCCATGTTATGGTTTATACAACAATGGCTATCTTAAAAAATATTGAATCCAATAAATGTAAATATGTAAATAAAATTAGTTTTTCTTTTTTAAAAAAGCAAAATACTAAAAATATCGTAGATTAAGATAGTTTTTAAATCTTCCTTTATAAATGTTACGTTTAAATCTAGTTTAGTCTATACCCAATTTAATATTTCTTTTTGTTTTATTCTATAGGGTGGGGTTAAATTTTATGGGCCGATGTTGAATGTGAACCACACCTAAAAGTCAAGTTTTTTTCTGCATTTCATTTGATATTTCTCAATTTCAGACTAACTCAATTTGAACCATGAAAGCGAGCAACGCGTTAAAGTTATTAAGGCTTATTATGAAATTGCACCTCTCACGCTCGTCGTTGATGAACATTATACATAAAGACTTGCATTTACGCGCTTAGAAGGTACAATTGACTCAAGAACTAAAGCCTCTTGACCATTCCAAACGTCATCAACGGTCAGAATAGTGGCAAAAAATTACATCGGCCCTTAAAATTTAACCACTCATAAATATTATCAGTTTTGTTTTTAACAATATGAAATTTCTTGAAGGCTATTGAACATTTTAATTGCGATTATCACTGCCAGCTTGACAGTTGCTAAATTACTCTCTTAATTATTTCAATCACAATAGAGTTATAACCGTGATTATATTTCTAAAACAGGGTAGTCGATTTCACATTTAAAATTTAAATCGGCTGTAAAAATATGCTGATAATTTTTTTCAAATTTCCGCATTTATTGGAACTTGAACTTTGTCATTTAATAATAGAATACAATATCATACATAAGACTGCCACAACTGGCTCGGCAGTACCTCATCCGATCAACCCAATTTTTCAGTACATATTCGATTGTTTCCGGTCAAATCACTTTAATGGCAACTTCTGATTTCATGTTTCAAGGCGTCGATTGTCTGTGGATGCTATTCTGGCTCTTCACAGAAAATAATCTAAAGGGCTCAAATCACAGCTCTGAGACGGCCAATTGACATCACAATTTCGGCTGATTATTTGGTTTTCAAAAACAGTGTGTGACCTATGGCCACGTCATGTTGAAACAAAATGTCCATCACATTCTCTTGAATTGTTAGTAACTCTCACCTTTGACGGTAACGGCGGCTCCTTGCTTATTTTCGAAGATAAGTGACCCAATGATGTCGCCAGCCCAAAATCGACCCTAAACAGTAATTCGCTGTGGATGTATCGGCTTCTCAGTAGTCACGTGTAGGTTCTCTGAACCCCATTTGCAGCAATTTTGCTTATTGACTTAGCCACCGAGATGAAAATGAGCTTTATCTGAAAACACAATTTTTCGGTAAAATTCTTCTTCTGCCAAACAATCTTCTGCCCATTGGGCGAAAACGCAACAGATGGTGTTCCATTATTAAATGACAAAGTTTAAAACTTTCCAATAAAGCCAGAAGTTTGAAAAAATGATCAGTACTTTCAAATTTAAAATATTAAATTGCCCACCGTGTACAAATATTTTTCAAAAACATCTAGGAAAATATAGCAATTTGTTCTATTTACATTAGTGGTGTTTAAGATTACGACTGGGTATCAAAACTGCAATATGGTAGTCATTTGTTAACAAGAAGTGTCAATTAAGTGTTAAAATATTTTTCTGTTCAAAATTGCAATCGACTTTAAAAGTCCTTTTAAGTCTCTGTTCGGCTAAATTTCATGCAGCTTTTTAATGTCCAAGAAATCGAGAACAAATTTATGTTATAAAAACATAAGTACAATATCTTCTCCAAATTTACAATTGCAAAATACTTCAAAAATATTTTGTTTGAATTTGTTTCATGCATACGTTAATAGTGACAAAATAATGTGGACCTTGTTTTATCAAAATAATTTCATTTACCTTTTGCTTTGCAAACTAAAAAATTAAATCGAAATTTTCAAACGAGTATAATCGATTGATAACTCATCTCAATTCATTCCTTCACATTTCTTAAAGTAATTGTTGTATATAAGTTTACTTTAAAGTTGTTCGGTTGTTGTTGTTGTTGGTTGTTCAATATTAAATTTATTTAGTGTAGTATATAGTATATAGATATATATAACATTCTTATGCTTAGATCTGATGTTTAATCCTTTGTTTTCGGATGTTCTTGTTGTCCCCTAAATATTGCACTTACAAAGATCCATTTTGTCCTCGGTCTGGCAACGTTATTTGCATTTAGTTTTTAAAGTTGTTGTTGTGCATTTTCAGTCTTTCATTGCATTGAAAAATTGCTGTATGTTGTTGTTGTTTAATTATATATATTTTATGATTTATTTTCCTATTTAACCCACCCAGTTGTTAGTTGCTGTTGTTGGTTGATTCCCTATGATAGATAATGTTGTTTCCGTTTCCGTTTAGTTTGCTTTTAGAATACAACAACGTATATGTTATTATAC
Organism: Hydrotaea diabolus; assembly: GCA_963513945.1. NCBI lineage: Eukaryota > Metazoa > Arthropoda > Insecta > Diptera > Muscidae > Hydrotaea > Hydrotaea diabolus. Next base: position 110,148,384 of record OY740719.1, on the reverse strand, counting down.
ATTTTGGTTAAAAAGGGGGAGAGAGTTGTTGTGTCTGTTGTACATTTTGTTGTTTTGTTTTTTACTAAGAAAGAAATACTTTTAGTTGTTCAGGTACAATGTTCTTCTTGTTCTGGTTGTTGTTGTTCTTCTTCTTCGTTTTTATTATTATTAATATTTTTACTGCAATTGTTGTTGTTAGAAATATACATAGATTCCCTACATCATACAACAAATAACGTTGATATTGATTTATATATCTTGAGGTCGAATTTTGTTTGTTTTTCAAAATGCCAAGGATTATCACTCATTGTCTTAATGTCATAGGGGTACTCTCTCAATATCGAATACTATCCTTATTTGACTACTTTGTTCAAAAAAACGTTTCCGATGACTTAAATTAGCCAATCCATATTGATATTTAGCATCTTAACTCGAATTTATTTCAAATTTATTCAATACGTAACGATATTAAGATAGTTGAGACAGAAGAATCCCCTTTTTGATGCAAAGTAGAGATTTATTAATTTAAAAAATGGCGCCGACTTTTCGTTCAAAATATATCTTACAAATAATAGCGTTCTTTCTACAACAATTGTGCAATTAAATTGTTCTTAAGCTGAATTAATTTTTTTCTACTTTTTTTTTAAATAACAATTCCAAAAATGATTCTGTGATGAGTTTTTTGATATGTTGTGAAAGAGGAATGACTCCACAAGCTAATAAGATCAGGTTTGTTGTTTTCCCTTAGGGACTTCGTGACGGGAAAGTGCCTAATCTTATAGAAATAGGACCAAATATTGATATTTGCCTTAAATCTATTTACTTTGGAAGCTATGTAGGTTGAACTGATACATTTTATAGTTTTCTGACATATAAAATGTTCTCCTCTACACAGATTGTGATAACTTATCAGAAACAATTTTATTACCGTTCCCATTCTGTATTTCAATTTTGTTCGAATTCAAAAGACTTCAGAAAATTTAGGGGTTTTGATTCCGGATCCGCAAAAACTTTAGTGACTGATTGTGACCTTGAGCTTCTTACTAAAACATTAAAGGTAGGACGTGTTTTGGAGCTCTGAGCTTTTTTTTGGGGAGAGCGAAATTATATTCAAAAAATAAATGGCATAAAATGTCCTAAACAATAAAGATTCCACACTTGATTTAAATTTTTGGATTTTTTTTATTATTTTGACAAAAATACCTCTAGATTGATCACCCGATATAAACAGTGCTCTGACGCCCCTAAACTGAAGACCTATTTCGTCTTCAGTTACGAGTATTTAAAGAAAATCTTGATCGTCGTTGACGTCATTCAACAGAAGAATAGTAAACATTTTTTATTTTGGAAAAAACTTTGTTTTATGTCAAAAACATCCTTAGTAAACATGGTCAGAAGACCACCGATATGCAAGTTTTGGATGCTGATAAAAATGCACCGTTTAAAAGAAAAGCTTCTGTGTTCCCGTAGTTCAACGAAAATAATATCGAACGCACGCATTCCAAGAAATTTGAATATGCCATCTATCTTCTTTAAACAGATCTCATATCAAATAATCACAAGGATCGCTGTGTTAGGCTGAGCTTTTAATAAGATACGGGTTGGAAAATTATAAAAAGTGCGTGAACATGTGCATCGGGTACTAATTTACGCCAGTTTTTTGTCGAATTACTATTTTGGATTTCTTAGACTTCTGCGGACACAAAAATAAAATATTAAAAAAAAAAATTCAGCACTCAACACCCGAAAGTTGTGTTTTTCGGGAAGAAAACTCTTCTACTTATTTCAAACTTCAGAAAAGAGAAATGTGAGATATCACTCCAGGAAATCAGTTTTAAAGAGGCCAAACGGCTTTATTTTCTTTAGCGTCCTTTGAAATAGGCTGTGACTGGTTGCGTTAGACCCAAGTTGAACTCTTGTGCAATACTCAGCGGGTAGGAACCCTTCTGTTATGAAAAGTGTGAAGATAAATTTATAAGTTAAATTTGTCCGCGACCGAAACACCCTAATGCGCAGCGCGACTTAAAAATTTTGCTGCTTGACTGAGAAATTTCGAAATTCATCTCTTTTTCGTTAAATCCTTGAAATATATGATAAATGTATACAGATTTATTGATAAAATTATGAAAAATAATAATATACATATTATATAAAAAAACATAAGATAAAAACATTTTGCGATGATTGTATATGAACACATTTTCTCGATAACATGTAATTTTTGGAGGCCCCTTTAGGGGCGCTTCCGGTCGACCTTAATCGACCATCGAGATGTCTCCAGATAAGTTTGAGGGAGTAGATCACGACCTAATTTACCATATATCCTAGACCGATTTCAGATCGGAGATATATGGCATGCACTAAATTTCTTCCTTAAATATGGACGCCATTATTGGAGGTCCCTTTAGGGGCACTTCCGGTTGACCTTAATCGACCACCGAGATGTCCCCAGATAGGTCTGACAGAGTAGATCACGACCTAGTTTACCATATATCCTAGACCGATTTCAGATCGGAGATATATGGCATGCACTAAATGTCTTGCTTAAATATTAACGCCATTATTGGAGGACCCTTTAGGGGCACTTACGGTCGACCTTAATCGACCATCGAGATGTCCCCATATAGGTCTGAGGGAGTAGATCACGACCTAATTTACCATATATCCTAGACCGATTTCAGATCGGAGATATATGGCATGCACTAAATGTTTCCTTTAATATGGACGCCATTATTGGAGGCCCCTTTAGGGGCACTTCCGGTCGATCTTAATCGACCATCGAGATATCCCCAGATAGGTCTGAGAGAGTAGATCACGACCTAATTTACCATATATCCTTGACCGATTTCAGATCGGAGATATATGGCATGCACTAAATGTTTCCTTAAATATGGAAGCCATTATTGGAGGCCCCTTTAGGGGCACTTCCGGTCGACCTTAATCGACCATCGAGATGTGCCTAGATAGGTCTGAGGGAGTAGATCACGACCTAATTTACCATATATCCTAGACCGATTTCAGATCGGAGATATATGGCATGCACTAAATGTCTTACGTCCATATTTAAGGAAGACCTATCTGGGGACATCTCGATGGTCGATTAAGGTCGACCGGAAGTGCCCCTAAAGGATCCTCCAATAATGGCGTTAATATTTAAGCAAGACATTTAGTGCATGCCATATATCTCCGATCTGAAATCGGTCTAGGATATATGGTAAACTAGGTCGTGATCTACTCTGTCAGACCTATCTGCGGACATCTCGGTGGTCGATTAAGGTCGACCGGAAGTGCCCATAAAGGGGCCTCCAATAATGGCGTCCATATTTAAGGAAAAAATTTAGTGCATGCCATATATCTCCGATCTGAAATCGGTCTAGGATATATGGTAAATTAGGTCGTGATCTACTCCCTCAGACCTATCTGGGGACATCTCGATGGTCGATTATGGTCGACCGGAAGTGCCCCTAAAGGGGCCTCCAAAAATTACATGTTATCGAGAAAATGTGTTCATATACAATCATCGCAAAATGTTTTTCATCTTATGTTTTTTTATTTAATATGTATATTATTACTTTTCATAAATTTATCAATAAATCTGTATACATTTATCATATATTTCAAGGATTTAACGAAAAAGAGATGAATTTCGAAATTTCTCAGTCAAGCAGCAAAATTTCTCAGTCGCGCTGCACATTAGGGTGTTTCGGTCGCGGACAAATTTAACTTATAAATTTATCTTCACACCCTTTCTGTTATGAGAGATTTTGTTTATCTTTTCAGGACTTGTGCAAAAAATTGCAGTAGGAATAAGGTATCCTCTCCTTAAAATACTTAAATTGAATAATGTAATTTTTGTATTATAACAATTTTCGATAAACAGTCGTTGTCGTTATAAAATACCAGATGGAAGTTAATGTGATGTCGACACAAGGTGTTGTTGATCCAAAAACGGCGTTGGCTACGGGAATTGGGCTTAATACAGAGTGGGCGATTTAACATTTTTAATTTTAATCGGCTGTAAAAAAAAATGTACTGATAACTTTAATAAATTTCTGGTTCTATTGGAATGTTTGAACTTTGTCATTTAATAATGGAACCCAATATCAGTCGTATGACTTTCACAACTGGCTCGGCTGTACTTCTGCCCATCAACCAATTTTTTGTAGTACATTTTCGATTGTTTCGGGTCGAATCTCATTAATGGTAACTTCGATTTCTTGTTTCAACGCTTCAATTGTCTCTTGATGCTTTGCCTAACGTTTCTCCTTAAATGCTCCCCACAGAAAAAAATCCAAAGGGCTCAAGTCACAGCTCTGAGGCGGTCAATTGGCATCACAATGTCGGCTGATTATTCGACGTAAAATATCGATGCTAGCATTGGCTGTATGACATGTGGCCTCGTCTTGTTAAAACCAAAATTCGTTGAGCATGGCGCGGTAACGCTCACCGTTGACGGCGGCTCTTTGCTCATTTTCGAATAAAAATGACCAAATGATGCCGCCAGCCCAAAATCCACACCAAACTGTGACTAGTTATGTGTGGCAATTTTGCTTATAGACATAGCCACCAGTATGAAAATGAACTTCATCTGAATACACGATTTTTCGATAAAATTCTTCATCTCCTGCCAAACAATCTTAAGTACATTGGGCCAAGCAAAAGCGCATTGGATGGTGTTTTATAATTAAATGACAAAGTTCAACCTTTTCAATAAATTCAGAAATTTAAAAAAATGATCAAAACTTTTTTTACAGCTGATTTAAATTTCAAATCTTAAATGGCCTACCCTGTATATATATGTATACGAGTATTTATGTATGATTGTTTTAAAAAACACTTCTTACTGAAAATCAGTAGCGACGAGAAAAATTAATCGTTTCTAGGGTACTGTAAATCCGCATGTAAAAATCCCGGTGTGAAATTAGGCTGACTTTTTAAACGTTTTTTTACAATGTTTCAAAACAGTATTAAAACAGAGTTTAAACATTGTGTAGTTACTTTTTCAATACGTTGTTTAATAATACTTTGCAAAACTGAAATATGCATTTGAAGTTGTTGATTTTGGAACGCTGTCTAACAAGAGAAGACCATAGAACATTTGATAAAAATAATGCTTATTTATTTTGATTATCCTGGAAAGTTGTGGTATCTTATAGTTTTTGGAGTCGAGGAATTCATTTTTGATATTTATTTTTACCTAAAAATTACGCTAGATGGCGCGGTCATACAAATGGTGCTATTTCATATAGATTTTTTGTATATACTTTTTTTTAGGCTGAATAATAAATTTTGATGTTGGCTTTGTTGTAAAACTTTTGATGATATTACGAAATACATTTATTATTCTCAGTAAGTTACTATTCAGCCTTATTACGGTTGTCGAAGACGAAAATCGAGAGCAGTCGAAGTCGTTGTCGATTTCGATTATTTTTGGTATTACGTAACTTTTTCGACTCTTGTGATTTTGTAATAGATTGAAAAGTAAAAGATGTTCTATACTGTCAAAACAATGTTTACTTTTTACATAATTGTCCGCCAAAGGCAACATTGAAATTTTCTCAAGATAAAATAAAATAAATATAATAAAAAAAATATGTTAAGTTTGGGACATTTTTTTTCTTCGGATGAAGACGACGAGGCATACACAGAATGTGATATGAGTGCCTTGCGTAAGGAAATAAGACAGAATTCGGACATATTTGGCAATTTTCGCCCATTCCTCCTTGGTATTTACTTTATGTAGGCCGCTGTGGTACGCACGCGCAAGATTTGGATTTGCCTCCAACAATTCCACCATTTTTGAAAACTGTTGTTGCGTGGTTATTTTATTCCTGGAATAAATAAATAATTAATTAAATGAATTTTCTCACAAAAAACAAATACATACTTACATTTTGCATCTCATCTTTGTAAACAAATGTGAATATATTCAGAAAACGACGCCTGCTTGTTCATTTTTACGGCGACAACTGACACAAAACAAGTGACGGCGACATAAACTTTATATCAGCGGTCGACATCAGATAAAAGTTTTTTGGTAAAATACCGCAAATTTACCCAATGTTGAATATAGATAAATAATTTATTTTATACAATTTTGTTATATATATTTACTGTCGAATATAAAATGTCAAAAAATGTGTTAAATTTCAAATTAGTTAACGGCGTGTTAGCGGATGAAACCAACGGCTAACAATTGTTGTCAATTGAATGCGGCGACGTCTCTAGTCGTATGGAAAAAATTAATCGACTGTTTTAGCCAACTTTGACAGTCGTTTTCGTCTTCCGTGTTACGAAAATTGTAACAGATTGTGCATTTTCGACAACCGTAGTACCGTTTTCCAAAAAAATCGACATTCGACTACGTCTTCGACAACCGTAATAAGGCTGATTACAAAAATGCAATTTTTATGGAAAAAATTGTGTTTTTATTGAAAAAGATTTTTTTTATTACAAAAACATTTTTTTTATTTAAAAGTTTTATATTTTATTTGAATCCGCTTAATCATCACCACTACCACTGTCAATTTGCATGTTTGAGGTAGCAATTTGTACGACCTAGCGTGAGTTTTAGGTAAAAATAAATATCAAAATGAATTTCTTGACCCCAAAAACATCAAGATACCACAACTTTTCAGTATAATAAAAATAAATAAGCATTATTTTTTCAAATTCTCAATGATCTTTAGTGGTTAGACAGCGTTTCAAAATCACCAACTTCAAATGCGTGTAAAAAAACTCGCACTGAACTAAAAAAAACCCTTGAAGGTTTTGTTATGGATAATTTTAACGTTCATTTGCAACTGGTCTCATCCCATTCGCATTTGGAAAGTTCAATTTTATATCACGGAGCTATTGGTCATTAACTTTTAAACAACAAGGTTTTTTAAGTACCATGCCCATTTTGACAGTCGCTGTTAAAGAATCTAAAGTAGCCAAAAAATAGTACCTTTTCTAGAGTTGCAATCATCTTGCTAGCGGAAACTTTAAGACAATGTTGTGATCCTTTGCTACATTCATATTTCTTTCTATAATTCATTCTAAAAAGGGGATTGCTTTTCATAAATATCACAATGACACACATACATACATTCATACATACATACTTGTATTTGTTTTAATGACTTATAAAAATACCGAAATACAGAGATTTCATTTTCTTTTCAATGTTTGTGTTCGAAATGTATAAAGTTCTTCTTTAATCTTGTTGTTTTGGTTTTTTTACATTTTTTTTGGTTCCATAGTTATTTTCTTGGCAGGTCTCATATATTCATGACCACTTTTCGCCTATTGGTATTTTGTGTGGATTTTATAAACAATATTTTATACATACATGTAAAAAAATTGAAAATTATAATGCATTCTTTTGTATAAATCACAATTATTTTTTTTAACATAAAATGAGGATATACATGTAAGTTTGTTTTGAGCTTGAATTTTATGTTTGTTTTTATTTTTTATGTATTTTGATTGTGATTTTTGTTTGAGATTTACTTCTTATTTCGCATTTTCATTTTGAGCTGATTTTAGTTGTATTTTCTATAGTTTCAAAATAATTCGTAAATGGAAATTTAAGTTGTTTGGTTTGCTCTGTGGATTGCTTTTGTAGTTGTTTGTGTGTTTTTAATTGTTTTTTGTTTAATAAATAAATGACAACACAGAGATTGTATGTAGGTAATTATAACAGACTATTTTAACATAAAAAAATCAGTTTGAAACATTTTAAGCTGATTATCATTTTTCGTTAACATCGAAAAAAATAAGGGAAAAAACGGTAATTTTTCTATATATTTTACAAATTTCAAATTTGTTGATTTTATTACACAGATAATGATATATATAGAGAGAGTGGAAGGAGAGATTCAAGAGCATTGTCCTGTGTTGTTTTAAGGATATCTAAGTTGTATTTTCTTCTGTTCCTTATTTAGTTATAACAAGATGTTTTAATTTTTCTAAAATATTTACGAGTTGCTCTTAAATTCTGCTCTCTGTGTGTGTTTTTTTCGATTTTGTTTGTTTTAATATTTTTTTCTATTTAAGATGGCTTTCATTTGTAATCACAGTTTGATGGTTTTGTTTTTAATTAGTTGTTGGTTGTTGTTGTTTTTTTGTTTGTTTTAATACAAATTAGTTTTTGTTGCATTTGTTGTTGGTTGTTTGTTTTTTTATAGCAGGTTTCACAATTTCGCCGTTGTACGCCACAATTTGTGAAGTGCTTAAGTCTTGTTTCGTAATACATTTTCATGTTTTGCAAATGTTGTTGTTTGATGTTTTCATTTGCTTGATTTCTTAGTTGTTTTTTTTTGGGAGTTGTTTTGAGGATTTTGTTTGTTAATAAATTTCTATTATCTAAACTTAAGGTTACTGCTTAAAAGTTGATTTATATTTACTACATTTAATGTGTTTTGTGTGTGTATGAATTTCTTCTCTAAGTGTTTTTTATAAAGTGTTTTCAAGAGAGAAAGTGTTTTAAAAGTTTAATAACAAAAAGGTTAGAAATATACTGATATAATATTATCATTTTATATCGTTTGCATATAATATAATAATTTCTTTATATAAGTTTTTTTAAATTTTAATTTATATGTATGTATATTTTATATAAGTTTTTATTTAGAAAACTAAAGAAATAAAAACGTTTTTAAATCAAGAGTTTAATAAGTAATTTCAATTTGACACAATTCTGCTGGAATTGATTTGTCGCATTTAAATTTTTGAGAATGTTTAAGATACATGCTGAATTCTCGTCTTTTTATTGTCATGGGTTTTTCAGTATAGACAATCGAATGAAAAACAGTTCTTTTTACCATTGAAAGATTTCAAAAAAGAGTACAGAAAAGAGGCGATATTCTTAAATTTTTAAAATTGCTGGAATTCCTTGAATATGCGATTTGCCCAGGTGGTATGTTTTTTAAGTTATCAAGATTTGGTATATCTATGTTCTATCATGATTTGGTAACTTAACATTGAAATTTCTGTAAATTAAACATTAAGTTTCATGTAAATTCTTCGCAAATACATAATATAAAGAAATTAGTTCAACTCCAACAGCATAGTTAAGCGGAATAGTTAGTTTTTGTTTTTATATGTAAACGAATTCCATTTCTGAAGATATCTCTCAAAGAGATACGAAATATTAAATAAAATAAAGACATATCGCGCACTCGTATTAAAAAAGATATTTACAAAAAAATTAAATTTTGTAAGAAATCTAATAACAGTGGTCATATCATCCCACTGGTAAAATGGGTAGATATGCCAATATCTTCACTATTTTAAAACAAAACCGAAATGACACTCTCAACTTATTTAGAGTACTTTAAAGGTTCAAACAATCAGATTTTTGTCTGTAATGAGAGTTTTTAAGTTTTGAGTTAATACCCTTTTCAAAAACAATACCGACAGGTAGAGTATTAAATGAATATATCGAAAAAAAATAACTGGCTGTAGTTGTCTACGTGTCTATTACACTGCAATTTATATATTTATTACAGACATTTCTTTTTGTCAATATTACCGAAAATTTGTATTAAAGTTTCGTGACTTTAGAGAAAGAGAACATTTTACATTCCGACTACATTGTTTAGCAAGTCTACTAAATATTAGAGCGCATATTAGTAACCTCTACCATGTTTGTTCAAAATATTTTTGCAAAAATTGCAGTTATTGTAACGCATGCGACTTTAATACGTTAGCTGCCATGAAATGCCAATGCAAAACAAAATATCGAATAGACTAAGTTCATCCTCAGTGGATCATAATTGTATCTAAAAATTAAAGTATTTCATGTTATTAAAATGCGATAAATCAATTCATTGGTATACGGTGTCAAAATTGTATTGCAAAAAGGACGTAAAATGTATAAATCTAAACAAAGAGATGTCAAGTTTAAAACAAAAACTAATTCTAATGGAAAGAGTGTCGTGTTAAAGACGATAATTATAGTTCACGTTTGTATAAAAGATTTTCGATAGAAAAGAAAACCGATTCTTATAGATTTACAGCAATAGATTACGAATCTGCAATTGAAATATTCTCCAAAACATTAATACAACGCCAAAAGAATAAAATACACACCAAGGAGTGATAAACAGCAAGAAGGTACCGGTCTAAGTCTGAAGCAACAAAATCCTTAAATATTCCATGGTACTCGGCCCACAAGTCAGTCGCTAACACAAGGCATTCACTCTCAATCGCATTGAGAAGTGACCTACGATCCCTTCATTAGACTTACATGTCGCTCTGATGCCATTTATTTGAAAAAACCAAAGCACTCACTTTCGTCTCAAGGCAAGGCCTCGATCTCAAATGAAAATCTAAGCAGACGAAAGCCAGTAGTATTAAAATGCAACCTACTATTTTTTTTTCTAGATTTTAATTGGCTTTATCGAATGAAAGGCTATCACTAGATTTACGAAATTATCTGTTTTTGCAGCAGTATTTATAATCGCCGCTATGACGAATAAAGTGGGAACGAATAAAGTGGGAGTTGATTCCACAAGAATTTTATTTCCTCTACCTTGTTCTTGGCTTTTCACTAACAGAAATTGTAGAAAAAATCGCAAAACCTTAAAGAAATTCCCCCTTTTAACGATTTTATAATGTTGAAGGAAATAAATTGCGGTGGAAATTTATTCCTGATAGAGGTTAATTAATGTACACTTGGGAAGATATTTGTAACTATAACCTTGGTGATTAATTGTAATTGGCCCATAGGTTTGGAGTCATATAAAGCTTAAGGATTTCAATTCAGTTTGCCCTAAAGTGTTACAGCCATTCGCAATAAGAAACTCATAATCCAAAATTCTTTGTGAGTCCATTTTCAAGGTTTAAAATTGTGTGATATTGTCGTTTTTGTAAAGAAAACCCCTTTATAAATAGGTGCAAATGAAATATTTATTATCGTTTAAGATAATCTCCCTAATTACGGTCAAAAAGGGCCAATATTTTTCTGTAATACCACCGCCAAAAAACTGGGAAATCTAGTCTCAATTTTCGATCTTTAGAGAGTATGTAAAGAACTCCGCAACGTATTTTTTGTTATAAGAAGCATCGTTAAAGTACATAATAAAACTATGGACCGATTTAAATGCAAAGTTTAATTTACATATTACAGAAATTTCAAAAAAATCTATCCTGTCACACAATTTTCAATCACGACGAGAGAGAATAAAAACGTCGCTGCTTAAACTGAAAAGGAAAGGCACAAACCATTTTGTTTTTGCTCATTTTAAATTACAGCGGCGTAAAATTAATTCAATTTGGCTTAAGTGGAAGGAAAAATCCATGTCGTGACTCGAAAGTGAGAAACTATGACCCATGGACAATTCATTTGTACTGTGCCAACACAGTTAAACAACATTGATTTAACTCGAATTAAAACGAATGACAAAACAAAAATGTTTTCTTTTCGCTTGTCATTTTCTAAGCTCAAGTTCAAGTCACATACATTTTTTAAATCACTTCTTAAAATTCATTTCATTGTTGCGTGTTAATCACTACAAAATATTTGCGTTCTTCTTCAATGCTGTGTGTAGGAAAATTTCAATTACAGATGCAAAATATTGTTCAAAATTTTTGTAGAGACTTGGGTAATAAATCTGAAAATTTACTTCAACATAGTGAGAGAGAAGAATACAAAAAAACATACATATTTGAAAATAATAAGAAATTATTATGTTACACTGCAATTGGTGTAGTAAACATATTTTCCATTTTATGATCAATTTAATAATTTTAAAATTGAAAAAAAACCCCATAAGGCCATATTCATTTACAAAGGTTTAAAATATAAATTTTGTTTATAAAAAGGTTCTTGTTGTAAGTTTTTATGAATATGGGTGCAGTGTTTTTGTTTACATTTCGATACTTTAAATTAAGCAAATTCTAAACCAAATAATATTTAAGTGAAAGAAATTTTTCGTAATCAAAGTAAATATAATTGTTAAGGCCATAACCACAGACAAAGTGTTATCCGTTTAAAAGTTTGTTTGGCATTTTAATTGAAAAAAAGTAAACAGTATATTTCTTTAAAACTCTACTGGTTGGCCGTTATGCATTGCAATGCATTTAACAACAAAAAATCGTTTTTAAATAAGAAAATCATATAGTAATTATAATTTCTTTCTTCCTGTGATTTTTAAAAATTATGTATATAGATAAAAAAAAAAATAAACGTGTGTATATGTATAAACTAATAATAAAAACATATATATTTTTTTATAAAAAAAATAAAATCATATAAAGTATATCACTGTCATGCAATTTTCCTTAAAACATATTGTTGTTGTAATATATTTACCCATCCATTCTTGATAGTTCTTACAATTCGTTCGCTTTTCTTTTTGATTTTGTTAAAAATTGGCTGCGTTGGTGGTTGGTTGGGCTGATTGCATTTTAAATGGACCCCCATATTTGACGTTCTCATTGCATGACGTTTTGTTGTTGTTGTAGTAAGTGGAACGTACGTTTTGCTGTTGTTGTTGATGGGATTTTCGCTTAACATTAGTTGTTGGATTTTATTTTTAGTAGATGTATGCAGGGGGTTTTGTGTAAAGATGGTTTTGGTTCTGGATTTTACTTTCTTCTCGAAAAGAACATAAAATTTTCTTTGTGTAAAATTTCTTATTTTGTTTTGTGTGTGTTTTGTTTTTCTAATATTATTTTACTTCTTTTTTGCTGGATTTCGTTTCTAATTAGAAATATCACGTCGTATGAGATCGAAGACATATTCATCACGCACATCATCAGCGACTGGCATATAGCCAAGGGCTGGGTGCATATTGTTGAGATTAAGTGGTTCCCATTTTTGGCCTAATAATGTATTGATTTCCTGTGGATTAAATACAAATTTGTAGTAATTAACTTTTGAAATATTTAAATAAAAAAGTTAAAATGTCGTTAAGTTCGGCCAAAACTTCAAAATAAATCCATGTCGAAAATCAGAGAAAAACTTACTTTAATTTAATTACCCATATGTGCATATTGATGGCCCGGGCTGAAACGTCCTGTAACTACGCACTTCATGAGGTATTAAGTGCGTCCCAAATAACAGTCCCAACTTTTTTTTATTGTCTCTCACTAGGTTTCTCCTATAAATGAAGTGTATTGCGTTGGTAGATTGAACGTGAGGAATCGAAGGGGGTAAGAGGGAGTACTGTTTATCACATTTGAGTTTCTGGACGACGTAATTGGTGGGAAATGCATTTGCCGGCAGTCGATTCCACATACGGACAGTACGGGCGATCTGTAGTGTATAAGTATAGTGCGGCCAACCGGCCAATCGACGACAAATGGGTGTGAATCCCTAGAAAGTCGTGTATCCCTGCCAAACATCCTTACGTCAGGAAAAGGACGATGAATGTCTGAAGAACACACACCATGAAACTAACGATAGAAGAGCGACATTTAACCAACATTCCGACGATGCTCTAGGGAGACGACAGAGTTGGATGTCCTACTTTCCCCTATCAAATATTGTTCGTTCACAAAAAAATTAGGATATATTTAAAACCGTCTACTTTTGTCCTAGATTGCTTCAGACCCTACGTATGTATATATTAATGACTACGATCATTAATATATAAATACATACTTTTAAGGACCTTCCATTTCTAAAGGGTGATCCATCTAGAGGTATTTTTCAGAACAAAAAAATATAAAAATTCAAATCAAGTGTGAAATCTTTATTGGTAATTTGAAAGGACATTTTATGGCATTTATTTTTTTGAAAATAATTACCTTTAAATGTTGGCAACTGTATTATGAAAATGGGCGTTCGGTGAGAAACGGGAAGATTCGATGTTTTCGACCAAAATTTTGTTCAGTGATGAGGTCCATTTCTGGCTCAGCGGCAGTCAATAAACAAAATTGCCCAATCCCGCGACTGCCGGATCTATGTACCGGATTGACCCGAAACTCTTCGGCCAGGGGCAGTCTCCTCAACAGTATAGGTTTTTTGTTCGTCCATTTTTTCGTCGTGGGAGCAGCACTTTCCGGAATGCCTGCTCCGAATACTACTGGTCCGAGCCGGGATCGAACAAAACTCCGGACCTTGGTTCTGCTCGGTATCTCACCATCGTGCTACGTTTGTAAGGTGTAATCGCTGCATGGAGTGGGTGCACTTCAGGAGCTGTTCAGGTCTGAACCACATCAGGAAGTATAGCGAAGCAGACTTTGTTGCCTCAAGCTGTAACAACGAAGTTAGCAGGGGGTCTCTGGATTTGGTGTTATCATCGCCGTCTACATTTTCGTCGTCGTCGTCATCATCATCCAACTACGACACTCCCCCGCAGTCGCCCTCGCAACAGCATCTTACGAGTACACCACAGATTGCTGTTGCCACTCCTGACAGTGCATTAATTTTGCAATTTCATTGCAATGACCTACGCAACAAAATCAGTGAGGTAATAGAAGTCGGAGAAACAATATGGGCGCTGCAATCCCAGAAACAAAGCTGAATGTCACCTGCAGCCTGCACAGTTGTGACGGATACAACGTGCTACGTAAGGATCGCACCAGAAGGGGAGGTGGGGGACTTGCTTTCCTGCTACACCATTCGGTGCAGTACAGACCTATTTCGCCTGAGCTGAGTCTAGAGACCCATGCTTGGAATGTATGGGGTAGCAGTCAAGAAATAGAGCTGTACAACGTATACATCCCGCCGGTTGGTAGCTATGCTCCGCGTTATCTGTCTGACATTAGCAATTTGCTACAAGGCAATGACCGCTTGGTCCTGGGAGAGTTTAATGCTCACCACGAACTGTGGCATTCTCTCCTAGACAACGACCAGAGGGACATAGCTTTGGCAGAGCAAATTAATAGCTCTACGTTCTGCACAGTGAATGAGGACCGCAGCTTTAATAATCTACCTATTCCGTCGGATGTTCGGCTACCCGTCGCTCCAACCCTACTGACCCTAGAATCTGAGATCTCAACTCCGAGATCAGTAGGTTGGTCAACAAATATAAGCGGAACAAATGGCTAGACCACTTAAAGCAGTGTAACTTAAGTTCCAGAAATGGTAAGTTGTGGACAACGGTCAAATCGCTCTCTTACCCTGGAAGGAAGGATGATCGGACAGCTGTCACGTTCGGTGATAGAACAGTGACAGATCCGAAGCGGTGCGCGTGTTATTTAACCGGCTTTTCATTGAGCACCCATAGAGTGAGAAGGCGAAAATGAGAGTATTGCGTCGTATCCGCGCTCTCCGAGTCGAAGAGGCACCACCACAATTTACCGTTGGCAAAGTTGCCCATGTCATCCGCAGCGCAAAGTCATCAAAGGCGCTGGGTCCGGACGGAATCTCAATGCTGATGTTAAAGCACTTGGGTACCCCGGGAGTAGAGTACATGACCAAAGTGCTCAATCTGTTGCTACCCACTCACTTAGTTCCCGATGCCTGGAAAATGGGCAGAGTGGTTCCGCTACTGAAGCCAGACAAAGACGCAAGTAAAATTCGTACAGGCCGATATCCTTGCTTTCTCCAGTAGCAAAGACACTTGAAGCACTGCTCCTCCCCAGCCTGATCGAACGCTTATCTAGTGCTGATCATCAGCATGGATTCCGCAAGCAGCACAGCACAACAACTGCTTTACACATCACACGTATAAGTCGCGGCCTTAACCTGAACAAGCCTAACGACAGAACGGTCCTTGACCTAACTAAAGCCTTCGACACGGTCAATCATGCCACTCTGTTCGAGGGCATTGAAGAAACGTCCCTTCCGCCCAGTTTGAAACGTTGGGTCGTAAACTATATGTGTGGGCGCCAGTCATATGTAGAATTTAGAGACAGAAAGTCGAAGCACCATAGAGTTAAACAAGCAGTTCTCCAGGGTGGAGTTATATCCCCGGCTCTGTTTAACCTCTACCTCTCCAAACTTCCAGCACCACCAGACGGCGTTGAAATTGTGTAGTACGCTGACGATTGCACAATTCTGGCGTCAGGACCTAAAGTGGATGACATTTGCGAGAAATTCAATTGTTACCTCACTGACTTAGCACGCTTTTTAACTGCTAGGAATATGAAAATATCCGCCTCCAAATCATCAGCCACACTGTTTACTGCATGGACCGCAGAGGTGCGGTTGTCACTCAATGTGAAAGTCGATGACGTCAACATCCCGACTACCAACTACCCCAAAATCCTTAGGGTCACATTGGACAGCCTTTTTCGATCCTCTACACATGCTACAGCTATCTGCGATAAACTCAAAAGTAGGAACAAGGTGTTCAAGTCACTTGCCGGCAGTACTTGGGGAGCCGACAAAGAAACCTTGTTGACCTCGTACAAAGCGATAGGTCGGTCTGTAGCAAAGTACGCAGCACCTGTATGGTCGGCGAACGTGAGTACGACGCAGTGGAAGAAAATTCAGACTTGCCAGAATGCCGCCCTCAGAACATCAGCAGGGTGTCTTCTGAGGACCATCTACATGAGGAGACGAAGGTCCTTACCGTGTGCAAATACAATTTCCTGCTGTCTAAGCAATACCTGCTAGGGTGTTTTCGCAGCAGTCATCCTAACCACCAACTCTTGAACAGGATGCCTCCGGCTACATAGAGAGGTCCAGCGGTATAAGAGAGAACCTTTAGATCATCGAAACTATCAGGCAGGTCTGAACAACATTCACGCCGATAAACAACATTCACGCAGCAGCAGTATCCAGCTACCGTGTGAATGTAGTGCTATGGGAACATCCCCCGGAGATTTCACCTGAGGAGAAGGTACTACCTCGGCAGACGCGCGTGGTTCTGGCGCAGCTGAGATCTGGTTGGTACAGCCGCCTCAATTCTTACTGGGCACGAATTGATGCTAACGTTCCGGACATCTGTCCCGCCGGCCATCAGGGACCACATTATGTGCTGCACCTCTTCAATTTTCCGGCCAAGTCCACTCAGCTTAGCGCGTTTCCTACACCTGGATATCGAAGCAGATCCTCATAGACGAACAAGACTTCAAATTGGGCTGAAGAGCAACAAGAAGAGGTTCAAGAGATGCCATTATACCCAAAGAAAACCACGGTTTGGTGCGGTTTTATAAGCTAGATCGAGTGATATCACACCTTTAGAATTTTTTCTTTGGGGTTACGTAAAGTCTAAAGTCTTTGCTGACTAACCAGCTACGATTCAGGTTTTGGAAGCCAACATTACGCGTGTCATGAAAGCAATACCAGTCGAAACGCTCGAACGAGTCATCCAAAGTTTGACCCTCAGAATGGAAACCCTGAGGCCAACATTTAAAGGAAATTATATTCAAAAAATAAATGCCATTAAATGTCCTTTCAAATTAACAATAATGATTCCACACTTGATTTGAATTTTTATATTTTTTTTGTTCTGAAAAAATACCTCTAGATGAATCACCCATTATTTAAAATCGTGTACTTTTTCCGAGGTTCATTTAGACCCTTAATGGGAAACTTATTTTCCTATGCTGATCTCGCCCAAACAACTCGTACTTTTACTTTTAACAGACACACAGACGGGTGTAGCAAGATTCTCTTAGTAATTGACTATGATCATACATACTTTTCCACAAAACTTGTTCTGCAAGATTTCATTAAGATTCGATGTATTATGTAGCTTTTAGTCCACGTATGTGTGAGAGCTATACCTAAATCTGAACCTATTCTCTCCAATTTCAACCAGTGTCTAAAAAACTGACTCGATTTTAGCTGGGATATTTGAATGAGGGTACAACAAGCAAAAAAGCGGCAGAATCTCAAATAGACCGATATAAACAGTCCAATCCTAAACAATGCCATGGCCCAAAATGCCGTTCATATCGGTTCGAATTTGCGACCTGATTACAGTGATACATGGGCGGACAGATTGTGATAATGAATCATCGTAAAGTCTTATCTTCATTTAAAGCGTTTCACAAATTGGCATAGGGTATACCAGTACTCGTAGTTTTTCCACGATCTATAAACAAAAATCATACCTCAATAAATGAATCCATGCTGGCCTCAGTGGGTGCGCTGTCTATCATTGATACCTCTAGGCGTTTTAAGGCACGACCGCGTAAACGTGAAATGCCTACAATATTATGTGGATCCAAAGCATAACCATGTATGACTATTTCCTCTAGATTCTTGCAACGCCAAGACATCATTACGAATGGATCCTGGCCTGGTAAATATAAGTCCATCACATTTTTATCGGAATGTTTATAGGCCTGTAAATAGAAATACACATAAGTAAAATGTTCCCAACGATCGACAACTAACAATTGGATATCGTGTGCTCTTACGGAATCAATCCATTGTATACTCTTCAATGTGGCATTATTATTTAATGATATCCATTCCAATGATTCCATGTTCATCTAGAGTAAGTAATAACACATGGAAATTTTTAATTTTTTCCTTGCTACTTGGTTGCTTTAGCTACTTACATAATCACAAAATAAAACTCTCAAATGAGTTATAGGCATATTCTGTCGGAGTATGCGCATCTGCAACTCTTCTACAGCTTCGAAGGCATAGATAAGAGAAACTATTAGCTCGAGATTGCTAAAATTTGCAGAGAATTCTGCCCATGCCCGTTCAGAAATACCCGGATGGTGGCGATCCAAACCGTGAACACAAATTAAAAATTTCTTAAGGGGCAAAATTTTCAATGCATCCATTAGTTCTTCGTTGAGGGTATCGTAGTCCAATGAGAGCACTTGCAGTGATGAACATTTTTGTAAGAGGCTATTCTCCATGGCAAACATGGGGTAATGACTAGGATCATATTTGATGGAGGCCAAGGTCAGTTCTTTTAGCTCTTGAGGCCGGCTCAGAGATTTCAGGAAGTCTAAACCATAATACGTTAAAGCTTCAATTGCACCTAAATCCAAAATGTTGCAAGCTGTTTTCTTGCGATTTAAAAATACTTTCAATGGTTCAACAAAGAGTCTACAAACGATAAATAAAACATGACATTAGAAAAAAGTATTGTTTATATGCTGGTGTATATGCTTACTGTTCTATATCGACTAGACTTTCTTCACTGATATCACCCGGTGGCGTGAGGCCAACATTATTTGTTTGGAAACGTAGACCTTGTAAATTATCACATCGTGCAATTCTGCAAACCAAAAAAAAAAATGAAAGAACCAGGAGTTTTTTCAATTACGTATTGTTTTTTATACTTTAATAAAAAATATTTACCTGTATAATATGCGTCGTATTTTTTCAATATGGAAAACATTTATAAAATCAAAAATTATAATAAGCTCGTTCGTCAGATTGTATAGAGTATGGCGAAAAAATTTGCACTGACGATCGTTGTCAATATGTAGCTTAAGTTTAAAATTTACAAAGAATCTGCAAAATAAAAATAGAAATATGGATTATTTGAAATGTCAAATACAGGCGGAAAACGTTTGCAACGGAACTTTTTCATAAATGCAATGTTAGTTTGGCTGTTCAATTATAAAGCCTTTCATAAAATTAAACAGAATTAAAGGAAAGTAGTACGAGTATTGCTATTTATTTCTATTTTGAGTCCGGCAATGAAAACACAATAATTTATCATTGGAAATGGTTTTATTGTTTTTCAAAATATTTTCCATTAAGATCAATACACTTTTGCATGCGCACAAACCAATTTTCGAAGCGCTTTTTCCACTCCGATTGAGACACCTCCAAAACGCATTTTTTTTTGATGCTAGGGAAAAAGAAGAAGTCATTGGGTGCCAAATCAGGGCTGTACGGTGGATGGGCCATCAACTCGACATCTTGAGTGGTCTAATAGCTCATAGTTTTAGCTGAACAACTCAGAATTGACCGTCCTACGTTCCACTAAAGTCACTGTGGCAACATGACCGGTTATACCGAAAAAAACACAATAATTTGCTTCGATGTAATTCTTCCACGAACAACTTTTGTTGGATTTGGCTCGTCTTGAAAGACCTATTCCGTCGATTGCTGTTGTGCTTTGGGTTCATATGCATAAATCCATGATTCGTCACCTGTGACAACGTTATATACTGCCTTTGAGCTACCGCAGTTATACATTTTCAACATCTCTTTGCACCAATCCATACGAGCCTTTTTTGAGCATTCGTCAAATTATGTTGAATCGAACGAGAACAATTTTTTTTCACGGCCAAATGAACATGCAATATCTTTTTGATGCTTGTCAATCTCTCGGTATGTCACATGTCGGTCTTGCTTAATCAGTTTACGCACAGTATCGATGGTTTCTGGCAAGAGACCGAACTTGGACGTCCTTCGCGAAATTCATCCGGGAGCGAATGGCGTCCGAAACATGTTGATTTAAACACTTTTGTCTCGATAACCCACGCCGAAAATAATTTCATTTCATTGACTGAGATGAATTTTTCAACACACTGTAAACAAAACAATTCACCCTCAAATGCCAAAAAGTTCTGAGTGAAGTTAAGCTAAAAATTGTCAAAGTTTCCAATGGAAGTTCCTGTTTGCAGCTGCGAACACTAGTATTGTCAGGACCCAAAATATAAATAGCAACCCTCGTAATTTATACAATTGAAAACAACATTAAGTTTGACCAGTTCGATTTTTATAAAAAAAAAACAGTTTTCATATGGCCGCTATGACTATAACGACTGCTTTTGGAACCCACGGGCCAACGAGACCAATACTCTGTTAAAACAAAAAAATCTGTATTTGGGTCAACTAAACCAATAATAGTTTCAATGTAAACAAAAAAAATGTTTATATTCAATTTTGCATTAATTTTAATATCCAAATGTGGATACTTCTAACTCGTTCTAAATGGCACAAGGTCGTCCATGGACGAACATACGATATCCTTCCTTTTGCAACACGTCGTCATAAACGACTTGTCTGTTCTAATCGAGCTAGAGGGGAGTATGTGTACTTATAGATGCTCGAAAACGGTTGGTGTTAAAAATGCGCCAGATACGTTAAAAGGTAAAATTTGTTTCACACCAGGATTGAGTCAACACTTTATAATCCATGGTGTTTTTGGAGGGTTTTCGCTTATCATCATCAATATTAACTCCGATTGTTATTAAATTTGCACATGGTTAAACGTTCGACCAAGAACAATTTGCAGAATTATTTAGTTCATGATTGGACCAAGAGGGTGTGTCACCGCCTATACAATTCTGTTATAGGGAAATAACAGTTTAGTATATTTATGTCAACGCACCCTTAAACATTTGTAATGATCGTTCAGTGACAAAACGTTAGTCGAAGTCAACATTTTCACCATGGTAAAGTTTACTTACGAGTTACGTTTAGAAATCATTAAAAATAACTACCGAAATTCTGAGTCGGTGGTCGCAACTTTAAGAGCGCTTACTCGAATTTTCGGCCGTAATAGCTCTGGCTGAGTAGTATTGTCAATAAACAAAATATGCATTATTGGACAGCAACAAACCCACACGTGCTTCAATGGACACAATTGCATCCGCAAAAATTACTGTGTAGTGTGGTTTTCATGCAGGTGTGATTGGGCAGTAGTTTTACGTAGATGAAATGGAGAGCGCTATCGTGCCATCTTACAAAATTATTTTTGGCCAGAATTGGAGGAGCTTGACATCGCCGATATATGGTTTCAACAAGACGGTGCCACTAGCCACAAAGCACGCGTTACAATCTATTTACTGAAAAGCAAATTCGACTTCACACATCGGCTCAAACCCGCGCTTTTTTGACCGGCCAAAACGTCGAATTGATGGGTCAATGACTTCTATTTATTCCCGCACATCAAGAAAAAAAATGCGTGGTCAACGATTTTCGTCGCCAGAAGATTCTGTTGAAGCGTTTAAAACGGTGTTTTAGAGGTGTCTCAATCGGAGTGTAAAAAGTGCTTTGACAAATGGTTTGAGCGCATGCAAAGTGTTTGAATCATGCTGGAGTATACTTTAAAAAACAATAAAACCATTTTTGATGATAAATATTCGCATTTTCATTATTAGGCAAGAAATATATATAGCAGCCCTCGTAGTAGTCATATGACCGAAAACGGAATTAATTCTTAAAATGTAACATTTGCTCTACACCTGGAATAAATTTAAACCCTATATCGTATATATTCTGTGTTTGATTAATATTTAAAATTTGTAGGTCCTTATTGGAAAACTCTGTATTCGAAATACGACAACATTTAAGACATGTGATGTTGGTGTGAATAAAACAAAGTGGGATGAAAAAGCGGGCGGAGCCACGTCTTTTAAAAATGGCCAGGAAATTATGCCACCCTTTATTATGTTAGCGTCAAGTTTCGCAAGTCCATATTATGGTAGCTGCGTTAACAAGATTTGCAAGTCGTGTCTCATGTACTAATGTCGGTATGAGGATATGATGCAGAGACACATCATTAGAAAATTTTAAAAGAATGCAATTCTTGATCTTTAAATTGTCACAAAAGTGCAAAAAGTTTTACGTGGGTGTCTGATACGATGGTTGAAACTCATAGAGCTCTTAACGCCGGGTAGATTCAATGCGTCCACCTACGCCCACTCATGCAGCTGGCTGCTGGACGCGGGTACCTTGTCATGGGCACTCACTCGGTTGGGAGCGAAGACTAGCTACGTCATAGCCACCATGTGGCTCTCCGAAGGGCCTTTCTAAAAGTCGGGCGGAAAATGATTCCAGGAGCTCCTGACATGTGAGTGAAGATAAATTCGAATTTAACTTTCAAAAACGCAAAAAATCCCCGGTCCCCCGTGGGTTAAAAAAGTTAAATTCGAATTTATCTTCACTCTTTGACGAGACAGCAGTGTGCGCAAAGTGAAGTTAACTTCGAATTTAACTTCACATAGCAAGACACAATTGAATGATTTGCTTTAGAGCGGATCTAAGTGCGTCCATGGAGGACAACTGGAAATACTTTCGTCACTCAGACCAATGCCAGATTATTGCTACTGGTACTGGCTACTATCGCTAGAAGGCCGTTTGTCTGAAATAATTTTCAGAATATTGAATTCTTCACCTGGAATATGAAATTTGGGTAAAATTGTTCGAGAGCGGATCTAAGTGCATCCATGGAGGACAACTGGAAATACTTTCGTCAATCAGACTACTGCCAGATTATTGCTACTGGTACTGGCTGCTATCGCTAGAAGGCCGTTTGTCTGAAATAATTTTCAGAATATTGAATTCTTCACCTGGAATATGAAATTTGGGGAAAATTGCTCTAGAGCGGATCTAAGTGCGTCCATGGAGGACAACTGGAAATACTTTCGTCAATCAGACCAATGCCAGATTATTGCTACTGGTACTGGCTACTATCGCTAGAAGGCCGTTTGTCTGAAATAATTTTCAGAATATTGAATTCTTCACCTGGAATATGAAATTTAGGTAAAATTGCTCTAGAGCGGATCTAAGTGCGTCCATGGAGGACAACTGGAAATATTGTCGTCAATCAGACTACTGCCAGATTATTGCTACTGGTACTGGCTACTATCGCTAGAAGGCCGTTTGTCTGAAATAATTTTCAAAACATTTAATTCTTCACCTGGAATATGAAATTTGGGGAAAATTGCTCTTGAGCGGATCTAAGGGCGTCCATGGAGGACAACTGGAAATACTTTCGTCAATCAGACTACTGCCAGATTATTGCTACTGGTACTGGCTACTATCGCTAGAAGGCCGTTTGTCTGAAATAATTTTCAGAATATTGAATTCTTCACCTGGAATATGAAATTTGAGGAAAATTGCTCTAGAGCGGATCTAAGTGCGTCCATGGAGGACAACTGGAAATACTTTCGTCAATCAGACTACTGCCAGATTATTGCTACTAGTACTGGCTACTATCGCTAGAAGGTCGTTTGTCTGAAATAATTTTCAAAATATATAATTCTTCACCTGGAATATGAAATTTGGGGAAAATTGCTCTTGAGCGGATCTAAGGGCGTCCATGGAGGACAACTGGAAATACTTTCGTCAATCAGACTACTGCCAAGAGTATTGCTACTGGTACTGGCTACTATCTCTAGAAAGCCGTTTGTCTGAAATAATTTTCAGAATATTGAATTCTTCACCTGTAATATGAAATTTGGTGAAAATGGCTCTAGAGTGGATCAAAGCGTCCATGAAGAACAACTGGAAATACTTTCGTCTATCAGACTACTGCAAAATAATTACGACAAGTATACACTTAAATGATTCAAGACTTTTTCTATAAAATAATTTGTTGAAATTGCTCTAGAGCAATTTCCCCCAAATTTCATATTCCAGATGAAGAATTCAATATTCAGTAAATTATTTCAGACAAACGGCCTTCTAGCGATAGTAGCCAGTACCAGTAGCAATAATCTGGCAGTAGTCTGATTGACGAAAGTATTTCCAGTTGTCCTCCATGGACGCACTTAGATCCGCTCTAGAGCCATTTTCCCCAAATTTCATATTCCAGGTGAAGAATTCAATATTCTGAAAATTATTTCAGACAAACGGCCTTCTAGCGATAGCAACCTGTACCAGTAGCGATAATCTGGCATTGGTCTGATTGACGAAAGTATTTCCAGTTGTCCTCCATGCTCTAGAGCAATTTTACCCAAATTTCATATTCCAGGTGAAGAATTCAATATTCTGAAAATTATTTCAGACAAACGGCCTTCAAGCGATAGTAGCCAGTACCAGTAGCAATAATCTGGCAGTAGCCTGATTAACGAAGGTATCTCCAGTTGTCCTCCATGGCCGCACTAAGATCCGCTCTAGAGCCATTTTCTCCAAATTTCATATACCAGGTGAAGAATTCAATATTCTGAAAATTATTTCAGACAAACGGTCTTCTAGCGATAGTAGCCAGTACCAGTAGCAATAATCTGGCAGTATTCTGATTGACGAAAGTATTTCCAGTTGTCCTCCATGGACGCTCTTAGATCCGCTCTAGAGCCATTTTCCCCAAATTTCATATTACATGTGAAGAATTCAATATTCTGAAAATTATTTCAGACAAACAGTCTTCTAGCGATAGTAGCCAGTACCAGTAGCAATAATCTGGCAGTAGTCTGATTGACGAAAGTATTTCCAGTTGTCCTCCATGGACGCACTTAGATCCGCTCTAGAGCCATTTTCCCCAAATTTCATATTCCAGGTGAAGAATTCAATATTCTAAAAACTATTTCAGACAAACGGCCTTCTAGCGATAGTAGCCAGTACTAGTAGCAATAATCTGGCAGTAGTCTGATTGACGAAAGTATTTCCAGTTGTCCTCCATGGACGCACTTAGATCCGCTCTAGATCAATTTTCCTCAAATTTCATATTCCAGGTGAAGAATTCAATATTCTGAAAATTATTTCAGACAAACGACCTTCTAGCGATAGTAGCCAGTACCAGTAGCAATAATCTGGCAGTAGTCTGATTGACGAAAGTATTTCCAGTTGTCCTCCATGGACGCACTTAGATCCGCTCTAGATCAATTTTCCTCAAATTTCATATTCCAGGTGAAGAATTCAATATTCTGAAAATTATTTCAGACAAACGACCTTCTAGCGATAGTAGCCAGTACCAGTAGCAATAATCTGGCAGTAGTCTGATTGACGAAAGTATTTCCAGTTGTCCTCAATGGACGCTCTTAGATCCGCTCTAAAGCAAATCATTCAATTCTGTCTTGCTATGTGAAGTTAAATTCGAATTTAACTTCACTATACGCACACTGCTGTCTCGTCAAAGAGTGAAGATAAATTCGAATTTAACTTTTTTAATCCACTGGGGACCGGGGCTTTTTTGCGTTTTTGAAAGTTAAATTCGAATTTATCTTCACTCACATGCTCCTGTCTTCCGTGGTAGCAGACTTAGGCCGTCGTGATTAGACAAAGGGTTCCAGATTGAAATGCCTCCTTGACAGACGATTATTAGATGTTCCGCAATTTGTTCACTTGTTTTCTTTGGGGTTATAAGGAGGCAAAGGTCTTCGTCGATAAGCTATAATTCAAGGCTGGGAAGCTAAAATCGCTCACGGAATTTTCTATGTATCCACATCCGAACATCCGAATAAACCACCAACGGTGTAGTCGAGGCATTTAAATGAAATTGCTTTAAAAGGTTGATGTCAGAGATTTTTTATTCGAGTTATTATAAACATTTCTGCACTTATTCTTTTTTAAGTGTTGCACTTAAATAAAAAATAACTTTATTATTCGAAATATTAAAAACTATGTAAAAAACTGAATTCACATACCATCTTTTGGTGTGCACGTAAAGTGAATAGAAAAATATCAGAGTTTAAGTAAAATAAATTCCGAAATTCTTTAAATGATGAATTTTAATGATAAACGCGAATGCATTTTTTAGAGGGGCCAAAGCGAGAAATGCTGTACCGGAATGTGCAATATTTGGCATGTACTGAGCGGTCCATGTAGTGTTGTTTTTTTTAATCATATTATGATAACAGTGGCATTTTTTTCGCTTGAAATTTGGATGCGAAACCAATATTACTACTCAATTTCATATTTCGAGCCAAGCTCGGAAATTGTGTTATGTGCCTTCTAGGCGTGTCAATTAGCGACCTCTAGGTTGCGGTTAACTTTCTTATTGCCCTCAACATTTCACTAAAGAACAAACGGGGAACTTCTTGCAAATCAGTGAGCTTTACACTATATAATTATTATTCCTACCGACCGGCACCTACTGTGCAATGCCGATTGCCAAAGACTAATGCATTTTATAGAGATGGCTTAGGGCATAATCTCTTACTTGTAAATTTATCAGCTTTAACGAGGTGGAAAACCCAACCACTGTATATGTTTTCATACAATTTTTTTATGTGGAGTTTTTCATATCTCCACATGTGAAGAAGATCGCAGTACTTTTCATTAGATACACAAATTGTGGTTTCTTGTTTAGATAAGCATTTATTAAACTATCCTTGTACTAAATAAAATATTTAGAATTTTTACGTTAATGTACAGGGTGGCTGATGAAAGCTGCTACCAAAAAAACGTAATATTTTTTTCAATTTAATAAACCTGGTTAATTTTTTTTTTATTTTGCAGATTGATTTTTAGATTTAACAAAAATGGATAACTGGGACTCTGAAACAAGAATTAGGATTGTCCGCCGCTATCATTCACTGGAGTCCGTAGTTTCGGTTCAAAGAGAGTATAGGCGCACGTTTGGCGGCAATCCTCCGAGCAGATGTACCATAATGAGACTTGTTAACAATTTTGCGGAGCATGGGACAGTCAACAGAAGACCTTACTTAGAAGAAAGTAATTGTGGTTTCTTGTTTAGATAAGCATTAATTACACTACCCTTGTACTAAATAAAATATTGAGAATTTTTACGTTTTTGTACATGGTGGCTGTGGAAAGCCGCTACCAAAAAAATTTAAAAACTTTTTTTCTATTTAATGAACCCGGTTATTTTTTTTCTATTTTGCAGATTGATTTTTAGATAAAACAAAAATGGATAACTTGTCCGCCGTTATCACGCACTGAAGTCCGTAGTTTCGCTTCAAAGAGAGTATAGGCGCACGTTTGGCGGCAGTCCTCCGAGCAGATGGAACATAATGAGACTCGTTAACAATTTTGCCGAGCATGGGACAGTCAACAGAAGACCTTACTTAGAAGAAAGTAATTTTAGTTTCATGTTGAGAGAGGCATTTATTAAACTACCCTTGTACTAAATAAAATATTTAGAATTTTTACGTTTATGTACAGGATGGCTGATGAAAGCCGCAACCAAAAAAAAATTAATAAATTTTTTTCTATTTAATGAACCTGGTCATTTTTTTCAGATTTAACAAAAATGGATAAGTGGGACTTTGAAACAACAATTTGCGTTGCCCGCCGCTCAAAGAGAGTATAGGTGCACGCACCATAAAAAAAAATTGTCAAATATGGAGTGCTTCCAACCCGCAGATCCTTGATGAGACGGAATTGCATCCACTTCGTGTCACCGTGTGGTGTCACGCTGCAATGTCGGGCCCTACTTGATCGAAGAAAACGGTCACACCTTTACGGTTAGTGGAGACCGTTATTTGGGCATGTTGAGAGTTTTTCTATACAGAATTACGACGAATAAGATTTTTTTCAACTCTGTGTGGTTTCAACAAGATGGTGCAACTCCTCACATAGCCTGGGCTGTAATGACAGAATTGTGTCGACAATTTCCCAATAAGCTGATATCCACAAACTCCACATTCCGATGGCCCTTAAGGTCGCCTGACCATACAGCACCAGAGTTTTTCTTGTGGGGTTATTGCAAACAGGAAGTCTACAAAGAAAATTCAACGAATTTTAATGAACTAAAGCAATCCATTTGATAAACAATTGCGGCTATTCCTGTCTCAACTCTCCAAGCAGTAAAGAACAACTTTTTGGTAGGATGGCTCAAATGCATCAACGAGCAGGGGGCATTTAAATTCTATTATTCATTCTATATTTAATAAAACTGAATAAGCTTTAATATGAATAAAAGAAAAATTATTTCCATATACTGGAAAACAAGTTATTTGAGTTTCTTAATGTAGCAGTATTCATCACCCACCCTGAACACAAAACATATTGAAGAACAACATCGTTTTTTGCTGCATAGTAAATGTTTTCCAAGCACTTTGATTTTTTTGTGCTGTTTCCAGCTCGGAATACTAAGGATTTCCTTGTCTTCTTCTACTGGAGTCTCGGTTCATCCCTGTCAGTATCATCCGTTGTAGATGCCTACCAAAATGTCCTACCCATAGCTATTGCTGTATTCTTATGGTTGTAATAGTCTTCATTGAATGATCAACATTAAGTACTCGTAAATATCATACTAAGGATCTTTCAAACACACCGAAAATTGGTTTAGCTGCTTCTCAGGTTTTAGTGCCATAAAAATGCCCAGGTAGAATGAATATAGCGTGTTGTAGTTTCGTTTGTTAATAGAGAGCTCTTTTCTTTCGCTGTTTGCTTAGCCCAAAGAACCTACAACTTTCCAGAGCGATTCTTCTTTTAAATTCGATGCTGATATATACATTCGTCCACCCCAATGTAACTGCCAGCCAATTTAATGTTGAACCTCCCGAAAAACGCTGGTACGTGAATTATCTTGGAAGCCCCATACCATTATCATAATAAAAATTTGTCATTACATTTCAATCTAAAAATATCTAACACTTAGATAATCTCTGCAAGCCTTTTGTTTTGCTTAAACCCACAGCGGTTTTGTTTTCTGCATTATACAATTTTCTTTTCCTAGCAACCACGTTGACAGCAACAAACAAATTGAAATAAAAAAATAGCAAAACAGCAAAATGTGCTAAAATAATCAGTTGTTTGTGCAATTTCCCTAATAAAATACAGCTGTTTCATTAACAAGACAAGACAAAAAATTAAACATCAACAAACGCTTTCTATTTTCGAACATAACAAATTTCACTCTCATACTGACACGTTCCTATACCGTCCGGCACAGGTTGGTTGGTATAACGAGTTTATCATACCATTTGTAATAGCTCAAAATATTTACTAGAGGTTCTATTTGTCGCCAGGTACAAATCTATATTATAGGTTTAGGCCTAAACCTCTGACATTTCCATTGGAAAGTTTGACATTTTTTAGCATAAACGTACTCAGAACGTTTTGACGTACGACCATCATTTGTGTAGTTTACAGTGACTTGCAAAAATCAATTTGGCAAAAAATGGAACAAAAATTAACATTTTCGTGCGATCATTTTTCACAACTTTCGATGTGGATTATCACGACAAGAGTGCATCGATGAACTTAAATCTTTGTATGGCGATGAAGCACCATCCTATAGCACTGTGAAAAACTGGTTTAATGAATTCAATCGTGGGCGACGCTCGCTCAAAGACGAAGGTCGTGAAAAACGAGTTGAAGAATTTTACCGAAAAATCGCGTTTTCATAAGTAGCACTTTTTCATCTCGATGGCTATGTTAATAAGCAAAATTGCCACATATGGGTTTTAGAGAAGCCTAACGTGAATAATGGAAGCCAATGCACAATGGTGTGGATATTGGTTTGGCAGCGCCACGCTCAACTAATTTTTGTTTAACGAAAATAAAGAGAATGACATGGACGACATTTGGTTTCAACAACGGGGCCACAAGGCACTCAGCCAACGCCACCATCGATATTTTACGCACTGTTTTTGAAAATCGAACAATAAGCCGAAATTGTTTTGTCAATTGGCAGCCTCGGAGCTATGATTTTAACCCTGTGGATAGTTATCTGTGGGAAGTCATTATGGATAAATGTTACGCAAAGCATCCAGAGACAATTGAAGCGTTGAAACATGAAATCGAAGTTGCCATTGAAGAGATTCGACCCGAAACAATCGTAAATTGGGTTGACCTAATGAGGTACTGCCGAGCCAGTTGTGGTAGTCATATGAATGATATTGTGTTCCAATCTTAAAAGACAAAGTTTAACCTTTCCAATAAAACCAGAAATTTGTAGTACATTTTTTTTACAGCTGATTCAAATTTAAAATTTTAAAGGAACCATCTTGTACGAGGGCTGCTATATATATTTCTGGCCTAATAATGAAATAGAGAATATTTATCATTAAAAATTGCATTCCAAAGTATTCTCCAGCATTGATTTATTCACTTCAACAGCATTTTCTGGCGACGAAAATCGTTGACCACGCATTTTTATCTTGATGTGCGGGAATAAGAAGTCATTGGGTGACAAGTCAAGAAACAGGCGACCATTTGCAACAGATAGTGGCATCCATCTCACAGCATGTCACATGACGATCTTGCGTTATCAGTTCACGCTCGGCATCAATGTTCTCTGGCACAACGGCCGTTTATGGACGACCTTCACGACCTTCGTCTTTAAGCGAGCGTCGGTCACGATTAAATTCATTAAACCAGTTTGTCACAGTGATATTGATGGTGATTCATCGCCATACAAAAATTTAAGTTCATCGATGCAATCTTGTCGTTATAATCCAAGTCGAAAGTTGTGAAAAATGATTGCATGAAAATGTTCACGAGTTAACTCCATTTTTTTTGCCAAATTAATTTTTTCAAGTCACTGTAAGCAACAAAAATGATGATCGTACGTCAAAATGTTCTGAGTTTATGCTAAAAAATGTCAAACTTTCCAATGAAAATGTCATATGGCGCCAGGCAGCACTTAGTGTTGCACAGTATGTTATGAGCGACTTATTACCAACCCTACCAAAGGTAAATTTCATATTACTGGTGTTTTAAAACTGGTTCAGCACATGAATCCAGCACTTTTGGGGATTCTCTAAAAAACATATAAATCTTCATTATTTTTGCTCCTCACAATAACTTAACTCCTCCTCATACGTTACAGAACTAACAAACATAAAAATATGCATCTAGCAATGATTTTGAGCCGCCCTGGTATGGTGGTGGTGTTAAAGAATACTTCATAAGTAAACCCAGGTTCGAATCAGGGTAAGAACATCTAACATTTTTATCAGTGGCGGGTTTTCAACTCTTAAATGCCAACATTGTAAGAGATTAATCTCTAAGCCATGTTAAAGATATTCTAAATAATGCGTGGTCCGTATCATGCACAGTGCATTGATTTGAGAGAAGTTCCCGTTAATCTAAACATTTCAGTTGTAAGACCTGATCCAAACTTTTCCAAATTTTATAGAAACTATGATGCAGGTAATAAAAGATTCGACCCTGCCCGGCTTGCTTGTAACATTTTATGTTTTTTGCTTTCTTCTTATGGTCTTTTGATTAGTGCCAAACATTTTTATAGTTTCTACTTTTCCCCTTTCATTCTTATCAGTCACGTAGTATTGTTTATATTTTGAAGGCCAATTTTGTTTTTATCGCTGTTTTGCTTTGTCTCATATATTCGTTAAATTATTTAATTGCATTGTTGTTGGTGTGCGATCTAAGAAGACTGGCAGTCGTGCAAGACAATTGGACGACTGTTTGCTTTCGATGATGACATTATCGAATTTGTTGTTGGCAAATAGAAACAAAAAAAATAAACAAATTGAAACAAAGAAATGACTTGAAGATTTCACTGAAATCATCTTTGTTGTTATTGTTCTTGTTTTTTTCATTACACGACGAGAGCAAAATGTTTCTTAATATTTATTTTATTAGATAAAATAAGTAAGTAATAGAGAAAATATTTGAAATGCCGAAAATACTGGGGTTAAATGTACTTCAACAATCGAAAAAAGCAAAGTACTTGGTTATGATCCATGGACATGGACACCACGGGGGAAATAAGCAGGCATGCAGACTACATGACACTGAAAACAAATCAGGATAATACCTTTAAAGTACGTAAGCATCCTAGAAGCAGATGAAATCTCATTCTACATTGAGGGCTCAAAAATGGATACAGTCACGACTGAGATCAGGAGCATGTTCGTTCTTTCGGGCAGAGATTTACGCAATTAACATTGCCGCAGAGCGGATTGTGGAACAGGAATTTCCTCCAACTAAGTTCATAATCTCGCACGTTAAGAACCGGGCAGCTAGAAGACCTTCGACTGAAGCACCATAAAATCAAGGACTAGTTCCTATCCTTATCCCAAATCCAGGATCACGATATCACTATCTGCTGTTTACAATTTAGCATTTTACCGGCTAAATCTAGCTAGAAAATATTGGCTAAGCTAAATCTAGCCGAAAGATTAAGACATTTTCAAATTTCTGCTTTTATTGGAAAAGTTGAACTTTGTCATTTAACAATGGAACTAACTCTATCCGATGCGTTTTCACTTCGCCTAATGGGCTGAAGATGGTTTGGCCGGAGATGGAGAATTTTACCGAAAAATCGTGTTTTCAGATAAGGCTCATTTTCATCTCGATGGATATGCCAATAAGAAAAAGTATGGGGTTCAGAGAAACCACACGTGACTATTGAGGAGTCAATGCATTCACAACGAGTCACTGCTTGGTGTGGACTTTCGGCTTGCGACATCATCGGTTTTTTTTTAAACTGAGCCGTTACCGTCAACGGTGAGCGTGATTACGCCATCACATCAACATGAGGAGACGAAGGTCCTTACCGCAGACACAATTTCCTGTGGTCTAAGCAATACCTGCTAGGGTGTTTTCGCAGTAGTCATCCTAACCACCATCTATTGGACAGAATGCCTCCACACAGGCAGACCAGGTACCATCTTTTATGATCAAGAGAGAGAGGTCTAGCGGTACAAGAGTCTTTAGATCATCGAAACTATCAGACAGGTCTGGATAATATTCACGCTAATAAAGTCGCAGCAGCAGTATCCAGCTACAGAGTGAATGTAGTGCACCGAGATTTCACCTAAGGAGAGGGAACTACCTCGGCAGACGCGAGGTTCTGCCTCAGCTGAGATCTGGATGGTGCAGCCGCCTCAATTCTTATTGATTGATGCTAATGTTCCAGACGTCTGATCTGAATGGTGCAGCCGCCTCAATTATTATTGATTGATACTAAAGTTCCGGACGTCAGTCCCGCCTGCCATCATGGACCACATGACGTGCTGCACCTCATCAATTGTCCGGCTAAGCCCATTCAGCTGACCCCCAGGTCTCTGTGGACTCATCCAGTTCACATGGCGCGTTTCCTCCACCTGGATATCGAAGCGGATCCCCAATAGAAGAACAGGACTTCAAAACAAAATACATATATTATTGTTATAATAACTCAATGAATTTTTGTTTGCAAAAATTCAAGAGTAAGACATGGACGACATTTGGTTTTCACAAGACGGAGCCACATGCCACACAGCTGATGGCAACCATCGATATTTTACGCACTGTTTTTGAATACCAAAAAAATCAGCCAAAAATGTGATGTCAATTGGCCGTCTCGGAGCTGTGATTTGAGCCTTTGGATTTTTTCTGTGGGTTGCTAATCGAAAATGTACTGAAAAATTGGGTTGATCAGATAAGGAACTGTCGAGCCAGTTGAGCTAGTCATATGAATGATATTGTGTTTCATTATTAAATGTTAAAGTTCAACATTTTCCATAAAGCCAGAAATTTGAAAAAAAAACATATCACCCATTTTTTTATAGCCCATTCAAATTTAAAATGTTAAATCGCCCACCCAGTATATATATATATATATATATATATATATATATATATATATATATATATATATATATATATATATATATATATATATATATATATATATATATATATATTGATCGTCATAAAATTCTAAGCCATGTCCGTCGGTTGAAAGCACCAGCAACCAAAAGAGCTAGAGTCTTCACACTTGCCAAATATATAACTTATGGTCGGCGTTGGGCTGGTAATGAAAATGGATCAAATCGGGCAAAAGGAAAAAGTTCCTTTTCTAGGGAATAAAAAATTCTAGATCAAACTTCGAATTTTGTTATATTTTTACTATGAATTTGTTTAAATAACTTTTCAAGCAGCTGTTTTTTGGAAGTAGTAGACATAGAGTATTTAACCTTTCTATAAAAGGGCGTGGTCATTGGGACCGAAAACTGGCTTGGGAAAAGGGCACTTAGTTAATCACCCTACCTAATTTTAAAGGCCTTTTTAATTTCTTGTCGGCAAAGAATCACTAGAAGGCATTTTTTAGGCACAGAGTATTCAGGACAGATTCTTACGTTATCAGAGTTATTAAATAAGCATTGACTTCTTAATACTAGTACATGCAATCCTACGACTCGCATCAAAGGGCCTCCTCTTCCCTCAAAAAGAGTAAACTCAGTCTTCAGTCAGATTCAGTCAAATAGAGAAATCTTCTAGGTTCATTCGGGCATATAACATTAGTTAAGGGGGATTTGCAACCGAGCATCCCTATTCATTTATTCAGTTTGTTATTCATAATCTTTCCTTCCTCTTACTCAATTCTTTCTAGACGATGAGTGAAAATAATTTTGGGAATGATGTTTTTTTGTTGTTTAAAGTTAGCAAATTGAGTCTTTTCTGTGTGTTAGTTTTGACTTTCTAGAGTTCTAGAGATTGTCTACAAACGAATGTGTTGATATTAACCGAGAATTTGTGCGTCACCAAAGTGGTATTTTTCTACATTATTGCAAAGATGAAGCATTTCGCCCATCTTGTACAGTTATCGTCTTTGGTTAGAATACAAATTGGTGGTAAATAAAAATACTTTAAGTAGCTGAGCAGCAACCACAAGTTTTTTTTTTTTAAATTTTCAACCAAGTCAGCAAAATGTCTACAGTTAAATATTTTTTTTAAAATCTCTAAATCAACATTAACAAGCACAGAGATAATGGTCGATTAATTAAAATGTCAGTATCGAGAATTCTAATTTAAACAGATTTAATCAATATCTTACGGACAAAGCGACCTTAGATGCAAGTGTAGTGTCTTTTTTATACAAAATACCGATATAAACGCTTGTGGCCACATACTTGTACATACTGATGCACATATGTCTATACGTATATGTATTAATTAAACACATGCCGTACCTACTTTCACTTATTTATGTATATTATTTGTCTTTTTATATTTCCTACTTGCTTTTGTTTTTATTTTATAGTCTACATTGTTAAATATAGCATCCACCTCGTTCGTACAATAACATCATCATCGTACTCAAGTAGTACTCGTATATGTCCCTATCCCATTTTTTAAAGCTTAAAAAAACATACCCTAGTATGGTTGTGTTTGATGGTCTTTGTATTGCAACATTGAAAAGCAAAAAATAGAAGGAAATTAATTTAAAACGTAAAAAGACAACAATTTTGTAGAGGAAAATCTGTATGCATTGTATTAGGAAGAAATTCTCAAGAGATTAAACAATGCCGATATTAGACATAGGTGTAGATGCAGAGGTAGTATTTACAGGAGGATGCTAGTAATGAGCG
This sequence comes from Hydrotaea diabolus, assembly GCA_963513945.1. NCBI lineage: Eukaryota > Metazoa > Arthropoda > Insecta > Diptera > Muscidae > Hydrotaea > Hydrotaea diabolus. The sequence goes on along the minus strand of OY740719.1, from coordinate 110,112,687 downwards.
TTTTGATCAGCACTAATTGAAACAACCCCAAAAATATAATGAACTTTGCTAAATATTGGTATTTCTTAAAGAGGGTCACTAAATATAAAGAAAAACAAAAAATATGACGCCAAACATAGCAGAAATAAAGCATTGAGATGAGTTGAGATTTCAATAACAGTTAATTGAGGATATAATGCCAAACAATCAAAATGTACAGAATGCAAAACAAATATTGCTTCACCCGTTTAAAATCATGAAAGTGACGAGTAACTCAGAAATAAAGCTTTTGTTTTAAAATGTTATTTGTGATTTGTTTCGCTAATAAAAAAAATTAGGGATGTAACGAAAGTGGGTTTTACAAAATCGAGTGCAAATATTGAAATATTCTTTTTTACGAAACCGAATATTGAAATATAAATATTCGAAGTTTGGTTTCTGCGAATGCCAAAGCGAATAATAATTTTTTGGGTTTAAAGTTTATTTTATGTGAAACATAGAAAAAACGTAATATTCCAGAGAAATTAAAAAATAATCTTGTAATAAGGATAATTCATAAAAATTAAGTTCTGATGTAACTATCGGGTGATCAGTCTAGACTCTAGAGGTATATTTTTCAAAACAAAAATTTAAATCAAGTGTAGAATTTTGGTTGTTCATTCGAAAGTACATTTTATGCCATTTATTTTTTAAATATAATTTCCGCGACTCAGCGTGTCCATTCGGAAGGTCCAATTTTAGATGACTCGTTCGAGCATTTCGACCGGTATGGCGTTTATGACACGCTTAATGTTGGCTTCGAAACCTGCATCTTAGCTGGTTTGTCAGCGTAGACTTTGGACTTTACGTGGCTACAAGAAAAAAACCTACCCTCGTGATATCACACGATCTAGGCGGTCAACTAACCGGTCAAATACGTGAAATTAGCTGCTCTTTGAAATGACCTCTCAACAAATCCATTGTTTGAGCAGCTGTATGGCAAGTGGCACCGTCCTGTCGAAACCAAAAACCGTCAAGATTACGGGCTTCAATTTCAGGTAGCAAAAAGTCCGATATCAAGGCGCGATAGCGAGCACTATTCACGGTTACGTTCCGGCCATCATCATTTTCGAAAAAATATGGACCGATGATTCCACCAGCCCATTAACTGCACCAAACCATGGTTTTCTCTGCTTCTAATAATTTTAAAAACCGCCCTCTAGAGTGAAAGTTTTTCACAATTAAATTACAAATTTGCTTATTAGTTTTCTTTTGTTCTGGGTGAAATAAATAATAAAGATAATAAAAAAATATATATTTATACATACTTATATAATATGTTAATGTCGTTCATCAACACCATGTGGCTAGATTTCGCAGTGGAAGTGTAAAATCTCTTAGAGTTTGTGGCCCTGCCATTTTAGACCTACACCTCTTGAGCACGTTTGTCACAGATTATAAATATAAGTACTGATGGACCAGTAGTTTACCCTTGTAAAATCGGACTATTTCGGTTCAAGTTTTCATTTGTTCCCCATACTTAGATCCTTTCCCATTTGAGCCTCAACCCTCTTAGAGTCCATTTTTAAATTATACTAAATTTTTTTCATAATAGTATGATAATTATCCCTGGTGATATTGCACAATCTAAGCCCTTTATACCGGTATAGCTCACAATCATGTACTAAGTCCGACCCTGATCAAGTTAGTTACAGTTTCTTAAGCTCTAGAAGCCACTATCTCAAGAAGTACTATTTCGCTCAATGTTTTCATTCTAAGGTCACCTCCAATTTGAGGCTGTGTCGCCAGGAAGCCACATATAATAGAGAAGGATTTTGCTCAAAATTCAAATACCCTACCGAAGTAGGGTATGCCTTGTATAATATGTATAGTTGACGGACTGTATTTTTCTTTTGTTTTCGATTCTAATGAAAATCTAATTTATTTTATAAACTAAGACGAGAAGAAAACAGCGATTCCACTCTTTTACTCTGCGTCGCAAGTAAAATAAAGTGTATTAAGTGGCGATAAAAGATAAACAGAAACTATGCATAAATAAGTCAAATACTAATATGATGTCAAATAAATTCCAGAAGCTGATTAAATTCTTGTGTACGCGTAAGAATTGTAGTTCATATTAGAATCTTCTTTTATTTAAGCACCCAAATGCTTTTGAATTCATATTTTATTTTAATTTTTGGTTCTGTCGTTATCTACTTAAATAGGATGGCATTTTTTTTGTTTTCATTCGCAAACACTTTAAGTTAAATTTGATTCCAAAATATTTTTAATAAACAAAATATTTCCAAATAAATTTTACAAAAAAGGCCGGAAATTTTGATTTAAAAAAAAAGCGAGCGAGCTACAAACATTTTCTAATCTAAACTATTAAAATTTTTTGAAAGAGAAATTACTCCACAAGCTAATAAAATAAGAATTGTTGTTGTTTGTCATAGAGGGAAAAAGGCGGTCAGTGAAGTAAAGCAAAAACATCACCGTCTGGTAGACGCGAGATGTGTTTTTTTGTTTAAAGAAAAACTCCTGCTACTTTTTAGTTTTACAGCTTTTACATTAGTATTGGCATGTGGTTGCCACCATTCATGAAAGAAGAGGAATGATGCTGATTCAAGTTTAGGTAATCATGCGCGTGGTACACGAACTAACTGTAAAGCATACTTTCGATATGACTGTACTTACAAGCTAGGTCCGACCGAATTTTCGATTTCGGTTTATCTGTCTATACTTCTGCATTCGGCGTAAAAATGCCAAAAAAAACTGTTTTTTCAACTACTAACTGTGTGAGAGAGAGAAGCACGTTTACTCCCAAGAAGGCTGTACTTACTAGATAGCGCCACCGAATATTAGATTTTGAAGAGAGTTAATTGTTGGCGAAAGAATGTCAAATAGCTGCTTAAAAACATTTTTTTTTTGTTATTTCCCTCCCAACATTTGGAAGTTTCTTTCATCGTCTATTGTCAAATGCGTTACGCTTTATTCGCTTCCTGACGATTATTGGAACAAAGTTTGAATTTTACAAGAACAACGGCAATTGGAAGATTGTTTGTTGTTTACAACACCAGCCGAAAATCACATGTGCTGCTTTGGATATATGAAACATTAGTATACACCGCGCCAAAGTCGCAGTGACCGCGAAATAAAATTAGAAAGTAACTTTCAAGAAAGCACTAAGAAGTGACTCTTTGTAGTTACGCAGAAGTGACTTCTGGAAGTTAACTCCGGAGGGTACAACTTCTCTTTACGGAAGACACTTCTGCGATGAGAAAATGGTATCGCAGACGATGAGTTTAAACTTCCCAGCGTCACTTCTTAGTCGAACAGCGTATGCATTGCAGTTGAGTGGAGATCGAAAAAGACTTACCCATACCATGATAAAAGTCTTTGGTAGGAAAATATACTGATAACCCCCTTATTCATAAAAACTCACGAAAGACTTAAAGAACATTTTTATAAAGAAAATTGTAAACCTTTCATAACATTTTATGAATATTACCCTAAGTTTGTGAAATCTATAGAAGAAATGTGTACCCCTATTTATAAAAACTTTCAGTAGACTTTAAGAACATTTTTATAAAGAAAATATTTAAACTTTTGTAGCATTTTTTGTGAAACTTTTTACGGCATTTTTATTGGATTCTGAAAGAATTGGTATAAGTGAATATTTCCTGCGAACTATTTTAATCTTTAAGAAAAGAATGTTTACATATCAAACTTTGAAGGAAGTTGTCTTTAGCAGATAGCGGCAAATACGAGTAGCATGAAAGCCATTTGATTACGAAAATTATCCATTTTTTATTTAAAAAAATCTTACTAATTTTAAAAAGATGTACGTTTTTATGTTTCCAGCAGTACCATAAACACACTGGTCATTTCTGTCATGTTGCCATCTCTTAAGCCTGGTACTACTATTTTAATCTTTAAGAAAAGAATGTTTACATATCAAACTTTGAAGGAAGTTGTCTTTAGCAGATAGCGGCAAATACGAGTAGCATTAAAAACCATTTGGTTACGAAAATTATCCATTTTTTATTTAAAAAAATCTTACTAATTTTAAAAAGATGTACGTTTTTATGTTTCCAGCAGTATCATAAACACACTGGTCATTTCTGTCATGTTGCCATCTCTTAAGCCTGGTACTACTAAGATAACCTTATCATGTGCAAATGTGTCAAACTCCATGTTTTTTTTTTAATTTCTGGCTCACAGTCGCACAAAGTTGTTTGATTTCACACGAAAAAAAAAATTCGCTTAACCGAATTTATAAGGCAATTTATGTTTTTCACTAAATAAACTTAGGCCAGGCTTAAAGTGACTTTTTTGATATTCAGATTAATAATAAAAATATCTATTCGGCTTCTCACCGTGGAATTCGACCGGGCTGTTTAAGCTACACACATGGTATGAAAGGGTAATAATCCGCTAGCGGACAAATAACTATCGTAATGCGGGTTTGAACTCGTATGTAATAAAAGGTTTTGTACACGTAGTATGTTAAAAAATGCTTTCCAAATTAGTTGTAAACAAAACAGAAATGTTTTAAGTGAGTATATAAAAAAAAATTAATCCCGAACGATTTTAACATTTATTATACACTAAAAAACATTACGATATAATTTGCTCGATAGCAATTGGAGTTGTAATCTCACAACATTTGATTTGTTTATCTAGACTGTACTCTTCTAAATATTTAAAATTCACATTGTAAAAGTTTTTAAAAATTTATGAAATGTTGAAAAAGTGGATTCCCATATAATTTGTCGGTTTAATGTTTTTTTGTCCATGAAGTTGGGTACTGTTTTAATACACGTGAAGTATTTTTTGTTTGTGTAGTAAAGTATTTTTTGCTTTTTGATTGTAAACAAATCATAAGTGTTTCAAGTGGACTTTATTTAATTAAAAACTTAATACCGGACGATTTTTAAGTTAATTATACACTAATAAATAACGCATTACGATAGTAACTTGTTCTGTAGCGATCGAATGAATGCGGCCCCTGTAATCTTAATTTTGAATTGTTTTTTAGACTGTACTCTTCTAAATTGTTAAAGTTTTTTAAAACTATGAATTGTTTATAAAGTGGATTCCCATAAAATTTTTCAGTTTAAATTAGTTTATTTGTTTATTTGAATGCGGCCCCTGTTCGTCCAAAAAAAAAATCTTAATTTTGAATTGTTTTTTAGACAGTACTCTTCTAAATTGTAAAAGTTTTTTAAAACTATGAAATGTTTATAAAATTTTTCAGTTTAAATTAGTTTATTTGTCCAGGTTGGATTCTGTTTTAATATACGTAACGTATTTTTTTTGTTTGTAAACTTGAATTTTGCTATAATATCCCTTTATACCTTCAGTGAGAAACGGAAAGATCCGCTAGTTTCGACCAAAATGTTGTTCATGAGGCCCATTTTTGGCTCAACGGCAAAGTCAATAAACAAAATTGCCGCATCTGGGCTGAAGTGCAGCAAGAAAAGGTTCAAGATGTGCCATTATACCCAGCGAAAACCACGGTTTGGTACGGTTTATAAGCTGGTGGAATCATCGGTGCATATTTTTTCAATAATGATGATGGCCGGAACGTAACCGTGAATTGTTGCTCGCTATCGCGCCATGATATCGATTTTTATGCTATCTGAAATTGAAGCCCGTAATCTTGACGACACTTGGTTTTAACAGGACGGTTTTATGGCAGCTGCTCAAACAATAGATATTTAGAGATCATTTCGAAAAGCAGATAATTTCTGGTTTTGGTCAGTAGAGTTAGCCGCCTAGATCGAATGATAGCACACCTTTAGAAATTTTTCTTTGGTTTATGCTGACAAAACAGCTACGATTCAGGTTTTGGAAGCCAACATTACGCGTGTCATTAAAGCCATACCGGTTAAAATGCTCCAAGGAGTCATCCAAAATTGGACCCTCAGAATGGAAACCCTGAGGCGTAGTTGCGGCCAACATTTGAAGGAAATTATATTTAAAAAATAAATGCCATAAAATGGCCTTTCAAGTAATCAATAAAGATTCCAAGCTTGATTTGAATTTTTATATTTTTTTTGTTCTGAAAAAACACCTCTGGATGAATCACCCTATATAAATCGTTCTGACGTACATAGATTAATTTTAGAAGTTACGCTCTGACTGGCCTAATATTTTTATCAATAATACAATTTGGTACTGAATTTATTAGCATTTTTGATATTGAAATCATAAATGTATTGCTCTAGTCTGGGCGATGTTAAGACTTGAAGAGACAATTTCGCAATCTTAATGCAAACGTTGGGCTGTGTTAGACCCTCCTTCTGAAATGTCTATAATTTCCAAAACTGGCAAAAAAAATCACTTCAACATTGACGGAATACATATGTATGTATTCGCTATGGAGTCTTCTTTTGAATAACAAGAACTTTCGAGTCCCAATGGAAACTTTGAAGAAGCTTAAGAAAATATGTGTCGCCATCTATCATAGCATATTTTTGCATACATGTGATAACAATGGAGAAATTACGCTGATTGTAAAACACATCGAATATCCACTTGTCACTAGTGTAACACAGAAAACAGTTATTCGGTTCCTATCGCAACAAACTCATGCCCACCGAACTGGGCACAAAATCAATTATGCACCCATAACGGTATGACGTTAAAAATTTACTATAGATTACTCTATAAAGTATACCATTTATGGTTTACAAGGTGCTACTTTCATACATGTACACTCACTTACCTCTTTTGGAATAAAACACTACGCCAATGTTTGCAGGTTCGACTGGCACTCAAACGATCATGAGGCTCCAAGTACTCGTATATCTGGTCCAATACCAACAAAGGCAGTTCCTCCCATTTCCCCGCCGTGGTACGATTCATGTCCGAAAGTACACCGACCACACAATAGGAAATTCTCGAGAATGTGTCCCTTGGTGGAGTAATAGCTTAGATCAAGTAGAATGGTGCGCTGGTGCTGGTGCACACACCTACAGTGCACAAAGCAAACACTGGCGATGATGTTGTGGCCTGATGTAATGTTTCTCTTACAGGGGTAATGCAGAAAATTAGTCCTTCGTCACGGTCACCAGCTGTGTGTAGAACTTTTGAATAGACTTTTATGACTGAATTGATGATGACCACCAACAGCAAAGGGAACGGATATTCTTCTTCGTTCAGTTGAAAAAACTGTTTCGTTCGTCTGTTGAGATGTGTGTTTTCCTTATTGCTGTTGTTGCTTTAGCACTTCGATCTTTTTCGAAAATGGAGTCCAATTCTGTTGTTTTTTTTGTATTATTGACTTTTGACAATACCCCCAAGACGTAGGTACCGAAAATGGCAAAAACAACACTGGGGAGCAACACAATCAACAACAACAAAAACGGGGCAACAGCGTATTCAGTAGAAAGCAACAACAATTGTGATGAATATATTGACAGTTCGACGTTTACCAACAACAATTACAGCAAGAAAACGTCACAGTAAAAGTTGTTTTTGCTTTTTTTGTTGTTCGTTTGTTTCCGAATACGTCGTAAATTCATGCAGCCAGCGAATAGATGCAAGTTTGCAAGAAAAAACTTTGTTGTAATTTTTATCTGGCGTTAGGAAATTGTGAAATATACATCTATATGCGTATACAGAAGAAATAACTTTCCAAGTTTGTTACAAACTTCTTCCTTTTTCTAAATGCACTAAAAATTTTGACTTTTTTAAGAAAACGAAATTTTTCATTTGATGTTTTCAGCTTATTTTTTTACTTTTATCCCGTAAAATATCAAAGTGATTGAATGGCTTGGCCGACCAGCTGCGAACTTTTAACTGCACGGTTGTTCATTTTACATGTTTTTATTAATATGTAAAATTTTTGTTATTATAATTTAGCAGGTATTTCTTGTTTCGGTGCTACGAAACATATGATGTTGGTTTTCTTGTTTAGTGATTGGTGAATTGGTTTAGATTTTATTTGAAAATCGACTTATGATTATAATATTTTATATAAACGATTCCTCCTATGAGTTGGTGAAGAACGATTGCTTGGTACCGATATTCGATTATTCGTAAAGTTCGCCTTTACATGTTAAAATCCAAGACAATAAATTTAACGATGGGCGATATGCTTCTTCTTTGCAATAATATAGAAAAACCGCACTTAGTAACGCACAAAATTTCAGTTAATTTATCTACTTTGGTTTGATCAAAAGAACTTAAAAAAGCCAAAACTGAAACACAAAAAAACAGAACACACTAAATTCTTAAACTTTTATTGCAAGAAACAGCTCTCCCAAAATAATTGTTGTGTTACTCAAATTCTCAAAGATTTATCGATTTTGATCGAAATATGTCAAAACGCATATAAAAATAAGATTTGTTAAAAACGTTAATATGTTTAACATTTTTTAACCTGCCGGTGAAATAATATACATGTCTTCTATTATTTTACATACAAAATGAGCTCACAAAGTCGCTTTTAAGGACGAGTATTGTTTTTCACACGAACGAACTTAGTGCCAAATTTTTTAGCCAATTATTTCGTGTTATATTACAAAATAAATATTTTCTGCATATATTTTCTAAATTATTCCACATTCAATGAAATACCCTAAAACTTTAAAAATGTTTCAGCAAGAAAAAAAAATTAAACAATTTAAATCAATAATAATTTTCAAATTGTCTTATTCATTTATGTTCTTTAGTTTCACAATTATTAAAAAAAGGAAGAGAAAAAAATTATTAAAAATCATTTGTGGTTTGTGGGTGATCCAAGTAGAGATACTTTTTTCAATACCCTTTTTTTGACAGATCACGTGTGAGTCGTGTCATGCTGTCATGTTATTTTTGTTTAGTATTGTTTGGCATTTCAGCATGGAAAGACATACGCCTGAACAACGTTTACAAATCGTTCAACTTTATTACGAAAATTCACGTTCTGTGAGCAATGTGTTTTGTGCACTTCGTTCAACTTATGGGCAACATAATCGGCTTACTGAGCGTACTATTCGCAACACCATCACCAATCTTGAGACCCAGCATTCATTATTGGATAATATTCGAACGAATAGACCACGTCCAGCACGCAGTGACAAAATGTAGCGGCCGTAGCTGAGAAAGTACACCAAGACCGTGAAGAGTTGATTCGTCGCCGCTCGCAGCAACAAGGACTGACGTATGGAGCGACTTGGCGCATTTTACGTCGAGATCTTAAATTTGAAGCGTATAAAATACCCTTTGTACAAGAACTGAAGTCGCCCGACGTTCCCAAGGGCTCTTGAAAAGTTCAAAGAAGATCCGACGTTTTTGAGCCAAATTTTGTTTAGCGATGAGGCCCATTTTTGGCTCAATGGGTATGTAAACAAGCAAAATTGCCGCATTTGGGACGAAGAGCTACCAGAAGAGGTTCAAGAGCTGGCTCTTCATCCAGAAAAAACAACGGTTTGGTATGGTTTGTGGGCCGGTCGAATCATCGGTCCATATTTATTCAAAAATGATGCCGCTGAGAACGTAACCGTCAGTGGCGACCGTTATCATGCCATGATAACCAACTATTTGATGCCTGAAACTGAAGCTCGTGATTTCGGCGACATTTGGTTTCAATAAGACGGCGCCACTTCACACACATCCCATCAATCAATGGATTTATTGAGAGAACACTTCGGTGAGCAGATAACTTCACGTTTTGGGCCGGTCGATTGGCCACCAAGATCGTGTGATATCACACCGTTAGACTTTTTCCTGTGGGGATATGTAAAGTCTAAAGTTTATGCGGACAAACCCGCTTCGATTCAGGCCTTGGAGCAAAACATGACGCGTGTCATTCGCCAGTTACCAGTCGAAAAGCTCGATCGAGTCATCGAAAATTGGACTCAACGGATGGACCATGTGAGACGTAGCCGCGGCCAACATTTGATAGACATAATCTTCAAAAAATAAATGCCAAACAATTTTCTTTCAAATGAAAATTAACATTCCCCATTCCATTTGAATTTTCTGTGTTTTTTTTTCTTTAAAAAAGTAGGGAACCTCGAAATGGATCACGCGTTATTTTCTTTTTTTTCACATTCAATGAAATACCCTAAGCCTCAAAACGTTTCAGCAAGAAAAAGAATTAAATAATTAAAATCAATAGTCACTTTCAAATTTTCTTATTCCTTTTTTATTTTTGATTCACAATTATTGAAAATTGTTTTATGTGGTTCATTTTATTTGACAACACAAAAAACAGTGAGAAAAAGGCAAAAACACTGCCAACGTTGATTCTTGAAGAACGTGTATAAATATACATATTTTTTAATAAATTTGTGTATTATGCCTTGGGCTCAAAAATTGTCCCTCATGTTCTTATCAATGGGTATTAAAAAACTAAACTTTTTCTATATATCCAATTTTGTACCTACTCGGCGCTGCCAATATGCTTCAAAAAACTGGCTTAATTTTACTATGAACATAAAGGTATAGAAAATCAATAAAATTTTCTCACCAATCTGAATATGCTGCTAATTTTACGATTATGCTAAATTATCAAGTAAACCCATGGGGTATATGTACAAAGGGCTCCTGAAATTTACAAATATATTCTCCTCATCATCCTATTAAGCAACAAACGGAAAAATTCTCTGAAAACAGTTGACAAGGCAATTGTTTAACTCACGACATTCTATTTATTGCCGGATGCGGACGGGCAATGGATTTTATAGAGAAGCTTAGAGATTTATCTCTTTTTCATTAAGTAGCCGGAATTTACGAGATAGAGAACCCGTGGCTCGAAAAATGTAGGACATTCTTTTCCTGAACCTGGCTACACATGTACGATAGTTGCGAAAAACAACAACAATTTCTTACGAATCCATTTACGTACCTACTTCTTAAGAACTAATTGAATTTAGGTTTCGGCTTACTGGCCCAAATACCACCTCAGGTCCGAAACATCGTTCCTATCTACATATGCGTACTTAAAAACAACGAATTTCCTTACAAAGCGAATAATACATTTTTTTCAGGCCCGGTCGAACTTACCAGTTGTCCCGTCCTTTTTTTCGGTTGCAAAAAGATGCATATCCAGTCAATGTTTTATATATAGAGCTAAAACACTATTTTACTGAAAGATTTATCGGTTGCACCAATAATACAGTTTCCTGCGAGTGATTTTGACGAAACTCTCTTCTAATGGGCATGAACAGATGAAAAACAGAGAATATATCATCGGCGAATTAGAGCCTTGTGGCTAATATGATCATTCGAATTGTGAAATTTTATTAATAAAGATGGACAATAAGAAAATTGTTTGCGCATTATTAATCATTTCGCATAAAAAAGAACAAACTTAAAAGTAGAACGAAAAAAGAAAAAAACAGAATAAATGGGAAAGGCATGGGTTTCTTAAAGAAAACAATGTTATCATGTGAATATTTTACAAGAAATTCGCTACTCTGAGCCAATGGACTTCGAAAACTAATTTGAATGTCTACTGAAAAAAACAATTATTAGCTAAACTCTTGACTCCACTTTTAAAATGGGAGGATACAAGAATGAGAGAAGCGAAAATCGATGCATTTCGTAACAACTTAGTAATTCCTTTAAAATATCGTTCTCGGCGTCATCTTCACGCTTTAAATAAAAGTATATCTCTTGCCGACACTTTTTGGCTCACATTCAGTCAAAAACAAATTAGCCGCTGACTGTCACTCAACCACAAACATTTTTGTGGTTAAGTTTTGACTGACGAAAATGAACGGTCGCACAAGCACACAAGAGATATTTAAGCAAAAATGTCAACCATAATCGCCATCTCGTGCACAGGAACCTCTTTATAGAAATTGACACTTTTAGCAACATGAATTCGCCGCTTGTTCCATATTCGCCGATAAAGTCTCTTGTTGTACGATTGACGCTGGTCTTGGCAACTATTGTAAACAGCTGATGTTTGTTTTCGTTTTGTTCAGCAAAAAACCGACAATCCCACTTTTTTTTGCTCAAACGTTGAAAAATATGAATTAAAACTGCATAGAAAAAATAAATAACTTAATAAAAATGAATCGCTTTGTGAATCCTATTGCAAAAGCAGTAGGCTACATGCATTTAAACCAAGTAATTCTAATAAATCATACACGTAATATTGGATGTGCGGTAATGCAAAGGACGTTGTTAAAAAATGCACAAAACTCACAAGATGGCACAACCAAACGATGCAATTCAACAGCTACAACTGCTGCTCTGGGATCTGCTTCTGCAACGGCCCCAATCGATCCAGGATTCTTTGCCAGTATTTATCAGGCGATATCGTCAAGTACACCTGTGGCGTATATGCAACAGGGTCTGATTGAAATTCACGATTTCACTGGTCTACCGTGGTGGGCATCTATAATGGTGTCCACGTTCTTATTTCGCAGTGCTGTAACCTTACCGCTGACAATTTACCAACATAAGATAACAGCGCGCCTGGAGAAGATATCTTTGGAAATGCCCCCTATTGTGGAGGAGCTGAAAAAGGAGGCCGCTATGGCAATGAGAAAATTTAAGTGGACCGAAAACCAAACTAAACTGGTCTACCAAAGATCGGTAAGTTGTAACATTAGAGAGAACGCATTAATTTTAACCTTTTTCCTTTCTAGATTAGAAAGCAATGGAGCAAACTGGTGGTGCGAGACAATTGCCATCCGGCCAAAACGTTTATTGTCTTATGGGGTCAAATACCATTGTGGATTTTTCAGTCGATGGCTTTGCGTAATATGATTAATATGCTGCCCGATCCCACATCTTTGCAGGCTCAAATTGTTATTACTGAAATGACTATTGGTGGCTTTGGTTGGATTCCGAATCTGACGGAGGTCGATAATTCCTATATATTACCCGTGACATTGGGAATACTAAATTTGGGCATAATTGAGGTAATATTGAAAAAAATAGTTACGATTTGTAAATATTTAAGACATGAACAAGATGGTCGGAATATCTGTTTATCTATTATTTGGTATCAATGGATTGATCAAGAATGGAATCAAATGATATACCATTATTTTTTTATTGTCATTTTTGGCAGTCAAAGTATTAAATTCACAACAAATGGAAACGAAGTCATCGCACTAAGAGATTTTTAAAGAGAAACTTGTATTTGGACCATTCTGCAGTTACATTTTCTTTCTCCGCTGCTCCCAACTTTGTTTACCCTACAAGGTATTATGACTAAGAGCTGGCACCTTCAAGGGCAGGAGAAATACCCAATGTTTATTATATCTATCAACTTATTTAGTGTTGTCTTTCCGTCTATCTGTCTATCGTTGTATTTAAACGATATTGATATTGGTTTATATCGGTTCATGTTTTAATATAAAATAATAAATAATTTCTATTTGAGAACTGCTGGTCTAAAAGCCACATTTTAAAATTGAATCGGCAGCAAAGATATACTGAAATTTTTTTTAAAATTGCTGCTTTTATTGGAAAGGTTGAACTTAGTCATTTAATAATGGAACACAATATCATTCATATTACTACCACAACTGGCTCGGCAGTACCTCATCCGATCAACCCATTTTTTCAATTCGATACAATTTCGATTGTTTCAATTCAATGGCTACGTCGATTTCATGTTTCAAAGCTTTACTTGTCTCTGGATACTTCGCGTTACACTTATCCTTAATGGATCCCCACAGAAAATTATCCAAAGGGCTTAAATCACCGCTTCGAGGCGGCCAATTGTCATCACAACTTCAACTGATTATTCTTTCTAAAAAACGGTGCTTAAACTATCGATGGTTCCGTTGGCTTTGTGACATGTTGTCCCGTCTTGTTGAAAGCAAATGGCGTCCATGTCATTCTCTTACATTTTTGAAAACAAAAATTCGTTCAGCATTCGTTCAACGGCGACCTCTTGCTCATTTTCGTAGAAAAATGGCCCAATGATAACGTCAGCACAAAATCCACACCAAACATTGACTCATTGTGGATGCATTGGCTTTTCAATAGTCACGTGTGGGTTCTCTGAACTCCATATGATGCAATTTTGCTTATTTTGCTAGCCACCGAGATGAAAACGAGCTATATCTGAAAACACGATTTTTCTCTAAAATTCGTTATTCCCTGTAGCCCATTGGGCGAAGCGAAAACGCATCGAATAATGTTCCATTATTAAATGTCAAAGTTTAACCTCTTGAATAAAACCAGAAATTTGAATTTCAAATTTTACGTTAAGAGCTACCAATAATTAAATCTTGTGCTACTGGAACATATCGGTCTATATTTTCTTATAGCCCCCACACAAAGATCCTTTGCGATTTAAAGACCGGTAGATCTAGAAGTCACATACTACACCAGATCTTAATAAGCGAGTCAATTACAGCGAAGTAAGTCTCATTACCATTGCATACTAAATATATATGGGAAGCTTTAAACGGCACGGAGTGACTTCTATTTCCTTGTTTTTTTATACAGGCCAGTGTTCAGTCATTTCTTTCTGAGATTTAATGGCCATAGATCTGAAAGTGTCATTTCAATACTCCTCTTTTTTGAAAGAAAAACACTCGAACGGCACTTTTTTGATTTTCTGTCTTCCATATGACTCTATTCACCAACATATACTATATTGATCTGGTGGCCTTATTTATCCGCGCTTCTATATTCCAGAATTTTCTGTTATTAGCATGCTAAGGGATTCGTTCTGGCAACCCAGCAGATTTTAACGGACTGGTTTGTCAATGTTCTTACAACCCATAACCAATTTTAATATATCCATGTGGTAATGTTTTGCTTTTAAAATTTGTTGACTGACCGATTTTTGATATATGTTTTTCTCAGGCCTATGGCTAGTGTCTTAGTCTGAAGTCATGGCAGCTGAATTTGGTTTTTTTGTGTTCGAAAAAGGTAGTTTTTGGTCCATTATTGTTGCCAAGGACATTTTGAAATGATCTACAAATGTACATATCCAATCGTATTGTAATAGTGAAGGATTCCTGCTTCAGTCCCAAAGAGGAGTTGAGTGTGGTCGAGGCATTGGACCGCCGTATTGACCTGTTCTTTATCTGATATATTTTTTGTAATGCCTTGCCTTTTTGCGTGGGCAAAATTTACACCAACAGAAAGTTATTTATTTTTTATATCGGAAGCGGAGCAATAAGCATTAAAAATTTGGACCCGAGTTTTATAATGACGATTTTACAAGTGCAACGTCCAGGATATGTCTGTCGTATATGTGTGGAAGCTCTGGTATACTTTGAATGCGCAGCTAAAGGTTGTGACAACGGGGAACGTCGAAGTTAAATAGGTCATGGATTTCCTCGGTATTTCGAACTATAGACAACACACAAAGATCAATGAGCTTGTCAGACATTACTTATGTATGTATGTAGTCTGTAAAACCAACCTAAGTAACAATAAAATTAGACTGATCACCGCAGTAAAAAACATTTTAGTAGTGCCAGATTCAAACATCGCGGCAACCTTAATACTACAAGGCTGTTCGAAATAGACTTTCCAAACAGCAAACAACGATTCGCGCTACTACTTTGAAGCAGCAAATGTACGCACTTGGTTAACCAGAACAGGCCAGTGTTAAAAGGAATTTATCTTTCAAATGCATTTGATACCGTCAGCCACGCCTCGCAGTTCGAGGCTATTGAGAAAACTTGCCGCTAACCAAGTTTGAAACGTCAGGTTATCAACTCTATGTGTAGGAGTCAGGCAGTCATACGTGATATTCAGAAACTAAAAGAAACTCAATTCCCGTAGGGTTATACAGGGAGTTTTTCACAGGGAGTGGTGATATTATCGGAACTGTTTGACAGCTCCGGTTTTATGTACCGGATCGACCCGAAGTAGGAATTCTTTGGCCAAGGGCTGTCATCCTGACTCAACAACAGCTGCCTTTCCAATATTTTAAGCGCACCTGACGGCATTGGGTTCGTCATATATGTGGTTTATTGTACGATAGTGTCATCGGACTCTTTGGTTATGACATTTGTGATTGGTCAAATGCCATTCTCATTGAACTCTCAGCCTTAATCCAAACATGGAGTATGCAAATATTCTTCACTAAATCCTCAGTCACACTGTTCACGACATCGACAGCTTCCGTTCACTGTGCAGGTTGACGAAGTAACCATTTCGACAACTATTCTATGATTCTTGAGATCACATTGTCACATTCGGTAGCATTTTTAAGTCGTCCGCACACGCCACAGATATCCGTGATAAGTTAAAAAGCCGGCAGCTCTTAGTGTGCTGAAAAAGAAACGTAGTTGACGCCGGACGGTGGTTAGCTATGAGGCTATGCGAATATGCGTACCAATCACAGTGGAAAAGTATTCAGTCTTGTCAAAATGTAGCAACGAGAACTGAGACAGGGTAACTTCCCATGTTTGCAGTAGACTATTTACAATAGAATTCTAAGATCATAGCCGTTCGTCAGAACACTAGAATGTTATCCATATAGTACCTGCTTGGGTGTTACCGCCGGAGCCACCACAATCTCAGTGGACAGGCATTCCCCTTTCAGCACATCAGGAAGGATATTCATGATATAGAGAGTGATGTACAAGTATATAAGTACAAGGAAGACCCTCTAGAGCAGCAAGTCTGTTAGGATTGAGAAGTATTTTCACTGCTACAGTTGACGATGCTGTAAACCAATACAGCGCAAATACCATCCTCGGAGTCTACCCGCCATTCATAGCAGCAGATGAACGCCAGCTGCCCAGACAAACAGGAGTATTACCTATTGTGTATTTTTTTATTTAATTTTTGCCTTGACTATGGTCTTCAAAAAAGTTGAAAATAAGTTGCATTCTGCACGAATATGATCTTGCGGTATTTTGGCCATTCCCATACAATGGTTTTCTTTAACGCATCCATACTGGTATAATTTTTAGTGCCTACCGTGCTCTCCAAAACGGACCTGATGGAATAGTCCGCTGGATTTGCTTCTGGCGAAATCGAAAGCCATTGTGTGGACGAAATGATGTGTGGTTGTTTAACGGTTCTTAGTTCACAAGAGCTTTATGGGACGATGGAGAGTCTTTTTTTAAAGTCAATGGTCTACGACCGAAATGTTTGCCAGTATTGCCAACGTAAAGTTGCTTACATTTCAATCGCCTAGCCCCTGTGGCCGTTAAAACAGAAAATTTTTCCAATCTTGTAGCGGCTAAAACGTTACTACCTTTTAACACAGTATGAGATAAAAACAGCAACAACCTGGCTTGAGAACAACACAGCCGCACGACCCTACGAAATGCCGAAAGAGCTGCATAAGTCCTTTGAAGATGAAATCATAAGGTGGATGCATTAGCAAGATGCACTATTTGGAAGAACTAACGCAAGCCTAATGGTTGTAAACTCAGCGTGCTAATTCTAATTAAAATAAAGGTAGACAGGGCCGTTTGTGCCAACTATCACGAAATAAACCGTCAAGCATGTCATCATTAAGTGCTTCAAAATAATGCTATTGGACTAGACATCGTCAAATAGAGACAAACACTGTAGCAAGAAAGGCGTTAGACGATAACTACCATAGAAAGTGCAGAGAGGGTAGACCAAGACTCCGGTAGAGAGACAAAATGGGAAAGATTTTGGATTTGTTGGTATTGGAAACTGAAGTAAAAGGTAGTAGAGCTGGCCCAAGAAAGTAGATAGACAAAAATTACTAAGTCTACCGTCTACAGATCGTCTAAGATTTTTAAGAACATTGAACAGGGATTAAACCTGCTCAAGACCTTTTGCTTCTATATTTAAATAGAAGACACGTTTTTAACAAAATTGCAAAGTGACATTGATTTTCGTGACTGCACACTTCTTTTATTATGATTTAAATATAGAAGCAAGAGGTCTTGAGCAAGTTTAATCCCTGTTCAATGTGTAAAAGCAACAGACCGAAATAAAACGAACGCGCTAAACAAACGATTTTTAAGAACTTCAAAAACTTTAATTATTTTCTTAGTAGATAAAAAATAAACCTTCAAATAAACTAGCAAAAAATATTTTTTATATTTTTTTAAAACTATTTATTTACATTTTATTTTCTTTTTTTCAGATCCAATCAATGTTACGTACCCGCCCCTCAACACGCTTTCAAAATATTGTGACCCATGTATTTCGCGGCTTAAGTCTGTGCATGGTACCCGTGGCATGTTCAGTGCCTTCAGCTCTAACCGTCTACTGGGTAACATCGTCATCCTATGGCTTAGTACAAAATCTACTGTTGGCATCGCCGCGTGTCAAGAGGGCTCTTGGTATACCAAAAACGCCAAGTGAATTGGACAATCCGTATGAGCTAATATGGACGAAAATGAAACAACGTACGGGCCTTGAGAAGACTGTTGCTGTAGATCACGAGACAATGGCAAACAAAACAAATGACAGTACAAATAAGCACAGCACGCCAACCCCAAAGAAATGAACGCATCAGAAGGAAACATTTTAATTAAATTTAAAAATGCTTTGCAATAACTTGTTTATTTAAAAATGTACAATAATTGTATTTTTCTTTATATCATAAAAGTTTGCTCTTTATGATGTTATTGTTTTTTTTTTCTTCTTTTTTGTTGAAACAAAGTTGTTTGTTGAAAAGCATACATATTTATTTTTTTATAAATTTGTTTGAATTAAATTATCTAATGTCTAAGGCGGGTATCAATTAGTGTGCAATATTTCATGGGAAAACAATCGTAAATTGCTCGTTTATTTTGCTTTGTGTTTTTTGGATATGATGAGATGAGCTTATAATAAATATGTATGTACACATTGGAGCTCCAAGATCCATATGTTAGTTGATGTCATTCAATAATCAATTTCAATAATCATTTGGATAATTTAAGTATACAAAATAACCATTTATTTACATTAGAGTGTATGGAGCAACAAATTCATTCTACAATGATGAAAAAGGAAAAGTTTAATTCAATTTATATTGTATGTTCGTACAACCCTCAATAACAAAGAAAGGATTACATGAAGAAACCATTTAAATGAGTAAGCTGTGTACGATATAACCTTTACATTCGCTGAGCAGGCAGGACCTACTTTATTTAGAGAAGATTTTTCGAGTTGCAAACTGCCACTGCAAATAAATCATTTGTTCCGAGGTAAACGTAGACGCTACCTATCATGATTGGCGTGAATGAATAAAGCGAATTTTGAGCTTTCGCTACATCACACAACAGAGGATTTAAAGGTTATTTAGAAATAATGTAGAACACCTACTTTGGAATCTGAGAATCTTGACGATCTTCTGTGTTTTCGATCTGTATACCTAGCACCACTCTGTGGAACATGTTATTATAAGTTACTCGTAGTTTCATGGCAAATGTTTGTTACTGCCAAAAATATTTGAGCTTGGCAAACCCACGTTAAAGAGTGCCGATGGACGTACAGGGTGCGCAAAAAGTTACCATGGGGCTAAAAAATTTAATTACTTTTTATATACTTTTTTATTTTTTATTTTAGATTATATAAATTACACTTGGGAGAATAAATAATGGAGAGATTCACATCTCAACAAAGAACCAGAATAATAGAGTTTTTAGATCAGCGATCAATTATTTTAACGCAAAGTGAAGAGTGATGAAGCTCATTTTCATTTGAATGGCTTTGTTAATAAGCAAAACTGAAGGTTCTGGGGTCCGAAAACCCAATAGCCATTCATGAACACCAATTGCACCCCATTAGGTGTACAGTATGGTGTGGGATCACATCTGCAAATATCATTGTCCCTTACTTCTTCGAGAATGGAGATGGAAGTTCTGTAACCGTAAATGGAGAGCGGTATCGGTTTATGATAGA
The DNA here is from genome assembly GCA_963513945.1 of Hydrotaea diabolus. NCBI lineage: Eukaryota > Metazoa > Arthropoda > Insecta > Diptera > Muscidae > Hydrotaea > Hydrotaea diabolus. Next base: position 110,092,977 of record OY740719.1, on the reverse strand, counting down.
AAATTGTGTACGTCCTGCTCTTGAAAACAGACCTGAGATGTGGTTTCAGCAGGACGGAGCCACTGCCCACACTGCCCGAGACACAATGACACTTTTAAGTTAAATTTTCGGTAATGATTTGGCAGCGCAATCGCCAGATTTGTCAGCATTTATTTTTTTGGGTTATTTGAAGGAGCGAGTACATGTAAACAAGCCCGAGACAATCCTTCAACTCAAGGCCAACATTGTTGCAGAAACTCGAACGCTGCAGCTACAAATTTTGAAAGAAGTTTTGAAAAATGCTCTAAATCGAGCCCATCATTGCGAAGCTGAAAACGGGTGTTATTTTAGTGACATTTTTTTCATACTTAGTGTAAAAAATTCTCCATTTTGTATATTATATAAACTGAGAAAAAATAATAAACGAAAAAGTTATTAAAGTGTTTAACCCCGTGGTAACTTTATAATCACCAGCTGAATTAATTCAACAATGCATGTCTGTCTTAAGCTTGGACACATGTATTTAGCAGCAATTAAAATCGTTTAGCACAAAATGCCTCGTGGAATTTAATTATCACCTGAAGACCGAGTAAAGGTTTATGTATTTTGGGAATATGGACTTTAAATAAGGATAATTACACTCAAAGTTAAAAAAATCGAAGACAACAAGTTTGTATTACACCGTTAAAGCGTTACACGCTTTTGCACACATGAAGAAGACCTATATATTCGGAATCTACGTCGAAAAATAAACTACCCGTGTTACCCAGTTTTTCTAGATCAATTCGTATTTTCGCGAAAAATGTGAATATATATTTGGTTAAAAACCACTTATATAGACATATTTTGTATTAACATACAAGTCCATATCCATAAATTTTTTGCAAAATATACGAATTGATGCAGAAAAAGTGGGATACACGTGTATTTTATTTTTTCCTCCTCTTTCAGAATATACTAATTTTTTTCATGTGTGCAACCAAAAGCTTAAATTTGTCATACAGTGTTATAAGTCTATTAAAATGCAGATTTTAATGTTGAAGAACGATTTCAACGATTTACAGTATGACTCAAGAAAGTAAGATACCGAAAACAATAAATTTTAATAAAAGAATGTTTTCTTTATTTTTGTGACGAAAAGAAGTTTAACCTAGATGGCCCTCATGGGTTCGAAAAGAAAACTCGAGTCGATCAAAACTTGAAAGGCGGGTCTCTCATTTGTGTACAGAGCATGTTCTACGATTTGGGACCGCATTTGTGAACAGAAGACATTCTCTAATATGTTTAGTAACCCTTTTGGAATTATTAGTCAATGGTTTTAAAGACTTTGCCGAAACAAGCTATGGAATTAATTTTGTATTTCAACAAGATAGTGCACCCATACCTAAAGCTAGAAGGCCAACATACTTTTTTGAAGATACAAATTATGCAGATTTGGACTGGCCACCCCTAAGTCAAGACTGTGGAAAATGATAGGGAAATTCTTTCTAATGAAGTTTATAAAAATGTTCGCAATGTAAGTGCTTTTAAGAATTTAGAGATGCCTTTAAGGAGGAGTGGTCCAAAATGGACAAAAATTATTTTCATAAATTAAAAAATTAAAGCCTATCCGAATTAATGAATTTATTTAAATTAGTGAACGTGAAATGGAAGGTATAGTGTAATTTGCAGGAATTGAAGCCTAACGCTCAGTGTTTGGGCTCTTCAAAAGCTCTAAGAAGATTTGCCGTTTTCGTCAAAATTTTGTCAGTGTTGAGGCCATTTCTGGTTCAATGGAAACGTCAATAAACACAAATTCCGCATTTGAGCTGAAGAGCAAGCAGAAGAAGTTCAAGAGGTTCCATTATACCTAAAGACCACGGTTTTATAAGCTGGTGGAATCATCGGTCAATATTTTTTCAAAAATGATGATAGCCGGAACGTAACCGTGAATGGTGCTCTCAATCGCGCCATCATATCGAACTTTGGAATTAAAGCCCGTAATCTTGACGACATTTGGTTTCAACAGGCCACTTGCCATTCAGCTGTTCAAACAATAGATATACGATGGCTGCTATATATATTTTTGGCCCAATAATGAAAATGCTAATATTTATCATCAAAATTGGTTTTATTGTTTTGTATAGTATTCTCCGATTCCACTCCGATTGAGACACCTCCGAAACAAGGTTTTTGAACGCTTCAACAGCATTTTCTGGCGACAAAAATCTTTGACCACGCATTTTTTTCTTGATGTGCGGGAATAAAAAGAAGTCATTGGGTGCCAAGTCAGGGCTGTACGGCGGATGACCCATCAATTCAACGTTTGGCCAGTCAAAACGGCGCTGGTTTGAGCCGATGTGTGAGAGTTCGCATTGTCATGGTGCACAATGATTCGTCTTTTCTTGTTCGTTTTTCGAATTTCTCCGAAGAATTCAGGCAAACAAATTGTGGTGTACTACTCAGAATTTACCGTCCAATAGTCACCACATGACCAGATTTGCCGAAGAAACAGGTGACCATTTGCTTCGAAGTGCTTCTTTCACGAACAACTTTCGTTGGATTTGGCTCGTCTTCGAAGACCCACAAGGTCGATTGCTGTTTTGTTTCGGGCTCATACGCATAGATCCATGAAGTACCGCGATCGTATTTTTTCAAAATTTCTTTCCACTAATCGACACAAGCCTTTTTTTGAGCGATTATCAAATTGTGGGGGATCCAACGAGAACAATCTTTTTTTTACGGCCAGGTGTTCATGCAATATCGAATGTATGCTGGTGGAAGAAATGCCCAAGGATGCCTCTATGTCACGGTATGTCACATGACGATCTTGCATTATCAGTTCACGCACGGCATCAATGTTCTCTGGCAAAACGGCCGTTTTTGGACGATCTTCGTCTTTGAAAGAGCGTCGGCCACATTGAATTCAATGACTTGAATTTTTCAAGTCATTGTAAACGACAAAAATGATGGTCAAACTTGTCAAACTTTTCAATGGAAATGTCAGATGACCTTTGTGTTGCCTAGGCCAGAAATATATATAGCAACCCTCGTATGTATATATTGTTTCTTGAGATTCCTAATGGGTGATCAATCTAGAGATTTTTTCAATACGATTTTTTCACAGATTACGCGTGAGTTTTGTTAAACTTTTTTTTTTCTTTTCAGTATTGTTTGCAATTTGCAGGAATTAAAGCCTAACGCTGTTCCTGCGCGTCGCCGTTTCAGTGTTTGGGCTCTTCAAAAGCTCTAAGAAGATCCGCCGTTTACGATCAAAATTTTGTTCAGTGCTGAGGCCTATTTCTGATTCAATGGCAACGTCAATAAATAAAAATTACGCAGTAGTGCAATTATACCTAGAGACAACCACTGTTTTATGGGCTGGAGGAATCATCGGTCTATATTTTTTTAAAAATGATGATGGTCGGAACGTAAACGTGAATGGTGCTCTCAACCGCGCCATCATATTGGACTTTGGAATATAAGCCAGTAACCTTGACGACATTTGGTTTCAACAGGATGTTGCCACTTTCCATTCAGCTGCTCAAACAATGGATATATTCAGAGGTCATTAAGAAGAGCAGCTAATTTTACGTTTTGGACCGGTGAGTTGGCCGCCTATATCGTGTGAAAACACAATTTAGACTTTTTTCTTTTGGGCTACGCAAAGTCCAAAGTCTATGCTGACAAACCAGCTAAGATTCAGGTTTTGGTCGTGTCATTAAAGCCATACCGGTCGAAATGCTCGAAATGACCCTCAGAATGGACTCTCTGAGGCGCAGTTGCGGCCAACTTTTGAAGGAAATTATATTTAAAAAAATAAATGGCATAAAATGTCCTTCCAAACGAAGAAAACTGGGTTTAAATTTTTGTATTTTTTTTATATTAAAAAAAATATCTATATTGATCACCCGGTATAAGGAACATAGGGCCGCAGATTTAGATATAGTAGCTCTTACAGATGTGTTCAACCGATTTATGTCTTAAGCTCTATAAGCTACATAAAACATTCTGTCTCAATGAAATTTGACACAGATCATAACGATCGATTAGTTACCAGCTCAAATAAAAATGGTCATACCGGTCACGATTTAATAAAGCCCCAGTACATACGAGTATGTCACTTCTTGATTTAACATACGAGTATAATAAAATGGGCGTTCTTGAGCACCCATTTTATTCCGATTTCAATCAAATTTGGTAAAGTATAGGACGATGGACAAACAACCAAACTTGGACCCATCATTTTTTCAAATAGTCTCCATACAAATGGTGTGGGGGACCAAAAAACACCATTTACTCTTAGTACTAGGGTACCAAAATAATATTATTTTACAATTTGGCTAAATTCGTCACATTTGAACAATGACATTAGAAAGGGTCAATGTTAGGTTAGTAAAAAGGGAGAGAATGTACAAGGGTTGCTATATAAATTGGCCTAGGCAACACTAAGTGTTGCCTGGCGCCGTCTGACATTTCCATTGGAAAGTTTGACATTTTTAAGCATAAAAGTACCCAGAACGTTTTGCTGAACAACCATCATTTGTGTTGTTTACAGTGACTTGAAAAAAAACAAGAATTAACTAGTGAACATTTTCGTGCGATCATTTTTCGCAACTTTCGACGTGGATTATCACGACAAGAGTGCATCGATGAACATAAATCTTTGTATGGCGATGAAGCACCATCCTATAGCACTGTAAAAACACTGGTTTAATAAATTCAATCATCATCCAAAAACGGCCGTTGTGCCAGAGAACATTGTTGCCGTGCGTGAACTGATAATGCAAGATCGTCATGTGACATACCGTGAGATAGAAGCATCCTTGGGCATTTCTTCCACCAGCATACATTCAATAGTGCATGAACACCTGGTCGTAAAAAAGGTTTGTTCTCGTTGGATCCCGTACAATTTGACAATCGCTCAAAAAGATTCGTGTCGATTGGTGCAAAGAAATTTTCAAAAAATACGATCGCGGTGCTTCAAAAGACGTTTATAAGATCGTTTCAGGTGACGAATCATGGATCTATGCGTATAAGCCCGAAACAAAACAGACCGTGTGGGCCTTCGAAGACGAGCAAAATCCAACGAAATTTGTTCGTGGAAGAAGCACTTCGAAGCAAATGGTCGCTTGTTTCTTCGGCAAAACACCACAATTTGTTTACCTGGAGTCGTCGGAGAAATTCGAAAAACGAACAAGAGAAGACGAATCATTGTGCACCATGACAATGCGAGCTCTCACACATCGGCTCAAACCAGCGCCTTTTTAACCGGCCAAAACGTCGAATTGATGGGTCATCCGCCGTACAGACCTGACTTGGCACCCAATGACTTCTTTTTATTCCCGCATCTCAAGGAAAAATGCGGGGTCAAGGATTTTCGTCGTAAGTTTTGAAGGTGTCTCAATCGGAGTGAAAAAAGTGCTCCCACTGCTTGGTTTGAGCGCATGCAAAAGTGTATAAATCATGCTAGAGAATACTTTGAAAATAATGAAACCATTTTTGATGATAAATATTCGCATTTTCATTATAAGGCCAGAAATATATATAGCAGCAAGCAGACTCATTATGAAGTAAACTAGCAGAAAAATCCCTAGTCCTTTCCGTTGTGATCGCCCTAAAAAGCTCTTGAGTTGGCCAATGCCAATATACCAGCGACGAAAATGCTTCAACAGCATTTTCTGGCGACGAAAATCGTTGACCACGCATTTTTTTCTTGATGTGCGGGAATAAAAAGAAGTCATTGGGTGCCAAGTCAGGGCTGTACGGCGGATGACCCATCAATTCAACGTTTGGCCAGTCAAAACGGCGCTGGTTTGAGCCGATGTGTGAGAGTTCGCATTGTCATGGTGCACAATGATTCGTCTTTTCTTGTTCGTTTTTCGAATTTCTCCGAAGAATTCAGGCAAACAAATTGTGGTGTACTACTCAGAATTTACCGTCCAATAGTCACCACATGACCAGATTTGCCGAAGAAACAGGTGACCATTTGCTTCGAAGTGCTTCTTTCACGAACAACTTTCGTTGGATTTGGCTCGTCTTCGAAGACCCACAAGGTCGATTGCTGTTTTGTTTCGGGCTCATACGCATAGATCCATGAAGTACCGCGATCGTATTTTTTCAAAATTTCTTTCCACTAATCGACACAAGCCTTTTTTTGAGCGATTATCAAATTGTGGGGGATCCAACGAGAACAATCTTTTTTTTACGGCCAGGTGTTCATGCAATATCGAATGTATGCTGGTGGAAGAAATGCCCAAGGATGCCTCTATGTCACGGTATGTCACATGACGATCTTGCATTATCAGTTCACGCACGGCATCAATGTTCTCTGGCAAAACGGCCGTTTTTGGACGATCTTCGTCTTTGAAAGAGCGTCGGCCACATTGAATTCAATGACTTGAATTTTTCAAGTCATTGTAAACGACAAAAATGATGGTCAAACTTGTCAAACTTTTCAATGGAAATGTCAGATGACCTTTGTGTTGCCTAGGCCAGAAATATATATAGCAACCCTCGTATGTATATATTGTTTCTTGAGATTCCTAATGGGTGATCAATCTAGAGATTTTTTCAATACGATTTTTTCACAGATTACGCGTGAGTTTTGTTAAACTTTTTTTTTTCTTTTCAGTATTGTTTGCAATTTGCAGGAATTAAAGCCTAACGCTGTTCCTGCGCGTCGCCGTTTCAGTGTTTGGGCTCTTCAAAAGCTCTAAGAAGATCCGCCGTTTACGATCAAAATTTTGTTCAGTGCTGAGGCCTATTTCTGATTCAATGGCAACGTCAATAAATAAAAATTACGCAGTAGTGCAATTATACCTAGAGACAACCACTGTTTTATGGGCTGGAGGAATCATCGGTCTATATTTTTTTAAAAATGATGATGGTCGGAACGTAAACGTGAATGGTGCTCTCAACCGCGCCATCATATTGGACTTTGGAATATAAGCCAGTAACCTTGACGACATTTGGTTTCAACAGGATGTTGCCACTTTCCATTCAGCTGCTCAAACAATGGATATATTCAGAGGTCATTAAGAAGAGCAGCTAATTTTACGTTTTGGACCGGTGAGTTGGCCGCCTATATCGTGTGAAAACACAATTTAGACTTTTTTCTTTTGGGCTACGCAAAGTCCAAAGTCTATGCTGACAAACCAGCTAAGATTCAGGTTTTGGTCGTGTCATTAAAGCCATACCGGTCGAAATGCTCGAAATGACCCTCAGAATGGACTCTCTGAGGCGCAGTTGCGGCCAACTTTTGAAGGAAATTATATTTAAAAAAATAAATGGCATAAAATGTCCTTCCAAACGAAGAAAACTGGGTTTAAATTTTTGTATTTTTTTTATATTAAAAAAAATATCTATATTGATCACCCGGTATAAGGAACATAGGGCCGCAGATTTAGATATAGTAGCTCTTACAGATGTGTTCAACCAATTTATGTCTTAAGCTCTATAAGCTACATAAAACATTCTGTCTCAATGAAATTTGACACAGATCATAACGATCGATTAGTTACCAGCTCAAATAAAAATGGTCATACCGGTCACGATTTAATAAAGCCCCAGTACATACGAGTATGTCACTTCTTGATTTAACATACGAGTATAATAAAATGGGCGTTCTTGAGCACCCATTTTATTCCGATTTCAATCAAATTTGGTAAAGTATAGGACGATGGACAAACAACCAAACTTGGACCCATCATTTTTTCAAATAGTCTCCATACAAATGGTGTGGGGGACCAAAAAACACCATTTACTCTTAGTACTAGGGTACCAAAATAATATTATTTTACAATTTGGCTAAATTCGTCACATTTGAACAATGACATTAGAAAGGGTCAATGTTAGGTTAGTAAAAAGGGAGAGAATGTACAAGGGTTGCTATATAAATTGGCCTAGGCAACACTAAGTGTTGCCTGGCGCCGTCTGACATTTCCATTGGAAAGTTTGACATTTTTAAGCATAAAAGTCATTTGTGTTGTTTACAGTGACTTGAAAAAAAACAAGAATTAACTAGTGAACATTTTCGTGCGATCATTTTTCGCAACTTTCGACGTGGATTATCACGACAAGAGTGCATCGATGAACATAAATCTTTGTATGGCGATGAAGCACCATCCTATAGCACTGTAAAAACACTGGTTTAATAAATTCAATCATCATCCAAAAACGGCCGTTGTGCCAGAGAACATTGTTGCCGTGCGTGAACTGATAATGCAAGATCGTCATGTGACATACCGTGAGATAGAAGCATCCTTGGGCATTTCTTCCACCAGCATACATTCAATAGTGCATGAACACCTGGTCGTAAAAAAGGTTTGTTCTCGTTGGATCCCGTACAATTTGACAATCGCTCAAAAAGATTCGTGTCGATTGGTGCAAAGAAATTTTCAAAAAATACGATCGCGGTGCTTCAAAAGACGTTTATAAGATCGTTTCAGGTGACGAATCATGGATCTATGCGTATAAGCCCGAAACAAAACAGACCGTGTGGGTCTTCGAAGACGAGCCAAATCCAACGAAATTTGTTCGTGGAAGAAGCACTTCGAAGCAAATGGTCGCTTGTTTCTTCGGCAAAACACCACAATTTGTTTACCTGGAGTCGTCGGAGAAATTCGAAAAACGAACAAGAGAAGACGAATCATTGTGCACCATGACAATGCGAGCTCTCACACATCGGCTCAAACCAGCGCCTTTTTAACCGGCCAAAACGTCGAATTGATGGGTCATCCGCCGTACAGACCTGACTTGGCACCCAATGACTTCTTTTTATTCCCGCATCTCAAGGAAAAATGCGGGGTCAAGGATTTTCGTCGTAAGTTTTGAAGGTGTCTCAATCGGAGTGAAAAAAGTGCTCCCACTGCTTGGTTTGAGCGCATGCAAAAGTGTATAAATCATGCTAGAGAATACTTTGAAAATAATGAAACCATTGTTGATGATAAATATTCGCATTTTCATTATAAGGCCAGAAATATATATAGCAGCAAGCAGACTCATTATGAAGTAAACTAGCAGAAAAATCCCTAGTCCTTTCCGTTGTGATCGCCCTAAAAAGCTCTTGAGTTGGCCAATGCCAATACCAGCTAGTTTTTGCGAAAGTTTTTTAATTATTTTTTAGGTTAAGACCGGGTTTCCTGTCCTGTGTTTAACACACCATCGTTAATTGTTAGACATCAAGTTTTTTTAATACATTGAAATTCGAGCCACTCTGATGTACAAACAGTCGTAAAGTTTACAGCCGTAGCAGATGTGGGAATTTTCGCCAATAAAATTAAATTTTCAATGCAACGTAGATACTTTTCTCTTAAAAATGTGATCATTATAGATTTCATTCAAAAAAAATGTGTAAGATCAGCTCGTTCAAATTGTCTGTTATTATTTTTTTAAGTTTTTTTATACTTAACAAATATTGCTTTTGTGTTTCCAGGAATAGAGAAGTTCGTTGCTTTTTTCTCTTAGACAATTTTACCATCATGTAAGTGTAGTAAAAATAACACAATTGTTGGTTTGTTCTTTTCGGGAGTTCATCTGTTCTCGGTCATTTCTGCTGTTTTACAAAACATGTAAAAATCAAACTCCAACATCGTTCTTCGGTTTCGAAACAATTCATGTTCCCCAGGTCTGATGGATATATGGATAATTCATTTTGGGTTAGAATAGCCAAATTGTTCAATTCGCGTCCTAACTGTCTTAAAGTGTACTCAATGTCCAATAAATCAAAACACAGAAAGCTGCCACAACATTTTTCGCCAAAACTGTCGTTCATGTCTGACGAGGCCCATTTCGATTTAAACGGCAACATATACAAACGATATTGTGGAATATTGAGTGCTTCCAACCCAAAGATACTCCATGAGACGGAATTGCATCTACTTGGTGTCACATTGTGGTGTGCAGTTTCATTACGCTGCATTGTCGGGCCTTACTTATTAGACGAAAACAGTCACACCGTTACGGTTACTGGAGACCGTTACTTGAGCATGTTGAGAGTGTTTTTCTATCCAGATTTACGCAGAATGAAAATTTCTTTCAACTCTGTGTGGTTGCAGCAAGATGGTGCAACTCCTCACATAGTCTGGTCTGTGGTGGCAGAATTGCGACAGAAATTTCCCTATAAGCTGATATACAGAAACTTCACATTCCGTTGGCCCCAAGGTCGCCTGGCCTTACTGCACCTGACTTTTTCTTGTGGGGTTATTGCAAACAGAAAGTCTACAAAGCAAAAACAAAAAATTTAAATGAACTAAAGCAATCCATTCGAGAAACAATTGCGGCTATTCCTGTCTCGACTATCCAATGAGTAATGAACAACTTTTTGTTAAGATGCCGCAGATGCATCAACGAGCAGGGGCAGTAAACTTCTATTATTTAAAAAACTATTTTAGAAATATTTAATAAAAATGAATAAAACTGAAATAACGTGAAAAAAAATTAATTCCATACACTGAAAAAAATAGTTTTTTGAGTTTCTTAATGAAGCAATATTCATCTGCCACCTACCCTGTATTACAATTATATTTTTTTCTTTTACTGATTTTAGTTGCACTTGAATCCTTTTTTATTTTCAACCACTGTTTCTAAAAGGAATTATTTAGACTATCGATTACTTTGGCATTGAAAGGTAGAATAACATTCATTTTTATTTTAGGTTTCTGTTTGAAATTTGAAAAATGGTACGCTATATGCTCTAACAAAATTGGGAAATATTTAAAACATATTTTCAAAGTAGTGCGTTTTTAACGCAAACTGTAAGAAATTTACGTGGTAAAAATTTCGATAAGAGATCGTCCTTCAGTTCAGTTTGTGCATCAATTTGTGAAGTGAGTTTATGAAAATGGATCGTCCAGTGCGAATGTCCAAGAGCTTTTATTAAAATCAAATCGTCATCGTTCTCAGGAAGTGAATTTTTGAGAAGAACTTTGCATAAAGGCCTCAGTATGAAGGCTTACAAAGTTTAATTGGTCCAAGAACTGAAGCCTCATGACCATCCGATGCGTTGTCGCTTTGCCAAATGGGCTGAAGATGGTTTGGCAGGAGATAAAGCTCATTTTCATTTAGGTGGCTTTGACAATAAGCAAAATTGCCGTGAATGGGGTTCAGAAAACCCACACGTGACTATTTATGCTCAACGAATTTTTGTTTCCAAAAATTTAAAAAAATTATGTGGACGACATTTGGTTTCAACAGGACGGGGACACTTGTCACACAACCAACGCAACCATCGATATTTTACGCACTGTTTTCGAAAATTTAATGATCAACCGAAATTGTGATGACAATTAGCCGCCTCAGAGCTGAGATTTGAGCTCTTTGGAATATTTTTTTGGTGAGCCATCAAGGATTAATGTTACGCAATGAATTCAGAGACAAGTGAAGCGATGAAACATGAAATTGAAGTTGCCATTAAAGAGATTCGACTCGAAACAATCGAAAATGCACAGAAAGATTTGGTTGATCGGATGAGGTACTGCCGAGCCAGTTGTGGTAGTAATATGGATAATCTTGTGTTCCATTATGAAATGACAAAGTTAAACCTTTGCAATAAGACCAGCTACATATTGGGAGGGAAGGATAGCTAGGAGCAAACATTTTTGCACAGTAATGGCTTATAATCATAAGCTGATTAAAACTGTATTTAACTTAAGTTCCTGAAAATTCTTCAAAAAGCTGTGCACAATAAAATTCTAAAACTCACTTCACTGGCCGGTACCTGTGTTAAATGCTGACTCCGAATAGTTGATGTATTTTATAGAGAAAAGTAAAGTTGCCGACTTTTTTGACGTGGACATCCCGCCTCTGGAATTTTGTTTCGGATGGTATGATAGTCGTGCACATCAACCACGGCGGCCCAATTATTTTCTTCAATTTTTGAAATCTTAATATATAAGAACTTTATAACGTCCACCCTAAGATGGTGTAAACACTAAATCTTTCATTTCCTCTACCTCTTCAGTATTTGTGGGCAAACCATGACTCAACTTGGCATAATTAGTGAAGGTGCACTACATACCTTTAAAATGGGGATTGTTTTTGAACTGTGGCCTCTGGTTGTCCAAAACACGGTCCCTGTGGTCTTAATAAATATTTACTTTGAACATAACTCAAAAATAATCAAATTGCATTATTACTTCAACTATAAATGTATTTTCAAGATCATCCTTAAATTCGAGCTCGGACACGTTGGGTCCTTAAAATCCATTATAGTTAAAACAAGCGACCACTTGTTATTATAAACACATATGAAGGTACCTTAACAAAAGAACATTTTAGTAAAAAATCCAAATATAAATTTACGTTTTAGACAAGGTTGATCTCATGACCTTGTGGATGCGTACAAAACGGTATTTATAGTCCATAAGGGCCATAAGTATCATAAATGTTTTTTTTTCTTTTTTAACAGCTAATCCATGTTGTTTGCCTAGCCGAACTAAATGTCGTTTTTGTTTGTTTAAATTAGTATGAGTTAAATAAAATTTAAATTAATATTCAAACATAAATAAATACAACTTTACAATGTGTCCGATATTAACGATTGTTCTGCAACCATATCCAAAGACTTTTAAATCAGCTAATTTCGGGGAATATTGAAAAAATGGAAATATATTTCAGTAAAAAGTTTTATACGCTCCATCACATTGTCATTCCGTTTGCAACATATCGAAATACTAGTCGAAGATGCCATAAAGTACCTGTATTCTTAATCGTCGTTAAATTTTAAGTTGATCTAGCCACGTCCGTCTGTCTGTTGAAAGCAAACTACAAGTCGCACTATTAAAGCTTTCGCAAAAATTGTGTCATTAAGCATAAATTTGGAACTGTCTAAAAACTGGGTAATGTTTGAAAAATGGATTCAGGAACTTTTATTTAAGATTCGTTAAAATTTAGTATAGTCCCAAAGGGAGCAACTGGCAAACTGAATGGAAATTTACGCACTTTGTAAAAGTATTTCTAAAAATAACTTTTTGGAATTTAAGTAATTAAGTCCGGTTGGAATCGAGAGTAGATACCTTTTAAATATTTAGGATTTTTGTAGTTGAAATTAATAAGGATTAACAATTTTGACGACGTTTATGGTGCTAAACTGTATAAACATGGTCCTATTTTCGTATTTTGAGGGTTTACTTGTTTTATGGGTAAAGAATACTCTTTACTTTTTCTAATAAACAGTGGTTAAACGTCAAACTAATTTAAATTTTATATTTACCGGTCGGGACCTAAAAAAATTTAAAAAAAAATTCCCCTCTTACGGGATGCAAAAACGATTGGGAAAAAAGCTTTACAAGCCACACAAACACACATTATGTTAGATTTACGTGTAATTTTCGAATCCAGCAACAACTATTAAAATGCAGCAATCCAACGACAGCATCATACAGGGTAGCACAGTTTGCAATAGACCATAATTTTGTGGATAAAATCCAACATTCTTCAAGTCAAATATATCGACTGTCTCGAAGCGACCATTGGTTAGAGTTAAACGTTGTAATAACGTGAGTGCCATAAAAAATGTAATCGTACAAAAATGTATTTATATGTTTGAAATAACATAATAGACGACCCTTTAAAAGTCAACGAAAGGGTCATTGTGTGGACTGTGACATCGAGGGGTAGTGTTCATACTCGTTGCTATAAATATCAAATGAACGATCACCAAAATATTTCACATTTCTATGGCAATTAATCGCATTGATTGATTGTTGATTCATACTCATTTTTTAATTATGGTCTGTTTGTTAGCTCTTGCAAATTGTACTGCATGCATGTACTCGCATGTGTTTATTCAGTCATGAACAATAAAAAATAATATACGAAAACTATGCAAGTGATCTATAAAATGTACAAAATAAAAAAGAAAAGATGTCCGCATCGAATTTTGTATACCCTATAAATCGATTACGTTTCATAGATCGTCAGTGTGTTTTAAGTATGACAGATCTCTTTGGGTGACAGTCGAACTTGAGACACTCGTTTTTCGTCCGTACAGTCCGTATGTGGAATTGACCTCGCGCAAATGCCTTTCCCATTAATTACGTCATCCAGAGGTTCAAGACAAATGTCAATAAACATTACTCGCTCTTTTCCTTTTCCGATCCCTACTATCCTCTTACAATCGCAATGCACAGCTTGTATTGGGAACATCCCCGAAAAGGTGGTCTTATCAAAAAAAAAACTAACTGATACTACACGGCCTAGGCTAGTTCAGCTGCTTGGAGGCGTTTGACTACCCGTGGTACCAGAATTTAGTTCCCGGCCAGACCTCTAGATACATAACATGGAACTGACAACCCATAGAATTACGTTCGTCAGTTCATAGTTACCATTCCCACGAAACGCTTGCCAAGAAGCGTTATGCAGACCTCACACGTTGCAACTGGTTGTTCAACTTGATCTAGTTGTACTACAAGTTGTAACGTGTAAGGGCTTTTTGGTCAAAGGTCGGTTGTCGGTTGAATGAAAAATTTTTCAATTTAAAAACAACTTAGTTGGTGCGTATGAGGCAAGTTGGTCAACTTATTTGTAGACTTGGTGAACTTATTTGTAGAGTCTTGTCCGCCTATTCTTGTTGGGTTAAATTAAAAAAATCCAAAGGGCTTAAATCATAGCACTAAACCGCCTCGATTGACATCACAATTTTAAATGAATATTCGATTTTCAAAACCAGTGCGTAAAATGTCGATGTTTGCGTTGGCTGTGTGACATGTGGCCCCGTCTGGTTATTACCAGTCCATGTCATTCTCTTGAGTTTTGGAAACAAAAATTCGTTTAGCATGGCATGGTTACGCTTACCGCTGACGGTAACGGCGGCTCCTTGCTTATTTTCGATTTATGTCGCCATACCAAAATCCACACCAAACAGTGATGTGGATGCATTAGCTTCTTAATAGTCACGTGTGGGTTCTTTGAACCCCATATGCGGGAATTTTGCTTATTGACATAGCCACCGAGATGAAAATGAGCTTCATCTGAAAATAAGATTTTTCGGTAAAATTCTTCATTTCCTGCCAAACAATCTTTAGCCCATTGGGCGAAGCGAAAGCATATCGGATGATGTTCCAATATTAAATGACAATGTTCAACCTTTCCAATTAAACCAGAAATTTGAAAAAATTTTCAGTCCTTTTTTTTACAACCCTACTTATAGATACGCGAGTAATTTCAATTAGATGACTGGTTGTAGAGTTTTCCAGGCCGCGATACTAGCTAAATATTAGATCAGTTCAAGACGTGGCGGATATCAAAATCAGTACAATCACGCCAGGTGAAATCCAAACTGGTAATACTCGTAAGTTGTAAGAAAGCTTTAAGTGTTTTGCCATGTGAAACGAACCGAAATAGCAGATAATCAGGCTTGTATTGGCTCCGCAGATGCTGACAATTCTACAAAACTCCAGTTCTTTTATCGTTAACGGTCTTTAAGTAGCTTGGATGTATGACAATAAGAAAAGAACATGCTCAGATACCGATAAAAATGGCATCGCAAGAACTCTGCGAACTACGTTACACTAGAATATAACCACATATACAAAGTGGCTGATGAAAGCCGCTACCAAAAAAAAATTAATAACTTTTTTTCATTTAATGAATCTAGTTTATTTTTTTTATTATTTTGCAGATTGATTTTTAGATTTAACAACAATTGATAACTGGGCCACTGAAACAAGAATATGGATTGCCCGCCGCTATCATGCACTGGAGTCCGTAGTTTCGTTTCAAAGAGAATATAGGACCATAATGAGACTTGTTAACGATTTTGCCGAGCATGGGACAGTCAACAGAAAATCTTATCATCGAAACCCCTAAGTTCGGAGGAAGGAAACAATCGCTGCTGTATCTGCTGCCATACAAAACAATCCAAGAGTTTCAACAAGAAGCTTATATGCTCAGTCATTGCAGTCAATTTTGCACAAAGATTTGGACTTATTCCCATATAAAATTCAAATGGCCAACAAACTGAACTCATCAGACCTCCCGATTCGCTTGAAATTTTGCCAGAAGATGCTTTAAATGGTGGAGAAAACCGAAAACATGTTTCATGTCTGACGAGGCCCATTTCGATATGGAGTGCATTCAACACAAAGATACTCCATGAGACGGAATTGCATCCACTTTGAGTCACAATGTGGTATGCAGTTGTATCACGCTGTATTGTAAGGCACTAGTTCTTCGAAGAAAACGGTCACACCGTTATGGTTACTGGAGACCGTAACCTTGAGATTTAACATGAATAAAAGAAAAATGAATCCTATACACTGAAAAAAAGTTATTTAATGTTCTAAATGTAGCAATATTCATCAGCCTCCCTGTAAATGTTTATATTAATAACCACGTCTGGTCAAAACCGATTAAAAGCAAGATCTCTGTAGTCTAGGTTAGACTAGAGCGGTATCAAATTTAAAATCGTTATCAAGAAAACATGAAATTGTTTAATTTCTGAAACTATGGATATTTGACGTGAGTATCCAATAAATTTTTTGTTAATAAAAAAATTGTAACGGTTTGAAATTATGGCTTATGCGGGTTTTAAGCGGATATTCCGCTTATGAAAAAACACAACGAGTGTGTATAACATTGAACGTTGTTACATTATAAAAGTCAAACTCAAAACTTAAGTGTTGCAATGACCTTTCTGTTGGTTGGGTATGACATCAGAATAATCGATAGTCACAACTTTCATGGCATTCTTTCTGCAAGAAAAGAGAGTCAATCAGCCAGGCCAGTCCCGACCAGACGTACGTACGAGTATTTATAGATACGAATGAATCTTATGAGATTTTATTATTAATTCACTCTGCCATGGTGCAGACAAATGGAAACATAACACGGTCGATATTCATCGCGAACGGTTCATTATTTGAGAGATAATACGCGCGGGTTAATCAATTTTGCATTCTTCATTGAAGACATTAAATAAATAAACAAAATCAAAAGAATAAGATGAAAAATTGTATACATTTTACAATATGGTGCTTTCTATTGGATCATTATGTGCAGAAGGTTGGTGGATTATGAACTTTTGTATTAATTCCTTTAATATCAAAGGGAAGAATGTCAATTTGTACAAGGAAGAATAATCTCGATTATCTTCGGTCAAACTGACAGTGATAATAATGACTATAATTGCTGGTGTTTTTATAGTCATTCTGATTAAAACAAAACCTCAGGTGAATTTAAATAAACATTAATGTTTTTAAAGTGAGCCGATTTTAGGTGCTCATTAAAAAAAAGTTTGCCGTCGTATAAAGCAGCTAACATAACAAAAAATTACAGCTGTGAAAACAGTCTAAACTTTTAAGCCTAAAGCCTAAAATATAAAAATAATGATCAGCTAAATAAATGGCTGATAAATGCAATGTTTTTATATAAAAAAATACGCATGTACATTTTTTCCCCGAAAACCGAAATTTTTTTACAACTGTGTATAGTGGGTCAAATGTTGATTAAAACCAAATATCGATGTGATTTCACAGAACTTGTTTGATACATTTTCATGCAAAAATGCCACCATAAAAAGTGAATTTTTAAACATGGAAAAATTCGATCATCATTATGTGATAAAGTATTGTAATTTAAAACGTCTCGCTTAAACCGATACAATTGTCCAGCTGGATTTTACTCTGACAGTCTGCTACTACGTTTACATCGTTATTGAGAGGCACAATTTAAAACATGCGTAATGGGGCATTCCAGTGTTCGATTAATGGAAAAGACGAAAATGTATAAAAGAAAAAAAGTTGTCACTTTAAGAACTACAGGTACCTCGGAAAAATGAAACATTTTTGAGTATTTGATTAACGGTGGAGGCTATACACGATTCGGCCTGGCTGATCCTAACGACGTTTTACTTGTTTCAAATAAGGTCTCGTTCTACATTGAAAAAATCATGTATGGAATAGCACATACTTTTGACAGCCCGTCGCGTTTTTTGCATTTAGTGCGTCAAACGGTCGGTCTAACTTTTGATGACACGGTCCAATAAGTGCGGCTTGATGAAAATAGCATCTTGAATGCTTGCCTCGAGCTCCTCCCAATAAATTGGTATTATTTACATCAACTAACGAAATGACGTATTCCCAGAGAAAAAAATTAGGGATACGAGGATTGCTATATATATTTCTGGCGCCATCTGACATTTGCATTGAAAAGCTTCACATTTTGTTAGCATCAATCCCACGACAGTTTGTTCTATGCACCGGATTGACCCGAAGCAGCAATTCACGTCGGCACTATGTGTGCCGCTACAACAACAACAACATTTTTTAGCATAAACGTACTCAGAACGTTTTGACGTACGACCATCATTTGTGTTGTTTGCAGTGTCTTAAAAAAATCAATTTGGCAAAAAAATGGAATTAACTCATGAACATTTTCGTGCAATCATTTTTCACAACTTTTGACGACAAGAGTGCATCGATGAACTTAAATCTTTGTATGGCGATGAAGCACCATCCATGAAGCACTGTGAAAAACAGGTTTAATAAATTCAATCGTGGCCGACGCTCGCTCATAGGCGAAGGTCGTCTAAAAACGGTCGTTGTGCCAGAGAACATTGATGCGGTGCGTGAACTGATAATGCAAGATCGTCATTTGACATACCGTGAGATAGAGGCATCCTTGGGAATTTCCTCCACCAGCATACATTCGATATTGCATGAACACCTGGCCTCGTTGGATCCCGCACAATTTGACAATCGCTCAAAAAAATCGTATCGGTTGGAGCAAAGAAATTTTGAAAAAATACGATCGCGGTGCTTCAAAAGACGTTTATAAGTTCGTCACAGGTGACGAATCATGGATCTATGCGTATGAGCCCGAAACAAAACAGAAATCGACCGTGTTCGAAGACGAGCCAAATCCAACGATAGTTGTTCGTGGAATAAACACTTCGAGGCAAATGGTCGCTTTTTTCTTCGCCAAAACTAGACATGTGGCGACTGTTCCGCTTGAGCAACGTAGGATGGTCAATTCTGAGTGGTACACCACAATTTGTTTGCCTGAAGTATTCGTAGAAATTCGAAATACGAACAAGAGAAGACGAATCATTGTGCACCATGACAATGCGAGCTCTCACACATCGGCTCAAACCAGCGCCTTTTTGACCGGCCAAAACGTCGAATTGATAGCTCATCCGCCGTACAGCCTGACTTTTTTTATTCCCGCACATCAAGAAAAAAAATGCGTGGTCATCGATTTTCGTAGCCAGAAGATGATGTTGAAGCGTTTAAAAACCATGTTTTAGAGGTGTCTCAATCGGAGTGGAAAAAGTGCTTCGACAATTGGTTTGAGCGCATGCAAAAGTGTATTCTTTGAAAAACAATAAAAACCATTTTTGATGATAAATATTGGCATTTTCATTATTAGGCCAGAAATATATATAGCAGCTCTCGTACAACGATGTAGAAATAAATTAACTAATTTAAAAAAAATGCCTATTTTTTATTTTCAGTCATATGCTTACCACGACCACAGACAGGTACCTAGAGGCTCGCATACTCCTGTATCCAATAATAGGAGATTCAATGACTACAATAACAACCACTATAATGGCTATGTACATCACCAAGAGCAGCAACAAATGTTGGGCAATGGTTACAAATCCCAACAACAAATGTCCGCACAATATCAGTACCAGACGGAACCACCCGTTGTCGGTTCTGGAGAAGTCTGGCATGAAAATTATGGACCCGTTCAAATTGAATATCAACCTCAAATAGCGTCAGAATCCTCGAATTATGTATCTCATGACATGACCACATATCCATATCCACCAGTTCTATATGTCTACGAACAACAACAAATGCAACACAGTGGGTTACTCTCTGATAACAATCAATACTCACATTATCCAGACATACAACAGCAATATCAGAACTCGAAGGTGGATATGAATGGCTATGCATTTGATAGGAGTCAATATCAGTATCAAGATGGCTCAGAGCAGATGCAAGATCAGTATGCTAGTGCTTATGCTGTGCCATTGCATGGACGGCAAACACAAGGACTGAGCACAGCATTTGGACAAACAGTTCAAAGAACCAATAGCGAATGGAAACCGAAGCGGCCAAATATTGAAGAAACTGCTTCGAGTCAATACAGACAACAGCCTGAAACGCCACAGATCCACCAGCTACATCATGTAATTACGAGTACTGATTACAACCATACAATACGAAGTAATGGATCCCAACATCCGACTGACAACTCTCAACATGTGCTTTTGCCGTCAGCACCACCAGTTCTGCAAAAGCTGACCGATGGTCTATGGAAAGCCAATCCCGAAACAATGCACGAATCCACCAGAGTTAAGGCGGCGTCTGTAGCAACCGATACAGGTATTAAATTTAATATGAAATTATATCTGTACCATCATTTCATGCTTTTGCCTTGAGGTATTACAGCATTCCGTGATCATTAGGTGACATGCCACAACATGTTAGGGAAAAAGTCTATGGACATTATGAAACATTTTGTGTTGGCATAATAGTTGTGTTTGATTGGTACTCGCTTATTAAATGATTAAGTGGTCGCTTAGGCGATAACTTCAAAACTTTACGAAAAACTTTTAAATTTCTTTGTATAGAAAAACTGAGTATAGAAAAACATGCATACGAAAAAATTATTCAATAAATACGAGTACTATAAGCGAGTAATAACCAAGCCCGAATAACTTTTTTTCCCCAAAAATTTTGTATGATTTAACAAAAGAGTTTTCTTCCACGAAAAACTTTCGATGGATTTGGCTCGTCTTCGAAGACCCTCACGGTCATTTGCTGTTTTGTTTCGGGCTCATACGCATAGATCCATGATTCATCACCTGTGACGATCTTATAAACGTCTTTTGAAGCACCGCGATTGTATTTTTTCAACAATTCTTTACACCAATCGACACAAGCTTTTTTTGAGCGATTGTGCGGGATCCAACAAGAACAAACCCTTTTTACGGCCAGGTGTTCATGCAATATCGAATGTATGCTGGTAGAAGAAATGCTCAAGGATGCCTCTATCTCACGGTATGTCACACGAAGATCTTGCATTATCAGTTCACGCACGGCATCAATGTTCTCTGGCACACAACGGCCGTTTTTGGACGACCATCGCGACATTCGTCTTTAAGCGAGCGTCGGTCACAATTTATTTCATTAAACCAGTTTTTCACAATGCTATGGTGCTTCATCGCCATACAAAGATTTTAGTTCATCGATGCACTCTTCTCGTGATAATGAGTTAATTCCTTGTTTTTGCCAAATTGATTTTTTCAAGTCACTGTAAACAACACAAATGATGGTCGTACGTCAAAACGTTCTGAGTACGTTTATGCTAAAAAATGTCAAACTTTCGAATGGAAGTTTAAGATGGCGCCAGGCAACACTTAGTGTTGCCTATGCCAGAAATATATATAGCAATCCTCGTATGGGAAAGGTTGAACATTGTCATTTAATATTGGAACACAATATCATTTACCTTATCACATCAACTCAATTTTCCAGTACATTTTCGATTGTTTCGGGTCGAATCTCTTCAGTGGCAACTTCGATTCCATGTTTCAACGCTTCAATGGTATCTGGATGCTTTGCGTAACATTTATAAACCAAAGGGCATCACAATTTCGGCTAATTAGTTGAGTTTTAAAAACAGTGCGTAAAATATCGATGGTTGCGTTGGCTGTATGACATGTGGCCTCGTCTTGATGAAACCAAATGTCGTCCATGGCATTCTCTTGAATTTTTGGAAACAAAAATTCGTTTAGCATGACGCTCACCGTTGACTATATCGGCTTCAGTTCTTGAACCAATTTAACTTTAAACCAAAATTCTTCTAAAGGGTGGTTAAATTTAAAGGGCCGTTGTTGAATATGACCAACACCTAAACGTACAATTTTTTTCTGCATTTCATTTGATATTTCTCAATTTCAGACAAACTCAATTTGCACCATGGAAAGATAAACAAGCGAGAAACGCGTTAAAGTTATTTAGGCTTATTATGAAAATGAGCGTCCAAATCTAAATGCATATCATGCACTTCGTGATTTTTTTGATCATTTTAATCGCCTAAATGTGCGTACAATCGTAAAAATCGTGCACAAATTTGAACAAACCGGGTCAGTAGGAGATGTGAAAACACCAGTGCATGCTCGTACAGCTTGTACTGCAGAAAATATTGCTGCTGTTCGCGATAGATAGTGTGGCTGAAGAGCCGTCAACCTCAGCTCGTCGTCGTGCCCAACAATTGTACCTCTCACGCGCGTAGTTGATGAACATTATGCATAAAGACTTCCATTTAAACGCTTACAAGGTGCAATTGACTCAAGAGCTAAAGCCTCTTGACCATTCCAAACGTCGTCAATGGTCAGAATGGTGGCAAGAAATGGCAACTGTGGATGATCGGCCCTTAAAATTTAACCACCCTTTAAAAAAAGTGCGAGAAATATTTAATTATGAGAACGATGACGAGTTGATGTTGATGGTTGCTGGATAGACATTCTCAGCCACAGCAGTAATGTCTTCAATTGAACGCACTGGTCTAGAACGTACTCAGGTTGGTTGAATTCGCTTTACAAATTGACGCACAAACTGAACTAAAGGCCAATCTCTTCTCGAAAATTTTCCACGTAATTTATTTAAAGTTTGCGGTAAAGACTCACTTCTTTAGAAGTTTCCCAATTCTCTTCGGGAGTATAGCGTCTCATTTTGCAAATGTGAAATACAAACCTGTCGCATATTCTCTTCTTCAAACAGCCCCAAAGATAGAATTCTAGGATGGTCTGGCGATCTTGCTGGCTATGGGAAATCGTAAAACGGGAGACTACGCGACAAGGAAACTGTCTCGCTCTTTCGAAGTAAAACGCTCCCTTCATTGTCTGCTTTTAAGCTGCAGCTGTTAGGTTTACAAAAGTCAAATATGATTGGCGTACGACGATTTAGGGTGATTAATTTTGCGCCACCTTGTACTTCATGCTGGAGTTACTCGGTAGGGACATAAATACTGTTACAACATTGTACACACCCATTTCAATAGTAGAACTGAACATACCCCGTTAATGTCAATAGCGTTAGTCTGTAACGGGATTTTAAAATTGTTTCAATTTTCATCATGAAGTGAGAACCGTATCGAAAAAAACGATATTTTCAAAACGCTCCGGCCACTAGGGGTTAGCCACATGTTCGTCTACCGATGCATACAATTGTTTGAGGAGACTGGAGATGCGAAAGACCGCCACCGGTCGGGCCGCCCACGATCTGTTCGAGCAACGCATGTCATCAAAGCCGTTAAATCAAGAATTCACAGTAATCCGCTCCGAAAACAAAAAATCATGGCCCGTGAGATGAATATCACGCAAAAGTCCATGAGTCGAATTATTAAAAAAGACTTGGGGCTTTCAAACGACGTATCGGACATTTGTTGACTGCAGCTTTAAAAAAATAGGATTGAAAAATACAAACGTCTTTTCGTGAAGCACGATGAAAAAATTTTTACCGTTCAAGAAAAATTTAACAAGCAAAATGATAGAGTGTATGCGCGGTCATCTAAGGAAGCATCGGAACTTATCCCAAGGGTGGAAAAGGGTCATCACCCAGCTTCAGTCATGGTTTGGTGGGTGTCTCTTACGATGGGGTCACTGACCTGCATTTCTGCGAACAAGGAGTCAAAACATCGGCCAAAGTTTACCAAGAAGCCGTTTTGGAAGCTGCTGTGAAGCCTCTTAACAATTCCCTGTTCCAAAACCAGCCATGGACTTTCCAGCAGGATTCTGCGCCGACCCATAAGGCTAAAGTCTCAGGCCTGGCTTCGAAACAATTTGCCGGCGTTCATTTCCTCTGAAGAGTGGCCCTCAGGCAGTCCAGATTTGAACCCATTGGATTACATATTGTGGACGGTTTTAGAGAACAAGGTGAGTCACAAAAGATACCCCAACATTGGATCTCTTAAGACTGCTTTGGTTCGAGCTGCGGCCAATTTTCCAATGGACGAGTTTCGAGCAGCTATTGACGATTGGCCAGTTCGACTTAGGGCGTGAGTAAAGGCAAAGGGCGAACATTTCGAATAATATTTGGTCCAAAACATTCATAACTTTTTATTTTACAGCATAAAACGTGTGTAACAGTATTTCATTTCATTTCTTTATTGACATGTAATTCGAAGCCCATTAGGGCTTATTAAAGCTAAATAACAATATGCATCAAAATGTTAAATAGAACATCATAAACTACTAGAGAAAATTCAGTATAAAATCAAATAAATAATATAAACTAAAAAAAATTCTAATATTTCCTAATAAAAGAGAAAAAAACCTGATGAAAGCATAAAAAAAACATATAAATAAAAGCATTACTCTGTACTTGAACGAAAATGTTCCATTAAATGTTTACGAAATGTCATGGAAGACAAACGTTTTTAAATTGCTTGGCAAAATGTTAAATAGTCGGGCTATTTATGTCCCTACTAAGTAGGGTAATATTTTACAATTACATTAATATATTTTTGCTGACGAATTGTGAACATACTTAAACCCTTTAAATTCATTCTTTGGGGTTTTTTGTTTTTCTATGATTATTTGTTCTTTTTATATCTGAATTAGTGAATTACTCCCAATTCATGTTTTTCTCAAGATCCGGTTTAATGATGTATTTTTTAAGAATTGTCCACATTTCCTATTTTCAGGTTATAACAAAGTGCAGTATTTAAATGGGAAATCAAATAAGCCAAGATTTTAAACCACTTTTATTTCAGGAAACGTATGCGATAACCGTGGACAACTCTCCCCATTGGAGGATACAGAGTATTCGACTATGACAGCGCTCAATAGACAAAAACACAAAATCGAATGCCCCCCAGATGTTCTTGGCATATATCCGCATCCCTTTAGTAATACGCAATATATAAAATGTTTCGATGGCCGTCTACTGATAAAACCCTGTCGTCGTGGTCTTTTGTTTAGTTTGTCACGAAAACTTTGCGATATAAATGAGTACTTGCAGTCCTTCGACACCTCCGTACCTATAGAGCTGCCACAACTACCAAGTCCAATAGACGAAAAGGAATACCACCGGATTCGCAGTGAAATTAAAACGATAAGTAAGTTCGAATTACTCGTATATGTTTATATTTTTCTCTATCTTTTTCTGCGTCATTACAGATGAAACTTCCTTGGAGTGCCCATCTGGGGTCAGTGGTAAATTTGCGTATCCGTTTTTAAGGACAAGATATGTCACATGTGCGAATGGAGTTACGAAGATTGAAACCTGTGCGAGGGGCACTATTTATAGCATACGTGGCAAGATGTGTGTGCCACGCCATAAAGTCGACAGCTTTGATTATGTCCGGGGCATTGGAAATTCGTTCAAATCTTTTGCAAATGGTAAGAGAATTCTAGAAAATATAACATGAAAACAAAAACACTTCAAACTGGTAATTCCCTATGTTCGGCCGCGCCGAATTTTAAGTTTATCCCATCATAGAGTAAGTTTAAAATTTATATTGACAAAATATGAGTGCGATTTCTGGAGGGAGGGAAAATAACATCCAAAAAGTATTAGAAAGAAATCTATTGTGTTTCCTCGGACTTTTTACAAGGGAAGTTAAAAAGTTGACGATCTGGACAGGAGTACTCAAAACTGCCAGGTTTAAGCTCGATACACTTGGCCCAGCGCTTCTCCAATTATATTTGACCTTCTTGTAGGATCCTTCAAAAATGCAAAACATTATTTGATGTAAATTTCTATCCACCAAGCCATTTGCCTTAGCTTAGGAAGAGGAAATAGTAACAGGGGGTGGTTGAGTAAACGATTTTCGTCAGGGTATTATAACTTCATACTAAACGAAAGGTTTATTTTTACCGACCGACTGTTAACCACTTGAAATCAAAGTACAGGTTGCAAATATAGGGTGGGCGATTTAACATTTTAAATTTGAATCGGCTGTAAAAAAGTACTGACAATTTTTTTTAATTTCTGGATTTATTGGAAAGGTTGAACTTTTTCATTTAATAATGATGCGTTTTCGCTTCGCCCAATAGGCTGATGATTGTTTAACAAGAGATGAAGAATTTTACTGAAAAATCTTGATTTCAGTTGAAGCTCATTTTATCTTGGTGGCTGTGTCAACAAGCAGAGTTTCCTCATATGGGATTTAGAAAACACACGTGACTATTGATTGAAAAGCCAATGCATCCACATGAGTCACGTTTTGGTGTACAATTTGGGCTTATGGCATCATTGGGCAATTTTTCTTCAAAAATGATCAAGGAGCTGCCATTACCGATGAACGATGAGCGTTACCGAGCCATGCTGAAAATTCAAGAGAATGACATTCTGAAAATTCAAGAGAATGACATTTGGTTTCAACAATACGGGGCCACACGTCCCTCAGCCAACTCAACTATCGATATGTTACGCATTGTTTTTGAAAATCGAATTATCAGCCGAAATTGTGATGTCAATTGGCCGCCTCGGAGCTGTGATTTGAGCCCTTTGGGTTATTTTCTGTGGGAAGCCATTAAGGATAAATGTAACGCAAAGCACCCAGAGACAAGTGAAGCGTTCAAGAAATTCGACCCGAAACAATCGGAAATGTACTGAAAAATTGGTTCGATCGGATGAGATAGTCAAATGAATGGTATTGTGTTCCGTGACAAAGTTCAACTTTCCAATAAAACCAGAAATTTGAAGAAAAAAAACACAGTGCATTTTCAACAGCCGATTCAAATTTAAAATGTTAAATCGCCCACCATCTATTTAAGCCGGTCCTGTTAAATTTAGCTTGGAATTTTAAGAGGGCAAATAGCCCGTTTCATATAGTTTCCTAACGATTTGGGTTCCTGTCGCTAAAGTCACAAATTAAATCCGATCAAGCTCAAATTTCCCGTAAGAACATCCAATAAAAAATCTTGGGTTAATTGGTGTTTTAAAGTCTTTTTCGTCTATGGGAGATCTGCTTCGATATCTAGGTGGAGGAAACGCGCCATTTGAACTGGATGCGTCCACAGAGACCTGGGGGACAGCTGAGTGGGCTTGGCCGGACAATTGAAGAGGTGCAGCACATCATGTGGTCCCTGATGGCAGACGGGACAGATGTCCGGAACGTTAGCATCAATTCGTGCCCTGTAAGAATTGAGGCGACTGCACCATCCAGATCTCAGCTGCGCCAGAACAACGCGCGTCTGTAGAGGTAGTACCTTTTCCTCAGGTGAAATCTCCGGGGGGTGCTCCCCTAGCACTACATGCACAGGGTAGCTAGACACTGCTGCTGCGACTTCATCGGCGTGAATGTTGTTCAAACCTGCCTGATAGTTTCGATTATCTAAAGGTTTTTTCTTATACCGCTGGACCTTTCTCTCTAGTTAGATCATGAAGATCGTACCTGATCTGCCAGGGCGGATGCCTTCTGTCCAATAGATGGTGGTTAGGATGACTGCTGCGAAAACACCCTAGCAGGTATTGCTTAGACAGCAGGAAATTGTGTCTGCGCACGGTAAGGACCTTCGTCTCCTCATGTAGATGGCCCTCAGAAGACATAAGAAGACACCCTGTTGATGTTCTGAGGGCGGCATTTTGGCAAGTCTGAATTTTCTTCCACTGCGTCGTACTCACGTTCGCCGACCATACAGGTGCTGCGTAGTTTGCTACAGACCGATCTATCGCTTTGTAAGAGGTCAACAAGGTTTCTTTGTGGGCTCCCCAAGTACTGCCGGCAAGTGACTTGAGGACCTTGTTCCTACTTTGGAGTTTATCGCAGATGTGTTTTTTGTTCGACCAATAAGGTCCTTAAGAACCTTGTTCCTATTATCGCAGATAGCGGTAGCAAGTACAGAGGATCGGAAAGGCTGCCCAATGTGACCCCAAGGATTTTGGGGTAGTCGGAATGTTGACGTCATCGATTATATTCCCCACATTGAAAAAGCGTGCTCAGTACTTGGGGAGCCGTCAAAGAAACCTTGTTGACCTCTTACAAAGCGATAGGTCGGTCTGTAGCGCACTACGCAGCAGTGGTGTGATCGGCGAACGTGAAAACGACGCAGTGGAAATAGATTTCAACTGAGAAGACGCGCGTGGTTCTGGCTCAGCTGAGATCTGGATGGTGCAGCGACACAATTCTTATTGAACACTTATTGATGCAAACGTTTCGGACATCTGTCCCGCCTGCCAT
The DNA here is from genome assembly GCA_963513945.1 of Hydrotaea diabolus. NCBI lineage: Eukaryota > Metazoa > Arthropoda > Insecta > Diptera > Muscidae > Hydrotaea > Hydrotaea diabolus. Next base: position 110,064,870 of record OY740719.1, on the reverse strand, counting down.
CAGGGACCGCAAGTTAAAACTATACCTGGGAAATTTAAAGCGTATTAGTGCATGTTTTTATACAGCCTTGCTCAAATCGTTGCAAGATCAGCATCTGTTTTTATAAAGTCCCTGTGAAAAGGTCCGTTCCGAACTGTGATCCTACCTCTTTACAAGCAACATTTGACATCCGATGTTGATGAAGTTTAGCATAGTGTGTTATTAGTGATCCGACAGCAATTCTAGTAGAATAAGGCCATATCAGTACATATTTTCATATAGACCCTAAATAAAGATTCCCAGTGTTGAGGTCCTTTCGCTCTAGAAGTCACATATTATATATATCTTATTTTCCTCTAACTTAGCATAGTACATTATGAGCATGTTAAAACTTCTTACTTAAGTCTCACAACATCATATTACGAAACAAGGGCACTTTTCTTAAATCAGTAAGCTGTGCACAATTCATTTTTAATACTCACTGACCGGGTCTTACTGAGTAACGCCGGCTCAGAACGGCAAATGCATTTTTATAAAAAAAATATGGCTTAGAGATAAATCTCTCACTCTTTAAGTTGCCTTCATTTACGATTTGGAAGCCCGCCGTTGAATTCATGTTAGATGTCCTTACCCCGGGTTTAACCTGGGTTAACTGGCGAAATATTCGTGCCCACGATAGCCCACAAGATAAAACCATCACTGAGGCACAATTACACTCAGAGACTCGGATCTCTGGCAGCTGTCACTAACTGCGCAGTCTATGTTACTAAGAGCGATAGGTAATTCTTTCATCAGTGCTTAACTTTGCAAAAATGGCAACTATTCTTTTCCCAGACAAGGCAGTCTGGGATTAAGCGGAACCACTACAAGGTATCTATGGCCGATGGCTCAAAGAAAGGAAGTAGGGACAGGAGGTGGTTTTTATATAAACGAATTTCAAATACGCGAGTCATATCGACTGAATAGTTGCAGTGTTTTCTGGTCGAGCTACTTGCTCAAGACAACCCAGCTTATTTTCTTTGACAGAATAACAAAGATCCCGAATAACAAAGATTTTAACTTTTATGTGGAAAGTCAGACAGCTTTGAAGGCTGTACAATCCTGCCTGGTAAAATCCAAACTGGTTAAGAGTTGCAAAATGCTATACTAAGCACCTTTACTAACCGGACTGTCAGACTATATTGGGTTCCCGGCCACAGTATGTAATGTTAAAGGAAACAAGCTGGCAGATGAACTGACACGTCTTTCCTCGTCTGAGGATGCTGCAGATGATAACAAACCCGTAAACCCCACCTTCGGGCAGTTAGAAACAAGGATTATACCAAGGTAAACATAGCATGGACTAAGACTCTGTGGCCTAAACTAGACAAAAACATAACCAAAGCTTTGCTTGAAAACCACAAAGTAATGTCAGAGTGCTCGTAGGTGTCCTAACGGGGAATCGTACTTTTAGATGACTAGAAAATTGCAGGTGGATTTTTTTTATTGGGCAGTGCATTGCGTTGGTGAGTGGAAAGTAGGGGATTAGAGGGGGGAAAGAGGAACTAATGTTTATTGACATTTGTCTTGAATTTCTGGATGTCGTAATTGATGGGAAATACATTTGCCGGAAGTCGATTGCACATACGGACAGTACGGGCAAAAAACGAATTCGATCCGTAGTGTATAGTGTGGTCAACTGGCCAATCGATAACAAACGGGTGTGAATTTCTGGAAAGTCGCGTATTCCTGGCGAACATCCTAACATCAGGAATAAGTCGACGGATGTCAGCGGAGAACACAACATGGAAGTAACGATAGAACAGCGATACACATCCCACATTCCGACGATGCTCGAGTGAGACAATTGAGTTGGATACCCCACTGTCACCTATCAGCACCATTGCTCTCCTTTGAACACGGTCAAGTAGCTCCAAGGATGATTTTGGAGCACCTGCCCATAGATGGGAGTTGTATTCCATCTTAGGCCTGATATAGGTCGTATAGATGTTGAAAATATCGGAAGGAGTGATTTATTTCTTGCACCGCTTTAGAAAGCCTATACACGTGAGTGGTTCTTTCGACACTTCAAATATATGTCTCGCCCAACGAGCGTCACATTGTATTTTCATTTGCCAGAACATCAAGAGCATCTGATTGTTCAACATCCATACCATCGATAGAAATTGAAGACATTGTTGGGTCGGCGAATCACTTGTGAGACAACAAGCAGCAATGCGTCTTGCGCGCATTTAAATCCACTCTGTTCATTCGGCTCTAGTCGGAAATAACCTGTAAATCCCGGCAAAGTATCTCATCCATTAATCGCTATCTCTCTTCAATATCTTGAAGACTTGGCCTATGGTTGAATAAATAAGAATGGCAAAGGTTGCTGGCATCCGCAAAGGAGTAGATTGGTTTCACGGTCTGACCCAACATGGTAGTATTCGACGCCGCCTGTGTGAGGATGAGATGTACCGCGTAATAAACTTTTTAATTCTAGACACAGCTACAAGTCCTTCTAACCTAGCCGCAAGCTAAAGGTTCCTTTCTATTCGAGGCCCTGTTGCTCTACCAGTCAATTTTGTATTTGAAAATACTCCTGTATAATAAACCCAATACTTGTTGAGGCTTTTATAGCACCAGCTAAATCACACGCTTGTAATTGGTGATCTTTCAAAATTATCTTATCACTGCCATTTTTAACTGTTTCTTGGGTCAACCTTTCAGGGTTTTCATCAATTGTTCAGAAGCTATGTACAGTAGTATCAAATAGATATACTAGTATATTTTTTTTGAAAATAATTTCGCAACTTGTTTTTCTGGGCGAACCTCAAAAGTTGATCACCGAGGCTACGATTGAAACAATTGCCAAAGTTAAAATTGTGTACCGATTGAAGAGCCACTTTTTGTGGGGATAATGCTAATACCACGATGGCCACTTTTTACTCTTAGGTCCGATTCGACTTAATATACTTATACAATATTATAAACTCAATCACATTGCTGTGATTCTACAGTGATGTGATGCAATCCACTTTAACAATTTTTTCCGGTGTTTTTGGGACGAACAGTTCTAATGGAATCGGTCTAATCACAATCTTTCACGAATTAATTCCATCACATCAGACATTATTGAAGAGTAATAACAAATGATATAAGAAAATAAAACAGGTTATACAGTGTGATTCATTCACGATTGGACACCAGCGTATTCCTTGGCTCATTTCATGAAAATATGTCCATCTACGACCATGCCCGAAAATGCAATGGGGCGAAATGGCAGCGGATGGTGGTCGGGGGATACTAGGGTGAAAGTACTAAGTTCTGAACCAGTGGTCGGATTTTTTTGTTTTCCTTAAATATAGCCCTACCTCTTACATTTTCAATATTACCTAAACGAAGTCCAGAGGTCCCCGCTCCAAAGTTATGACTATTTCACTGAAATACAAAAATTTCGGACCTAAGCGAAATTTTTTTTGAAAGCGAAATAACAGCACATATTTATTTGTTTTTGTAAATGAACAGAAGAATAAAAACAAAACATCCGACCACTTCTTCAGAACTTTACAATTTTATCCTTTTTTCGTAAAAAAGCCAAGGAATACGCTGGTGAAATTTGTCTAGTCGTTAATGACCTTGTATAAGTGAAAACTTAAGACTCCAACATTATTTGAAAGAAATTGATTTTTTTTCTTGTTTTTTTAGGATCAACTCTTGGCGTTATTTGTGGCCCACATAGTTACGGCAAATATGCACATCCCGAAAATTTGAGAAAGTTTGTAATCTGTCGACATGGCATCGTCAAGGTGAGAAGATGTCCTGGCGTAATGATTTTCGATATAAACTTAAAAGAATGTATTTAAACGACTTGTAAAACAATTTTAATGAAATAAAAAGATATGTTACCAATATCGAGTTTCTTTTATTGCTTGTAGTCGTATATCTCTAGTGCATGCCACAATAATGCAGGAAGTGTCGACAATCAGCTGATTTTATAGATTTCTCATTATGTTTTTAAGCCAATTCAAAAGAAGCCAAGCTCGAATTCTCCCGATAACTTAAGGCCCATTTCTTTGCTTCCCATCCTGTCAAAAGTCGTGAAAAATATTCTTAAGTGGCAGTTGTTAGACCATATTGAGAGTAAATCGCTGCTAAATGATTGTCAATGTGGTTTCCGGAACGACAAGAATACCTCTGCTCTTTAAATTGGCCTTACTGACTCAATAAGGAAGAATACTCAAGATCAAAAAATGTGTATGGTTTTGTCTTTAGATTTAGAAAAAGCCTTACATAAAGATTAAGTACCTGTAGTTTAATGCTATCTTATTTATGGTGTAGAAAGCGGTTTCTTCGTGTCAATGGAGTCTCATCGTCTGTTTTGTCTGTTAGAAGTGGGGTCCCTGAGGGCTCAGTTCTTGGTCCAATTTTGTTTGTGCTGTTTATTAATGACCTATTCAAAAGTCTAGGCGATTGGTGTACACCATACTCTTTTGCTGATGATGTTCAGCTATTATTTTGCGGTGAAATCCAGTATTTGGATTATTGAGCGTATGGTCTCCAACAAGCTTAGTATAAGTATTAATCCTTCTAAAACTAAAGGCAATTAACAGTATTCATCATCTTCTTCTATCAACCTAGATTTGTAATACAATGGTACGTCTATAGAATTCGTTCAGAGTATTACGTGTTTGGGAATACTACTGGATAACAAATGTTGCTTTGAGCAGCATATTCGTAGTATTGCTTCAGGTATTAGTTTCACACTTCGTCAACTATACAACACCAATTTAGATTTACCTCGTTGGGTAAAAACAAAACTGGTTCATGGCTTAATTATGCCAAATATTTTGTACTGCCTAGAGGTATATACAGGAACTACTCAGAGTAATATGAATATAATAAAGACAGTGCTTCATAGAGTTATGTGTTATTTATATTCTGTTTTTATGCTGTTCCTTTGTGGAATTTGTGCATCTTCGGTTGCTATATATTTTTACAAGATACACAAACCTCAATCTCCTTTGTTCCTAGCAAATTAATTTGTCTTCAGTCACTCAATTCGCAACAGACAGTTGATTATTCCAAAATAATCAACTGTCTGTTATTTCTTAGAGCGTAGGTTTTGAAGTACGCTCTCCAAAACGTTTGTAAAATCTTTGGACGGCACTGCTTCCTGCAGTAGATACTTAGTCATTAAACAAAATAAATATAACCATTATAAGCCATTAACACAGGCATCTTTTCTCATTAACTAGGATTTATTTTTATTTTGTAGTGAAACCAGACTAGGTTCCCCATAATTCTGACATATTGTAAATAGAAGGTATTTATAAAATAGTGTCCATTGGGGAGAGCATGCATGATTCAGTCCAGCCGTGTTCAACAACCATTCTTGTTATTATCTTTTTAATGATTGGACTAAATACTCTAATTTAACAACACAAAGCGAAAAACGTATTTCTTATAAGCAACGTTAAGTTCAAGGTTCGAACGTAGTTCGGGGGCTAATTCGATGAACTTTTACGACTCTTTTCCCTTGTGTAGCCTGTCTTTATCCGAACATATGAGTTCACAAGATTTTAATACTGAGAGCCCAGAGTTTTTTTTGCATCTCGAATGTCGCTCTCCCTCAACAGATAAGAATGTGGATCATACGCTTGAAGATTTTCTTATTGAATTAATTCAGTCGTAAAAGTGCAAAGCCCGAGAGCGGTTGATACTCGAGATTTAAAGGCAAATCAACCATTTTCAATTATTGCCTAGTCAAACAATGCCAAAGCGTGTGTATTTTACAATTTTGTGTATTTTAACGGAATTTTGTGTGCAAAAGGTTGGTAGGGAATTCCAAAGAGTCCGATAAGACTTGTTTTGTTTTTTGCTACGATGTAGGACGATTTGTTACCACTGTACCAAAATAGGGACAGGTTAAGTGAAAAATTTAACGAATGGAATATTTTTGAATATATTTCACTGTTAGCGAATGTTTTTTTGTAAATGTTTCAGTCGATTTATACTTGAACCGATCTGGAGATTTCTTCAGACGAGAAATGAAAATGCACTTTTACCAGGTTCCGTAAGCAATGAAAACGTTTTTTTTAATGCACTGTGCAATAGATTTATATAAATAACGAGGAATTTTACTTATTTTCCGTACAAGATTAAAATGAATTTTAAATTTGTAAATAAAGGCTTTATATTATTTTTAATAGATGCGATTAATGCGGGCAAGGCTTATACAGTATTTTCAATTTTTAGACGACAAAAATCACCGACGGCTTCTAAAAAGTGCAAAAACGAACCAAAGTGAGGGTACAAATTAATTAGAACAAAACAAAAGCAAGTACAAAAAGGCTAAGGGCGGACTTGGCCGACTATTGGACACCCTACAAGGTCAGACTGAACATGTTAAAGAAAGTATTTGTAGGGCTATAGGTCGCAAATGCACATTCACCTACCATGTGCAGATCACATAAGTTCCGCAAACAGCACAGCACAGCACAACAACAGTCGCTGCCTCAACTAGAACAAGCCTAACGTCAGGGCGGTCCTCGTGGCTCTTGACATCACTAGGCCTTTAACACGGTCAATCATGCCACTTATTTCGAGCGAATCGCATCCCTTCCGCCTATTTTGAAAAGTTGGGTAGTAAACTATATGCGTGGGCGTCAGTCGTGTAAAGAATTTAGAGACAGAAAGTCTAGGCCCTAAAGAGATAAAAAAAGGTAGTTCTCTAGGATGGGGTAATATCTCTGTTCAACTGTTTACCTCTAGCTTTCTAAAATTCCTGCACCGTCAGACGCCGTTAAAATTGTGCCGTAAGCTAATGACTGCACAATTCTGGCGTCCGGTCCTAAAGTGGATGACGTATGCGATAAAATTACCAGTTGCCTCACTGATTTAGCACGCTTCTTCACTGTGAGGATTATGAAAATATCCGCCTCCAACTCGTCCGCCACATTCTTCACTACATAGACCGCAGAGTTGCGGTTGTCACTTATGCGAAAGTCGATGACGTCACTTTTTGGACTAACAACTACCCAAAATCCTTGAGGTCTCGATGGACTTTGGCCTTTTCCGAGCCATTGCACATTCTATAGCTATCTACGAACCCCAAGTCACACCCCGACAGTATTTGGGATGATGGCAAATAAACCTTTTTGACGTATGACGCAGTGGAAAAAAAATCTGAATAAGCAGTATCTTTGGTGTCTTCGCAGTAGTCATCCCAACCACCATCTATCTCATGGACATGGCGCCTTTATCTAGGCAGATTAGGCACAATCTTCATTATCTAGAGAGTGAGGTCCGGTGATACAAGAAAGCGTCTTAAGTTCATCAAAACTATAAGGCAGGTCTAAACGACATTCACGCAGATGAAGTCGCATGACAGTATCCAGCTAAAGCTTGAATGTAGTGCAAGGGGAACGTCCTCCCGAGATTACACCAGGAGATAAGACGGCTTTGTTGTCTAAGCAGTATCTGCTTTGGTGTCTTCGCAGTAGTCATCCCAACCACCATCTAATGGACAGGGCGCCTTTATCTAGGCAGATCAGGCACAATCTTCGTGATCTAGAGAGTGAGGTCCAGTGAAACAGGAGAGCGTCTTAAGATTATCGAAACGACATTCACGCAGATGAAGTCGCATGGCAGTATCCAGCTATAGCTTGAATTTAGTGCAAGGGGAACATCCTCCGGTGATTACACCAGGAGATAAGACGGCTTTGTTGTCTAAGCAGTATCTGCTTTGGTGTCTTCACATTAGTCATCCCAACCAGCATCTCATGGACAGGGCGCCTTTATCTAGACAGATCAGGCACAATCTTCATGATCTAGAGAGTGAGGTCCAGTGAAACAAGAGAGCGTCTTAAGATTATCGAAACGACATTCACGCAGATTAAGTCGCATGGCTGTATCCAGCTATAGCTTGAAGGTAGTGCAAGGGGAACATCCTCCGGAGATTACGCCAGGAGATAAGACGGCTAACGCCACGACAGCCAGTTCTATCGGATCGACCTGAAGGAGAAATTCTTCGGCCAAGGTCTGTCACCCCGGCACTACATGCCGCTACAACAACAACAGCTGTCAAGGCGTTACAAACAATAAAAAAATGTAGTGTTGTATAAGCCTTTATTTTCGTGTCAATATTAAACTTTAAATAATTCCTTAATAATTCAATCACAATATAAAATAACCAGAATTCAGTCTAACGCAGATAACTTTCAATATCCCAATGGTCTAAAAACACCCGATCCCACTTATGGCAGAAGACAACATCAACCAATTCAATCAACAATCTACGCCCCAACACCTACAGAATATTTTTTAGATGCTCAAAAAACTCAATATGATAAAACACAAACGCAGACTAAGAATTCTAAACATTCGACTGGACCACCAGAGCAAGGAGAAATATATATATATCAACAAGAATTAAACGAAGCTATTCAAGGATCTATAAGTTATGAACTAGAAAATGCAGGACAGGAGCAGCAAACTTTTGCGAATAATCAATCACATTTACACTCTGGATCACCATGTTCGAAAAATATTTCTCAAGAACCAAATCAATTATCAGTACAAGACCAGGCGAATGATCTTCCGCTAGCAAGTCTTGCAAACTTTCAAGAAGCCGATGGTCAATTGTCGAATGTGACACAGGAACAACTACTTCTTACATCACCACTACCGCTCGATGATAATTATCAGTATTCGAGTGAACGGTCAACGCAAAATCAGACCAAGGAACTTCGGCAAATATCAAATGAAAACACAGCCAGAGATGAAACGTCGACAGTAGAAGAAGGGCAAATGACTAGTGACTATCACTCCCAACTTAAATATGGACCAAAATCTCTAATTAACAGCTCTAACTACTTGCAAGAAGAGATAAATAAAGAACAGCCAGCAATTCTGGATACTTTACAAGAATCCACAGATAATTTATACACAGATGGACAGATGCAAGAAAGATTGAATGATTTTTTCTTACCTCTTCCCTATCAGGCTAAAAACTACAACCATCCACAGTGGCCACAACCGAAAGATCAGACTAATAGCAATCGGGGGAGTGTCGAAAAAATTCATCATGAACCTACAACTTTTATTCCGAATGTAGAAGAGGTGCCACAAACAATGGATTACATTCATGCACCGCTTTACTCTGGAACGAAATCTCAGACTGAAGATTTCGAATATAGAATAAAGGTACAAGAACCGTTTAAGAGTATTCAGAAGGGTGGCGCAGAAACTGGCCATGAATCGCAAGGTTACATACTAAATATAGGACAGATGCCAATCACAATAGATGACTTCAAATTACCGCTCCTCTCTAGACCAAAGCTTGAAACTACAAGCAACAAAGAACAGCCGCCGCTCCTTTTTGGACCTCCATCCCTGGTTCATGGCTCCAACTATCTAAGGAAGCTACAAACGCCAAAAACAACTACTGAGGTCGACGAAACTGACAAAGAAATCTTTTATGATGCCACTAATGGAGTCCAGAAAGCTTTTAAAGAAACTACCCATGAACCTACAAGCAATAAAGAACAGGTGCCGCTCCTTTCTGGTGTACCATCCCAGGTTCAAGGCTCCAACTATCTTAGAAAGCTACAACCGCCAAAGACAACTACTGAGGTCGACGAAAGTGAGGAAGAAACCTATTATGATGCTGCAGGTTATGGGCCAAGTATAGCAAAGGTGAAGCATACTATTGATGACTTTCAGGCACCACTCGACGCTGGACCACAATCTCAGATTAAAGACTTCAATCACATGAGGAACATACAGACGGCGGATGAGACTCATGATGCTAAGGATACAAAACATGAGACAACAGGTACTGTCGGACAAAAGCATCAAACAATAGATGACTTTGATGTACATTACTCCGGACCACAATTAAACTTTAAAGACTCCACATACATTATGAAGATACAACCGTCAGAACAAGCTAAAGGAGTTCGGGAGACAATTGAAGAAACCAGTTATAAACCTACAGGTACAGTGTCAACTATAGAACAAACCATTGATGATTCACAGGCACCACTCTACTCTGGACCACAATCTCAGATTAAAGACTCTAACTACACAATAAAGATGCAGCCATCAGATCAGACTCATGAAGTTGAAGATGTTGAAAAAGAAACTCACTATGAGAGAAAAAGCTTTGTAGGAGAGGTGCAACAAACAAAAGATAACCTTCAGGCATCAAATAGCATTGGACCACAATTTGAGGTTGAAGACTCCATCTACATTATGAAGATACAACCACCAGAACAGCCTAATGGAGTTCAAGAGACATCCAAAGAAATCAGTTATGAGCCTACAGATAGTGTGTCAAATATTGGGCAGGTCCATACAACTGTTGATGATTCTCAGGCACCACTAGACTCTGAACCTCAATTGCAGATTAAAGACTCCAACTGCATTATGAAGCTACAACCGCCAAAACAACCTAATGGAGCTCAGAAGACAGTGAAAGCAAGTAATCATGAATCTACAGGTCGTATGCCAAACAAAGGGCAGGTGGCAGAAACTATCGATGACTACCAAGCACCACTCGACTCTGGCACACAATTGCAAATTAAAGACTCCAACTATGTACTGCAACCAGAATGGACTAATGAAACTTATCTTAAACCTACAGGCCATATGGCTACTATAGGACAGGTGCAGAAGAGCATATATAAATCGCCACTTATTTCTGGACCACCAACTCACAATAAGGACTCCATTAACTTCATGCAGATTCAACTAACAGAAGAAAAGAAAGAAGTCCTGGAGGCTGACGAAGAAACTCATCACGGAGCAAAAGGTTATTTGGCGAATATAGGAGAGCCGCCACAAAACATAGATGACTTTCAGGCACCACAACACGCTGGACAACAAAATCAGATCGAAGACGCCATTTACACCGTTAAGACTCAACCCACAGAGCCTGCTAATGGAGTTGAAGAGACGGAGGAAGAAACCTTCCATGAACCTACTGGCTGTGTTCTAGATATAGAAGAAAAGCAACAAGCAAAATATGTCTTTAATACACCAATCTATGGAGTGGAAGAGACTGCTGAAGAAACATACCATGAGCCTACAGGCTGTGTACCAAATAGGGGACCACATGATCACGCTGTGAATAATAGGCAAGCTTCACAAGTATTGCCCGGTTTAGAAGCTATGAAAAACAATTCTAAAGATTCTTTAGGGACTCCATCACATGAAACTGCTAATAGACTTCACGAACAAGAACAAGAACCTCTACCTCGCTATGAACTAGCATATCAATCTAACAGCATAAAATCGCCCTCGAGACCAACAGGACGTACTGATGAACTTAAAACTCAGAGATTAGAATCCGCCAGAAATTTGACCAATTTTTGCACACACAAGGTTCCTGGTATGCATGCCCATCCCTACGATTGTTCAAAGTTTATAACCTGCGACTACGGGCGAATGTTTGAAACTATATGTCCGAGTGGAACACATTTCGATGGCACCCTACTAATGTGCGACCACAAGTACAAAGTGCGGTGTGCTAATGAGGTCTTCAAAGAAGCCACACAATCAAGAGGTGTGTAGACTTTAGCGTTTAAAAGACTTTAATGTATAGTACATTTTTTTAGGAATCCTTTGTCCAAAAGGGGCGAATGGCCACTTTCCCTATCCCTTCAGCCGGAGACAATACATTGTTTGCTCCAACTCACAGACTCTAGTGAAAACATGCCCCGCCGGCAAATATTTCAGCGTAACCAGGCTGTTCTGTGAGTCTAACGGCTGGACTGATGAACTGCGAAAGGATACATATAGAGTGTTTACATGTCCAAAAGCTAGTGGCGAGTATTTGTATCCCTTTAATCCTTCACAGTATATCAAATGTCAGCCAAGTCAGATTTTACAAATTATCTCCTGCCCGATTGATCAGTTGTACAGCATAACGCGGAGAATGTGTTTGGCTAAAACTGAAGTCTCCCCATTCGACAGAGTACGTTCGTTACATGAGATTCAGCCACTGGACTCTCAAACTGCTGCAGTGCTGTATGGTCAAATTTATCAAATACAATGCCCCTTGGCAGTGTTTGGAGTATTTCCGCATCCCTTCAAAAATACCGAGTACATAAAATGCTTTGATGGCCATCTGGTTATTAAGCCGTGCCGACGAGGCCTTCTGTTCAGTTTATCGCAGAAGATTTGCGAACAAAGCGAACACCTTGGGCTGCACGATACTAGCGTTCCTCGAGAACTGTCCGATGTGAAACAAACAGTTAATGGAGAGAATAATGAGCCGATGAGTAAGTCTGATAAAAATTATATATAAAAATTATTAATTATATTATAATAAAAATTTTATTTATATGCTATTTTTCAGATTCGACTGTCTTGAAATGCCCTGTGGGTGTGACCGATAGATTTATCTATCCTTTTTTAAATACCAGATACATCCAGTGTTTGAAAGGCGTCCTGGTGGTCGCAACATGTTCGAAAGACGAAGTTTACGCAATTCGTGCTAAAAGATGTGTGCCTCGTATTCAAGTCGACGAAAGGTATTATGTTCGGGGAGTGGAAGTTGCATTTAAAACAGTCTTGAATGGTAGGTTTATCTTTTGTATACTCTTAAAATCAGATCTCAGAATACAAGATTAAGAGTAACCAATGCTGTTCCATATGTTTGGCGGGATGTAGTTATTCTTGGAGATTTTTTCACTGCTATAGCAGAAAAATCCCTTCTCATATGCCAGTAATGAGTCATTCCGTGTCATACCAAACAAAAAATTGCTTGTCTTCTATTTTACTGTCCGACAGTACATATTCACTGACTTAGCACGCTTATTCACAGCCTTACTTTTTACTGTCACTCAATGTGAAAGTGACAACCTTGGGGTCACATTGGACAGCCTTTTTCGATCCTCTGCACATGCTACAACTATCTGCGATAAGCTCAAAAGTAGAAACAAGGTCCTCAAGTCACTTGCCGGCAGTACTTGGAGAGCCGACAAAGAAACCTTATTGACCTCTTACAAAGCGATAGGTCGGTCTGTAGCGAACTACGAAGCACCTGTGGTTGGTCGGCGAACGTGAATAGGATACACTGAAAGAAAATTTAGACTTGCCAGAATGCCTCCATTAGAACATCAACATATTGTCCTCTTATGTCTTCTGAGGACCACCTACACGAGGAGACGAAGTTTCTTAACGTGCGCAGACACAATTTTCTGTTGTCTAATTAATACCTGCTTGGGAGTTTTCGCAGTAGTCATCCTAACCACCATCTCTTAGACAGAATTCACGCTCATAAAGTCTCAGCAGTAGTATCCATCTACATTGTGAATCTATTGCTAGGGGAACTTCCCCCGGCAGTCGCGCGTGGTTCTAACTTAGCTGAGATCTGGATGATCCAGCCGCCTCAATTCTTATTAAGCACGAATTGATGCTAACGTTCACGAAATATGTCACGCCTGCCGTCAGAAACCACATGACAGGATGTACCTCTTCAAATGTCCGGCCAAGCCCACTCAGCTGACCCCCAGGTCTCTGTGGACGCATCCAGTTTAAATGGCGCGTTTCCTCTTCCTGGATATCGAAGCTGATCCCCTATAGAAGAACAGGAATTCAAAACAAAATTCCTGTATATGGTGTACGTCTGAAGCAGGGGGCCAAGTGGGGCCGGACGGTATACGTCTGAAGCAGGGGGCCACTCCCCATGTTTCCTTTTGAAAGGACTCTTAAGTTTCAAAGGATAACATTTTTGAAAAAATATTTTAAAATGCTTTATTTATCCAATGCTTTTTTTATCCGATGTTCAAATGTCATATGTGTGTCATATGAAAGAGGAGACTCGGGGCAAGTTAGTGATATTTTTGTTTTATCGTTTCAATATCCTTCGGAATTGCCATCCAATTTTTTTAAAAAAAAATTAATAGTCGACCTACATTTATGTTACACACGACCAATTTTCACGGGGGATAAGGCTTCTGACGTAGAGGATAGACCATTTAATATTTTAAATTTGAATCGGCTGCAAAAAAAGTACTGACAACTTTTTCAAATTTCTGTTTTTTTTTTTGGAAAGGTCGAACTTTGTCAATAAAATTATGGATCGATGCGTTTTCGTTTCGCCCAATGGGATGAAGATTGTTTGACAGGTGATAAGGAATTTTAACGAAAAATCGTGTGGCCACATAAAAATGTGGCAAATATTTTTTATGACTACAGTTCCTCTTTAAATATTTTTTGTCCGGTTTTACATGGAATGACTCTAACACGAGTGTTTAGGGGGTTACCAGAAAGTAATGATAGGATTCCAAAGACAGGTCCAATCAAATGTTTAAAATGTCATACAATTGTCAAACTTTTTTAATGAAGTTTGTCATTTCATAATTGCCATTTAACTCATACGGAACGACGATCTGCTCAATAAGGCATCGCCACAGAAGCCAAAACCCCTATAAGATTATGCAAACGCAAGAACTTAAGTCGGACTTAAAAGACAATGCCGTTTTATCAGAATTTGGGTGCTAGCGGTATCATTAGATGTTATTTCATTCGAAATTACTAAGGAGTCACCATCATGGTCCTCGCTTTAGTGCAATATTAAACAGGCTTTGTGGATCCTTTGAAGAACAGTTACGTTCAAAGAAGAACAGTAGTCATCGAGGGCATTCAAATTATTTTTTTTTCTCATCTGAAAAGACAATACCCTGCCACACTCTTCTTCAGGTTAAGTTATGGGCAGGATTTGGTGTAGATTTCCTTTTTATTTTCAAAAATTTGTTACGTCCTGCTCTTGAAAACAGACCTGAGATGTGGTTTCAGCACGACGGAGACTCTGCCCGAGACACAATGGCAATTTAAGGTACAATTTTTGGAGAGCGAATAAATATAATAAAAAAAAATTTAAACGAAAAAGTTATTAAAGTTGTTAACCCTATGGTAACTTTTTGCCCACCCTGTAGTAACTTTTTTAAAAAATATCGATTTTGAAATAAAATACAACTTGGGGCTAACATAACTTTTTTTATTTGCATGTCTTTAAAAAATGCAGTACCATTTTAGAAAGTCCAAAAGGTTCTCCGTTTTTTGGGGGTAACTTTTGTCCGCCCGAAATTGGTCCATTGGAAGATAGAGCACAATTAGTGAAGAAAGTTATATTTAGTACCAAAACGCGAATTAATCACTTTTTGTTTAATAACCTTTAAAAACTAGGTACTCCTCTAGAAAGGTGAGAAAATTTCCTTTCTCCTAATGCTAAATTTTATCCATTTGGCGGTAAGTGTAAGTTGGAGTGTAAGTAGAGCTCCTGCCATAAATCCTTTATGAAATGCATTAGCTGTTCGGAACCGGCATTAAACAATAGGTTATTTTAAGAGATATATTTACACTTATTTATATATATTTCAAAGCGTAAACCATTCGATAATAGCTTTGTCTTTATCTCTTTCTAGATCACAACCTTGATGTAGGATGTGGACCTCATGATAATAACAGACATGCCCAGCCGTAGCATTTTCTTAAATTTGTGATTTGCAGTGATTTTCGACTTACAAAAAAAGGAATATATAAGAAATTAATAAAAACAACCTTATCGGAATTATTTGTATTATCGTGGCGCATGTTTATGTTAGTCTTTCATGGCCTAGTAATTACATGACTCTTTATAGGGACAATTTGTTCTTTAGCTGCATTATCCGTCTGTAAAACGGATCACGTATTTCTTAACAGGCTAAGCGATCTTTTCATAAATAAAACTTTGTTGATCCAAATATACTTGGGATGTCGTCTAAATGGGCAAATGAACCATTTACGGTGATGAGGCTTGTCAGCGGATTAAGTCTATAAATTGTACAACTAACATCTGAATGTGAATGATTTACTACTGGCCCTACTATTGACCGATGTGAGATGCCTGTTGTCAGACGCATAGTTATGTATACATTAATACATTAAGGTGGGTCGATTTATTTAGAAGGCAAATATATGACGCTAGATGCACCCACAAATAATTAACCAATGATGGGTGGATGAAATAATAAGTTTGTTGTTGTAGCGGCAACTGTGTGCCGGGGTGGCAGCCCTTGGCCGAAGAATTGTCCTTCGACCGGCTGTCGTGGGATTGCTAAGTTTGTCATTTCGTTTGCAGCATTACGATATAGTTTTCGGCGACCCTAAAAAGCATATAAATCGTCATATGATTTTGATCAAGCCATATCCGTCTATGTGTCTGAAACGAATAAACATAGGATCTGAAATTTCGCATAGTGATGGCTAATGGCCATATGCTGTTTGGGATTGTAAATTGGGAGAAATCGGACAAGGGGGAAATAGTTTTCCTTTCCCTAAATAAAAAGTATATGTTTTTAAGTTTTTGTTTAAAAAGTCATTATTTTTTGTGGACAGACAATGGTGAAAATTGGTAATATTAGAAGTGTCGCACTAAATTCCTCAAAAAAGAGCATAGTACTGACCATTTTTTTCGTGTGGTCCATAAAACTTCCCGCATGGTCAAAGCGGGCGATCAATACACAATATGCCTATTTGGGTGGGTACTAATATATTGATAACTATCCAAATATGTTTAAGTAGTTATTTTTTCTGACACATTAGAAAGTTTCAATTACAAAGACATTTTCATGTTCCCGAGGTGTTCTGGACCCGAGCGGCCTTGTTTAATTTTATTTTCTCGAAATACTCGCTCCATTTTGGGAGGCGTGCCATATTTTTTTTTTTCGTGTCATGCCCAATAAACTGTACTTTTGCTTAAACCCAACTAAATCATACCTCATCATTACCTACAATTCCTAAATATAGGGTGGTCTAGAGGTATTTTTTCAAAACAAAAAAGTATAAAAATTGAAATCAAGTGTGAAATCTTTTTTGGTAATTTGAAATGACATTTTATGGCATTTATTTTTTGAATATAATTTCCTTTAAATGTTGGCCGCAACTATGCCTCAGGGTTTCCATTCTGAGGGTCCAATTTCGGATGACTCGTTCGAGCATTTCGACCGGTATGGCTTTAATGACACGCGTAATGGTGAATTCCAAAACCTTAATCGTAGCTGGTTTGTCAGCATAGACTTTGGACTTTACGTAACCCCAAAGAAAAATCTAGGCGATCTAGGCCAACACACCTATCCATAACATGAAATTAGCTGCTTTTCAAAATGACCTCTCAATAGATCCATTGTTTAAGCAGCTGTGTGGCAGGTGGCACAATCCTGTTGAAACCAAGTGTCTTCAAGATTACGGGCTTCAATTTCAGGTGGCATAAAGATCGATATCACGGCGCGATAGCGAGCACCATTCACGGTTACGTTCCGGCCGTCATCATTTTTGAAAAAATATGCACCGATGCACCAAACCGTGGTTTTCTCTGGGTATAATGGCACCTCTTGAACCTCTTCTTGTTGTTCTTTAGCCCAAATGCGGCAATTTTGTTTGTTGACTTTGCAGTTGAGCCAGAAATGGGCCTCACCACTGAAAAAAAATGTTGGTCGAAAACAGCGGATCTTCCCATTTCTCACCGAACGCTCATTTCCATAATACAGTTGCCAACATTTGAAGGTAATTATTTTCAAAAAATAAATGCCATAAAATGTCCTTTCAAATAACCAATAAACTTGATTTGAATATTTATATTTTTTTGTTCTGAAAAAATACCTCTAGATGGATCACCCTATAGAACATTTACCTGTGCATAAGTCTTGTGGTCAAATACGGCCAAAAAAATCCAAACAAATTTTCAGCGGACGGACTTGCACCTTGTTAGTGCCAACCCTTACAAATTACATTAACCCCTACTTTGCTTTGGTTGGAATTTGTAACATAACTTACCAAATGACCGCTCTCATCCTTAAAAGAAATTTGGCTGCGTTCATATTTCACACTCACACGCTCCGATCTTCTGCATGTAACCTTCAGTGGCTTATACCAAAGTTCCGTAAATATTAGATGATTTGGTCTTTCCACCGAAGCTTCTGCCGACCTCTACTGCGTGCGCCCGAGAGATCGCCGTCGAAAATCTTAGCGCCGGAGCATTTTTATCCATCCCCACAACATGTTCCAGTAAGCAATCGTTGTAGTCTGATGCGCCCGACTACGTAGATGTTGGTACGCAGGTTTCTTTTTGTAACGCAGACGTCTTTTGTTTTTGAGGTTATGTATAATTGTGTTAGATTAAATTTGGAAAAAGGCACCGTCATATATTTTGAGGACATTAAAAACACAAATTTTTGCCACCCGTCTTAATGTCCATTCATATGCACTTGGTTTTTTTTACTCACAATCCAACCACAATTATTCATTGTTGACATCGTGATTATGGTTCTGTTTTCAATTATTTACCAAATACTGAGAAAGGAAAATGTAAAGTCAAGAATGAAAATAAAAAAAACAACAGAAATGAAAGAAAACAATTTGAATGCATCCTCTTATCTCGAATTTACTTTGCGCCACTGAAAGCACTGATAAGAACAGACAGCAAATATTCTCTCGCCCTTTTAAGAAGAAATACACTGGAGCCTTGTTTGACGGATTTGGACTCTTTATAGGAAATGAAACACATAGGGCGTATTAGACAAAGGCAATAAATTGAACAAATGGGTGAATTGAGCTTTATCGAGAAATCGGATATGAGAAAGCTGTGTTTTGTGTTTAAAGTGTGCGAGTTAAGTGTTTTCTGTTTTTTTTGTGTTTTAATTTTGATTTTTTAGCGTTCTAGTGATTATGCACAAACGAATGTGCGAAAAAAATAAACCGTTACTGATGCGTGTTTTTCTACATTATTGCAAAGAGAAAGCAATTCGCCTATCTGGAACTATCGTCTTTGGTATTAGAGACCACATGGAAGAGATTAAGCACAATTGGAGCTAAACTCTGATCTTAAGGTTGGCCAATTATTCAAAGCTCATAGTTGAAAAACGAATTTATTTGGGCAGAATAGAAGAAAAACGTGTATGAAGTGTATTTTTTGTTCTTTGCTTTTTTGAATATTTAATTTTGAATAAGTGTGTTTATTTTTTATATTAATTTTTCTTATTTTTATCCACATGTTGCAGAAAAATAATCAATAATATGCATAACAAAGCTTTTGAAGATGGATGCAGGGAAAACAAATACATTCTACTTTCGATAATTTAACACGCTAACTTAAATTAAAAGTAAAATTTATTTTGTCAACTCCTTTAAAAATACTCGCTATATTGAAAAGAATCAATGTGATTTGGTCCCCTTGGCAATTTGAAGTTGTAAGAAAGGTGTATTACTCGCCGACATTCCATTATTTAAAGTCGTGCCACCTACTTTCTTTAATTCGATATTGCTTCGATACTTTAAAGACTGTGATTCCCACGTATGTTACCCTCGTGTCTGTGGTGACCTAACGTTGCTTAACTATCGGATTTCTATGCGAACAAAGAAAAAAATCAACAGGAATTCAAAAAAAGAACAACCGGCAATTTGCCACATGGAGCGGGGCAAGGCTACCAGAACGGGCGCTTGTGGTGATTTCTCTCAGCTCTTATCATTATCGAAAATTTATTGGACTATGATATATTGCAGTCGCTCACTCGAAAAACCTTACTGATTTTTTGAAAATGTTAAATTAAAATCACAATTTTAATACATTTTTTTTTCTTAAAATACAATTTTTAACCTTTTTTTGTAATAAAAGGGTATTAACTCAAAATTGTACCATTCTTATAATATAATTTTTAACCATTTTTTGTAATAAAAGGGTATTAACTCAAAATAGTGTCACAGTGTAAATGTCTGCCTACTGTAAAAATCTTCCTTCGATATTGAGTTATTATCTTAAAATAAACAATTGCGATATGTCTGCTTTCCTGTTTAAGTATTTGCCCCTTATCTTTTGTCTTAAAAAATAAGTTTTAAAAACAGTCATAAATTTCTTTAAAAATGCGTCAATTTTGCCGTATATGCTGAACTTTTGTTTTCAACAGATATGAAATTCTCGAGGTCAAATGGTGTTTATCAAAAAGGTAAACTTTTTTGCAAGGATTTTAAAAAACTGAATAAATACCCATTAAAAATATTGTATTATTCTGTTATCTTCTTTTTAAATAAATTGATCAGAGAATAAATACCTCACTGATTTGAAATTTTAATAATTTTTTTTGTTTCCGCTTCTTGGCTACGATATGATTTTACTATATTTTAAGGCCTGCGTAGCGTAGGCATTTTAATGTGTTTCATAAGACCGTGTATAAGGAACAAGAGGCCACTTCTCTGAGATCAGTGAGCTTTTCACCTTTAATTCTTACACTCACTGACCGGGACCTATTGTTTAACGCTGGCTCCGAATGGCTAGTGCATATTATAGAGAAGTTTTTACATGGCTCCATCACACCACGGTGGCCCATTTCAGACAAAACGTAATTTATGGCAAATTTGTCAATGAAAGGCTTTTGTTTCCCACAATCAAATAATAAATAAATACGACAACAAACAAGCAAAAAAAATATCAATATCTTTCTATTAATTGTTGTGAACTTTCTGTGGACACTGTAACTCTAATGCGCAGTTTAGTACGGTGCGCATTCCAATTAGGTGGAGCCGTTGGTATTGCCAAACGTCACCTTTTGTTGCTACTCATTTATTTGCGAATGTTAAAGAAGAAGAACAAAGACACAGAAAATTTTTTACTTTCGGTAAATTTCTTTTAATTTAGTCTTCAATTGATCGTTTTTAGTGCATTTGCTGTTTAATACATTGCTGTTGTCTTCTTTTATGTAAGTATAAATGATTTAATTGAAAATAAAATACCTTAGTGCTTCAAATATGGTTAAAAGCAAGATGTTCTGTGTGTCACGCCAAAAAAGCGTCAGATTTTCAGGCTTAGAAACTTGTAGAAGTTAAAAACCTTTTTTAATATGTGTTTTACCTTAGAACATCTTAAGAAGGCAATTTTCTTGCTAATGAATTTGCGCCTGTAGTGCGTGCTCTGTATAGCAAAGGCATGTGCGGGGCACTACCAAAAGTTTATGGGCGTGACATACAGTCTCCTCAAACAACTTTATGCATCGGTAGACGAACATGCGGCTAATCCCTAGTGGCCGGAGCGTTTTGAAAATATTGCTTTTTTCATTTCACACTTGAAAAGCGCTATTACAGCTATACGGTTCTCATTATCTGACCTATCCATGATAAAAGTTGAAACAATTTTAAAATCCCGTTACAGACTAACGCTATTGGGGTAAACTTTCAAAACCCATATGACATTAACGGGATACGTTCAGTTCTACTATTAAAATTGGTGTGTTCAATGTTGTAACAGTATTTATGTCCCTACTAAGTATATATTATTTGTGGATGAACCATGGCTTACAATGTTAGGATCTTTTGTTGAGACTTAATTAATATGTCCGAAATTTACAAGCTTGTGGGAAAAAAAATCATTACCTCTTGTCCTTACAACATTAACAGCACAAAATAATAAAGCAAAATGTTTACCGAAGTTAAACAATTTTGATTAACATTAACTTGTATTATCATGTTCAAGATCTACTCAATATTAGGACATGGTCATGGGGAATAAAAGCCTTGGACCGAAACTTTACCAATAGAAAACTAATTGGTACTCAAAATTAAACATATTCCTGGCTCTAATAAATTTCAGCCGAGAGGCCCACTTTTCGACACTTGGCAGCATTTGGGCTCTTATGTCAGCAATAACACGCCGAATATTCTCTACCAAGGTGTCAATCGTGTCGGGCTTATCTGCGTAGACAACATACTTACCATAACTCCACAAAAAATAGTCCAGCGGTGTTAAATTGCACAATCTTGGAGGCCACGCCACCACATGCCACCAAAATGATTCTTCATAAAATTGATTGTTTCGTTGGCTGTTCGGCATGTAGCGCCGTTTTGGTGGAAGCAAAGGTCGTCCACATCAACATCCTCCACTTCAAACACGAAAAAGTCATTAACCATGGCTCTATAGCTTACCTCATTGACTAACATTATGGCCAGCTTCTTTTTTGAAGAAATATGTACCAATGATTCCCTCTGCCCATAGAGCAACCCTTTCTTAATGGCTTTTGGATTTTCATTACTTCAAGCGCGACAATTTTGGTTATTAACGTACCCATTCAACCGAAAGCGAGTTTCATCACTGGACAAAATTTGGGCCCATTCACCACGATTTGTTTCGGAGTAAGTCTATTAATTATGAAATGGTAACCCCAACTGAGCAAAAATCAGTGACATCTGTTAAAAAGGCCAACTCCAAAAAAGGTATGTCCAAATTGAAAACCACACGTCTAAAAACACCCTTAATTAAAAATTCTACAATATCAATATCTGAAATTGGGACTCGTAATAGTTGACAATAGGGTTCTTAAGACCTGTCGCTATTGCTAAAACAATCTACAAATGATAAATATGGACATAAAGGCACTCAAATAAAAGCAAATCTTTTTAAGAATCCTACCATGATTTTATGTTTAAGATTGGGGCTCGGACCCATGGACCTTTGGATCCCTAAATTAAAGACAGAGAAATTTTAATAAAATCAATTTCATTCAGACCTTAGTTTAACATTTAGCTGAGATGGGATCTCAATAAATAAACAAGGCGACCAGGAAATCCACTTATGGCTAGAGAAACACCTCTAATGGCGAATAATAGTAATCAGGGACATTGGGTTATCAAATTGAAGCAAGCTTAATTGCGAATTCAAATGTGGTTTTAAGATTAAGATGAAGAATTTTACCGAAAAATCGTGTATTCAGTTGAAACTGATTTTCATCTCGGTGGCTATGTCAATAAACAAAATTGCCGCATACGGGTTTAAGAGAACCCACACGTGACTATTGAGAAGCCAATGCATCAACAACGTGTCACTGTTTGGTGTGGATTTTGGGCTGGCGGCATCATTGGGCCATTTTTCTTCGAAAATGAGGAGCCGTCGTTATCGTCAACGGTGAGCGCTAACTTGCGATGCTCAACGAATTTCAAGAGAATGACATGGGCGACATTAGGTTTCAGCAAGACGGAGCCACATGGCACACAGATATTTTACGCACGGTTTTTGAAAATCGATTAATCATCCCGAATTGTGATGTTAATTGGCCGAGGCGGAGCTGTGATTTTAAACCTTTGGATTAATGGCTGTGGGCAGCCATTAGGGATAAATGTTACGCAAAGCATCCAGAGACAGAGAAGTTGTCATTCAAAAGATTCGTCTCGAACAATCAAAAATGTACTGAACAATTAGGTTGATCGGATGAGGTACTGCCGAGCCAGTTATGGTAGTTATGTGACTGCGATTGTGTTCTATTATAAAATGACAAAGTTCAACCTTTCCAATAAAACCAGAAGTTTTAGAAAATTATTAGTACTTTTTTTACAACCGATTTAAAATGTTAAATCGCCCACCCTGTATATGAAATTTGGTATTACCTTTTTCTTCCATTTTAATAGCAGATCCATAATAGGGGGTTAAAAGAATCGATATTGCCATAGTGCAAGAATCGACATTAACATAAGGCCGTTTTATTTAGAATACAATTTTGAAGTTTATTAAAAAAATACATTAGTTTTTCGTCTGGTACATGGTACAATACAGAAGGTAGAGTTTTGCTAACAGCTGATTTTAAATTTTTAGTAATTTAAATTGTCAATTTTAAAATTTGACTATGAAGTTTGTTGAAATTTTTAAAGGAAAAATTCTATATCCAACATTTACAAATATCATCAAACATTCACAAAAATGTATTTTTGGCATTCTCTTTCAAGTGACTGACAAAGTAGCGAACTACTCGTATTTTAGTTGTTGTTGGCCTAGTGACTATACCTTGTTTTTTTGCCATGGTCTGGTATGTAAAACGAGAATCAAAAATAAAAAACGAATTTTTAAAATTGCTTTGCTTTATTTAAACTGTCATAAGTTGTTGTAGCTCATGGACTATGGAAATTTATGATAAGAAACTCACCACGCCCAAAACTTCAAAAATTTGTATGTTGTTTAAAATTCCATTTCACACGCAGCCTTAATAAACAAATCATATCTTCCTTCTGTATAGTCGGCTGATAAATCAAAAACTTATGAAGACTTCTTTAAGATAGGAAATCATTTAAATAAGGCCGTTCACTTAGGCCTCAGTGTTGAAATTAAACCATCTTCTGATCTCTACTGATAATCTAGATTTCAAGAGTATCAAGTGTAAAATTGTGCTCTCTCGACCGCACTCTCAAGGAGCTCCATTATCAGTAGCATAACGAATGATGCTTTTTAATTAGTTAAACTGATGTCGTGAATTCAAATCGCATTTGCTTTTCGACGGAAACGGTTCAATTTTATACGAACAAAAATAAAATAAACGGTGGTTTTTGTTCTAAACGAAATAAAAGGATTTGTAATTTCCAAATAGTGTTCAAATACCAAACGAAATAAAAAAAAATTGCGTAAAATTCGTCTTGGCGAAAAATGTGGAATAGAGATTCCAAGAAATCGCCTTCGCCACGTATTCTCGTGGCGTTATGTGTACTTTTACTGATAAGCTGTGAAGTGAATGCGGTTGGTATTAATTACTGAAATCTAATTTTAAAATATCATCTGGAAGAAAAAACCATAAAAAATGACAATTCAATACAATTTTTCAAGCGTTTTTAAAAAAAAAAATCCAAAATTTGTTTCATATTGTACTAAGCTAAAAATCTTAATTCTAGAGAAATCGTCGGTCGATGGATGATAACTAAAGATCAGCCATAAATTGATAACATTTGGTGTCGTCTTTCGATTTTGCGAGTTTACCCATGTGTGTATGAGAGTGCCCGCCAGTCGAGCAATAAAATTGCGATTTTATTTTTTTATACTGGCGCGTTTTTTTGCTTTGTTTTCACGAAAAGGAAAATTGTGTGTAATTGTGTATTTGTGGATTTTCTCAATGAATGCCTGTCCGTCCGTCGGCTCGTCTGTCTCAATTGATTCGTTTTTGTGGCATAGTTTCTTGGTGGCCGTGTCGTGCTTAATTGATAGTGATGCCTTGAATTTTACAGAAATTAAAAAATAAACTTGCTCCGCTGACATGTAGGAATGCTTTTATTTCCTATTTTTGGTGAACAGAGGTGTGGAAAAACCAGAATGGTTATTTAAACAAATGAAAAAAGTTAAAGTCGTGTGAGATACCCTACACCGCTCTGCTACTCAGACGATTAAGCACCTCTGTCTAAAGCTGGAGCACGGTTGAACTTAATATATTAGAGTTAATTATATGTCGCTTATAACGTATCAAACAAAATTTGACCATGATACGGTAAATTTGTAAATTTGTGGCTTTTTTAACATTAAACGCGAGGGAACTTTTATAGGGGCTATTCCATAACATGGACCGGTATGGTCCAATCTTACAGGGCATGGATGTTGGTCGCTCTTTACGCTTATGCGAAATTTAGAAGGAATCGGATGTAAATGTGGTTTCTAAAGCTACAGATTCTTAAAACGGAAAGAACCTTTGTGCGGGGGCTATAGGAAATTATCGACCTGTGTGGTCAAGTTTCAACACAGTTTTTTGATGGAAGCTATTCCATAAAATGGACCGCTCTTAACGTTTTAAGCGAAATTTGGAAGTAATCGGAAGTAAAATGTTACTTCTAAAGTTGCAGATTCTAAAATCAGAGGGGACCTTTGTGTAGGGGCTATAGGAAAATATGGACCTATGAGGACCAGATTCAACACAGTTTATTGATGGTCGTTCATAAAGTATTATGCAAAATTTGGGCTTGATCGGGAGGCAGCTTTATATGGGACCTATTCGAAAACATGGGCCGATATTGTCCAATTTCACGAATTATGTGTTGGCCACACATAATGCTCAGTGCGAAATTTGGAATTGGGTTTATATGTGACTTTAAGAGTTGTAGGTTGTAAAATCGTGAAGTGCCTATATGGAGCTTTGTGTTCTAGTTTCAATACCTTCAACAAAAGGTCGCTGATAAAGTACCATGCAAAATCTGGTGTTATTTGTGGCTTCTAGAGCTGCAGGACCTCAAATCGTGAGGGTCCTGTTTGTGGAAGCTATTCGAAAACTTGGTCCAATATGGACAAATTTCACCAGAGTTGGGTGTTGGTCACTTGTAATGCTATGTACTTATACAAAATTTAATCGAAATCAGATGAAATAAATAAGATAATTTAAACTAGGTTCGTCCTTGGCCCAAACTTAAAGAATGTACCATGTTTCATCGTAAACGGTTCATTATTGCGACCTGTGCTTTGATAAGAACGGTAGATGGACAGACGAACGGACATCGCTCAATGAAATCAGATAGTGATTCTGAGTGAATCGGTATACTTTATAAAGGGCCTATCTCCATTCCTTTAAGGTGTTGCAAACATCAGCATTAAAGCATAAAGGTACATTTAGTCATGACGGTGGACGGTAAGCTATTTCAGTTGGGGGTTGCATTTTGCATGTGTTAGAGGGAGATAACTACAGTTTGACGGTTGACGACGGTAGACTTCTGCAGGTTGCTGAATCAACCGTCAAGACTAATCGGACCTTAATTTTCTGTAATACAGTGTTGCATAGGGTATAAAAAGTCTACCAAAAATTAAATTACTTATAGAAGGTCTGCCGATAACGCTGTGCAACAACCAAAATGCGAATGGGATGAGACCAATTGCAAATAAAATTTGACATTATCCATAACAAAACCTTTAAGGGTTTTCTTTAGTTTAGTGCGAGATTTTTTTTACACGCTTTTGAAGTTGGTGATTTTGGAACGCTGTCTAACAAGAATAATCTATGAAAATTTGATAAAATAATGCTTATTTATTTTTACTATCCTGGAAAGTTGTATCTTACTGTTATTGCGGTCGAGGAATTATTTTTGTATAACTATATGAACCTAAAACTCACGCTACTTTTACAGCATTTGCTTATGCAAACAAAATTACCATTTTTGTCCAAAAGTCTATAACAATTTTTATGAAAATTGACATACAAATCGATCTAAAGATGAAAAAACGCTACAGTTTGATTGGCTTATTAAATAAAAATTGGATATCAGAATCTTTAGGATGGCTCGGCAGAAAAATAATTTTACTATTTAATCAAAATTTTATTATTAACCGTTGCCGCAAGATGGTCTATTTGAAAGGTCCAACTTACAATCACTCTCTTCAGCATTACTAACAGTATCTGATGAAAAACGAGAGTAACGTAGGCTTCTAAGTCTTGAAATGTAGAAAGAAAAATACAAAAGTTTTCGTGAGTCTCAGTCTCAATTAAATCTTAAAAATAATTCATATTTCGATACGCAGTGAAATTTGCTGTCTTGTTTAAACTAGAACGGCGTATTTTTGGGTCCCCAGTGTCCAAGAATCCGGACTGAATTTTAAAAAGATCTGAAAAATTGATCTTTATTTTAAATAATAACGACTTTTTATCTTTGAGTCGGCAAATCTCCAGGTCGATTAGTTAACGATTAAAAGGGCCAAAGAGGCTGATTTTTTTGGAACACTTCCATAGGTCGGAAAAACATCCTCAGTTTGGATGTGTAAGA
This sequence comes from Hydrotaea diabolus, assembly GCA_963513945.1. Classification (NCBI taxonomy): domain Eukaryota; kingdom Metazoa; phylum Arthropoda; class Insecta; order Diptera; family Muscidae; genus Hydrotaea; species Hydrotaea diabolus. The sequence continues at coordinate 110,037,390 of OY740719.1, read as the reverse complement.
TCCCAAAATAAGCCATGGGTCGTCAAACTCGTGTAATGAGTAATCCTGTTTTCAGGTGTAATTTTATTCCATTAAAGAGCAACTTCTTTTCTTCTGGACTGGTTCGATTAATTGCAAACCGGACAAGGCTTGCTCGTCATAGAAGTTCACAATGATCAATAGGGTTTCCAATCAACATTTCGAGGCGTTGCCAACGCCTCAACCCTATGGTTGAGGGTAAAAAAATGTATGTACTTATTTACAATAAGTTTTTAAAATCAATTTATAAATTAAAGAAAGACACCTGGTAACATGGACCGTGTGTGTAACATGGATGGAGTCGATAGCGCATAGATGGTTTCATTTGGCGGAAATAACGATCGGTTTGATGATAAAAAACAATACTCAATTAAATAACTTTTTTACAAAAAGTATCAAGTCATGTTGGCAAAACATGGATTAAAAAGGATTTAATTATTCTATTCAGTCTACAACCCTCATATGGACAGAGTATCAAAAGCCTACAACAACTTTTTTAATATTTTTTCTGAGACAATTTCCTCTGAACATTTCCTTTAAACAAACTTGACACTTTTTGTAAATAATTATTTAATTGAGTTTTATTTTTTATCATTTGCTCAAATTCCCGATACTACGAGGGCGGTTCGGAAAGTTCTTAGCCTATCAATGAAAGAGAATAGTTAGTTTTTCAAAAATATTTTTATATTTCAATATAATCTCCTGAAACTTCAATACACTTAGTCCAACGCTTATGTAGCAATTCTATCCCTTGATTAAAATAGTTTTCCTCAAGGTCTTCAAAATAGTGGTTTACAACTGTAATTGCATATTCATTTGAGGTAAAACGCTTGCCATCAAGGATTTTTTTTAGATTTTGGAACAGGTAAAAGTCACTGGGAGCTAAATCAGGAGAATAAGGTGGGTGGTCAAGCAACTCGTACTTTAATTCGTTGATTTTAGCCATTGTTAAAACACTCTTTTTTGTGTTGTAAGCCAGGGCGTTTTTCTCGAATTTGTACATTTAATTTGTACATGAATAGTACTCTGAATTTATTGTTTTATCCTTTTGCAGATAGTCAATCAATACAATACCTTTGAAGTCCCAAAAAACCGTTGCCATAACCTTACCAGCCGATTGAATTGTTTTTGCCTTCTTTGGGGCACTTCCTCCAGCTTCGGTCCATTGTTTGGATTGTTCTTTTGTCTCTGGAGTATAGTGGTGAATCCATGTCTCATCAACAGTTATGAAACGACGCATAAAATCCATTTTATTTCGCTGAAAACGATCCAAACAAGCTTGAGAAATGTTCTTTCTTATGCGTTTTTGGTCGACTGTTAACAAGTCCGGCACCCCTCTTGCAGAAAGCTTTTTCATCTGTAGTTCTTCATGCAAAATTAAATGGACTCGATCATTTGAGATGCCCATGATATTAGCTATTTCACGCACTTTTATTCGTCGATCTTTTAATACCATATCATGCACTTTGGCTACAATTTCTGTTGTTGTTGCGGTTTTTGGACGTCCACTACGTGGTTCATCTTCAATGCTTGTACGACCACGTTTAAATTCAGCAACCCAATGTTTTATTGTTGCATATGAAGGAGCACTTTCACCTAACACATTCACCATATCATTATGCATTTCTTGTCCCGATAAACCTTTTTTATGTAAATATTTAATGACACCACGCATTTCTAATTTTTCCATTGTAAAAAAATCGCGGATGCGTCTTTTGTGAACACCTGTTTCTATATAAAGGAGTTGCCAGATCGAAACAAAATTTAACATGTGTTCTGTTTATACCGCGCTTTTTGTGCTAGGCTAAGAAGTTTCCGAACCGCCGTATCGATAGTAAAAACCGATCGTTATTGCCGCCAAAAGAAACCATCTATGCGCTATCGACTCGATCCAATAGCCACAACACAAATACACCTGCCGATTTGTGGTCTTGTCCCTCAGAGCCACATATTAGGCGTGTTTCGTAAGCTAAGAGCAGCATCTGAGTCATTTCTTTAAACAATCTCATTAAAGGAAAACTCATTTTGGCGTTCACAAATATCCCTTATCATTTTGAACATGTTTTACGACTTCTTTAAATAGCTGTTTTTTTTAGCTCTGTTAAAGCTGTCCCGTATAGGTCCATATTTTAGAGTAGGTCGTTCTTAATTTTAAATATTAATTGTGCATCGTTTGATTAAGCGACAAATTTGACCTCTGCTGAAACAAGACCTTTCTATATTTCCTTCCTTACTTGAGGCCGTCGCTCTAGAAATCACATATTAAATTCAGTCTTGTTCAAATTTAGCATGATCACTATACTAGGACTGCAAGCTACTCTGATAAATTTGTCCCATATCGGTACACGTCCATATTTTCATGTAACCCCACAAAAATGGTCCCTCCCGATTTATTTGTGCTTACGTTTATTTTGAAGCTTGTACAATATTGGTAAACTTTTTGGTATGGCCCCCATAAAAGTAACCATTTCGATTTGAATTCCCTGCTCTACGGTGCTACTCTAAACAAAGGCTCTCAATCACTAAACCAGGAGAACATTTTTTTTAGATCGATAGATAGTCGCTGAGTGTTAGTGGAAATGTTTTGTGTGTACGAGGGTTGCTATTTTTATTTCGGGTCCTGACAATATTAGTGTTCGCAGATGCAAGCTGGGACTTCCATTGATAAAATGCAAGATAAAATGCTGCCGCTGCGACAGTCGTGCCTTCCACGTTAGTGTTTTCACTTTTTTGTCTTTCCAGTACAAATTGTTATTAATTGTCTCATATTTCATTTGTCTTGTGTTATTTTGATTCACAATTAATACAATAGGATTAAAAAACGCAATTTAATATTCGTTTATTTGATTTTATTTATTTGACAACACAAAAATCGGTGCGACGAAAGGCAAAACGTTTTCAGCACCGTCTTTAATTTTGTCGCTGCACTTCAGTTGTCGATTTTTTGTAGTGTCGCTTTGGTATGAACACTTTCATAAAAACGCGTGTTAAAAGATTTTGACGTTCAGTTGCGTTTTGCCGTGTCGCGTCCTTCGGAACACAACTTGAATCGGTTCAGATCTGCTCTTAAGAAGAGCTATGGTGTCAATAAGACTATAAATACGAGTCTTCTTTGGTTCATTTGAAGCAATAGCGATTGTTGATTTTACAGCTGAAAGTTCTGCCGCAAAACTTCCTGTACGGTTTAGGATGAACACAAAAAAGTCTTCACCTCAGTATCACCTCCGATTGGTGGAACGAATCCCTTTCTAACAAAAGAGCCTTTAACAAAATGCTCTGAATTCGTCAACATATAAAATCGGTAGAAACACTTGGGAGAAGCTCTTGTTGTGATGAAGATTTGAAATTCTATGAAAAGTCTCAATCGAAGATGCTTAACTCCGATATCATCGATGGATGTGACAATAAGAAGGCAAAGAGATTTATTAAGATCCAAGACTAATAGAATTTTTTTCGAAAATCACTAAAAGAACCCTGAAACCCAAGAACATTCAGTAGAGTGGACCGACCAAGAAACGTTTTTAAATGGTCATCAATCGTATGATACCAATATCCCGAGATTGCATATGCCGATGGCGCTTTTAATTTAAGGCCCTTTAGTTCTTAAGCATATACTTATTCTCTGCCTGTGACGACAAACTCGCACCAGAGTGAGTCTGAAACATCCTTACTTATTTAGTACGTATATTTATACGTACTAAATAAGTAAGGAAGTTTCAGACTCACTCTGGTGCGAGTTTGTCGTCACAGACAGAGAAGCCACAAATCCAACATTAGTAAAATCTTGCCTCTGGTTTGGTAAAACCACTTATCATTATTGCAATTTCTTAATTCTAAATTTTTTAATCTTTAAAAACATTTTTTTATTAATGATTTATTTGATATTTTTGAATCTGCTCTATATGAGCCTAATTTCATTTATGTCGCGATGTTTAATCAATATTCGTTTCTAATTCCAGACCTACAATACTGGAGTGAAGACGACTGTTTTTCCCACCGATCCCCAGATTACAACGCAAACGTATAGAACACATCACCGGACCCATCATTATGTGCCCGTGAGTGGCGAATATCAATACACACACAATCACAATAATCTTGGTACTAATGGCAATGATAACGATTATCAGACGACGGTAACACATCAAAGTCGAGGATCAGCATCGCAATGGGTGCCGGCGTCGTCAGCGTCGTCGTATGGCTCCACAAGTAATTCGTATCAAAAACAACAGCACGAAGGTAATTACTATCAGCAGCAACATGAACCACATCAACACCAGCAATATCAGCAGCAACATGAACCACATCAACACCAGCAATATCAGCAGCAACATGAACCACATCAACATCAGCAATACACACAGCAATACGAACCACAACAGCACCAGCAATATCAGCAGCAACATGAAACGCAACAGCACTATCACCAGCAACACCGACATAACCAAGAACAGCCCTTATACGAAAGAGGTCATGTAAGCCAAAGAGTACAACAATCCAGTGGCCAATGGCAAAATGGAGATAACGCCATAAACGATTATTATACCGGCTGTCCCTCGGGTCATACCGGTCAGTTGCCCTATGCTTACGATTGCCGACGTTTTCTGAACTGCTGGAAAGGTAGAGGACACATTCAGTCCTGTTCGGTGGGTACGGTTTTTAATCCGGAAACTCTAGAATGTGATCGCCCGGATAAAGTAAAGTGTGGTGCAGCGTTAGGTACTCAAGCCGGTGGCTCTCGAATGACCAGCCATGCTGGTAGCCAAGTAACACAAACCGTTCAACCCAATAACATAGCGGGACGTCTTACTGAGGCTGCAACCGATGTTGATATACTGTGTCCTGCAGAAGCTGAAGGATTACAACCTCATCCCTCGGACTGTACGAAATTCATAAATTGTGCCAATGACAATGTTCATATACAGGATTGCGGCCCTGGAACTGCTTTTAGCACCTCCATGAAGGTTTGCGACTTCAAAGACAAAGTGGATTGCTCCGGGCGTGGTGGCAGAGCAGAGGTTAACGTCAGACAAGGTAATTTTTTGATTTTCGTTAAAGATTTGTCCACTTTACATGTACCCAAATAAACTTTCCTGACAAAAATGTAGGTAAATCCCAAATTACCTGCCCCTCGGATGCATCCGGTCTCTATCCCCATCCCCATGATTGTTCAAAGTTCTTACAGTGTGCCAACGGCCAAACTTACATTCAGGATTGTGGGCCCGGCACCGGCTTTGACAGTGTTCACATGGTGTGTGATTATAAAGAGAAGGTTAACTGTGCCTCCGGTAGTAGTTGGGGCTCGGCCAAAGCTGGCAAATCGCATGTAGAGCACTCTACAACGGAATATGGCGCTAGTTCCAAACACAATGTCGAATGTCCTCATGGCGTTAGTGGTTTATACCCCCATCCACAAGATTGTGAAAAATTTTTACAGTGTTCCAATGGCCAGACTTATATACAGAATTGTGGACCTGGCACCGGTTTCGATAGCGTTCGTTTGGTTTGTGATTACAGGGAGAAGGTACAGTGCGGCTCGGGTAGTATCTGGGGTACCACAAATGTGATCACAACCCAACATGTCCGTGAGTTTTACCGATTCAATTGATTGGCTTAAATTGTTCTTTTGGAATGCTCGCTATGTATTTTATGTAACGCTTAAATTGTTTACGCTTAAAATTCATTATATCTATCATATGCTTTTTGGTTGAGGTGCTTTTCATTGAAATATTCTTTAACGCAAATATAGCTTATGTCTTTATATATACTTATAACTATGTAATGTTCGGTGTACGAGTGACTAAAACTCGAAAAGCGTGTTACCGATGCACATGGATGGATTTTACTAAATATTAAATTGTACCAAAATTCCCACATATTTGTACCAAAACTAGCTTAATTGTACCAAAACTTATCTTTTAGTTCGATGAGCTAAATTCCGACTGAAATGGAACAATGTATTTTATATAATACGTGGCTGAAGACAGCTCTTTGCGATGACTGTTTTTTACAGACGGACAGCATAACAGATAAATGAATTTTCCCTTTAAATTGCACTCTGGTTTGTAGGTTAATCGACGACAACCTAATTCAGGGAATCGTTGCGTTATCATATTGCTTAATAGATTCCTTTATACAATATGCAGAAAAAAATATTATATCAGCTTAACTTTTTATCGTTTTCGACAAACAATACCAGTGATAAAATGTCAAAACTTTCGAATGTCGCATTATAATCCAATATTTATCTATTGTGAATATTTAAAAGATTAAGATATTCCTACAGCTGTTTTGAGCCAAAATCTAGCAATTTGCTGTGTTGACTACTGTGTTTATAGAACTCTAGTCCATTCGCTCTGATGTGATAACATTGAAGGAGAAAGGCGAAATCGTTTGCTCCATTTACCTAGAAATAAGTCTTATTTAAGAATAAGGTGAAGACTAAATTATTGTATCTTTAAAAAAATAATAAATAGGATTACACATTTTTTATGAGAGTTGTAAATTTATATATGGTATTAAAAACTTCTTATGAACATTTCATTAACTTGATATTCTTATAAAGTAAAAATTCACATTCCGTAATATTATATTAAACTATTTTTATTTCGGCCAGTTTTTTTACTCCGGTCAATTTTTTGAAACTCCAACTCCGATTCACAGGCCTGCGAGAAACACTTTAATTGTTGTGCTCAATTTTAATACTCTAGCTGATAAATTTTCTGTAATAAAATTTCAGTTTATCATAGCCTTCTTTAAAAACTGTATTCAACAATATTATGACGCCAGTTTATTGTACCAAAACGTTATTGAGAGTACAACGGCACCAACGAGTCTTCAATTTCACCACAAATAGTACGATTGTACCATGTTTTTCATCATTGATGCGCACTAAACTTGGACTATATGTTAGCATTGTCTGCCAGAAGGTTTTTTTGAGTTTGATCCCGCGGATGGCTCTGTCCTCTGAAAAAAAAAAAATTTTTTGTATTTAGTATTTTTCGTATTTTAATACAGATAAGTTCAATGTTGAAATTAAGACCCGCTCAGTGGCAGCAAATGAAGATAAATTTAAGTATTGGCTGGTTGGTTGGTTTGAAGTAGAGGGTATTAGTTAGTATTCTATGGTTAGAGATGTTGTGTATTGTCCACGAAACTTTTGATACTCTTCCAACACATCGCACACCGACTGAAAGATGTTATAGTCTCGCATGCTCCATGTTTGATCCCATTCTTCCAATACGGAATATATGTGCGTTATGTGATGAGTGGCCGGTAAGAACTCCCATCACTTTGCTTAATAAAGTTTTCTTCAGACTTAATAGCCTTTTTTGTTCTTTTTTCATCAGGGTCTTCCCAAACTGTTTTAGTGATTTTGACGACCGCTGTGGAGTTTATTGATCGAACAGGGCCCATGATTTGATTTCAGCTCTTATTGCTTGAAAAGGAATGACATTGTCTATGTCAACTACCTATCTATCTGAATCTTTATTTGCAAGTACTACAGCTTTTTCGTTGCCGAAAAATATAAAAGGTAGGGTAATTACAGAACCTAGGGACTCTAGGGATATATGCCGTTTAAAGAATCGTGAAGATACTCAACCCGAAATTCTAAGACTCCGAACTTTGATTACTCCCTGATATTGATGTCTGCTGTCGGTCTTTTAGTTATCCGCATGGAATTAGCCTGATTTATAATAAGAAAGGAGGTGTATTTTAGATAAGAGTATATAGGCTATATATATTTCTGGCCTAGGCAACACATAGTGTTGCCTAACGCCACCTGACATTTCCATTGGAAAGTTTGACATTTTTTAGCACAAACGTACTCAGAAAGTTTTGAGAATGGTCGTACCATCATTTGTGTTGTTTACAGTGACTTGAAAAAATCAATTTGGCAAAAATTGGAATTAACTTGTGATCATTTTCGTGCGATTATTGTTCACAACTTTAGACGTGGATTATCACGACAAGAGTGCATCAATGAGCTTTAATCTTTGTACGGCGATGAAGCACCATTCTAAGCACTGTGAAAAACTCGTTTAATGAATTCAATCGTGGCTGACGCCCGCTCTAAGATGAAGGTCGTCCAAAAACGGCCGTTGTGCCAGAGAACATTGATGACGTGCGTGAACTGATAATGCAAGATCGTCATGTGACTTACCGTGAGATAGAGGCATCCTTGGGAATTTCTTCCACCGGCATACATTCGATATTGCATGAACACCTGGCCGTAAAAAAGGTTTGTTCTCGTAGGATCCCGCACAACTTGATAATCGTTCAAAAAAAAGCTCTTGTCGATTGGTGCAAAGAATTTTGAAACAATACGTTAACGGTGCTTCAAAAGACGTTTAAAAGATCGTCACGGGTGACGAATCATGGATCTACGCGTATGAGCCCGAAAAAAACAGCAATCGACAGTCTTCGAAGACGAGCCAAATCCAACGAAAGTTGTTCGTGGAAGAACTTGGAAGCAAATGGTCGCCTGTTTCTTCGGCAAAACTGGTCATGAGGCGACTGTTCCGCTTAAGCACCGTAGGACGTTCAATTCTGAGTGGTACACCACAATTTGTTTGCCTGGAGTTTTCGGAGAAATTCGAAAAACGAACAAGAGAAGACGAATCATTGTGCACCATGATACACATCGGCTCATACCAGCGCCTTTTTGACCGGCCAAAACGTCGAATTAATGGGTCATCCGCCATACAGCCCTGACTTGGCACCCAATGACTTCTTTTTATTCCCGCACTACAAGAAAAAAATGCGTGGTCAGCGAATTTCGTCGCCAGAAGATGCTGTTGAAGCGTTCAAAGACCATGTGTTGGAGGCGTCTCAATCGGAGTGGAAAAAGTGCTTCGACAATTGGTTTGAGCGCATTCAAAAGTGTATAAATCATGCTGGAGAATACTTTGAAAAGCAATAAAACCATTTTGATGATAAATATTCGCATTTCATTATTTGGCCAGAAATATATATAACTGCCCTTACAAACTTTAGCCAGTAAAAATTGAGGAAAGACCTTTTTAAAGAAATTGAAAATGCGCCACAGCTTTGACAGATATATATTTATTTATTTTTAATCCTTTTCAACAATTTCCAAAAAAATTCCATCCGCCCCGAATATGCTGAATTATACAAAATTTAATGGACCACATCTCGAAAACTGTAAAAATTAAGGTTTTTTCAAGGGGTTAATTTTTAGGGTTGACGTAGTAGGTTCAAAGCCAGGAAAGTTTGTATAGAATTTTTAGCGTGAGGTAAAAGATTAATCTCTAAGCTATGTAATAGCTTATCTATAAAATGTATTAGTCCTCTTGAAACCGGCTATCAGTATGATCGGTGATCAATCTAGAGGTATTTTTTTCAAAAACAAAAATTCAAATGAAGTGTGGAATCTTTATTGTTCATTCGAAAGGACATTTTATGCCATTTATATTTTGAATATAATTTTCTTCAAATGTTGGCCGCAATATGCCTCAGGGTGTCCATTCTGGGGGTTGAATTTTGGATGACTCGTACGAAAATTTCGACACGCATGGCGTAAATGACATGCGGAATGTTGGCATAGACTGGACTTAACGTAGGCCCAAAGAAAAAAGCTGAAGGTGTGATATCTCACGATCTAGGCGACCAACTCACTTTTCCAAAACGTGAAATTAGCTGCTCTTCAAAATTACCTTTCAATAGATCCATTGTTTAAGCAGCTGTATGGTAAGTGGCACCGTCCTGTTACGGGCTTCAATTTCAGGTAGCAAAAAGTCCGATATTATGGCGCGTTAGTTAGCACCTTTCACGGTTACATTTGGGCCACCATCATTTTTCAAAAAAATGAACCGATGATTCCACCAGCCTATTAACTGCACTAAACCGTGATTTTCGTGGTGTAAGTTTTTCCATGATGAAATGGCAAACAATACTGAAAAAAATTTTACAATAACTCACGCTAAATCTGTGAAAAACCCCAATAGAAAAAATACATACCTCTAGACTGATATCGCGAATTGAAAAAATATGGACCAACCCATAAACCGCACCAAACCGTGGTTTTCGCGGTGTAAGTCTTTCCATTATGAAACGGTAAACAAAACTGAAAAGAAAAAAAATAAAGTTAAACACAACTCAAGCGTAATCTGTGAAAAAACACTATTGAAAAAAAGAACTCAAGATTGATCAACCGTTTGTTCCCGGTACTTGAGTATAAGATATTAAACGGAGCAATAAGTAAAAATAGGGAGTTGTAACTAAACTGAATCTATGTCGTATCATATTCTTTTATATACTTTATCTATTGGCCTCAACATAAATATCCACTTCAATACGCTTACAATTAATATAATTTTTTGAAAATCCCGCTTTCATGTCTGCTTTCATCCCCGCTTAACGTTTTAATTCTTTAAAAATTTAATTTCTTCGAATAAAACATATCCTTTTCTTTTTTTATGTAACACAGATACCCAACAGTCATCGTCGCCAGGCGCATCCGGTGGTCCCACCGATTTGCCCCACAATGCTGATATTTTGTGCCTAAACGGTATTACCGGTCTCTTTCCCTACCCTTTCGATTATACGAAATTTATCAATTGTAAAAATGGCAATACGGCCATTCAGAACTGTGTCCAAGGCACTGCCTTTAGTATCTCAAAGGGCTACTGTGAGCCCTTGGAACAAATACAAAAAAGCGATCATGTCATGTACATTGTATCGGAAGTAAGCTATGAATATTGTGAGTATAGAACCAAGTTTTCAACTATTCCAAAAATAACAACTGAAATTAATTGCAGCTCAAACCCTCATCACTTGTCCGCCCGGCACGGAGGGCATTCACTTGTACCCCTTCAATGCTGAGAAATATGTTAAATGTGTGCACAGTCAAATGGAAATCGTTTCCTGTTCCCCTTCACAGGTTTTCAGTGTAACGAGACGCACCTGTTTGCCACTCGATCAGGTTTTAAAATACGAACGAGTTCGATTGTTGAGCGAAATGCAAAAATCCAATTCGTATCGTGAGACTGAAGAGCAATACGACGTCCATACCATGGTTTATTGTCCCCTAGGCTTGTCGGGCACATATCCGCATCCCTTTGATGGTTCGAAGTATATAAGATGTGGGGGTGGACGAATGGTGCGCGAGTCGTGTGCTTCGGGTAAAGCCTATAGTTTGTCACGCAAAGAGTGCAATATGATGGAGGATATTGTTGTAAATGATCGGGTGCCCAATACTCAAATGGCCTACGGCAAGGAATGGCGGGTCGGCGACATGGAGACTACCTTTGGCTCAAGTAAGTTTAAAATTACATAAATAAAACCGTAGTTTTAATAACATTGATTTTCTCTTGAATGCTAGTTGATGGTCTGACATATCTGATGTGCCCACCTGGATTGAGTGGCTATTTCCTGCATCCCTTTGATTGCACCAAATATATCGAGTGTTCGAATGGTGATACCAGGATTGATACATGTTTTAACGGCGCTGTTTATAGCATTTCTCACCAGGAGTGTATACCACGTGATAAAGTGGAAGCCTATGACCGTGTGGAGTATTTGACCACCACACAGCATGAGTTCTCCAATGAACATGTGAGACAATCAGGTGAGTGAATAGTTGATCGCTTCTAAAGACGGGTTAACTAAAGGGTGGTATAGCTTAAACGCATGATGTAAAAAAATTAAACAAAAAATATTGTTTTTTTTGGTTTTGTTTACATTTATTCGTTTTTTTTTATCATTATTATGACTTAATCAGTTTTTATTCTGGTTCGCAAAGAGTAATTCTCATTAATCCTAATGAGACTCACGTAAAAGTCATTTGATTTGTAGCCGAAGTAATCGTTGACAAAGACTGCCGAAGAAAAACCTTGGCAAGTTTAGAAACAGCTGTACAGTGTGCCTGGCAAACATAGCTAATACATTTCACCAATTTTTTAGTTGACTCTCAAATAGAAACAACAAAAGGGCTCGTACCAGAATAAAAACTGTTCAAGTCATAAAAAAGTGTTATCTTTAAATTTTGTATTGAGATCGAAGGATCTATACAATTATGTGTGAAAGAAAATATCGTCCAAGTGCTCGCCATCGCTTCGGTGGCTTACCTCTATCTGATGGTCCATATTTTCAAAGACTCGAGATATAATGGAGGTACAATGTCCTTAATGTGCCGAATTATCTCATCCTATAGCTCTTGTGTTGTCCTTATTTTTTTGTCGTACACTTTATATTTTAAATATCCTCAAAGAAGTTAAACGATGTCAAACCACATATGATCGTGGCGGCTAATTCACATCGCCACGACGTGAGATAACACGTCTAATGTATTTCTCGCGCAAAAAGTTCATTGTTTCATTGACTGTGTGGCAAGTGGGACCATCCTGTTGGAAGCACATATCGTTCACTTCCTCTATTTCTAGTCACAAGAAGTCCGTTTTCACCTCGCAATAGCGCACAACAAACACGGTAACTGCTCGGCCAACCCAGCCCATAAACCGCACCAAACAGTCACACTTTGTGGATGCATCGACTTTTCAACAATCACTCGTGGATGCTCATTTGCTTAATTGCGGCCATTCTGCTTGTTAACGAATCCACTGTAGACATATTTGCTCGATTATGCTGACCAAAAAATCACGAAGTGCACGATGCATTTTGATTTGAACGGCTTTTTTCGTAAATGACTGTAACAATCTTAACGCGCTGTTTAATTGTGTACGAGGGCTGCAATATATTTTTTTGGCCTAATAATGAAAATGCGAATATTTATCATCAAAAATGCGCTTAAACCAATTGTCGAAGCACTTTTTCCACTCCGGTTGAGACACCTTCAAAACCTGGTTTTTTGAACGCTTCAACAACATCTTCTGGCGACGAAAATCGTTGACCACGCATTTCTTTCTTGATGAGCGGGAATAAAAAGAAGTCATTGGGTACCAAGTCAGGTCTGTACGGCGGATGACCCATCAATTCGACGTTTTGGCCGTTCAAAAAGGCGCTGGTTTGAGCCGATGTGTGAGAGCTCGCATTGTCATGGCGCATAATGATTCGTCTTCTCTTGTTCGTTTTTCGAATTCCTCCGAAGACTACAGGCAAACAAATTGTGGTATACCACTCAGAATTGACCGTCCGTTGCTCAATCGGAACAGTCGCCAAATGGCCAGTTTTCGAAGTGTTTCTTCCACGAACAACTTTCGTTGGATTTGGCTCGTCTTTGAGACCCACACGGTCGATTCCTGTTTTGTTTCGGGCTCATACGCAGAGATCAATGATTCTTCACCTGTGCCGATCTTACTTATATAAACGTCTTTTGAAGCACCGCGATCGTAATTTTTAAAATTTCTTTGCACCAATCGACTCGAGCCTTTTTTTGAGCGATTGTCAAATTGTGCGGTATCCAAGGAAAACAAACCTTTTTTACGGTCAGGTGTTCATGCAATATCGAATGTATGCTGGTGGAAGAAATACCCAGTGATGCCTCTATCTCACGGTATGTCACATAACGATCTTGCATTATCAGTTCACGCACGGCATCAATGTTCTCTGGCACAACGGCCGTTTTTGGACGACCTTCACGACTTTCGTCTTTGAGCGAGCGTCGGAAACGGTTAAGTTCATTAAACCAGTTTTTCACAGCCCTATAGGATGGCGCTTCATTTCGATACAAAGATTTAAGTTAATCGATGCACTCTTGTCGTGATAATCAACGTCGAAAGTTGTGAAAAATTATCGTACGAAAATGTTCACGAGTTAATTCCATTTTTTTCCAAATTGATTTTTTCAAGTCACTGTAAACAGCTCAAATGTTGGTAGTACGTCAAAAAGTTCTGAGTACGTTTATGCTAAAAAATTTCCAACTTTCCCAAGAAAATGTCAGATGGCATTAGGCAACACTTTGGACAAACTAAGTTGGACAAAAAACTTGACGTTATGTTGTGACTCACAATTAACATCGTGCATTGTGGTTAGACCACCCTTTACATTGGATAATAATTTGGCAAAACAGAAATGTTTAAGGGAAGCTTCCATTGATGCCGACAGTCGTCTGCGGCTATATTAGAGAAAGATAGTTTTGATATACATAGTTGTGGAACAAAATACATATTCAAAATTGTTACTATATATTAAACTTGTTCAACAATAGAGTATTAACTTAAAATTTATTAGAGGCTAAAGGCCTAACTTACTCATATGTGAAAATTAATGATTGACTGTTTATGAACATAAGCCATACTCGTGCAAACTTTCACGATCCTAGGTTGATTCGTTTGGCCGCTATCGTGCTTTTAACAGACAAACGGGCGGACAGACATAGCAAAAATTTCTTCTTTGAATTTTACGACGATCGATAATAAATGTAATGACAAATTTAGTATACCATCCACCCTTCGGTTGAGGGTATAACAAGTAGTTAGAAACCCATTTTCAATAATTCTGTTTGTGTAGATTTTACTATTGCTGGCCTTGGCAACACTAAGTGTTGCCTGGCACCATCTCACATTTCCATTGGAAAGTTTGACATTTTTTAGCATACACGTACTCAGAACGTTTTGACGTACGACCATCATTTGTGTTGTTTACAGTGACTTGAAAAGATCAATTTGGCAAAAAAAATGAAATTAACTCGTGAACATTTTCGTGCGATCATTTTTGACAACTTTCGACGTGGATTATCACGTCAAGAGTGCATCGATGAACTTAAATCTTTGTATGGCGATAAAGCACCATCATATGGCACTGTGAAAAACTGGTTTAATGAATTCAATCGTGGCCGATGTTTGCTCATAGACGAAGGTCGTGAAGGTCGTCCAAAAACGGCCGTTGTGCCGAAGAACATTGATGTCGTGCGTGAACTGATAATGCAAGATCGTCATGTGACATACCGTGAGATAGAGACATCCTTGGGCATGCATTCGATATAGCATGAACACCTGGCCGTAAAAAGGTTTGTTCTCGTTGGATCCCGCACAATTTGACACTCGGTCAAAAAAAGGCTCGTGTCGATTGGTGAAAGAAATTTTGAAAAAATACGATCGCGGCGCTTCAAAAGACTTTTATAAGATCGTCACAGCTGACGAATCATGGTTTTATGCGTATGATCCCAAAACAAACCGGCAATCGACCGTGTTGGTCTTCAAAGACGAGCCAAATCCAACGAAAGTTGTTCGTGAAGAAGCACTTCGAAGCGAATGGTCGCCTGTTTCTTCGGCAAAACTGGTCATGTGGCGATTGTTCCGCTTGAGCAACGTAGGACGGTCAATTCTGAGTGGTACAGCACTATTTGTTTGTCTAGCTCTCACACATCGGCTAGCTCTCGCACATCGGATAGCTCTCACACATCGGCTCAAACCAATTGATGGGTCATCCGCCGTACAGCCCTGACTTGGCACCCAATGAATTCTTTTTATTCCCGCACATCAAGAGAAAAATGCGTGGTCAACGATTTTCATCGCCAAAAGATGCTGTTGAAGCATTTAAAAACCATGTTTTGACAGTGCCTCAATCGGTGTGGAAAAAGTGCTTCGACATTTGGTTTAAGCGCATGCTTTTTACCTATATGTAAAAACAATGAAGCTCTGTGCTTCATTTGAGCTAGAACAAATTTAAATTGAATCCTATATAGCATCAGGGTTTGAACTCAGAAAGGCCCCTTGTATGGATCAAAAGATGGACCAATATGGTGGAGCTACAGAAGACATTGTTTTAAGTAGCTTTTAACGCACTATACTAAATGTGGTTTAAGTGACAGAGGGACTTTTGTGTGGGGCTATAAAAATACTTAGAGGCTATTCGAAAGCATAGACAGATATAATCCAATTTCAACGGGGATACTTCCAGGTCTCGAACAACGCACTATGCTTATTTCGAGCAAGATCGGACAAAATATCCTTGTTTTAGAGCCGAAGGGTCAAAGTGAGAGAGACCTTGAATGATGGATTAATGCAAATAAGGACCAATATGGTTTAGTATCACTAATGTTAATAAGTCGTTGTTCAAAACGTACCATGCAAAGTTTGAGCAAGTAAAGATGTCATTTGTTGCTTCTAGAGCGGCAGGAACTTAAATCGGGAGGAACCTTTAAATTATGAATCGATATGATCCAATTTTCCCCAAATAAATTATTGGCCGCTCATGAAGTTCCATGCAAAATTCTGGGCTATTTGAAAACATGGGCCGTTATGTTCTTTTGAGTTTTTTGATTTATTGTGATCATTTGCTGTTTTACGTTTGAAAGAGGAATTACTTAGTAGGGACATAAATACACACGTTTTATGCTGTAAAATAAGAAGTTCTGAATGTTTTTGGACCAAATATTTTTTAATATATTTATTGATGTATATTGTATCCAAAAATATTATACTTATTCGAAATGTCCGCCTTTTGCCTTTACACACGCCTTAAGTCGTACTGGCCAATCGGCAATAGCTGCACGAACCTCGTCCATTGGAAAATTGGCCACAGCTCGAACCAAAGCAGTCTTAAGAGATCCAATGTTGGGGTATCTTTTGTGACAAACCTTGTCCTCTAAAACCGTCCACAATTTGTAATCCAATGGGTTCAAACCTGGACTGCCTGAGGGTTATTCTTCAGAGGAAATGAACGCTGGCAAATTGTTTCGAAGCCAGGCCTGGGACGTTTTAACCTTATGGGCGGGCGCAGAATCCTGCTGGAAAGTCCATGGCTGGTTTTGGAACAGGGAATTGTTGAGAGGCTTCACAACAGTTTCTAAAACGGTTTCTTTATAAACTTCTGCCGATGTTTTGATTTCTTGTTCGCAGAAATGCAGGTCAGTGACCCCATCGTAAGGGACACTCCACCAAACCATGACTGAAGCTGGGTGATGACCCTTTTCCACCCTTGGGATACACTCTATTATTTTGCTTGTTAAATTTTTCCTGAACGGTAAAATTTTTTTTATCGGTGAACAAAATTTTTCTGTGCAAGTTATCAGCGTTCTTTACCAAAGACGTTTGCATTTTTCAAAATTTTTTTAAAGCTGCAGTCAATAAATATCCGGTACGTCGTTTGAAAGTCCCAAGTATTTTTTAATGATTCGACTCATGGACTTTTGCGTGATATTCATCTCACGGGCCATGATTTTCTGTTTTCGGAGCGGATTTCTGTGAGTTCTTGATTTAACGGCTTTGACATGCGGTGTTCGAACAGAGCGTGGGCGGCCCAACCGTTGGCGCTATAACAGCGATACGGTTCTCATTATCTGACCACTCCATGGTCAAAGTTAAACCAATTTTAAAATCCCGTTACAGACTAACGCTATTGAGGTTAGCTTTCAAAACCCATTTAACATTAACGGGGTATGTTCAGTTCTACTATTGAAATGGGTCTATTCAATGTTGTAACAGTATTTATGTACCTACTAAGTATATATTTTATTTGAACTCCAAACGCTGAAACTATATCAAGAGCATGTCCCTTTCTAACAACTGCAGTATTTTTTATAACTAACCTTTTAAAATCTTACAGAACATGATCTTGGCATCAGCTGTGGCCCTGGTACATTTGGCATTTATCCACATCCACAGGATTGTCACAAATATATGCGCTGTGCCAATGGACGCATAGCTGTAGAAAATTGCCCACCTGGACAAGTGTTCAGCATTGCGAAAAGCTTCTGCCAAAACGAGAACGAAGTGTCCCAACATGATCGCAGCTCATATAGCCGTAGTGAGGCAAACTCACAACATGGACAGACTCAATATGCAACGGGGGGAGTAGGATCGAAAACAACGACAACCACACACAATTACAATTCCGGTGTCTATCAGCCGCAAGCACAAGACATCGGTTGCCCGGCCAATTCGAATGGACGTTATCCACATCCGCATGACTGCACGAAATTTGTAATGTGTTCCAATGGAGTGCCACATATCCAGAGCTGTGGCCCGGGAACGGCATGGAATAAAGCCATGGAGGTTTGTGATTTCAAGGATAAAGTGGATTGTTCGCAGACAGGAGCTGTAACGGTGAGACAACAACGTAAGTGCTTGTTCCATTTATAAGAATGGGTAGGGTGGCGGTATCGAAAGGCTAACGAGAGAAAACGGTTGAAAATTCTAAGATATTTTTAAATGGTCATCAGTATTGCCAATTTTGCAAATTTCCGGCTAGGTCTTTATTTTATTTAGCAATTAGAAAATGACATAATTGAATCTTGTCTGAAGGTCTGCTATTGATAGATTGCCTTTTTCCAACGTGGTCTAAAAATTAGCAGAAAAATATCGTCTCCACTAACCAGACAGCTGAAATATTTTGTCCAGTTTTAAGTCGTGATTGACGTACACATTTTCTTTTAAATATCCCCAAAGAAAGAAGTCCAACGGTGTCAAATCACAAGATCGTGGCGGCCTATTAACATCGCCACGACGTGAGATAACCAGGCCATTCAATTTCTCGAGCAAAAAAGCCATTGTTTCATGATTCACCATTCACGGTAACTGCTTGGCCGACCTCAAGCAGTTACCGATGACAGAACAAACTAGGCGAGTATGCTCAGCAAGCATGCTCAGGAGTTTTCACACTTCCTACGGTTGTGGTTGATTTTGCTGACCGAAAAAATCACGAAGTAAACGTAATGCATTTTGATTTGAACGCCCATTTTAGTAAAAGGGTTTAACAATTTTTACACACTGCTCAATTGTGTACCTCTCTATTATCGCCTAAGCGTTTACTTACTCGTTGAATAAACGAGTACCAATAGAACACGCCTATTGTCAACATTAGATCGAAATTCATAATTTCAACTGGAAATTCTCAATTTAAACAGAAAAATTTTCTATTACAGTCGAAAATATTACAGAGGGCGATTATCGTCTCAGCTAAAGGTTCTTTTGATTTGGCTAATTTGAATGTCTTCGTTGAGTAAAAATAAAAGTATTTTTTAATATCTGAGCAAGTCCAAGCTCATATGTAAATAAGATATAGTCCAAATTGATAGTAGTTTTTTTAACCAAGTTATTGGGGAAGGTGGGTTTTCTTTTTATAACGTCTCCTCTAATGACTTGATACAGGCTTTTATGTCTCTTAAATTTCTTAAAGTAATATTTCCGTTTATATCAAATCACCTTCTTCATTTTGTGAACACTATAATAATGCCTTCCTGCTTTCCTAATGATTGGAAAGTAGCCATAGTGACACCAATTCTAAAGAAGTCAAGCTCGAATTCTCCTGACAACTTAAGACCTATTTCTTTGCTTCCCATCCTGTCAAAAGTTGTGGAAAATATTCTTAAGCGGCAGTTGTTAGATCATATTGAGAGTAAATCGCTGCTAAATGATTGTCAATGTGGTTTCCGGAATGACAAGAGTACCTCTGCTCTTTTAATTGGCCTTACTGACTCAATAAGGAAGAATACTCATGATCAAAAAATGTGGATTTAAAAAAGCCTTCGATAGGGTAGATTATGGAATTTTGATAAATAAATTGCATAAAGATTATGGACTTGGGAAAAGTGCCTGAAGTTTAATGCTTTCTTATTGTCCGTGTCAATGGAGTCGCATCGTATATTTTGTCTGTTAGGAGTGGGGTCCTCATGGCTCGGTTCTTGGTCCAATTTTGTTTGTGCTGTTTATTAATGAATTTTTTAAACGTCTAGGCGATTGGTGGGCGTGGGCACAAATATATGCGCTGTGGGCTGATGATGTTCAGCTATTATTTTGCGGAGAAATCCAGTATTTGTATGTTTTACAAGCCAAAACTAATTATGTTTTAAAATTATTGAGCGTATGGATGTCCTCTAACAAGCTTAGTATTAATCCTTCTAAAACAAAGGCAATACTGTTTTCATCATCATCTATCAACCTAGATTTGCAATACAATGGTACGTCTATAGAATTCGTTCAGAGTATTACGTGTTTGGGAACAGTACTGGATAACAAATGTTGCTTTGAGCAGCATTTTCGCAGTATTGCTTCACGTATTAGCTTCACACTTCGTCAACTATACAACACCAATTTAGTTTTACCTCGTTGGGTAAAAACAAAACTGGTTCATGGCTTAATTATGCCAAATATTTTGTACTGCCTAGAGGTATATACAGGAACTACTCAAAGTATTATGAATATTATAAAGAAAGTGCTTCATAGAGTTATGCGCTATGTATATTCTGTTAAACCGTATGTTCACATATCGCCGTTTGTGAATGACATTTTAGGCTGTTCTTTTGTGGAATTTGTGCACCTTCGGTTGCTATATTTTTTTACAAGATATACAAACTTCAATCTCCTTTGTTCCTAGCAAGTTCATTTGTCTTCAGTCACTCAATTCGCAACAGACAGTTAATTATTCAAAAGGTAACACCGCTTATGGATCGATCATTCCTCGTAAGAGTAGCCCGACTATTTAACATTTTGCCAAGCAGTTTAAAAACGTTTAATTTGTCTTCCATGACATTTCGTAAACATTTAATGGAACATTTTTGTTAAAGTACAGAGTAATGCTTTTATTTATATGTTTTTTTTCTTCGGTTTCTTGATTATCACTTATATGCTTTCATCAGGTTTTTTTCTCTTTTATTAGGAAATATTAGGATTTTTTTTTAATTTATATTATTTATTTGATTTTATACAGAATCTCTAGTAGTTTATGATGTTCTATTTAACATTTTGATGCATATTGTAATTTAGCTTTAATAGGCCCCAATGGGCTTCGAATTACATGTCAATAAAAAAATGAAATGAAATGTAATTCGAAGCCCATTGGGATCTATTGAAGCTAAATTACAATATACATCAAAATGTTAAATATAATAAATATAATAATAACTACAAGAAAAAATTCAGTATAAAATCCAAAAAATAATATAAATTAAAATAATCCTAATATTTCCTAATAAAAGAGAAAAAACCTGATGAAAGCATATAAGTAATAATCAAGAAACCGAAGAAAAAAAAAACATTTAAATAAAAGCATTACTCTGTACTTGAGTGAAAATGTTCCATTTAATGTTTACGAAATGTCATGGAACACAAATTATACGTTTTTAAACTGCTTGGCAAAATGTTAAATAGTCGGGCTACTCTTACGAGGAATGATCGATCCATAAGCGGTGTTACCTTTGAAATAATTAACTGTATGTTGCGAATTGAGTGACTGAAGACAAATGAACTTGCTAGGAACAAAGGATATTGAAGTTTGTATATCTTGTAAAAAAATATAGCAACCGAAGGTGCACAAATTCCACAAAAGAAAGCCTAAAAAGTCATTCACAAACGGCGATATGTGAACATACGGTTTAACAGAATATACATAGCGCATAACTCTATGAAGCACTTTCTTTATAATATTCATAATACTTTGAGTAGTTCCTGTATATACCTCTAGGCAGTACAAAATATTTGGCATAATTAAGCCGTGAACCAGTTTTGTTTTTACCCAACGAGGTAAAACTAAATTGGTGTTGTATAGTTGACGAAGTGTGAAACTAATACGTGAAGCAATACTGCGAATATGCTGCTCAAAGCAACATTTGGTAACCAGTAGTATTCCTAAACACGTAATACTCTGAACGAATTCTATAGACGTACCATTGTATTGCAAATCTAGGTTGATAGAAGATGATGATGAAAACAGTATTGCCTTTGTTTTAGAAAGATTAATACTAAGCTTGTTAGAGGACATCCATACGCTCAATAATTTTAAAACATAATTAGTTTTTGCTTGTAAAACATCCAAATACTGGATTTCTCCGCAAAATAATAGCTGAACATCATCAGCAAAAGAGTATGGTGTACACCAATCGCCTAGACTTATGAAAAGGTCATTAATAAACAGCAGAAACAAAATTGGACCAGACAAAACAGACGATGCGACTCCATTGACACGAACAAACTGCTTTCTACCACATAAATAAGAAATGGAAAATTGAGACGGTAATGCCGCTACAATTACTGAGCGGCTCGTCTTCGAAGACCCACACGGTCGATTGCTGTTTTGTTTCCATGATCCATGATTCGTCACCTGTGACGATCTTATAAACGTCTTTGAAGCACCGCGATCATATTTTTTCAAAATTTCTTTGCACCAATCGACACGAGCCATTTTTGAGCGATTGTCAAATTGTGCGGGATCCAACGAGAACAAACCTTTCTTACGGCCAGCTGTTCATGCAATATCGAATGTATGCTGGTGAAAGAAATGTCCATGGATGTCTCTATCTCGCGGTATGTCAAAAGACGACCTTGCATTATTAGTTCACGCACGGCATCAATGTTCTCGGGCACAACGGCCGTTTTTAGACGCTCATCACGACTTTCGTCTTTGAGCTAGCGTCGGCCACGATTGAATTCATTAGACCAGTATTTCACAGTGCCATAGGATGGTGCTTCATCGCCAAACAAAGATTTAACTTCATCGATGCACTCTTGTCGTGATAATCCACGTCGAAAGTTGTAAAAAATGATCGCTCGAAAATGTTCACGAGTTAATTTCATTTTTTTGCCAAATTGATTTTTTTAAGTCACTGTAAACAACACAAATGATGGTCGTACGTCAAAACGTTCTGAGTACGTTTATGCTACTTATAAAAAATGTTAAACTTCCCAATGGAAATGTCAATATATCTCAGTTTGTTCCTTAATGGAATGCTGAGGTAAGATATGAACATTGTACAAGGTAACTAGATTAGACTAATAGGAAAAGAAAATTAAATTAGTGGTTTGAGATAGCATAATGATTCGTGCCAAATTTCGAAGCTTTAATGCCATTATGTATGGAATATCACATCATTGGTCTAATTTTTGACGAGTCGGTACAATAACTTTGTTTATTTTTGTTTAAGTTTGGTATTTACCACATTAGGAATAGGACAACATTTAATTGGTCCTGCCTGTATTTAGCCTAGTTTACGTTCTTTTAACCTATATTCCTATTTTAGCTGAAATTTCCTGTCCTCCTGGTGCTGAGGGTTTGTATCAACATCCCTATGATTGGCGTCAGTACTTGAGTTGTACCAACGGTCTTACTCATGTCATGGATTGTGCACCTGGTACCGTTTTCAGCGTGTCACGTAAGATTTGTGATCTCGAGGAGAACGTCGTCAACACGGATCGTTGCAATAATGGTGTATTTAGCAATAACTATGATTACTCATATGCACAAAGTAAGAATTCATTTTGAAATACAATTTTCATGAAACGAAAGTTTTACAAATTTTCTCTCCACTTCAGACTATAATAATCGTGATTCCAAAGCCTATGGCACAAGCACTAACCAGTGGTCTCACACGGGAACGTCACAAACCCTACCTTCTTCCCACACCTACACCCAAACCAACCAACACGGTGCCGGAGATCGTTGGACCAACATGAATGTACCTCGTCCCCAGGGTTCTTCGTACGACCAGCAGACGGCAACATGGCAACACGGGTCCAACACACGCCATACGAGCGTAACCCAACCGGAGAGTACTAGCGCTTGGTCTGGAACGGCCGTGAATGTTGACCAACAGACCCCCACACACACGGTTATCTATGAAGAAGGATCGCTGCGTCCCGATCGTAATTATAATCATCATACGTATAGCACACCATTAGCGCCATTAACACCATTAGCACCCGGCACTGCGAGCACTTCCACATCGACCATTGTTTATGCTCAGCCCATAGGATCACAAGAGGCCTCTGAGGAGGTCTTCGACTCTCATAATCCCCAACCTCATGCCCGATATCCCTACATCAGCCCTAATCACAATCCAAATTTAAATCAACAAAATAATACACGAAATGTTCATTTTACGTCCTATGGTAATACTTGGACCGCCATTAGCCCTAATCAACAACCTCCAGTACTGGTGACTACCCATTTGATGCCTCCCATACAGGGTCCAGAACTGGAGCCAGGCCTTGCTCCTCTACAGCCGATTGATCAGCCACCTTTTGCACCGGCGCCAGGAAGTTCTTATCTCCTCTCTCCTCATGACAGACCGCCTTACTCGGGAACGCCCCATCAGACCTCTCCCCACGACAGACCATCTTATCCCCATGTGTCTTCTCATGACAGACCTCCCCACTCCGAAAGTCCTCATTCGTTCTCTCCACATTCAGTACCAAATCTTCCTTCGGGTCCTCACGTTCATAAACCTATAACTCATCTTATGCCCCCAACCTACTCAAATGATGATAGAGGTCAACAACCTCTGTCGGAGACAGATCAAACAGGTCTGTCGGGGCCGTATGAGTCTAATGAACTAGAGCCCGAGCCATCAGGTTCTCGCAAAATCGAAACTGTAGACGAGACCAATTTATTTGGCGGCCTTCAACCACCATTTTCCGACTCTCAGACACCAAGTTCTCATCCTAAATTTACTGATGTCCCAGACCAAACGGCACAAATTCCTCCACCTAGGCGAACTACCACACCGATTCCAGAGATACACGGTTATCCGAAACTCTCAAATGCTACTATACAAACATTTCCCAATCAGCCACACTATAGTCACGCCTATTCAGAAGTAGCTCATTCGCGTAATAGCTCTTGGACTGGTCGTAAAATACCGCAACATTCCGCGATCAAGCCTACTAACATTGGTTCTACTCGGTTGGAAAATCCTAAAAAACCTACCGAGGAAACCACTAATCCTTCCCGCCCTGAATATGTAGAGGCAACTATTACAGAAATAGACCCCGCACAATTGCCCGTTAAAGAGGCCCTACAACTACTTCTAAGACCCTATTTCAATCGTAGTGGCACCGTTGACGATGATATGGCCGCCAAGGCCCAGTCGCACATCATGAGTTTAGTTTCTCCTGTAGACACCGAACCTGAAGAGACCACCACGACTCATAATCCATTGCATGCCACTAGCATTAGTATTCCTACCA
This sequence comes from Hydrotaea diabolus, assembly GCA_963513945.1. Lineage (NCBI taxonomy): Eukaryota > Metazoa > Arthropoda > Insecta > Diptera > Muscidae > Hydrotaea > Hydrotaea diabolus. Next base: position 110,012,551 of record OY740719.1, on the reverse strand, counting down.
CGACACACCATCCAGACGATGTTGAACTTATACTTGCAGGTGAACAGCACAGTTTAGTTAGTACGACCTCAACCAAACCCGGTGCCCATGAGACCAGTACATACTATGACCTACAACACACCACTGTAGAATCTCAGCGTTCTACGCAGTCTCAGCACGATCATGATCATAATTCCAATTGGCATAAACATCATCAGCATAGTCCAAGTTCGTCTAAACACCATCAACATTCTCGTGAATTCCATGAAAAACATCCTCAATTACCCAATCCTTTCGACGAAATACCCGATTCACTGAGCATTGATGTACGAAGTCTCGATGGCTGCCCGTTCAATTGTGGAAATGGAAAATGCATTGCTCAGCATGAGGTAAGTTTTAAAATTTAAATCGTTGTAATTTCCGATGCACAGTGTAAGAATTTAAAAAAATATATGGACACGGCAAATCCGATTTGTTTTCGCTGGTTTAGGATTTTTATACCTTTACCGTACTAGGTAATAGGGTATACACTTCCGCTCACATGAACAGACCAACTAACAAAAGCATCTATTTTTCAAAGCTCACTAAACATGGCTATCTACCTTTAGAACATTTCTTCAAATCCTACCAAAGTTCGTATACCAAAAATGTATGCTAAGGAAGTGTTCAATTAGTGTGGACCATAATTTTCATCCAATAGCTTAAATATAAGTATAATAGAAGTTTCGAGTTACTTCCATGTTGTACGTAATACTACAAAATACGGCAAAAATATGAAAGGACGAACAACAAGTGCTTTGGCAGCAGCAGATAAGAGAACTATCTCACGATAGCCGGTTCCATGTAACGGATTGACCCGAAGCAGCAATCTTTGGCCAAGTTCTGTCACCCGGCACTATGTGTGTACAACTACAACAACTATCTTGAGATATGCGTCAAATTTATACGACTTTGCGGCCAAGAAAGATTCCCCAGACCTTCGATCTGCTCGGTTCTTAGAACTGTATACACCAGCGTGCTCCGTCTGTAAGATGTAATCGTTGCATGAAGTGGGTGCACTTCAGGAGCTGTTCAGGTCTGAACTACATCAGGGAGTGTGGGGAAATGGACTTTGTTGCCTCGTGCTTAGGGTTCTAAAGTCGATAAGTCGTAAGTAACAACAATATATATATATTATTTTTAAGTCTTGTTCGTCTATGGGGGATCTGCTTCGGTATCCAGGTGGAGGAAACGTGCCATTTGAACTGGATGCGTCCACAGAGACCTGGGAGTCAGCTGAGTGGGCTTGGCCGGACAATTGACATCATGTAGTCCCTGATGGCAGGCGGGGCAGATGTCCGGAACGTTAGCATCAATTCGTGCCCAGTAAGAATTGAGGCGGCTGCACCTTCCAGATCTCAGCTGCGCCAGAACCACGGGCGTCTGCCGAGGTGGTACCTTCTCCTTAGCTGAAATCGCCGGGGTATGCTTCCCTAGCACTACATTCACACGGTAGCTGGATACTGCTGCTGCGACTTCATTGGCGTGAATTTTGTTCGGACCTGCCTGATAGTTTCGATGATCTAAAGGTTCTCTTTCATACCGCTCTCTAGATCATGAAGATCATACCTGATCTGCCTGGGCGGTGGCATCCTGTCCAAGAGATGGTGGTTAGGATGACTGCTGCGAAAGCACCCTAGCTGGTATTGCTTAGACAGCAGGAAATTGTGTCTGCGCACGGTAAGGACCTTCGCCTCCTCATGTGGATGGTCCTCAGAAGACATAAGAAGACACCCTGTTGATGTTTTGAGGGCGGCATTCTGGCAAGTCTGAATTTTCTTCCACTCACGTTCGCCGACCATACGGGTGCTGCGTAATTTGCTACAGACCGACCTATCGCTTCTTCGTCGGCTCCCCAAGGACTGCCGGCAAGTGACTTGAGGACCTGGTTCCCACTTTTGAGCTTATCGCAGATAGCTGTAGCATGTGCAGAATATCAAAAAAGGCTGGCCAATGTGAGCCCAAGAATTTTGGGGTTGTTGGTAGTCGGGATGTTGACGTCATCGACATTTATTCATTCACATTCATTCAGCCGCACCTCTGCGGCTCGTGAAGTAAACAGCGTGGCATGCCAAGTCAGCGAGGTAAGAGTTTATTTTCTCTCAAGGTGGTCTGACCCTAGTGAGATGACGGGTTGCCAGGTGACGTCGTTGATCAGGCCAGGCGTGCCATAGTAATGTCTGGCGAGCTATGGCAATCCCCATAATCCGCGTTGGGACGTCCTCATTCACTGTGCTGAACGTAGAGCTATCAACTTGCTCTGCCAAAGCCATGCCCCTCTGGTCGTTGTCTAGGAGAGAATGCCACAGTTCGTGGCGAGCATTAAAGTATACTAGGACCAAGCGGTTATTGCCTTGTAGCAGACTTCTAATGTAAGGCAAATAACGCGGGGCACGGCTACCAACCGGCGAGATGTATATGTTGTACAGCTCAATCTCGGCAGTTCCAGACTTTACTGCTACCATTCCGGGAAGTGCTGCTCCTACGACGAAAAAATGGACGAACAAAAAGCACAAATTGTTGAGTGGCCGTAGAGTGTTCGTTTTGGGTCAATCCGGTACATAGAACCGGCAGTCGAGGGATTGTGAAAAAGTCGTGATCGACTTTTGCGTTCGACTTTAAATCGAACAAGAGGATGGGAGCACATATCTTATTAAATCATATCAAAAATGCTTCTTTCTAGTCTGGAAGTATTCCAGATACTATAATACTGGGTACCAGATATAGCAATTGACAACAATATCATTGCTATCTAGTTACCCCTATCCACGGGCTAGAGTCGGCACCTGAACTCTCTTAGAGTTACCCTTAAAGTTAAAATTTCGTCTCGTGAAGTTTATATGTATCCTCACTGGATCCTGGTGCCACTCGTCAGAGTGTCTGAAGCTCAAAGTGAAAGTACTAATCATGTGCTTAAATGTCAGACCAGAAACTTATGTCTTGAGCCGCGGGTGGTCAGGAGCCACTAAAACTGTTGTTCTAGCCTGATCTGCTGGGAGAGACCCTTTTGGGATTTTCGCGGTGGTTGTGGTTTAACATCTAAATCGCAGGTAATGCATATGCATAAAGTTGCTATAATAAACCAGGTGTTAAAACCTATAGATCAGCAGGGACGTAAAATAGTCTAAACGCTACGCCAAGAGGTAGGTGATTTTCGCACTGCTGATCCTTTAATTGGAAAACTTAGTATATATAAGTATATACTTATATACCCCAGTGCAGTATCGTTATTAAAGCCGTAGCGGCTAGATTCGAGTTAAACTTACATATTGTTGTTATCTGATTACCCTTGTCCTGTAGTTGCTTACACCAATATTTTTGACTTGATTTTTACACCAGAGACTCGGTCGTTTTTTATTGCGTGGTATTTAAACTGTCGACGGAGATATTCTCATATTATTTTTTATTTGTAAAATGGTCACGTCTTCTGTTTCAGGTTTCGCTTTTTCGTAATACGAGGGTTGCTATTTATATTTCGGGTCCTGACAATACTAGTATTTCTAGATGCAAACTGGAACTTCCATTGGAAACTTGACATTTTTTAGCATAACTTCACTCAGAACGTTTTGTCATTTGAGGGCGAATTGTTTTGTTTACAGTGTGTTGAAAAATGCATCTCAGTCGAAAAATGGAATTATCCCGTGAACATTTTTGTGCGATGATCAACTTGTTTGGACTTTTGCCGATGAAACACCATCAAAAACCACTGTTAATCGCTGGTACCAAGATTTCAGTCTCTGACGCCGTTCGCTTCAGGATGAATTACGTGAAGGACGTCCAACTTCAGTCACTTTGCCAGAAACCACCGATGCTGTGCGTGAACTGATTAAGCAAGACCGATATGTGACATACCGTGAGATTGAGGCATCCTTGGGCAGTAGTAAGACAATCATCAATAAGATACTGCATGTTCATTTGGCCGTGAAAAAATTTTGTTCTCGTTGGATCCCACATAATTTTGCGAATGCTCAAAAAAGGCTCGTGTGGGTTGGTGCAAAGAGATGTTAAAAAAGTATAACTGTGGTAGCTCAAAGTCAGTGTATAACATTGTCACTGGTGAGGAATCATGGATCTATGCATATGAATCCGAAACAAAACAGCAATTGACCGTATGGGTCCTTCAAGACCAACAGTGTTCGAAGAAATGAGGAAAGATAATAAGAGAAGACGGGTCATTTTGCATCGCGACAATGCGAGCTCTCACACATCAGCTGAAATGATGAGCTATTTGACCACTGAAGATGTCGAATTGATGGGCCATCCACCGTACAGCCCTAATTTGGCACCCAATGACTTCTTCTTATTCCCTAGCATCAAGAAAAAATGCGTGGCCAAGTTTTTCATCCCCCGAAGCAGCTGGGGGGGAGAATATTTTGAGAAACAATAAAACCATTCACAATGATAAATTATTGTGTTTTTACTGTCGGACCCGAAATAAAAATAGCAACCCTCGTAGTATCCGTTCAAAGAAATGTATAATGCCTCCTTGCGAGAGAGTAGTGGATTTGTCGACCATTGAATACTGTTGAAGGAAGTCAATGATAGAGGGCTCTTAAGAGTCGACCACCCGTCCAAAAATAACATCACTTTTACTTATGTAGTTATTTTATCCGTTTATAAAGTTCATAACTAAAACCCCCAATTTTTCTTTAACTTTTAGGTCTGTAATGGCATCAACAATTGTGGCAACCGCAAGGATGAGGAACACTGCGATCATTTGGGCTATGAAGTGCGCTTAACTGGGGGCGAGAGTTCCAATAAGGGAAGAGTAGAAGTAAAAAGTAAGTTTGAATACAGAGGAGATTTATGAAATTCAACAAAAAATCTACATTGCAAATCTATTACAGTTCTCGGTAAATGGGGTTATGTATGTGACGACAAATTCGGTCTTAAGGATGCCGATGTCTTATGCCGAGAATTGGGTTTCAAAATGGGTGCCATGGAAGTGCGTGGTAGTTCATATTATCCTCCGACTGATGTTAATACATCCTTCAACATGGATGAGGTGGAGTGCCAAGGCAATGAAACATCACTGCGTCAATGTGACTTCAAGGGCTGGGGTGTCAACAACTGCGGTCCCGATGAAGTAGTCGGCGTGGTTTGTAAAGTCCAGAAATTGAAATGTCCCGACAATTATTGGCTGTGCAGCAAATCGGAGGAATGTATACCGACAGCATTTTTGTGTGACGTTACGCCCGATTGTACGGATGGTTCGGATGAGAGCCCGAAAGTCTGTAATGTAAGTTTAGAAAGCGTAGGTGTTTTGATTTTTTTTAGAATAATACATTCTTTTTTAGGCACCTATCGAATATCGTTTGGAGGGTGGACGCAGTAAAAATGAAGGTCGTCTAGAAGTCTTCTATAGGGGTGAATGGGGTACGGTGTGTGATGACGACTTTAGTTTGAAGGAAGCTCAAGTTGTGTGCAACTCGATGAGTTTCTATGGGAAACCGGTAAGTTTTTGTTTAAATACATTAAATTGTAAAAAGGTAAAGCTTGGCAGGTCTTACTGTACAAACCCCTATACCTATCTGGTATATCAATTATTTACTTACATTCCTTAAAAACGCATAAAGGAACAAACACTCAATATCTCTCACATCAGTGAGATGTGAACTACAAGATTCCTGTTTTTGAGTATTGATATGCCCTAGGGAAACTAGACCTATGGTTTGAGGCCTTGAATTTTATCGAATCGTAAAACTAATGTTATCATCGGATTCGTGATAAAATTAAGTTGTTTTTTAACAACGGGTGATCAATCTAGATGTTAATGACACTCGTAATGTTGGCTTTCAAAACCTGAATCGTAGCTGGTTTGTAAGCATAGACTCTACGTAGCCTCAAAGAAAAAATCTAAAGGTGTGATATCACAAGATCTAGGCGGCCAACTTACCGGTCAAAAACGTATAATTAGCAGCTCTTCAAAATTACCTTTTCTAAGCAGCAGTAGTGGCACCGTCCTGTTGAAACCAAATGTCGTCAAGATTAGGGCTTCAATTTCAGGTAGCAAAAAGTCCGATATCATGGCGCGATAGCGAGCATCATCATTTTTAAAAAAATACGGACCGACCGACCGCACCAAACCGTGATTTTCGCCGTGTAAGTCTTTCCATGGTAAAATGGCAAACAATGCTAAAAAGAAAACAAATAAAGTTTAACACAACTCACACGTAATCTGTGAAAAAATACCTCTAGATTAATCATCCGTTACAAATTTGGAAAATATGGGTCAATGGTTCCACCAGCCCATAAACCATGATTTTCGCGGTGTAAGTCTCTCCATTATAAAATGGCAAACAATACTGAAAATAAAAAAAAATAAAGTTTAACACAGTTCACGTGTAATCTGTGAAAAAATACCTTTAGATTAATCACCCGTTACGAATTTGGAAAATATGGATCGATGGTTCCATTAGCCCATAAACCGCACCAAACATTGGTTTTCGCGGTGTAAGTCATTCCATGATTCAATTGCAAACGATACTGAAAAGAAAAAAAGTTAAACACAACTCACGCGTAATCTACGAAAAAATACCTCTAGATTAATCACCAGTTACAAATTTGAAAACTATGGATCGATGGTTCCACCAGCCCATAAACCGCATCAAACCGTGATTTTCGTGGTGTAAGTCTTTCCCTGATGAAATGGCAAACAATACTGAAAAGAAAACAAATAAAGTTTAACACAACTCACACGTAATCTGTGAAAAAATACCTCTAGATTAATCATCCGTTACAAATTTGGAAAATATGGGTCAATGGTTCCACCAGCCCATAAACCGCACCAAACCGTGATTTTCGCGGTGTAAGCCTCTCCATGATAAAATGGCAAACAATACTGAAAATAAAACAAGTGAAGTTTAACACAGCTCACGTGTAATCTGTGAAAAAATACCATTAGATTCATCACCCGTTACGAATTTGGAAAATATGGATCGATGGTTCCACCAGCCCATAAACCGCACCAAACCTTGGTTTTCGCGGTGTAAGTCATTTCATGATTAAATTGCAAACGATACTGAAAAGAAAAAAAGTTGAACACAACTCACGCGTAATCTGTAAAAAATACCTCTAGATTAATCACCAGTTACAAATTTGGAAACTATGGATCGATGGTTCCACCAGCCCATAAACCGCATCAAACCGTGATTTTCGTGGTGTAAGTCTTTCCCTGATGAAATGGCAAACAATACTGAAAAGAAAACAAATAAAGTTTAACACAACTCACACGTAATCTGTGAAAAAATACCTCTAGATTAATCATCCGTTACAAATTTGGAAAATATGGGTCAATGGTTCCACCAGCCCATAAACCGCACCAAACCGTGATTTTCGCGGTGTAAGTCTCTCCATGATAAAATGGCAAACAATACTGAAAATAAAACAAATAAAGTTTAACACAGCTCACGTGTAATCTGTGAAAAAATACCTTTAGATTAATCACCCGTTACGAATTTGGAAAATATGGATCGATGGTTCCACCAGCCCATAAACCGCACCAAACCTTGGTTTTCGCGGTGTAAGTCATTCATGATTAAATTGCAAACGATACTGAAAAGAAAAAAAAGTTGAACACAACTCACGCGTAATCTGCAAAAAATACCTCTAAATTAATCACCAGTTACAAATTTGGAAACTATGGATGGGCTTATTCCACCAGCCCATAAACCGCATGAAACCGTGATTTTCGCGGTGTAAGTCTTTCCCTGATGAAAAGGCAAACAATACTGAAAAGAAAACAAATATAGTTTAACACAACTCATGTGTAATCTGTGCAAAAACCCTATTGAAAAAAATACCTCTAGATTGATCACCCGTTAACTATGATTTCTTGTGGCCGTGCTTTTGGGCCAGTATGGTTTAGTTGGAGTCCCAAACTTAAATGTATACATATTTTGATTTATGAGAAAATGTCCGTGTTCCTGGCCCCATTATTCAGAACGTTTTTGGACCCCAGGGACCAATGGTCAAGGCCTTTAATTAAGCCTAGTCGTAAAATCATTGTCATAATCAGTTTCGTGACGACATTTTTTTTGTTTTTAAAACCCCCAGCCTAACAAAAATGCCCAAAACTTAATATAAGTTGGTATTTAGATTGGTGAATAACCTTCAATGTTTCTGGGTACCCGTATGTCCCCGAACATTAAAGAACAGTTTTTGGGCCCACAGATCTGACCATGCCCATTCCTGATACGTCTAACGCGAATATGCCTACGACTTCTAAACAGAGCTAATTTTAAGTTAATTATTTAAGCTATAAATGTCCGAAAAAATGTGTTGGTCCAACCGATCGCCGACTAGCTCTTGTCGGTTCTACTGAATCGAGTTTTAACAGACAGACGGACATGACTAGATCTTCTTAGAATTTTAGAACGATTAATTTATATATGGTTGCAGATAAGTATTTTGAGATGTTACAAACGGACTCAAACTAATTATATAAGGTGGGCCATTTAAAATTTGAATCGGCTGCGAAAAAAGTACCGATAATATTTGCAAATTTCTGGTTTAATGAGAAGGTTGAACTTTGTCATTTTAAAATGGAACACCATCCGATGCTTTTTCGCTCCGTCCAATGGGCTGAAGATTGTTTGGCAAGAGATAAAGAATTTTACCGAAAAACCCGTGTTTTTAAATGAAGCTCATTTTCATCTCGGTGGCTATGTCAATAAAAAAAAATTGCCGCTAATGGGGTTCAGAGAACCCACACATGACTATTGAGAAGCCAATGCATTTACAATGAGTCAATGTTTGGTGTGGATTTTGTTCTGGCGGCTTCATTGGACCATTTGTCTTTTAACATGAGCAAGGAGCCGCCGTTCCCGTCTACGTTGAGCGTTACCGCCTCGTGCTTACCGATTTTTTGTTTCCAAAAGTTCAAGAGAATGACATGGACGACTTTTGGTTTTAACAAGACGGGGCCACATGTCACACAGCCAACACAATCATCGATATTTTACGTACTGGTTTTGAAAATCGAAAAATCAGACGAAATTGTGATGCATATTAGCCGCCTCGGTGCTGTGATTTATGCCCTTTGGATTATTTTATGTGGGGAGCCATGAAGGATAAATGTTACGCAAAGCAACTAGAGACAATTAAAGCGTTGAAACATGAAACCAAAGTTGCTATTAAAGAGATTCGACCCGAAACAGTCGAAAATGTACTACAAAATTGCGTTGATCTGACGAGCCAGTTGTGGTAGTCATATGAATGATATTGTGTTCCATTATTAAATGACAAACTTCAAAGTTCCCATTAAACCAAAAAATTGAAAAACTTATCAGTACTTTTTTGTACAGCCGATTCAAATTAAAAATGTTAATTCACCCACCCTGTACATAGACTCTTCATCCTATGGCGGGGAGTATAAAAAACCAGGTGTAAATAGGGACCGTTGGTATTTACGCATGTGGGACAAAATTATACCTTATCATGCATATATGGTCATTTAATGTCCATCAAATTTTATTAAAACTCGATACATGCATTTATTCGAAACCTGCTTACAGTTTGGGCTGCTACTTATGGACCACAGGTTCCAAAAAAGGTCTTTATTCTATGCCCTACGGGAAAGAATACAGATACAGAACCAGTCACGTGATAGGTCCCTCATGGATAAGGACCGGTCCCAGTACCCGACCCATTTTTGGAGGTAGTCAATGATACTACTCAGATACCATGGGATATTTCACGGACCTTTTAAAAAAGGACAGGTACTGAACGGATCATAGTATCCATAGAATATCCACCCAATCACATCCGTTTAATTTAACGTTAAGTCGAATTGTTTGAAAAATGTTACCTTAATGTAAATTTTCGTACAAATTGTAATAGGGTTCTAAAAAATATCTCAAAATTCCCGGATATGAAAATCTTTTGAGTGTGGCTTTATGTGCACAGTTATACATTGAATTTGACGACTTTGGAATTTAAATTGTTACCATTATATCCATACCGAACCAGTTCTGAGACAAGTTCTGTTTTTACCCATCCTTGATTCGGTACATTTAGGGCTATTGACTCCGCATTTCCCGTAGGGTGGGTACTTAAATTAAAGATAATTTCGAATAGATTTATTTTGAAGATTTAATTTAGTAATTTAATTTATTTTACAGATTATTTAACTGCAATTTATAGTTTTTCTTGTCTGCTTTTGAGAAACTTGCTGATGAACTCTCTTGCTGTACAAATATCTTTGGTGTATAAAAAGACAAACAATGTTGCCAAATTAATCTCAGTTATGTTCAATGCTGGCAGATTATCGTACCATATTGCAAGCTAACTAGGTAACTAAGCTAGTAACCACAGAACAAAACAGCTAATATTGATCCAGACAAGCAAATTTCATTGCGAATCTCCAATGTCAATTGTTTTAATGATTTTGTTGAGATTCGGGCTCAAACTCATGGTCTCTAGGCGACCAAAAAAACATGCGAACACTAAAATATGGACAATGAGTACTTAAATTAAAGCAAATTTCTGTAAGATTGCATAAATGTTTGTATTTTTATTATGTGACTGAAAGTGGGTTCGAACACGTTGGGGTGCAAAGACGGTCTTTATGGTCAAGTAACCAATACGAGGGTTGCTATTTATATTTCGCGTTCTGACAATACTAGTGTTACCAGATGCAAACTGGAATTCCATTGGAAACTTTGACATTTTTTAGCACAACTTCACTGAGAACGTCATATGAGGGCGAATTATTTTGTTTACAGTGTGTTGAAAAACTCATCTCAGTCAAAAAATGGAATTATCCCGTGAACATTTTCCTGCGCTGATTTTTTACGATTTTCGGCGTGGGTTATCGAGACATGAGTGTTTAAATCTACTTGTTTGGACTTTTGGCGATGAAGCACCATCAAAAACCACTGTTAATCGCTGGTACCAAGAGCTCAATCTCGGACGCCGTTCGCTCCACGATGAATTTCGTGAAGGACGTCCAACTTCGGTCACTTTGCCAGAAACCATTGATGCTGTGCGTAAACTGATTAAGCAAGACCGATAGGTGACATACCGTGAGATTGAGGCATCCTTGGGCATTTGTATCACAAGCATCAATAAGATATTGCATGCTCATTTGGCCGTGAAAAAAAATTTGTTCTCGTTGGCCGAAAAAAACGCAATTAGTGGAACGCAGGACGGTCAAATCTAAGTGGCATGCAACCATCTGTTTGCCAACAGTGTTCGAAGAAATGAGGAAAGATAATAAGAGCTGAAACACATTAGCTGAAACGATGAACTATTTGACCACTCAAGATTTCGAATAGATGGACTATCCACCGTACAGCCCTGATTGGGCGCACAATGACATCTTATTCTCTAGCATCAAGAAAAAATGCGTGGTCAACGTTTTTTATCACCCGAATCAGCTGTTGAAGCGTTCAAAAATCATGTTTTGGAGGTGTCTCAATCGGAGTGGAAAAAGTGCTTCGAAAATTGGTTTGTGCGCATGCAAAAGTGCATTGATCTTAAAGGAGAATATTTTAAAAAACAATAAAACCATTTCATATGATAAATTATTGGATTTATTTGAACGATTTGGCTGAAGTCGACGATCGGATCTTAAGGACTATACGATAAATATGATATTTGTTATTTCTCCCATCCCAATAGGGCATATTAGATTCAGTCTGGCCATACTAAACGACGTTTTTACTTGTTTTGTTCAAACCGAGTTCATTCTTATACAAATGCAAACCTAATCACATGGGAGAGAAAAATTGTATGACATTTTCTAAAAATGCATTCAATTATAAGGGACTTGCGAGAATAGTGACATCGTTACTTATATTCAAACGATGTTTTTGAGTGAGTGTAATGTGAATGTTTGATGAGAATAAAAGTAGTAAGAGAGTCTACAGTCGGACATGGGCGAATATATGATACCCTATACCTCCTTGGTATACAGAATCCCTCATTCCCGAAATTTGACCAAAATTGGATTTAAACTATGACGTCTAAAGCGAGAGAATATATAGTTTGGAGGGAACTTTTTTATTCAAGCTATTCAAAATCAAGTTCCAAAACTAGGTTAAATTTTGCCAGGTGTTGAGGCTCCACAAATTGGGGAGGGGTTCTTTGCATGGCAACTATTTGAATGCATTAGTCAATATAGCCAGTTTCACTAGATTTAGCTAGAAATTGCATTTTCACAATCGGATGTAAAATGTGGCGTGTACACCGACACAACCTCAGAGACCTGTATAAAGGAGGCCTTAAAATAGGTTCATTGCCGTCGCCGTGTAGTAGTTACAAAATAAAACCAGGTTCAAATCTGGTTGAGAACATCTACAATTTTTCAAGGTCCGATTATTTCCTCCGTGTAAGAGATTTATAAAAGGCTATTTAAAGTGGAGTCTGCATTCGAAACCTATTTCTATTTCTTGCCACCATTCTGACCATTGACGATGTTTGGAATGTACCTTGTAAGCGTGTAAATGCAAGTCTTTATGCATAATGTTCATCAACGACGAGCGTGAGAGGTGCAATTTTTGGGCACGACGACGAGTTGAGGCGGACGGCTCTTCAGCCACACTATCGCGAACAGCAGCAATATTTTCTACAGTACAAGCTGTACGAGCATGCACTAATTCCAGCACATCTCCTACACACCCGGTTTGCTCAAATTTTTGCACGATTTTTCCGATTGTACGCACATTTGGACGATTAAATTGACCGAAAATATCACGAATTGCACGATATGCATTTTGATTTAAAAGCCCATAACGCGTTTGCTCGCTTGTGTAAAAACTTGACGTTTAGGTGTGGTACGCATTCAACTTCGGCCTTTAAAATTTAACCACTCTTTATAAAAAAGGTGGACCATATGATAAAATATTACAAGAGTTGGTGCGGCTAAGTTGGTGCGCACTAAGCAAAAGTTTTTTTTTGTAAATGGACATTATGTATTAAAATTATTGCGATTTCATTTTTAAAATGCTTCTTTTTCTTGTTCACTAAACAGAAAATGGCCAAAAATATTTACGGTCCAGGCAGTGGTCCCATCTGGCTCGATCAGGTGTCTTGTCTGGGCAATGAGACCTCTCTTGACAAATGCAATCACTGGACATGGGGCGAAAATAATTGCCAACACACCGAAGATGTGGGTCTAGAATGCACAGCCGGACCTAAGCCCAATGCAAATCGACCCGTAGTTGTATCAACCTCTATCAGCGATGCCGATTTACAACAATCTCAGATCGAATATGAACAGTCTGAACTTGATGATTTGGGCAAATATCAGGGCTTATGGCAGAGATCCAGTAAAGCCATTAATCAACAAAAGCAGTGTGGCCATTTCAAATCGAATATTATCGATGAGTATGCTCATCCTGAGCAACGAGTTATCAATGGCAGCATCGCCAAGCGTGGTCGACATCCCTGGCAGGCCACCATACGTACCCGGGGACGTGGTGGTATTTCCAGTCATTGGTGCGGTGCCGTTATCATTTCAAAGAAGTTAATATTAACCGCTGCCCATTGCTTGGCCGGCTATCCCAAGGGTTCGTACTTTGTGCGTGTGGGCGATCATTATGCAAATATAGCCGAATCATCGGAAATCGATTCGAACATTGAGAACTGGTATATCCATGAGAAATTCCGCGAAGAAAAGCACATGAACAATGATATCGCCCTGATCCTGTTGAAAAATACACTACGTTTCAATGATTATGTGCAGCCGGTCTGTTTGCCCGAGAAGGGATCACAGTTGGAGGCGAATCGAAAGTGCACAATATCGGGTTGGGGTTCCATAAAGTCGGGAACATCAAGTAAGTGGTTATATTTCTAATACAAATACATTTCTTGCAAACCTGTTAATATTTTCTCTTTTTTCTCTTAAGCACCCTCGAACATTTTAAGGGCTGCCGAGGTGCCCATTTTACCCGACGAAGTGTGCAGCCGTAAGAATGTCTACTCTAATGCCATGAGCGAGGGTATGTTTTGTGCCGGCTATCTCAATGAGAATGTCGATGCCTGCGACGGAGACTCCGGCGGACCATTGGTGTGTTCGGACGATGGTAAGTAAAAGTGGGATGACTTCAATGATTGGTGGTTCTAAATAAACAACATATTTTAATGTCTAGAGGGTGAAACTCTGTATGGCATCATCTCCTGGGGTCAACATTGTGGCTATGCCAATCATCCGGGCGTCTATGTTCGCGTTGAGAAATATATCGATTGGATTTATGAGAAGATTAATGTAATGATTCAACAAGGAAAATTATAATTTCCTTCATGTGGAATAGTGGAAACTGTGACTCGAATTTAAAATGCATCTTCCTTTGAAGGAAAACTCGAAATTATTTTGATACAATGTAATGTATGTATAATATTTGTATATTAAAAAAACTTAGCGACAATTTGTTTTAATAAATTATAGTTAGTTTTCGTTGGAAAAGTTATTCGAAAGTTTGCAATTGTAACAGAGACATATTTGGTGGAAAAGGATAAAGTAAATCTGAAAACTGAGCTTAAACTGAAACAGTTGACATATGCGGCAAGTGTACTTATACTTAGTATATGGAGAGAAGACTTTTACAACCAACTGACGCGTTGGAGAAGACCCGGTATCAAGAATAGATAACGGCGTAACTGCAATCAAGCACATTAAAAAAAAGAAGTAAACACGTCGTTAGGATCGTCCGAGGGCTGCTATATATATTTCTGGCCTAATATTGAAAATGCGAATATGTATATATCATCAAAAATGGTTTTATTGTTTTTCTAAATATTCTCCAGCACTTTTATTGCATGCGCTCAAACCAATTGTCGAAGCACTTTTTCCACTTCGATTGAGACCCCTCCAAAACATGGTTTTTGAACGCTTTAACAGCATCTTCTGGCAACGAAAATAGTAGACCTCGCATTTTTTATCTTGATGTGCGGAAACAAAAAAAAAGGTATGAACCCGAAACAAAACAGAAATCGACCATGTGGGCCTTCGAAGACGAGCCAAATCCAACGAAAGTTGTTCGTGGAATAAGCACTTCGAAGTAAATGGTCGCCTGTTTCTTCGGCAAAACTAGACATGTGGCGACTGTTCCGCTTGAGCAACGTAGGACGGTCAATTCTGAGTGGTACACAAAAATTTGTTTGCCTGAAGTCTTCGTATAAATTTGAAACGAAGAAAAGACGAATCACTGTGCACCATGACCGGCCGAAACGTCGAATTGATGGGTCATCTGCCGTACAGCCCTGACTTGGCACTTCTTTTTATACCCTCACATCAAGAAAAAAATGCGTGGTCAACGATTTTCGTAGCCAGAAATCATGTTTTGGAGGTGTCTCAATCGGAGTGCAAAAAGGCTTCGACAATTGGTTTGAGCGCATGCAAATCATGCAGGAGAATACTTTGAAAAACAATAAAACCAATTTTGATGATAAATATTTGCATTTTCATTATTAGGCCTGAAATATATATAGCAGCCCTAGTATGACACACATTTAAAATAATGTTTATTAATAACTTAACTTATTTTGATGTCGATTCGGATTACAAAATACAATCAATTCGCATTATAGAGAATGTAGTACAGGGAAAACGTAGTTCGGATTACAGGATAATTCAGATTAGCGAAGGTCGGACTACCTAGGTCTTACTGTAATTTAATGTTGTGACCAAAAATTTATTATAAAGATAAGGGTTTGCCATTATGTTTTAAAAATGATTTTGGGCAATCGCCCGCCACGAAACTTCAGCAGAGAGGCCCAATTTTTGACCACTTTTTGCAGCATTAGGGGCGTATATCAGCATTAACTCGTCGAATATTCTCTCCTAAGGCGTCAATCGTGTCGAGCTTATCTGCGTAGACTAGCGACTTCACATGTGATCTAGGGGCAGAGGGAATCATTTGTCCATATTTCTTCAAAAATGGCGCCGGCCATAAGGTCACAGTCAATGGGGAACGTTATAGAGCCATGATTAAAGACGTTTGTGTCTGAATTGGAGAATGTTGATGTGGGCGACCTTTGGTTGCAAAAAGACGGCGGTATATGCCATTTAGCCCACGAAACGAAATCAATTTATTGAAGAAAACTTTTGGTGAGTGCATTATCTCGCGTCGTGGACCTTTGGCGTGGCCTTTAAGATCGTGCGATTTATCATCGCTGAATTATTAATGGTGGGGTTATGTGAAGTTTGTGTCTACGCAGATACGCTCGACACAATTGACGCCTTGGAAGAGAATATTCGGAGCGTTATTGCTGACATACGGACCTTAATGCTGCAGAAAGTGGTCGAAAATTGGAACTCTTGGCTGGAATTTATTGAAGCCAGCCGCGGCTTCAATACTTGCTCGAAATCATGTTTAAAACATAATGACAAACCCTTATCTTTATACTTATATAAGTAATGAAGTAGTTTTTGGCCATAACATTAAATTACATGCATTTTATTCCTTCTTAAAAACCAGACGTTTGAAAAAAACACCATTTAGTTGCATTCTAAGCATAAAATAAGGCACTCGAACAGTTCTCTCTCACATAAAGAAGAGTAGCATTAAACCCACTCCTCAGAATTCTAGACTTATGCGAGTACGAGTATATTAACTAATTAGTGGTCAATGCTACACACGCTCATAAATACGAGCTGAAATCCGAGTGGATATGAACCCACCGAAGTGAAGTGACGCAACAAATAAAGTCTTGAAGAATCATTTAACTATTAAGAATGGGCGAAAATGGGCGATACACTCGTATGCGCACTCGAATGTATGTACGAAGCCGAAGATTCAAAATGTGTTTGAGCAGAAATTTCTACTGTAAAGAAACCCATTACAAACGAACAAACAAGTATTAACAATTGCAATTAAATTATTTAATTGGGGTAGGTTTGAGCAAGTGCGAGCGAGATAGAGCCATAGAGAGAAAAAGAGAACGTGCTTGGTGTAGTGGTGGCGGATCCACATCGCCATCACACAATGCCCCCGCATCGCAGCGTAACGGTAAACGTGCGTAATGAAGCTCAACACAAGCATATGGCAGCGCGAGTATCTTCAAATCCACTGCGATCGGTGGTTCGTACTCGTCCGTAAATGGTAATTCTAACCCCCCACAAAATGGAAAAACAACAACAACACAAGTAAATGAAAGAATCGTTTAGGTTCAATTATTGGTTTTGTTATTGTCGCATAACATTTTCCTTTTTCACGCCACAGTAGGGGGGATTTTGCAAAATGAAGCTACAACAAGTTGGACAACTCGAAAGTTCGGCCGGGCCGAAGCATTTATACTCTCCGGCCTGGATTGCTTTGTATTATGGCATTGATAGTATTGGAAAATGTGGTTCTTAGCGGTGAGGCATGTTTGCCAGAACTACATTTTTGGGGCTCTTTAACCGGTTTTCTGTTCAGATACGAGAATTATAATGTTTTAGAGAACCCAAATGTGACAGCGCATAGAGAAAGGGACCTAAGGGTAAAAATAAATCAATTTTCACTTTTTTTTTGATGTGGACAAGCATCGAATGAGACCGATCCCATGCCCCAAAAGTGTTCCCTCCCAGAGATATGCGCGTTTTATGAAAGTGGTGGTACACAAAAGATACACGTATTTAAATCTTTAAAATGGCTCTCCTGAACAAAAATGGTTTTTACCCTTAGGTCCCTTTCTATTTAACGCGTCATCATAAGTTCATTGCTGAGGGGGCCAGGGAGCCCGAAGATTCAGGCCGTAAATTTAATTACTTAATTCCCCTAACATCCCAGCAAGGAACAAGGGAAAATTCTATTAAATCGGTGAGCTGTGCATGATATAATTCGCATACTCACGCCGGCTCCGAACGGTTAATGCATTTTATAGAGACGTTTTTTCGCATGGCTTAGGGATAAATCTCTTACTCGTAAAATCTCCTGCATTTACGATCTTACACGGGGTTGAACCTACGTTAACTGGCATGATAGTCGCACACGCTTAAATCACAAGATTCCACTGTTTCTGAGTAACCATATGTCGATGTTCAAAGGAATTTTCGGCATTCTAGGGACCTTTGTCATAAAATTCCACTGCATTTAAGTACCTGTATGTCCATGTTCGAAGCCAATTTACCGGCACCGAAGGGTCCTTAGACCTAAAAATGATTCGAATCGTAAAATAACTCTAATATTTGGATCCTAACTAATTTTTAATGTTTTTAGTACCCATCTGCATTCAGTTCAAAGAAGCCAATCTTTTGGTCTAAATGGGTTGGTCCGAGTTCCAAACTGACATAAACTTAAGTACATAAATTTAAACTTAAATAGTTAAATTTTAAGGGCCGATGTTGAATGTGACCCACCCAAACGTCAAGTTTTTTTTCTGCATTTCAATTGATATTTCTCAATTTAAGACTAACTCAATTTGAACCATGGCTTATAATGAAAATGAAAATCAAGCTTCGAAGAAAATCATCTTCAGTGATGAGGCACATTTTCACCTCAGTGGATTCGTCAATAAGCAGAATTGCCGCATTTGGGCGAATGATAATCCAAGAGTGATTGTCGAAAAAACAATGCACCCACAAAGAGTGATTGTTTGGTGCGGTTTATGGGCTGGCGGCATCATCGGGCCGTATTTTTTCCAAAATGAGGCCGGTCAGACAGTTACTGTGAATGGTGTTCGCTATCGTAAGATGATAACGAAATTGTTATGGCCCGAATTAGAGGATATGGATGTGGACGATATGTGGTTTCAACAGGACGGTGCCACTTGCCACACAGCTAACGAAACAATGGCTCTTTTGCGCGACAAATCATCATCGGCCCTTAAAATTTAACCACCCTTTATATGTAGGTACATATTTGGATTTGTAGAAAAATGTCACTGTTTCTGGATATCCATATGCCCGCAAACACTAAGGGGCAGTTTTTAGGACCCAGGATCTATAGACCACGACTATTGGTCAAGATCTCGAGTTTAGCCAAATGGTAAAATTAATGTCATATTCAGATTCTTTATAAAATTTCACTGTTTCTGAGTATCCATTTGGGCCTAAAGGCTTCAAATAATGATACAACCGTACCACAAAATATTGCCATTTCGTCACGAATCCAGATATAATATTCTTCGATTCAACTGAATTTGAGGCCTAGACATCAATACAATGGAATTTCCTCACATATCTAAATATGAACCAAAATTCGGAATCCACCAATGACGTACATATGGGTACTTAAATACAGCGTGAGACAAAAGTTACCAGTAAATTTAATAACTTTTTCGTTTATATATATTTTTAATTTTTTTTTCAGAATATATAAATAACACTTGGAGAATAAATAATGGAGAGATTCACAACTGAACAATAAATCCGAATAATAGAATTTTATTATTTAAATCAGCGGTCAATTATTTTAACGCAAACGCATGAAGCTTATTTTCATTTGAATGGTTCTGTACGTTCTGGGGTTCTGAAAATCCAAGAGCCATTCATCAACGCCAATTGCACCCCATATTATTAGGCCTTACTTCTTCCTGAATAAAGATGGAAGTGCTGTAACTGTAATGGAGAGCGGTATCGGTTTATGGTAGAAAATTGTTTACGTCCTGCTCTTGAAAACGGACCTGAGATGTGGTTTCAGCAAGACTGAGCCACTGCCCGAGACACAATGACTCTTTAAACCCATTCATGCTTAATGGGTATTTAAATACCCAAGAAAGTGTTGATACACAACTTATATTAGCGTGGGCCAGGTGAGCGATATCGATGTAATTTTTTTTAGAAAAGAGTAAAGATTGGGCTAAATTAAAGCATTAAGCAGGATTTTTTTTATCTTTTGTTTATTCCAGGCAAAAATCGGAGTTTTTTTCGGAAAAAGGTCCGGAAACGTGCTGTCAAACATAGGAAAATGGTACAAATTAAAAATTTCTAATTTTACCGAATAGCTTAAGTTGTCTACTATGTAATGAAAAAGCGATACGTCAACACACCAGGCCTCCAGATCCGGTCAAATGCAAATGGGTAATTTTAATAAGAAAACATGGTACTTCCAAGAAATAAATCAGCAATTTTCTTCTGATCTGGTGCAACACCGTTGTGATAATCCAGGAAGCAAGTAGCGGGATGCAAATTAAACTTGCACTTCAAACAAACACCTTGCACGGGTATTTAAATACCCATGTCATATCTCAGGTAAAAATTGAGGTTTTTTTCTTTTAACTTCTATGGTCTTTTGGACATTAATTTCCAAATTCATCTATGGGCAGGCAGTAACGGGTCAAGTCAAATTTTTGAAGAGCGAATGATTTCCTGAAATTTGGAAATTATTTGGCCTATTTTCTTTGGCGTTATTTAGGGAGCGAGTATATGTTAACAAGTCCGAGACAATCCTTAAACTAAAGGCCAACATTGCTGCAGAAATTCGAACGCTATAGCCACAAATTTTGAAAGATGTTATAGAAAATGCTCTAAACCGAGCCCATCATTGCGAAGCTGAAAACGGGTGTCATTTAAGTAAAATCATTTTTCATACTTAGTGTAATAAATTTCCATTTTGTAAATTATATAACTGAGAAAAAACAATTAACAAACGAAAAGGTTATTAACGTTTTTAACCCCATGGTAACTTTTGGCTCACATTTATTTTACGATTTGGCTGAATTGAAGACCTCGAACCTTGGCCTTTGAAAATTAGGTCCTGAAAGCATTATTGCCGCAATGCCTCGAAACTGTGATTTTACCCTGTAAGATATTTTTAAAGGGCGTTGCTGTAAAGTATCGCTGAAATGCGCATAGTTAGGTACAGAAAAATATCCTTTCCACACTATAGCACATTTAAGCGGAACGCTTGAAAAATGTTGAAATAGTTTCAAATAAGGTACTTAAAATATATGGTTATATTTAATTCTATTTTTATGTTTCTTGAAGAGGTTTCTACTAGAGAAAAAAATTAATAAACCCTAGCTTAATGAGCCCACTGTGCGCCAATCACAATCGCGACACACACAAACGCTCTCATTTATCGGCCCCGCGAAAGTCGCAACGCAAGTCGCATCTTTGAAATGAAACAGAAAGTACTCGAATTTACAGCTTTCGTACTGTACTCAGAGCTTGAGCTCAACCAACTTGAGTCAATTAGTTTATGCGATGCGGCTGTCCGTCGTCCCCTTGTTGTTTTCAATTTTAGTTTAAATTTTCTCTACTGGGATCATCGTCAACTTTTATTATCAATTTGCAGTTCAGACGGATCGCACACGATTTGAAACAAAGAAAAAAATACAACGAATACGTACCAAAACCCTTACACAGACACACGAAGTACGCGATATTGAAAACTTTTCAATCCGGCAAAATATTGTACAGCTACAATTGGCAATCGGTGCACGGTATTTCGAAACCCGGTGCAAAATGTTTTCGATCAATACCGGGATTATTGGTATTTTATTTGGCATTTTCGTGGTATGTGTCAACGCCACCGGTGGTGTTGCCAACGATGAATCGTACGAAACATACGTCCCGTCCAGACCCGGTGTGAACAGCGGCGGCAGCAGCGACACAACGGAAATGCGCCAGCATCATCCATCGTCGATGTTGTGCATGAACATCAAACCTCAGCATTCGGTGGATATCAGACAAGTGCGTAAAGTGTCTGCTACAAAGCAGAGAGAACAGAAATAACCATGAATAAATTTGTGAACATTCAAAATCTGTGAATTCCCAAGTGATATTGAAATGACTGTAAAAATAGTTAAAATTGGAACTCGAGAATACATCGCATGTATGTTCTCACGCTTTTCGAAAAGTTGTGAATGTGCAAACAATTTAAAAACAATTAACCTGCAAGTTGTTCTTTGGTGTGTCATTAATTTATCAGACAAATGCCAGGTCAAGCAAATAAAAACATTTTCTGTACTCATCTATTCACTCCCCCATGGTGTCCATAAAATAGATGGAGCTACGCTTAGAGATTAAAAAAACACTGATCGGTTATAGAACCGTATAGTTGAACATGAATGTGGGTTAAAAAAATTATGGTTTGTTATCCCGAATATCGAAAAGTCGGTATCGGAGTTTAAATAATCTGAGTAGTTTAACCGTGGTGCAATAGGTAGTGTGTAAGACTATAAAACATTAAGCCTAGGTTTGAAATCTTCCGGTAACATATGACAGCGGTGCTTTTTTACATCGACAATGCGAGCGACTTAACGAGTACGAGATTTATCTTCATACGATATGACTATCTCATAAATAAACTCAGGCTCAAATCCAGGTGAGAACATCTGAAATTATTCAGCGGCGAGGTTTTTACATAGTCAATGCCGTCGACTTTACAAGTAAGAGTTTTATCTCTAAGCCATGTAAACACTTTTCTACTTAGTAGGGACATGCGTCGTGTGGTGGACCGACCGGTGGCGGTCTTTTACATCTCCAGTCTCCTCAAACAGTTTTATGCATCGGTAGACGAACTTGCGGCTAATCCCTAGTGGCCGAAGCGTTTTGAAAAATCGTTTTTTGTTATTTCATACTTGAAAAGTGCTATTACAGCGATACGGTTCTCATTATCCATGATGAAAGTTGAAACTAACAGTATTTATGTCCTTACTAAGTACAAAATGCGTGAGCCGTTTGGAACCGGCATTAAACAGTAGGCCCCGGCCAGTGAGTATAAGATTATGTATTATTGTGTATAGAGCGCATGATAACTAACGTTATCGACAATGTCAAACTGTTGACATTTTTGTTCTGTAAGGTTTGGCAAGTCATCATGAATCGTTAAACAACAGAACAACGCTTCCAAATTGTGGAAATTTACTTTAAAAAAATCTTTACTTTAAAAATGCTGTTTTGTTTCGGGCTTATACGCATAGGGACATGATTCGTCAGCTGTGACGATCTTATAAGACTTTTGAAGAACCGCGACCAGATATTTTTAAAAATTTCTTTGCATCAATCGACACGAGCCTTTTTTTGAGCGATTGTCAAATTGTGCGGGATCCAACGAGAACAAACCTTTTTTAAGGCCAGGTGTTCATTCAATATGGAATGTATGCTGGTGGAAAAAAATGTCCAAGGATGCCTCTATCTCACGGTATGTCAAATGACGATCTTGCATTATCAGTTCACGCACGGCATCAATGTTCTCTGGCACAACGGCCGTTTTTGGACGACCTTCGTTTTGAGCGAGCGTCGGCCACGATTGAATTCATTAAACCAGTTTTTCACAGTGCTATAGGATGATGCTTCAGCGCCATACAAAGATTTAAGTTCATTGATGCACTCTTGTCGTGATAATCCACGTCCAAAATTGTGAAAAATGATCGCACGAAAATGTTCACGAGTTAATTCCAATTTTTTGCCAAATTGATTTTTTCAAGTCACCGTAAACAACACAAATGATGGTCGTAAGTCACAAATGATGGTCGTAAGTCAAATGATGGTCGTAATATATATAGCAACCCTCGTAGGTTCTGTGGTGGTTATTCTATGATGGATACAGTGACACGTTTGGTACCTGTCCTTTTGATCAATCCCGTGATATATCACATGGTATCTGAGTAGTCCTAAATGATTCGCTCCAATAACAAAGCCATGTAAAAGTTACCGGTTCGTTCCATATAGTTGGGTTGGTACTGGACCGGTCACTGTCTATGAGGGACCTGTCCGTGACATAGAAATTTTTTATCAATGAATAGTGTTTAGTGCCAGATTTATTGGACTGCCAGATTTATTGGAAAAAATAGTAAAAAATAAGACTGATCGAATGGACCATGCAAGACGTAGCCGTGACGGACATATGCCGCAAAACATATTTAAAAAAATTAATTCCATGAAACTATCATATTGTAATGAAAAACTTTCACTCCAACAATATTTCAAAAAATGGTAAAAAAAAACGGGGTTAACCAACAATATTTCAGTCTAGTAAAGGCTATTTCAATAAAAATTCCCTATTTTTTGAGATATTTGCGACTTTGTTAATGGATTACAAAGAACACATGTGCCGATTAAGTATGGGAAATAATATCTGTAAAACGGCCCACACAGCTCCGATGGCAGGCCATTACACTATTCATGAAATTATCCATGACTTTTTCAGAGAGACAAGGCTGACAAATGTCTCAAACTCATGCGTCCGGAAACTCTAAGGTAGATAAAAGCACTGTAGCTGCAATCATTGAAATATTGGGAAAATATTAGAAACGAAGATCTTGTCCCTGCGCCGACACACTACATGCTCTCGAAGCAGTAAATGTTGGTGTCTTACAGAATGGATCATCCGAAATACTGACAACGGAAAGGCATCCCCGGCAGTGCAGGAGATCTCTTCATCATCTAGATAGAAAGGTCCTATTGTATAGGTATTAACCTCTATATCAAAGGGCTAAACATGCTGGTCTGACCGGTAATCTCTTTGGCACATCGCAGAAACCGCAAAAGTTTCGGAGTGAATGTATCCCTCAGAGGAGGAGAGGCTACTTCCGACAAACTAGAGTGGCATTGGCTCAACTGAGATCCGGCTGTTGTAGTCGCCTTAATTCGTCAGAATTGATAGCAGTTTATTTAACACTTCTATCGCATGTCAGCAGGGACTTCAGACACTAGTTCTATCCAGATGCCCTGCTAATCCTGTATAGCTATTGGGGGAACACCCGGTCAAAGTAGCCAACTTCCTAAGCCTGGGAAACAATTCGACAGAGCCACCAGCACAAAATGGTCAAATAAGCAACAACATACAGACATAACAACGCAGTTGCCGCTACAATTAGACATTAATTTAATTAATTTCATAGAAACGCTTCTACATGGCATAGAACTAAACTTGTCAACTGTAAAGATTCCACCACTGAAAAAATTTAAGATTATCCTACAAATATTCCAACCTGGATTTACACATAAGATAGTCTTGCACACAAATCATCATACCGCAGCGGCCTACATTTTTGGCACACCATAACCCCACGGCCGCCTATTTTTGGCAGACACTTTATTATTATTGTCATATTTGACTGAGTTGTGGTGTTCTTGCACTAGCAATTGGAATTCTCATCATCTTAAGTGAAACCGTGAGATCCCCTGCAAGGTTAAATTTCATCTCGGAAAATCCCATTCATCATATGTTTGTGGGTAGCATGGAGCGTAGCATTGGTGTGGACAACTATGCTGCTAGTCAAAGTGTGGTGGTATCGAACCGAAAATGGTCATGTGCTACAAGGCGGGCCAGAGACTCAAGTATGGTGCCATGGGTGGGCAGGTGCCCCTTAAACTGTTTTTCTAGCCAAGGGATGCAAAAGTTGACGCAATTGCTCTTTTTAATACATTTTCGGCACTCAGTGCCGCGACTCATTTGGGGCTTATTTAAACGTTTAAAAAATGTTCCGATCCGTTGTGTTTTTATATCCTACACCACATTGTGGTACAAAGTGATATTACGTAACAAATGAAAGGAATGGAGAATGACCCCATTTTTTCTGTTCAGTGTGAAAGACCACGTTTATGCCGTTTGATTTAGAATTACGAACTGATTTCATATAGAGAAACAATCCGTCTGTCTATCTACGATTATCGCTTTAATCAAACAAGAACGGATTCCGATGAAACCTGGCACATTGTATAGGTTTTGGCCATAGACAACCCTATTGAAATTGCTCCATATCGGTCTATGTTTCGATATCATGCAAAGGTTTTCCCGATTATAGGTCCTGTAGTTCTAGGTAACAATTTTGCATCAGCGACCAAAAATAAACTCTGATTAACCTGGACCTTTTTGGTTCATAAAGCCCGCATGCAAAATTTAATAACGATTTAAGAAACTGCAATTCTTTATGCTACATATTTCATCCGATTCCGACCAAATTTCGCATAGGGTCATGAGCGAACAACACCTTTCTCTGGTGAAATTGGTCTACATTGGTTCATGTTTTTGAATAGCCCCTCCACAAATGTCCCTTCCGATTTGAAATTTGTCGCCTTAGCAGTCACATGTAAACTCCAATATTGTTTAAATTTATCTTAGTATGATATGAGCGACCAATAATTAATACTGAATAGAATTAAATTAGAATAGTCCCTAACAGAAATTTAAGCAAAATGCATTGCCCGAGGCTTGTAAGTAATCCTGATTAAATTGGAAGATATCCTTCGGAGTTTTCGAATAGCCTCTATGAGGTTCTGCCGCTCTAAAAGTCCAATTGTGCTCAAATTTAACATAAGGTATTCCTACTGAAGTTTATCATATTAGTCTATCTTTTGAATTAACTCCCATACAAATTGCCTTTCCAATTTAAGGTCCTGCTTCTATACAGGAAATATTTTAAATTCGATCTAACTCGAATGAACTTTATGTGCGACCTTTTACTATTTCTGGAGAAATTAAACCATTGCGGTATAAGTTTTCATAAAGCCCCTACGAAATATGTCTCTCCTGTAGAAGAAGTATAAACTCCAGACAAAGCATAAACTCCAGACAAAGGTGTCAATCTTCTAAATGGCTAAGAGATATAGAGTATCTCAGTTTCAATAAAATTAAATTTGATGACTATTTTTTGTTTGTTTAATATCGTCGGGATCGAAAAAGTATATTTACAAATAGCGGAAAATTAGCCTGACTTCTGGGAACGGTCCTTTGGGAAGTTTCGCGATAACTGCCGTTTAGCGCCCAAATTGCGAGTAAAGTAAATGCTTAAAGTTGCGTTACATCCGGGTGTTCTCCAGTGTGCTCACAAAGAACAGATTCGTTGCCACAACCGATTTTTTTTGCCAACCACATGATTGAGGAAACACGCACCACGAGTATTCCATCAGTACAACCGGATTTTAGTTGGCACTCTGTAATTATCAGTTATTGGAATTTTAGTATCGGCGCAACATACCAAGTATCCGAACCTTCAGAAGAGAATTTTTAAATCTAAATTGGATTATGGTCATCACTAATAATTGGTTTCAACAACAAAGTGTTTTATTTAGTGGTTGTCAAAACCATCAGTTGTGGCAACGAAATACCTTTTTCCCGTTTCATTGGCATGACCGATCAATAAGTTATGAGTACAGTACGAAGATTATATTTATCATCTACACGTATTTCGAACCTAATATCCATAACGATAATAATGCAACCGATTGCCAACTAATTTTTTCTGTGCGTAGCTGAAGGAGCGTTGGTAGTCACATTGTAGCTTACGCAAGTGCTATAGAGCATCATAACGGCAAGAATCACGTTAAACATAAATCTGACGCTGTGGGTGATCAGTACAATGCTGGCTGAACTAAAACCGGGAGTAGCCGTTGGTTACGACGTCTGGTTGGAGATATCTGGTATCACGGTTAGTCAGGAGCTTCTAGAACTTATTCTGGCCTAACTAGTAAGTGCGTCCACTGAGAGTGTATCGTGGTGGCTGTGGTTCAAACACAAATCACGTAAAGAGATCCGTCCCAGTGTGTAGTTGCCTTGCAACCGGGTGCTGATACCCATAGAGAAGCAGAGACATTAGATAGGCCTAGACACCTCACCGAGAGGGAAGCGGTTATGCTTCGAATTGTTACCCGTGATATTGGCTCAAAGGGGTCGTGGCCGACGCATGGTAGGATGCTCCTGTGCTATCACTCACTTGGGTTCCGAAAGTCTGTTATCGACTAGTCGTCTTTTTCTCGCAAAAATTGAATATGTAGTGATCGACTTTTGTCCCCGATTTTAATCGACCATATCGTTTGACTTTTTGCTGTCATTGTAAGAAATTGGTATGCCCTGCACTACTCTATGTATCAGAATATTATAAGTTAGTTTCATGGCAAATATGTATAACAACCAACATTATTTGAGCATTTAAGTTTACCATTCAACTCAGAATCAGGAGCTGATTCGATTGTAATCAAACTGTAGGTCGCTATTGTTACCGATCTTTATGAAATTAGGCAGAAGTACATTTTTTGGACCAAGAACAACGTTATTGAAATAATGGTTATAGATATGGCTCCCACACATATGTTCAAACGCTTTGGTGTCTTAAGCTTCACATATTACATTCAATCTTGATGAGATTTGGCACAGTTCTTATCATAATAGGCCAGCCACGTACTCGTACAAGGGCCTATCTCGTTATTAGGTACAACCGTTCCAGAACACTCCAATTAGTTCAGATTTTAATAAAATTTCGAATTTATTGTGATGGACAAACATCCAATATTGTACCAATAGGGACCATGTAGGCCCATTATTTTAATATAGCTCCATACGAGTACATATGTTTTAGGGGAAATAACAGCTTTATATCGTATAATGGGTTACAAAATAATATTAAAATTTTCTTACGAAGCTATTATTTTTACAATTTGGCTAAATTACGGTGACAGACTCTTCTGCCGAAAATTCGGACCATTTAAAAGTTGAAACATTGATCTCAAAACAATGAAATTTTCTCACAAATTCAAATGTGTCATGACTTTAAAAACCAGTATAAATTTTGAGACCTTGGACGGCTCAAAAGTCTGCCTTCATTTGGCTTTTCTACATATGCAGCTGTTTAGTTGCTCACTCCTCCAG
The DNA here is from genome assembly GCA_963513945.1 of Hydrotaea diabolus. Classification (NCBI taxonomy): domain Eukaryota; kingdom Metazoa; phylum Arthropoda; class Insecta; order Diptera; family Muscidae; genus Hydrotaea; species Hydrotaea diabolus. The sequence goes on along the minus strand of OY740719.1, from coordinate 109,984,073 downwards.
GCCATGTGTCCGACGCTTACCTCAGCCAATAAATTTAATCTATATTTGGCTTCGTAACAACATTTTAAGTATACATATTGACTATATTGACCATGCGGTCCGTTTTTTGGGCCAACACGCATTTATGCTTTCTTTGAGGAATTAAGTGCCTAGTAACTAGCAGTTCACATTTTAACAATTGTTTGTTCACCACAAAAATTCGATTAGTCGGAAATCGACTTTTAATATATTTTCTGTTTTAAAAAAAAGTCAATAGTGGTTTTTTCCATCGACGTTTGAACCATGGTTAAAGCTACCACTATGGTTAAAGCTACCGGGTGATCAATCTAGGGTTGTTCTTTAAAAATAATTTTTTTTTGAATATAATTGCCTTAAAATGTTTTCCACAACTACGCCTTCCATTCTGAGGGTCTAATTTTGAATGACTCGTTTGAGCATTTCGACCGGTATGGCGTAAATAAAACCGTAATGTTGCCATCTAAAACCAGAATCGTAGCTGGTTGTCAGGATATACATTGGACTTTATGTAGCCCTAAAAAAAGTCTAAAGATGTGATATCACACGATCGAACTTACCTCTCAATAGATCCATTGTTTTAGCAGCTGTGTGGCAAGTGGCACCGTCCTGTTGAAACCAAATGTCAATATTGCGGACTTCAATTTCAGGTAGCAAAAACTTCGATATCGTGGCGCGTTAGCAAGCACATTTCACGGTTACGTTCCAGCCATCATTATATTTAAAAAAATACGGTGCGATGATTCCATAAAACACACCAAACCGTGATTTTCGCGGTGTATGTCTTTCTATGGTGAAATGGCTAACAATACTGAAAAGAAAAGAAGAAAAAAATAAATAAACATGTAATCTGTGAAAAACCCTAGTGAAAAAAATATCTTTTGATCAATTACCTGTTACAAATCTGGAAAAATATGGATCGATGATTCCACCAGCCCATAAACCGCACCAAACCGTGGTATTCTCTGGGTATAATGGCACCTCTTGAACCTCTTCTGGTTGTTCTATAGCCCAAACGCGGCTATTTTATTTATTGACGTTGCCGTTCAGACAGAAATGAGGCTCATCACTTAACAAAATTTTGGTTGAAAACAGCGGTGTAAGTCTTTCCATAGAGAAATGGCAAACAATACTGAAAAGAAGAAAAAAAAAAAAAATAAACGCGTAATCTGTGAAAAAGACTAGTGAAAAAAAAACCTCTTGATTAATCACCTGTTACAAATCTGGAAAAATATGGATCGATGATTCCACCAGCCCATAAACCGCAACAAACCGTGGTATTCTCCGGGTATAATGGCACCTCTTTTGGTTGCTCTTTATCTCAAACGCGGCTATTTTATTTATTGACGTTGCCGTTGAGCCAGAAATGAGCCGCATCACTGAACAACATTTTGGTCTTCGAGCTTTTAAAGAGCTCAAACACTGAAAGTTCCCGAAGGTCATTTACGCAGGAATGGCAAACTATACTGAAAAGAAAAAATAAATTTTTACACAACTCACGTGTAATTCGTAAAAAAAACCCTATTGAAAAATACCTCTAGATCAATCACTCTTTATAACAGCAAGAATCATGTCAAACACACGGACAATGAAGAACGCTTAGTCATGTTTCTAACATTTGTCATAATTAAACTTTGGAAAGCATAGAACTGCATTAGAATATATCACACAATTTTAACGAAGTATGAACTCTGGAGGTTAACTCTGGAAACGTCAGTGTACATTTTCATTTTTACGATTTCAGCCCACATCAATTTTCGTTAAAGAATTGTTCTTATTCTCTTCATTTATTGACACCGAATGACCCTTTCGCTACCAACCAGACAGTGTGTCTGTGCCGCCAGTCATTTCAACAACTCCGGCGGGCAAGTCGCCGTCATCGCTATGTGCTTCCTCATACTTTTACAGAACATTCCGATTTCAGCCAAGCATTTGGTTTTGGGTTGTGGTCGTTCGCTTCTGGGGTTCATAACATAACAAGGGAAAATTAAATAATTAAATTATGTGCTCAATTAAAATAAATGCAGTTGTGTTTTGTTATGTTCCTTACTTAACTAATTTAAATGGTTTCGCTTTACATTCTCATTCGGAAATAAACAAAAACGTTTGAATGTTTTTATCTTTCTGCCTTATTTTTTCTGTTTCTGACACTTCTCTCTTCCATCACAGATAACTGGCGAGTGGTATGGCAATGAAATCATAATGCACACGCAAGATATACCCGGGATCTATCGTTACGACAGTTGTGTTACCATCCATTTGCACGATGTCACTGAACAAGTAAGTAGTGAGAGTACGCACGCACACACATTTCTCTCGTTATTCGCATTCACCCCTCCCTCCCTAACCAACGTCCACCCACTATCCAAACTCATTCTTTGTTGGCATTCTTTGAATGGGATTATTCGTAATGAAGTTAGGGTCACTTAAATCACAAACACCAACACATTCCATGCGCTCTCTCTTTCTCTTCCCTTCTTTGTCAACAGATGCGTGATTACTATCAGCCCAGCCACAGGAGAGTCGAGGCAAAACAGTCCTCAGCTTCAGCGTCATCGCATTCGGCAGTGGGTGGTGCTGTTGCTGAGGGTCAACGTGATGGAGCTGTAGCAACCACCTACCGTCATACGAACACCAGATATTTACGTTTGATATGGAGTGAAAAAGATGATAATATTGAGTATAATTTCAATTATACCTTAAACCATCCGGGCTTGTGGACGAACATTGGCGAACAGCGTGGTTCCATGGTGGCTCTGAACAAGTATAGCCAATTTACCGGTACCGTGCAAGTTGTCAAGGCTGTCGGCGATCATTTGGTGTTGACATTCTGTTCGAGTGATATGCATCATAGCATCTATACTATCGTGTTGAGTCGCGAACCGCAGGGATTGAGTCAAGATGTAAGTTTTTATTTGTTTTGAAGAACATCCTTTTAATAGTATTACGATTATATCAGTTTCTTTAAGTATGATCTGACATTTGCAGACTGACAAAACTTTCATGTTTGTTTTTACCATATGAGAAAAAAACAGAGCTGCCAACTATTTGTCACGTTTATACGCAGAAACGACCTGGCTGTAAAAGCCTAACAAAAACAGTTGTGTTTATGTCGCTTTTACATTCAAACCTAATTAATAGTTGACAACTCTAATTTTGTTATAAAAAGAAAACATGTAAACACGTCGTAAGTTCGGCCAAACCGAGCCTTATATGCCCTCCACCGTCCCTTAGCTACTAAAGCGCAAAAAATGGTCCGTTTTTTGGGCCCATGCTAAATTTGCTTTAATTTATGTACCCATATAACTTTAATTTATGTATGTCCAGACAGACTATAAGTGTCGTTTTTTGCCCACTTGAGCCAAAAGCTCCAGCAACTATGCTCATTTTTGAGGTACTAAGTGCGTCCCATCTACGAGTAACAGTACCAAAGTTAACCATTGTCCGTCTACAACAAATTATGATTTGTTAAGCAAATATTCCCATACCATCCCAAATAGCTAATGACCATAAGCCATCATCAGGCCAACTTTGAATACTTTCTTAATAAATCATAATTTTAGGTGGGCGAATAATGGTTAACATGGGGACTGTTAGTTGGGACGACCTAAATACCTCAAAAAAGGGCATAGTTGCTAGACGCATCAGCTCAAGAGGCCCAAACAACGTCTCCTATGGTCAAATCGGGCGATCAATACGAGGGTTACTATATATATTTCTAGCCTGGGCAACACTAAGTGTTGTTGCCTGGCGCCATCTGACATTTCCATTGGAAAGTTGGACATTTTTAAGCATAAACGTACTCAGAACGTTTTGACCATCATTTGTCTTGTTTACAGTGACTTAAAAAAAATCAATTTGGAAAAAAAGGAAGTGAAAAACTGCAAGATCGTCATGTGACATACCGTGAGATATAGGCATCATTGTGCATTTCTTCCACCAGCATGCATTCGATATTTCATGAACACCTGGCCGTAAACAAGGTTTGTTCTCGTTGAATCCCGCACATTTTGACAATCGCTCAAAAAAAGGCTCGTGTCAATTGGTGCAAGGAAATTTTGAATAAATACGATCGCGGTGCTTCAAAAGACGTTTATAAGATCGTCACAGGTGACGAATCATGGATCTACTCTCTAGGAGAAGACGAATCATTGTGCACCATGACAATGCAAACACATCGGCTCAAACCAGCGCCTTTTTGACCGGCCAAAACGTCGAATTGATGGGTCATCCGCCGTACAGCCCTGACTTGGGACCCAATGATTTCTTTTCATTCCCGCACATCAAGTAAAAATGCGTGGTCAACGATTTTCGGCGCCAGAAGATGCTGTTGAAGCGATCAAAAACCATGTTTTGAAGGCGTTTCAATCGGAGTATAAAAAGTGCTCCGACAATTGGTTTAAGCGCAAGCAAAAGTGTATAAATCATGCTGGAGAATACTTTGAAAAACAATAAAACCATTTTTCGCATTTTCATTATTAGGCCAGAAATATATGTATAACAGCCCTCGTACCTCAAATAAATAATTAACTTATAAAATCGTTGAACCTCTTTATATAGCGTAGGATTAGTCTAATTTGAATGTTCTATTTGTTTCTTTCTTGCAGATCATACGCAGTATACGCAATCTGCTATCCCGACGTGGTCTCTACACCGAGTCCATACGACAAGTCTGTATGAAGTCATCGTCATCGTCACTACTTAGGACAACATCGATGCTAGCGACTGCCCTTTCATTAGTATTAATTTGCATCTCAAGAAATTGCCATTAAGAAGCGGAAATATAATTTAAAAACTAAAATCAAAACTGTACCGAACCTAATATGTCCAGATGTCCACATGTACCGCAAAATGTTTGTATGTTTCTTGAAAACAAAATATTAACGAATAAATAAATAAGAGTGTTTTCCTATGTGGGCCTCCATCGTGTTCTCGATTCGTCCATGTGGCTTTATTTTCCACTAAGGCTTTCTTCTGTTATGTTGGCTGTTTTCGTCTTTTCTTTAATTAATTTCAATTATTTTGTTTTCGAAATAATTAGACAAATTACATTTTGCACAATAGCACATACGCCGATAATTTTTAATCGCATCTGTTGTCTAAGCGCGTGGGAGGTGGTGGTGTTTTAATGAAATTATACGCGCTTAGTGAGAGTGCCTGCGTGTGTTTGAATTGAAATTGTTAAAAGTTTTAATTTTCAATTTGAGAGGTACCATCAATTAGTATGTGGTCTGCCACAATATGTCTTGAGTCCATGGGAACGCTGCCCAGCTGCTGTAAATCACCTTAGCGATCGACAAAAAGATTACGATTTAAGTTAATATCATTTTTAGCTTTTAATTTGTGGGACTGCCTAAAATTGGAAGGAATAACCTAAGTATGTGTGAAAAGGCAAAATTTCGCCACTTTGATCCATGAGCTACTTTATTTAAAAACGATTGTAACGGGGGTTCCAATGGGGACATAACAATTTCGTATCTTCCTCAAGCATTTTTAATAATCTTTCAGTGTCAAAACGACATTTTCATGTCATGGTAAACAATACTTACTAGCAACGTTTGGAAAACATTAGAAATTACAACAGAAAGAAATTCTAAATCGGTGGCTCTGGCAAAGTTTTACAAAAGTCCAGAAATTTATCGAAAAATCATTATCTGCAATAAGGCTCATTTCTGGCTGAGTGGTTTTTTCAATAAACAAAATATGCGTTATTGGACAGCAACAAACCCACATGTGCTTCAAGAGACACAATTGTATTCGCAAAAAAGAACTGCCTGGTGTGGTTTTCAACCCGGAGGTGTGATTGGGCCATAGGTTTTCGTCAATGAAAACAATCGTCATGTTACCGTCAATGGAGAGCGTTATCGTGTCAGGTTACAAAACTATTTTCAGCCAGAATTGGATGAGCTTGACATCGCCGATATGTGATTTCAACAAGACGATGCCACTGGCCACGTAGCACGCGTTACAATCGATTTACTGAAGGACAAATTCGGTGAACGTGTTATCTCGAGAAATGGTCCGGCCACCTCGTTCATGCGATTTAACGCCATTGGATTTCATTTCTTGGGGCCACATCAAGTCATTGGACTATACCAACAAGCCAACAACTTTAGGGCTCGTCTAAACGTTCGAAGCGAAATTGCCAACGTTCCGGTCGAAATGTGTGCAAGAGTTGTGTAAAATTCGGTCCAAAGAATAGATCGCTGTATACGGGCTCGTGGTGGTCAAATGACTGAAATCGATTTTCATGTAACATTTGCACTACACCTGGAATAAATTTGAACTTTTTATCTTAAATATTCTGTGTTTATTAATATATATGTGACAGCGCATAGAGAAAGGGACCTAAGGGTAAAAAAAATCAATTTTTTTTTCTTTTTTTTTTGATGTGGACAACATCTAAGCATCGAATGAGACCGATCCCGTTTTATAAAAGTGAAGTCGACGATTCTAAGCGCAAATAGAAAGGGACCTAATCTTTAAAATGGCTCTCCTGAACAAAACATTTCACCAACTTTTCACTTTTTTTTTGATGTGGACAACATCTGAGCATCGAATGAGACCGATCCCATGCCCCAAAAGTGTTCCCTCCCAAAGATATGCGCGTTTTATGAAAGTGAAGTCGACGATTCTAAGTTCAAATAGAAAGGGACCTAATCTTTAAAATGGCTCTCCTGAACAAAACTGGTTTTTAACCTTAGGTCACTTTCTATTTTGCGCGTCACATATATAAAATTGTTATGTCCTTAAGAAAAACCTTATAAAGGGTGATCCATCTAAAGGAATTTCCAGAACAAAAAAATATAAGTATACAAATTCAAATCAAGTTTGGAATCTTTATTGGTAATTTGAAAGGACATTTTATGGCATTTATTTTTTGAATATAATTTCCTTCAAATTGTATCAATTGTATTATGGAAGTGAGCGTTCGGTGAGAAACGGAAAGATCCGCTGTTTTCGACCAAAATTTAGTTCAGTGATGAGACCCATTTCTGGCACAACGGCAAAGTGAATAAACAAAATTGCCGCATTTGTCATGAAGAGCAGAGAAAACCACGATTTGGTGCGGATTATAAGCTAGTATAGGTGCATATTTTTTCAAAAATGATGATGGCCGGAACGTAACCGTGAATGGTGCTCGCTATCGCGCCATGATATCGATCTATATGCTACCTAAAGTTGAAGCCCGTAATCTTGACGACACTTGGTGCCAACAGGACGGTGCCACTTATCATACATCACCCGGTTGTCAAACAATGGATCTATTGAGAGGTAACTTCGAAAAGCAGCTAATTTCACGTTTGGAGAGATGAGTTTGCCGCCTAGATCGAGTGATATCACACCTTTAAACATTTTTCTTTGGGGCTACGTAAAGTCCAAAATCTATGCTGACAAACCAGCTACGATTTAGGTTTTGGAAGCCAACATTACGAGTGTCATTAAAGCCATACCGATCGAAATGCTCGAACGAGTCATCCAAAATTGGACCCTCAGAATGGAAACCCTGAGGCGTAGTTAAGGAAATTATATACAAAAAATAAATGCCATAAAATGTCCTTTCAAATTACCAATAAAGATTCCACACTTGATATAAAATTTTATTTTTTATGTTCTGAAAAAATACCTCTAGGTGGATTACCCTTTATATACAAAAACCCCTAAAAGTATGCATCAAAAATTTTAAGAACCAACGTTTAATTTTACATTTGCCTAGAGTAATACTGCTGATATCGGATCATCCATGCGTTGTTGATGTCATTAGTCTCGCAAACGACAAATACAATGTACAAAGTACAATGGACAAATACCCTTTTGTGTTTATGTTTAAATTTAATTCCAGTTCCAATATTTGTTCGAGTCTATAGGAAACGTCCTGCTATACTCGACTCTGAAGAGTATAGGGTGGGCGATTGGAATTTTTTTTAATTGAATCGGCTGTAAAAAAAAGTACAGCCAATTTTTCAAATTTCTGGTTTTATTGGAAAGGTTGAACTTTGTCATTTGGTAACGAAACACAATGCCATTCATATGACTACCACAACTGGCTCGGTGGTATCTCTTCCATTCAACTTTAAAATTGTAATTTAAAATTTTTTTACAGACGTACCTACATATTTGACTCTCCTTGTAAACAAATGGCTTAACTGTTGAGTTTTTGATATGCAGTCGTAGTTAACGAGGCTAAGCAAAAAACACAAGTATTATTTATTCCTTTTTTCTTGGTGGTTTTTTGGCCACGTGTTGTTTTGTTAATTATTTTTTTCATTTTTTGTTAATAAGACCTATCGCAATTTTTGTTTTTTATTACATTTTGCCCAACGTTTCTTCGATTTTTGGGCGGCTTCTCAGGGGATTCGTTCGAGCAACAATATCTTAGATTCCATCAACAAATCGGTTTTAAAATTACTAACACGTCACGAAAAAAAACATACCTAAATTGAAATATCACAGTTTTTTCAAGATATTGAAACTCTATTGCTTGTACTAATTTTTACCTTCCAAAAATAATCGATGTTTGTGTATTGCGTCTAAGTTGCGTATAGCATTTGCATAGCCATCCATGCTATCGGAAAAAGATGGGCCCAGCAAGGCCTTCTAGGAATCCTTCTTTTGATGCTCGAAGTCATGCTTGCTGAATTTTACTCTTATTTTAAATTAACGCAGGGTTATATTGCAGAGCAAGGCCTTCCATGCTCCCTTCTATTTGAAGGTCTTTCAGAAGGCGTTCAAAAAATAACCTTCTAGAATGCCTAATACAAAAATTAAATTCTAAATAAGAAACTTATTTTATATTAATTTTTTTTTGAATTTATTTATTTTTTTTATTTGCACACTCTGAGATGTGAACCTATGACCTTCTGGTTGCTACTCCGATGTGCTACGTACTGATCTCCGAAACCAAATTGTGTTTTAATGTCAAAAGGCTTTAAAATCTTTACAGTCGGTGACAAAATCATTCCGAGCTGCCTTCAATCACCAGACATGGCCTAACCAGAAGGGAGCCATAATTTACTATGGATCTCTCTTATTACAAGTTTTATTACAAATGAGTTTTGAATTATTTAAAAGGAATTCTAGCAGACCTTTTTAAAGAAGCGACATTAGAATGTGTGTGGGATCAATATGCAAAGAAGGCCTTCTGGAATGCATAACATTGCAATACTCCATTTACGAATGTGTATTGGATCTAAAAAAGGCCTTTTAGAAGGTCGTCTTGTGAGAAAGCCTGGATTATTTTTCCTACAGAATAGTAAAGAGCTTTGTTTGTATCCGTTGGTGTACTGAAACTGTTGGTATAGAAATTGGGCAGGGATACAAATTATCCGCACTGTATGATGGAGAGTATTTAAAATTCGGCCCTGACGATCTCACATACTCGTTCTGCGGTACAGATCCATTTGACTTAGCCTTCCGTCCGTCTGTCCATCTATCGCTGTAATCAAAGTGCAGGTTGCAATTACGAACCGGTATCGATAACACTTGATACCTTGTTTAGGATTGGATCAACTCAAATTTTAAAACATGTTGAGCCACGTAAATTTCGCATAAAAAGCAACGAACGACCAATGGAAAGGGTGGTCCAACCCTAAAGTACGATGTCAATTGTGCATTACACCCTATCGACACGTTTTTGACCCAACTTAATTTGACATTTCTGTATTTGACAAATTCAACCATGGAGTTACACAATGGAGCAGCGCCTTGAGATTGTTAAGCCATTTATGAAAATGGGCGTTCAAATCAAGCACTTCGTGATTTTGTTGGTCAACCGACCAATTATGTTCCCAGTGGATTTCTTAGCAAGCAGAATGGCCGCATTTGGGAAAATTAGAATCCACGAGTGATTGTTGAAAAGCCGATGCACCTACAAAGAGTGATTGTTTGGTGCGGTTTGTGGGTTGCCTCATCGTTCCGTACTTCTTCGAAAAGGAGGTCGAACAAGTAGTTGCCGTGAATGACCAAGTAGTTGTCGAGATAATGGACTTCTCGTAGCCAGAAATTGAGTATATGGACCTGGACGATATGTGATACCACAGCCAACGCTAGAATTTTAATGATCGTGTTATCTTACGTCGTGGCGATGTTAATCGGCTGCCACGATCATGTGATTTGACACTGTTGGACTTCTTTCTTTTGGGATATTTAAAAGAAAAAGTGTATGTCAATAAGCCAAGAGCAATTCAAGAGCTTAAGGATGAGATAATTCGGCACAGTGATCGGCAGTGATACAACTAAGACGCACGATTTTAGTTGGACCACCCTTTTCAATGCTGGTAAAATTTGACAATGTTGATCACTGATTTGGATAGATCCCACACAAAGGTGCCTTCCGATTTAAAGTTTCTATGCTCTTAAAGCCACATATTAACTCTGATCGAACTTAAATCTTGGAGTGTAAGCTATGAGCGACCAAAAATCAACTATAGTGAAACTAGACCATACAGGCCCATATTGTCATATAGCGCCATTGAAACGTAATTTCCTTTTTGAGGCCCTTCCGCTCTAAAGTGGGCATATGACATGACTTATAACCATTCCTACCGAAGATTACCATATTCGTCCATCTTTAGATAAAGCCCCCATACAAATTTCATTTTCGATTTAAAGTCTTGCTCGTGCTTTTCGATTTAACGTCTTGTCCATGCTTAAACTATAGACAGAGATTCCGAGAGTGGTGTAGGGAACCTCATAGTGTGCACGATCCACTTTCTTCCGTTGTTTATTATAAGACCATTCGTTGAATGACAAGCTTGTGTAAAAATCATTGAATCCGATCAAATTTATTAGTACTTGCAAATCACAACTTGTAACGGGGTTTCCATTAAGGACATAACAGTTTTATATATAAATAAAACACAGAATATGACTTGTGAAAAAACAACCTTTTTAATGTGTCTTTTTCAGAATCAACTAAAAAATTGTTGAAATGCATTGGCTATGGTTGCCAGGCAGACTGTACAGCTGCTGGCAATTTCGTGTTGGATGTTGTCTCTGAGCTCGTCTAAAGTTGTTGGTTTGTTGGCATAGACCAATGACTTGATGTGCCCTCATAAAAAAATGAAATGGTGTTAAACCTCATAAACGAGGTGGCCATTCGACCGGACCATTTCTCCAGATGACACGATCACCGAATTTGCCTTTTGAGTAAATCAATTGTAACGCGTGCTGTGTGGCTTGTGGTACCGTCTTGATGAAACCACATATCGGCGATGTCAAGCTCATCCAAGTCTGGCCAAAAATAATTTTCATACATGGCACGATGGCGCTCTCCCTTGACGTTAACATGACGATTGTTTTGATCGACGAAAAAACACGACCCAATCACACCTCGGAATGAAAACCACAGCACATAGTATTTTTTTGCGGATTCAATTGCGCCTCTTAAAGCACATGTGGGTTTGTTGCTGTCCAATAACGCTTATTATGTTTATTGACAAAACCACTCAGCCAGTAATCATCGCTGTAGATGATTTTTCCATGAAATTCTGGATTTTCGTGAAATTTCGCCAGAGCCCAATCGGAGAAGATTTAGCGTTTCAAATGATCAAGTGCCTTTAGTTCTTGAGTCATTTTGATCTTACGAGTATAAGGATGAATGTCAATATGTTTTTTTGCAAAATACGTCGCAGTGTGGTTTGAAAGATGCCCAATTTCTGAGTACGACGTGCAATCGACTGATTTGGCTCATTTTGAACAAATACACTTACGGCTGCGATATTTTCGTCGCAGCAAGCGGTACGGCTTCTTTTTGGCGCTAGAACTTCCAAAAGTGAAAGCACGCACAGCCTGTCGGGTGGGACGATTATTACGGCCGAAAATTGGAGTAAGCGCTCTTGAAGTTGCGACCACCGAATCAGAATTTCGGTAGTAATTTTTAATTATTTCCAAACGTTTCTTGTAAATTAACTTTACCATGATGAAAATGTTGACATCGACTTACTTTTTGACACTGAAAGCTCCTTAAAAATCTTTGAGGGTGCGTTTATATAAAGATACGAAATTGTTATGTCCCTATTGGAAAACCCGTTAGTTTAATTTCAACTCTTTGGACATCTTTTTACGGTTTTTTATACAGAATATTTGGGAATTACCTAATAATATTGCAGAAAAATGATAAACAGTGTAACTGAAACTTGGGTGTGCCAACCGCTTCAATTTTGTGGACATTACTAAGCCCTTTTTTTGGCCCTAAATTTAAATCCTCTTATACTACATGTCGTCCATAAATCTATTATTTTACAATTAGCATAATAGAAAACGAAATCCATTAAATAATAAGTTCAGGTCGATTTTATTACAAAACAGAGATAATATAAGTATATTAGACAAATAACCGACGACTGTTATTGATCGTTCGTACGACAATTGTTTTCATTCATTTCCGATGTTATTGATTCGAAAGACCCAATTGCGCATTGTTTCGAACAATTCGATTCAAAAAGAACCCACATAAAGATAAGTTAATGCCGTTCCAATTGGTGGTATATAGCGCATTCATCCTTAGAAACAGATACTTATATACGATAAACATATCTTTGTCGCCTGTCCGATCGACCGTACGTACGGCCGTCTACATCACGTTTTCAGTGAATGCGAAAGTTAAACCACAACACCACAATCACAATAAAATGCATGCCTTATCATCACCGTGCGACAGTACAAAAATACGAGTTTAAAAACAAAAATTTGAACTAACGAAAGATTAGAGACCTTTCAAGTTCAAGAGCTACGCAATGCAACAACAAGTGGGAGTTAGTCACCCCACCCGTCAATTGTTCACGAATTATTCTATGGGCTCATCGTTCGCAATGTCGGCAAATAAATCAATTTAAATAAACTCGAAGTGAATGGAATTAAGAGCTCCAGTGAAATAAATAAACGGAATATAACCATATTTGTTTTGTAGTCACAGTGCCGAGCAACACTGAGGATTTGCAAGCGTCAAGACTGTTTTTGTTTGAGTAGGTTCCACCCAAAATTCTTCTGTCAAAGCCTTCCAACTGATGTTACATTATTTAAGAGTATTTTTCTCTGTGACTTTCCACTAAGTATTGGTCCACGAAGCATTGTTAATTCAATGCTTTGCGAATGTGGCCGCTGATTTGCCTGATTCGCTCTACATAAACTGTTACTTTCGTTTTTTTAATAAAAGGACCCCTAACTGCTTTATATATTTCTGGACCCCTAACTGCTATAAGTATATATATTTCCCCTAACTGCTATATAAAATAGTGAAAATGCGAATATTTATCATCATGCGCTCAAACCAATTGTCGAAGCACTTTTTCCACTCCGATTGAGACACCTCCAAAACATGGTTTTTTAAAGCTTCAACAGCATCTTCCGGCGACGAAAATCGTTGACCACGCATTTTTTTCTTGATGTGCTGGATTTAAATGAAGTCATTGGGTGCCAAGTCAGGGCTGTACGGCGGACGACCCATTTATTCGACGTTTTGGCCGGTCAAAAAGGCGCTGGTTTGAGCCGATGTGTGAGAGCTCGCATTGTCATGGTGCACAATGATTCTTTTTTCGAATTTCTCCGAAGACTTCAGGCAAACAAATTGTGGTGTACCACTCAGAATTGACCTCCTACGTTGCTCAAGCGGAACAGTCGCCACATGACCAGTTTTGCCGAAGAAACAGGCGATCATTTGTTTCGAAGTGCATCTTCCACGAACAACTTTCGTTGGATTGGGCTTGTCTTCGAAAACCCTCCATTGCTGTTTTGTTTCGGGCTCATACGCATAGATCCATGATACGTCACCTGTGACGATCTTATTAACGTCTTTTGAAGCACCGCGATCGTATTTTTTCAGAATTTCTTTGCACTTGTTCTTTGCGATTGTCAAATTGTGCTGGATCCAACGAGAACTAACCTTTTTTACGGCCAGGTGTTCATGCAATATCGGATGTATGCTGGTGGAAGAAATGCCCAAGGATGCCTCTATCTCACGGTATGTCACATGACGATCTTGCATTATCAGTTCACGCACGGCATCAATGCTTTTGGACGACCTTCGTTTTTGAGCGAGCGTCGGCCACAATTGAATTCATTAAATTAGTTTTTTACAGTGCTATAGGATGGTGCTTCATCGCCATACAAAGATTTAAGTTCATCGATGCACTTTTGTCGTGATATTTCACGTCGAAAGTTGTGAAAAATGATCACACGAAAATGTTTATGAGTTAATTCCATTTTTTGCCAAATTGATTTTTTCAAGTCACTGTAAACAACACAAATGATGGTCGTACGTCAAAACGTACTGATGAGAACGTTTATGCAAAAAAATATCAAACTTTCCAAATGTCGCCAGGCAACACTTAGTGTTGCCTAAGCCACAAATATATAGCGCAACCCTCGTATTCGCCCATCTTGTACAGTTCTTCGTCTTTGCTCGGTACTGTGAAGCAAAGTATCGAGCAAAAAATTATCGTTGGCAATTGAAAAGTATCGATATCTGTTTCGAGTCTAAGTACAGTTGGACGTTTCCTCGAAGCATAAATACAATTTGCACATTTTTTTTAAAAAACAAGACGGTTCCGTTTTTGCCAACCAATCTTTGTTATCAAGGCCAGTGGACGATTGCGACGTTCCAAATCAATTTCATTACTCCATTAGTGTCGATGCTTTTACCTAATCCACTTATTTGTTATCAAAATGTTCTTGTACTCTTATACACTTGTATTATTTGGGTTAATGTATTTTATTTATTTGTTTTAATTGTTAAACAGCAGCACAATAAACAAATCATGACGTTTTTATTTGGCGAACGATAGTCGTCGCTCTGCCTCATATCGTTGACATTCGCGCTATTATTAAATTATTATGCATTTGTTTCTACACATACGAGTACATGCATGCACTGGCACACTCTAAAAAACAAAACAAATATATAATAATAAAAAAGAAAATGATTTAATACAAAACTTAAAAACTATTAACAAATAAGAGGAGCACAAAAAATTATATTACTTAAGAATGCTACTTTTATTTATTACGACGTTTTATATTGCGATGATGTCTTATCGGAAATTTACCGGCAAATTAAGTCATTTTCGTTAAGTGGCCTTAACTATATTCAAGTAGGTGCTCCACTGTATGTTGCAAAACCTGGTACTTCCGTCGGTACAGACCCCCCGACAAATGCCGAGTGACAAATAAACGAAACCCGATTTCAATATGGTTTTGTTTTTGTTTATTTTTATATGGTTTATTTTGTTGTTCCCTCTGATATGATTAAAAAAAGAAAACAACATAATTATTTTAAATTTTGTTGCTAAGGGAAGTTTGTTTTTGGTTTGTTTTCTTCGACAAATTACGCCGGTTTTTGTTTTTTGTTTTTATTATTTGTTATGGTTTTTTCGTCGTTAGTACGAGTACTTGTGTAAACAAAATTTTTCCATCCATGGTTGAGATAAGATTAGTACAGACACAAACCTCTTCCCATCGACTACAAACGAATTTTGATGATCCAGAACAGACGTAGAATTTTGTTAAACAACAAACATGCATCATCATTCCTTGTTTTGATCTTTAATCCAATTAAATTGCATCATTCGTTCGTATCATTTACAATAAATATTTTTTTCCTTTTTTTGAATTTTGAACTGATGATCAGTGTTATCATTGTCTCGTCGAAATAACGCACATATAAATACAGAAACATTCGGATTATACAGGGTGTACCAAAAAAGACATATTTTTTTTTAAATATTTTTTTAAAGCTGAGCAGGGCTGAGGCGACTCCAACTCTGGCACTTTGAGCGACCCCGATTTAGAAACTCATGACAAAAACGACATAATTTAATTTGTTTTTAATCTTTTTTAAAAGCTGTAACCAGAACTACTCCGCACACCGAAGTAAGACTCTGACTCCGGTTATATAGCGATTTAAAATCTTGTATTTAATGTATATATTTTTATTCTCTCCACAATAGGATTTAAGTTTGTCATTCCGTTTGTAACACATCGACATATTTATCTGCGACCGTATATTTTTTATATACAAGTACATAGGGTCATCCATCTAGAGGTATTTTTCAGAACTATAAAATTATATAAAAATTCAAATCAAGTGTGGAATCTTCATTGGTAATTTGAAAGGACATTTTATGGCATTAATTTTTTGAATATAAATTCTTTTAAATGTTGGCCGCAACTACGCCTCAGGGTTTCCATTCTGAGGGCCCAATTTTGGATGACTCGTTCGAGCATTTCGACCGGTATGGCTTTAATGACACGCGTCATGTTAGCTTCCAAAAACTGAATCGAAGCTGTATGACAAGTGGCACCGTCCTGTTAAAACCAAGTGTCGTCAAGATTACGGGCTTCAATTTCACGCAGCATAAAGATCAATATCATGGCGCAATAGCGAGCACCATTCACGGTTACGTTCCAGTCATCATCATTTTTGAAAAAATATGCACCGATGCACCAAACCGTGGTTTTCTCTGGGTATAATGGCACCTCTTGAACCTCTTCTTGTTGCTCTTCAGCCCAAATGCGGTAATTTTGTTTATTGACTTTGCCGTTGAGCCAGAAATGGGCCTCTTCAATGAAAGTAATTATTTTCAAAAAATAAATGCCATAGTGTCCTTTCAAATTACCAATAAAGATTCCACACTTGATTTGAATTTTTATATTTTTTTTGTTCTGAAAAAATACCTCTAGATGGATCACCCATTATTAAAAGTTGTCATAAAATTCAAATACGATCTAGCCATGACCGTCTGTTGAAAGCACGATTCAGTCCAAACCAAAAAAGGTAGAGTATTCAAACTTGCTGGATATATAGCATATAGTCGGCAATCGGTTGGTATTGAAAATGGACCAAATCGGGCTCAAGGAAAAAATGATCCCCTTTAAGGGACTATATAAAGTCTCGTCATTTTGACTATGTAATTGATTAATAAATGTTTCAATCAGTTTTTTTAGAAGTTTTTATTATTTAACTTTGCCATAAATGGGCTTGGTCATGGGGCTAAAAAACCGGGGACATATGGATATCCAGAAACTGTGAAGTCTTCTCACAAATCAAAATATGTTCCATTATTTTAGATTTGGACTGATTCGGGACTCGCACCATATAGACGTATATAGGCCCAAAAATCAGACTCCTTCAACTATGGACATATGGGTATTACACAAAAAAATTTGACACGAATCAGAATATCACATTTATTTTAAGATTCGAAGGAATCTGAGGACTTGATCTATAGGGGTAAGGTTCTTAAGACGCTGAAAAATATGTCCTCTCTAACGTCGACGCATGGGTACTCCGAAATAGTGAAATTTTCTGATGAATCTGAGTATGACACAATTTTAAGGAATTGGATGAATAGGAGACCTTTACCAGGGGGCGTGGTCCATGGGCCCTGGGGACCAAAAACCGTCCCTTAATGTTCGGGGGCTAAGGCGTATCCAGAAATTGTAAAATTTTCTAACTAATCGAAATATGTACCTATATTTAAGATTTGTGCCAATTTTTAACTCGTACCGGCCCATATGAGCCCAAAAATTGGCCTCCTTGAACTATGAACATATGGGTATCAAAAAACGTTGTCGTTTCGTCACGGATACTAGTTTTAAATAATTGTATGATGCGGCTAATTTGAAGTCCTTGACCCATGGGTCTAAGATCCCTAGAGGGCCATATAGGCTACAGGCCCAAAAATCATCCTCCTCGAATTATGGACATATGGATATTAAAAAACAATAAAATATCGTCACGAATCAGAATATCACATTAATTTTAAGATTTGAAGAAATTTGAGGACTTGACCATGGCGGTAAGGGCCTAAACACTGAAAAATATGTTCATTCGAAACGATAAAATTTTATACTCGTAAAGAATCTGAATATGACATTAATTTAACGATTTGGCTAAATTTGAGGCCTTGACCTATAGGCGTGGCTACGTACTCTGGAGGCTTAAAACAGTCCCGTAATGTTTGGAGTCATATTTCCAGAAGCAGTAAAATTTGTTCACCAATTAAAATCTGTGAATAGATATAAGATTTGCCCCAATTTTGCACACGGACTTGATCATAGTCCCTACGAAGGTCCCTGGGGCCATATAAAATCAGAACAATTTGCTCACTAATTAAAATATGTACCTAGACTTAAGATTGTGCCCAATTTTGCACAAGGCGGTCCAAAAAACTGCCTCTATTAACCACTAACTATTATTTAACAATTAAAAACGCAATAAAAATGTTCGTCACGAATCTGAATATACATTTATTCTACGATTCGACTCTATTCAAGGTCTTGGCCCATAGGTCCCTAGAGTGCCTAAAATGAGGTCCCTACGGACATCGATATAAGGTTACTCAGAAACAGTGGAAATTCCTCACTAATCTCAATTTGCTTTAGTTTTTACGATTTGTCTTCATTTAAGGCCCAAATCTGCGAGCTTGGGTTCCTTCAATAATAGGCATATACATAGTTTCTTGAAAACAATGAAATGCACAAATCTGAACAGGACAACAGTTTATAGGGATCCACGAATTTAGTTCTGTCCCACAGGGACCATCACCATGTGACACCAACAACCTTATTTCCAATTCCATGGTGGAGAATTCCGGACGAACTTACAAATTGTTGGCTTGCTATAGAATGTAGTAGGACTTTTCTTATCGATATTATAAAAATTGGCGTTTTTTTGTTCAAGAAAAGATATAACCATTGCGACTTGCTATGTACTTTTAGTTATCAAGGGTTTACCTTAAACACCACTTATATTTACTAATTCCATCTCTTGTAAATGTACCTAATACCAATTCGCCGATTACACCTCCTTTTTACTAAAGATAACAAAAAACATATGTTTTTACATAGCAGGGTGTGTCATGTAAGGCAGCTTGTTGCATTAATAAGTCTGTTAACGTTTCTTTAGCGAATCCGTGCTATCTTGCTTACTCACCGAGTAACTTTTATACAAATGCTAGTTTAGTAACCTCACACGAACACAGCTAAGGCCTCTCGTTATACAAGAAGTTATAAAACAAATGGCTGAAATGCGACTTCTTTAACAACTTTTTAGTACGAGGGTTGCTATTTATTTTCGGGTCCTGACAATACTAGTGTTTCCAGATAAAATCTGGAACTTCCATTGGAACTTCCAACTTTGTCATTTGAGGGTCAATTGTTTTGTTTACAGTGTGTTGAAAAATTTATCTCAGTCAAAAAATAGAATTATCCCGTGAACATTTTCGTGCGAAGAGTTTTAATGAGTTTCGGCGTGGGTTATCGAGGCAAGAGTGTTTAAATCAACTTGTTTCGACTTTTAACAATGAATCACTATCAAAAACCCCAGTTAATTGCTGGTACCAAGAGTTCAGTCTCGGACGCCGTCCGCGTCTACGATGAATTTCGTGAAGGACGTCCAACTTCAGTCACTTTGCCAGAAACCATCGATGCTGTGCGTGAACTGATTAAGCATGACCGATATGTGACATACCGTGAGATTGAGGCATCCTTAAGCATTTGTATGACAAGCATCAATAAGATATTGCATGTTCATTTCGCTATGAAAAAAATTGTTCTCTCACATAATTTGACAAGTGCTCAAAAAAAGGCTCGTATGGATTGGTGCAAAGAGATGTTATAAAAGTACAACTGCGGTAGCTCAAAGGCAGTGTATAACATTGTCACCGGTGACGAATCATGGATTTTTGCATATGAACCCGAAAAAACAGCAATCGACCGTATGGGTCTTTTAAGACGAGCTAAATCCAACAAAAGTTGTTTGTGGAAGAAGTACATCGAAGCAAATTATTGCGTTTTAGTTCGGTATAACCGACCATGTTGCCACAGTGCCTTTAGTGGAACATAGGACGGTCAATTCTAAGTGGTATACAACCATCTGTTTGCCAACATTGTTCGAAGAAATGAGGAAAGATAATAAGAGAATACGGATCATTTTGCAGCACGACAATGCGAGCTCTCACACATCAGCTTAAACGATAAGCTATTTTACCACTCAAGATGTTGAATTGATGGGCCATCTACCGTACAGCCCTGATTTGACACCCAATGACTTCTTCTTATACCCTAGCATCAAGAAAAAAATGCGTGGTCAACGTTTTTCATCGCCAGAAGCAGCTGTTGAAGCGTTCAAAATCATGTTTTGGAGGTGGAAAAGGTGCTTCAAAAATTGGTTTGTGCGCATGCAAAAGTGTATTGATCTTAAAGGAGAATATTTTGAAAAACAATAAAACCATTTCCATTGATAATTTATTGTGTTTTTATTGCCGGACCAGAAATATAAATAGCAACCCTCGTACATACCTTATGTTTTTTTTTTTTTTTTATAAAATGTTATTGTACAAAACCGTACAAAACCGTAAAGTATACATCAATAAATATATTAAAAATTATTTGGTCCAAAAACATTAAGTACTTTTTATTTTACAGCATAAAACGTGTATAACAATATTTATGTCCCTACTAAGTATTACCCTTTTTTATTTACAGAAATGAAAAATACTCGTAGTTTATCGTGCAGCTTATATTCTGTATCTGTTTATTTTTAGTTACAGCTTCTTTGAGAAGGGTGAAACATTACGGGCCACCCTGTCCTTATTGACGTCATACTCATATTGATTAACCAGATCATGTAATCTCGAAATTATAAAATTCTAACGTATAGAAATTGAACAAAGTTTAGTTAAAGGTCATAAGGACTGTAATGACTGCAGAAAAGAAACTTCTGTGTCAAATAGAAAACATAGAAATCCATTTTAAACGTCCGAATTTAGCGAATATTTTTCTTATAAAAAGGAAACAATGCCGTAGTTTTACGCTTTCAGATAAATATTGTTTTAAATCATTTTTTTAATAAGATTTTCTCCAACAAGAAAAAAGTTTGCAGTTTGGGTTAGGATTTAGGGGGATATGCCGAATATTCACCTTGTTACCTGTTCAGTAACACCTCGATTGGCGATGTGTTATAGACGAAAAGACATGGCTAGATCATCTTAGATTTTGCTTTTTACTCTTCATCCTTCGGTAGAGGAAATAAAAATGTACCAATTCATATTGGGATACATTTTTGATTTGTACAGTTATGACATTATTACTATTCCGTGTAGCTCATCGACAAAATTATTTTATTTCTGTGAGGTAGGTCCAAAGGTGATTATATAAGATAAGTTATTTATTAGACATTTCTAGTGATATTGCATCTACCGCATCATCCTACGTAATTACGCCTGTCTAAAACTACGCCTCATTTTAAGATTATTTTCTGTCAATCAACCTTTAACCCAGGGCTCCCACGTTCCTATTAAAAAATCGTGTAATAGACGCGTACATATACTTATTAACGCATACACTTACATGTACATGATATACACATATATTCATATCACACATACTCGTACATATTGCTTGGTTGTAATGTTCTCCATAATAAAAGTTTCGCATGAAAATCCCGGTTATTTCTTGTAAGAACCAAATCAAAATAATAATAACAATTAAGACTAGACTAAACTAGAGTACGGTCGACTATACAACACCTTACACCACTTGCTTAACAACTAGCATTTAGTAAGTAGGAGTAATAGATTTATCATCGCACTTTATGTAGAATCTGACGAGTTCGGTTGGTCAAAACTGAACGATTGACGATAACGAAAAGCATTTCTCTTAGTACCCTACACCATACCATGGTACATGGTATTGTGATATCTTTAACACTTAAAAGAAAAGGAAATGGTCCCCATGTTTATTATACTGATCGACTCAGAGTTTCAGCGTCAGATTTCATTGAGTAATGCCCGTCACAAAAAAAAACGATCTTAACGAAACTGTGCACAGAGTTCCGGTTTGGGCCTAGGAAGAACACTATAGACATTTGTCTGCATCAGTTCATGTTATGGTCTTCTACGATTTCAAAACCCGCAGTTCTCAAAATTTCGTGTTGAACGTTACGAGCAACCAACAAAAATAACAAACGGACAAAATAATCGGACCATGTGTTCGACTAGCCTCCACTTCTGGGGCCCTCTTCAATTTCAAACAACTCAGATCAAGCCGCTACAGAAGCGACCTAATACATCCGATCTTGCTAACATTTCACGGTACGTTATGTGCGGTCAAAGGTCTCACCCGATTTGTGGTCGTGCTACTCCACAAGGCTCTTTTATTCTAATAGGATTTCGATTTGAAGTCATGCCACTTCAGCAGCATCATTTTACACCCGATCTCAAATAAAGTAGAGCTTTACGGAAAATTACATTCTAGTCTATGTTTTCATTCTCCTCCTAATTTGAGGACCTCCACTCCAGAAGTCACAGATTTAATCAGATCCTTTACTTTTAATTAAGCACAGTTTGTTGTAAGACATCTATTGAAATTCAGATAGTTCGAATTGAAATTTAGAATAAAACAATTTAAAATTCAAAAGTCATCAACTGACATTCACGATTTTTTTTTAAAATTTAAAAGACACAAAAGATTCTTATTTAAATTAAAAATATTGAATATAAAAATTCAAAAGACTCAATTCAAATTCTAAAATATTCGAATGCGATTTTAAAACACTGGCAAAATATGAGTTACGAGGCGACTCGATCCGATTTGTTTTTTTTTATTTCAGATACCTTCAAAATAAATAAATTTTCTGAATTTTCAAACAGAGATTTTTGAATTTTTACTGGAACTTATTAAATTTAAAATTTAAAACGAAATTTTCTGAAAAAATTGTAATAAATTTTGATTAAAAATGAAATTTTCTAAAATAAAATGAAGTTTTTCCAGTAAAAAACTAAACGTCAAATGGGATATTCTGAATATCACATGGGAAATGTGATAAGAACAGTTTGTTGTAAGTCATCCATTGAAATTCAGATAATTCGAATTGAAATTGAGAATAAACTATTTGAAATTCAAATGTCATCAACTGACATTCATAAAAAATTTTATTCAAAATTCAAAAGACGCCGGTTGAAATTTAATAGATCCTAATATAAAATATGAATATTAAAATTCAGAAGACTCCAATTGAAATTCTAAAATAATTATATGAATTTCGAATGCAGAACCAGCGATTTTGAAACACTGGTAGAATATGACCTACGAGGAGACTCGATCCGATTTGTTTTTTATTTATTTCAGATACCTTTAAATTAAATAAAGTTTTTAAATTGTCAAACAGATATTTTTGAATTTTAACTGGAATTTTTTGAATATGCATTGGTGTCTTTTAAATTTCAAATGGAATTTTCTGAAAAAAATTATAAAAAAATTTGATTAAAATGAGGTTTTTTGAATTTAAAATGAAGTTTTTTCTATTAAAAACTGAACGTTCGAATGGGATATTCGGAATATCACATGGAAATGTGTTAATATCAATTGACTATTTCGGTCAAAATTTAAGAACAGTTGGTTGTAAGTCATCTAATGAAGTTCAGATAATTCGAATCAAAATTTAAAATAAAACAATTTGGAATTTAAAAAGTCATCAACTGAAATTCAAAAAATTCTATTAAAAATTCAAAAGACTCCGGTTGAAATTTAAAAGATCCAAATTTAAATTTAGAATATTAAAATTCAGAAGACTCTTATTAAAATTCTAAAATCATTTTATGAATTATACGAATCGAATTTTATAGATTTAAAATAAAATTTTCTGAATTTAAAATGGAGTTTTTCAAATTTCAACTGGAATTTTTTAAATATACTTAGGTGTCTCTTAAATCTCAAATCAAATTTTCTGAATATAAAATAAAATTTCTTATTTAAAATGATATTTTCTGAATATAAATTAATTTCGTATTTTAATTGAAGTTTTCTTAATTCAAAATAAAGTTTTCCGAGTTACAAACTGAATTTTATTACGTTCAAATAGGATATTCTGAACAACCCATCAGAATCTATTTAGATCGTGTTTTGTTTCGGACTTTTTTCCGGTCTTTTAAATTCTACTGGTATCTTTTAAATTTCAAATCTAGTTTTCTGTATTCGAATTAAAATTTTCAGTTTATTTTGCAGTCAAAACACAAAACGGAAATGTCTGGCTTTAGAGGTCTCAACCTCTCTTTCACAAGGTTTAAACCAAATCTGGTTTCAAATTCTCAGTTATGTGAACGCTCAAAGGAAACTCAAAGACCTACAGTAGTACGTGCAATACCGCGCATAGGAATAAAACCGACTCTACTAATCAAGAGTTTTATAAAACTAAAGTTCGCCACTCTACAAGCCTAGAACTTTTTACTCTACCATCAAAAATATCAAACTAATACTGTTGACATACCACTGTGAACAAATTAATGCAAATCCTGCCAAAAAGACGCAGAGAACCGCATAACACAGAACTCTCTATTGAATTTTACTTTAAGATACTTATTGTTAGGCTCCTATGGAGCAGATCCAAAAATACCAAATAAAGAATTAATAAAAGACATTTTGAAGGTATCTAAAATAAAAAAACAAACCGGATGGCGTCCCCTTAAAGGTCATACTCTGCCAGTTTTTCAAAATCGACTGTTTGTTTTCCTAAAGTTTTAAATTTGAAACTTTCTATGTCGTTGCAAAGAAACGGTAATGCTAAGTATAGCAGTCCCTCTATTCACTGCAGTGTAGGGTCTCGAAAATCAGATAAGGAGAGGTGGCCGCGATGACGACTCATAAAAACAAAACATACGACAGCAAAAACAAAACCAAAACAAACATGATAATGAATTTAACATCAAAATGGACACCTCTTACGTTCTGTTTTTATTTTCTTTTATTTTTTTTTGCCAGCAGTGACTACCACTGAACTCCGCGCTCAATATAAACAGTAAAAAAAAGTGCTAAAACACGATCGGGGGAGCTGATTATAATTATTAAAGTCCAATGCGAATGAAAACGAACAAACAGACGCACGCTTCTGCGAGTATAGTACCCGTACTCGTCGTACGGTTACGCGAATATTCAAAAAGATTATAAATACGTTTATAAATGCCCCAGAGTTTGTGAATGGAACAGCAGAAGCAAATCAACTGTAACGTAAATTAGAACAACGCTCATTGTCCAGAATACAGTAGTAACGAAAGGACGTCTTTAAATAAAAAAAAATAAATTAAAAGTTTGTAAAAACAGTATACCACACAAAAATGACTGGAGTCAATAAAATGAACACTCTGGTGGGAGCCACCACCCGCTACATTGCCGGCCGCAATGCCACCCAAACATCCTACTGGCGCTCGGCCGCCGGAACCCCGGGCAGAATGGTGAAATACAGCAAGACCTGCGAATTTGATCCTTCCCAAAAGATGCCCTCCGAGCTGCGCAACAAGCAGTACACCAATCAAAACTTCAGGACGCAAAAGCCTAATCTTTAAGACCGGTGAGGCTCGCCTGCGACAGACAGACAGTCCATCCCGGTGAAGAACAAATTATTTAAGTGTGATATGTATAGTAGTTTTCGATAAAATCAAAGTGAATTCGTTTTTAAGGGTATTTTTGTGGGTGGCAGAAAGAAAAAAAGTTCCTAACACTTTTAGTAGTGCCTATAGAAATCATCTCCACCCGCGGCGCGGCCAACGGAAAATTAGAACGCCCAGGTTCAAAGTCTAGACCAACGTCAAACTTTTTAAAAAAAAAAAAATTGCATGCTGTGTCGAACGACAATCACGTTGGTGGTGCATGGATGGTTCAACCCTTTTCTCTATTTATTATTATTTAAGTATAATTGTATAAAGAAAACAAAACGACAACACGCTGTTTGTAGTTGTAGCTGATAGATTATTAAGTTATCCGTATTTGTACTGTACTATATTTGTAGCTGATAAGAAATATGTGCCGTGTTTTGCAAATAACAATTGCACAAATGATTGATATAAGACAATAAATTAAAACAATTGAAAAGAAAAAAAAAAACAAAACGTACCTTTATTTCTTTGTAGTCTGATCGACTGATTACACTAGACAGCACCGCAGTATTCTCATTTGCTTTGGGAAGACCCGAAAAAACCAAGTTTTAAAAATAATAAAAATGGCAACAGCAAGACTCCGCCGACTACACTGTAACGAATTTTATCTGTAAGTAACTCCCGGACTCAAACTAGAAAGGACCTTTGCTGTATGAAATCATTAACGATAGACTCCGATTCCACCATAAATGCTATACTAAATTTTGAAACGATCATCAAAGCAGACAGACTCTTTGCAGGAACCCTTATGTGGGATCATGGACTTAAGTAGTTCAGCAATATTTTGAGCTGCATAAGCTCATTTTCATCTTAATAGGCAAAATTGACACATATGGATTTCACTAACCCACACGTGACTATTGAGAAGCCAATGTACCCAATGTACCCACAACTGTTTGGTGGATTGTGGGCTGGCGGCATAATTGGGCCATATTTCTTTGAAAATGTGCTAGGATTCGCCATTACCGTCAACGAATTTTTGTTTCCAAAAATTGAAGAATATGACATGGACGACATTCGGTTTCAACAAGACGAGGCCACATGCTATACAGCCAACGCAACCATCTATATTTTACGCACGGTAAAAACATCGAATAATTAACCGAAATTGTGATATCAATTGGTCGCCTCGGAGATGATTTTTGTGGCGAGCAATTAAGGATAAATGTTACGCAAAGTATACAGAGAAAAGTGGAGCGTTGAAACATGAACTCGAAGTTGCCATTGAAGAGATTCGACCCGAAACAACTGAAAACCCAATTGTACAATTGGGTTAATCGGATGCGGTACTGCCGATCCGGTTGTGGTATGAGGCCTAATAATGAAAATGCGAATATTTATCATCAAAAATAGTTTTATTGTTTTTCAAAGTATTCTCCAGCATGATTTATACACTTTTGCATGCGCTCAAACCAATTGTCGAAACACTTTTTCCACTCCGATTAAGACGCCTCCAAAACAAGGTTTTTGAACGCTTCAACAGCAACTTCTGGCGACGAAAATCGTTGACCTTGCATTTTTTTCTTTATGTGCGGGAATAAAAAGAAGTCATTGGGTGCCAAGTCAGGGCTGTACGGCGGATGGCCCATCAATTTGACGTTTTGACCGTTCAAACGGCGCTGGTTTGAGCCGATGTGTGAGAGCTCGCATTGTCATGGTGCACAATAATTGAATTCATTGACACAGTTTTTCACAGTGCTACAGGATGGTGCTTCATCGCCATACAAAGATTTAAGTTCATCGATGCACTCTTGTCGTGATAAACCACGTCGAAAGTTGTGAAAAATGATTGCACGAAAATGTTCATGAGTTAATACCATTTTTTTGCCAAATTGATTTTTTCAAGTCACTGCAAACAACACAAATGATGGTCGTACGTCAAAACGTTCTAAGTACGTTTATGCTAAAAAATCTTGTTGTTGTAGCGGCACACTCAGTGCCGAGGTGACAGCCCTTGGCCGAAGAATTGCTGCTTCGGGTCAATCCGGTGCATAGAACCGACTGTCGTGGGATTGATGCTAACAAAATGTCAAGCTTTTCAATGGAAATGTCAGATGGCGCCAGAAATATATATAGCAATCCTCGTATCCCTAAATTTTTTCTCTGGGAATACGTCATTTCGTTAGTCGATGTAAATAATACCAATTTATTGGGAGGAGCTCGAGGCAAGCATTCAAGATGCTATTTTCATCAAGCCGGACCGTGTCATCAAAAGTTAGACCGACCGTTTGACGCACTAAATGCAAAAAACGCGACGCGGCTGTCAAAAGTATGTGATATGCCATACATGACAATGTAGAACGAGACCTTATTTGAAACAAGTAAAACGTCGTTAGGATCAGCCAGGCCGAATCGTGTATAGCCTCCAGGCAACACTTAGTGTTGCCTAGGCCAGAAATATCTTTAGTAACCCTCGTAGTCATATGAATAATATTGTGTTTCATTATTAAATGACAAATTTCAAGCTTTTCAATAATACCAGAAATTTTAAAAAATTATCACAGCTTTTTTACAGTCGACTCAAATTTAAAATTTTAAATGGCTCAACCTGTATATGCATGAAGTGAAAAAAACCCATAAATATTGAAATATCATTAACAATGTGTGTTCTCCTTTAGTTTGATATAAAGAAGTAGAAACAATTTGTAATCCAATTCACTTACACTCATTGCACAAAGTTTTACTTTTCTTCATGCTTCCCATAGCTTAGACCTTGCGTAAATGTAAAACGTTTATCGTAATATTATTTTAGGAGTTGTGCTTAGGTTGGATCACGATGGAACGTTTCGTATATCGTATACAAATTTTTCTTATCAACAAATACGTATACGTATAAGTATACTTAGTTAAAAAATTCTTTTATTAACAAAGAAGTAAACCATTTTTGTCAGTGTACAAAGTGTTAATTTTGTACTAAACAGCAACGTTACCTTTATCTGCAAAGTCGAACAATCATTGAACAATTTCCTTAAACCCTCCTTTATTGTCTGTGCTGATAGAATTGACGTCATGTACAAATTTCAAATCTAAGGCCAAGGCGAGTTGTCGATTTAAAAATCATGATTTCTACGTCAAGATATGTCATAGGCTGTCTGTATTTAGAAAACATTGCGCATTTCATTTAGGTGAATGCATAAATGGTGACAATAACAAGAGGGATTTAAAAAATCGGCCCAATTCAGTGATCATCAAAGTTTTCAACGCAAAGCTTTGGTGATTGGTTGAAGTTTTCTTGGTTATGTACGGGATGAACGCACTCATCAATTCCATTGGTGTAAAAAATGCGACAAGACTGTAGGTATAAAAGAAAATGTGTGAACAGAAATTCGTCATGAAAATAGTTCCTATTTATTTCATCGCTGACAACAGCAGCATCTGTTGGAGGGTACCTCATTGATAAAGCGGCGGCGAGACAAAATATGTCTCGCCACTCAACGAAAATTTTATGAGTGTCACGATGTACAATGGTTGGAATACACCCCTTCGAAGGATGTTATAAATTTTGAAATATTTGACATTTGTAAACTAGACAGCTGCACTATGAAAACAGACAACCATTAGAGCGCTGAATTTTGTAAGAGCGTGGAATAATCGTGTCCATTTCAATATTCATTCGATCGCTGGTGTTGGCAAACTTTTTTAAAGCATAAATCGCTTCGGAAAAGAGGGGCAAGAAATCGCTACACATTGCAATGGAACTTAAAGAAAAATCACCAGAAAATACGCCACGGAACAAATCAAATAAAAATACTAGTTACTACCTAAAAAATTCGAAGGACAATTGATAAGAAAAACGAAATAATCGCTTCCGGCGCTACGCGATTACATTTAAAATCCTAAAAACAGTGTTTTTGGAGATAAAAAATCACCACAAGTACAGGGTGGACTATTTAAAATTTTAAAATTGAATCGACTGTAAATGAATGTACTGATAATACAATTGGCTCGGCAGTATCTCAACCGATCAACACATTTTTTTTTTAAATTGAAATTCTTGATCTCCTGCCAAACGACCTTCAGCCTACTAGGCGAAGTGAGAGCGCATCGGATGGTGTTCCATTATAAAATTCCAAAGTTCAACCTTTCCAATTAAACCGGAAATTTTAAAAAATTATAAGCTGCCGATTCAAATTAAAAGTTCTAAATGACCCCCCCAATAGTAGAAAAACCACCAAGTTGGTATCGCTGGGTGTTATCCACGAAAATCCACGTTTGATGCACGAAGAGCCATTACGTTCTCTCAAAGCAACTATGTGGTGCGACATTTACTTGGTAGGAGTGATTGGGCCGTATTTTTTAGTACGCTGGAAATCATGCGGAAAGCCAGAGAAAATGAGATACAATAAGCACAAATGTGTACCAACACTGGCGGCATCCACATGAGGGATGTCATCTTTTCCACTTAACAGAGAAACTTGCTAAGGACAAATAAAGATTTCCATCACTCAAAATCATTTTTTTAAGTAATAAAGGTATTCAAAAACAAAAGTGTTTGATTAATTTTGCGTCACCTGTATTTTGCAAATAAATCAATAAAATCTGTTGTGTTTGTTCTAGATCAATAAAACTTTCGCACAGCCGAAGGTAAGGTGTATTGAAGATTAGAGATATTGTTAGAGTAGAGCGTAGGACGGCTTCGAATTTGGCAACCGCGGGTGTAAAAAAAATTTAAGAAGGCATTTGCCTTTTAGTGTAACACTAGTCTGAACGTTGTTCATATATAGGGTGATCCATCTAGAGGTATTTTTTCAGAACAAAAAAATATAAAAATTCAAATCAAGTGTGTAATCTTTTTTGGTAATTTGAAAGGACATTTTATGGCATCTTTTTTTGAAATTAATTACCTTCAAATGTTGCCAACTGTATAATGGAAATAAGCGTTCGGTGAGAAACAGAAAGATCCGCTGTCTTCGACCAAAATTTTGTTCTGTGATGCGACCCATTTCTGGCTCAACGGCAAAGTCAATAAACAAAATTGCCGCATTTGGGCTGAGGAGCAACAAGAATAGGTTCAAGAAGTGCCATTATACCCAGAGAAAACTACGGTTTGGTGCGGTTTATAAGCTGGAGGAACCATCTTGATGGATCACCCTATACTTACTGAGCGGGACCTTATGTTTAGCGCCGGCTTCGAACGGTTAATACATTTTACGAAAAAATTTTACATGGCTTAGAGATTAATCACTTACTCGTAAAGTCGTCGGCATTTACGAGGTGAAAACTGATTTTAAGATATTCTTACTTGGGGTTGAACCAAAGTTTGTTGGCATGAAAGTCGTGCGCACTACAGCGGCCCAAATTATTTTTAACAAGTTTATTTTGATAAACCGAAAATAACTGCAGAATTTCGTTCTCTAATTTTTTTTTTCAAATTTGAAATTTTTACTCACTGAAGAATTGAGCTATGAAGCATCCCCCTACAAATTAAAACAAAATTTAATTAACAACTTACAATTTGTGCACTGACACTATGAATTGTTTTATCACACAATAATTACACATAATTTTTTATTGAATATCAGTATTTTCTAATCAAAGTTGAGAATTACTTTTTCCAGTGTACAGTGACTATCTAGAAGTCTAAAATAGTCATGTACAATCACACCACTGCTGTTCACTGAACTATTTTGTATAACTTTTATTTACCTGCGACATTACGAGGAAATAAAACATTTATATTTTATTATTTTTTTATTATTTTTTATTTTTATATTGTATTTTTCATTTATTTTTACGTCCATATTTATTACATACATATAAGTAGAGTTTAGATTTTAGTATATATGTATATATATATAATATGTATATATATACTATGTTTGTTTGATGTATGTGTAGATTTTTTACTTAATATTTGTTAATTAAATATATCGGTGACTTTATCATTTAGTTTTCGTTTTAATATTATTATATTTTCTTCTTCTTCCTTGCGGATTTATGTAATACATGTTTGTTTTGTGTATATTGGGTCATCTTAGCGATGATGTTTTGACTAAATTTTTTGTTGTTGTGTTGTATTTGGTATAACTATATTTTTCAATAGATATTTTTGGTATGGATCTTTTGTTTTCATTTGGTTTTATGTGTTTTATTAGTTTTACTTAAAATTACAGCCTTTATAAGTACTTAATATTTTAAATGTATGTATATTTTTTTTTATTAGTTTTATAGTTTTATAGATTTTTTTGCTATTTTTTAATTTGTTTTATGTAATTAATTTAATTTTCTTTTTTCTTTTATCCATTGTACTACTTATCTTTGCATTTCGTTTTGAGAGAGAGATGTAGAGATTGACAAAATAAAAACTCTGATTCAAAATTCAAATCTCCTCGTTTGTAACTGCCAATGCCGGGATCGAGAGTAGGGGAGAGTGCGAGTCAGGAATTTCAAATCAGGCTATTTTCGATTTGCTAATTATTATGTTATGTTAAGTTTAGTTATATGTTGTCTAAATTTTCTGTTAATTTTATTTACTATTTCATCATGTTCTTCTTAATATTTTAGGTGTCTAATTATTTTTCAAATATTTTCAAACGGCAGACAGTTTGTGTAAGTGTTTAAGTTTTTTTCTTTTTGATAATTGGATTTTTCTCAATTCTTTGCCTTCAATTCATTCTTGTTTCGTTTTAGGAAATTCGTGCAGTTTATTTCTATATTTTCTCACACAGTCACTTTATTTGCCCGGAGCTAAATCCATTCCATACATTTTTGGTTTAGTTTCGTTTACATTTTCCTAAAACTCATTTCCTTGGTTTTGCGAATTGTTTTACATTTTCGTATTTGAATTATATTTTTAGATATTTACGGTCTTTATTTTTTTTAAATATTTATTTAAAATTGTTATTCTTTCTTAATATGCACCATTATTTGTATAGTGTTATTGATATTTTATAAGTTTTGTTTTATTTTTATTCTGGTAATATATTTTAAGATTTATCTCAAAAGAGAAAAAAATATATTTTGGGTTTTTATTAGCTTTTTTTATATATTTGTTGTTGTATATTTTATAATGTGTTTGTTTTCTGTTCTTTTGTTGTAATTTTGATTTTATAAATTTATTTTCTCAAAATGTTTTCTCTTGTTTAGGTTTGTTATGTTAAATAATTTCGTGGTTTTAGAACACAGTAGAGATCAGCTTCTTTTTTATCGCCTTCACCTTTTTGGTTTTATTTCATTTAGCACATTCTATTATTATTATTTTTTATTCTCATATCATTATTAATTATTTTTTAAAAGTTTAAAAAATATGTTTTTTGTTAGATTATATCGTTAAAAACTCTTCATGTCGTTTTGTAAGACAGGGAATAGATTTAAAAAAAAATTTAATGGATAAAAGTAA
Source organism: Hydrotaea diabolus (assembly GCA_963513945.1). NCBI lineage: Eukaryota > Metazoa > Arthropoda > Insecta > Diptera > Muscidae > Hydrotaea > Hydrotaea diabolus. The sequence continues at coordinate 109,951,292 of OY740719.1, read as the reverse complement.
AAGAAGAAAACCAACATTTCCAAAAAAAGAGAAACATATATAAAATCTTAGTTGAGAAATATGTTAAAATTAACATTGCAAACTAAAGTCTTCATTAACATTGTCGATTTGACATTTGCTACTATGTTTTCGTGGTTATTGCACTCACAATCAAACATTATTCGAGTTTAAATTGCTAAAGTTAGCACTGTCTCAATTGAATATTCGAAATCAAGTCTACATCCTAGTTTTAAATATTTCAACGTTGTTTTCATAACAAGTTAGGAAAAAATAAATCGTAGCCTATGAAAGATCTAGTCAAAGTTATTTAGACTAGCCATACTCGTAGCATTCTTGCTAGTTTTTCTTTATAAAAAAATTAACTTGCCAATTATTTGTATGGAAACGACTTGGAAAAACTACAAGTTTTGGCCCAAAACTAGTTCGGACCGTCGCACAAATAATTCAATCATGTAATTCTATCCAGCTTTAAATCGATAATTATGTATAGAATAGACTTTTTTATATTAAAGAAGGTGATTAATTTGGCAGTTCTCAGTGTATAAACAAATTTTTTCATTTGAAAATGTTGGTTTTCATCGATTTTACACTTAACAAATAAAAAAAAACTACTAACTTATTTGGATACGAATTTATGAGATAGACATAAGATTGACTTGTTTGATTTTGATTAAATTAGGTAGAGTTTATTGAGCTACATAAGTTTCATACATAGGTAGGTAAAGATTTGATTTTAAATTAATATTTTTGTGTATGTTTGTCTTTGAGTAGTATTTTGGAAGAGTTTGATTTCTAATTCTTAATACTTTTACTAAATAGGAGAAGTTTAGAGAGAGAGAGATAGAGAGACATTAGTATACGTATATGTTGATTTAAGAAGCTAAAAGTTGCTACCGATATTTGGATATATGTATAGAATATATTTTTTGTTTGGATTTTTGATAGGAGTTCACTTTATTTTCGTATTTGTATAGTCATCGTTGTAGTTTAAGATAAAATCATAAAGGTAAATCACCTAAAACGTGTATGAAGAACGGTGTTGACTTAGGAGTTTCAGAGATTTATGTTGAAATATAAAGAATTATTATAATACTGCAAACATTGGTCTGATAGCTACTCCCAACTCTGGTAGCTACTAAAACCATAACTTTGTAAAATACAAAAGTATACAAAATTTTCTTAATTTCTATCCAAGTTTTTTATTTAAGTTGTCAGAAATATTTTAACGCGTTTATAGAATTGTATATAGAAAAAAGGAGACGAAAAACGACCAGTACGAGGGTTCCTATATATATTTCTGGCGCCATCTGACACTTCCATTGGAAAGTTTGAAATTATTTTACCATAAACGTACTCAGAACGTTCGTTATGATCGTTATGTGACATACCGTGAGATAGAGGCATCCTTGGGCATTTCTTCCACCAGCATACATTCGATATTGCATGAACACCTTGCCGTAAAAAAGATTGTTCTCGTTGGATCCCGCACAATTTGACAATCGCTCAAAAAAGGCTCGTGTCGATTGTTGCAAAGAAATTTTGAAAAAATACGATAGCGGTGCTTCAAAATACGTTTATAAGATCGTCACAGGTGACGAATCATGGATCTATGTGGGTTTTCGAAGACGAGCCAAATCCAACGAAAGTTGTTCGTGGAAGAAACACTTCGAAGCAAATGGTCGCCTGTTTCTTTGGCAAAACTGGTCATGTGGTGACAGTTCCGCTTGAGCAACGTAGGACGAGTCTTACACCACAATTTGTTTGCCTAAAGTCTTCGGAGAATTTCGAAAAACGAACAAGAGAAGACGAATCATTGTGCACCATGACAATGCGAGCTCTCAGACATCGGCTCAAACCAGCGCCTTTTTGACCGGCCGAAACGTTTAATTGATGGGCCATCCGCCGTAAAGCCCTGATTTGACATCCAATGACTTCTTTTTATTCCCGCACATCAAGAAAAAATGCGTGGTCAACGACTTTAATCGCCAGAAGATGCTGTTGAAGCGTTCAAAAACCATGTTTTGGAGGTGTCTCAATCGGAGTGAAAAAAGTGCTTCGACAATTGTTTTGAGCGCATGCAAAAGTGTATAAATCATGCTGGAGAATACTTTAAAAAACAATAAAACGATTTTTGATGATAATTATTTGCATTTTCATTATTAGGCCAGAAATATCTTTATGAATAGACCCAGAGTTGGATTTCCAGACACAGAGGTAGAACCATTAATACCTTACAAATGGGAACAGTTCCTGACCCGAACAACGCATTATTAAAATAGGCGATCAATAGTCAATATGTCATATGGCTACTTAACAGGTACTAAGTCCGTGATGCTAGGGAAGTGACATTCACCAATTTATTACGGAACAAGTGGAAAACTTCTCTCAAATAAATTGGCTATGCAAATGAGATAACATTTTTGCCTGCAAACTACAGATTTAGGTCGGTCGTCGTTCGGATATTGAATTTGTTAGAAAGTTTAAACATGACTTTCGAGGTTTTTCTTGTATTTGTTAAGTCTTGAGCATAAAGGGGTGTGAGATCGTCCCTGAAAACGTCCACATGATATATCGGCTTTGATCCTGGGACGGCCGCGAACGCTAATTATCATACCACGGCGGGCCACAAACAATAACCAAATAGTGAACGAATTTATCTACTTTAGGAACTTCTCTCAAATCAGCGACCTGTGCTTCTGCATGCCGCATAGAATTATTTCTTACTCGTAAAGTCGCCGGCTTTTTCAAAGTGACAAAACCCCGTCGCTGCAAAAGTTTTTGGATGTTCTAAGTCGCATTTGAATCTGGGTTTACTTATCTAATAGTCCTGAACACTGGGCAAACATCTAAAGAACATAGGTCTCTCCCGACGAACTATTTTTTTTTGAACCTATGAGTCATTATGACGCTGCAGCATGGGAACGTGCGAAAACAGACGATTCGTCTCTCGCGACGATCTATTTTTCTTTTTTGGGCCTATGAGTCATTATGACGCTGCAGCATGGAAACGTGCGAAAACAGACGACGTTCGAGAAAAATACACTTGTTTAAAACTCTTTGCGAAGTAAATATCTTTTGGTGTCTATAAACTCGATCGGTATAGACAGCTGATGTTCTTACCCGAGTTTGATCGTGGTTTAATTTGTATGATAGTCTTACTCACAACCATCACACCACGCCTGGTCACAACCGATAGTTGAATAAAAAAATATGCCAAGTTTCCTTAAAATCGGCCAAGACAATTAATGTTTTAAAAAAAAAGTTCTAACCTAGTCTATTAAATCGGTTCATACACTTTGTAGAAAAAAATTCACAAGTCAAGTTTTATCAAAATCAGGCCGTCGATAAATAGCGGGCCTAAAATTATGCTCTAGGTTTTTGCAAAAATGTTTCTGGTAAAAGTCATAACAAGCTTCATACTCGTATGTACTTTTCTTCTAGTTCCGAAAATTTACGAGAATTATTTTATTAATCGAAAAATGATATTGACACCTTCCATTTTATAGAAAGAACGCTTCAGGAAAGTAGGGCTACATTACTTTTTTCATTGAAAAACGAAAATAAGAAAATTTTTGTTTTATGTTAAAATACTTCATTTTTCAAATATATTAAAGTCAAATGATATTATGAAGAATATTAAACCTATTAGTAGGTCACTGAATTTTATGAAAATATAAGTCATTTGTTGCTGAGAACTACTGCAGAGACTTTAGTTAAATTTTTCAAAAATAACATAATTTTTTCCTATAAAACCATATAGGCACATTTCATATTTAAAAATTTTTCTACAAAACTGCACCGTCCCACAAATTGACAAGTCGCATTGAATATAAAATCTTTTAAAATATTTTTACAATCAACTGTTAAATAGCATCAATTATTTATTTTATTCTGAAACATATATGTATATGTTAATAGTTCTTTGAAAGGATTGGGTAATTTCAAATCGATAACAAATCTCTGAAGCGCTTAAGATCAAATTAAGTTTTATACTTGTAGTTTAAGGTGATTTTTTAATTGCTTTTTTAAAATATCAATTTCGCGAATTATTGTGATAGGAAGAAAAGCCAAAGAAAGAAAGACACAAGTAAAGAGCGTACAATAAAAGCCTCGCAAATAAAAATAAAATATTTGAAAAATTAATGCACTCATCAGCGTATCCCGTAATTAGATCTACAATTTTAATATCTGTTAAATATACCAAAAATACTTCCTTCATTAACATCAAATTCATCAAAAAGGTCACTATAAAAAACATATTGTACATGGGCAGATCATCGGGTCCACTTCTAGGGAATGGCTAGCTCACTCACCACATACAACAACAAAAAAAAAACAAAAATCGAAAAATCGACTTTTGAAAATATTTTCAAAAATGTTTCACTTATTATAGGCCGATTCTAAGTGAATGAGTGAGTATGTCAATATATAATAATTCAACAAACAAGATCATGTCAATATAAATATTTATAAAATTTATATGTTTGTATGTCTTTTGTTACGGTTTTAATTTTACTAAAAATACTCAACAATTTATTTTAGTTTTATCTCTTTTGCTTTGTTTTTTTTACTTTTTTTGTTTGGTTGAAACCATTCAATTTATTATATTATTCTGGGGATTTTTTTATTATGATTTGAATAAAAGTTTTAAGTTTCAAATCGTTTTTTTTGTTTTCTTTAACCTGACCAGCCAATTCGGTTTGCGTTTATTCTTGTTGGTTTATTTTATTTATTTTTATTTCAGCATATTTTTGATCTCAATTTCATACCTTTTGGTGAGGGAGGGGAGTGAAAATTTTTTTTAAACCAAAGGTTCTTTATGTTTATTTTAACAAAAAAATCGGTGGTGGCTTAATGTCAAAATGTCTGTTTCTTAAAACATGGTTTCAAGGCATTTTTGAATAAACTTTAGGAAAAAAGTAACTGAATTTAAAAAAAAAACCGAGACTTATATTGCACGGAAATAAGTGTTGAACATATTTTGCCCGTTTTATATTTTTATTCAAAGAAAATAAAAAAATTAAAAACTTTGAAGGTTAAATCTTTTTTACAGTGTATTGGACAGTGCGTTAGACAAACGATATTTTTAGCATTTTGGAGATTTTTTTTTGTCGTGATAACAAAGGATATTAATTAGCATCAAATACGAAGGCTAACTTGGTTAGGCCTGTTTTAGAATCTGTGGGAAAGGCTTGTTCAAATTATCGTAAATCGGTCTGACACAAGCGATTTTGCTACAAGTTGTTTAAGAAATTTGTTGGAGGTGTTCGTGTTCGTTAATAAGGAAACGTGTCAGACTTGGTGAACTAAGTGCGAACTCTATAAACTATTAAACACTTCGTTTTATTAACCTTTTAATGATAACTTCTGGGTAACGATGTTTTGACTTCCATCCATCACGGCTAACCTGTAAGAGGAGACCTATTCCTCAGTGGTCGCTCACTTCAAAAAACCCTATAATAATAAAAAAGTACAATACGAGGGTTGCTATATATATTTCTGGCCTAGGCAACACTAAATGTTGCCTGGCGCCACCTGAAATTTCCATTGACATTTTTTAGCATAAACGTACACAGAACGTTTTGACATACGACCATCATTTGTCATGTGACATACCGGGAGATAGAGGCATCCTTGGGCATTTCTTCCACCAGCAAACATTCGATATTGCATGAACACCTGGCCGTAAACAAGGTTTGTTCTCGTTGGATCCCACCCAATTTGACAATCGCTCAAAAAAAGGCTCATGTCGATTGATGCAAAGAAATTTTGAAGAAATACGATTGCGGTGCTTCAAAGGACGTTTATAAGATCGTCACAGGTGACGAATCATGGATCTATGCGTATAAGCCTGAAACAAAACAGCAATCGACCGTGTGGATCTTCGAAGACGAGCCAAATCCAACGAAAGTTGTTCGTGGAAGAAGCACCTCGAAACTGGTCATGTGGTGACTGGTCATGTGGTGCCTGTTTCACTTGAGCAACGTAGGAGGTCAATTCTGAGTGGTACACCACAATTTGTTTGCTGAAGTCTTCGAAGAAATTCGAATAACGAACAAGAGAAGACGAGTGAGGGGTCATCCGCCGTACAGACCGGACTTGACCTTGGAAACAATAAAACCATTTTTGATGATTCACATTTTTATTATTAGGCCAGAAATATATAGCAGCCCTCGTATAGCAGGCAGTGGCGTAAGATATTTAAAAATAATTAAAGGGATCATGGTCATGGTGCATAAGAAAATTTCTGAGGAGAAATTCGAAGCCAAGTGCTGAAAAATGGGATTGTCGTCAATTTTTTATCTTCAGCAAGAAAATGACCCAAAGCAAACGGCCCATAACCCTAGGATGTACTTGCTGTACACTACTTAACATATTCTAGAAACATCACCGTAGAGCTACTATTTGAATCTGAATGAAAATATGTGGATTTTACATGAATGGGGATCATATTAGCTTAAACTTGTGAAATCAATGCCCGACAACCTTAATATTGTTATTTAAAATAAGGTTATCCAATGTCCCATTGCCATTTTGTTAAAAACTTGTCTTCTATTTAAATATAGATGCAAGAGGTCTTGAGCCGGTTAATCCTCTTTTCAATGTGTTACCCAACATAATATGAAAAATAAAATTTATATTGCTACTTTTGACTTTAAGATAGTTTCTTTTTACGAAGACTTTATTGGAGTTAACTTAATGACTTTTTAAGTTTTATTTAATAACTTTTATATTAATTAATAAAATGACATCCAGTTTTTGTTACTTTTGAAAGGAAGCTGAAATTAATGCATCTGCCTTATTATTTCTTCAATGTTGTTCTTACTTTATTTGTATTTTATCAAAAATATTTTAACTTGCTGCTGTACGAAAACCTTTTTTGTACACTGTACATAACCAAATTAAATGGTTTTTCGCAGCAGGGTGTGTCATATTTGATTTTTGGTTGGTAACTCGAACTTGGTTCTTTAGCGACTTGATGGCAACTCGCTGATCGAGTAACTTGAAAATACAACGAATGCGTGGAGAGACGAAAGTGAACATTCTTGGAATTTGAAAGTTAGGAAAGCAAATACTTCCGCTTGGTTGCATGTGCAGCCTAAGGAAGTACGTTAGCAATTTAATATTAGATATCTTACGCAGATATGCAATCGAACTCCTGCGCGCTGAATTTTGTAATACATTTATGATTGGCAGTTAAAAATTAAAAAATAATTTTTTTTGTGGTTACTCGATGTTAATATTATAATCGGTTGCGGAAACAACACAATTTTAATGTTTCACGGAAAGGCATACAAAATTGTTTGCTGTTACTTTTTTGTCGTTATCGCTAAATTGTTCCAATACACTGTAAAAAAAGACTGTCTTCAGTTTTACATATTATTATTTCACATTTTCTTTCGTTTGCGTTGTATATTTCTTTAAATTTAAAGATGTGTTCTTGTCATTATTATGTTTTATAAATCTCTGTTTTATTTTGTTATAATCTCTATAAGTTATTTATTTTTCAAATGTTCGTTGCAATAATTATTGTTATTTTTCTATTAATACTCGTATATGTGAATACACTTTATCTATTTTAGTATTTGACCTAATCTAATCGTTCTCTTCTTTTGTTTGGAGATTTTTTCACTAAGTATATATTTTTGGTGATTCTGTTTTATTTTTTTTTTAGGTTTCATATAGAGACAACATTCAGATTTCATAAAAAATTAAAAATAAAAAAAGATTCATCACATTTATAGCTTATTTATTTATGTATCATATTTTTGGGGAAGTGGTTTTAGGGAGTTTTACTTCACCGATCTTTTTTTATAAATGTATATATTTTTTTCAATTTGATACACCTGTGAAATATTTTGTTAAATTTATGAGAAGTTCTATTTTGCGTTCTTCATATAAATATTTCTGCTCGTTCTTTTTGCTAATATTTAGTCTTATTATAATTTTTTTTTGTTTAGTAAAAATATCTCACCAATTTTTTGTTGAATCCCGATTCTTTCAAAAAAAGTGTTATTTTTTTGTTATTAATAAAAATTACGGCTTTGTTTGTTTTGTATGTATATCATTAATGATGTATAAATTTATTACATATATGTATAATATATATGCATAACAATTAGTTTCGATTCGTATATAATAATAATTGTAATAATAATATACATTATAATAATAATTATTACAAAATGTATATTTTCATTTCTTTTTTTATAATATTATTTATGTTTTTATTTTAGTTTCACATTTAGATTTTATTGTAAAAAAAATGTATAAATGTGTTCTGTTTTGTTTTGCATTTCATATTATTTTGGTAGGTCAATTATGACGACTTCAAAAAACATCCATTGAGAGCTTGAGAAAGAGATTTAAAATGCACATTTATTTATTTCAATGTTTTCTGTTTAATTTTTATATTTTTTTTTAAAAAAACTAATAGTTCTTATCTGCGTCTTTCTCAATTTCAGTTTCTATGCTCTTTCAACCAATCTTTCATTACAATTTTATGTGTGTCCTTTTTTCTACGCTTTTTTTAAGCCATTTGTCGTGTTTGCTGTTTCCAGTGTATGTTTTCTGTTTTGACTTTATATCTTATAAATTAATTATTATCATTTCTAGTGTTGGTTTGCTTTTTTTCATTATTATTTTTCTAAAAATGTTTTGTTAAATATTCGTTAATTTTTTTTCATAATTTTTTTACTTTCTTTTAATTTATGATTATTTTTTAGATATAATGACTAATTTGACACAACCGTTCTTTAAATGATGTTTATCTTGTTGTGATTAAATTGTGTATTCGTTTAGTAATAGAAAGTTAAAAAAAAGTAAATCACTAGAAATTTTACAGAAGAGAAGTATGCTTTAAATTAAGGTGCGAAATCTTTATCCAAAAGCCGATGGCGTAATAGCCATAGAACAGTTCGAGAACTTGATCTTGAACATAACACGGGAACACAAGGCACTTCTCTACAGCGAATTTGTTTCTTTTAGGGTCCATGAAAAAAGTTTCTTAAGTGCATCTCAAGAAAAATTAAAACTCACTGTTTGAAAATTTTCAAATTCACATAATCTCTAGAATAGACTTCTAACAGTTAGACTTTAACATGAAAAACATAACATAAACTAGTGTTAATATTTTTAAAATCAAAATAAGAGGAAAAAAAGATGAACATTTAAAAAAGTCTTTTCATTTGGTCCAGCTTACGCTTTTTATCATACAAGTGGTGAATATTACTCTACATTGATTAGGTAATGTTCTTACCCGGATTTAAACCTCGCTTTGTTGTATGCTAGTAACGCACACTACCTCTCGGAATATGCTAAGTATTTTCAGTAAGCAGAGTTTTGCCAACTCTTCTTCTTTTCAACCTATTAGGCCTATCACAACTCGGAATATCATTTCTATAAAGTCCTTGTTAATCACTTCGTCGAACTTGAGATAATTGTGAGATTCAGGGTGAGCCTACTCACAAGCTAATTTCACACAACCGGATTTAAGCCTGGCTTTGTTGTGTGATAGTAGCGAACACTACCCCTCGCAACATGCTAAGTATTTTCAGTAAGCAGAGTTTTGCCAAGTCCTCTTCTTTTAAACCTGTTAGGCTTATCACAACTCGGACAGTCTTTTCTATAAAGTCCTTGTCAATCACTTCGTCGAACTTGAGATAATTGTTAGGTTAAGGATGAGCCTACTCGCAAGCTTTGGTATATTGCTCGAAATTAAGTTGCTGTCTGGTTTGGAAAATGTATTAGTGTCTGATTACCAAAGCGATTTTCATTTCCATTTTCTTCATCGATTGATCGGATGTGAAAGTCGACTCCGATTATGTAAAAATATTATGTAATTCAAAGACGATAAACTGCACAAGATGAACGATGTGCTTCCATTTTGCAATAATGTAGAAAACAGCACTTCAGTATGGCACAAATTCTCGATTTATTTTTCCACATTCGTTTGGACACAATCACAGGAACGCTAGAAAATCAATATTGAGAAACAAAAAACACAGAAAACACTAAATTCGCACACTTTCAACATATCCAAAACGATTTTTACTCATCTTTGTTCTTCGATTTATCGAAAATTTTCATATCGCCTGTCTTGTCAAACTTATCGTCTTTGAAGTAATTATGGCTATCCTGCGTTTACCTGAGAATGTCCAACAAAACAAGTTTTTACAGAAATCAAGAGGGCAGTATTCTATTAGATATGTCAACAGGAAAATATCAGTACCGAAAGCCATCAGTGTCTCTATACCGCTAGTGTTTGGCTCGTTACAGAGTCCAAAGAGAATCTCGAAGGTCGGCTACCATAATGAATTGGAATTAAAGCTCTATGAGCAAATGCCAAGCTTTTTTGTTAAGTGGTCAGATCTAAAAATTTATACGCCATTGTTTTGCGATTGCTTAAAAATAGTAATCGGAGTCAAGAAACCGATTTACTAACATGTGGAAAAGACTTTCTAAAATATTTGTGTATTTCTTAATTTCTCGTAAAAGCCCATCTTTTATAATTTATCGTCTTTGGAACAGACTGCAAAAAAATATAATGGCTGAAAATCGATTTCCAACTCAAACCGAGCACAAGATCGTTTGTCTCCAGCAAAGACGTTAAATTGTAGACGATGGGCAATATGTTTTTTCTTTGCAATCATGTAGAAAAACAACACTCAGTTACGCACAAATTCTCGATTTATTTATCCACTTTCGTTTGATCACAATAAGAACTAAAAAAAGGCAAAATTGAAACACACAAAACACTAAATGCGCACACTTTAAATGCAAAAAACAATTCAGCCAAAATGATTGTTGTGTTTCTCAATTTCTTGTAAAAGATAATTGGACGACCATTTTTCACAATTTATAGTCTTTGGAATAGACTACATAAAAACGATTTTAACAGCTGAAAGTCGACTTTTAACTAAAATCGAAATCGATTTACTAATCTCAAATCTTAATCGAGTAGTTCGATAACTACGAAGCGTCTATCTCGAGTAGTTCGACAACTACAAAGCGTCTATCTCGAGTAGTTCGACAACTACTAGGAGTTCTGTCCGATTTTCTTACGGAAAGCGATTTTCAAACGCTGTTCCTGTTTTCTGCCAGGAAACAAACTCTGCAAAAATTTTAGTTTTTTGTTCTGCAATTGTCAAAGCTTTTAATAAGCGATACACATTCGGGCTCTAACAGTGAAAGAAAATTTTACAGGAGAGGGCTTTTGAGTTTTTTTTTTTGAATTTGACATTTTTTTTGTAAATATTTATATTGAATTCGTTATATGTTAAAAACTTTGCTGTATTTTTTTTTTTAAATTAAGACCTGAACATCTGGAACAACTTATCTGAAAAAAATACCCTTAGTGATCTAAAAAGTACTTAAGCGAAGCTGCGTCGAGTTACGTTTTTTTCCATATTCTCAAAACTTTTGAAACAAACGGGTTTTGATTCGTATTTCCCAAATTTTTGACCTCGTGGCTTTTTTCGATGAGGTTAATCGCAGCTTCAAGTTTATGCAAAAACGCAAACGAACATCCGCCATGTTATGGATGAGGTATGACCAGTTATTCTGTAGAAAAGTCATGAAGAATTTTCTTAAAAAAACTCAACTATCTCTTGAAGGATAGTTAATATTAAATTCCACAAATATTCAAGATGCCCAGTCTATAAGAATTACAGGAAACAATATACGAGTATATATAAATAAGTATTAAGAAAAATTAAGATCTAAATCTGTTTAAATGCCCGGGCACACTGAAACTTGTTTTTGTTACGCTGCGTTTTTCTTAACTTCCGGTTGTCTGAAAACATCTGAAATATATGTTGAGGCTTTTAAAAAGTTAATGATATTTTTGCGTTGTCGGCATAGAAAAGCCCTGCCATCAATTTTTTGTGGGGCTTGGGCGTTTATTTTAATGGTTCTTCGATTGCCGGGAGTTGAAAAATACGGAGTGTAAGAAAAAAAAGCTTCAGTGCTTAAGTCTTCTTTTGGACCCACTCAATTGATAATCCTGTTTCAATTTTCATTGAGTGCATTTATTTTATCTCATCATAACAGTTCAATCGATTATTATAAAAATTATAATACAATTATTTGAATTAAAAAGTTTCTAATTTTTTACAAACATACAAAAACAAAATACAATAGAAAACAAGTTTATATAAATTAAAGTATAATGAAAACATGAAACATATGAGAAAAATTGCAAATAATTAATACAGAAAAAACAAATTAAAGTAACCACCAATAACTGATACAAACGCCGCAGAAACCGAAATAAAAACACCCCACAAATACATCCTAATGATGTGGGATTTCATTTCCAGGCAATAAAGTGATTAAAGGAAGATTACTATCATATTGATCGCATGTGTTGTGTGATTGACAGGGGCTGTGCGAATAGGGACGGGGGTTTATGTAATGTAAACACAGCATGCGAATAGATAAAACACAACTGAAACTGTGGTAGACCGCGACTCAATGTTTTTGGCGCCATTCACATGATGCGATTGAACGCTGCTCGTGATACCATTGAAAGCAAAGGTTTCTATACGACAAAACAACGTTGAACACTAAATCGTATCGAGTAGAAGTAATTTTTTATTACAAAGTACGTATTTATCGCTTACATGCACGTCGGTTATAATCATTTATCGCTTATATGCTGCTTAACTTGAACAATTTAAATTTGTCTTTATAAGTTTTTATAAAACCATTTCCCGCTTATGAGCACTTAAATTTGTGCAAATTTCAATGTGCATATAAGCGATAAATACTAAAATGTTTTAATTAGAAAATCAATCTTGATTATGCCTCTATTGTGATTGAAACAAACATAGAAAAACACTACCAACTGTCAATACGAATGTTAATATTAGCTAGATCACTTTCGTCATCATTTCACAATGTGGCTATAGTTGGAATTATATTTTAACGTTTTAACTACAAATGAAATCCAGACAGAGATATCTGAGCTTATAAATTCTACGGTGTTTCGACAGCTATAATCGAGATTATATTTTTTAATCTGTTTAAGAGTTGGTAGCCTACTTTTGGGATTATTTCACAATAGAGCTATACTTGCGATTCAATTTAAAATGTTTAAATTAGAAATTAAATCTCGATAATTGCTCTATTGTGATTGAAATAATGACGTATTTTTAATAATAGCTATCAAACTGACAGTGGTACTCGAGATAATAATTTCCACTGTGTTTGACAGTTGGTATTGTATTATCGAGATTATTTAAATCACAATCGAGCAATATTTGGGATAACATTTAAAATGTAAGGCTATGTTTATGTTATAAAAAGTATTCTCGATAATATTTTTATTGTGATTTAAACAATAAGGGAAATACAATGCCAACTGTTAAACTGACATTGATAATAAAGATTAAAGTTCATAATGAGTTTACGGTTCGTTGGGTAGCTTAACGATTATCGGGCTGCATTAAAAATTTAAAGGTTTAGGTCTATATAGCAAATTGAAGAGGGGTTACCTCACAATTGTGATTGAAATAATTAAACGGGCTGTCATATACGTCATTAATTCAACCAGAATAGTGCGTCAGTTAAGATAACATTTTAAATGTAATGCTATGTTTAATTTAGAAAATTTATTCTCGATAATCTTTTTATTGTGATTTAAAAAATGAGATAAATACAACACCAATTGTCAAACTGACAATGAAGATTAAAATTCCTAGTGAGTTAACGGTTCGTAGTGTAGTTTAACGATAATCGGGATTAAAATTCAATTGTAAGACTACCTTTATATTACAAATTTAAGCTAGATTACCTCACAATTCTGATTGAGGCAATCGAACGGGCTGCGATAATTCCGATTAAAATTTCTAAGTTAGACATACCCTTAACAAAGCCGTGAGAAACGTTACAACTGCCGCACCGCCAACGCTGTTTCTGTGAGCTGTTTAATATCGTGTGATTTTAAGTAGCTTACACACCAATGCGTTTTCACGAACGCGTTGCGGCGGTCGAGCTGCTTCACACTTCCTTACGTAGCCTCTTGTAGGAGCGTGTGAGACGGCACGACTGCCGCACCGCATTTGGTAAATAAATTCTTTGGTGTAAGAGACGCCGGTCGCTAGCGAATTCTATTGTGTTTATATTCTCCAGGAAACAACATCCATTGTATCTGTGGTCGTGAGCTGTAAAGTAAACACTCCCGCTCACCCACGCTCCGCATGAAAAAGATTCATTCGACACAGAAATGTTGTTCACCCAATTGTGGTTGAATGATAGAGGGAGTTATGCTAAAGCCCGCCTATGATGAGAGCCATCTCTGGACTTGTTGCGGTTTCCATATTTGCCGGGATACATTTAATTTTGGCCACATTCACCAAAAACACAGGCATACACCAACAATTGTAATATCGGGCCAATGATACATTTGGTATTTGCGTGTATATGTCTTTAGTGATGAATTTCATGGGAAAGCAAATTGATGAAAGGATAATAATGATGAATTATTGTTGGTGGATCTAGATGGAAGGGGGCTGGGAAGTCTGTTGGCGTTGGCGTGGTGGCGTTTTTGTTCTACGGCTGTGCAAACAGAAAAATTGCAAACAAAATGAAACGTAATAAAAACGATAATTAATTATTTATGTATGATTTACGGGCTTAGTAATAAAAGCAAATGTGATGTGAAATCTGTTTTTTCCCTCTTCTTCTTCATGTTCGTAATGGAGGAGCAAAAATATTAAGGGAAACGGAAATAGTGATAAATCAATTGAAGGAAATCAATGCGTGCGTATGTATCTGGGCATGATATGGTGATTCAATGTAATGCCTTAATATTAATTGAAATTGCGTAGGAACAAAAATTGAATTTGGGTTAAAGTATTAGAGCAAACAAACAAAAAACTTAAAACTCGGTTAAATTCAAATTCAACAGTAATGCAATGATTTAAAACAAATTAAAGACATAAATTAAAATTATAAATAATTCTAGTGAAACAAAAACAAACATAATAAGTTTTACATTGTAAACATTATTTGAGTCTTGTTTTTACCCAGACTTGATTTTGATTGAGTCCATCTTGCAGATATTTTCTCTATTTTGTTCAGTGTTTTTTTAGACACATTCTAAATGTCTGTAATGCAAGAAGTAAGAAAAGAAAAATAAAATATTTAATTAAAATACACAATTTTTAAATAAAAAAAACATACAATGAAAGCTTGCTTAAAAAGGAATAAATAATATATAATTTAATAATTTAAATGGGAACATTAGCTCAAAATTTTGCCAATCGTCATTTTAGACAAGGAGATTTTGAGACATCAATTCACAAAGAAGCAACCTTTACGAAAAAGTCGCAAAGAAAATGTAAATTTCTTTGATAAAAACGCGGTAAGATTAACGTATTACCATTTTCATTGGGAGGAAAGCCACTTATTACCATTTTCTTTATTTTGAAATTAAAAATAAGTACTTAGGGCTGTTATAGAAAAAAATGTCACTATTGGTTTCGAAAACGATAAGAAAAAATGCTTTGGTGTCATGAAAACCAATGTTGTCGATTTTATCAGCAACAGCTGATTCGAAAATTGGTTTTATTTACATTCTAAATGGTCGAAACCAACTTGGTTTCATGACACCAAATGAAACCAAGATTGATTGCAAAAACGACAATTAGCAAAACCGACATGGTTTCTATGAGTCGATTTTCGACTAATCGATTTATAGGTATAAAAAAGTCAAAGTTGACCACTGTTTTTAGGAAAGTCTAAAAGTCGATTTTTTCATGTTGACTTTTTCATCATTTTATTTTTATTTAAAATATTTTTTATTGTCATCCAAACAATGCGTATGGCTTATTTTCGGCGATTGAGAAATCCATATAAGTTTTTTTTATTGTGGCGGCAACGCGTAACTTTAAAAATGTTCTAGATTCAATCAGAGCAATTTTTTTATGAGACAACACTCAGAGGTTTACCCCTATACATGCAAAGCATTACGTTGGTCGGTGGTAAGCAAGTGATCGAAGGGGAGAAAGAGGGAGTAATGTGTATTGACCTTCGTCTTGAATTTCTGGATGTCGTAAATGGTGGAAAATACAATTGCCGAAAGTCGATTACACATACGGACAGTACGGGCGAAAAACGAATTCGATTTGTAGTGTATAGTGCGGTCAACCGGCCAATCGTTAACAAATGTGTGTGAATTTCTGGAAAGTCGTGGATCCCTGCCAAACACCCTAACGTCAGGAATAAGACCAAGAGTATCTAAAGAACACACACTTTGGAAGTAGCGATAGAACAGCGACAACCACAACCCACATTCCGACGAAGCTCCAGGGAAACAATAGAGTTAGATACCCTACTGTCACCTATCAGCACCATCGCCTTCCTTAAACACGGTCCAGAAGCTTCAAGGATGATTTTGGAACACCTGCCCATATTTGGGAGTTGCATACCATCTTTGGCCTGATGTAGGTTGTATAGATATCGAAAAGATCAGAAGGAGTGAAATATTTCTTGCACAGCATTAAGAAGCCTATACACTTGAGTGCTTCTTTGGACACTTCGAATTCCTGCCTCGCCCAACGAGCTTCATATTGTATTTCATGCCCAGAACATCAAGAGCATCTGATTGTTCGACATCCATACCATCGATAGATAATTACAACACTGTTGGATCACTGAATGGCTTGTGAGACAATAAGCAGCGCTGTTGTCTTACGCGCATTAAAATCTACTCTCTTCACTGGACCCCATTCCGAAATGGCCAGTAAATCCCGGCCGAGTGTCTCTTCCATAAATTAATTTGTCTTCAATATCTTGAAGGCTCGGCCTACGGTCGAATGAATCTGAATGACATAGGTTGCTGTCATCCGCGAAAGAGTGGATTGGATTCACGGTCTGACCCAAAAGATCGTCAATGAAAATAAGAAATAAAGAGGGAAAATGGACATGGAGAACAATGGAAGCCGACGCATTTATTGCAAAAGTAGCGAAAAAATCGTGTGTTAATCGTTCGCTTGCTACATAAATTCGGATCCAAAATTCTCCAAAAAATTGAAATATGATTCACTTTTTTAAATCAGTTGATGCGGACATGTGGATCCGTGTATATTAATCGACTGCTTGAAAAAAAAATTGTTTTAAAAGTTTTTAAAAGCTTGATTTTCACAAATGTACTCGTACAAACTACTTGAATTACCTGATGTTTATAATTTTTATAATCACTCTTATTTTTTAAATAACAGTTTTTTAAACAAATAACATTTTTCTCTAAACAAAAAAGTCGACATTAATCAATTTTTTTATACTAAAAAGTCAGAACTTCGACTTTTAATTTTTTTGTAATAGTCGAAAAGTCGACTTTTAGTCTTTAGTATTTAACCCTAGTATGATATGCCAAACGGCCAATCCCTTAACACATTTTTGCTTTTCATTTCTCTCTCTCTCTCTCTTACTTAATATGTTCACAACACTCTCGCACATGGAATTTGTACAGTAAATTACTGATATAAAGCCATCTCTTCTAAAAAACCAACGCATATAAGAAAGTTTTGCAAAACAACGATTTTTTTATATTTCATATAAAAACCACTTTTATAAGAAAGAAAATTAAAAAAATTTAAATTTTAAAAGAAAGCTGTTAGCAATAATAATTGTTAGAAACTTTAAAGAGTTTCGATGGCCCTATATTGAAACGACTTAGCTCGATTTCTTGTTATTTTATTCAAGAATGTAAAAACTTGATAAAGACGGAAAAACTAGTGAAAAAAATTGTTATAACATTCTTTATAAAAGTGCCAACCGACCTCCTTTTTTAAATCTATTTATAGTGCTTTAATTTTTAGAAAAAAACATAATAATATATTTTTTTCAGGTCAGCATTCTAAAGAATTTACGTACTATTTTTATCTAAAGCCATCAATATAGAATAGGAATCCACGCATATATAAGTAGGAAAGCCGAAATGCCGAGAATGCCGTATAAAAAAATAATGTGGGCCTGGGCCATTTTAAACTTTTAATTTAAATCGACTATAAAAAAGTACTAATAATTTTTTCAAATTTCTGGTTTTATTGGAAAGGTTTAACTTTGTTATTTAATAATGGTACACAATATCATTCTGATGACCACAACTGGATCGGCAGTACCTTATCCGAGCAATGCAATTCGTTAGTACATTTTCGATTGTTTCGGGTCGAATCTCTTCAATGGCGAATTTGATTTAAAGTTTTAACGCTTCAATTATCTCTAGACACTTTGCGTAACATTTATTCTTAATAGCTTTCTACAGAAAATAATCTGAAGGTATCAAATCCCAGCTCCGCCAGCGAAAAATCCACACCAATAATCAATAATCACGTATGGGTTCTCTGAACCCCCTATGCGGCAATTTGGCTAATTGACATGCGCTTCTCTGAAAATACGATTTTTCGGTAAAATTCTTTATCTCCTGCCAAACAATCTTTAACTCATTAGGCAAAGCGAAACCGCATCGGATGGTGTTCCAGTATTAAATTACAAAGTTTAATCTTTCCAATAAAACCAGAAATTTAAAAATTAACAGTATTATTTTTACACCCGATTCAAATTTAGATTTTGAAATCGCCCACCCTTTATATTCCTTTAAGCAACAAGTTTCCTATATCTATAAAAACACACATAAGAAACAATCTTCTTGTAAGCAATAATTGCTTATAAAAAAAACAATGCATAAGAAAGAAACTTGTGGTATTTGTTTGTTGACTTTCTAATATCCGGCATCTACAGTTTTGAGGTCAGAAAAGGGAAACCCTACTAATTAATAACTGATAATCTTATGACCGGCGGTGGAGCAGAGTCGAGTGTCTGTGTCTTTTTCATTTTAAAAATCACCGTAGGCATTTGACAATACTTTTTTTTAATTTTCACTCATTTTATTTGATTTCGCACACAGATAAGTCTTCTTGAGATAAGTGTATGCTTGCAGATACTTACTTATTTCTAAACTTTTTGTAAACTTGTGTGGAAGTACTTTATCCAAATGTCATTACTAATTTAAAGTAATCTAAAGCAGATCCGAATAAAAAAAGTGAAGATTTCTCCTGACGCGCAATGTTACTTTATATTAAGAGTTTTAATAGTTAGTTGCGACACGGTTTTCGGCGTAGCCCTGCTCGTAGCCGGCGTTAAGCGGTAGGTCCCGGTCAATGAGTATTAGAATTACATAGCCCACAGCTTACTGATTGGAAAGAAGTTTTGGCCGAAGGAAATTTTGTTAGACTAAGAACAGACTTTATTGAATTGTACGAAATTGGTTCAGATTTAACTCCACTTCATTACGATAAATCAGTAACCAGCGCAGTTGAAAGTGGGTTATATCGTTTTTCAAGGACATTATTGGATTCCATGCCCTTTTTGGTACCTACTATACAAATGTACCACCCGGCCTACTTTTTTATTCGAGAAATATAATTCCTAAACGTATATTTGCAATGTATCGGAAAAAAATTACAAACGGAATGACAAATTGGTTATAACATCCACATAAATATGTTAAATTTACTTATAGCTCGGATAGGAAAAAGTCGAAATAAAAATCGATTACTCGATTTTTAACCGCCAGAAAGTCGATTAGTTTTAAAGAAATTGACTGTGTTCTTCGACGTTGTAACCCTTACCATCAAACGATGTCTGGGTACTCGGTACTGGTCTCAACTTGTGGTTTTTAGATATTTTTTTAACTACAAATTAGAAGTGGTTCCAAGGGCCTTTTTAGAGGGACGAAAACTAGAACTTTTCCATACTTTTTTAAGGGGAAAACGAGCACAAAAACTACAAGTATTATAAGTCTGTATCTACGCATGACTTATTAAAATTAGCAAAATCAATTACTTGCTTCAAAAACCATTGCACACTTATTGGATTCGAATAGTGGTAATAATGTGAAGCATACATTAGGGATGGAACTAAACAACATTTTGAAAATATCATAAACTACAGGTTTACCAATCGTTTTGAAAAGTTGAAATATTTAAACGATGCGTTTATGATTCTTCTCTTTATCCATAAGTTCTTATATGGTAGCTTTCTAATGTTTCGTTCGTGTTGCAGACATATAAAATCTTCAATAAATGTAGAGAAATTCGATTAAACAAAATCCCAAAACTCGCACTTGATTGGAGTAGTTTTTCCAAAACTAAACTTTTTTATCACAATTTAAACATGTATGCCAAATAAATGCTGCTTACTTATAAATTATGAATGTCTCCTTCACCATCAGCAAGTCCTAAATTCAATTTATTTAATATCTTTCTAACGTTCGGAAAAAAACTTGGCATACATTAGGGTCGTTAAGTGCCAAACCAACATCAAAGTGTATACTTTTAGGCTAATGTCATAACAAATAACATAGCATACTTTCGTGCAGCAGCAATGCGGTTAAATGCTTTCCATATATACTACAACAAATATTTGCTTTGAACTTGATTGAATAGGAACGAGGTATTTTTCGTTTGTATGCGTTTGTTTTACTAAGGTTCAACCAAATCATCATCATAGTCATGTGGCACGTTATTAATGCTTAAGTAAATATGTCCATACTTTTAGGAGCATTGACAGGATTGCAATGCCTATCACATCGGCCACATTATTTACACTCGGTGAAGTATAAAATATGATTAAAGTTAATATTTCACTTTTGGTCAAATGTTGAAAAATATTTATTTAAAGATTAAAGTTGAAAGTTTGTAGAGAAACTACAAACGCATGTTGTGAATTAAAAAAATATTGTGTACCTTAGGGGGTACAGAAAAAAATTATTTGGAACTGTAACAAAGTACAAGAACATTTAAGGAAACCCGTTTCACTTGACACGGATACAGTAAGTAACGGATATAAGAACTTTTAAAGGAAATACCCGCATTTAAGAATTTTTTGCAAAACAACGTGTAATAATTTATAATTGCCTATTAGAAAAAAACGCATACGAGTATAAGAAATAAACTTGTGCTTCATTAGATACCGGATATAAGAAAGTCAAGAAATTCCACAAGTTTATTATAAGCGGTTTTTCTTATAAGTGATGTTCCTTAATCTAATATTTACTGCATTTCTTGCCTCTCTTATATCCGTTATCTACTAGAAAATACTTTGGAAAATTGGCACGAAGTGGAGTAAAAGTGTGTTTAAGGTATTTAATAAACTGATTCAGCTTCCTTGCCAGTCGCTAACGTCATTCAAAAGGTTCTGAAAGACGACAACAACTAAGAAAATGCCTGGAGATTTTTTTAATATATCTGACGAAGGAACACCTTGACTTAATTTTTAAGCCGCAACCGATTATTGCAGAAAATTACAGTCGATCTGCGGACTATGACGATTTCAATAAAAATGTCTTCACAGCCAAAAATGATTGGGCCGACTCCTATCTTTGACCATGCCCGCCTTAGAAGCTAGAGCACGTCTATACAACTGAAGAAAATGTTAAATCTCTGTATTAAAGAAGTTGCGGGTAAAACGGTTTATTGGTTGGCTTACTCGTATATCTTGCTGCAAAAACAATTATAAATTGGCATTACTTTACCCTGAATAACCCACCCAGTTTAAGCAACGAATTCTGTATGCAACTACTGAATGAAATCAACACGGATATAAAATATATAATAGGCGTGTTCGATTGGTACTTGCTTATTAAACGAGTAAGTGGTCGCTAAGACGATAACCTACAAACTTTTCCAAACATTTTTGAAATTTTATTGTATACAAAAACTGAATGGCTTTATGCATCATAAACCGATTGATTTGAATATTTGCAATTTTTAGAAAAAAAGTTATTTAAGAAATACTCTAAGCGAGTTATAACCGAGCTCGCTTAAACAAGTTAAAGATTATTGTTGAATAACTTTCTTTTAAAAAAATTTTATTATTTAAAACAAACAGCTTTTAACGCAATTTGTTTGTAGTTTCATATAAACAAAATTATTTTTATATTCTTCAGCAATAGAGTGAAGTTATCGCGTTAGCGTCCTCCTAGGCGAGTTGCCAACCGAATACGGCCCATATGTAACTCATATGGTAATCTTAATATATTAAAATGTAATGTTTAGTGCCTAAAACGAGCGCCTAAAACACTAGAATCAATTGACCGATAACCTAGAAACTTGGGCCATATATAAGTATAAGGTAATGCCTTTAGAAGATTTCTCTTAGGTTTAGTCGCGATAGGTGGCGCTAACGTCGAATTATTAGTTTTTTCGAACTTATGGTGCGATTTCATTCATCTGCTAAGAGGGCCGTGTTCAGATAGTAATAACTTTAAATATATTTTTAACAACGGCTTAACCGAAATAAGCGGGCGCTTTAGAAAAACAATATCAGCGTCAACTACGCTAAGCTATATTGTATCCACGTGCACAGCCAGTTTGAAACTCAATATAAGACTCCTAAGCAGACATAATGAAGCTATTCAGAGTTACTTTCGTATTTTATTTATGCAACAAGGCAAGAATTTAAACGGTGACAGGGTTGCAGCCAATGTCATTAGCGGCAGAGTTTTAGGCGATGTGAGACGATAGTAACGGCGATTTGAACGGAGACGACTTTCTTCTCTGAAGAACTTATACCGCCCATAAAAATTATTAAAAAAAAATTATTATTAAAAAAAATATTATTTCACAGGTAACATTTTAAGATCATTGTAGCCCATACTTTTTTTGTCCACTCAAAAAATCGCCACAGCCAATCTGTAGATCTGTCAAAAATACAAAATGGACACAACAAAACCATAATCTAAGCAACTAATAATGTAAAATAGCTATGGGGCATACGTTCTTCGAGAAGTTCAAATTCTAGGCAGATGATTTTTGGACACAATCATTGGAGCACAATTATTTTGTTCACTTAAAAATTCGCCACCAATCTCTAAATCTGTCAATAAAACAAAATGTTTGATGTCATTATATGTTGGAAACAAAACCATAATCTAGTAAATATAGATATAGTCCTTGAACATGCGCCTGATCGGTTCAGAATTCCATCCTACAAATGTCAGGCGAAGATAAAAACCGACCATAGTTTTCAAAAATTTTAAATGATGAGATGAGAAATATAATGTAAATTATAATAAAGCAGATACATAATAATGTAAAATTGGACTAACGTTCTTATGGAAGTTCAAATTGTATGAAGATGATTTTTGAATCTTTTTATCGCCAAAAAGTTTAACAAATGGTTTTAAAGAATAAACCGGGTACTCACCGCAAAACGAACATCAGTTTCGAAATTTTTAAGATCTCACTACAGCTGTTCTTTATTTTATCAACAGACCGTAAATACTTTTAAACATTTATTTCAATGTCGATTTCGGCTGCTCAGGACACAAAGAATAGGCTGCTTAATATCTAAGTCTGTAATCATTCACTTGTAAATAAAGGACGCTTCTAGTGTCAAATTGTCTAACTTGTGTGTGACAATTTAACGACGATTTATTTTTTCAAAAATGACGATTATGACGATTTTTTCTCTAAAAAACGAAGGTATTTTATTCATTTTGCTTGTCAGCCCTGATGAGTAGTGCGAATGAACTTTATCAAAAATAATTACGAATTAAAACGAAAACCTTACCGAAAACAAGACGTAACCTTCTCAATATTTTTGTTTTAATCTAACTAGCTTCAAAAACAGCAACAAGATTTTCAACGATTTTTATCACAGAGAAGCCGCTGTCTAGTTTAACAATTCTTCAAACTGATTTACTTTTACACTAAGAAAATCACCATTTTGTATAATTGGCTGTGCATTAAAAATAGCTGCGCGTTTTAATTCTTCGGAGTTGTCACCACTGTGTTGTTGTACAAACAAGAGTAAACTTTGTTTACAATCGTAGTTGTCAATAAGAAATTGCAGTTTTTTAACACTTTTTACTAAAGATATTTTTTGTTTTACATTATGAGATAAACTTTATGATCTGTTAAAACTTATTTTTTTACTATTTTAAATAAAAACACAGTCAAACTAAAGTATTGTTTTCACTAACACTGAAAAACCGACCATTAGGTTTGAGATTTCGATCAGACTTTGGAGCCGGTCGACTCACAACGGCGACTCGCCCCCGTCGTTTATTTGCTTGCAGGTGTAGCCGTCACCAATTAAAACGGCTGAGCGATTATGAAAATAGAAATGTTGTTAATAAAATGTTTTAAATATTGAATAGTTTATCTTCGCTCTGAAATTAAACAGTTGTTCCTGCCATAATTCGGCAGCAAAACTGGCAGAACTTATAAATAAAACTTTTAAGTTGATAGGTGACTCAATTTTCATTTTTTATATTTGATCTTAGCTATGAAAACTCTATTTTGCCAAGTTAAAAAATAATGTGCCGCCGGTTTTCTAAATTTATGATGATATGAAGACGTCAACGCCGATTTTCTTATATAGGCAACAAACCCTAATTTCGATACGAAATAAAAACGGTGTTTTATCATTGCAGTATTACCGTGAAATTTTTGTAAGATTTTACCTGAAACTCAAATTTAAAGCATACATTCAATATAAATTGAAATAAATTTCTCGAGTAAAATCTCCTTAGCTCGGTTGGAAAATATCAAAAAATAATGCACTATTATGCCAATAATATGTACAACGAACTGTTGTATCTCAAATTGGAAAATATTTCCTTTCGAAAAAAAATTGAAAACGAATTTCACTTTTCAAAATTATATCCAATTCTCCGAGACCAAATACGAAAAAAAATAAATATATAAACAAAATAAGAATGCTTTTAATTTGTTGTTTGTTTTTCAAATATTTTTCAATATTGCTTTTATTTTGCTTTTTATTCGTTTCGTTTTGTTTTTTTCTCATATTTTCTTTGTTTTATAGAGTAGTGTCTATAGTTATATGTTTGTTTGTTTGTATGTATGTATAATAATTAATAGTACTATTTTCTTTCATTAGATTAATTTTTGTTTTATTTTTTGTTTGTAATATTACTTTTTTTTAAGTATTCACGTTTAGATGCTTATTTTTTTGTTTTGCTTTTGTATTTCTTTCATGTTTAAATTTATTTTAATAATAATTAGTATGTATATAATGTTATTTTCTTGTTTGTAATATTTGTGGTATTTTGTTTGATGTATATTTTTATTATATTTTTAATAAGTTATTGTTTTTATCTATGCTAAATATTTTTTTTTGTATTTTTTCTTTTCATTATATTTTTATTTTGTTCAGTTTTAGTATATATTTCTTTTTCTTTTTCATTTTATTTTAAACTAGTCAACAATCTTGTGTTTTTTTAATATTCATCAAGTTTTTAACAATTCTTTTGTTTGAATTTTTTTCTTCTTCATCTTTTTTCTTTAAAACTAAAAAAAGAGTTCCAAAATTTGCTTGTTGTTTTTTTGTTTGTTTATTTTATTAATCTATTGCTTCTTAACTTCCTTTTCGTTTTTTTATATTGTTTTAAAAATATTTGTATAAAAAATTAGAATTCAATTTGGAGAATGCACAAACAAAAAAACCAAAAAGGACATTGAAGTGTTGTTAATGTTGTTGTGTCACAGGTATTTTTGAAACCTCGTGTGTTTTATTTTTTCACTCTTCTCAATTATTTTAAAACTCATAAGGAAGAGCAAGAATTTCGGCTTCAGGGATGTGTTCAACAAAAATAAAATAAAAATATTCATTTATTCATACATTGAGCTTGTTTCAATTACTTTTTTTGTAAGTCAACGATTTAAATATTTTTCTAAATTTTGGTTACTAATTTTTTGGTTTGTTTTGTTTGTTTTTAAGGCAAAATTTGAATTCAGCTAAAAATTGCACCAATTTTTTTTGTTTTTTTTTCATAACACTTCAATGCTAACAGAAGAGTTTAAAATGTTTTGTTTTCACTTCAATATTTGTTTTTTTTTTTTATTTTAGTTCTTTGTATACAAGAGTTTAACAATTTTTGTATATTTTCAACAAAGAAAATGTGTATCGTTGTTTTTAAGTTTTTTTTTGATATTTTGTATATGTTTGTATGTATCATAGTTTTGGTTTATACAATATAGTTTTTGTTTTATATTCTTACAATTTTCTATGAAAATAAGGTCTTTGCATATTTGTTTAATGTTATTTTTAAAAAGGTAAAAAATGTCTTTAATCATGTTATGGCTTGTGAATGACATTCAAATGCTTTAGTATATTTTTTTTCTAAACGAAACTTCCAAATACTTTTGAGATGATACGGAAATAAGTTGCTGAAAAGAATATTTTTGAGGACGTCTTGCGTGAAATTAATTTCAACAAGTGGATCAAACGGTAGAATATTGTTATAGTAGAGAGAACTGTCCTATGTTTCCCTTTTCTCACATAAAACGAATACATACTACACAAGTCATTTTTTTTTAAATTTAATACAATGGGGCCTATGGTACATGAGAAATGAAAAACTCAACCGAGACTTAAAAATACCACTCGCTAAAGAAGCTATTTAAGTTAAAAGGATAAACACTAACAGGAGCTTGAACGGCAGGACAACATCTTTATCTCTTTTCCCGTTGCCTTGGTTGACGCAAGACTGCGTCGCAATGCATCATCTATTGTTAATCGTTGATCCGATTATCCTTATTGTAATTTTTCGATAGCTATTGTCATTTGGTATTCTGTAAGGAAATGAGACGTCGACATGTTTTAAGTAGACTCGGTTTTTGTCGTCATCGTGTATAAAAAGTGCACGGCCTTCTGGAGGAAGCTGTGGCAATCTGCGGGTTTTAGAAAAAACATATTTTAGGGTCTCCAAAGTGAAAATCATATCAATTAATGTGAGTTCAGAGTGATAGAACGTGCTTTGTTTATTAAAGCAGAATTGTTAAAATGTCCTTAATACATTTGACAATTGACCAGGAATACGTACCCACCCACTCAACAGACTTCAAGGGTTTTAGAAAGCAAATACGAAATGCTTCTTCTTTGGAATATCGTACAAAAACACCACTTCAGTAACAGACAAATTATCAGAAAACACTAAATTCACAAAAAAACAAATTGTAAATTCATAAAATTTAATTTTGAATATTTGGCAATAACTTTTGCAGCCATAAATTTTCTTTTCCAAAATAGGAATTTTAATTTTGCAGTTTTGTTCCATTCTTTGTGGTTCATCCACAGTTTTACTACGATATTGAGAGCTTTTGAGAGTTATGCACCCATGTGTGTTTTTCAATTTTTTGTAAAAGCCCATTTCGTTTATCTTTTATTATTTATCGCATTTATTAGAAAGTATCTTGCTGACGATAATTTCTACTCAAAAATACCAAAATTAATAAATCAGCTAATGCATTCGTTAGAAATGTGGGTTTCGTTTTAGTACATATTTCGATCAACAGTGGTGGTTGTTAATGTAAAGTTAACGTGACTTTGCCATTAAAACGACGACAACGGACATAGACTGAATTTAAACAAATTTTTGAACCTTTTTAAATAATCCAACAAATTTAGAGGAAAAACTTTGTTTTTGATCCGTTTTGCAGAAAAATACTTTTATACAAATGTTAATTATTCTAAAAAAAATTCAATTACTTAAAAATTGTTTTAACATTTTCTTAAATTATTCATATTTACAAATTTATTACTATGAAGAGAATTAAGCTTTGCCTTTATACGCCTCGCCATAACAGGAAATTTTTTTAATCGGGCTTTCCTCAAGTCGTTTTTTTTTATAATTTCCTATACGAGTATTTAATACGACAGTAAATTTTTTTAGAAAGTCATACGAGTACTATTTTTGCTGTGGGTCTTGTAGTGAACAACAAAATTCGGTTTGTAAAATTTTCCAAACAACCCTAAAATCTGAAAATCCGGTTAAAAAATTATCGTACTCGTATAGAGGACATCGATACCATCTAGGCGGCACCTCAAATGTTAATTTCTAAAGCCGCGTTTCTTATATATTTGACCTCCGATACAACTAACTTTTCTAAGAAAGGACGTCTAGACCAAAGTTGAGATGCTGTAAATTCTAGCCATGCCCTACCCGAACACAAATCAGAAGTCATATGACAAACACTAACGAGAAAAGATATGACCATTTCTAAACAAGCGTGACGTTGCGTTCGCACAAAAAATCGTAAACAAATAATTAAAAAGTAGTTAAAAGGTTGTTTTTAATATTTATATAGCAATTGGGTAGAACTATATTTAGCAGAAAAAATTAGAGCAACCGACTGTAAGGATTTCCAGATGTAAGTAAAAATACGAAAATACGAGTGCTGACGTGACAAAAAGTAGAAGTAGGTTTGTTTTTAGATTACAAAACTTCAAAACTCTGCGAATTTAGCAAGACTTTTGTATGCAACTTTTTTTAAAAGGATTAAAAGGAATACATGTTTATTCTTCAAAAAAATTCAAAATGTTTTCTCTTTTTTTTATTAGCATGAGTTATTGGCGCCATCTTACATGGCTTGACGTTATTTAAATTTCCTTTGGCCAATTTTGAGTTGAAACTGTTATTAAAAGAGGATTTAATGCAAATACAGCATACATTTGAGAGAAGTACGAACACTATTGACATTGACCCATGTCTTGTATTATACACAGTAAGGAGAGTCGTTTTTTGGCATGAGGAAAATAAATAACCTTGAAAAGATAATATTTAAAAAAAAAATGTTATTACATACTAAAAAACCTTAAAAATAAAAGTTGGAAAAAAGTCAAAAGATTTAAATTTGGGAGCCTTAAAATTGATTTTTTCGATATTGATTCGTAGTGGAACTTTTTTCCTCATGCTAAAAGCTATCGAAAAAATCGATAGCACAATATCGACAAATTTTTGTCCTTACAAATCGGCCTTACAATAGGTCCTGCAGCCTTGATGCCACAAAGTAAACCCAATCACGTTAAAATAGTGCAGGGTACGGTATGAGCGACCAATGATTATTTTTTAAGGATTTAAACTATATGGGTCCATAAGGTCCTTTCCAGTTTCAGCACTTAAAACTCTTTAAGACATAAGTACATTACACCCGATATGGAGCAAATTCCGCATGAAGCGCAACAAGCAACTAACACATATCTCTGGTTAAATTTGACCCTATCGGTAAAATTTGTTTACGAATTGGTCCCACACAAAGGTGTCTACCGATTTGACGTTTTGCAGCTTTAGATGCCACAATATAAACCCGAGCTCTCTTTAATTTTGCATGGTACGTTATGAGCGACCAGTTACTAGCTGTAATGAAAATCGACCATATATGAGTAAGTTAATATTTTCGTACAGCCCCTGTGCAAAGGTCCTTCTAGATTTCAGAAGCCACATACATCAGATTTGGACCAAATTTCGCATGGATCGGTACGAGCCTAGAAATGCCAAGTTTATGGGCAGTGTAGTTTTTGGATTGATTTTTTTTAGAAATTACCGTATATATTTTTTTCATTTGCAGTTCTTAAAATATACCGTGGCCAAAAAAGCTTGCACATTTTTGATTTACTAAAAATATTCCTTGCTGTAATATACATTTTTTGTAATACTCGTAAACTTAAGAAATTGCTTTTGTTTAAAGAGAAATCAACAAGTTTTTCAAAAGGCAGTCGAAGACTCGCACAGTCTTTGTTTGGGGTCTGAGAATGGTGAAATAGCGTTCACCAAAACTGCAGGCACCGCTGCTTGCAACTTAAAGTCTTTTCGACTGCCTTTTGAATAACTTTTTCGTTTCTCTTAAAACGAAATGTTCAAGAGAAACACGGACTCAAATCGGACTATGTATGAACTAAGCATAACAGTTTTCAAAGACCAACGAAACAAGCCCAAAAAACATTTAAGAAATTTCGTATTTTCCCCTCGTTTCTTCGATCTGCGCACTTGATTTGACAAGAAATTAATAGCAAATAAATGAAAACATTTTCGGTGTACGTCGTCCTGAGGCCAATTCAAATTTCGGGTGAAAAAAATTCCGCTTTTGTTATTGGTTGGGGGGAGATTAAAATCTATTAAATTTCCTTACATCAATAATATTACACGGTACCAATCAAAGTTCAATTCGGAATCGCTTGTAACGTAAATAATACGGATGATCCACTAAAAGACTTGATTTTTCCAAGGATTATAACCTACTCTTTAGGATACCCCCCCCCCCCCCCCCCCCAAGAAAAAAAAGATGAGCAAAAGCAACAGGAGTTATTGAGACTTTATATTCACATTTAAACCCAACAATAGTCTACTTTTGGGCTAACATTTCTAAAGTATACTTTTAGGCGCAGCATGTAAGGACACAATAAATCCAGAACATGCTGCTTACACTGCTTTGGCAACATTTTGTCTAAAGCCTGCTTTTAGTATGCTTTAGAAATTCCACATCTTTATAAATTATACTCCTGGGGGTTGGGTGAAGGAGGCTGTTTTTGTGGTTATGCTTAAGCTTTCCTCCCCTTCGCATAGAAAAATAATTTATATATTTTATGCATAAAAGTTGGGGCTTTAAAATGAATTAAATTTTTTTATGTGTGTATGGATGTTTAATGGCTCCTTTAAGCTTCAATTTAAACACATGCACACACACATATACAGGCGAAAAAAACAATTTTGGGTACATCTCCTTACTCTGAAACCTAGAAGTAAAAACTTTTCCTTTTTTTTATAGATTATTTCATTAAGTCTCCCTTACGTTCTAAAGAAGGATGTTCGGTTGGTGGTGGGGGAAAAGTATAGATTTTTATTGTTACCAATTTTTTTTTTGGTCGTCTTCTTTGTTTTGTTACTTGTTCAGGATGACATGTCATCAGTCACCACTCCTTACATGTTACACACGCATATGTATGTGTGTGTGGGTGGTATACATGTGTGTGTAATGTATTTAGTTAAGTGTGGCGAATTTGTTAAAATTACTTTGTAATAAATTCTCCCTAAGGAGAGGAGACGATGACGGCAACAAAAACAACAACCATGTGTCCATGCTAAGTTCGCATGTGTACGTATGTGTGAGTGCCTGCCTGGAGTATAATCAATCACTCAATGCTTGTAAGTTGAGGTGGTCTCCTTTCGGAACGACGACAAGGATGACGCCGAAGCGACGATGACGGTGATGGCGGTGCTGTGATGGGTGTTGTATGGCATATGGGATTGTTTCTTTTTTTGTTTCCAGAATTATTAAGATGTTGTTAACATGGAAATGTCCCTTCGGAATAAAGTTCTTGTTCCCCCCATTGTCTTTGCATTTGTTTACGTAAAGTATTTCGCCACGGCAACATCACGTTGGCCTTTATCTACTTCAAAGTGCACTGCATGGAGTGGGTGCGGATTAGGATTTTGTTTCCTTTTGTCCCCTCCAGTTAAAGTTGTTTTAAGGCTAGAGAGCTTAACTAGTACTCGTCTATTAGGCAGCGAAGACGGGTGGTGGTGGTTACAAAAGTTTCGAGTTCTATTTTCTTAAAAATCTTAAAAGGGTATTGTCGAAATATAATTGAGTAATGGACTTTAGAATTAGATTAATGGAAATACCACACCGCCGTGGTAAATTAATCGCTTTAAAAAAAGTGCCGGCACTAAGCGACATATTAAGTTACCGGAAGGGGAGATGAGGGAATTGTTGAGGAAGAAATACTGGAAAGAGAAACATTTTTAAATTCCACCACTAACAATGCTAGTGATTAAGTGAGAAAAATATATATAAATATTTGTATTTAATACTCAAATTTTTTACTTGGTTATACCACTCCGACATGGAGAAGAATACATGAAAACTAGGGTCAGATCGATTTAACGAAAACTTGGACCAAGCAGCAAGAATCTTAAACGTGGTTGTCGTTTAACGTGATTCTATGTCGAAAAGATGTTATCCACAGTATTCCGTAGCACTCGACGTATGCTGTATTGGCATATTATGCCCACTTAGTAAGAGGCTGATACCACTAGTTTACAAATTATGATTTTTTCCTGGTCCAGAGTTCTAAATATTTGTATCCTATAGATTTTGACCTCCTCAACACGAAAATGAATTTTAAAGAATTTTCCACTGATTAGTTTTCAAGTTGGAATTTTGGAATTTTTTTAACGATTTTTTATGAGATGTCTCAGCTTTTTGGACCATAACTCCCAAACGCTATTACCGATTTGATATAAATAAATAAGGCATACAGATTGGACTTTCTCGATAACTTGTTTTGCTCGAGAAAGTGCAAACTTTATGCTCAATTTAAAGTATTTATATTTTTTTTTCAATTAAAATCATGATTTTTGCAATAAAAAATTAAATTTTTTAAATTTTCAATGACTCTAACGCTAAAACTATCAAATTGATTGATTTTATAAG
The DNA here is from genome assembly GCA_963513945.1 of Hydrotaea diabolus. NCBI lineage: Eukaryota > Metazoa > Arthropoda > Insecta > Diptera > Muscidae > Hydrotaea > Hydrotaea diabolus. The sequence continues at coordinate 109,919,046 of OY740719.1, read as the reverse complement.
CTTGTATTAAAAAGTAATTTCCTTTGAGACCACACTTGTTAATATAGGTAATAGCGTTTGGGAGTTATGGTCCAAAAAGCTGAGACATCACAGAGAAAAATCTTAAAAAAATTCCATCTTGAAAACTAATCAGAGACACATTTTTTAAAATTAATTTTGATAAATTATTAAAAAATAAAATTTTAATACAGGGAAAAAAATTTTCCCCAACGGTTAATTTGCAACTCCACGTCAAGCCGAAACTTCCTTTTGGGTTTTAGGTACAAACTACAACACAACGAAAATTTCAAAAGGGCAACTGCTCATCCAAGATATCAGATAGACTCCGTTCTGACGTCGTGCTAACATTACTACTTCCAGTTTGAGTTGTAGACACTCTGACTGGTTGCACACGGGCTAAGTATTAGATTCATTTTTGATCTGGTTTTATCTGTGATCATATAGATGACTCCATTCATTTTATCCCCAGCAGAAATTATCCCTGCGGTTAAGAAAATTTCGGTTGTTTTGAAATAAAGTCATAAAAGATATACGATAGAGTGAAGTACTATTTAAAAGCTTTGGTATTATGGTGTAAACGCAAAAGCTCAAAAGTAGCGATTGGCTTGCTATGTCCCCATGTACACTAGGCAATTTTACTTGCGCCAATTTTTATGATTTCCTTTTAAACTTGCCTCTTGTGATCATACAAGGCAAATCAGTTTAGCCAATTTTTGTTTTCATTATTGCTTTTTCTCATGTTAGTTCTAATTATTTCCTTTTTTGATATTCTGTTATCACACAACGAAAGGCACAAAAGGAATTGCCAGTCCGAACAAGCTTTTTCCCTTTAAATTCCCTTTGCCTCTCTCTCCTACAAACTGAGAGTTGCGGCAATTAAAATTGCCTAGTTTGAATGGGGACTATAAAAAGAAAAAGCTTTTAAACGCGACGCCCTAATACCAGAGCTTTTAATTGTTATTCCGCTTTTTTAATTTAAATTTTACAGAAGTCATTCTGATATATACCCAACCGATCAATCATCTATCTTTTCTTCTGACTCCTTAGATGAATGTAACTATTGATCAACATTGATGATCGAGAACAATAAAGTCAGAGGTAAATTGTCACGAAGAATCAAGCTAACAAAAAGGTGCAACTTTGGGCTACGCTTTTATTTAAAGAATTGAGCTTTGTATGTTCACAAATAAATATGCAATTATTGTATTCTACTAGTGTCTTTTTATCGAGTTGAAACACAAAAATTTCAGCAGAGATACATTTTAAGAGAGAAATTTATGAATCCAAATAATTTTAGAGAACTAAAAGGTCAAATATATCTCTGCCGGATATGCAATTTTACGAAGAAAATTCTGTCTTCTTCACAGTAAATGTATAAAAGAAAGAAGAGCCATTACAAACTTATGTTGTTATGGCGTGGTGTTAGAAGGCTATTGCTAAAATGGCAATTTCATATAGAAAGAATAACTTTTTTGCCATCAGATTTCACACGTTACCAAAGCTTTCTAATAGTACTTTCTTTAACAACATTACTTCTCAGGTTTTATTGTAGAACGAGCTTTCATTTTTTACGATCCTAAATAGTTAAGTATACTTTCGGGGAAGCACAAAGCAAAATCTTTTGTTAAAGTTATATTCTATATATAATGTTGTTGTTATATAAAAAAGAATTTAAATTATATAAAGGGCCCATTATAAACCTCTGGTCTTCGTACTTGGTATATATGAGGAAAAGCTCAAACGTTTACACAAGATAAAGCTTTTTTAGAATTTCAGAAAAAAATACCATTAAAAGCTCCTGCTATCCCGTGGCATATGACGACAAAAACTCAAAAGATAACCACTAGCTTGCTATGTGTTGATTAAAGCTTTCGCCTTCATATACCATGCCATAACACCAGAGCTTATTAATGGATTTTCTATATTTTAAATAAATTCTATATTTTATCCCACATACGTTACGTCATGACACCAGACGTTCTACCTATGTATAGAATCGGTCCACACATAAAACATTTCTTGGTAACGAAAAAAAACCTCTGTAATTTAAGAAAATAAAAGTCTAATGGGAGCTCAAAGAACAATAGACTTAGTATCAGGGGACATAAAGGAGAGGAATTACAAGATGACTGGGCATCTCTGAACTGGATGGATACTCATTCTGGGATACCCCGCGCAACGATGAATTGGGAAACCGCAATACTATAAAAATAGTTATTTGGGCTAGACTCAATGATCAATCTCATGCAAATATTAAACCCTACCACCTCTTTTTCATTAAAAAATCTATTTTTAATTACCAGCATTTACATTTCATTCACAAAATCCAAATATTTTGATTTAAATTCATAAAAAAAATTAAAAAACAACGAACTCCGTCCCATGTAGCGTGTGCTGCAAACAACCGCCCCGTCCAGCCAGGTCACAGTTTTTAAGGATAAACTGTAAGCAAATGACGGGCGCTGGAGAAGCAGTAGGCGCGTATGGGAGAGGGGGAGCTGTATTCAAAAAAAGTCTTTTTCTTCTTTTTTGTTAAAAAATATCATTTGTTTGTTTTTTGTTTTGTTCTAAACACAATACATATACATTTATATATAAATATATTATTGCTTTTTTCCTAAATTTTAATTATTTTTTTATACTTTTATTTGTTGTTCGTTTAAATTGTATTCTCTTTTCTTGCGTTTCGTTTAGAATTTAAACAACAAATATTTATTAGCAAAAATTGCCTTACGGTTTCTTTTTCATTTCGTTCCTTATTGGAAATGACTTAAATTAAAAATTGAGTTTTCCAATTTTTTTTAATAGTATTTTTAAATTTTATTTGAAATATATTGAGTCATTTTAGTTCATGTGTATTGTTTTTTTTTCAAATGTTTTCAACTAAATTTATTATTATTTAATATTTTCATTTCTTTTTGAATTTGTATAGACTGGGTGGGGCGAGAGAGAGAGAGAGAGAAAGATAGAGAAGGGGCGGTCCAAAAAAATAAAATCGCATCAATAAAATCATTATGACCATATTCAGAGTCGTGCATAATACAAATTTGGTATTATAGATCAAAATAAATTATATTTGCCATCACCAAATGTTTAAAGTATCGATTGCATACCAGTGCGTTAGCTGGTACGAATTAGGGTTGTAACAAATGTTCGCATAGGCTCATGCTCATTATTCTTATTACTTATATATGAACATTCGCATTTTTATTAGCAAAAATGTTTATTTTCAACTTTGCTTGCGCAAAATGAATATTTGGAGGCTTTCGCAAGGAATACATTTCAGTTTTCGCTTTCGCTAAAACCACTTTCGTTACATCCCTAATAAGAATAAACCAGTTATTTTAATAAAACACATACTTATCGTTGTAAAAACCAGCAGTTTTGTATGATTTTGTGTTTTGGACCAATAATTCATAAAGTCAACAAATACTTCAAAATAGACAGGTTCCTTGCTTGGTATAATAAAAAAGATCTTTTAAAAATGTCCTTAATGTTTGGCGTGTTTTTATTATAAAATACTGTCTGTACTAGGTGTGTTTGGTAGCACCCTCTTGATTTAGCGAATAATTAATCCTAGAAACCAAAAAATTTTAAAAATGTGATTTTTGTTTAAAATTCATTCTAAGAAAAACGTTCAATGAGAGTGAATGTACAGCCCGTTTTTAAAAAACGAACTGGTCTGAAACTAAATATAATGTCAGTAGACAAAAGGAAAATTATTTGGGGTTTTTTAAATCACACGAATTCCTTTTTTAATTTATTTTTTTTTTAAAACCAATGGGTTTTGACACAATATGTTATTCTTAAAGCAAAAACATTTGACCATTGACAAAATATTTTAAAATTTCAAATTCATTTTAAGAAAAACTTTCAACGAGAAAGTAGTTACAGCCTGTTTTTATAAAACGAACTCGCTCGAAACGAAATGAGCTGTCAGTAGACAAAAGGAAAATATTTTGCGTTTTTTGTGCACAATTTTTTTTTAATTTTTAAACGAAAGGTTTTTACAAAAATGGTTAACTTTTTACACACTTTTAAAAATTTCGTTTTTTAATGCCTAGAGTCGCCCGCCCTAGCCAGATGAATAGCAAATTTCTTAATCATGGCCTCTATAACTTGCGTTTCCATTGAACTTCAATCAAAAAAAAAATTCTGAATTCATTTCAATTTTAAAAATGATTTTGTTTCATTTTAAGAAAAACTTTCAACTCTCTCGTTGCAGTATTTTCTTAGCATTTAATCGATAGTCAAAATAGGAGTCAATTTTCACCAATCTTTAAACCAATGTCGAAAAAATTTTAAAATCAGACAAATTAAATGATCTTGGGTTTGATCAGACTTATAAAAAGGGTCAATAAATACAATCCTTAAACCTTGGGTTTGATCAGAACCAGAATCCCTCTATCCTTTGCTCGATATCCAACACTAGCCATTTATAGTAACTGGCGGCATTCAACTGATATTCTTCTATTGATTTTTGTAAAATCTTACTTTTCTTTAGGGTTTGAATATTTTCCGGATAAGAAGAAAGAACGTATTTACTTGTATTTACATAGTATTTACGTTAACTAGGTATACTTTAAACGATAATCGAAATGAGAGTCGAATTTCACCTCCGATTAATCGATTAAAAAAATCGAAATAAAATTAGTTGGCCGAAACAAAGACGATAAACTGTACAAGATGGACGATGTGCTTCTTCTTTGCATTTGCACTTCAGTTACGCACAAATTCTCGGTGTATTTTTTAACATTCGTTTAACGATCGACAATCACAAGAACGCTAGAAAGTCAATGTTGAAATAAAATAAAAACAGAAAATTCGCACTTTAAACACAAAAATACAGCATTCTCTGTTTTTCGATTTCTCGATAAACTTACAAGAAAGCTAGAATGTCAATATTAAAATACAAAAACAACGGAAAATTCGCACTTTAAACACCAAAAAACAGCATTCCGAAAATGATTGTTACTCATCTCTGTTTTCGATTTCTCGATAAACTCTTATCGCCCATTTTGTACAATTAAACGTTTTAGGGTCGAAAGTCGATTTTTAGCTTTGGTTGCCAAACACTTTCAAGCAAAGAAAATGACAGGTACAATTTCCAATTTCATTTAACTCCCAACAAAAAACAATTATAAGGCTCAATAAATCAAAACGTCAACCATAGAGCCAATCATACGTTGCCATGACTACAAATCGTTTCGGATTTTTGTGTGGCCTGGTGTTGAAGGCCACATCGCACTGTACGATGTATCTAAGAATTAGTCCGAATATTTCAAAAATATTCACCACTATTTGAAATGCGCTGTTTGATTCGTTATCGAATGCTTGCTTTCGATAAGTCGAACTATGCTAGCCTACAAAGCGTTAAACAAGAACGCATAAAAAGAAATCTTTGATTTTCCGTTGATACGATTTTTTAATTTTTTGGACCACTATTTGTTTAAGAAATGGGATGGAAGAGGAAAAATCCGCCACAAGTTGTTATCCAAAAGAGATAGGATGAGAATAGAGAGAGAGGGAGAACTAAATTCCTGTTATTGCTTGTCCTTATTTTTTTTTGATATTTCAATAATATAAATATTTAGATTCAATATTTTTCATTATTTTTTTACAACATAATAATAAATTTGGATTTGTTTCGGTTGTTGTTGAGTTTTTATTTATTTTTTGTGGTTTCTTTTATGTATATTTATAATAATAAATATCTTCGTTATTAAAGGGCTGTGGTTTTTATTACTGTTTCTCTTTCTTAGGACTTAGGACTCTTAGGCTAAAAAATATTACTTGTTTCATTTCATTTTGTTTTTGTTTGCTTAGTTAAAATGTAAGTTCGTTAATGTATTTATTGTTTTTATTTTAGTTTTTTTTTCATTTCTTCTTCGTATTATCATATAATATTAATGTGTTGTTATTTTAAGTTAATTTAAAAATTATGTTTTTGTTTTTCGTTTTGCTTTCTTTTGTTTGTTTTAAATCTCCTAGGTTTTTTTTAATATTTTTTTGTTGTTGGTTGGTTTTACATAGTTTGTTAATAATAACAATAGTATTATTATTTGATTTATTTAAGAGTTTTGCTTTTATGTCAATATTTTTTACGTTTGTTTTTAGGGTTTTTATTTTTGTTTGTTTGTATTGAAGTTAAATTTTTTTCTTTGTTTTCCATTTAGGTTTTTCTTTTGTGTATATAGTTTTGTTTTTCAATATATAAATAATTTATTTTATTTATTATGTCTTTAGTTAAAGTTTTTTTTAAGTTTTTGTGCTTGTTTTACGTTTTACTTTTGGGTTTTTGTTTGTTTTTGTTTTTTCTTTCTTTGAGATGCACCTTAAGACTTATTATATATAGTATAGTATAATATATTTGTTGTTTTTGTTTTTTTGTTCTCTATATATATATTTAGTATGTATAATATATATATCAGTATGTATAATTTATAAATAGTTTTTTGTGTTTTGTTTATTTTTTATTTTCATTTTTATATATAAGTACTGTATATATGTATACATATATATGTTTATATACTATATAGTATAATATTACTTTTGTTTGTTAGTTTGTTGTGTGGGTAGTTGTATATATTTATATAATAATTGATCAATAAATAATATTTTTTTCTGTTTGTTGTATAATTTACTATATATAAGTACTAATTTTCTTTTTTTTCAATATTATTATTATTTCTTGAATAGAGTTAAGAGTTAAACTGCCATGTTTCATACTTCGCCTTCTTTCGTATTTATGTTTGTTGGGTTGTTCTTTAAATTTCTGTTCTCTCAAGGAGGTCAAGAAATGGTTTGCTTTTTTGCAACTATGCCTTTTGTAGGATCTTTAACAAGTTTATGACACTTTTTCGTTTATTAATTTTCTTAAGGATAATCCGGTTTTATTGCCCATTTTACGGAGTCTTCTGCTTTACACTTAAGATTGGGCTCTTTGGGCAATCAAATTTATCGACTTGTCTTTTGAACAATTTGTAATGCAAATGTTTTCCTAATCGGACAATGCAAGGCAGAAGGTCCGTTGACTGCTGTAAGGATATTTTTAAATAAAAATAAACTCCACTAAATGATTTTGTGAGAAAATTTTAAATATTGTTTTAAACAATAAAAAGGGTTGAGTTTGAGTTTTAAGGGCCCAGGAACTTTAAGCTTTTTGAACTGAACTTTGAACTGAAGCCACTGTAGACTTAATTCCTCTTAAACAAGGATTTTTTCTAATCGAACAATGCAAGGCAGAAGATCCGTTGCTTGCTTTGAGGGTATTTTTTTAATAAAAAAAAACAAAAAATCTCCACTTTATGATTTTGTGAGAAAATTTTAAATATTGTTTTAAACAATAGAAAGGGTTGAGTTTAAAATTTAAGGGACCAGGAACTTAAAACTTTTTAAAAATAGAAGAAAAAATATGTCAGAGAACTGAAGCCACTGTAGACTTAATGTATTATGGCGGATCATAATAAGGCGATAATTTCAAATGGTTATCAAAAATAAACCACGCCTATCATATACGAGTATGTAAAAACAAACAAGTAATATTTAAATAATGTGTCCTTGTACACCTGTTATGCATAATAAATTTTCATACTGAAAAAACCCTCTGTCTTTTCAAGTTTCATACCAAGGCTCTCGGTATTGAATAAAACGTATAAGTACTGAACCCAGTTACATACTCCAACGAAAGGTAATGATAATCCAAGAGTTCTCAAACTAAAATAATGGATTAACAAGTACCCGTATCGAATTAATTGCAAAGTTAACTGGCGCACCAATTTAAAAAGCCTCTGATTTTATGGCAAGATTTATCAACAGCAACAATTCAAGCAAGACGTATTATAAAAAAGATCTAAAGATAATTTGCAAGGTTAACCCAGAACCCTGTTACATACTCCAACGAAAAGTAATGATAATCCAAGAGTTCTCAAACTAACATAATTGAATCACAAGTACCGGTATCGAATAAATTGCAAAGTTAGCTGGCGCACTAATTTTAAAAGCCCCTGATTTAATGGCAAGTTTTATCAAGCAAGACCTATTTTAAAACTGTTCTCAAGATATTGACAGCATTTTCTACAAGCCTGACCGGCATCTAAAAAATTTAGCAAGAGTGTTGAAGAATCAAAGATATTCTAAAGAATTTATTCCGTATCCCCACTGAGCGTGTGGTACTCGGTTCACTATGCCAATTCCAAAGTACATAGCATCGATACCTTTTTTTCAAGTCTCCTAATAAAATCAGGTTTTGGTTAAATTTTCCTTCTTTAACCGACTGCCGATATGTTCGTCTGCATTTTAAAGATCATTTAATTTCTTTCATTTCCTAATTTAATATGCAAAATTTCAATTACATTAAATTTTAGATTTAGATCAGAGTTATCGAAACAGTGTTGGTCGATTACATTTTTCTCAACATCCCTTTAGAGAACACAGGGGGCATCAATGTAATAGATAAAAATCGATAGCGATAAGTGTATGGTTTGGATAGGTATAATCGTGATATTTTCGATTGATTTGGCTTTTTTTGCAGTAAACCGATATCAAGGAGAGAAAAAAATATAGGCCTAATTTATACTATATCGAACAAAAAATATTCGTTTAAAATCTCAAATCGATTGATTTTCGCCTCACATATTAGCTGAATTTTAATTTCAATTAATTTGAATAAATTGGTATTTATTTGCACTTAGTTAAGTTTATGCAACTCCTAATCTAGATACTCTTAAAAATCGTATTATTGCGACTTAAAAATAAGTTTTTTTTAAACAAATGATGTGTGACAATAAGCTCAAACGAAGACTTTTGTTGACAATGGGCTATTCTTAGTTGAACCACGGAGATTTCTTTCATTGCAAGGATATAACTTTCAAGGAATACCCTTTGTGCATTTTTCATTTATATATTTTCAATATTGACGGGGGATTGTTGACAGTGGGCTGTTCTTAGTTGAAAAGCGGAGATTTCTTTTCCATTAAAAGGAAAGAACTTTCAAGACATCCCATTTATATATTTTTCATTTCTATGCTAGAATATTTCAAAATATTGATAGGAGATACAATTGTACGCATTTCAATAAAGTTTGGTGTGTTGATCTGTTTTTACAACAAATCTGCTCGTATGATATTTCAAAATAGCCACCAGACAAAACGCAGCTCCCTTTTTGGTTTTGGGTTTACCTTAAATCGGAATAGATATTAAATTTTAATGAAATACAACCTTTGAAGCTTTCCTTTAAGGTCGTTCAGAACAAAAACGTGGAAAATGTCATTTACAAAAATATTGAATTTCTATGAAATACAATACTCGAAGCGTTCTCAAAAGGGCGTTTACCAAAAATCGCTAAACAAAAGGCTTTTACAAAAATATTACAATTTTAATTTGAAAAACTCTTTTTCTTTCTGACTAAAAAAAATCCAATTCAACGAGAATTCTTGTTTGTTTTTTAAACAAGTTATAAATGGATGCATTCGCATCCATTAGAAACGCTGGTAGGCTATGTTGATAGTATACACCACTTGCTGGAGAGAAAAAAGTTTACGACAGAAATATTTCGACTAAGATTCGAGCTCGAGCATTGTTGTTGTAGCGGCAACTGTGTGCCGGGGTGACTGCCCTTGGTCGAAGAATTGTTTTTCGGGTCAATCCGGCTGTCGTGGGATTGCTCGAGGATTCTTTTTTTTAGGCGTTCACTGAGGTAGTCCTTTAGACTACCTCAAAAGCTTGTTTCTTTTCCCGGAATACGGAAATTTGAGTTGTGAAAAACAAAGGCAGAGAGTTTGAATATCACAAAAATAATAAATTGAGGAAACAAAAAAACTAACTTAACAAGTAAAAATCATAACTTTTAATAACAAAAAGACATTTGTTGTAATGACTTATACACATATCGAGGGAACGAGTAAATCTAATTGGTAATTCATTACTTTTTGTAAAAAAAGTTATTTATTGTAATTAATTTTATCACATATCGAAGCTATTTTGTTTTTCAGAAATTTGTCTAGGTATAGGACCCATTAACGATACTCGTACCAGCAATCTGGCGCAATAAAGTGATTGTACCATCACGCTTAAAGTATATAACAGGCCAGCATGCTGGTACATTCTTTTAAAAAGTTTCGGGCACAAAGCTTTTTTTCTTACGCTGCTTGTTTTTCAACATCCGGTAGTCCAAAAGCCATTGAATAAGTGCCCAAAACGCACTAAAATGTATGAAAGACCTCTTATATGCCGCCACTCCAATATTATTATTTTTCTCGTAAATTTACAAGAAATATTTCATTGCTTTTCATTGACAATCGGAAGTAAAAAAACGCAGCGTAAAAAAGCGAGTGTGCCTTTGAAAAGTATTTAGACTTACAAATCGAAGAATTACCCATAAATGTTTACTGCTTGAACACTTCATCCTAAATAAGGTCATAGTGTATGTAAAATAATTAATTATTTATTTTCGGAATTTTTTAACAAATATTTCACTGATTTTCAGACAACCGGAAGGAAAAAAACGCAGCGCAAAAAAGCATTGTGCTCACCACTTAAAAAGCGTTTAGACTTTTTATTATCAGCAAAAACGGCATTGACTCGGATACTACTAAATGATCGAAGAATTTCCCTTAAAAGAGCTTTCATTCGAATTCATAGAAGCACGTTTTCTGCTTAAACACTTCATCCTAAATGAGATCATTTACCATCATGAAGTTGTCGGATAAATTAAACTACATATTTTCTATGTGATAGAAACCACTGTTACCCAAATAAGTAATTGAGCTCTATGTACGGTTGAGATAAAAAACTCCAAAGAAAATAATACCCGCAGGCCACTATGAATTGAAATTTCCAAAAATCGTAGAATGGAATGCCCAAAAAAATGGAACGATTGTTTTTGAATTGAACCTTCACTGGATAATATTCCCTAGACATTTTTATATCGCAATGTGTGAAATTTCAAACACTACTTCCTTTTTCATTGATTAAGTCATTTAAATTGGTACGACAAAATAACTAACGCAAAAGAGTGACACTATTTTCGAGGTTTGCATGAAATATCGTCCTGCGAATAAAAAAAATAATATTCGGGTGTAAAAAAATCCGCTTTTGTTTGTACCTATCATAAATTAACCCTAGCGCTCGGAATAATGTTATCTCGCCATATTTATGTCGTCAATTTTAGAATTCTCCGAAGACAATTTTTTCCCTTAACTTGGAAGTATTCACTCGGTGCAAATAGTATCCCAAAGAAGAGCAGATTTTTTTGCAGTATGCATGAAAAAAAGAAATTCCGCGTGTAATAAATTCAACTTTTGTTCTTAACAGGCGTGGTAGAGATTAACCTTTCAAAAGGATGTGGTTTTTGTAGGTCAGTATGGGTTAGAATTCGCAGAAAAGGCGGAATATGGCTGCCAAAAAATAGAACGATTCTTTTTGAATTGAACAACACATATTTAACCGCAACTATTATAAATTAACCCCAGCGCTTGGAATAATTTTTTCTCGCCTTATTTATATCGTCAATTTTAGAATTTTCCGAAGACAATTTTCGCCTTTCTCTTGAACTTATTTATTTGGTGTAAAAACTAACTCAAAGAAGAACAGTTTTTTTTGCATGTCCTCGGAAAAAATTTCCGGGTATAAAAATTCCGCCTTAATAGGCGTGGTAGAGATTAACCTTTCAAAAGACTGTTATTTTCGCAGGTCAGTATGGGTTGAAATTTGCAGAAATGTAGGATTATGCCTGCCAAAAATAGAAAGCTTCTTTTTGAATTGAACCAGCACTAAAATAAATCGCACCAATCATAAATTAAACCCAGCCCGCCCCTCGGGATAATTTTCTCACGCCATATTTATACGTAACGTCAATTTTAGAATTCTGCGAAGACAATTTCTACCCCTTCTCTAGGACTTATTCATTTGGTGTAAAAACTAACTCAAAGAAAACCAGTTTTTTTTCGCAGTATGCATGAAATGTCCCGGGAAAAAAAGAAATTCCGGGTGTAAAAATTCCGCTTTTGTTCTTAATAGGCGTGGTAGAGATTAACCTTGCAAAAGACTGGGCTTTTCTCAGGTCAGTATGGGTTGAAATTCACAGAAATGTAGGATTATGTCTGCCAAAAAATAGAAAGCTTCTATTTGAATTGAACTAACAATGGAATAAATCTCACCTTTTATAAATTAACCCTTTGGAAAAAAATTCCCTCGCCATATTTTTTTTTTCAATTTTAGAACTCTTCGTAGACAATTTCCCCCTTCTCTAGGACTTATTCATTTGTTAACAATTCATCCTAGTGAATAATTTAACCATAGCTTTATCCTCCTCCGAAATAAAAGAGAATTTCTTGTCACTTGGAATTTGATTTACCCTTAAAATGTATTAACCCGAAATTTTCTTTCTTCATCTCAAAACCAGTGCACAATTCGAAGATATGGTGGAGAACTTTAAAAGCTTCCTAAGTCGGCCATGGATAATGCCGAATTTTTATGATTAGGCTAAATAAATATTGAGCAAAGAGGAATGAAAATTTTTAGGTGAATAATTATTAAGCAAAGGGGAATGCAATTTTTCGGTTGAAAAAATTATTAATTTTATTATCAATCCCACAACTGCCAGTTCTATGTACCGGATTGACCCGAAACGGGCACTCTTCGGCCAGAGGGAAGTCACCTCAACATGAGGTATCTTTTGTGTTGTTACAACATCACTTTCTTAAGGAGAAATCATTTGTGTTTTTTTAGGAATTAGTTCATAAATTTTATGAACTTTTTTCATTAATAACTTATGAAGATATTTCTTTGGCTGAAGAAAAAAAGAAAGGATTTGTTTCAGTGTACTCGTATGTAAACATTCGGAAGATTTTTACTTTTCCGTATAGTAACACCTGTATTTTTGGAATTTTAAAAGAGGTCAGTAGATTCAGAAGATTTCTTAACTGAAATATGGGGTGGGAAAATTTTTCCGCTTGGAATTCTTTTTTTTTGATTGGAGTGAATGATTATTGGCCATAGGCAAAAGAAAATTTCCGGGTAAAATAAAATTACCCCTCTTTATTTGTGTTTTCTTATGAAATAGTGCATGAATCTTTTGAAATTTGAAACTTATGAAATTATTTCTTTTGCTAAAGAAAAAAGATTTCTTTCTTTCTATGTTAACATTCGGAAGATTTTTATTTTTACGGAAAGTGAAAGCTAAATTGATAACTGTATTTTTGGAATTTGAAAAGAGGTTAGTAACTTCGGAAGATTTCTCAATTAAAATATGGCGTGGGAAGATTTTTCCGCATGAATTATTGGCCATAGGAAAAAGAAAATTTCCGGGTAAAATAAAATTACCCATTTTTATGGGGAATTTATTTGCGTTTTCTTATGAAATAGTTCATGAATCTTTTGAAATTTATTCATTCAATTTATGAAAATATTTCTTGGGCTGAAGAAAAAAAAAGAAAAGATTTATTTCTTCGTATGTTATTAACATTCCGATGAATTTCATTTTTTCGAAAAGTGAAAGTGTGATAGATAACATCTCTATTTTTGGAATTTGAAAAGTGTTTTAAATCGGAATAAGGCTTGGACAAATTTTTCCGCGTGATTTGTTTTTTTTTTATGATTGGAGTGAATAATTAATGACCAAAGGGAAAAGAATATTTCCGGGGAATTTTATGGGGAATAAATTTTTGGGTTTTTTTTATGAAATAATTCAGAAGTCTTATGAAATTTGTTCATCAAACTTATAAAAAAGATTTTTTGGATGAAAAAAATGATCTCATTTCTTCTGTGTATGTAAGCAATGGAGAGGTTATTTCTTATTATCCTGGAAAGAAAAAGGTGCAGTTTTCTAATAAAAAAACTGTGTCAATACATTTAGAAATTTTCTAAATCGAATTATGGTGTGGCAAATGAATTCGGAGGAATTCTTATATGAAAAGAGTAATTATCCTGGAAAGTAAAAGGTGTATTTTTCACATTTAAAACTAGGTCAATACATTCTCAAGTTTTCTAAATCGAATTATGGTGTGAAAAATTAATTTCGAGGGAATTCTTTATAAGATAAAAGCGATTAAATATTATGCAAGAAAAGAAAATTTCCAGGTGAAGAAAATTTCCGAAGTCATTTGTGTATTTTTTATGAAATAGTTCATTAATCTTTTGAAATTGGTTCACTTACGATATTTCTTTTTTTCTGTGTTTGAAGATGTTTATTTTCCCGGAAAGTGAAACGTGTGACAACTCCTGTATTTTTCAAATTGAAGCGATTTAGCAAGGAATTTCTAATTGTTCTTCTTCTCGAATTTGCGCTACAAAATCTCTTCCTCTAAAGGGGTCATGTTCACACCATTTCCCTTAACAAGGATAAAAAACGATATTCTGTTGGCGTTTTTATTTTCATTGCTGATGCTATCGTCGTTGTCGTCTTCCGGCTTTATGGCCTCACAATTTCGTCCATTTCCTTTTTGCAAATTGCACCAAAGCGCACAGAGGACAGGAGGAAATGTAAGTGGGCACAAAAAAAAAAGAGCACGGGGTTTTTCATTTCCGCCACGACTATGGATGTGAGGAAGCGGGTGATGGTGGGCGAGGAAAATATTTTATTTTTCCCTTTTTAACCGGAAGTTGGATGAGCAACTCAAAACTAACCAACACAACTGCTGTGGTCGAGACCACGAACGAGTTGGAGGGCTGAACAAGACACGTTTGAATTCATAAAGTGGAGAAGACTATGGGTAGTAGCTGTGGCTGTTGTAGTGTTGGATGGTGTCCTTAACTTTTACAAAAATTGTTATTCTTTACAAAATATACTTCATTAGGGGATTTTGGTTTAATTTTTTGTTTTCTTTTTTTTGATTCTTTTTTATAAAAAGTGCGTTGTTTGTTAAGAGCATTTGTTTCAGTGTTTTGTTTTTTTTTTGTTCTTTTCTTTACTTCCTCTGTGCATCCTGTTTTTATGTCTGGTTATCCTAGTTTAACAATTTCATTTCCAAAATACATTTTACTTTGTTTTGTTTTTCACATTTTATTTTGACTAAAATTTATGTTCTTGTTGTTGTAGTAGGTTAGTATTTGTTGTTGTAATTGATTTTCTTTTCCTTTGTGTGTGTGAGTGTTTGTCTTTATATTATTATTATTAAATTATTGTTGTTTATAGCTGGGGTATTTGTTGTTGTTGGTTTTTGTTGTTGATTGGTTGTTGTTGTAATTAATGATGGGATGGTGGTGGAGAATCGGTTGTTGTTTTTTTTTTAATTTTACTTTTTTTTTATTTGTTGTTGTATTTTATTTTTTAAATATTGTTCGTACTCCCTCAAAATTAACACGGATAAATTCCTATAAAAATTAAATTAAGGCATAGTTAAGAGTTAAAAATATTTTAAGTAGTAGAGTCAAGTTTTAAAATTTACATTTAAGTATTTTGTGTGTTTGGTTCTATATTATAGTTTATTCAAATATGGCTCAATCATCATATGTATGTTACGAGTAGTGTAGGATGCTGTCGGTGTAGGTGTGGCTGGGTATAGTTATAGGTGTATGTAGTGGTGTTCAAAGTTTTGTTTTTAGGTCTTTTGATTTTTTTCTTCTAATATCAAAAGATAATTCAAATTTATTTTGTGTTTTCGTTTTTTTGTTTGTTGTATCTTCTTTAAAATAATTTAAAACTAAAGCAAGAGAAACTTAAAAATTATTTTAAAAATTAAAATTATTGTCTTGTGTGTTTTCGGTTTTGTGAAGTTCTGTTTTAAGCAAAACCTCCAAGTTCAACAAAAAATTAAAACTAAAGAAGACCGTCCGTCGTAGTCATCATCAGCGACTTTTCTAAGATGGCCTCACACAAAATAATTACAAAATAATCATTTTCATTTTTTTTTGCTTTTAAAGACTAAAAAAAGTTTTTTTTATGAATTGCTTTTCAAAAATTTTCACTAAGTTTCATATCATAAGTTGTTATTTAAGTTTATAACAACGCTGTTGTTGTGGTGTGTTGGTGATGGTATAGTTGTTGTTGATGGTGATGGCTGTTGTTGTTGTGGTGGTGGTGTTGGCATTGGTGATTGTTTAAAGTTGCGTGCCATTGGCATTTCCATAAGCCAGGAGGGTTTGCTCAACAGCTGTGAGATGATGTTATGATCGTGTCATTGGAAGTTTTAGATTTTTGTTGTTGTTGGTGGCGTTGTCGTCAGTTCGTATTAAACGAACACAAAATGAAAAGCAAAAAAGAAAAAGAAAACGAAAGAAAATAAATTAATATATATAAATTATATTGGGAAGAAGAAAAAGCTTAAAAGTATACATATTCAAATTATTTAAAAAAACAAACACAACAAAAGGAACAAATAAAAATGGGGCATTTTTTTGGCCATATGGCGAGAGATTAGCTTTAATTTGAGTACACACCCATATGTTCATATTTACTATTTGGGCTTGTTTTTGCCATACGGGCCGATTTACGGACCACTAAGGGTCAGCAATCTTTCCCGCAATCTTGTAGGTTCGCAATCTTGTACAAGATTGGTTCGCAATCTTGTACAAGATTGGTTCGCAATCTTGTAACAATTTCCGTACAAATGTACAAACGAAGGCATATTTGTATTTGTTTTGATTTTCTTTTTTAATTTACGTATCCGTATGTCTACATTTACTACTTTTCGCATGTTTTGACGATAAGATCCTATTTTTTGGGCCATGTATCATGTATCAATCTTGAAAATGTATCCATATTTGGCTTTATAGACAGATTTGCTTCAAACTGAGTACCAGTACATCTGTATTTACTATTTGTTGCTTCCACAGTAAAATTTCCATTTATATGAGTGCTCGTACCCAAGGGGCCGGATCATAAAAATATTTTTTTTTGGAGAATTTGGGAAAAGTGTCTTAATATCGCACTGACTAACGTAGAATATAGCAAAATGCATTCGAGTCCTATGAAACTTTGCATTTTTTTTAGATTTCTGTAAGAATGGTACTGATTCTCACTTATAGAAATTTTACCTGCTTCATGTACAGGGTGTCCTTCGGGAAGGTATACTACTTAGTTTTGCCGCCATTTTGGTAAACATTTGTCTTGACAGTTCATATTTGACAGTCGTGAAGTAGAGACGTGGCAAATTTATTATGGAAAAATATTCGATAAATCATTAAACATTTTATCAAAATCAATCATCGATTACTGTGACGATCAGAAAATTACGTAACATTTTGGGAGAAACAACGAGCCAACAAAACGCACTATTTATCGTGTAGTGAATAATTTCGAAGAAATAATGTCTGTAGCTGATAGGCCCAATCATGGACCATAACGTACTGCAAGATCGGCTGAAAACATTACTGCTGCTCAAGAAAGAGTTCAAAACAATCCATCAACCTCAATTCGACGCCGTGCTGAATGTAATGAAAAATGAGCTCAAAAGGCCTCGCACATTTGTGAGGCCAACAGAGGCGGACATTTATCTGATATTGTATTCCATACATAATTGCCGACATTAAATACAACATTTATCATTATAAGATCCATTCTCTTTCATATAATCAAAAATTATCAACAAACAAAGTAGTACACCTTTCCGACGGACACCCTGTATAACTTTAACTCAAATTTCAACTTTCTATCAGAAATTAGAATTTATCATTTTTTTTTGAAATTCAATAATTTTTTTTTTTAGACACATTTTTAAAGATTTCAACGGAAAAATGCAAAGTACGAGGGTTGCAACACACTAAGTGTTGCCTAGGCCTATGGCGTACTCAGAACGTTTTGACGTACGACCATCTTTTGTACGACCATGTGTTGTGTTTACAGTGTCTTGAAAAAATCAATTTGCCAATTGAAAAAATCAATTTACAACTTTCGACGTGGATTATCACGACAAGAGTGTATCGATGAACTTAAATCTTTGTATTACGATGAAGCACCATCCTATAGCACTGGGAAAAACTGGTTTAATGAATTCAATCGTGGCCGACGCTCGCTCAAAGACGAAGGTCGTGAAGTTCGTCCAAAAACGGCCGTTATGCCAGAGAACATTGATGCTGTGCGTGAACTGATAATGCAAGATCTTCATGTGACATACCTTGAACATTTCTTACATTCGATATTGCATGAACACCTGGCCGTAAAAAAGGTGCAAAGAAATTTTAAAAAAATATAATTGCGGTGCTTTAAAAGACGTTTTTAAGATCTTCACAGGTGACGAATCATAGATCTATGCGCATGAGCCCGAAACAAAACAGCAATCGAACTTGTATGTCTTCGAAGACGAGCCAAATCCAACGAAAGTTGTTCGTGGAAGAATCACTTCGAAGTAAATGGTCGCCTGTTTCTTCGGCAAAACTGGTCGTGTGGCGACTGTTCCGCTTGGGCAACGTAGGAGGTCAATTCTGAGTGGTACACCACAATTTGTTTGCCTGAAGTCTTCGGAGAAATTCGAAAAACGAACAAGAGAAGACGAGTCATTGTGCACCATGACAATGCGAGCTCTCACTCATCAGCTCAAACCAGCGCCTTTTTGACAGGCCAAAACCTCGAATTAATGGGTCATCCACCGTACAGTCCTGACTTGGCACCCAATGACTTCTTTTTATTCCCGCACATCGAGAAACAAATGCGTGGTCAACGATTTTCGTCGCCAGAAGATGCTGTTAAAGCGTCAAAAACCATTTTTGGTGGTGTCTGAATCGGAATGCAAAAAGTGCTTCGACAATTGGTTTGAGAGCATGCAAAAGTGTATAAATCATATCATGCTGGAGAATACATTGAAAAACAATACAACCACTTTTGATGATAAATATTCGCATTTTCATTATAAGGCCAGAAATATATATAGCAGCCCTCGTATGGATAAATAAGACCATATCGGTTCACGATTTGGTATGTTATATATGATTTTATATAGCCTCCTCCACCCTTCGGTGGAGGGGATAAAAACCATGAAATAACATTCAAAATGAATATTCGCATATGACCCAAAATAGAGCCTCCTTCAGCAGGAAAAGCATCTATTCTTTTGCAAAATATTCCAACTACATTTATTCTAACGAAATGTTTTACGAGAAACAAAAAAGCGCACACAAAGGAAACGGAAATGTGTGCTTTCCACATTTATGGGGACGGCGTAGTCCACCGCTGGCGAAAAGAACAAAGAGCTGCCAGCCAAATGCTATGGAAACATGAAATTTATCCGTTGCAGTGGCCGTTGTAGTTTCAGTTTTAATGAGAATAAAATAGATGTAATAAAAGCGAACGAAACACGAATGAAAACTGAAATAAAACAAAACAAAAACTATTCTAAATACGAAATTAAGAAAAAGTACGAAGTGTATAAAAATAAATTTAAATTAGCACACTTACACACACGAGTAGGACAAGAAGCTGTGTGAATGTATGCGTTTGTGTATCCAAGTACAGTGGGGGCCAAGAAAAAACAGAAATAACGTTTGAATTACTTACAAGAAAAAACTCGATGATTTTATATTTAAATCCTGATAAAATCTTGATTTAGGGATGTGAAATAATCGAATAAAATTGTTCTGAAGCGGTGGTAAAT
This sequence comes from Hydrotaea diabolus, assembly GCA_963513945.1. Lineage (NCBI taxonomy): Eukaryota > Metazoa > Arthropoda > Insecta > Diptera > Muscidae > Hydrotaea > Hydrotaea diabolus. Next base: position 109,899,520 of record OY740719.1, on the reverse strand, counting down.
TGGATTTATTTGATACATATCTAAGAAATACTCGTTTAAAATCTCAAATCGATTTTTCGTATTTCGTTGTAGAAAAGTTTAAAGAGTATATTCTTTTGGCCTTTTGTCACTCCAACCACACAAAGATAAGTATCAGGTGATCAATCTAGAGGCATTTTTTTTCCAATTTTCACAGATTACGCGTGAGTTGTGTTTTACATAATTTTTTTCTTCTCAATATTGTTTGCCATTTCATCATGGAAAGACTTACACCAACAAAACCACAGTTTTTTTTTTGCTTCCTGATATTAAATCCCGTAATTTTGACGACATTTGGTTTCATCAGGACTGTGCCACTTGTCATACAGCTGCTCAAACAATGGATCTATTGAGAGGTCATTTCGAAGAGCAGCTTATTTCGCGTTTTGGACCGGTGAGCTGGTCGCCTAGATCGATAAGCTGGTCGCCTAGATCGTGTGGTATCACACCTTTAGGCTATTTTCTTTGGCGCTATGTAAAGTTCATAGACTATGACAAACCAGCTTCGATTCAGGTTTTAGAAGCGTGCCATTGACGCCATACTGGTCGAAATGCTAAACCGAGTCATCCATAATTGGACCCCCAGATTGGACACCCTGAGGCCTAGTTGCGGCCAACATTTGAAGGAAATTATATTCAAAAAAATAAATGACATAAAATGTCCTTTCGAATGAACAATAGAGGTTCCACACTTGATTTGAATTTTTGTATTTTTTTATTTAAAAAAAAATACCTCTTGATTGATCACCCGTTACGTAGGATGAAAACATAGATGCCGTAGTGACCAGCACCGAAGAAGACACCAAAAATGTTGATCGGTTTATTTTGCGGTTGGATTTTGGCCTACAACCGTATAAGGTTGTGCGGATGATAATTTAGATTTTAGCAAAAAGTAAAACTATGTCGGAGGATGTGCTTTTTTGGCTCTGCGATCCAATCCGCAAGTTCTTGACCGAGGAATACCAGGAGGTCCAAATCTATGTTTCTTCTAAAAACCCAAATGGTATTGCCTGTAGCCCTTCAAGTCACGAATTTCGAATGATACGATAATCGACCAATAATTAACTCGGGTAAAACTGGACCATATCAGTCCAGGTTTAAAATAAGCTCCTTTGTTATATCTAATCGTGCCCTAATGAAATTGGATCACATTGATCCATGTTTTCGAATAGACCCATGTGTTAGTTTTTATATAGGTTCCACCCGAGTTGAGGTTGTGCCGCTCTAAAGTCACAAATGAAAACCGTTTGTGCTTAAATTAAACATACTGCGACTAAAATCCATTTCTAAATTCATAAGCTCGGCAATATGGGTCCAACGTTTTAAATAGCTCCCATACAAATAATGACTCCGAAAACCGGGGTTTTCAGAAAATTGTCATTTCGGGTTATTTTCAAAGCCGTGATTTGCGAAAACCAACAGTCGGGTTTTTTACAGAACAAAACCGGCATTAACCGACATTTCGGTTTCAGCCTTTTGCTAAGAGTGGAAAATATTTTCCAAATTAGAAGTGAAGTAATTGCCCTTGAACAGTCTCTAAATTTTCCCAGATGTTAAATAAAGGGTGTTTTTTAAAAGACGTGTGGTTTTTAATTTGGGCACACTTTTTCCGGAGTTGGTCTTTTTGACAGCTGTCACTTGATTTATGCTGTTTGGTTTGCTATTTCTTAATGAATAGACATACTCCAGAAAAACGTTTGCATATCGTGGTGAATGGGCCCAAAACGAGATGGCCACCGATCCTGATTTTACAAGGAAATTTTTTGTTCAGCGTCATTAACCAAAATTGTCGCATTAGGAGTAATGCAAATCCAAAAACCATTGTTGAGACGAAGTTACATATTCAAAAAGTCACTGCTTCCTGTTCTTTATGGGCAGGGGCAATCATTGATCCATATTTGTTCAAAAATGAAGCCGGCCTTAATGTTACAGTCAATGGGGAACGCAATAGAGCTATGCTTAATGACTTTTACGTGCCTGAATTGGAGGATGTTGATGTAGACGACCTTTGGTTCTAACAAGACGGTGTTACATGCCATACAGCCAAAGAAACAATCAATTTTTTAAGAAAATTTTTGGTGAGCGCATTATCTCTCGTTGTGGGCCTGTGGCCTAACCTCCAAGATCGTGCGATTTAATACCGCTGGACTATTTTTGTGGGGTTTGTGAAGTCGCTTATCTACGCATATAAGCCCGCACATTGACAAAATGCTTCAAAAATTGGTCAAAACACGAATAAATTCCAGCCAGCCGTCACTTGCCCGAAATCATTTTTAAAACATAATGGCAAACCCTTATCTTTAAGCTAAATTCTTGGCCATAACATTAAATTATATGCGTTTTATTTCTTCTTGAAAACATACGTCTGAAAAAACACCCTATATAAATTCATTTTTAAATTTTTGTGAAAATTAAATTATTATTGGTACCCATATGTCTATGTTAACATGGGTCAGATTTTTGAACATAGGATCCGTTATCAAAGTTAGCGCCAAACTACAACAATAATAATACGAGTATATTGAGCTTTATGGAAACTTCTTATAGATATTTAAAAGCTATTCGAGTATTGCCATGTATATGGGAAACCATATTTTTGGGCCGCCAGACAATTTGTACGGGGACAGAATCAAAAACAAGCCTCTATGACTCACACCATACCAAACTTGATTGAGATTGGAATTAAAAATGAATGTCCTACAGTGATTGCATGTTACATAGGTAGAAATCGTTGGACTTGGGCTATATCAAAACGTGGACCAGTCTGAGCTGATTACAGATCGATCGTGATGAACTGTTTCAAATTTCAACAATATTGGATGTTCTTTGTACTTTCTAGAGCTAAAGACATAAAATCGGTTGTGTGGAATCTATATCCTAATTTTAACAGATTTGCATAAAAGTCAACAGCCGGTTTCCAAAAAATTCTTCCAAGCGTCATACAAATCGGACAACAATTGCGACCTATAGTTTGAAAACAAGCTTTAGATATACAGCAGACGCACGGAGGGACGGATAGTCAGATTTCATTCAATCAAATCTATTGGTGATTCTGAGTCGATCGGCACACTTAAAGGTGGGTCTAGCTTTTTTTGATAGTTACACATTCCGTACTTGAAAATTATAATTTGCATTGCTTTTACATACAACAACCAAAAACCGAGACCGAATAAACCCGACATGTCGACTTAAAGCTATTTTTAAGAAACCGACTTTCAGGTTTGGACTTAAAACCGTAATTAAGGTTTTCGGTTTCAGACACTGTAGTCCTGGAAAACATTTAAACATTTTACAGGAAACATTTAAAATTCGCTCTAGCTCAAAATAAGTATTGAGCCTGCAGAGTAGTCTTTATCTATTCCTGGCGATATTCGACCATATTCGTCTTTGTTTTTAAATAGCCTCAACGAAATAGTCCCTCCCGCTCCCGAAGCTACATATTAAGTGCGATCTGGCTCAAACTCCAGGCAGAGGCACGGAATCTTTTGAATAACAGAGTAAGGTAAAGGGTGTCCGTCGGGAAGGTATACTACTTTGTTTGTATATAATTTTTGGTTAAGTGAAAAAGAATGGATCTTATATTGATAAATGTTTTATTTAATGTCGGCAATTATGTATGAAATACAATATCAGATAAATTTTCGCCTCTGTTAGCCTCACAAATGCGAGTCCTTTTGAGCACATTTTTCATTACATTCAGTGCGGCGTCGAATTGAGGTTGATGGATTATTTTGAACACTTTCTTCAAACAGCAGTAAAGTTTTCAGCCGATCTTGCAGTATGTTGTGGTTCATGCTTGGGAATATCAGCTACATATCCTCTTTCTTCGAACTCATTCACTACACGATAAATAGTGCGTTTTGTTGGCACGTTGTTTCGCCCAAAAATTTCACGTAACTTTCTCATCGTCACGGTAATAGATGATTGATTTTGATAAAATGTTTTAACGATAAAAACTTGTTGGTTTATCCAATATTTGTCCAAAATAAATTTGCCACGTCTCTACTTCACGACTGCCAAATATGAACTGTCAAGACTAATGTTTACCTAAATGGCGGAAAAACAAAGTATACCTTCCCGGCGGACACCCTGTATAACATCTCATTTTCATTACACCATACACAGTTCTCAGTTACTCTTGTTCCCTAAAAGAATGTTGGGGCAGTCAAGCACCTTAACTAAAGTTGTCTTTAGTCAATAAAAATAACTCTGTATGTGAAACAATATCTAAATTTGCACATATTTGGAATTATTGACTTTACTAATATCTCTGGATGGTAAGTAAGACAACACTGGGTTACTGAGATTTTAAAAAGAATTCAGGCTCGACCGATTTCACTATACCATAGCAGAAATATCGACGACGAGACAATGAATAAGAGTTTCAAAAAACGCAAGTCTCAATTTACTTTATGGCATTAAGGAACTCCCTCATACCTGAACTTTTTAAGTGATTCAACTATTTGGTATTTTTTTGACCGCCACTGTATGTACTTAAGGTATATGTAAACGATTGTGTATTCAAGTATAAGTATGTATATGTAAGTTTATTGTACCGTATATGATTTTGTGTTTGTGTTTATGTTTATGGATGTTCGTGTAAATTTCGGATGCTGTTACAAAATACAGATAAATTTTAATTACCTTGATAATTTTGGGGCCAAATGGTGGGTACATTCTGTGAGAATAGAAAAGAGAAAAAAAAACAAAAATGAGTACATATGTGCAAAAACAAAGACCTACAGGCGTACATACAACGTCTGCCTGTATGTATGCCGGTAGGGTATTTTAGGCCTTAGATAGTAATACAAAGAATACTAAAATAGGAACCAAAATTGCACTCAAGAGTGCACACCAACAGGCTTCGTCCAAGTCTAATGGAACCAACACATCAGCGAAGTGCTGAAGGTTAAGGATGGATGGCTGGGATGGCCACTTGCCACACCCTATGCACAAAATCTGAAACCAAAATCGACAAACAATAGACCCAACTGGGGAAACTCACCATTGGCACACTGTAGTATTGATAGAATGGTTGATATTGCATTGAAGGTGGGTAGAGAGTTGGCACACCAGCAGCTGCAGCGGCGGCTAAACGAAACAGACACAGCACGTATGAACGAATGCATGGATGAAGAATGAGTGGATAATGGATAAAGGGGTAGAAAAGGAATGGATTAGTTTCAAAGGATCTCCAAATAACTGTACGAGATAGTCCTTACCTGGTGGATAAACAGCGGCGGCAAATTGATCAATGGGCATATTGCTAATGGGGGCTGGAGGCGTGGTTGTGTAATAGACAGCACCATTTGTGGCCACAATAGACTGAAAGGTATAAAAGAAATCAAATACAAAATTAAATTATGCAGCTTAGAATATTAAAGATCATTTAGATATAGTAAGGCTTAAACTTCAGGTTAGATGACTTTGGAAATGCGTACACAAAAAAACACAGATTCGTTGCCACAACCGAATTTTGTTGCCAACTGAATAATTGTGGTTGCATGTAAGGCTGTTGTTTAAAGGTACAGTTTTCCCATTACAATTAACACAAATTTTCACATTGTTTCGATTGAGCCCAAATTGGTTTGCTATCTGGCATTTCCACTTAGCACTTGGCGCCAGCTGGCATTTCCATTGGCAAGTTTGACATTTTTTAGCATAAACGTACTCAGAACGTTTTGACGTACGCAATTTGGCAAAAAATGGAATTAACTCGTGAACATTTTCGTGCAATCATTTTTCACAACTTTAGACGTGAATTATCACGACAAGAGTGCATCGATGAACTTAAATATTTATATGGTGATGAAGCACCATCCTATAGCACTGGGAAAACTGGTTTAATGAATTCAATTGTGGCCGACGCTCAAAGACGAAGGTCGTCCAAAAACGGCCGTTGTGCCAGAGTCATGTGATATACCGTGAAACTGAGGCATCCTTGGGCACCACCAGCATACATTCGAAATTGCATGAACATCTGGGCGTTAAAGAGGTTTGTTCTCGTTGGATCCCGCACAATTTGACAATCGCTCAAAAAAGGCTCGTATCGATTGGTGCCGAGAAATTTTGAAAAAATACGATCGCGGTGCTTCAAAAGACGTTTATAAGGTCGTCATAGGTGACGAATCATGGATCTATGCGTATGAGCCCGAAAAAAATAGCAATCGACCGTGTGGGTCTTCGAATACGAGCCAAATCCAACGAAAGTTGTTCGTGGAAGAAGCACTTCGAAGCAAACGGTCGCCTGTTTCTTCGGCAAAACTGGTCATGTGGCGACTGTTCCGCTTGGGCAACTTAGGACGGTCAATTGTGAGTGGTACACCACAATTTATTTGCCAGAAGTCTCCGGAGAAATTCGAAAAACGAACAAGAGAAGACGAATCATTGTCACCATGACAATGCGAGCTCTCACACGTCGGCTTGAATCAGCGCTTTTTTGACCGGCCAAAACGTCAAATTGATGGGTCATCCGTCGTACAGCCCTGACTTGGCACCCAATGACTTCTTTTTATTCCCGCACATCAAGAAAAAGTGGGTGGTCAACGATCTCCGTCGCCAGAAGATACTGTTGAAGCGTTCAAAAACCATGTTTTGGAGGTGTCTCAATCGGTGTGGAAAAAGTGCTTCCACAATTGGTTTGAGCGCATGCAAAAGTGTATAAATCATGCTCAAGAAAACTTTGAAATACAACAAAACCATTTTTGATGATAAGCATTCGCATTTTCGATATTAGGCCAGAAATATATATAGCAGCCCTCGTATAGGTAAAATTCTATAGAAATTTTGAATTTTCGTTACAAAAAATACATTGAGCTCCTACATTTTCTGGACTCTTTATAAAGCAGTTAGAGGTCCCTTTATTAAAAAACGAAAAACGCGGTTTACGTAAATATTTCCTAAAATTGGTTATCATCAACCCCAAATCAACTAGAGTTGACTATCAAATCTTCTGACGCAGATTTTTTTTTTAAAATTTTGTTGCTAAGTGTAATTTGTATTTCTCCCTTCTCAATAGCGGTTACACGTTGGAGAATATACATACACGCAGAGAACAAACATGGTTTTTGACAATAGTATAATTGCTGCAATATTAACATTGTTCAAATGTAACAATAGTATTATTACCAATTTTAAAAATGAAAATATGGTTAAAGCAACAATATAAATATGGTTAGTGCGACAAAAGTATTGTGTTTTGCGTTTTATGTTAACAATGATATGATAACGGCAATCATACTGTATGATTGTAATTTTTCTTCATTTAAATATGCTTTTTAGAACAAATGTTATTGGTACGGATCTAATGCAATAACAGTACTTTTTTTTATCGAAATTAAAAGTTTTTAAACAAGCTGTTTTGGCTTTTTTTATCTGAAATAAGTTTAATAAAAACGCTTACGTTTATTTAATATTATTTTTTCTACTGTGAAATTAATCACTCCTAATATTTTGAATTTAATGTTTTTTTTGAATAATTTTCATAATTCAAATCTATTGTTGACAACTTAAACCAATAAATAATATTGGGGATCAAATCTTTTGTCGACAACTCAAACAAATTCTTTTAAATAATATTGGGGAACATAGTTTAATTGTGTCTGACCATACTATGGTTGTTGGGATCATAACATGGTTGCGTGTGAATCATACTATGGTTGTGAGGACCATACTATGGTTGTGAGGACCATACTATGGTTGTATATGAAACATACTATGGTTGTGAGGATGCGTGTGAATCATACTATGGTTGTGAGGACCATACTATGGTTGTATATGAAACATACTATGGTTGTGAGGATCATACGATGGTTGTGGAAACCATAGTATGGTTAAGTGTGAATCATACTATGGTTGTGGGGATCATATTATGGTTACGTGTGAATCATACTATTGTTGTGAGGATCATAGTATGGTTGTATTTGAATCATACTATTGTTGTGAGGACCATAATATTGTTGTAGCACAACCATATACCCAACAATTAGACCGCCCGAAAATGCAAAAGTGTTTTTTTCTTCGCTCCCCAGGATTTTTCTGGTAGGTAGGGTATAAAAAATAAGCTCCATTAAAAAATTTGACCTTGTTAGTTGATACTGTCCACCCGGTTTTGATTTTACGTCCTAAAATGGACCCTAAAGTGGTATACAAAGTAATCGACCTATAACTTTGAAAATAACAGGTTTAGGAGATCGGTTATGTATACCATATTTATAGAGAATCATATAATACACCTTTTTGTAGTAGATTTCATCGATGTCCGTTTGACCATTTAAGCAGAGGTGGGCAATTTTTATGAAAATTTGTGAAATTGAATTTTTAAAACATCCATAACTTTTTTGTGAATGCAGATATTTTTATATGCAAACTGTCAATTGATAGAGTATTAAATGAAGTTTAAATTGTATAAAAATGTTACATTATTTTCTGCCCTTAAATAGGCAAGAAATTGCAAAAAAAATTAATGAGTAAAAAAAATATAAAAATTTTATTAAAAACAGCGCATATTTATTTGAAGTTATTTATTACCAAATACATAGAAAAGAAAAAACACACTCTACTACATGGCGTTACAAACTAATTGACAAACTTAGTATACCCTCTACGAAAAGTATACCTGAAAGTTGCAACTGTGTTGTCAGAAAAAAACATCTGTTTTTGTTTATTAATTCAAAAAAATTAAGAGACATAAAATAAAATTAATTAAGTTTTGTTTTGTTAAGGTAATTAACGAACATAGATTTAGAGAAACTTTCTGATGGCAATGCTTCAAAATGTTCCTCCATTGTTTGCATAAGTAATTGCTTCTGATCTTCTTGGTGTGTTAAAATTGCGTTAAATCGTGTAATTAAAGCTATTCCACGCTCAGCAATATCGTTTACTACAAGTAAACTTTTGACAATTTTGCTAGCAGCAACATAATCTTCGCTTTCACTCCATGTGACTGGATCGTCTTTTAAAAAGCTTTTATTAACTCCAGTGATATCTTGGTTTAATATAGTTTCAAAAAATAAATAAGTGTTATTACTAACGAAGTCACATAATTCAGCACTCATGATCTCGTTGACTGGCAAGTTAATCCGTTTTGGATTTTCTGGATGACCCTATTTATTAAAGTTCAGTATCATTCTTCTTTTTATATTGATTTCAACTTCGTCGTCAAATAACGCAAGCGCGATGTTTGCTTCACTTAAATATCAAAGATGGTTTCGAAACTTATTTTGTACTGCAGTTGCCACTATATCATCTATGGATTTATATCTCTCGAGATCTTTCAAAAGTTGCAAATCATTGGCTGGTGCTTTTTGTGCCAATTGACATAGAAACCAATTTTTTATATAGATTGAAACTACGAAAACATTGAATCGCAGAATATTTTTCAAAAGTTGTGCTGAAATTAATTTAAATATTTTTAAATTTATTAATTTTTAACACATTTAAGATTTTTTTAAATAGATGACAAATTAAATAGAAATAAAAATTATACTTACTTGATAATTCAAACTGATTTCTAAACAGGAAAATTTTAAGGGGATATAAAATTTTTGCCATCCATCTGGCATGACTGAAAGCACCTGGTTTCGCAATTTTATAGCCAGGAATTTCTTCTCCAAGGAACAGCAAACTTAGTTTAAGCAGTTCGATGAAATCATGTCTGTCGTTCTTGACAACTGCAGTACAAAATAAGTTTCGAAACCATCTTTGGTATTTAAGTGAAGCAAACATCGCGCTTGCGTTATTTGACGACGAAGTTGAAATCAATATAAAAAGAAGACTGATACTGAACTTTAATAAATAGGGTCATCCAGAAAATCCAAAACGGATTAACTTGCCAGTCAACGAGATCATGAGTGCTGAATTATGTGACTTCGTTAGTAATAACACTTATTTATTTTTTGAAACTATATTAAACCAAGATATCACTGGAGTTAATAAAAGCTTTTTAAAAGACGATCCAGTCACATGGAGTGAAAGCGAAGATTATGTTGCTGCTAGCAAAATTGTCAAAAGTTTACTTGTAGTAAACGATATTGCTGAGCGTGGAATAGCTTTAATTACACGATTTAACGCAATTTTAACACACCAAGAAGATCAGAAGCAATTACTTATGCAAACAATGGAGGAACATTTTGAAGCATTGCCATCAGAAAGTTTCTCTAAATCTATGTTCGTTAATTACCTTAACAAAACAAAACTTAATTAATTTTATTTTATGTCTCTTAATTTTTTTGAATTAATAAACAAAAACAGATGTTTTTTTCTGACAACACAGTTGCAACTTTCAGGTATACTTTTCGTAGAGGGTATACTAAGTTTGTCAATTAGTTTGTAACGCCATGTAGTAGAGTGTGTTTTTTCTTTTCTATGTATTTGGTAATAAATAACTTCAAATAAATATGCGCTGTTTTTAATAAAATTTTTATATTTTTTTTACTCATTAATTTTTTTTGCAATTTCTTGCCTATTTAAGGGCAGAAAATAATGTAACATTTTTATACAATTTAAACTTCATTTAATACTCTATCAATTGACAGTTTGCATATAAAAATATCTGCATTCACAAAAAAGTTATGGATGTTTTAAAAATTCAATTTCACAAATTTTCATAAAAATTGCCCACCTCTGCTTAAATGGTCAAACGGACATCGATGAAATCTACTACAAAAAGGTGTATTATATGATTCTCTATAAATATGGTATACATAACCGGTCTCCTAAACCTGTTATTTTCAAAGTTATAGGTCGATTACTTTGTATACCACTTTAGGGTCCATTTTAGGACGTAAAATCAAAACCGGGTGGACAGTATCAACTAACAAGGTCAAATTTTTTAATGGAGCATATTTTTTATACCCTACCTACCAGAAAAATCCTGGGGAGCGAAGAAAAAAACACTTTTGCATTTTTCATATATATTTCGGGCGGTCTACCAACAATAGTATTATCCTCTTCGAATATTGTCATCACAACCATACTTTTTTCTGCGTGTATGTACAAGGCGACACAAAAGAAATGTCATTATGTAAATTGACTACCAATTAAAAAAAATTGGTTTACAAAACGATTATTTAAAGAAATAAAATTTGACCCTTCAGTAGGACATAACTTTTGCGTCACCTTGTAAAAGATTCGACCTGGCGTTTTTTACTTGTTGTGGTTCGGACGATTTTTTCTCACTCAGTCCCAATAATATTGAAGTTCAAGTTTTAATGAATCACTTGACACCCCGTACCCAAACGATTTTTGACAAGACAGTAATATTATAAAAAATATTCAAATTTCAAACTCACCTGTTTCTTGATGGCCGGCGCTATATTCAATTTGCGATCCCTCAGTACAACGCATTCACCCTGCGTTCGTGTGGTTGGGTGGAGTGTGTAAATGTGCGTGTGATTACGATTCATTTCACAAGGAGCACGCCAAGGCAGAAGAAAGAAATAACAAAACAAAAAGCGAAAAAAAATTCAATTAAAACATTTGTTTATAGACACACATTCAGTTTCATTAAAAAATGGGTGCTTTTCTTTCAATATTCTTGGTAAGTATGAACCATAACTTGTAATAAAAAGAAAACGTAACTTCATTTTATGTATTAAAAAATAAACGCAACACAAATAAAATCATCATTTTTAATACTTTTGCCAAAAGGTTTCTGATTGTTTTTTAAGAAAATAAGAAAAAAACGAAATAAATGAAAACCTTAACAAAACGTTAAAACGGTAATGGTAACGGTAACGGTAACTTGTAATCCAAAAGAACGAACTGTAAAAAACGCTTTTATTTTCTTCAAATACTATATTATTGTTGCTGTTTTTAATATATATATATATTATTATTTGCGCTCTGATTCTAAAGGTGATTGGTAAGATTTATTAAAAAAAAAGAATTAACGAACGAATCAACAACGAACGAACGAGAATTGAAACTTTGCAACTTTTTTCTGATATTCGAAAAAGTAACGAGAACGAAACGGAACACAACATTTTCTGTACACATTTCAATTCAAGGCAGAGTTCATATACAAAACGTTTTCGCTTAAATAAAGATTGAATTAAAAATGTGGTTAAAGAAAAAAAACGAAATAAAACCAAAAGTTAAAAGAAACAGAAACAGAAACGTAACAGTATAAACAAAATTAGATTAGAAGTCAACTAAATTATTAATTAATCGATAATTAATTAATTGGTTAAAGAAAACAAAGAAAATAAAAATTCAGCAAAATTTCTACAATTTCGAGGAAGGACTAACTAAGACTACAGGGGACTTTGAGTGAATATCACCACTTGGATATATTTTCTAAAAGCCAGCCGAAATTAATAACAGCAAAATGCTAAGGTAATAAAAATTAGCGCTTCCTGTACAGGAAAATCTCAATCTATTCTAAATACTCGATTTGTACAAAATATTCTTACCCAAAACTAAAAATCTCCTAATTTACACACATTTCAAGTAAATAATCTTTATCAACTCTGATCGCTATAACATTTTCACCTTATGTTGCGTTCGGTCTGAAAATATTTGCATGGTTTAAGAGTATTAGTTTATAGTTGGACTAGGGGTCTGGCACCGTCTATACAACTCTGAACTAAGAAATTTCATATTTATTGAACTATTGGAGATAGGACAATAATACTGGCTAAAATGATGTTGAATTTTTAAGCGGTCTTGTCTTGTTGAAAAAAGTCGTTGTGATTGTTGAAGACCATACTATTGTTGAAAAGGGCGTGTCACTGCCCATTTAACTTTGAACTGTAAAAGATCACACACTGGTGAAATAGTGGACAGTGCCACGCTTATAATGGGGTCATACAAGTATGGGTCGAAGACAGTGTTGCCACTGACAAAGTTATTTTCCTACCAATTTTTTTAAGAATCCTACCAAACTCAATTAAAACCTACCAAAAATTGTGAAGCCATTTAACAAATTTAACAGGGTGTAACGGAAAGTGATAAGCTAGCTTCATGGCAAATGTTTGTAACCGAATGATCAGCTAATTTGATTAAACGATGTTTATCAGGCCGCCCGTCTACGGCCCTTTAAGATTCTAATTAAACTACAGGTCAAAATTGTCGTCCGCCTTATATTAAAAATGGCAGAAGTAAGTTTTTTGCACAGCCGCTATAAAAATTTAACAAAATCGGTTTACATTTAGCTCCCAAACATATGTTCAATCGATTTAAGGTATTTTGCCAACGATCGATCAGTAACCCTCTCAGATGATAATGGGTCATAACGGTTGACTGCTATAGAACACCTATACATAAATTCTTTTTTCGATTAAATTTGGTTTAGTATTTTACGATAGACCAACAACCAGTCCTAGAATAAGTTAACGCAAATAGGCCCAAATTCGAGTCCTTTTAAACATGTGAAATATGGATAGCAAAATACATGACGGAAAAACCTACCGAATTTGGTAGGAAAAGCCCAAAACGGCAACACTGGTCGGAGTAATAGACCATGATTTATAACATTCTAAAAGTATTATTATGACTTGAACAGTTGCAATTAAAAGTATGCAATTCTTGATTCGAAAATGATTATGGTTAGACAAAGGTGCGTGGCACTTCAAAATTCTAATGCTTCCTTGTGACGCGATTAGGAGTTAATCGACTGTGGTACCATTGGCCGCAATACACGTTGGAGGGTATAAAAACCTATTTAACTTATTTGTTATCAGAAAAATGTTCCCTTTATAAGGTAGCAATACGATGGCTTATACTTATATCTTATCACTTTAAATATTCATATTGGCAGGGATTGATTGATGAACCCAAAGGAATTAACACCGCTCACATCACACTCCGCACAATGTCATCTACTTTAGCCTTAAACCTAACGCTATCTACATCTCAATTGAGAAGTTTAATTTATCAGCAATAGTATCATAACAGGTGACTTGTAAGATCGCCTGAATTGTCAAAGAACTTATAAAATGTTTTTTTAAAATATCACCTGATTGGCAGGGATGATTGATTGATAAAACAAAACGGATTAAGACCGCTGACACCACACTCAGCACAACGTCATCAACTTCAGCCTAATACCTAACGCCCTCTACATCTCAGTTAAGAAGTTTAATTTATCAGCATTAGAATCATAACTAATCCTAAATTGTATAAGAGCTTATTAAATGTTTTCATAAATATCACCTGAACAAATATTAGATTTTTTAAAAAAATGGTTTGGTTATAAACGGACACCCCTGCACGTAATTTTTTCATGGGTTACAGGGGCACCCTAGTGTATGTTTTTTTCATGGGATACGGGGGTGTTATATAATCGAATTTCACCACGAAGCTGAATTGAGTTCATAGTATAGATTTCACAGTTCCGATGGGAATTTATTTGCATTATCTAGGTAAAAACATCAGACATGTATCAGAGTAGGTTTTATTAGGTTAGGATGAAGCGGCAGTCTATAAAAGCAGACTCACTATGACTAATTAGTCCATTGTGATACTACGACAACTAGCGAAAAGATTTCTAGTTTCTGTCATTAAACTATTTTGAGCGACATTCAAAACTTCAATGCTGGCGAATGGCGACATTAGTCGATACGCTGCAAAAGAACTTAATGTAGATCCCTGCCTATTCTCCAGAGCAGGGCACGTGTGGAGGAGGTGTTGTATGGAATCCTCTTCATCGTCATAGATTTTGTAGTAGTCGTTGGTCATTGAATGCCTTATAATGACAGATACAATCAGTAAAAAGTCAGGTCGTGATAATGTCAGATGTGTGCGAGAGCGTTTCAAATTCTGTCGGTCTGGATTGCACGCAATCTGTGACTGAAGCCCATCTATCATTGGTTTCTATTTTGCAGAATAAATTTGCAGGTGGCAAGGGGCATGCCACGATTTTAACTTCCCCTGGACGCCGCAAGGTAGTACTGAGTCTTGCTAGCTGTAAGTATGATGAACATGGAACTTCTAAGCCATCTCGTTAAGAGATTTGCAGCAGATTACAGCTGATGTTGAGTTCAGGATGACAGAATCCGGATAACAGAAACAAATTCCCGGTTCAATTAAAAAATTCAAATATTTAAACAAAAAATTAATTCAGAATACTGCGATAACAATTTCACGTAGTCCTATAAATATAAAGTTGTAAGTCGTTTTTTCAAAATATTTTCATTATGACCTGATGAAAAAATTGACAAATTTACAAAAGTAAAAGTATTTTTTCAAATTGCAGTCGGACAGACTTTTAGATACAAGAAGGGGTGACTGTATTTTCACTCAGCACCACGTTCTCATCATAAGAACCCAAGCAACGAATGTACTGCAACTATATTAGCGGCTATGCACTTAAGGGCAGGCAGTTTCACATTTAACGAGAACTGCGGCAATAGTTTTCCACGAAACACAATAAATGTCCCTCGCACTAGTACATACATACTAAAACACACACAATACAGTGCTTTTAGTACTTTATGATTTTCATGTTGCTTCTATTCATTAAATATCATTGCAATATCTGATAAATCGTTAGGCTTTTTTAAGAAATTTCTAATTGAGTGGTGATTAAATTCACATACTAATTTGTTGGTTGAAATTTAAGATTTGTGTTTTTTTACTGTGAAATCTAATGGCATACTAAAAGTCGAAGCTAGTATTTATGCTTATTGTGGAGAGAACATTAGTTCTCAGCCATTCAGCTTCTTTCTTCATAGATAAAAATCTCTGCTTGTTAGGCATTTCTGTTTGGTAGACACTACCTCTGCAATATCTCTTGCCCTAGGACCTTGGAAAGGTAGCCTCTGCAAAATATTCGGAAAGGACCTTAAAACTAACTTTATTGTTTAGCATTGAGCTGTCAGTGTAGAAATCGGATAACATCATTTTATCAGTTAGAAACTAAAGCTTCTCTCGGAGCTGCATTAAACAGTAAAAAGCCGCCACTGGTTATAAGAATTATATTGAGCACAGTTCACTTAGCTGAGAGAAGTTTCCCTATTGTTCCTTCATAAGATGTTGAGGAAAAAAATCAAAGTAAGGTGGAGGAGAAGAGCAAATGGTCGTATCGAGTATGGAATGGTCTAAAGGAAATGTTTGAAAATCTACGAAATGTGGTTTAAATACAAATGGATGAACGCCTGCAAGACGTAATTAAGGAAACTCGAGAGTTCGATTTGAGGGACAAATTCGCCTAAGGGCCTGTAGAACACAATGATGCACAAGGGATCAAATTTTTGGTTGAAGCGGAAAGGTCTTCTAGATGACCTGAGATAATATACTTCTTAAGTGCAAATATGAAAACACACGGGCGGAACAGAGGGAAAAGCTTGTAAAGGGTAGAACAAAATGGTAAACAAAGGTTCACTATAAAATTTGATTAGGGATAAAAATGACAGAGACAGATGGAAAGAGGATACATAAAAGGGACGGAAAAACACGTACAAAAAGAAAGGGCATATGAAAATGATGAAGGATGCATACCAGAGCTAATTGTAGGCCGAAAGAAGAAAACTAAATAGAGTTCAGTAAAACGTAAAAGTTACGAATGAATAGAAGACTAAATTATGTACTGAAAGCGGAAAGAAAGCATGAACAAAAGGACACGTTTACCAAAGGCTAAATAAAAAGTTGGACTTTTGGTTCCAGGAACATTGGCACGCGGATATTACGAAAACAAATTTAAAAGTGAACCGTGTAAAATTTTAGATACACAGACTGTTAAAGGAAGAAGCTTTGCACAACCACCAAATGGAATTTATATTGTCATTAAATGATATTAGCAGAATTTAAACCAGTACTCGTGCATAGTTTCGCTAGAGTCTATCAAAAGACCCACGAATCGTACACTACGTCCGCGTTATGGTCAACATAATCCTACATATCCTACATCCGAGGGACTTTTTTGCCCTATTGAAATACCCTTAATTTCTGTACAGAGATTTGCTTTTTGAGTTCAACTTATAACTCTCCTCTTCCTCCTTTTCCGTCTCTACCTTCTTCTTGCCAAAGCATCTTATCAAAAACTGCTCTAAGTGGGTCCTTGTGTGCTGGCAAGTACTCGGCGAGAAACAAACAGGACGCTCTTCAAATGTCAGCATAGCAGAAAATTCTTTGTGACTTAAAAGCAGAAAAAAGAGCAGAAATGTTAACGCAAACCGCCGAGAGATACAAGTGGAGACGAGAAACTCTACAAATGGCAACTGGAAACGGAAGGCGAGCAAGTAATTAAACGAAATTACACAAATTACAATTAAAACACACTACAAAAAAAAAACAGAAAAAACACAAAAGAAAAAGGAACTACACTAGGAGAAAACTAACGAAGTCAACATGAAAAAGGAAACTACGTACAACCTTTCGAAAAAACCGGAAAAAAATACTAAGAAACTTTGAAGGAGAAGGAAGAAAAACACGACACCGAAAGCAAGTCCCTGAGCTGGAAAGTAGTTTTTAATGAACGATTAATTAGTAGACACAACAGAAAGTGCAGCCAAAGCAAGGTTTTGGGGGGGGAGGTGGCGCCATTACTAACAGTTCTAGATTGGTGCAATGTAAACAAGTAAAAACGTTATAAACTTTGTGCAGGCCGAACCATATATACCCTTCAAAAGCTACTAAAGCGAAAAAAATAAGGTCCGTTTTTTGGGCCATTTCGGCCCATGCGTCCGTCCCTTATCTTAGCCAAAATTACTATTTTTGGATTCGTAGCATTTAATTTGCTTTAATTTGTCCATATTGACTATGAAACGCCCTTTTTTGCATGTGGGGCGTTTGTTGTGCCACATAGCCAAAAAGTACAGAAACTATTCCCTTTTTTTGAGGAATTTAGTGCGTCCCAACTAACAGTCCCCATTTTATCCATTGTTTGGTGTACTATTTACCGACGAACTTTTAGTCCCTCAAAGGGAACCTTTTTCCCCTGGACCGATTTCGTTCATTTTCAATCCAAAACAGCTTATGAAAATAAGCCATCATCATGCAAAACAGACACGAATGGCTAGATCGTCTTAAAATTTTAAGATGATCAAAATATATATACGAGGGCTGTTAAATATATTTTTGGCCTAATCAATTCGACTTTTTGGCCGGCCGGCCGGTTTGAGCCGATGTTTAAGAGCTCGCATTGTCATCGTGCACAATGATTCGTCCTCTCTTGTTCTTTTTTCGAATTTCTCCGAAAACTTCAGGCAAACAAATTGTGGTGTACCACTCAGAATTGACCTCCTACGTTGTTCAAGCGGAACAGTCGCCACATGACCAGTTTTGCCAAAGAAACAGGCTTCTTCCACGAACAACTTTCGTTGGATTTGGGTCGTCTTCGAGGACCCACACGGTCGATTGCTGTTCTTTTTCGGGCTCATACGCATAGATCCACGATTCGTCAGCTGTGATGATCTTATTAAAGTCTTTTGAAGCACCGCGATCGTATTTTTTTTTAAATTTCTTTGCACCAATCGACACGAGCATTTTTTGAGCAATTGTCAAATTGTGTGGGATCCAACGAGAACAAACCTTTTTTACGGCCAGGTGTTCATGCAATATCGAATGTATGCTGGTGGGAGAAATGCCTAAGGTATGTCACATGACGATCTTGCATTATCAGTTCACGCGCAGCATCAATGTTCTCTGGCATAACGGCCGTTTTTGGACGAACTTCACGACCTTCGTCTTTGAGCGAGGGTCGGCCCCGATTGAATTCATAAAACCAGTTTTTCACAGTGCTATAGGATGGTGCTTCATCGTCATACAAAGATTTAAGTTCATCGATGTTGTGAAACGAAACTTGTTTGATTGTTTCAAGTCACTGTAAAGAACACAAATGATGGTCGTACGTCAAAACGTTCTGAGTACGTTTTTGCTTAAAAATGTCTAACTTTCCAATGGAAATGTCAGATGGCGCCAGACAACACTTAGTGTTGCCTAGACCTGAAATATATATAGCAACCCTCCATCTTTATAGTCTCTTCGATCAATTCATGGTGCAAACGGAATGATAAATTTAATATACCATCCACCCTATGGTGGTGGGTGTAACAAGTGAAAGTGACATAAGGGAACGATGGTTGGGGGAGATGTCGGAAACTAGTCAACATTTCCATTTCAAGACAACATTCAACGTTAAAGGGTTCATTGAAAATATTTACTACCTACTCATTAACTAGAACAAAATGCATATTTAATATATTTCAGGGGGAGAGCCCAGTGGACGGAGTGGCGCTGCAAACCACCGACGTTCTACTACCTGGACTGAATACTACTTTGTTCAAGTTTAATTAAAATAACAAGGGCATGGACAAACATTTAAAGCAACAACAAAAAAACTCTAAAAAAAACCTCAGAGCAAACCGAGTGGGAAAGGAAAAACTGTGGAAGCGACCGAGGTGTCAGGTTAGACAAATTATGAAAAATAATGTCCCATAGACAAACACCAAGAGTACAAAGACGACAACAGGACACTGGGAAAGCCTTAAGGAATTATTGTACAAAAAAAAACTCAAACCTTCGCACACACACACGCATACAGTTTATACGAGTTTTTCTAATTATGAACAGCATCGGGAACTTTGAGGGACATTTTGAATGTTTTTTCAATGACGATGAATATAAAAATAATTTAATTTATTCTAGTCTCGGTTTTGTTGTTTTTATGGCGGTCTCTGAAGGTAACAGTGTTGGAGGATGAAAAGAACGACTGGGGGGATGGGGTGGAAAAGATATTATGAATATATAATGAAGGAAAATCCGTACTCATTAAATTATCATTATGTGAAGGTTTAAAAAAATATCAATTACACAATTGACAAGTTTTACAAAAACTGTCCCAGAATATTAAAAAGTAACTGGAATAGGCAGAAGCAGCATGCCAAAATATCTTTAACCAACGGAACAAGAAGGTCAAATTACCATACCAGTTGAGCTGTTTTGCAGCAAATGGAGAATAAACTAATAATTTAAAACTTTTTTAAAACCGGTTTGGATATACGGTACACACCTATGGGGTACGTCCAGCAACTCTAACGTGAAAATATTGGAATGATTTAAATTTTAAGTTTTACGATTGATTTTGAACTCGCCATGGTTTTCAAAAATGATATATTTCTCAACGACCTTAACATGACATTGTTTAAAGACGAAATCAAACTATGCTCCGAAAAATATCTTGCAGACTAAGCAATCACTCAAAGTTAATGGCTGTTTGTTAGATGAAACAAGGCGTTTAAAAAGACCACATGTACTGGACCTTCCTTTTATATTTTTTATTTACTTATAAATGATTTTACTTATTGAATTGAAACTCTTCCAGCTATCTGTATCCTATTGTCCATCTAAATTGCTTCTTATCTAATGACAGATTGCAAACAAAGAACTTGAAAAAAATGTTTGGTTAGGACGAAATAATATGACTCATCATTGAGTGTATTAAGGGTTTAAAGTGTTAGAAGCGTCCGGTGCATTCGTCTAAAAAAATCGGTGTATTCGTTCGATTCGGTCCCAAAAGCTTAATCATCTGGCAGCAATTTAGATCATCTGGTAGCAATTTAGGAAAGCGTAAATACCGGTTATATAATGGCATTACCACATAGTCTTGACAATTTTGGTTGGAATTGTTGGTCTGGTTTATGTATAAGAAATATAAAAATAATTCATTTAGTAAAATTCTGTCACAAATTAAGATCATTCAAATCTAATTTCACAAATCAAATTTCATTCAAATCTAGTTAAATTTACCGCTCTTTAATCAGTTAGATCCCAAATCGAGCGGTACGTTAACAGAATTTGTCGAATTTTAGCTCTGTCTTATGTGCGTTATACTATTGCCTTTATATATATTATTGGAGTATGAAGAAATTTCCGTTAGGTAATTAAAATATTAAGAACATATACCGTTCAAATCAATTTTGTACATTCATACATAGATTATTGTTTGCAAAGAGAGGTCCAACCATAATGCACGATGTTAATTGTGAGTCACACCTTAATGTCAAGTTCTTTGCCCAACTAAATTTAACATTTCTTTGTTTCAGAGTTTGAAAAATTCAACCATGAAGAGGTACACATTTGAGCAGACTTCAAGCCTTTTAAAAAAGTGGGCGTTCAAATCAAATTGCATTTCGTGTACTTCGTGATTTTTTCTGTTCTGCATAATCGATCGAATGTGGGCACAGTGGATTCGTTAACAGGCAGAATTGCTGCATTTGGGCAAATGAGAATCCACGAGTGTTTGTTGAAAAGCTGAAATAGCCACAAAGAGTGACTGTGTGGTGCGGTTTATGGACGGGCGGCGTTTATTGAAAATGAGGTCCGCCAAGCAGTCAACGGGAATGGTGTCCGCTATCGCGAGATGAAAACGGACTTCTGGCCATATTTGGTTCCACCAGTATAAGCCATTTGGCACACAGCCAACGAAACAATGGCTCTTGTGCGCGAGAAATGCAATGGCCGTTTTATCTAACGTCGTGGCGATGTTAATTGGCCGCCATGATCATGTGATTTGGCACCGTTTTCCTTTGGGAATATTCAAGATAATTCGGCACAATAACGATATTGAACCTCCATTATGTCTCCGAGTCATTGAAAATATGGACCATCGAGTAGAGGTATGCCACCGAAGACGTGACCAGTATTTGCGATATTTTGTTTCACACTTAATTGTCATAGATCTTTCTATCATAATAAAAAATATTACGATAATTTTGTGAAAACTTGTTGCAAAAACGACGATGTGAATTGTAACATCGTCGTTTTTGCTGGACCAACCTTACCGATCAAATACATTTTTTACACACATTAGGGTGGTCCGATTTGTAAGGACAAACATTTTTCATGTTGCTATTGATATTGCCATAAATTTTTCGATAGATTTTGGCATGAGGAAAATATATTTCCACTACGACATATCAATAAATCTCTTTTGAGGTGCCCAAATCTTAATTTTTTGACATTTTTCCAACTTTTATTTTTAATGTAAAATAAGAACAATACCCAACGGTCGATCATTGGGAAAACAGTGTGTTGTGTTCATACTTGAGGGGTGTAATCTCTCCTAACTTTGACGTTTGACTCACCGACTGGCCCTTAAAATTAGTAATGCCTGAATGATTTTCGCCAAAATTAGGATTTGATTCAATTAGCAAACTAACATTGTTTTCTCTGATTGCCCGACTTCAAAATGTGCGTTATATGTCATTCGAATGCAGGCATATATTTAACTGCAAAATTTGCAATGTTAATTATCTGGCGAAGCCAAATAAGGATCTTATCATTTCTGGGTCTGGTCCTCTATGGCGGCTGCGTTTTTTCACATCGCACCAATTGCTCGGTTGGGCTTAAGAGAGAAAAAAGATGCAATGAATTGTGTGCGCTCTGAAACCACGAATACCTCACTTATAACTAAGCCGGGTGTTGGTTCACATTCTTTTCCACAAAATTGTATGCCATACTCAGAAAAAAATGTTTTCGGTTCAAGTACAAAATTCTAATATTCAAATAAAAAAATTAATAAGGAATCCTGCGTTACAAAATGGTACATATTAAACAAAATTTTCGTACGTTGTTTATTGAAAATATAACCGATTTCAAGCGAGCAAGAATTTCAATATTCACTAAAGGAAAGATGGAATAATTAATTTTTATTTACATCAAAATCATATAGCTTGATCATCACAGCCCATATATAAGTATATAAAAAAAATCCAACTAAGGAAATTGTATGCCGTTTATGGAAAATATTTTCGTTATAAATAAGGTGATGAAAAAATTCACATATTTACAGAAACAAATTCATTTTTCAACAACTATTTCGAATCAGGCTTTGTAAAACTTTAAATATTTACAAACAAAATTGTAAGTCGATTATTGAAAATATTTTCGCCATTTACAAAAAAAAACTTGTTTCAATAAGCAGTCGGAAAGAGTTTTAGTTACAAGCAGGCGTGTCTGTAGATTTGGTGAGCGAAACTTTACCATTAAAAGACTCTAAGCGGTTATACTTTAAGGGCAGACATATTCGCATTTAACGAGAACTGTCGACAGCAGTGTTTTCTACCGGACACATTTAAAATCGAGCTGCATCCATGCAAAAACAAATACACCCACACATACGATACACGATACAGTGCAGTATTTTTATGATTTTTTTTGTTGTTCCCATTCATCAAATATCATTGCAATAACTGATAAATAGTTTAGCATATTTACGAAATTTTTAATTAAGTGGCAATAAAATTTTCGCAACATTTTTTGGTTCAAATTAAAGAATTTCAATTTTTCTGTGTGCCGAATGTATTGATAGGTGAATGGCTTTGACAGCTTTTGAAATCAAACCAACAAGGGTGATCTACTAAGGGCTCCATAGATATTTTAGACACCGGATGACACATTTTTCCCATAAAATAAGTTTGTTGAACTGCAAAAGAAAAGTCTTGTCTACAAACTTATATAAGTAGTTCAAGAAAAAATACAGAAAAAAGACGTAAAAGCAAACATTACAGGGCATTTTCCAATTTGAAAGTCTATTTTAGCTGTTGGAAAAGTGCAAATCTTAACATCAAAAAAGAACATACAATTATTTTAATTCAAATTAATTGTCATCAATGACAGAACACACAATTGTTTAGTATTCAAATAAGCGTTATTAACAAAAAAAAAAAAAAACTAAAAACAAAAGTTTTATCTAAACTAGGAACCATTGAACAATTACGCAATTAACACCCAGACAAGCCGTCCAAAAGCAAAATCTGATTAAAATCATTGCAGCAAAAGTGTGACAATACGACAAATAGAAGGTGGCCATCATCAAATACTCCTACTTGAAGAAATGGCCTAGGGACTGAATGGCAAACAGACTGGCTAATAAATACAGGGTTATAAGAGACATTTTCATTTTTGGTAAAAGTTGCAACTCAACTAAGGCAAATGTAATTAATAATTTTGTAATTAAATATAGTACATACATATAAACATACGATAGATATAAGTATATATAAGTATTCAGCTGTCTGTACTTAGGTATATGGTATGTATGTATGTTTGAATTTATATACATAGTTAGGTTATTTCATGTTTGATTACCAAGGCAAAGGGGGAATTGGGCGGATGGGCAGGCGGCCTTTGGTGTGGCATTTTGATTATTGACTTTCGCAGCACAGGGAAGCTTAAGTATTGGACAATAATTTACAATGACAGTTTTCGATTCTATTGTTATTTTGTGCGGCAGAGACACCACAACATGTAGGCGGCGCTGCTGTTCTGGCAAATATGAAAATACAAATAAACACACGCGCGCTCACACCAGGCCAAGACGATGATAGCCAAGTTTTCACACAGCTCGGGCACAGTGGTTCTAAACACTTCAAAACAAAAGGTATAACGATTTGAAATTGTTAAATTGTTGTTAAATAAAACACGCCTGATAAATATGTGTAGCGGCTGTGTAAAAACGATTGTCATGCTCACTTAAGGAATTTTTTCGTGGTGCTGAGGACAATTTCTATCATGAATTAAATTCGTTCCGAGGAAACAGAATATTATTGTTAAATTATCGTATGGGGGCTGAATATCATTTGTAGAGGAAATAAATATTATTGAGAATTTAAATCATCCTTTATTCATGGTAGAAGCAAATAATACATAGTTGTTTTTTGTCCTGGGAAAATACAATCTTTCCGGATAACCGGCAAAACCGATTTTAAATTTAAAAAAAAAATTCAATTGTACAGTAAAACAAGTAGGAAATTCGTTAGTACGGCCGGGCCGAAGCTTTTGCGCTCTCCTTCGTGGATTGCGATCCAGAATGACCAACATCCATAGGGGATATGGATGTTGGTGATGGTCCGTGATTGGCAGGACCTAATGTTCGGTATGTTATGGGCCATCGGCAAATGGGTTAGGGCCTATAATTAATCCAAATCGTAAACATAACGTCGTTTTCAGGTTCGTGATAAATTAAAGACAGACCACTTTTTGGGACGAGTACAAAATTGACCTAAAATTGTATAAGTAAAATTTATGCCATATTCAGACTCATGAGAAATACAATTGTTTTCATTGTTAAAGGGTGTCTCTTTAGCCATAGATTCGGACCTGAAATGTAGACAAATCTTAAAAGTAACTGCACATTTAGATTAACGAGGAAATTCCACTCATTTTAAGTTCCCCTCTGTCCATGTTCGAATAGATCTATTTTCAGCGCCCTAGGGGCCATAGACCCATGGCAATAGGCCCTAAATGTAGTCGAATCTTTAAGTTAAAGTTATATTCGGATTCGAGACAAATTTTTATAATGTTTAAAACCTCATGGGCTGGTACGTGTTCCGAATTGACACAAATCGTTCGACCCAAGTACGTATATGATCTATAATTCCAAATTAATATTATGGAATTATTGGTTTCCTCTATTTAAGAAAACACATGTAAGGCAATTCTTTGCCAAGTCGACGCAAAATAGTTGTCGTATAGGCACATTATACCGGGTTGACAGTCCTTGGCCGAATAAATGCTTCTTCGGATCGAACCGGTGCATAGAACCGGATGTAGTGGAATCGATCTAAGGCAGCGTAATAATATTTGATGGCCGGCACCAGCTATACGTTTTTTTGCAGGTCTTGTCGAATACAACAATTCTTTTTGTGAACGTTCCCAAACATCCTAAAATCTAAGAGTCCGGTTAAAAACTGTTTTTAAGCACTTTTGTCCACTTATTAAACTATAACTTAGTTGAGCATTAACCGATAATTGAGTTTAAAGTAAAAAATTAGGAAAAAAGAATACTTTTTTAAAAATATGTAAGGATTTAAAGATATATCCGTGATTCAGAGGGTTATGTCGTACAAAGATATGCAACTTTTTTACATTATTGTAGGACATTAATACCTTTTGGGCGGACCTTACTTATTTATTTCTGATGTCGCGTTCCTATCATATTGCCCTCTAACACGGCTAGCTTTTCCAAAAAATTGTCGTTTAGGCCAACTTTGAGATCTGTAAGATTTGAACCAATCAAGATGTCACAAGACAGACAGCTATGAGGAGAATGTATTTTAAAATTTTCGTCCAATTACAACTAGTTCAAAATCCAGAAAATTCTTGGAATTACCCACACATGTACGGGGCTCTTGTCAAAGGACCGATCTGGTCGATCTAATGAAATTTGTTATTTTTTGGTCAATTAAACACCATATCGAGAGTGCATTTTTATGCAGACTATATCGGAATTGCAATTGCAACCGTCCCCTTGCTGTTAGCATACTTATTAAATAAATGTAGCCAGCTTTGCTTGGATGACGTTAATTTAACAGCGTTCCTCACAACTGAGAAGTATCGATATCTTAAATTAATGTAATCGGTACTTTTCAGTATCGATTACATTAAGGTACTCGTTATCGAGTGCCTCGACCTTAGTATTTTACCAATTTTTTGAGAGTTTGTTAAAATAAACGCGGTTAGCTTTGCGCATAATGTTAGGCGTGTTTTATTTGACTAGTGAAAACTCCTCTACGGCGATAACTTCAAATCGTCATAAAAAATAAATAAAAATACGTCGTCAAAAATCGTTTGTTTTAAAGAATTTTTATTTATAGAAACTACTTATTAAAGAAAAATTTCGTTTGGGCTTCAGTGGAATTGAGCAGACGTTTTTGTTGAAAATTTTTTTTCCTTTAAATTTTAAAATGTTCACATTCTTAAAACCTAAAAGTTTCCTATTCTTTCAGTAAAGTTCTGTGATATAATGTTTGAATTTAGTCTGTGATTTTTTCTGCAATTTGTAACTATTATTTATTTTATTATTTAAATAAATAGAAATAAGTAAAATGAGACGGTTGTGCAACTAATTGAGTTTTAATAAAACACCACTCCTGGAGATGCTGGAAACATGCCAACGAAACGTTGAGTGGGAAATGATATAAATTAGTTTATTTTCATCATCATAATTTGATAAAATCAAATATGTATTAGCAAACCTTTAGGTTTTTCTTTAATAACGGCTTGCAATTATCATTAAATTGGGATTTAAATTCGATTTTTTCGCTTGGAAAAATCACGACAAGAACGTATGCGGCGCCCACATGGTCGAAATAATATTAAAGCTCTCATCGAATTATAAAAAGACCTGTTCCGGCTTCCAAAACAATTTGCGATTTGAAATGAAAGCTAAATCGCACGAAATACTTTTAAGCTGTTCTAGTAATAGTGCGATTCGAGTCGGAATATAAAATCGTAAAATTTCGTTTCCAACGTGTTTCTCCTAGAAAACAAGATCAGCGCAAAATTTCAATTTAATTTATTTCATTTCAAGCCATTTCAAGCTAAACGGAATCTTAATTTGCGGGTAATAGAACTTGAAATAAAGTATGTTTTTTAATAAACAAATAAATGTATATTTTTTTGCAGATGATACAAGACCAAATCTCGAAAGAGACGTAAGCGCCAAAAAGAAAATTTTAGAGCAGAGGGTTTTTTTTGACCTATTTATCTGGAGAATTTCGATGCAATTGAATTTGCTATATCTTTGTAAATATTTATATTTAAGCTAAAGAGCGTTGTACAATTGTCTATAGAATTTCTTTAAAAAACGAGTGGCGCTTACGTATTTTTCGTAAAAGGTTACAACATCAAATTTGCAAAATTCTTGCTAAACCGTTAATCGGAACTGAGCCGAAAATAATTCTCAGTTTGAAATTATGTTTTATATTCCTTTCAATTTACGTTCAGCGCCACGGTGCAGCATTTTGCTACATGTGCTGCTGAAATCTAGATGGAGAGATCTGCTTGTACTCCACATATGGCATTTCCAACGGACAACAAAGTAAACGAGATACGAGTAGCTATTTTGCTGGGTAGTAGGAAAACATTTGTTTCGATTTAATTTCACAACACACGTTTTCAGAATCCGAGCGGCACTCTATTTAAGGTTGTTCTGGGTTACATGAGGTTACATAACATCTATAAAATGCATCTAAAGAGAGTGAGAGAGCAAAACCAGGGAGAGAGAGGCGCAACACGAAATATCCAAGAAGTGGTAGAGAGAATTTGCATACCAAGGTTTAATATAAAAAAAGTTTTTAATTTAAATATCTATTCTAAGAAAAATAAAAAATAACCATTCAAAGCTTCTAAAAGAATACTTTCTGCTGTTTTAAAACCAAACGAGAAAATCCACACAAAAATAAATTATTTCAATTGAAAACAAACCAAAACAAAATACTTAGACACTCTTTATGTATTGCCCGACCAAAGAAAAAAAAAACAAAATCGGGTGAGTTACAAAGGGTGGGAAAACCAAAATGGGTTAGATAAAATTCTACAAAAAAAACAACAGAAAACTAAACAAAATTTGTCACTAAACAAATGTTGGCTTTAGCGGCGTTGTAATTTATTTTTTCTTTACGACAAGGAGAATTTACAAGACAACAAACAGGGTGGCTTACAAAAATAATTATGTATGTATAAAAAGAACGTATTTTTTTCTTCTTCTCATAATTCTCTTCCCAATATTGTAATGAAGCTACGTTAAGTCAAAAGTTTTGGGGTCCGCGGGTATAGTCGCTCGGATGTCTGTTAGCAAGCGAAACCCCTGAAATCACAGCCCTGGGGGAGAAAAAAAACTGAATGTAAGCCTAAAAGTAGGCAATTAATTTTCTTAAATTGCTTGCCTAAAAGACGGCAAAAGGATTTATTTTTGTATTTTTGCTTTCTTTTCGTTTCTGTTGTGCGGGAGAATTTATTACGCCCTAAAATAGACATACATACGAGTATATGGAATAAGTTAAATCAATTGCGTAAGCCCATTTAATTCAACAACAGCAAAAAATCATTAACGTTTTTTTCATATAAAAGGGAGAGGGAGAAAACTGAAAATGATTTGAAATCCTCGCCGGACTGATGATGATGTCTGATGGCTAAAAAGAATATTACAATTTGTTTTTGTTTTTATTTCTTCCGAAAAATAGTTTGAATTTCTGGGGAAAACTGGATTTTGCGGTATTTCAATTAAATAAAAAGTTATGATTCGTTATTACGAATTTCTGCTGAACTTTTATTAGTCAGTACGAACATATGACATTCCACGAATTAAACTTTTGCAATTTACACGAATTAACATAATACTTTTATTGTGTAGGGAGGGGACCGAAACACTTACTGGGAACTTAGGTGAATGAATTTGGCACTTACATAATAACTACACAGGGCCGGTATAACCGCTAGGCAATTGTCTAGGGGTTCACCCAAACACTTTTAAAGTAATAAAACTGATTTGATGGTATTATACGTATGGGAGAAGAACCTTAATTCGTAAACATTTTTGGCTGCCATCAACAGTCCACGGGGAATTTTTCTTACACCAAGTATCACATATTGAAATAGGAGGAACACACCAAGCATGTTTAAGAATATTCGGTATTACACGCTGACCAAATACTAATAATAGCTTTTTCCATTGTTATATTTAAGAAGTTGCCACCAGGCTGTCAATAATATTCAAATTCAATGGTTCGAAAAGTGAAGGCTCGACTTCAACGAAATCTACGCCGTAGCATTAAAGAGCTAAAAATATCCCAGCGAAGCAACCGATGCATATTTCATAATGAGCTAAAGATAAAGCCTTAAAAGTTCCAAAAGGCCTTGCGATCTTACATCAAAGCAAAAAACAGTCGTACTCGAAGGCTGAGCAATTGTTAGGCTACCACGAACCTAAGTTTCCTATTGGTTCATAAACTCTCAAAATGAACGTGTTTACTTAACTAAATGCACTGGCGAAAATTTGAGCCTACGAACGGCCACCCGAAATATATTTAACCGCTAGTATTGGCATGTGCACCGGGTTTGTTTCATGTTAGGGCAAATGGGACTTAGTACCAGGAAAATGTTTTAGAAGAACCTTTAGAGCCGCGAGCACGCAAATATTTCGGTCGTACAACATGAACTTTCCAACAAGACTTGGCACCATCTCATAAAGCTCGAGTGGTTAAAAACCATGTTCCAAACTTCATTTCGTCCACACAATCTCTATCGAAATTTCCGGATTAAACTCTGATGGACTGTTTTTTCGGGTCCATTTTGGTAAGCACTAAAAAATATACTAGTGCGCTGAAGAAAACCAAGTACGGGAATGGGCTAAAATACCGCAACTATTTTTTTCACCGTTTGATGGCCATGGTCAAGACAGTAGGTGGCCACATCAGCTTGGATTATGAAGTTTTGATTTATTTTCTTATTCACACACATTTTGTAATTTGATTCAATAAAAAATAATTTCACTCTAAACAAGTATAAACGTAGTTAAGTTCGGCCAGGCCAAACCTTGTATACCCTCTACCGTTCATACAGTATAATAAGCGCAAAAAAATTGTCCATTTTTCAGACCATTTAGGTCCAAAATCTCAGCTATAACTTCAAAATTACTCTAGTATACTTCGATCCACAGTAATTTGCTTAATTATAGCAATTTAAAATATATAAGTAAGAAATTTAAAATTTTAAATTTGTAAAAAAGTACTGATAGTTTTCTGAAATTTCTGGTTAAACTTTGTCATTAAATAAGGGAACACCATCCGAAGCGTTTTCGCTTTGACCAATGAGATAAAGATTGTTTGGCAAGAGATGACGATTTTTACCGAAAAATCGATTTTTCGTTTTTATGTCAATAAGCAAAATTACAGAACAGTCGCCACATGACCAGTTTTGCCCAAGAAACAGGCGACCATTTGCTTCGAAGTGCTTCTTGCACGAACAACTGCCCAAGGATGCCTCTATCTCACGGTATGTCACATGACGATCTTGCATTATCAGTTCACGCACGGCATCAATGTTCTCTGGCACAACGGCCATTCTCTGGACGACCTTCGTCTTTGAGCGAGCGTCGGCCACGATTGAATTCAATAAACCAGTTTTTCACAGTGCTATAGGATGTAAGTTAATCGATCCACTCTTGTTGTGAAAGTTGTGAAAAATGATCGCACAAAAATGTTCACGAGTTAATTCCATTTTTTTTTGCCAAATTGATTTTTTCAAGTCACTGTAAACAACACAAATATGGTCGTACGTCAAAACATTCTAAGTACGTTTATGCTGAAAAATGTCAAACTTTCCAATGGAAATGTCAGATGGCGCCAGGACAGAAATATATATAGCAGCCATGCAAAAAGAGTATAAATCATGCTGGAGAATACTGCGATGAAACAAATTTTGGCATCAATGTTCTCTGGCACAACGGGCGTTTGTGGACGACCTTTACGACCTTCGTCTTTGAGCGAGTATCTTCCACAATTGAATTCATTAAACTAGTTTTTTACAGTGCTATAGGATGGTGCTTCATCTCCTTACAAAGATTTAAGTTCATCCATGCACTCTTGTCGTGATAATCCACGTCGAAAGTTGTGAAAAATGAATGCACGAAAATGTTCACGAATTAATTCCATTTTTTGCCAAATTGATTTTTTCAAGTCACTGTAAACAACACAAATGATGGTACGTTTATTCTAAAAAAGGTCAAACTTTCTAATGCAAATGTCAGATGGCGCCAGGCTTAGAAGTTGGTAGTAAAGTTGAATGATACACTCCCCGCCCACTTTTAAATTTCTTTTATAGCTTCAAAATGATTCAACCAGTTTTAAAGAATATTAGTGGATAGAAAAACTGATAGAAGATTAACTCCATGATGAAAAGGTGGTAACATAGTCACACCCCCATGGTAGCTTTCTAGGGGATGTGATGTGTCCAAATAATTCCAGTATGTTTGAGGGTATCTGTAAGTCGCCTTAACCGTTTAAATAGATTTAAATAGATCGTATCAAATATCTAATGCTCTTGACATTTCTTTCTTCTCTTGAAAAACTAAAACAAATGTTACCTCATATAAATTTCATCAACATCGTAAAGGGGTTTTAGGATCAGAAAATTTCATCATTCACAGCAAACCAAACCTTCAGAATTCGGTCAGAATTCTGTACGACAATCGGCAAAATCATCAGAATTCAGAATTCTTAGCGAGTTCGTAACGAAAAACATATGAGAGGGTTGACACGAATTCTGAACTACTTCTCTGAGGGAATTCTGATGTTTTTGCAGACATTTCGAACCGATTTCTGACCGAATTCTGAACTGTAGTCCTGGGACATTCGAAAGGAAATTTCGATTTGTCGTATCGAATTCTGAACTAATTCTTAACGACTTCGGTCAGAATTCTGGCATTAAGTCTTATTAAATTCTGATGTTTTGCCGGCATTACGAACCGAATTCTGAACGAATTCTGAGCTTTTGTCATGGTAAATTCTGAATGTAAACAATCAAAAAAAAGAATATATTTTTGTTCTACAAAAAAAGTTGTAAAACATTTTCAAAAAGTGTTCGGAAAGACTTTTTGTTACAGGTAGGGGTGTCTGCAGTTTCGCAAGCAATAATTGTGCTGTTACTATGTTTAAGGGCAACCCGTTTTGCATTTAACGAGAACTGCCGGCAGTAGAGTTTTCCTCAAAACACAATAAAAATCCCTCGCACAGCTAAGCTAACCAAACGTTCAGAATTTGAATTTGAAATATAAAAATACCTCAGACAAATAGTTAAGAATTCGTTCAGAACTAGTTCCGACATGTCTGAACACAAGAACAACAACTGTAAAATATAAAGCAAATAACAAAAATTTTAAACGAATAGACTACCTCAGATAAGTAGTTCAGAATTCGTTCCGAGTTCTATAAGAGAAGTCTGAACAAAAAATTTATAAAAATCCCACAGACAAGTCTAACAGAATTCGGGCCGAATTCGTTCAGATATTTCTTAACATAATAAATAAAAAATCCTCAGACAAATCGAACAGAATTTGTAACGATTTCGGCAAGAATTCCCGATAGAGTTCAGATATTGTTCATAATTGTCTGATATCAGACATTGTCGGCAAATTTGGTTTACTGGGTTTTTAATTTCTAACGAAAGCTTTTCAGTAAACATGATTAATGTTAAAGGCAGCAAATTAAATAATTAAATGTTTTTCTTTGGTTCAAACAAAAAAGAAAAGAACGCAATTGTAGAAAAACAACAGTTAAACCAATTTGTTAGAAATGAAAATAGTGAAAAACAAAAAAGGCAAAAAACAAATACGACAACACATTAAAAAGTTTTGGACACAGTTTCCTTTTTTGGTTTTGGTTTAATTAATTTTGGGTTTTTTGTTTTGGGCAACAATTGACACAAAAGACTAGAACACAATTTTATGGACAACTAAAATCATTGAAGACAATAAACGGAAACGGGTAAAAATGCTTTAAAATAAAATATTTTCATAATTTAATTACTTATATTTGATTTTTGCTTTTGGTTGATTGATTTAAAAAAAAAACGTAAACTTTGTTTGGTGGTAATAATTTTGTTTTTTAAAAAAAGTAAGTAAAGAAAATATATGTATAATAAACGTTTTGTTTAAGAATTGCAAGAAAAAGAATAACTGAACGATAACGTTAACGTAACGATAAATTATTAAACACAATTATATAAAGAAAAGTAAAGGAAAAAATAAACGAAATGTAACGTAACGTGTAACAGAAACTTGTCAAAAAGTATAACGTAAACGAACGTGTAACGAAAACGAAATGTTTATTAATTTTGGTTTAAATTGGTTTTTTGTTACTGGTACTGACTGACTCTGACTGACTGATTGACTCAAGACTGACTGACGGACTGACTGGTCATCGTCATCGTTGTCGTCGTCGTTGCCGTCATCGTTGATCGTTGACATCTTTCTTCACCATTCGGGAGACGCTACACAATATCACCGTTACTGACAGACTCACTCACTCAATGTCTGTCTGACTGTCACACACACTCGCTCACTCACTCACTCAACGGTGGCACGCACGCACGCCTGTACGGTGAGCATCTGCTTAGCGAGTGTTTGATTGATTGAACTTCGAAAAAACCCGACTTTTTCAATTTGTATTTTGGCCCATTATGACCTTTCAAATGCAACTTCAAGTCCTAGTCTTCTCGCAGGATACGCAAGTTTCGCAAAGGAGACAACAAGAAGTAGGTGAAGGAGGAGGAGTGTGTGCGTGTACATATGTTTGGTGGATGGTTCTTTACAAGTAAATTTGTTCACACAAAAAAAGATAAAGTAAAAAAAGAAGGATAATTTAACATTAATACAATTTACCAGATTGATGAAGCCTTGATTTATTTTTACAGAAAAAAATTTTTATTTAACAAAAAACGAAAAAACTATGAAAAAAATTTAATTTAAAAAAAAAATCGATTGAAAACAAAATTAATAAAATTTGTTTCAATTTTTTTTTTTGGTTTATCTGTTGCACTAAAACTCTATATATCATGATGCAAAAAGCAAAGTTTGGTTGCCAGTGTGCTGTAGGTCAGGTGGGTGGCGGAGGGGAGGATGTAAAGGATTGGAGGATATCGGACAGTATTTGGTGGGGTGGATGGGACAGACAGAACAGAGAAAGCATTGATTGAAATTGCAAGTACTTACATCGGTTTGCAGCCTTTGTGCCTCCTGTTCCGTTTCGAAGGTAACAAAACCGTAACCTTTGCTCACACCAGCACGATCGACAATAATTTTTGTCGACTTTACATTGCCGTAGGCGGAAAAAACGCGACACAAATCGGATTCCGTTGTATCGCCGCTGTAATGAAAATGTAAAAATAATCCGAAAAACAACATTAATATTGGCTGCGAAATGTTAAATGTCAAATAATAAACAAAAAATTTAAATAATAAAATAAAAGCACACGCCTGTCGGTATGCTATACTTTTTATTTTGTATGTACTTGATGTCTGTTGTGCAACGCCCAAAAGGTATGCTATAAATGTTTATGATTTTAATTAAATGCCTACATATATGCGCGCAGATGTGGAATTTGCATATGTACAACTCAGCCTTAATGTATGCTTAGAAATGTTCCAAAACAATGATTTTTTTTAAATCTATTTATGCAGCGAAGTACTCGAGATTCAGAAAACTCTTATATCGGAGAATTACGATATGACAATTAAGTCGAAAAAAATAAAAAAAAATAAAGGGAAATATAATTTGGTAAGAGTCCCTCAAATCAATATAAAAAATATATTTTTTTGTTCAGTTTAGCGCCCAAATTGACGTGGTAAACAACATCAGTTAAAATATGAACCGATTACTTTCAATTCGATGCCAAATCGGGATATTAAGGGTGGTTAACTTTTAAGGGCCGAAGTTGAATGTGAATCACACCTAAACGACAAGTTTTTTTCTGCATTTCATTTGATATTTCTCAATTTCAGACTAACTCAATTTGAACCATGGAAAGATACACCACAAGCGAGCAACTAGTTAAAGTTATTCAGGCTTATTATGAAAATGGGCGTTCAAATCATCGAAAATCAGTGATGAGGCACATTTTAAAAATTTAAGATGTTCAGCCTTATTATGAAAATGGGCGTTCAAATCATCAAAATCATCTTCAGTGATAAGGCACATTTTCACCTCAGTGGATTCATCAATAAGTAGAATTTTTGCATTTGGGCGAATGATGATCCAAGAGTGATTGCCGAAAAAACAATGCACCCACAAAGAGTGACCGTTTGGTGCAGTTTATGGGCTGGCGGCATCATCGGGCCGTATTTTTTTCAAAATAGCCGGTCAGGCAGTTACTGTGAATTGTATTCGCTATCATGAGCTGATAACAAACATTTTATGGCCCGAATTGGAAGATATGGATGTGAACGATATGTGGGTTCAACAGTACGGTGCCACTTGCCGCACAGCTAACGAAACAATGGCTCTTTTGCGCGACAAATTCAATGGACGTTGCATCTCAAGTCGTGGCGATGTTAATTGGCTGCCAAGATCATGTGATTTGACACCGTTGGACTTCTTTCTTTGGGGTTATTTGAAAGAACAAGTGTACGTCGATAAGCCAGCAACAATTCAAGAACTAAAGGATGAGATAATACGGCACATTAACGGCATAGAACCTCAATTATGTCTCAGCGTCATCGAAAATTTGGACCATCGGTTGGAGGTGTGCCGCCTAGGTCGCGGCAGCCAGTTAAACGATATGTTGTTCGATACATGATTGAACAATACCAATATATCAGAATAGAAAGAAATGACAATAATCTCCTAAATAATTTGCGTTTTATTCAAAATCAACATCGGCCCTTAAAATTTAACCACCCTTTACAGGGGCATAATTTTGCAAAAAAAAATATTTTTTAACATAATCTCCTTTTAGCTAAATACACTCAGTCCAACGTTTCTCCAATTTATGTATCCCCTTCCAAAAAATAAAATTTTTCGAGGTCCACAAAATAGACATTTGTTTGATCAATAATTTCATCGTTGGAGCTGAATATCTTTCTACCGAGGCATTTCTTTAGGTTTGGAAATATGAAATAGGCACCCAGGGATAAATCCAAAGAATATGACGGAACCAATTCATTCTATTTTGCCACTGAGATTTCACACGTATGCACCAGTACATTATCTTGATGAAATGGTAATCACGGCACGCATGTATCTGAAACGCAACTGATCATGTAAAATCTAATCCACACTGCCATATGAAATGCAGATGGCATCAACAATCTCACGTACTTTTACTCTTCGATTGGCCAAAACTATATCGTGTATCGGGTGTATTGACCTCAATTGGCCGTCCAGAACGTTCAGCGTCATTGGTACTTGTGCGACCACAACGAAAGTCAGTAAACCATCTTTCTCCCATTGAAATCGATGGTGCACAGTCCCCATAGTATTTATCTAGCTTACCCTTGGTTTGATTGACGGCTTTTTTTTTGGCAAAAACTGATGTTTCATGAGCACTCGAAATTTCACTTTTTTTCCATTTTAAACAAAATCCACAAGGTTGTATTTTTTGAATAGCTGTCAAACACAAACTAATTACGGAACTCTCTCAAAATTTGACAGTAGTCTATTAACAGATGGAACTTAATGGAAGCAGTGTTGCATTTCATATAACTACCAGGGAAGTTGGAAAAGTCACGGAATTATTTATATGCCCTAGTACATTTGTGTGACAGTTATTATTATCGCGTCCATTGGTGTAACAGGGGAATGATCTAATACTTCGGTTAGCCTAATCGTTCCTCAGAGGTTGACCAATCCCATCAGCCCTGAACTTAGGGGCATACCTATAAGTATTTGTTTCTTCAAACAAATAAAAACGTAGTTTAGTTCGATCAGGCTGAACATTATGCACCCTCCACTGTCCCTATGTTACGAAAGCGGAAAAAATAAAATAAAACGTTTTTGGGCCTTTTCGACCTTTCCGTCTGTCCCTAATCTCAGCCAAAACTCCAAAGGTAGTCTATGTTTGGATACTTACACAAATTTTCTTTAATTTGAGTACTCATATGTCCTAATTGACTTTTCATTGCCAGTTTTGACCATAGGTGACGTTTTTTTGGACCGCATGATCCAAAACGTCCAGAAACTCTGCTTTTTTTAGGTATTAAGTCCTTCCCTCCCAACAGTACCCATTTTAACTATTGTCCGCCCACAAAAAATTTTGATTTGTTAAGCAAATATTCAAAAAAGTACATTTTTAGTCTCTTTAAGGGAAAAATGTTTCCTCCTGGGCCGATTTCACCCACTTACAATCGCAAACAGCATATGACCATAAGCAATTATTTTGTAAAATTTCAGTATCCGAGGACTATTCGTTCCAAGCCCAACGTATTCTCAACAGACATATGGGCGAACGGACATACGGACGGATGGACCTGGCTAGATCGCCTAAGAATTTTACAAAGATCAATAATATCTATAAGTATATCGTTACAGGGTCTGGTAAATTTTGGATATAGTCTTTCCTACGAAGGAACCGGAACCAGACCGGGAAAGCTATTATAAAACAAGAAAAAAGGCCCGAAATTTACCCAAATTTTAAAATCAAACTCATATTAGAATTTGGGAGAAAATGTTGCTGTTTTTTTCGTTTCGGACACAAATTTAGCCAAATTGAAGAAAAGTTTATTTTTGACTTCGTTAAAAAACTGTTTAGCTATTTGGTACCCACATGTATCGAAATCGGAATTAAAATGGGTTTTCTAGAGCGATTGTTAGTAAAATCAGAAGGGATTTTTGTACTGGGTCTATATCAAAAAGTGGAATGATATCTCCCATTTTTGTAAGTTGGGATCTCTTCGAAATGTGAACAATTTCATTGCGATTAAATGTTTTATGTTTTATGTGTTTTATGTAAAAAAAACATTAAAAAATAGGTTGAATATATTTATGGGAACTATATCATATCTATGACGATCACATCAAATTTAAAATCGGCCGTCCTTGTCCCAAAAAACTTACTTGCGTCTAATTTAATCAAGATTGCTTTTACAGCTAAAAACATACAATAGGATGAACATTCATATGTGCGTGGGAGCTAATTTATATCTGAACCGACCATTCGGACCATTTTTTGGACCATTTGAAGGAAATTATATTCAAAAAACAAGTAAAAAATGTTCCCAAATAAAAAACTATTTTTTTAATTTCAGAATTTGGCGCAGAGGTGTGTTCTATATAAAAATCTTTATATAGAAAATTTCATCTCGATAGGTCAAGTTTGTAGTGAGTTATTGTCAAATTATTTTTCAAGGCCCATGAGACCTTTGGGTGGAAGGTACCAGTAGGGCCTCAACCGAATTCAGCGTAGAAGTGTGTTGTATATAGAAATCTTGATGTGTAAAATTTCATTTCAATAGGTCAAGTTTGTGGTGAGTTATAGTCATATTATTTATCAAAGCCCATAAGGCCGTTTGTATGGGAGGTACAAGAAAGGCCCAATCTAAACCATTTTTACATAGATGATTGCGCCTATATAGAGATTATTATTTGCAAAATTTCAGTGATTTTGCTCAAGAAACTGGACGGATATTTCCAAATAAAAAACTAATTTTTATGAGTTAGTGTCGGTTGAGGGTCTCTAACAACAACTTCCCGTAGAGCTATATAGTCCATTTTCAATACCAACCATGCTAGGTTAACTACACATGTCTGTGCTAAATTTCAGCTCCCTAGCTGTTTTCATGTAGGCTCTATCTTGTTTTCAACAGACGGACAGCCGGACAACATGGCTAGATCTTCTTAGAATTTTACGAGGATCAAGAATATATATACTTTGTTGGGTCTCCGATGATTATTTCAAGGTGTTACAGACAGAATGACAAAACTAATATACCCTCCATTGTATGGTGGAGGGTACAATAAATGCCATAAAATGTCCTTTCAAATTACCAATAAAGATTCCACACTTGATTTGAATTTTTATATTTATTTTTTGTTCTGAAAAAATACCTCTAGATGGATCAGCCTATATATGGGTCATTTCATATTAAGAAACCAAACTTTTGGAATCGATTTCTTCCGATCGGTATGAAACTTGCATCAAGGTAAGTCCTATTGGTTAGTAGTTTAGACACAAACTTTTAAGGAGATCGGTCAAGGACTCTCTGAGTTAGAGGTCGAATTTTGACATTTTGGCCTAACAGGTGTTGTTTCGCAGACATGTTACTTCTTACCTATTGTTCCTGGCAAAAATTTGTCCCGAGTCTACTATTAGATAGCTATTTATTCAACCTTTTTAGAATAGTTAAACAAATTTTTACTTTTTTTTTTGCAAAATCAACATTTTTTTTTGCTCAAGAGAAAGCTTAGTTATTTTCCTTAATGTGTTTATGATCTCTTACGGTTTGCGACCTTTTTATCTAGCATATGTGACGCGCAAAATAGAATGGGACCTGAGGTTAAAAACCAGTTTTGTTTAGGAGAGCCATTTTAAAGATTAGGTCCATTTCTATTTGCGCTTGGAATCGTCGACATCACTTTCATAAAACGCGCATATCTCTGGGAAGGAACACTTTTGGGACACAGGATCGGTCTCATTCGATGCTCAG
Source organism: Hydrotaea diabolus (assembly GCA_963513945.1). Classification (NCBI taxonomy): domain Eukaryota; kingdom Metazoa; phylum Arthropoda; class Insecta; order Diptera; family Muscidae; genus Hydrotaea; species Hydrotaea diabolus. Next base: position 109,859,643 of record OY740719.1, on the reverse strand, counting down.
ATGTTGTCCACTTAAAAAAAAGAAGAAAAAAATGAAAATTGATTTTTTTACCCTTAGGTCCCTTTCTCTATGCGCTGTCACATATGCATTATTTCGAATTTTTCTTATTTTAGTGTAAGAGTAAAAATAAATCATATTCTGAGAAACAAGACAAATTAACGTTTCCAACGGTATGTAACTAAAATTTCATACCATCGATAATAAACGATTAAAATATTTTTTAGATACGAGCTGAACACGGCCCACATCCTATCGCATCAAATCTAAGGGATATTTCAATAGACAAATATTTTTCATGTTTGGTGTAAGGTGGTACGTACGTCTACGAGTATATCAAGATTTAACTAAAATATATGCACGCAAAACTGTCGCCTACATACATATGTAGATACGCAAAATAACGAAGTGCCTTGATTTTGATTTTACTGAAATAAGGGCTAGGACACGTATACCAGCTTGAGCAGAGCTTTAGAAATATTTTTTCTTCAAAGTGAAAAATGGTTTGAAACAAATGACACATTTAAAGGCAATCTATGGCGAAGGCAATCTATGGCGAAGGCAATCTATGGCGAAGGCAATCTATGGCTCGTTCTAATGTAACGCCATTTTTGCCTGCCGTATTTCCTATTTGTTTCATCTAAAAAAAAGTTTTGAATTTCTTTTTACCTCATTTCTACATGATCCCATTCGAATCAAAAGGTCACGTAGGAAAGGAAACATACGAGTTATTTATTGGTTTTGAATTTACAACTTCCTAATAAATATACCCAGGATTCTTTTTTCACTCCACTCCACCCCAAACCTCTTTGCAATACTATTACAAAGTTACATTGAATGATATATGGCAAATTCCAAATAAAGTGTACATTTCTTTGACAAGTGCCAGATGTAGTACTCGTATATTGTGCATATAGAAACCGGTATATATCAAATTTCGGCTAATACAATTTGAAGTTAGAAGGTGAATGGCAAATATTCATTTTATTTGTAATTTAATGCCGAAACATTTCGACTACAAAAAAATTTGTAGCATAACTTTTGGTATAACATTAATAATATAGCATACCTTTCGAAGGGGGGGGGGGGCATTTGTTTGAATAATATTTTAAACTGTAGGGGTTCCTTATTGCTGAAAACTGAGTTCCACAAATATATTTTTTAAAGAGCGAAAAACTACTAAAAATATTTCTCTTGTAATATTTGTCGTTTTAAGAAGCGAACAAAATACGCTAAAACCCCGCTAAGCTGGCACCTTTAAACCTTTATCAAATAACCCTAATGTTTTTTTGATTTTTAATTTATTTATTATTATATATTATTATATTTATTATGTTTATTATTTACTAAAAGTCGCGTTTGAAATAGTTCGAACAGAACAATATCGCTAAGTGGATTCCCATTTAATATAGAAAACATCGGCTGGATTCATATAAGAGCATTAGGAGAGCCATTTATCCGATTCTCAGATGAAGCAGTTTTGCTTGCATACAAAGCTGCCGAGATGCAAAAAAGCCATGTCAGCAAATGTGATGTTTTAAGCGACTGTGATCTGAATTAGATGACGAATCGATGTTCCAAAACTTAGTCGCACACTCTCAGCGGGCAATTCATTGTCAAAATAAACCGCTAGCGGGTGGTTTTAAATGAAGTGTAATGCGTTATGAGAGTTTTGGAGCCATCTCAGAGACAAGGCACATTTTTTGTTATATAGACTCCATACGAAGGCTGCGACCAATAATCAGCACTTAAAAAGTTTAAGGACATGCACCCTTAGAAATCACATTTTAAAACAGATCATGGACGAATTGCAATTAGGCTTCCTGATAAACATATGGGCACATGTTTTCATTAAGGCTTCATACGAAGGCTGCGACCTAAAATCTGCACCAATGGAATTAGATCATGTTGGTATATGTTGTAGGCCGATCTCCATATAAAGTTTTAGGATCTGCCCCTCTAGAACTCACCTTTAAAATCAGATCATGGTCGAATTGCAATGAGGTTTCTCTATACCAGAGTGGTATAGGGTATCCGAGTATATTTACTTTGCCATTGCATTAAAACACCTCGAAATACTAGCCGGGGTCTCTGAATAGTATACTTATATACTTATATATCGACCTGTTTACTTTCTACTGACAGACAGACGGGCATGTCTAGATTGCATTCGATTTTTATGCATGAATGTCATCTAGACATGCCCGTCTGTATATCAGTGGAAAGTAAACTTTAGGTCTCTGAAACGTTTGGTATTAAAATGGGCCAGATCGGTCAAGAGGTAAAAATTTCCCTACGCATAAAAATCGAATGCAATCTATACATGCCCGTCTATCCGTCAGTGGAAAGTAAAATGCAGGTCACACTATTGAACCTAGGCGGCAGAAATATGTTTCGATGCTCTGAAACGTTTGTTATTAAAGGTAGTCCAGATCGGTCAAGAGATAAAAAATGCTCCCATTCATGGACTGAGTTAATCTCAGGAAAAAATCACTATATGTGACGCGGAAAATAGAAAGGGCCTAAGGTTAAAAACCAGTTTTGTCCAGGAGAGCCATTTTAAAGATTAGGTCCCTTTCTATTTGCGCTTAGAATCGTCTACTTGGGTTCGGTCTCATTCGATGCTCAGATGTTGTCCACATCAAAAAAAAAGTGAAAAGTTGATGAAAAGTTTTGTTCAGGAGAGCCATTTTAATGATTAGGTCCCTTTCTATTTGCGCTTAGAATCGTCGACTAAACTTTCATAAAACGAGCATATCTCTGGGAGGAAACACTTTTGGGGCATGGGATCGGTATCATTCGAAGCTCAGATGTTGTCCACATCAAAAAAAGAAAAAAATGAAAATTGATTTTTTTTACCCTTAGGTCCCTTTCTCTATGCGCTGTCACATATTTGTTGTATTTTTTGTGCTTTTTATTTGCTTATAAGTCACAACTATCAACTCCGATTGTTACATTTTCTCACGTTTGGCCAGAAAATTCATGTAGGAAACATTACGTGGATACAGGGTTGTATGGCGTGGAACCGCTCATACAACCCTGAAATTAGAAAAATCATATCTCATGAACTGTGAGAGATATGACGTTGATATTTGGTGTATAAAATCGCCAATGTATTCGACCAATCGTTATAAAATTTTAGCAGAATAAAATCAATAACTAGCAATTTTTTTTATAGAATATGTTGTGTTTAAGTTGCACTAAAGATCGTGGCGCAACCCATTCAACTCTAAACTTTAAAAGGCCATATCTAGTAAACTAGTACTGGTATCAAAATGTAAATGCTATAGGTCCCGTTTTATCCCTGTTCAACGTGTTAAAACAAAAGACCGAAATAAACAAAAGAGGGGCACATTTTCGTATATATTTCAAAGTTTTTACTTCATATGTTTTTCGAAAATACTTTTATTTTGTATGAAATGTCTTTATTATTCGCCATTTTTAAAAACATAATTTAATGCGTACGTAATAGGGTGATCCTCATTAATTTTACAATTCTTTTACAATATTTTTTTTACTTTTATTCTAAACAAAAAAACCTGCAAAAGGCTTGAAATATTTAAGTCATAATACTGATAAAATACCCCAAAAAAAAAACTATTTTATAAAAGTTTCATAATTTTTGTGAACATTTTCCATATAAATTATTAAAAAAATTTAAAGTTTGTATGAAAGAATTTCATGTTTATTGTAAAATATATATATAAATTTTTATAGGGTGATCCACCTCGAGGTATTTTTTTCAATAGCCTTTTTTCACAGATGTCGCGTGAGTTGTGTTGATCTTTTTTTATCTTTATTGTTTTTTTTCTGTATGGTTTGCCATTTCATCATGGAAAGACTTAAAACAACGTCTCAAAATTGTGCAACTGCATAATGGAAATGAGCGTTCGGTGAGAAATTGTTTTCGACCACAATTTTGTTGAGTGATGAGACACATTTCTGGCTCAACGACAACGTCAATAAACATAATTGCCGCATTTTGCTGAAGAGCAACCACAAAAGCTTCAAGAGGTGGCATTATACACAGAAAAAACCATGGTCTGGTGCGGTTTATGATTATACACAGAGAAAACCATGGGCTGGTGGAATAATCGGTCCATATTTTTTCAAAAATGATGATGGTCGGAACGTTACCGTGAATGGAGCTCGCTGTCGCACCTTGTTATCGGACTTTTTGCTTCCTGAATTTGAAGCCCGTAATCTTGACGACATTTGGATTTAACAGGACGGCTGCACTTTCCATACAAGCAATGCATCTATTAAGAGATCATTACGAAGAGCAGCCAATTGCACATATTGGACCGGTGAGTTGGCCGCCTAGATCGTGTAATATCACAGCTATAGACTTTTTTTTGGGGCTAGGCAAAGTCTAGGGTGACATACCAGTTACGATTCAGGTTTTGGAAGCCAACACTACGCGTGTCATTAAAGCCATACCGGTCGAAATGCTCGAACAAGTCATCCAACATTGGACCCCTAGAATATACATAAGCGTAGTTGCGGCCAACATTTGAAGGAAATTATTTTCAAAAAATAAATGCCATAAAATGTCATTTCGAAAGAACCACAAATATTCGACATTTTATTTGATATTTTGATTGATGTGAAACATAATTTGGTTGTGAGGATCATACTATGGTTGTAGAGATTATAGTATGGTTGTGTGTGAATCATACTATGGTTGTGGGGATCATAGTATGGTTATGTGTGAATCATACTATTGTTGTGAGGATCATAGTATGGTTGAGTGTGAATTATATTATGGTTGTGGGGATCATAGTATGGTTATGTGTGAATCATACTATGGTTGTGGGGATCATAGTATGGTTATGTGTGAATCATACTATTGTTGTGAGGATCATAGTATGGTTGAGTGTGAATTATATTATGGTTGTGGGGATCATAGTATGGTTATGTGTGAATCATACTATTGTTGTGAGGGTCATAATATTGTTGTACCACAACCATATACCCAACAATAGTATTATCCTCTTCGAATGTTGTCACCACAACCATACTTTTTTCTGCGTGAATCTCATGAAAAATAAGTTACATGTCATATAAAATATGAAACTACGTTTAGCTCGTTTGTTTTTTTTCGGTCTGTTGTTTTTACACATTGAACAGGAATTAAACCGGCTCAAGACCTCTTGCTTCTATATTTAAATAGAAGACAAGTTTTTAACAAAATGGCAAAATGACATTGATTTTCGTGGCTGCACACTACTTTGCCATTTTGTTAAAAACTTGTCTTCTATTTAAATATAGAAGCAAGAGGGGTCTTGAGCCGGTTTAATCCCTGTTCAATGTATATGAAACTACTTCATAAATTAATAAAGCATGTGGTTACAAAATATGAACGAAATCATAGCAAATAAGAAAGTCTTTCATAGAGTTGATTGAACGAATTTCGTAGTTTTTATGATTTTTGTTCATACTTATTATGGAAAGTTTCTTTGGTTGAAAAACTAAGATAAATTTCGTAATTTATATGAAATACTTCGTGATTTTTGACAATATAGTTTTTTTGTGTTTAGACTTACCTTATTCCGCCGACAAAAATTCGATTCGGTATAAGCGTTCCATATTTGGGAGCTGAGAGCGGAGCCTCAAGACCCGCCGTCGGCGCTGCTCCTGCAGGTGCTGCCATTTTGTGCATAGGCTGTGGTTGGATTTTAAAATTTGTTATGGGCAGAATTTTGAAAGATTTTATGTGTAACAAGGGTCAACAGGAAAATCTATGCCAAGGTCACAGCTAAATTAATTAGCTGCAAACTGCTTTGGTAGGTCGGTCGGGCGGGCTGACTGGCGGGGAGCTTGGCTTGGCTGGGCTTTAGGCGTGGCTTAGCTTGCTGCAGTTGTTGTTGGATTTTTTCTTTAACTGTGGTAGATATTGCTTTGTAGTGAGAGGTTGTTGTAGATTTTAAGCGTAGCTATTTTTTGTTTTTGTTTTTAAAGTTTAGTTTAGTTTCTGGCTCTGGCTAGGCTTTATTTTTAACTATTTAAATGTAGTAGTTTACTAATGAGAGAAAAAGGGAATACAGAGAGAGAGATTATAAAGAGTGAAGGAGCTTTAGAGAGCGTGTTTTTGATTTTTGTTTTGTAAAAACAAATTTAACGTGGTTTAAAATACTAGATAACGAGTTTTAACGACGACGTACACGTGTTGGCGTGGCGCCTTATGGTAGTCTATGTTTTTAGAAAAGGTGTATTATTTTGGTTTAAAAATTATTGTTAACAATTCGTTGAGAACATTCTTGTGTTTTAATTTTTGTATAACAAAATTTATTTAAAAACAAGATTTTTTTGCATTTGCTTTTTTGTAAATCAGGCAGAGATCGATTTTTTTAATATGCTTTTTTTGTAGATTTTCTGTGTAAGTTTTACAACCAATTATTTATTTTTTAAAAAATAAATTTCATTTAATCACTCGATTTTAAGTACGTATTTGCTTTTGTGTTTTCTTTTTTTTTAACGATTTGTAAAGTTAGCAGCGTAGCTAATATTTTGATGGCTATTTCGAATTTTTGTCGCGTTTTTTTTTTTATTTTATTTTAGTGTTGCTTTATTACGCGTTGCTGAATTTGCTGTGAAAATGTATTTTTAGTTTCTCTTGTCTTTCTCTTTCGTTTTCGATTCTATATATCTTGAGATACGGCGGCGGATTCCGACTTTTTGTTTGCTACTATTGTGGTTGTTAGTTTGGTTATAGTCTCAAGATGATGATATTGCTTTGAGCGTTGACCACGCTGAATTTTCAAATCTTACGGCACTGCAAGAGGTACTCGCTGCTCTTGTTTTTCTTTAATTATATATTTTTTCGGGCGTTTGTCAGCGGTGTTTCTAGTTTCCCTCGTCTCGACTAGGTGGCGAAAAGCTAGCAGGCAGGCAAGCAACAGCAATGACAGACAGCGGTGGCACAACTAATTGCGGTGTTCTTCTCTCATAAAGAATGCGGCGGCTGGCGGTTTATGCTGCTCTGGGGCGGAATGCACGTTAAGTGGGTTATTTTTGGTTTAGAACACCACAGAACGAAGACAACGGCGGCAGCAGCCAAAACACCAAAGGCAAGAAAAAAATGTTTGTTAGGTGGCAAAAAGCGGCGGCTATTGGTTAGTATGTCTGTCTGTCTCTAGTTAGTAGTGAGTGAGTGAGTGGCTGATGTTATTGTCGTCGTTCTTCTCAACGAAAATACTTTTGTTTTCCTTTGTTTTTTATTTGGGGTATTTTTTTTTAAGATTAATAGAAATTTACGTGTATTATTGGCAAGACAGATGAAATTGTGCCTGCTGTTCTTCGGCAACTGAACTGTTTTCTACTTCGTGTACAATTCCTGTAAAATCGGCGCGTTTGTCTTAAAAGTCTGCTCTACAGCGTCTAGTTGTCTTTTCCTTGTTGGCTGGCTTCTTCTTTAATGCTTGTTCCTCTTTATCGCGCTATATCTTTTGTTCAACATTTATATATATCTTCCTCTGGCGATGATGATGTCGTGTTCTTTTTGCCTTCTTTTTTTGTGGGGTCTTCTTGTGTATTTTAAAAATGTTTTTGAATGTGTCGTCTGTCTTACGATTTCTTTTTTTTTGGCGTCTTCGTCGTTCTGTAAGTACATTAAAATGACAAAAACACTCAGTAAATATATTATAAATACACATATATTTATATAAATAACATATATACATATATACCATGTAGTATATATAATGAGAAAAGAAAGTACATACAGCAAAAATCTACAAATTTATGCAAATGTGTAGATATGTAACATCTACAGATAAATATCATACATACTCGTATACATATAAGTATATACCTACATATATATAATTCAAATTACATCAAGCGAATTAATAAAACAAAACAACAAACATACACATAGTACATGCATACGTACATATGTAGCTAATGAATATGTACCAAAATATACACAAAGAAGTGTGTCACAAAAATACCCCCAAAATTAAAAAAAAATGTAATTAATTTTTTTGCTTCCTCCTACAAAGCTACCGTAAAGCACAACAAACTAGACACAAAACAAATAGAAAATACAAAACTGACCATTTCGTTTAATCAAATTTCAAGTGATTTCGTTTCTTTTTGGGGCGGTGGTTCTATTATATTTGCAACACCGTTACATTTATTGTTTGCACAAAAAAAAAAATAAAACAAAAAAGGGGAAAAAACATATAAACACTGCCTACTTTTAGCTGTCGAATCGTTGTCATCCTTAAAGTATGCTTCATTTATGCTGGCCCTGTCAAGCGCAGTAAATTTTGTAAAACTGTTTCGGCCTCACTTAAAATGTAGATACATTTAAGACTATAATGAAACAGGTACAAGGCCAAACCGAATCTTATGTACCCTGCACCATAGTTCTAGGAATCTGATAGTCAAATCTTCAAAGTCAATTGATATTTTGATTCGCAGTAAAACCGGCTTTAACGTATGTACTCGTATGCCCATTTTTACCGGTGGTTCCTGCTTTTGGCCTTAAGGACCGGTTTTCGCGCCCTTGCTCCGACCTTTATCGCAGCCAAATGCTTAAAATAAAGCCTTTCTTGGACTCATAGTAAAATTTGCTTCAATGTAAGTAACGATATTTCCATATAGACCCAACGTTTTGATTATGCGGGACGTTTAATCAATGAGGCAGTTTATAACTTGCCAATGTTGCATACAAGGAATACTACCCAGGGTATGGTTCTTTTTACCTAATGTCTTGTCATAGAAAGATAAGATGAAGAAGTACTTAGAGATAGAGACAAAACCACAAACATTTATTTATATGAAATTCCTAAAAGTTTGCTTTAAATTTTATAAAAAAAAATGTAGCCTTTTAGGTATGCAAATGATAAAAATACCAGCACTTTATGTTTTACAAGCCTGAAAGTATGCAATGCAAAAAATATACAATAATTACAAATAATTTTACACATAAATTCAAATGAATTTTTGAAAACAATGTCATTTTTTATTAATTGTAATTCATACTCGTTCGCATATGAATGGAAATAAATTCTTTTTATTATGTATAAGTTTTTTTTCTCCTTTTTTAAGGTAAAATTTCAATTTAAATAAACACATAAATAACGACTATCTAGATGTACATGCATATGTACGAATGGATGGACAGACAGACGGACGAATGGACTATGTAAGTAAACAAATATTTTGTAGAAAATATTTGTTCAAATAAATATTTGCACTAACACAAGTTGTCTGTCTGTGTGTGTGTATGTATGTATGCATTTGCTTCGATAATATTTTCCGAAAATATACTACGAAACTAATGTCATGGGCTTTGGCTTTTCTTTTCCCAGTCGAAGAAAGAAAATATTTCATTTTCTCGGCGTGTGTATACGATATGGGTGACGTCCCACTCTCCTCCCCTCCTACTGCTTATGCTCCCCTTGTTCACTCCTCGGTCCCTTGCATCTCTTTAAATAGCAGCATAAGGAGGTTTGCTTTTCTTAATGAGAATTTTCAATTTTTTCTATTTGATTTTCATTTATTTGTTTTCGAGTTTTTCTGTTTGTTGCTGTACTAGTTGATGTTGTTGTTGTTGACATTTTTCATTTTGTATTTTGAGGACATAGTATAGCCCACCTATACAACATACACACACATACAACAACGCAGTAGGCACACACAACAAACAGACATATTTAATAGAATTGTATGTACATTAGACTGGGCAGCTCATTTAGCCTGAGCATGTCTTAAAATACTTATTGTTCGTTAAATTTTATAAACAATTATATGAAAAAGAAAGCTTCCCAAATTCTCGTGATTTCCATAAGGGAATAACTTGCGTGACTCGCACTAATGTACACATGAACATGATCACATGCATGAGTACAGTGGGTCTGACAAGATCGTCTTTGTCTTAATCTCAGCCAAACTTCATACTAAATTTATATTTTAATTTGTAGCGAAATATGCATTAACTTCCAAGGGGGAAATTTTGCGAGACCCGGGCTAATGTACACTCGTACTTGCCCAGTAAACCAAAGTTCAGAATTCGGTCAGAATTCTGTACGACAATCGGCAAAATGTTCCGATTTCGGATCAGAATTCGAGTTTGCAACGAGAAACATATGAGAGGGTTGACAAGAATTCGAAACAACTTCTCTGAAAAAAAATCCCCAGACAAACCAAACAGAGTCCATAACGATATCGGTAAGAATTCTCGAAAGAGTTCAGATATTGTTCAGAATTGTCTGATATCAGACATTGTCGGCAAATTTGGTTTACTGGGTGACTACATACAGTGGGTCGGACAAGATCTATGCTAAACAATAATTAAATTAGAAAACTATAAGACAAATTAAACCAACATGACCGTATTTTTGGTTCCATTGGGCACATTAGTACGAGCCACACTTTCTGAAAAATCTTAAAAAATGCAAACGTTACGGTTGGCTAATGGTGGTGCAAGTACTGACAAATAGTCCGTTGTGAAAATCATACAAAAGTTGTGGGCATTAAGTAATACTATGTTCGAGGGAAACATGCAATAGTAATCGGCATCATACTTTGGTTGTGGGCATCATACTACAGTTATGGGCATCACATTAACTTGTGTGTGAACCATACTATGGCTATAAGAATCATATTAGGATTGTGTGTTATCATAATATTGTTGTGGTAATGAAAATATCGCGAAACTTATAGTGATAATATTATGGTAATTAGAACTATACTTTGTCAATTATAATAAGTTTTTATATGGTTTCCACAACGTAAGTATTGGCACCCCTACCGCATTTTTCTTTCTTACTGTATGCACCGTTGACTAGCAACCTTTTTAAATCCGTGCATTTAAGGCATACCACTGGCACCAAGAGCTTTGCCCGTGCTACTTATATCATGGAAAGTCTGTTATTTCTCATTGTGTATTCGTCCATCATATTCATAATAGATCACCTCATATATGAAATCTAGAGTAGCAGGGCTTGAAATCACAAAGAAACCCAGTGTTTTATCAAACAAAACAAGAACCTAAAGGGGATTTTAGTTAAGCTCTAAGTAAACTTAAAATTAATCTGGGAAATCCTGAGGGACTACGATGAACGGTTCACGATCCAAGTCCGTATATCGTATTTGTATAAAATTAATATTAAGCAGAGACTATCCAAACATATACGAAAACATTCGGCAGAGCTTCTCTTTTACAAAGGTTCTTTAAATGTCAAAAATGTAGCACAGCGGACACAACAGTATCTCTAAACCTATGGCAATTGTTCTCAAAAAACATTTGGACAAAAGAACACAATTTGTGTGTAATGAAATGCTTGTCATTGTATTTCACCCACCTTCACATAGTTCTCAGTACACCGTGTAATTATTTGCAATGTTCTTAAACCATAGAAATGAGTATTGTTGGCATACCTGAAGACAAAGCATTTCATAATGATTATATCTTGCATACTTTTAGGAGAATGCTTTATTTTCACAATGGGATAATACAAAAGCTAAAGGTCTTTAAGATGGACCAACAAAAAAGGCGAGATGATTTTTCTAGAACAACGAAACCTTGAAGACGGTGCAAATTTTGGCCAACAAAGAAGTATTTCCTCTGTCATTGTAACTGGAAGTACGAAATTTTGAATTACACACTCAGTTTGTGTGTGTGTGTAAGAAGCTACTTTTATCTGCGACCATTATTCTCAGTCGTTGGTTATTTCTTCTTGGTAGCATTTCTACAATTTTTGCCCCGCACCTCCCCTCTGTCTAACCTGTTTAATTTGCATCATGCCACACTATCTCAGCCATTAATCCTCTTGGCATGCTTTTAGGCTTAACTGCCCACAGTGACATTTTTCATACTTTTAGGCGAATGCTGGCTGAGCTGTTGGCAATCCATGTGCGTGTGTGCCAAATGGAAACTTTTCATATCCTTGCGTTCGAAAGCCACAGGCAACCCAGCGGCTTCGCCACCCAGTTTTCGGTATCCACTTAAATGAGAATAAAGTTTTGCATATTTTATGGCTGTAATCGCCGTAATCTATAGATTTCTGATTTACGACTTAGGCAACTAAAATTACACGTACGTGAATAATATACAGCGGCTAGCTGTAAAAGGGGCTTAGAACTGCCAACAAAAAATACTAAAAGGTATGCTTTAAATAGGTGTGTACTAGCAGATAATATTCTAATGTCGATCGAAATGGTGTAGGTGAATAGTCGCACGCTGTATGGAAGTAGCCCTTGGTTACAAGGTCTGGCTGGAGACTTCAGTTTGTTACCACGAATAGTCAGGAGCTCTCAAAACGGTTGCTCAGGTCTGATTAGTAGGTGCAAACTGTCGCGGAGTACCGTGGTGGCTGTGTTTTGAACCCAAATCGCGGAAACAGATTCGCCTCAGTGTAGGGTTGCCATGCAATCGGATGCGGAGACTTATAGATCTGTAGAGAACTGCCAGAAAAAAAACTAGAAGACTATTATTTCAATATGTATTAGCAGAAAAGGATCTATTGTCGATCCAAAGGGTGTGGGTTATCTGACCCACGTTAAATGGGATTATGCCTTCGTTACGAGGTCTGACTGGATACTTCGGTTTGTTACCACGGATAGGCAAGAGCTCTCAAACTGTTGTTCAGGTTTGATTAGTGTGTACTGTCGGGGGACACCCAGTTTTGAACCCAAATCACGGAAAGCGAAAAGCCTCAGTGTGAAGTTACATTGTAACCGGATGCGGAGACCCATAGATCTGTAGAGGTGTAAGATATGCCTCAACATCCACCAAGAGGGAAATTATGGTCCATGTCATACATGAAATGGATACCTGCGGGATTGGCTTACATTGTAGGGAACATAAACTAGGATTAGCCCGTAGTTACGACGTCTGGCCAGAGACGAAGTCTCAAACTACGGGAGACTCCAAACCTGTTGTTCAGGTCTGCCTAGTAGGTGCGAACCCTCAAGGAGTGCCATGGTGGCAGTGTTTTAAACCCAACTCGCAGAAGAGATTCGCCTCTGTGTGCAGTTGCATTGCAAGTGGATGCGGACAACCATAGATCTGAAGAGGCGGTAGATATGCCTCAACCCTTCAGTAAGAGGGAAGTTATGGCCCATGTCATACATGGCATTGGTATCTGCGGGATTAACCCGTCGACTGTATCAGAGTTATGGCTCACCAGTGAGAATTACGTATAAAAACATGGACGCTGTTAGTCCAAAGTGTCCCGTTGTGGAGTTGTTTCACAAACGGGTACTAAAGTCGTTACGAAATGTTTCGACCCCTCACCATCGGCGGAAGCTGTGTCCACATAACATGCTACGCATTGTCACCGACAAAATTGGGGCTAAAGGTGTGCTGGTCATCGCATGTACTAAAGGTGTGCTGGTCATCGCATGGTAGAGAGTTCCAGTGAGACGGTACACTATGATTGAAACGCTGTAGATCCAAAGGGACCCAGGGGTAAAATGTAAACCCATCAAATTCTCTCAGATAAAAATATGGAACCCTCGTGTCAGATTAAATGGCATTTCAGATTGTCCTATTTATTCTTCATATCTAGAAGGTGGACACAAATATGAGCCGATATCGACAAAACTTTTCGTATAAAATCTTTTGGGCCACCTGATTTCGCCGTGGTGTAATGGTAATCAAACAAGTAACAAACCTAGGTGCAAATCCTGGTTTCTCTGCTCATAACTACCGACGACTTTACGAGTAAGATATTACTCTTCTTGTCATGTAAAAACTTCTTTTTCAAATTATGTGAAATTTCTAAGCAGACATTAAACCGTAGGTTCCTGTCGTTTAGTATACAAATTGTAGCGTGCACAGATCAGGGATTTGAAAGTAGGGTCCGTTTGTTCCTTAATAGAATGTTAAGTGAAATTTGTGTGTAAGTCATTATTAACTCTGGTGAAAGTTGACCGTAAAGGTTTATGTTTTTGAATTGTCGCTCAACAACAATCCCTCCCAATTTGAGGTCTTATCGCTCTAAAAGAAACAAATTAGATTTGATCTTGCTTTAAAAAAGCATGGTGCTTTATAAGCGAACAAAAATTAACTCTAATAAGTATTTAGCAATAATTACCAAATTCCCTCTCGGTTTTGGGATCTGCGCCTCCACAAGCCACATTTTGTGTCCGATTTTACTCAAAGTTTGTATAGTTGGAAAAATTGTACCATATCGGTCAATCCAATTCGACTTTACACAAACAATTGTGAAATTGATCGATCAATGTTCTCCTAAGCCCAAATGAAAAGTTTCACCCCGAGTTGAGGGGTTGCTACTTTACAAATCATGTATATTATTCGAACTTCCTCAAATTTAGCATTGTTCGTAATGGAGATCTTTTACTATTACCGTGGTAAAATTTTAGTAAATCGGGCCATGTATTCTTTAATTATAAAATTAAAGCGTAGAGAAATAAGCGGCCTGCCAAATCTTCAAAATCCATATTTGGACTCGTTACGAAATGGGCTTTTATTTGGGTACTTTGGCCACATTTACCGGTGGTGCGTTATTTTGAACACAAGGGCCGTTTTTGGGCAACTTGTCCCACCTGAGCCCATTCCGACCATTTACGAGGTAAGACAATTATTAAATTGCATGCAAAAGTGCTGGATACTTGAATAATATGTTTGACCGCCTTTTACAGACTGGGCGTCTTAAGAGCTTTGTAATGATTAACTATCAATATTTCGTGCTGTTGCAATAATCCATCCTTCAGTGGAAGGATGAAGTATAAAGATAAAATAAAACAAGTAAAATAAAATTAACTTAGATTAAATAAAAAGGCTTTTTAGTGCACGATCACGCAGAGAAAAAATGTGGTTACTATATGGTCACGGTAATAATAATATGATATTCGTAATAAAACGATTGTACTTTGAATTTAATTTTGACAATAGTATGATTGCCGCAATATTAATATTGTTAAAATGTCACAATATTATTGGCAATTTAAAAAATGAAAATATGGTTGTAGCAACAATAATGGTTGGTGCGAAAAAAGTATTGATTTTTGGGTTTATGTTAAGATTCATTTGGCAAGATTCACGGCAATCATACTGTATGATTGTAATTTTTCTTTATTTAAATATGCTTTTCAGAACAAGGTTATTGTTACGGATCTAATGCAATAATAGTTTTTTATGTGGAAATTCAAATTTTTCAAACAAACTGCTTTGGCTTTAATTAATTGAATTATTTTTAATAAATATACGCAGAAAAAAAGTATGGTTGGGGTAACAATATTCGAAGAGCATCATACTAATGTTGGTTAAATGGTTGTGGCACAACAAATGGTTGTGGCACAACTATACTATGATCCTCATAACAATATTATGGTCCTTACTACAATAGAATTATTCACACAACCATACTATGAACCCCACAACCATAAAATTATTCAAATTCAACCATAATATGATCCCCACACACACATGTTATGATCCTCATAACCATAGTATGTTTAACGTACAACCATTGTACACACAACCATACTAAGATCACTAAAATTTTTCGTAAAGATTAGGATAAGTTGTTTTCAACAATAGAGAATTTTTTTAAGTAAGTTATGTAATATGTTAAAATCTCTTAATAATAGGAGTGATTTATTTAACAGTAAAAAAATTATTTATTAAAAATATTTGAGTTATTCTAATCCGTAGTTTGTTTTGCAATAATTTAATTATTATTACTATTATTGCGTAAGATAAGTAAAAATATGTCAATTTTAAAAGAAATTACGATTTTGCCGGTATGATTGCCGTAATCATATTATTGTTAACATAAAACCCATTAAAACAATACTTTTGTCCCACCAACCATATTAATATTGTTGCTACAACCATATTTTCATTTTTAAATTTGGCAACAGTACTATTGTTATATTTCAACAATATTAATATTGTCGCAATCATACTTTAATAAAAATGTTATTTAAAAAAAACAATACTATGGTTGCGACGACCATACTTTTATTGCAGAGAACATACTATTGTTGCCGTAACCATATAGTAACCATATCTTTTCTCTGCGTGTACGCTTACGTTTTTTAAACTGAATTTGTCTACTATAAAATACGAGTAAACCACTCCTATTATTTTGAATATAATATATTTTTAAATAATTTGCATAATTCAAATCTATTGTTGACAGCTTAACCCAATTCTAATAAATAATTTTGGGGATTGTTGTACGGATCATAACATGGTGGCGTGTGAATAATACTTTGGTTGTTACGATTATACTATGGTTGTATGTGAATCATATTATGATTGTGAGGATCATATTATGGTTGTGGATACCATAGTATGGTTGAGTTTGAATCATACTATTGTTGTGAGAATAATATTATTGTTGTACCAAAACCAGATACCCAACAATAGTATGATGCTCTACGAATATTGTTATTCCAGCCATACGTTTTTACTACGTGAAGGTTTGAGCCGATAATAATCTCTGTTTAATTATTTTCATCAAAATGACTGAAATATACTAATACAAACGGGCTAAACATAATTTATTGTGCGACACGACCAGAGAAGTTATATTGTAGATAGAATTACCATTAAAAAGTTTTGTGCTTATGGCGGGGCGTATAAAGACAAAAGCTCAGAAATAGTAATTTGCGTGCTATGGAAATAAAAAGCTTTTGTACCAAACACGTGGTCATAAACCAAGGCTTTGATACTTCTTCTTAGAACTTCGCATAAAAAGCGTCCCACTATCTTTCGTGCGATCATTCGCCTGACTTATGGGTCGTTACTTAAACCTCACAAATTACAGTATTTCATAACAAAACGCTAAGTTTTTAAAATAAAACGCTTTTATAAAATAATAAAGCGCTATAATACAACGTTGTGCCGAAGACATGTCAGACAAATATAAACATAGCGAAAATTTATAAGACAGACAAAAGTAAAGTGAAGAAAGTATTTCTCATTCGTTTGGTGATATTCTTGTCTTTAAGAATTTGGTTTTCCTTTCAACAATTGTAGCCAAGTTGATTTCTGATGAAGGTCGAAAAGGACACTAAATCGCTCTAAAGTCAGTGTGCAGCCATGATAATACATGTGACTTTGCCATTTTGCATAAAACTTGCTTTCTACTTAAATACAGATGCAATAGATTTTAAACCGGTACAACTCCCTGTTTTTAAAATAACATAAAATTAAATGAAACAAAATACAATTTTAAAAACAAATAAGATAAAATAAATATAATAAACTTAAAGTAAATCTGTAAAAAATAAATAACATTATATTCATACAAATACATGTATGTACTTATATGTACACGCAGAGAAAAGATATGGTTACTATATGGTCACGGCAACAATAGTATTGTTTTTTGAATTTCATTTTGACAATAGTATAATTGCGGCAATATTATTATTGTTGAAATGTAACAAAAGTATTGGTGCCAAATTAAAAAATGAGAATATGGTTGTAGCAACAATATAAATATGGTTGGTGGCACAAAAGTATTGTTTTCATGGGTTTTATGTTAACAATAACATTATTACGGCAATCATACCGGCAAAACCTTATTTTTTTTAAATTAACAATGTTATTTTTACGATTCTTACGCAACAATAGTAATAAAATTATTTTTTTGAAAAAAAAACTTGGGATAAGTATAACTAAAATATTTTTAATAATTGATTTTTTTACCGATAAATAAATCACCCCTATTGTTACATAGCTTACTTAATAAAATTCCTTGTTCTTGTTGAATAACAACGTATTCCAGTCTTTACAAACAATTTTGGTAATCATAGTATGGTTGTGCGTAAGTCATACTATTGTTGTGAGGATCATACTATGGTTGTACGTTAAACAAACTATGGTTATAAGGATCATAGTATGGTTGTATGTGAATAATTCTATTGTTGTGAGTGTGAACCAAACTATTGTTGTGATGATCATAATATTGTTGTGCAACAACCATATAACCAACAATAGTATGGTGCTCTTCGAATATTGTTACCCCAACCATACTTTTTTTCTGCGTGTATAAATGTCTAGAAACAGGCACATATAAGTATATGGACTTTGTGCTACAAGAAATACTTGCTGCAAAAAATAAATCGCTTCAGATATTTTTACAGAATGAACATTTCGCGATACTACGTATATGAGATGGATTTATTTCACCTTAAAATAAATGAGTCAACTTGGCTGCGATAAAACAAAGATTTAGGAGATTTCTAAAATAAAATCTGTAAATGAAACGTTTAATAACCATAAAATCACACCTTGGAGGTGTTTATCGACCGTTCTTATTAAAATCACTGTATGCATCGTCATCATCATCATCTCGATGTTGTTGTCGTCGTCGTCAGAGCACAAATGATGTCCAACCAAGTGAAACAAACAAAAGCAAAAGTGTTTCATTTTTTTTCTGGGTTTTCTTTTTGTTGTATTTTTATTATTTTTCTAAACTTGTGAGCGGCAATAATAGTGCGATGTTGTATGAATGTCTAAATGTACGTAAAAAGAAAGGAATTAATGTAATGTAATGTACATCAACATCGCCATCATCATCAGATCTAAAAATAAAGTTGTCGTAGTCGTCCCCCGAAAAGACAAAGAACGAAAACTTTAGAGCACAGAGGAAGAAAGGATGGGGGAGCTAAAGAAAATGATCTTGCTGTCAGCCGCCTGCCACCAGCCAGTCAGTCTGTCTTTCGCAGAAACAACGTACAAGCGCACCGAGAGACTGGCAGACATGTCCACGTACCATGCGTACAAATCCCTAGAAGAATTGTATAGATGTTTGTACCGCCAGATAGTTTCATATAAAGGGTGGTCCAACCATAATGCAGGATGTTACAATTAACACCTTAACGTCAAGTTTTTTGCTTTATTTACATTTATTTGGTCTTTTATCATTATTATAAATTAAACATTTTTTATTCTGGTTCGAGACCTTTTTGTTGGTCCTTTTTTAGAATCAAATTAAAAAATTGGTGAAATGTTTTGGTTACGGTTGCAAGGCAGACTGTTCAGCTGTTTCTAAACCCGCCAAGGTCTTTCTTCATCAGTCATTGGCAACGTTTTTTTCCAACTTAAATTGAAAATTATTTGGTTCAGTGTTTGACAAATTCAACAATGGAGCAGAGCGTTAAGATTGTTGAAGGCTTTTGTGAAAGGGGTTTGAGATCAAAATGTATTTGGTGCACTTCGTGATTTTTTTTTATTCCAACTGTGTCCTCAGTGGATTTATTAACAAGCAGAGTAGCCGCATTTGGGCAAATGAGAATTCTCGAGTAATTCTTGGAAAGCCGATGCATCCAGTAAGAGTGACTGTTTGGTGCGGTTTCTAGGCTGGCGGTGTCATCGCGCTATACATTTTCGAAAATGAGGTCGGCCAAGCAGTTTTCGTGAACACGGTGTTCGCTATCGTGAGAAGATAACGTACTTCTTGTGACCAGATATTGAGGATATGGACCTGTACGATATGTGGTTCCAACAGGATGGTGACTCCCGGCCAACGAAACAATGGCTCTTTTGAGCGAGAAGTTCAATGGCCGTGTTATCTCACGTTGTGGCGTTGTTAATTGGCCGCCACGATCATGTGATTAAACACCGTTGGACTTCTTTTATTGAGAATATTTAAAAGAAAAAGTGTACGTCAATAAGCCCAGAACAATTTAAGAGCTAAAGGATGAGATAAATCTGCACATTACGGATATTTAACCTCCATGTCTTAGTCATTAAAAATATGGGCCATCGGATAAAGGTTTGTTGCCGAGGCCGTGGCGAGCATTTGGCCGATATTTTGTTTCACACATATTGCTCCTTGATCCTTCTATCATAGTAAAAAATGTTGAGATAATTCTCTGAAAACTTTTTATATATATGTACTAGTAGAGTACTGGGTGATCCATCTAGAGGTATTTTTTCAGAACAAAAAAAATATAAAAATTCAAATCAAGTGTGGAATCTTTATTGGTAATTTGAAAACACATCTTATGCCATTTATTTTTTGAATATAATTTCCTTTAAATGTTGGCCGCAACTAAGCTTCAGGGTATCCATTTTGGGGGTCCAATTTGGATGACTTGTTCGAGCATTTCGACCGGTATGGCTTTAATGACACGCGAAATGTTGGCTTCCAAAACCTGAATCGTAGCTGGTTTGTCAGCATAGACTTTGGACTTTACGTAACGCCACAAAAAAATGTCTAAAGGTGTGATATCACTCGATCTAGGCGGGCAACTCACCTGTCCAAAACGTGAGAGGTCGAAATGACCTCTCAATAGATACATTGTTTGAGCAGCTGTATGGCAAGTGGTACCGTTCTGTTGAAACCAAGTGTCGCCAAGATTACGGACTTCAATTTCAGGTATCATAAAGATCGATATCATGGCGCGATAGCGAGCACTATTAACGGTTGCGTTCCGGCCATCATCATTTTTGAAAATTATGCACCGATGATTCCACCAGCTTAAAAACCGCACCAAACCGTGGTATTCGCTGGGTATAATGGCACCTCTTGAACCTCTTCTTGTTGCTCTCCAGCCTAAATGCGGCAATTTTGTTAATTGACTTTGCTGTTGAGCCAGAAATGGGCCTCATCACTGAACCGTTTTTCACCGAACGCTCATTTCCATAATACAGTTGCCAACAGTTGAAGATAATTATTTTCAAAAAATAAATGCCATAAAATGTTCGTTCAAATTACCAATAAAGATTCCACACTTGATTTGAATTTTTATATTGTTTTTGTTCTGAAAAAAACATCTAGATGGATCACCCTAAAAAATTCTAAAAATCGAAAAATTTACCAGGATGTGTAACGCTACTAATTGTTGCCCAAAAGGACATTCTAATGCACTACGATTTAACTCAGCTAAATTGGATTTACAATGAGAGACTTTAAGAGCAACAGGACCTTAAATAGAGAACTTTATATATAAAAATATAGATCGATATAGTCCAGAGTTTATCATCGGTTGCTTATAACACACCCTGCAAAATTTGAGCACGATCGAAGTAAACTTGTGGACCTCAAAACAGGATGTACTATTGAATACATGGATCGGTATTTGGTAAAAATGGATTTAATATGAGGCTCCTAGCGCTGTAGGTTCCGAAATCTGAAAAAAAAACCACTAGTATAAGGGTTATATGAAAATATGGACCGATATGCTAATTACACTGTTCTTCAACAAAATTCCTTCTTTAAACGAAACTAACTACTCCTTATTTAAAATGATCTTCTGAATTCGAACAATTTGAAACAATCCTATAATTTTTCACAAAAAATTGCTATAACTCAGTCAATTTTTGTCGGATTATCAAAAATATACCACATATTTATTGTTACAGCGCGATCTTCATAATTTTGTGCAAAAACTTGTGGCAGAGCTGTATAATTGGGGTACAATTGGCAGTTGAAAACAACATTTTTCAACATAAAATTGATTTCTTTTGGCTGTTACTTCCACAATTATTCGATTTTTACAAATTAAAGATGCAATATTACTCATTCTCAACCGGATAAGAATTGCCAAAGTTTTAGGCAGATTAATGAAAGTCCATGTTCACGATATCTCGAAAACTATACGTGGTGGAGCAAAATGGACATTCAATACGAATTAAGGGGATCAGATGGTTTTGTCTAAAGGAGGGTTTAAAAGTTATTTTTTGCAGAACAGTGTTATTAGTCGATTACAGCGCAGTATGCGGAATTTTAGCACGATCGGGGATAATTTATGGTTTAAAGAGCTGCTTGTGTGTGAGCTGTTCCAAAACATGAACCGATACGGTCTAATTTCACGAGACTCCTAAAATCAGGAAAGCCTTTGTAAAATATCCAAACATAGAACACAATGCACTGATTCCAATAAGGTTCGTTCTTGACTCTGACTTGACCTGCACATTGTACCAAGTTTCATTAAAATTGCTTAGTACTCGTAGAAGCGATCTGTTTTTTGATTACAATAATAGATGGAAAGACGGACGGGCGGACTTCGCTCAATTTTATCAAATAGTGATGCTGAGTCGCCGGTCTTTCTTCTTTCCAGTGCAGCGACCTTTGATTACAATAACAAATGGAAAGACGGAAGGAAGGGCGTATTTCGCTCAATTCAATCTAATAGTGATGCTGAGTCGACGGTCTTGCTCCTTGCCTGTAAGCTGTTACAAACATCAGCATACCACAGTGCGGCGTGGGGTATAAAAATTAAACCTTTAAAAAATACCCTCTCAGAGCTTCGCCTATTTCTTTTCCTAAATCGGAAACGCCTTACCAACCCACTGTGAGCCCGCAATGCACACTGACGGAAACCTTCTCAAAGTTTTTAATGATTTTAAGCGCTGTTGCTCTCCGTACCATCTATAAAAAGAAGAAAACTTCTTTGAAAAAGTTCATTTCACTTTTAATTAAACAAATTTTCTTAATTAACTTAATCAAATACACAGTGAGATTTAAGTCTATTTTAATTTGCACATTATTACCAACAGCTGCCGACACTCCAAAGTCGTTATTGTTGAGTGGCAAAAATGCCTTTAACAACACAAGATGCTACCGCACGCACATAAAATAAAACTCATTCAAATCGATTTTAAATGGAATTTCCAAATAAATGGGAATTCATTAAACAATTTCTCAAATTAAAGGATTTTGCTGTTCCAAAAAGGGAATAAATGATAAAAAGCCAAAAACAAAAAAATAGAAACAAATCCACACAAAAAGATGAATTTATTTTCGAAACGAATCCATTACAAGCCGTACCTAGAACACCACCTTCTCCGGTAGGCTCGCAAAGGAGAGATGTCATCAAGGCCGAGGACGACAGGAAGGAAGGCAGCAAGGAAGAAGTTGTCATGTTGTAAATCCAACAAAATTCCTCAAGACATTAAAGAATTCATGGCCCTTCTCGGTCTGACGTGGTGCCTGTGGAAAAATGTCAATATCGCAAAAATACGAAAAAGAACATACACGCACAGCACACATACACTCAGTCGAAAAAGACAGAAACTTAATTTAAGTCTCTCGTAGTATAAAACGGCACAAGCACCCACATGTCGTATACAGAAATGATTTATAGAGTATCTAATGGATTTGCAGGCATTTGCAAAATGTAACAAATGAATAGGCAATCTGTGCTTAGGCATTAAACCAAACCATCCACCCCGCCTCCCCTTCTCCACAAGTCTGTTTCTTCGCAAAAATCCAAACGCTTCAGGCGGTGCCGACCGTCTGGTGCAGGACCGACCACCTCATGTGGCAATAGTGCGAGCGAGGGCTGTCAAACTAATTCAGCGCCCCTGCCCAATGACAGGACGACTGATACTCTTCGAAATTGTTGTTGTTATGGCTGTTACTGCTTCTATCATATTTCCTCGTGTTGTTGTCATGTATGCTTTTAGGCTTAATTGTTCATAAAAATATTTTGCATACTTTTAGGTCAATGGTAATAGCCCGATGAACGATGAAATCTCATAAAACTTTGCATATTTCTAGAGGGCATAAAGCCAAGCACACACACACACACATGCTCACATAATAGCAATAGGAGAGCGAAATGAACAATAGCGAACAAAAGAGAGGAAGTATTAGAAAAGTTCTGCATACTTTTTGGCTGAAAAGAATTTCATTTGCTATTTTTTTTGGCAATTTTCTTTTTTTATTATTAAATTTTAGTTCTTTCTCTTACTTTAATTGACCAACAAAACAATGTGCAAAGAATGCACAAATAATAATAAAGACACCGTTCTCATATGGATGTAATAACGATGTTATTTTTCTTGTTCGGAAAATAGTCCAAAAGGTAGCTACGAAAAAGGCTTAAATTGTGCATGATTTAAGGTTAACAAAAACATGTTGCATACTTTTGGGAAAATATATGTAAAGGCCTAACGTAGGCAACAATATTATTCAAACTAAATTAAATTAGGAAAATTCTGTGAGGCGCCGCATGCTTTAACTATTATAATTGGAGCTTAATTAACGCGTTTGCAAGCAGTCTGAGTAGTAGGCTTCAACACTCCCCTACACTAAATTAAAGCCCAAATGGCGAACTTCTCCTAAGGACTGACCTATTAAAGCGTGGTCTAACTGAAACGCACGATGTTAATCGTAAAAAAGAGAAAAACTTTTCTGAGAAATATCTTAATATGTTTTAATTTTATAATAAACGGATCTACGACAGTTATATGTGAAACAGAATATTGGCCAAATGCTCGCCACGGCTTCGGTGGCATATCTCTATCTGACGGTCCATATTTTTAATGACTCCGAGACATAATGGAAGTTCAATTACATAAGTGTGCCGAATTATCTCATCCTTTAGCTCTTGAACTATTTTTGGCTTATTGACGTACACTTTTTTCTTAAATACGAGGGTTGCTATATAAATTTCTGGCTTAGGCAACAATTTTTATCAATAAACGTACTCAGAACGTTTTGACGTACGACCATCATTTGTGTTGTTTACAGTGACTTGAAAAAATACATTTGGCAAAAAACTAGAATTAAAATTTTCGTGCGATCATTTTTCACAACTTTCGACGCGGATTATCACGACAAGAGTGCATCGATGAACTTAAATCTATGTATGGCGATAAAGCACCACCCTTAAGCACTGTGAAAAACTGGTTTAATGAATTTAATCGCGGCCGACGCTTGCTCAAAGACGAAGGTCGTCCAAAAACGGCCGTTGTGCCAGAGAACATTGATGCCGTGCTTGAACTGATAATGCAAGATCGTCATGTGACATACCGTGAGATAGAGGCATCCTTGGGCATTTGTCCACCACCATACATTCGATATTGCATGACCTGGTCGAAAAACATGTTTGTTCTCCTGGGATCCCGCACAATTTGACAATCGCTCAAAAAAAGGATCGCGTCGATTGGTGCAAAGAAATTTTGAAAAAATACGATAGTGCTGCTTCAAAAAACGTTTATAAGATCGTCATAGGTGATGAATTATGTATCTATGCGTATGAGCCCGAAAGAAAACAGCAATCGACCATGTGGGTCTTCGAAGACGAGCCAAATCCAACCAAAGTTGTTCGTGGAAGAAGCACTTTGAAGCAAATGGTCGCCTGTTTCTTCGGCAAAACTGGTCATGTAGCGACTGTTCCGCTTGAACAACGTAGGACGGTCAATTCTAAATGGTAGACCACAATTTGTTTGCCTGAAGTCTTCGGAGAAATTTGAAAAACGAACAAGAGAAGACGAATCATTGTGCACCATGACGAGCTCTTACACATCGGCTCAAACCAGCGCCTTTTTAACCGGCCAAACCGTCGAATTGATGGGTCATCCGCCGTATAGCCCAGACTTGGTACCCAATGACTTCTTTTTATTCCCGTACATCAAAGAAAAAGATGCTTGGTCAACGATTTTTGTCGCCAGAAGATGCTGTTGAAGCGTTTAAAACCCATGTTTTGGAGGTGTCTCAATCGGAGTGGAAAATGTGCTTCGAGCGGGTTGAGCGCATGCAAAAGTGTATAAATCATGCTGGAAAATACCTTGAAAAACAATAAAACCATTTTTGATGATAAATATTCGCTTTTTTATTATAAGGCCAGAAATATATATAGCAGCCCTCGTATACACAATTGACCTGGATAAATCGACATAATTTTAGGCTATTAAGATTTGACACTGTAGGCTAACTCAACATATAACAGAATGTGGCAATCATCATCCCACCAATCTCACACGACCAAAACATTGTTGAGAGATCTAGAGGAATGAAAACTAGAAAGCTTATAAACTGAATAAATTATTACTGAGTATACTTTAATCGCAGGGGTCGGTAACCTCTTCCAAATCAACAGTGTATCCTTAAACCTGTGAGAAGCCAGTAAAGAGGAACTGAGACCCTGAAGCACTACCCATGTCACTACCCTGCGTTTTCAAGAGCTAGGATAACGCACCTACTAGTCACTTAGTCCGGACTTAGGTCATTTGACTGACACTAGGTGGGAAGACCTCAGGTACTTCGTAAACTTCTAGATTAATCCACAGACCATCTAAATTGATCCATTAGCACTTCTAGGCATACCCTTAACAAGAAAACACAACAGGGATAGGTGTAAGGTAATTGACCAACCAACCAGCTAAAGCCTGATAAGAATGCTTACAGCTAAGTACTCGTATATGAACGCTTTTCCACAGCTTAAAAATTTTCTTTTTAGAGCAAAGTCGCCGGCATTAACGATAGAAAAGCCGTGGCTTAAAAAAATTTCCGAACTGTTTCACTGGTGCTTTTAAATCTGGTTAATTTGTGTGATAGTCATGCACACTCCCTATGACTAACGACAGCCCAGACGACAGCGGGGTATTTTTGGCACAGGTTACCCTTCGACCTAGGCATAAGCCAGCACAGACTGTCCGACCGAAGTAATAAAGTAGGGCAGGATACACATGTGACCGGAAAGATAGCTTACAATTAGGCAACAACAGCATGGACAAAAAATATTAAAAAAAAGAGGAAAATCTGAAGACAAGTAGTCGGACGAAAACTACGGAGACAGGAAGACGGGCGAAACCTGGCTACATGAAGACAGAAGTAAAGTCTGAAGACAAACTCTGGCTACATGAAGGAAAACAGAAAATTTGGTTGGTGAAAATCGAAGGTACAGAAACAAGGCTGACGTGGAGACAGATGGTTAACCTACTGATGGTTACTGATGGTTAACCTTGCGATAGGAATGTGGACGCAGAGCCAAAATGATGCTTAAGGTAGGAAGAAAATGCGAGAGCAGGACATCTGAACATCTCGAGACAAAGAAACGAATAATCTGAAGGCAGTGCAGAGGGCTTAGTTGAAGTCTGTAAGGTTGGTTTACATTTAACAAAATAACCCGATGAAAATGGCCTGAGTTATAGCAGTTTTTGTAAGAAATCATAGATAGGATTTGTTCTCACTGTAAGAACGAGGTTTAAAATTACACATGTAATTTCTTTACAACGTCTGTATGAAAAAAATCCTATGATTTTTTCAAAAAACTGCTGTCAGGTTATCAAAAAATATACTCATACCACATTGGTATTGTTACAGTGCATTCTTTATAATTTTGTGCAAAAACTAGTGAGAAAGCTAAGGAATAGGGGTACAATTGACAAATGAAAAAAAAAATTTAAAAAAAAATTGATTTTTTTTGGCTGTAACTTCCACAATTTTTATTTGCTTTTTATAAATATAATTTACATGATTGTTGTATATCTTACCAATTAATATTACTCATTTTAAGTGAATCGGATAAGAATTGTTGAAGTTTTAGGCAGATTAATGAAAAAAGTCAGAAAAATTTCATATTCACGATATCTCGCAAACTATACGTGGTGGGGACATTCAATTCTTATTCAGGAGATCATTTACATAAGGATCAGTGGGTTTTGTCTAATGAAGGGCTCAAAAGTTAATTTTTGCAGAAGAGTGTTAGCCGACGCCAGGAAAAGGATAACCGGCAACGAAATGCAACTACGAAAATCATGCGACAGGGATATAAACGAATGTCCAAAGTGATGACAGGAAGGACAGACGACAGAAGCAAACTTAGGGCAGAATCAAACGCAAAACTTTTGACAAGGACGATATAAAAAACCACGAACCGCATGGCTAAGGAATAACTAGTCTACAGGAGAAGTGGATAACCAAACAATAGGACAAACGATAAAATGGCGATAGGATAAACTGGCGATAAGATGAAACGGCAACCTAGCAGACAAAATGAAGACAGATAACCTTGCGACAGAAATACGGACATACTATCAAATAGTAGCAGCTATGACGGATATTATGGCAACAGGGACGCAAATAAAACGTCTACCAATTTGACGCCAGGCAATACGGATATAAAAAGGTAAACGACCGGATAAACTTTTGAGAAAGACGGAAACCCAGGCGAGGGAAAACAACCAGGATACAGGCAAAATTGATAACCTGGCGGCAGATTATACTACTCGTACCGACAAAAAAACGAATATGTTGACATCAGGGAGGATGGCTGAACCAGCGGCGGGAGTATTGCAAAAACTTCTGAGAAAAAGAATGGCTAAATTGCTAACACGAAAAACAAAACACACTAGGGGCAGACCAATTAAGTGATAATCCGATGACAACAAGGATGAACAAAATATCTCCAGCCAAGAGGCTGTGACAAGAAAATCTTAAAAGCTGGTTGGCTTAACTAATGACAGGAGTACAGGTGAACGTTCTAACAAAAATAATGGATAAACTGTCGACACAAGCACTAACATACTCGTACTGGAGTCAAGACAACCTAGTGGTAGGTCAAGCTAGCGAAAAGTAGCACAGAAAAGCCATCACAGCAAGGATGACTAAGCAAGCCACTGTAAAGGCACACCAAATAGCTTTGGATATACGGACAAGCTGCTGATAAGACAAACAAGGCACATGAGGCTGGACAAATGGGTAGCAGCAGGAAGGATGGCGTTAATATGTACGTTTTGAGCAGTACGGATACCCTAGCAGTACCAGGGATAAAATCACTTGCGCCAAAAAAAAACAAAATACGAGTAACTTAAGACAAAAAGAACTGTCAAAATACTTCAAAGAAACACGGTAAAACTGCCGACAAGACAAACTAGAGACAGAAAGGAACAAAAAAAACTTACAGCTACAAAAAGGACGGTAAAAATATGAAAGCTTCGGCAAACTGCTTTTGGAAGGCAGGCCAAACAAACATCCGAACTTGACCAAACTGCCGTCAGAAAAAAAGGACAATCCAGGAGTTGAAAGGACAGATAACGTAGCGATATGAATTAAGGATAAGTTAAACACAGAAACTGTTAAACAGTCGACAAATCGTACAAATGAAGGTTGCATAAAACAGATTTTCAAAGGCTGGATAAACAAACGATCGAAATTGACCAAAGTGCCAACAGGAAGAAAGGACAATCAAGAAACTGCAAGGATAGATAAAGAAGCGATGTAAAGGGCGGACACACTTAATACAAGGGTGGTTAAAGTGACGGTAGTGAGTCTCCATTTACACTAGGCAACTTTACTTGCCTTTTTTGAGTTTTGTTTTGACCTATTTTAGGGGTTTTTATTTTGTGTGTTAGGCTTTTATGGTCCGTTTTGTAATTAAATTGCTAGTATATTTTTTACTTCAATTATTTTCCTCCGACGTTTCGTTGGCCTTTTTCCAACTTCCTCAGGAATATTTTTATTTGAAAAATATTATACGTTACATTTAACAACTAACAGAATTTACATTAAATTTAAAAATTGCTCACAAAAACACTGCCATATTCTATGATTTTCTAATCACCACTGGCCGCCACTCTCAAGTTTGTAGGAGAGAGGTAAGGGGAATGGAAAGGGTATTTCCCCTTTCCTTTCTCTTCTACAAACGGAAAGTTGCGGCAAGTAAAGTTGCCTTGAATAAATGGGGACTAAGAAAGGGCAAACTATATAAATAAAGAAATTAAAAATACGTAGGCTTAAAGAAATATACAGGGAAGGCTGGCCGAATAAACGACAGGAATTAACCAAACAGAAAGGATGGACTAAATAAGAACTGGAAAGACGGATAATAGACAAGAAAAAACTAAACATAGGAATAGTTAAATAATCGACAGTAAGGAGGGCAATCTTTGGACAGCAAGGCCTGAGAGCAAACTGGCATTAGAACAAACTTGCCAAAGGAAAACAAACAAACGTATAAAAAACTATAGGTAGGATGAACTAAATTTCGACAGTAAGAAGGGACCAACATCCGAGTGTTTTCACTGTAAATTGTGTGTTTGTAAATTTATCAGTAAAGTAAATAAAAAGTCAATATGAAAGTTAATAATTGTTAAAAATTTTAAATATAATTAACCCAATTACGCATTATGTGGCCGTTTGCTAAAATGGGCTTTTTCAAAAAAAAAAAAAAAAAGATTCACGCGGTTTTGGCAAAAAGAGAAATTTGAGCGCTTTGTTCAGAACTACTTGAATCTCAATTTTATAAATTAAAAATTATTTTCAAATCAGTAAAGGTGCGTATTTTAAAGATTAGTTGTGAAAATTGTGAAAATGCTGTTGTAAGGTGAATAGAACATTACGTTTTTGTTTGTTGCCATTTGGCAACATTGTGCATTATAAGATATAAATGTTACATTTTTGCTGTTAATTGTTTCTTTACTTTTTGCTTTGGTTTTTTCCTAGATGAATAAATATTATTTTTTCGGCAGTAAAATTGAAGAGTTTTAAATACCTTTAATGGAAATGAAATTGACGATGAAGGTGATTTCAATGACGACGATAGTTTTGATGATCCCACCTTCGAACCGGGCATTGGCGAAATTATTGATTGTTAAGAAAAAGTTTATGCTGAACAAAGTGGGGTCAAAACTAGAGCAGCGAATGTGCTCACTGTAGTTGGAAAAGGGCGAATTTGAACGTACCCGAAGAACAAAAACAGTTCAATGAAAACTGTAAAATCAATGGAGATTTGGTTAGACCTCAAACCCCTTACCATTTTTTACATACCTCTTTCACCTGATTTGTTCACAAAAAAAAACCAAATATATCCTTTTAGCGACTCCAACATAATAGAATATATTGGTATTATATTGTACTCGTACATGTCATACATGGAGTGAAGATCTTCGATTTTCTTCTATAAGCAACATGATGCCTTATACGATTGGCCAATATATTAATTTTAATATTTATGATCTATTTGTTCCACCAAACGAAACTGGACACGAGAGACTCTTTAAATGAAGTCCCCTCAAAGAACATCTCAAAATTCAATGATATTCCTTGGGAAGAATATCTTTCCATTGACGAACAGATGTTTTGAACAAAAGTAATGGAGATTAAAGGTTTTTAATACAAGCTGGTGTTTCTGAATTCGTGTATAATTTTTAAATATATTCAGGTGAAGAAAACGACAGAGCTCGGCCAGATGGTGAACCAGATATAGTCCTACGCTTATCTCGGATAGTACCAAGAAATCCAAACTACAAGTTACACCAAGATAATTATTATCGAGCCTACTGGTTTACTTGTTCAAAATAGGCTTCCTAATTCTACGATACCTTTAAAAACGTGGCCACAGTAAATGGGGTCTATCTTTCTTACGACAGAAAGCAAAACAAGGACTATTGACGTGAAATGTTCACATACAATCCAAGAACATAACCGCCACATGAAAGGAGTAGATTTTTAAGACAGCCTAATGGGTTGTTACAAAATTAATCTTAAAAGTAGAAAATGATATGTATGAATATTTTACTATTTGATAGATTCGACGATGGTAAATGCTTGGTTAGCTTACAAGCAAGTCCTTAAACTAAATGGAGTCTTAGATGACAACATTCTTAATCGGCCAACGAGCACATGCTGCAGCTTGTACAAGTAGAGCACAAGCAAAACCAGCAAAACGTGGAAGACCGAGTGCCGTTGAAAAAAAGACATTCGAACAACAACCCTAGACCATTTTAATAGTCAACTAATGACCATGGAAGCAAAAATGAGATGAAAATTCCCAAACTGTAAAGGTTTTTCACGAATAAAGTGCGAAAAATCTAGCGCAGCTTTATGTCTAAATAAGAAAAATAATTGCTTATAGACCAATTCATACTAGGTAAGATATGCACAATGTAGCCATTTGGCAACAAAACATATTTTTAATAAAAAACTATTTTTTTCAAAACAAATTGGATATTTTTTTCGTAATTAACACCCCAATATGAGTCTGTAAAAATTAAATGGTACAAATCGAAGAGATCACGCATTTAAGGGTTAAAATGATGCTATAATGGACAAATCCCTTGAAAAAGTCAACAACAATTTACGAAATTTTTATTTATTTACGAGTACACCACGAATTTTTATTTACACCATTTTAGGTCACATTAGCTTACGAAAATACACAGATCCGAAAGGAGGGACAGGCCAGTTTTCGACAGAAAGGACGTTAATATTTTCAACAAAAACGACAGACAAACTTTTGACAGAAAGGATCGACAATCTTCCGACGTGAAAGAGAAACAAAGTAACCACTAGAAAGATGGACAAGCTTTTGTCAAGAATGACAGAAAAACATTCGCCAGGAACTTTCTTCTGATAAACTTCCAAGAGGGGGAACCTGCGACAAGAAGTATAAACAAACGGCCTTTTGAATAAATTAGCAGGCCAAATAACTACAGATTAGGTAGAAAAACTTGTGGCTGAAAGGATGGACAAACTTCAGACAGGATAGACTGACAAGCTTCAGAAAGAAAGGTTTATCAATAAAAATATCTGATAAGAACAAAATATGTCTCGACAGGGAGGGCCCACACTCTAGAGCCAGGAAGAAGAATTGACCTAGCAGCAGAAAGAAATACTACAGTAGGCCAATAAACACGAAAGCAGCTAGAAGCAGGGCGGTCAGACTAACTAAACGGAACGTCTAAAACAAAACGTGATAACAGAACACAGACAGATAAACTAATGGTTGGATGATTTAACATTTTAATTAGAAAAAAAAGTACTGATAACTTTTTCAAGTTTCTGGTTTTATTGAAAAGGTTGAACTTTGTCATTTAATAATGGAACACCATTCGGCGGGTTTTAGCTTCGCCCAATGGGCTGAAAATTGTTTGGCAGGAGATGAAGAATTGTGTAAAAATCGTGTTTCAGAGGAAGCACATTTTCATCTCGGTGGCTATGTCAATAAGAAAAATTGCCGCATATAAGGTTCAGAGAACCCACACGTGACTATTGAGAAGTCAATGCATCCACAACGAGTCACTGTTTGGTGTGGCCCTCCCTATAGTAGGAGAGATACGAATATTCTTGTTGAAAAAAAAATATGTGCTCCAAATGAATGAAAAAAAGTTCTTCAATAGTTAATAGTTAGTAACCATCAACTGATTAAAAAATTCATTGATTCGAAGAATAAATTCATTTATTTTAAAGTATTTAGTCTTTATAGCAGTTTTATGCGATCATCAAATTGAAGTAATATTTTACATCAATCATGCACGTTGTACATTTCATATGATAGCCTGAGAAAAATTTATATACCAACAACACATAACAAAACGTTAACACCCACGAGTTATTTTTATTGTGTTTACTTATTTCAGTGGAAAACTCTACAGCTAGCAATTCTCCTTTAATACGAATTTGCCGTGATCATGGTTAAATCACATTCATTGTTTGGGGTCAGATGATGCTGAAGTAACGTTCACAGAAACTGCGGTCATCCCAGCTTGCAGTTAATAGACTTTTAGACTGCCTTTTGAATAATTTTAGGTTTCTATTGAATGTAATGGCTGTAGCAAGAAACTCTATTTTCATTAAATTTATGTAGAATGTTCTTCAAATTGATGTACATTTTCATCAGATTGATGCACAATGTTCATCAATCTGATGAAACATTGAAATCATTGAATTGAAGACGAATTCAATAATTTCAATGAAGTCATCAAATTGAAGACGAATTAAGTGAAGGATATGTTAGCAGTAAAAGAAATGGTCATACTAACGAAATCATCAAATTAAATACGAATTCAGTGTAGGATATGCTAGCTGCAAAAGGAACGGTCAAACTAAAAAGAAAGCAAGGATAGCAAGCGATAGGAATTGGAAACGGTTACCAAAATAACTTTGTGCGGAAGGTTGCACAAAATATCCTTCTTGGTGCTTCAAAGAACTATCTGGAAATATAAGGTGATCAATCTAGAGGTATTTTTTTCAATAGAAGATTTTTACAGATTACGCTGTTAAACTTTATTTTTTTTTCTTTTTAGTATTGTTTGCCATTTCATCATAGAAAGGCCTACAACGCCAAAACCAAGGTTTGGTTTATGGGCTGGTGAAATCATCGGCCATATTTCTCAAATTTATAACAGGTGTATTTGTTCATAGAGGTTTTCAATGCTTACACGTGAGTTATGTTAAATTTTCTTTTTTCTTTCTTTTCAATACTGTTTGCCATTTCGTCATAGAAAGCCATGCACCGTGAAAACCACGATTTTCGAGCATTTCGCTACACCGTTCGAAATGCTTCAGCGAGTTATACAAAATTGGACCCCCAGAATGGACATCCTGAGGCTTCGTTGCGGCCAACATTTAGAGGAAATTAAATGCTATATATTTCAAGGCAACACTTAGTGTTGCCTAGCGCCAACTGACATTTCCATTGAAAAGTTTGGCATTTTTTAGCATTAACGTACTCAGAACGTTTTGACGTACGGCCATCATTTGTGTTGTTTAAAGTGACTTAAAAAATCAATTTGCAAAAAATAGAATTAACTCGTGAACATTTTCAAGCGATCATTTTCTCGTCCAAAAAGGGCCGTTGTGCCAGAGAACATTGATGCTGTGCGTGAACTGATAACGCAAGATCGTCATGTGACATACCGTGAGATGGAGACATCCTTGGGCATTTTTTTCCACCAGCATACGTTCTATATTGCATGAATACCCGGCCGTAAAAAAAGGTTTGTTCTCGTTGGATCCCGCACAATTTGACAATCGCTTAAAAGAAGGCTCGTGTCGATTGGTGCAAAGAAATTTTGAAAAAATACAAACGCTGTGCAATCGTCACAGGTGACAAATCATGGTTCTATGCGTATGAGCCCGAAACAAAACAGCAAATCCAACGAAAGTTGTTCGTGGAAGCAGCACTTCGAAGCAAATGGTCGCCTGTTTCCTAGGCAAAACTGGTCATGTGGCGACTGTTCCGCGTAAGCAACATAGAACGATCAATTCTGAGTGGTACACCACAATTTGTTTGCCTGAAGTCTTCGAAAAACGAACAAGAGAAGACGAATCATTGTGCACCATGACAATGCGAGCTCTCACACATCGGCTCAAACCAGCGCCTTTTTGACCGGCCAATCGTCGAATTTATGGGTCATCCAACGTACAGCACTAAGGTGGCACCCAATGACTTCTTTTTATTCCCGCACATCAACAAAAAATGAGTGGTCAACGATTTAATTCGCCAGAAGATGCGGTTGAATCGTTCAAAAACCATGTTTTAAAGGTGTCTCAATCGGAGTGGAAAAACTGCTTCGAAAACTGGTTTGAGCGCATGCAAAAGTGTGTAAATCATGCTGGAGACATGCATGTCATCAAAGCCGTTAAATCAAGAATTCACAGAAATCCGCTCCGAAAACAGAAAATCATGCCCCGTGAAATAATTATCATGCAAAAGTCCATTAGTCGAATCATTAAAAAAGACTTGGGACTTGGGGCTTTCAAACGACGTACTGGACATTTAATGACTGCAGCTTTAAAAAAAAATAGGATTGAAAAATTCAAACGTCTTTTGGTGAGGCACGCTGATAACTTGCACAGAAAAATTTTGTTGACCGATGAAAAAATGTTTACAGTTCAGGAAAAATTTAAGAAGCAAAATGATAGAATGCGCGGTCATCTAAGGAAGCATCTGAACTGATCCCAAGGGTGGAAAAGGGTCATCACCCAGCTTCAGTCATGGTTTGGTGGGGTGTCTCTTACGATGGGGTCTCTTACATGGACTTTCCAGCAGGATTCTGCGCCGGCCCATTAGGCTAACACGTCCCAGGCCTGGCTTCGAAACAATTTGCCAGCGTTCATTTCCTTTGAAGAATGGGCCTCAGGCAGTCCAGATTTGAACCCATTGGATTAAAAATTGTGGACGGTTTTAGAGGACAAGGTTTGTCACATAAGCTACCCCAACATTGGATCTCTTAAGACTGCTTTGGTTCGAGCTGTGGCCAATTTCCCAATGGACGAGGTGCGTGCAGCTATTGACGATAGGCCAGGTCGACTTAAGGCGTGTGTAAAGGATTAAAGATTCCACACTTGATTTGAATTTTTGTACTATTTTATTTAGAAAAAAACATCAAGATCGATTACCCGATACGTGACCACGACCAGAGAAAACCAATGAAATTGTATGGTAATAACATGGTACCCCGCAATGTTAAGCCGTGAACTGTACCTCAGTCTTGTATCAATGTTCGGGCAGATTCGTTTCGATATACATACGACAAAGCATTCCTGTAATTAACCAGTTTTTATCGTAGACACCTAGATTACCAAGAGATTTTCTTCGAAATTTATAGAAATTCCGATTGTACAAATGCTCAATAAAGTTTAAAAAACTTGTAAATATCTAATTAATTAATCGACACTAAATTTTTTTATTTATAAAAAAACTACGAAATATTGCCTACCTTTAGGCAAAGGTCTTGCCTTCAAATCCTGTCTGCATTAAATGGAATATAATTGGCTTTAAATGTGTTATACGCAATAATTTTATTGAACCTTTAATGAACAGTTCAACGCCACCACAATCGTGATAAGGTTTTTTTTCGTGCCTGCAAATTGGTGTGTATACAATTTTATGGCTTTGTTGTATTTATAGGACACAATTATCTCGTATATACCAATAAAACA
Organism: Hydrotaea diabolus; assembly: GCA_963513945.1. NCBI lineage: Eukaryota > Metazoa > Arthropoda > Insecta > Diptera > Muscidae > Hydrotaea > Hydrotaea diabolus. The sequence continues at coordinate 109,823,308 of OY740719.1, read as the reverse complement.
CGGCATACTTAAGGGATTTCATGTGATTAATTACTCGCTAGCAATAATTAAGAGGTTCCTAAATTAGATTTAATCAGTTCGGGGCGAATTACTATGGGGACAAACGTCAGACATAGAGACGAGTTAATTGTTGGTGTGTTATTTGAGAAACCAAAAAAAAACGAAAACAAAGTATACTTAGAGGAGTATTAAAAAACCCATAAAGTAGGGCATACTTTTAGGAGAGTATTGTCCTCTGGCTAATTGTGTTTTAAAGCGGAATAAAAAAAACAATTACTTAATTAAAAATAAAACCGAAAACGGTTTACAATTACCCTAGACGGGAGACCAAAGACCCCGAATAATTTATAGTATGGCCACTAGGATCCCTTTGCCTCCCTACGACGACTGGTACAAGAAATTTTTCAATTATATTTAAAACAAAACAAGGAAAATTCTTAAGTGGCAATTTGTTCGGCCAAATACTCACAACTTACAGCAATTACAATGAATTTCAAGAATTTGGAAAATAAAAAAAGGAAATCCAATGTTAAACAAAAGATCAAGCACCAATTTTTTTTCGGATTTTACTTTTTTCTGTTCTTCTTAAGAGGATTGCCCTCGTAAAATATTGTTCAAGTAATTAGCTCAAGAATTAAGAGCAAAAACCCCATAGCTTCCGTTTAGGGGGGGGGGGGGAGATTAATAATTCCTGCCGAAGAAAAATGCACAAAAAACCAAATAACGAAAATATGAACGAAGGAACGTTTTGTTTTTCTCCTTTTCTTACATGGTCCTTGTGATTCTGCACTTACTCACTTAAGAGGTATTATAGAGGATTGACCCAACAACATCAACAACAATAAAAGTTTTTGGAAAGTATTTGTCCAAATGCAAGTCACATAAATACAATTAGCCCGTAAGTCCTTGAGAGCTAACTCTTTAGGTTTTTTTTGTTAGTTTGTCTTTGGCCAAATACCAGAAACGTGTTCGTAAAACTATACAAACGTGTATCGGATCTTTCGTCTGTCTTGCCATGTCCATGCTTGGCTACATTGGCTGAGCATAAAAGCATGTACATATGTGGAGATACAAACATTAATCCAAATATTCAAACGAGGGTTGCACAATTAATGTGGTCAAACATAATTGGACACATATATATATATATAAGTAGACGAACGGATATGTAAAGTGATATAAAGACAGATGGCAACAAGGACAGCTAGGAAAAATTGCAGGCGACGGAAAAGCGGCGGAAAAGATTGGCGGACAAATATATAGACGAATGAAAAAGGATAAACAAACAGAGGACAGAACGACCGGACAAACATGCAACAGAAAGACTAAACAAACAGGGGAGAGAAATGGTGGACGAATGGTGATTGAATATACGGACAAAATGCTCCAGGATAGTGGACAGAATGGAATGACAAACAGTGGACAGAAAGGACGGACTAACAGAGCAAAGGAAGGGCAGGAATGAAGCACAAACAGAAAGCAAGGAGATCAGACAAACAATGGACAGTTAGGAGAAACTAATTATGAACAGAAATAAATTACACAGAGTGGAAAAAAAACAATGCCAAACAGTGGACAGGAAGGACAAACAGTGGACAGGAAGGACAAACAGGGGACAGGAAGGACAAACAGGGGACAGGAAGCTGAGAAAAACAGGGGTTCGTAAGGACAGACAAACAGGCGACAGAAAGGATAGAAAAACAGGTGACAGGATGGTGGGCAGTATGGAATATAAAAGGAATGACAGGTGGTCAACAGAAAGGTCGGACAAACGGAGTTAGGAGGAAGACAAAAAGTAGACAAAAAGACTGGCATTAAGTGGACAGGGATGACGGACTAACAGGGGACCGATGGATGTACGTACAGTGGACTGGGACGACGGACTAACAGAGGAGTAATGGATGTACGTACAGTGGACAAACAGTGGAAAAAGAAATGACAAGCGGTGGACAGAAAGGGCAGATAAAAGGGGGATAGAAAGAAGGGACAAAAAGTAGACAAAAGCGATGGACATTAAGTGGACAGTGGACCGGGACGACGGACTAACAGAGGAGCGATGGATGTACGTACATCGGGCAGGAGGACAGGCGAAGGCCTAGCGATGACAAGCGAAGTCAAGTGCATAGAAGAGAGCGACGATCAAAAAAATGATAAGATGGACAAAAAAACTAGCGGCAAACAAATGAGCGGGAAAAAATTCAAACAAACAGCCAACATGGCAACTTATTGTAAAAGTAAGACGGACGGGTAAACTAATGAAAATCTTAATGGAGAAAATCTGACCTGATTAAAAATCAAAATACCTTTAGGATGGACGGTCAAAATCGATTTAGAAAGGACGGCAAAACTACAAACCGGAACAATAATCTTTCGACAGCAAGAATGGAAGAAGAGAAACCGAACTAGAAGAATAAGCTAGCTCCCTAACAGGACGAACGGACTGAAGAGGACAGTCAAAGAAAGAAAGGAATAAGGTGGAACGACGGACGGACTTATGGAGATGCGAACACCAGATGGTACTGGAGGACAGAAAAACAGACTGAGAAATTCTAAGAAAAACACAGTCAGTTGGACAAAAAGATGGAGTAACACTCAGATGGATAGCAAAATAGAGATAAAGACAATCAATCATATTGAAAGGGGGGAAAAGGTGCAAGTATTGAGTAACAGAGTAACACATAAAAGAAGATGAATAGATGGACGGACGTGTGGATAAATCGATGGACATATATATAGCCTGGAAGGTGACCAGATAGATGGACGGACAGATAGAAGAGCGAGCGGGCGGGCAAAGTGACATGCAAACAAAAATAAAGTTCAGTCACGTGGCGTGGCGTGGTGGAAAGGGACACGTATGTATGGATGCATGAACGAACGAATGAAGTGTTTAATGAGAGGGCAAAGATAGATAGACGGGCGGAAGAACAGACGGATATATTGATAGATAAAAAGGCAAACGAAATAACGCACAACCAGTCTGATGGCGTGGCTGGCGGACAAACTTAGGGAACAGAAATTGCAGACAAAGAAGCATGGACGGACGGAAGAACAGACAGATTGATGTATGGACAAGAGAACAGACGATCGATCGAAGCAAAATTTGCTTTAATTTTGATTGTAGATCAACCGTTCTAACAATGCGGGCCCCTTTTCAGATCATATAAGCGGAAACGTCCAGCAACTATGTCCTTTTTTGAGGTATTACATGCGTCCCAAATAAAAGTTCCTATTTAAATTATTGTACGACCTCACAAAGCTAACATTTGCTGAGCAAATACTCAAAGAATTAAACTTTTTCCGAGAAACCTTTAGTTCCTAATAGGAAACTTTGATCTTTTTGGGATGAATGAGCCCATTTACAATCAAACAGCTAAAGACTATAAGCTTAATTTCGGGGTCCTATCTTATTTCGATTTATTTCTATAGTGATTTTAACAGACACACGAACGGGCATGGCTAGATCGTCTGAGATCGACGATTAATAATATACTTAAATATATAAGTACTTAATAGGGTCTCCAACCATTATTTAAAGGTGTTGCAAACAAATGACAAATTGAGTTTGCACTTCTTACAGTGTAGCCACACTTATTATACGGCCCATTATGTGCACATGTAGACAAAGGCATTTAATGACAAAAATTCAAGGAAAACCAAAGAAAAGGCACTAAGAAGTCAAAGGTCAAATACCACCCAAAAACCAAACAACAAAACAGGGAAGTGCTGGTGGGGGTGGCAGGGGTTGTGGGGAGGAAAGTGAAGAGAACAAATGATTCCAAAGAAATTAAAAGAACAAGCAGGCAAAAACAACAACAGCGACAAGCATTGCAAAATTTCAAGCGTAAAAAGGAAAAATAAAGGAAGACATTTTGTTTGTGAGCTCAAAAAGGAAACTGCTTAAAACAAAAAAGTCCTTATACATACAGTGTTATGAATGAGAATTTTCTTCTCTAAGCATGTGCCAGGGTGTGAGTGTGTTGGAGTGTATGACGAGGACGATGTTGTTGGCTGGCTGGTTGGTTGGTTTGTTGTGTGACAATAGTGCCCCGTCCGTGTCCTGTCGTCGTGTGAGTTTGTTCCAATTTTCCACACAAACACCGTGACAACAAAGTAAACGTCATAAAAGATGCCAGTGAATGAGAAAAGCACACACACACTCGCAAACAAAAGACGGCGAGATGACAACGACAACAGCGGGGCGAAAATGAGAAAATAAAGAACAAACAAACACACACCCATACACAAACACTCGGCGAAGGAAGCTTTACGGAAAAAATGAAGCATTCGTTGGCAAAGGATGTAACAAAACGACACCCCACCAAAGTCCTTGTCCCGCTTTGGCCGACCACCATCATCATCATCAGAAGCAGCAGCATCAAACATTCATCTTCTCTCCTCCTACCCTCCAACAACACTTACTTTCCACTTAAATTTTTATGAACGGAAGAACTACGAAGAGAGAACAATGCTGCCACCAGTTCTTTCCTCTACACAGAAGCATGCCCATCACCCAGTCACCGCCACATCCTTTTACTCGTAGGCAATGGGTACTTTTAGGAAATAACAACACCAACGAAAAAAATACCTCTACTTCCGTTTCCTTGTGCCTCCATGCAAAGGCTTTTGCTTACACACATTCCAAAGGGTTAACCCAAACGTAAATTAGACGAGTTATTAGGATATTTTGTAAAGATTTTCCTGCTTTTGGCAAGTATGTGTAGGTGAGTATTTATGAAAAGTCACATTTTTATTCTGTCTTCTCCCTCGCCCGAACGTATTACATCACCTCAACACACAGTGGGAGATTTTGGTGCAAAGAGCGGTCAAAAGCTCCTAGCTTGAGGGATATATAAAGTTTTCATTTTCAATGTTAAACCCCATGGTAACTTTTGGTCAACCCTGTACAAAAGATCGTCGTGATCCGTCCGTATGTCTTTCAAATCACATTTCAGTCGAAAGGACAAGAACAAACTTAGCAGAGATATGTCTGATGAGTTAAACATCGGTTGCTATTTAAAATGGACCAAATTGATGGGTGGAAAGTACCAATTTGGGCAAATAAAACAACTCAGCACGACATTTTTTTTGTAAACATTTGATTAATGAATTTTAACTTGAAAAATTAAGTTTTAAATTAGCTTTGCTTGGAAGTTTTACGCAAAAATTAATTATACGCCCTATATATGGGAGTAGGAATTTGACCTTGAGGCCAGAAAACATGCCGCTAATGTTGGGGTAATCGGCTATCCTTTAACTGTGAGCATATTGACATTAAAAACAAGTGAAAACGTCATTTAGTTCAGCCAGACCGAACTTAATATACCTTCTATGATTTCAAGCATAGCCGTGTTGCAGCCACTTGCCTTGTTAAGAAGTCTGGCGGAAGTCTGTAAGGACACGGAACCGTGCCTTAGATAGGGTCATTTTAAAGACACTTTACATCATTATCGCTATCATTCCCATAAAGCGTTAGAAACTGCTCTGTTGATTTTCCTAATAGCTTCAACCACGGAGCGCCATCGCAACTAGAGCCATTACCAAGCGACAGCCAGCGCCCCTTTAGGCCAATCCCACCGATACCAATTCGAAGCGTGCTATATGAACGTGTACTGACTAGAATTTGCAGTCAGTACACGTTTTTTTGGCTCGTTCCTCATTGAGGCTATTTGCGATTAAGTTAAGTTTACTATTCAGCACTAGTCCAAGATATTTGGTTTTAGCTGGATTTACACCGATACCACCTTCCTAACACCATTTTTATACCGTGGTGAAATTGGACCATATCGGGCCATGGTTACACATAGACCAGGCTTTAAGGTCCCTCCCAAACTGAAGTCCGGAAAATCTAGTTACCACACTTAACCCAATCTTAAAATTTTGCATGGTTCATTATGGGAGACCTTTAATTAACACTAGTGAAACAGGGCCACTATCACGTAGAACAAAATATGGTTTGGGTAACAATATTCGAAGAGTATCATACTATTGTTGTTTATTTGGTTGTGTCACAACAATAGTATGGTTTTAACAGAACCATACTATGATCCCCAAAAAAATATTATGGTCCTCACAACAATAGAATTATTCACACACAACCAAACTAAGATCCTTACAGTTATATTATGATCCTCATAACCATAGTATGTTTAAAATACAACCATAGTATGAGCCTCACAACCACAGTATAAATAAGCAGCTATTTTACGATCCCTACAACCATAGTAAGACCTTACTCAACCATACTATGATCCCCAAAACTATTTATTAGGACGAGATTTTTATTAAGCAAATAATTAAAAAATAGATTAAATTTAAAATAATAGGAGTAATTTATTTTACAACAAAAAATCCGTTTTAAAAAAACATGAGTGCTTATTTTTAAATCCAAAGCAGTTTGTTGCGAAAAATTGTATTTTACAGACAAAAAGTACTATTATTGCGTAAGGTTCTTTACAATAACATTGCTCCAAAAACCATTTTGAAATTTAAAAAAATATACAATCATACGATATGATTGCCGTATTTATATCATTGTTAACATAAAACCGATAGATTCATACACCAACCACATTTATATGGTTGCCACAACCATATTTTTATTTTTAAACTCGGCAACATTACTATTGCTACATTTCAACAATATTATTATTGCCGCAATCATTCTATTTTCAAAATAAAATTCAAAAAGCAACACTATGGTTGCGGTGATTATACTTTTATTGCAGAGAACATACTATTGTTGCCGTAACCATATAGTAACCATATTTGCATGTAAGCAGATATTTTCGTATAGCCCTCGTACAAAAGTCATACATAACATTCGATTTCAACAAAACTCCGCATGGAGCGTTACGAGCGAACAGCTCCCATCTGCTGAAGTTGCGGCATATCGGTCCATGTTGTCGAGTAGCCCTAACACAAGGGAACTTCAGACAGAGGCGCCGAATTTTCTAAACAGCTGAGTGGTGTGGGGTATACCATAGTAGGCTCCGCCCGGCTTTTATATTTTTAACTTGTTAAAAATAGCTTAGGCGCAGACTCCAGTACTTCCAAGATCATCTTTGGATCCTTGTCTGAAGCTTTATTCGCGTATTCAATTATCTAGCAGCACGTCATTTCCATGGCTTTAGGCAGGGTATTGAAGTTCAGATTTAACAACAGAAAGGAGAGTACATCTCTTGTGGATGTCCCAGTACTGCCAACTGGCATATAACCTATCCTAAAGTGGACTCAGAGTACGTATATTTCAAGAGCTTTTTAGCAAATCGTATGACAGCCTAATCCCACGACAGTCGTTTCTATGGACCGGACTGACCTGAAGAGCAATTCTTAGGCCCAGAGCTGTCACCCCGACACACAGTTCCCGCTACTACAACAACGGCATAATTTATTTCTATTTGTCACATTGCATCAACGAATGATTCAGGTCTGACATTGTCAAAAGCACCCTAGAGTGTACTCCTTATAATGCAAGGACCTTTCTATGTAGCAAACCAAAGCAGCGCAGTATCAATAAACATGTCTGTCGTAGCCATGCAGGCCCTTCGACAGAGTATCCGGTCAGAGGAATGATCTAATTTAGAAATCGATGATTCTGTGCAAAGTTTAAAGCGGCAATGATAAAAGACTGATTAGCCTGAAATCTTTCGCAAGAGTACGAGATGCCTTCCCTCCTTTTGGAATAAGGCAAATCGTATATGCTGTGCATCGCAAAAGGACACAAGACAGTCACAAAGCGGATTTTTGCAATAAATATAGCCGCAGACAAGATTCTGGAACTAAGCACACCACCGTCAAATATCAAAATGAATGTGGACAGTATGGCAGCCCTAAAGTCGCTGGACTATATGAAACAACAACCCCAGACATATAAAAGTACATCCCGCTCATCGAACTGATGAATTTAATTAAAGTGGCGGATTTCGGGTCAAGGTGGAACTTCACAAATGCAGAATAACTCGATCTCTCGGGCAGAACCCTCATAGTAGTCCTCAAGGGCACTTCTTAATCGGAACTATGGCCGCGCGTATAGGCATCCCGTGCAGAGACTTTAGAAGAAGTTACCAGGACGCATAAGAAGAGGAGTCAGTGGAGCGTTTGCTATGCACATGCGCGGGTCTTCAAGAATGGAGACTTATCTTTCTAGGCAATAGATACTATGATGACCTAGTAGAAATAGAGGATGTAAATCTTAAATCACTTGAAATTTCTTTCAATAGATACTATGATGACCTAGTAGAAATAGAGGATGTAAATCTTAAATCACTTTTAAAATTTCTTGAACGGTCGGGCTGGTTCTGAACTACTGGAACCAGTTAATACCATAATAGAAAGCAATGTTATATGGGTACTAATCTGCATTAACATAGATTCATAGGTGTAGAAAGTACTAGAATGGGCGTGGCAACGAGTCCAATTTTTTTCACCAATTTTGCTTTATAACTCCTTAAGTATTGACGTGAGAAGTATTTCAGATACTCGTATTACAAGAATATCAAAATGGGGGAAATGGTACATTTGTGTAAGAGGTACCAGAAAGGGTGTGGCAATATGGTCCATTTTCAATCCGATAGCCAGTTTTGAAAAACAAACATGCTAAATATAAAAACTGCTGGTAACTGTTTCTGAATGTTATCGTGAGAACCAGCCGCATAGAATGACAGATGGGCAAATGACCTAAAAATGCATGTGTCTTAGCAAAGTTAACTCCGAGGTGATATATTATCACACAGCGGAGGACGCTTTGTACACGGTACTCGTTTCTGTCAAAGTTTTTCACCAAGCTGCCAATATAGACAGCCTCCAGGTTAGTTGGAATGACACTTCACAAAAAGCAACAACAATAGCAGTAATTCTGGCACAGCCCCCGAGGATTCTTTGCTGATAATACCAGAATGTTTCCAACACGTAATAAGCAGTTGTAAGAACAATAGTGGGACAACTTCTCGCCAACATGTTGACCGAATTTTTCATATTTTGCAATGAAGTGTCGATTACAATGCCCTCAGGGGGTAAACCCGGTCATACAACACAAAACCACAACATTCGCTGTGTAGAAGTGGCGGTGGCGAATGGGTAGCGGGCAGCGGCCAGCACCAGTTCACATACAATCGGGCAAAGAGGACGACAGCATCGTATACAAACAATAATCCAGTGTACATTTGTCACCCGTATTATGGCCAAGTCAATCTCTCCAACAGCCAACAAAAACAACGACATCGACAGCACCACAATAATCCTTCCACACAATAATAGCGCGATATGAATCATGGCCTCACACACACACACCAACTCATGAAAGTACTTACACACACACATACGCATATAAATTCGCCTACAAAGAGCAGCAAAAAGGATATGCTTCAAATAATGGTTTAATGACAACAGTCTGCATGAATGGATGGCTGGAATGTCCCAACAAACCAGTCCCTAAGCGTAATATAACTAAATTGGAGAATACACTTACTACTAACAAATTTCTACAACTTTTCTTAAACATACATCATTTGAACCCATAGATTTCGTAACAAAGAAAAATAAACACAAAGTCGTCAACTATACGCTGCTTGCTTCACACAAGAAACAAAAAAACCCAAAGTCGCTGCGACGTATATGATGTGCCGTTATTTGTACGCGTGCATTTTGTTTTCTTTGTTAAAGTTCTCAGTTGTCTTGCTCATGTTGAATTGTAAAGTTGGAGTAACAAAAAAGTGAAAATTAAAGAGAAGTAAAAAAGTGAAAAAGTGAATAAATTAAAGAGAAGTAAAAAAGTGAAGAAATAAAGTTTGTAAAAGTAAAATAAAATATATAGAACTATAAAAAAATGTCTTACAAAGCTGACATTTCCAAGCCTGTTTAAAGCTTATATTTCTAAGCTTGTTCAAAGCTTACATTTGTAAGCTTGTTCAAAGCTTACATTTCTAAGCTTATTGTATATTATAGACTAGCAAGCTTATAACAGGGTTCAATTTTGTTTATTATATAATTGTTACCAAGCGTATTACTATAGTTTTCACTAACGTTTTCTAAGCTTAAGGCTTATGATAGTAAGTTTGTTACAAGTTATTTCTAAATGGTTTTGGTTTGTTGGGGTATAACCGGTGTGTATGAGTGTTTGTGCGTGTGCCTTCAACCAGAGAGCAAGACACAGAAAGAGCAATCGCTAGCGAGGGAGGCAGCAAGGACTTCGAAGGCAGGAGGAAACGATGATAATAGTTATTTTATTTTCCTAGAGGGTACTGCTGTGTATGTGTGCACCAGTTTCATAAATGCAAAACATAGCGAAGCAGAGATATAGTAGAAGAGAACATGAGAGAGAGAGAGCGGCTAGAGGGAGCACCAATAAAGGGGCCGAACTGAGGCCGACAAACAAATGGCACATACTGAGTATATCGTGGCACGAACGCATCATCGGAAAGTCACTATAAGCGGGACACTATACAGACTGTGTTTTGTCGTTTATTTTTGTACACTGCATCGTCGTCATCGTATCTTTGTTACATCGCCCACAATATCGTAAAGTTTGTAAAACTTTGTTTTTTTTAGCTTGTTTGTTTGCAACAAAAGCACTTCTTCGAATGTGGAAGAATGTGCTATAGACAAAAGGTAGAACATATCCAACGTGCTTCGCTGTCTCTTCCTCTCACTCACTCGCACTCTCTCTCTCTCTCTCTCTCTATCAGTCTCTTTTATATAGGGCAACCAACGCACAAAAATGGCGAGGCATTGTAATCGAAACAGGAGAAGTGACACTGGTTTAAAATGAAATAAAAATTGTTTTATTTAAAATTAGGCTAAGTTATACAGGGAAAGGGGACAATACATTTTGAATAATCATATTGAGGTATTTTTGACGCAACTAATTGATCGATCATGCCAATGAAACGCATAAAATGTAACAGTTTTGCCAAAACTTTGTTCATGGTACCCATAAGCGAAAATAATCCTATTATTACTGGTTTAAGCAAATCGTTTGATGTAATTTCAGTAAAAATGTTCAAACATATTTTCCGCGTTTTCCTCCCTATTCCTAAATGTTCTTCAAGTACATAAAGAAACAGTTTTTGCCTCAACTGAAAATTTACACTTTTATTCGTATTTTCTACCTATACTTCAGTTACAATAACTGAACGTTACTAATGGTGATCCAAGTAGAGATACTATTTTCATCACGTGTGTCATGCTGTCATGTTATTTTTGTTTAGTATTGTTTGGCATTTCATCATGGAGACTTACGCCTGAACAACGATTACAAATCGTTCAACTTTATTAAGAAAATTCACGCTCTGTGAGGAATGTGTTTCGTGCGTTTTCGAGCCAAAGTTTGTAAAGCGATGAGGCCCATTTCTGGCTCAATGGGTATGTAAACAAGCAAAATTGCCGCATTTGAGACGAAAAGCAACCAGAAGAGGTTCACGGGCTGCCACTTCATGCAGAAAAAAACAACGGTTTGGTGTAGTTTGTGGGTCGGTGGAATCAGCGGTCCATATTTCTTCAAAAATGATGCCGGTGAGAACATAACCCTTTAGGGCGACCGTTATCGTGCCATGATAACCCACTATTTGATGCCTAAAAATGAAGCGCTTGATCTCGGCGACATTTGGTTTCAACAAGACGACGCCACTTCCCACATCGCATCAATCAATGGATTTATTGGGAGAACACTTCGGTGAGCATATAATTTTACGTTTTGGGCCGGTCGATTGGCCACCAAGATCGTGTGATACCACACCGTTAGACTTTCTCCTGTGGGGATATGTAAAATCTAAAGTTTATGAGGACAAACCCGCTTTGAGCAAAACATCACGCATGTCATTCGCCAGTTACCAGTCGAAATGCTCGAACGAGTCATCGAAAATTGGACTCAACAGATGGACCATCTGAAACGTAGCCGACCTTGGCCAACATTTGACAGACATAATCTTCAAAAAATAAGTGCCAAAGAATGTTCTTTCAAATGATAATAAATATGCCCCCATTCAATTTGAATTTTCTATGTTTTTTTTGCTAAAAAAAAGGAGGGAACCTCGAAATGAATCACGGGTTATGTATGCTAAAATATTCATTGGTTTGATTGAAAAGGACTAGACCACTTTTTTTGTTGGACATCTCCACTCCTTAGTCTATTTCAGAGTAAAAACTAGACAACATTTCTGGTAGGTTTCACAAAACAGAGACTTCAGCGCAACTTTTTTGGTTTCGTGCCTTAATTTTTACAAAATGTAAAGTATCAAAAAAGTAGGATATATTTTATAAAAAGTAAATCCTTCATATTCTTGAAAGAAATCTAAATTTGGATTCATGGTATGTTAGTTACTACTCGTATTAACCCATTTTCATTTGTTAGTAACCAGGGTGCAACCAATACCTATGACGTTACATATGAATTGCTCTGTAGTCATGTACTCGTAGAGGCCGTAACGCCCCCTCTGGCGTGTACCCATGAGACACAAAGTGGCCACCAACTCCAACATTAACAGTCCAACCCAAACTATCGCCAGCACAAAGTCCTTCCTCACATATGACGATGACAATGTGAATGATATTGTTTAAGGAATTGTTTTTAAATTAATGTGCATCGCGGATATGGAAAAAGTTTACACATTTCAGTTCGCGAAAAATAAAGTAAAACTTTCCATTTTCGCTCAATACTTCTCGAAATGAGGACAGGCTGTAGATGCAACTATAATGCAGGTTTAAAAAAGGTGAGAACTGTTTTGAAAGGGAGACTTAATAAAAGGACTAATCAATCTAGGTTTAAAATAAATCGTAAAAACTTCAAAACTGCAAGATATATTTAAATGTCGCCCACTGGGAAACATCCCCTTGTTACATCCCGTGTGAAAGAGGGAAGTTTTTAAATTACTCATAAAGCAGTGTAAGCGGGAATATCGATAACTTTAAATTAAGAATTAAATTAGACAGAAAATGTGTGTACATAAACTCCACAACATTCAGGACATATTACAAATTTTCTACTCCTCATCTAAAAAAAATTTGATAATTTCTATAAACTGTTCCATATTCAAGTATTTCGATGATTCTAAGGACTAAGTCATATGCAAATATCCTAGTTCATACCACCGAGTCTAAAAAGAATCATGCTCATCATGCTCTTAACTATACTCACATATTCTTCCAACAATTAGTAAATAATAGTGTGATTATAAGCCATGCATTGATCGCCTCTTACCTGCAAGAAAAAAAGAAATTTAATTAGTTTTATTAACGATTTTAAAAATATTATTATATGAGAAATAGACTTAATGCCATGTTTAATGGCGTCATTGAAATGCATTGTTTCAAATTCAAATAAAAGCTTACGCTCGACACGTCGAATGTATCGCCAGTTTCGAAAATATTTTGAGTTTTCCAATTTCTTCTCTTGTTATACCTTTCACCGAACTGTGGTTCAGGGCACCTTAAAAAAACGTACTTTTAAAACGTATAAAGAGTGACCAATATAACGCGTGATCCATTTCGAGGTTCCCTACTTTTTTAATGAAAAAGAGACAGAAAATTTAAATTGAATGGGGTATGTTTATTATCATTTGAAAGAAAGAAATAGGGAGGGTCATGTTGAGGAAAAAGAGCAAAATATGACGGAAGATTTTCACTGAATAAATTAGATTAAACGATTAAATCAGTATAAATGGGATTATTTTTTGGTTATGATGAAAGTTTAGATATCATACTCAATATTCGATAACAACAACAAAATGTTGGTTAAACTATTGGTTGCCACAACCACCAGTTATGGCAACTAAATACATTTAATGCGTTTTATTGGTATGACCGATCAATCAGTACGTCTACAATGAGATAATCATAATTAATATCTTGAGGTATGTTAAACCGAATATCCCTGACAATTATAAAGATTTAGTGATTGCAACCGAAGTTCGGAAACGGAATTTTAGTAGTTCCAACCGATATCCAACTAATTTTTTCTATGTGAGCATACGAGTATTTGTCTCGACATGACATTCCCTATGAGTGAAGAAAAATTTCACATTTTCATTTAACAAGTGCGGCATGCGCATTATTAAGTCCAAAAATTATTTTCTAGAGGTTCGATACGTAGTTTCAATTACTGAAAATTACAAAGCATCGTCTAACATTCGGCTATATCGATAGAATGCTCAATGCGCATGCCACCTTGGTTGTGGCAATGAATGTGTTCCTTCTGAATGAAGGTATTTTAAATAAGTTTGACTCCTTTTTTCTTTCTGGTGACTTTTTCAAGAGGTTTGACTTTTTTACCGACTTCACTTTGGCAACACTGGCAAGCCGAAAATAGCATACAAATACAAATAGCGTACAAATAGCATACAAATAGCAGCTACTTAGTTCTTTACAAGCTACCAAAAGCTTTTGCGCCTATTTTTTTTGAAGAAAAGTTATTCGAAATGGAATTCCAACTTAATAGTGTGATTTTGTTTTATTAGGTATAAATCACAACAATCTATTGTTCGTAAGCTGAGCCGTCTCAAAGTGAAAGAAATCTTTGAGTATTGCACCATTGGTGGACGAAGCCGCAACTTAACATGTAAGGGCTCGGAGTGTGAAGGCTCGACTTCAAAGAAATCTGCACCGTAGTGGTGTTTAAATGGTTAAAGATTGGAAAATATCCCACCAAAGCATGCGACGCATATTTAAAAATGAGCTTAAGGTAAAGCCTTACAAAGTCACACGAAAGCATAAAAAAAATGTTGGACTCGGAAGAGCAAAGAAGTTGGTACTCTTTCACGAACATGTCGAATTTTTAAACATTGTGCTCTCTAAGGATATAAAATTGTACTATTGAGCAGTTAAAAAATCTCAAAATGTTCGAGTTTACTTAACTGGCGACAATTAGAGCCTACGAACGGCCACCCGAAGTAATTTTCCATCTCAAGTAATGGTATGGCAGCTGTGACCATCAATGAACGCTGTCTAATCGATTCCATCGAGCCTTATGTCAAAGTCAAAGCGACTTATTACCGGGAAACTGTTTTAGAAGCTGCTTTAGAGCCGTGGGCACGCAAACATTCCGGTCGAAGGCCACGGACGTTCCATTAGGCGTTATAAACCTCGTGTGAACCAAGAATGGTTAAAACCCCATGTTCAACACTACTTTTCGTCCACACTAAGTCTGTCACATTCGCCAGACGCAAATCCGCTGGACTATTCCACCTAGGTCATTTTGGAGAGCAAGGATATTAATGTTAATACAGATTGAAATAAATGAATCCAAAATTAAATATTGACTTTACCCACACAACTATGCATCGCCACCGAAGAGTCGTTTTGTAATCAAATTAATATTTAATACACTCTAAAGCAAATGTATTCGTATTTAAATATATTTTAGAAATCGTTTGGCATTTTGCAATCTTTTCATATCCTGTCTATGTCCTTGCCTTGATACAGAGAAGCCCTTTTGATCTATCGAAAATTCTAATACGACGTCCTTGAAGTATTTTCGCGATTTTCCTACTACATTTTTTTTGTTATCACAAGTTGTTATCCAGATGAAAAGAAACGAAATGCATTCATAGAAAAAGAATATCATGTTGAAAATAACCGAAAAGCAAGCATGGCAGCACGAACACCAAAACGCCTGTACATACTCGTATATCTGGAAAAAAAAAACTCTGAAGCTCTTACAAAAATGATTACAAAAATCTATTTTGAATGTAGAAGTACGAGGGGTGGTTCACAAATGTTATAAGCCTGATACGGAAACAGAGAAATTGCAAAAAAATATTTTTGATTTTTTGTTTGGATTAACCGATTTGACCAAAACTTTTACCAGCAAGTTTAGACAAATGTGCGCTACCTAAAACCTTAAAATTGGACCATATCGATCCATGTTTTTGAATAGCTCTGGCACAGAGGTCCCTTCCAGTTTGAGGTCCTGCCACACTGAAGGCAACATTGCCTTAATGCTCCCGATAGAGCCGTTGAATCTTCTGAATAGCAGAGTGGTGTACGGTATCTCATAGTCGGCAACGCCAGACTTTAGCCTTGTTTACTTGATTTTTTTATTACATAAAAGAAAATAAACAATTTTATAAAAACATTCATACACACAGAAAACAGATTTGTTGGCATAGCAGAATTTTTTGACAACCTAATGTAAGTGGTTGCATGTACTATTCAAGTATTCCATCGCTACAACCGAATGATCATTGGGTAAACGACAATCTTTGGTAGAGGTTTAAGATACACAGTATCGATATTTAAGATTATTGATAATTATCGATAATTAAGATTATTATTGGAACTGAATTTGTATCTGTATTAATTGTTGATTATAAGTACTCTACGGGTTCGGTTGTAATTACCATAAACATTTATTAACTGGACGAACTGATGTTTAAATTGTATTAAATCGATTATCTGACAGGAATAAAAAACGTTTTTTTATATTTTTTTTTGCTTATCGATTTTAAAATACTGTTGCTGTTTTCATAATTTTTGCGAAAATTTGGCTTTTACTTCCAAATCGAATTAAGTTTTAAGCACAAATGGAACGATTTCTGCTTCAAATTGGCATAGTGGGGGTCATAAAATTTAATTTTGGGTTTAACCTATATATTTCTAGCTACATTAAAAAAATTCAAATACAACTTTTGTAATCAATTTATTTCATTGTTTGATTGTATAAGTATAGAAAAATCAATTTATTTTTATATGACTAATTGTGTTTAAAGATGATAGAACGTACATGACCTCCTTGATCATCCACGGATATGCGACACATGATTGGAACATTATTCATTGCAACCTGAAGAATTGAAGTTCGGATTCAAACGGACTGCATCCATTCAGTCAAATTCCTTGGTTTCATTTTGTACACCTCTTGCTTGACATAAACCCATAAAAAAGCTTTGGTGCAGCTATGTTCGGTGACTAAATGCTGTTGATTTGAATACGTCTTCGGCGCAGTTCTGATAAATAATGCCCTTCAACCTCCTTAGATAACGATCGCCATTGACAGTCACTGTTCCACCGTTTTCGTTACAGATGTATGTCCCCTCATTGCAGCTTGATGAATCTGCGCACCACACAGTAACTTGTTCTGGGTGTAGTTCCGTCTCATGGAGTATTTGTGGATTAGATTCACTCCATATACGGCAGTTTTACGTGTTAACTGCCGTTTAGGTCAAAATGTGCCTCATCAGACATACACAAGCAGTTCATCAAGCTGTTGTCTTTTTCGGTTATTTCAATTAATTTTTGGCAAAATTCCATTCGAATGGGCAAATCTTGAGTTTTAACAGCTTGAAATTTGGACTTAGTACGGTTATTCGTTGTAATAACGACGCTAAGTTTTGAATCGAAAGCTTACATTTATCTGAATTGACGATGCTACGCGATAATGTCTCGAACCCGTACATAGGGATCTCGATGGGACGGTCTTTGTGGGATGCTGTCAGATTTGGCAAACGTGTCTACCAGACACATAATGTTCCATATAGGGGAGTTCCGCAAAGCTTCTGTCTAAAATTCCTTTGCAGTTATTCGTCGTAATAACGACGCTAAGTTTTGAATCGAAACGCTTGGATTTGTCTGAATTGACGATGCTACAGCCGCGATGGGGTCTCGAACCAGCACATAGGGATCTCGATGGGACGGTCTTTGTGGGATGCTGTCAGATTCGGCAAACGTATTTACCAGCCGCGACTGCCGGTTCTATGTACCGGATTGACCCGAAACTCTTCGGCCAGGGGCAGTCACCTCAACAATATATGTTTTTTGTTCGTCCATTTTTTCGTCGTGGGAGCAGCACTTCCCGGAATGCCTGCTCCGAATACTACTGGTCCGAGCCGGGATCGAACAAAACCCCGGACCTTGGATCTGCTCGGTTTGTCAGAACCGAATACACCATCGTGCTACGTCTGTAAGGTGTAATCGTTGCATGGAGTGGGTGCACTTCAGGAGCTGTTCAGGTCTGAACCACATCAGGGAGTATAGCGAAGCAGACTTTGTTGCCTCATGCTGTATCAACGAAGTTAGCAGTGGGTCTCTGGATTTGGTGTTATCGTCGTCGTTTGCATTTTCGTCGTCGTCGTCATCATCATCATCTAACTACGAGACTCCCCCGCAGTCGCCCTCGCAACAGCATCAACACATACAGCATCTTACACCACAGATTGCTGTTGCCACTCCTGACAGTGCATCAATCTTGCAATTTAATTGTAATGGCCTACGTAACAAAATCAGTGAGGTCATAGAATTTATGAATCGGAGAAACATCATGGTCGCCGCGATCCAAGAAACTAAGCTGAATGCCACCTGCAGCCTGCACAGTTGTGACGGATACAACGTGCTACGTAAGGATCGCACCAGAAGTGGAGGTGGGGGACTTGCTTTCCTGTTACACCATTCTGTGCAGTACAGACCTATTTCGCCTGAGCTTGACTCTAGAGACCCATACATGGAATGTATGGGGGTAGCAGTCAAGTCTGGAACTGCCGAAATAGAGCTGTACAACGTATACATCCCGCCGGTTGGTAGCTGTGCCCCGCGTTATCTGCCAGACATTAGCAATTTGCTACAAGGCAATAACCGCTTGGTCCTAGGAGACTTTAATGCTCACCACGAACTGTGGCATTCTCTCCTAGACAACGACCAGAGGGGCATAGCTTTGGCAGAGCAAATTGATAGCTCTACGTTCTGCACAGTGAATGAGGACGCCCCCACGCGGATTATGGGCGATTGCCATAGCTCGCCAGACATCACTTTGGCATCGCCTGGCCTGATCAACGACGTCACCTGGCAACCCGTCATCTCACTAGGATCGGACCACCTTCCCATAATTCTCTCCATTAATAGACCACCCGATTTCATAACCTCTGAACGCCGTACGTTTCTCAATCAAAAAAAGGCTGATTGGGAGGCCTTCAGAGAAGCCACCAACCGCAGCTTTAATAATCTAGCTATTCCGTCGGACGTTCGGGTAGCCGAGAAAAAGTTCCGGGCCATCATCAACGCAGCAGCCGCTCGCCATATCCCTGCTGGTCGAATACCCGAAGTACGACCAAACTTCCCAGCAGAGGCAGCGGGACTCGCAGACGAGCGTGATGACATTCGTCGCTCCAACCCTACTGACCCTAGAATTAGGGATCTCAACTCCGAGATCAGTAGGTTGGTCAACGAATATAAGCGGAACAAATGGCTAGACCACTTAAAGCAGTGCAACTTGAGTTCCGGAATTGGTAAGTTGTGGACAACGGTCAAATCACTCTCTAACCCTGTAAGGAAGGATGATCGGACAGCTGTCACGTTCGGTGATAGAACAGTGACAGATCCGAAGCGGTGCGCGTGTTATTTTAACCGGCTTTTTATTGAGCACCCAGAGAGTGATAAGGTGAAAAGGAGAGTATTGCGTCGTATCCGCGCTCTCCGAGTCGAAGAGGCACCACCACAATTTACCGTTGGCGAAGTTGCCCATGTCATCCGCAGCGCAAAGTCATCAAAGGCGCTGGGTCCGGACGGAATCTCAATGCTGATGTTAAAGCACTTGGATACCCCGGGAGTAGAGTACATGACCAAAGTGCTCAATCTGTCGCTAGCCACTCACGAAGTTCCCGATGCCTGGAAAATGGGCAGAGTGGTCCCGCTACTGAAGCCAGGCAAAGACGCAAGTAAGGGAGATTCGTACAGGCCGATCTCCTTGCTTTCTCCAGTAGCAAAGACGCTTGAAGCACTGCTCCTCCCCAGCCTGATCGAACACTTTCTTAGTGCTGATCATCAGCATGGATTCCGCAAGCAGCACAGCACAACAACTGCTTTACACGCCATCACCACACGTATAAGTCGCGGCCTTAACCAGAACAAGCCTAACGACAGGACGGTCCTCGTGGCTCTTGACCTCACAAAAGCCTTCGACACGGTCAATCATGCCACTCTGTTCGAGGACATTGAAGAAACGTCCCTTCCGCCCAGTTTGAAACGTTGGGTCGTAAACTATATGTGTGGGCGCCAGTCATATGTAGAATTTAGAGACAGAAAGTCGAAGCCCCGTAGAGTTAAACAAGGAGTTCCCCAGGGTGGAGTTTTATCCCCGGCTCTGTTTAACCTCTACCTCTCTAAAATTCCTGCACCACCAGACGGCGTTGAAATTGTGTCGTACGCTGACGATTGCACAATTCTGGCGTCAGGACCTAAAGTGGATGACATTTGCGAGAAAATCAACTATTACCTCACTGACTTAGCACGTTTCTTCACTGCGAGGAATATGAAAATATCCGCCTCCAAATCATCAGCCACACTGTTTACTGCTTGGACCGCAGAGGTGCGGTTGTCACTCAATGTGAAAGTCGATGACGTCAACATCCCGACCACCAACTACCCCAAAATCCTTGGGGTCACATTGGACAGCCTTTTTAGATCCTCTGCGCATGCTACAGCTATCTGCGATAAACTCAAAAGTAGGAACAAGGTCCTCAAGTCACTTGCCGGCAGTACTTGGGGAGCCGACAAAGAAACCTTGTTGACCTCTTACAAAGCGATAGGTCGGTCTGTAGCAAACTACGCAGCACCTGTATGGTCGGCGAACGTGAGTACGACGCAGTGGAAGAAAATTCAGACATGCCAGAATGCCGCCCTTAGAACATCAACAGGGTGTCTTCTTATGTCCTCTGAGGACCATCTACATGAGGAGACGAAGGTCCTTACCGTGCGCAGACACAATTTCCTGTTGTCTAAGCAATACCTGCTAGGGTGTTTTCGCAGCAGTCATCCTAACCACCATCTCTTGAACAGGATGCCTCCACCCAGGCAGATCAGGAACGATCTTCATGATCTAGAGAGAGAGGTCCAGCGGTATAAGAGAGAACCTTTAGATCATCGAAACTATCAGGCAGGTTTGAACAACATTCACGCCGATGATGTCGCAGCAGCAGTATCCAGCTACCGTGTGAATGCAGTGCTAGGGGAACATCCCCCGGAGATTTCACCTGAGGAGAAGGTACTACCTCGGCAGACGCGCGTGGTTCTGGCGCAGCTGAGATCCGGATGGTGCAGCCGCCTCAATTCTTACTGGGCACGAATTGATGCTAACGTTCCGGACATCTGTCCCGCCTGCCATCAGGGACCACATGATGTACTGCACCTCTTCAATTGTCCGGCCAAGCCCACTCAGCTGACCCCCAGGTCTCTGTGGACGCATCCAGTTCAAATGGCGCGTTTCCTTCACCTGGATATCGAAGCAGATCCCCCATAGACGAACAAGACCTCAAAATAAATATATTGTTGTTACAACAACAACAACAACCAGCCACATAATGGTCCATATAGGGGAGTTCCGCAAAGCTTCTGCCTAAATTCCCTTTGAACGGAAATGCAGGACTGCAAAGCATGAAAACACTGCACTATCCAAATTCTATTTTCGGTATCCCAAGCTTTTATTTTAATAATACTTAATACTAACCTTCCAAATAAAATAAAGAATAAGCCAATTGTTTGCACAGTTATTACGTTTTGTTTTTTTAGCACGATTTGTGTGCCACCCTGTATATACTTCTATATCGGTCATACGTATTATAGCACTAAAATAAAATGGGTGAAAACCAGCGGTTGGTATAACCGTTTTATTGGTTGTAAATGTCATGATATTATTATAGGTACTATCGTATGATATCTCGAACCATCTTACCATTAAGACCATAAAATATTCTTAATGAGATTGCAACAGAAATTCTGTTTATCCAGCCGAATTTTTGTAGTACAGACCAATATCTAACTGATTTTTTCTCGGAGTGTGTCATTTATGAATTCGTTCATACGATATTCTGCAAAAAATTCAGAAATTCTAAATTTATCTACTGATTCAAAGCTGTGGTCTACATGTCCCAAACCTACTCACATAATAAATCTCACGTTGTACACGTACAGCAAAAATATGGCTACTATATGGTCACAACAACAATAATATGTTCTCTGCAATAAAAGTATGATCGTTGCAACCATAGTATTGTTTTTTAAATTTTAGTTTAACAATAGTATGATTGCGGCAACATTAATATTGTTGAAATGCAACAATAGTATTATTGCCAAATTTCAAAATGAAAATATGGTTGTAGCAACAATATGAATATGGTTAGTGTATGAGTTTTCGGGTTTTATGTTAACAATAACATGATTACGGCAATCGCACAGTATGATTGTGTTATTTATGAATCTTACGCAACAAAAGTACTTTTTATCTGTAAATTTAAAATTTTCAAAACAAAATGCTTTGTATTTGAAAAAAACACTTACGTCTTTTAAAACGGATTTTTTTCTATTCTAGTTTTTGACTTTGATGTATTTTTAAATAACTAACTAAATACAATTCTATTTTATTGAATAACGGCAAAACCCAATCTTAATAAATAATTTTTGGGATCATAGAATGGTTGAGTGGGATCTTACTATGGTTGTAGGGATCGTAACATGATTGCGTGTAAATCATACTATGGTTTTTTTGTATGGTTCTGAGGATTATTCTGTACTTGTGGAGATCATAACATGGTTGCTTATGATTCATACTGTGGTTGTATGATTCATGTGACACATACCTTAGTTGTGAGGATGGTTGACTATGATCATAATATGGTTGTGGGGGTCATAGTATGGTTCTGTATGAAACATACTATGGTTGTGAGGATCATTATATTGTTGTGAGGATTATAATATGGGTTTGCCACAACTATATGCCCCACAATTATATGATGTTCTTCGAATATTTTCATCCAACTTTTTTTTCGTGTACGGAATACGATGATGGCGAGTAAACAATTTTTTTCCTGATAAATTCTAAACAAAAAAAAAACATGGAAAAGGTATAAAACCAGCGACGCCTCTTTAACAAGAAAAAAATAAGGTAAACAAATGTTGGAGGGAAAAAGAGAATGCGTTTGTTTTTTATATTCTTAAATGCTTTCCAATGGTTAAGGGTCATAAAATGACCATAGTAACCGCCCCTCCTTTCTGCCATATATCAGCCAGCCACCACAATAACCAAAACCACAAATAAAACTGCACATAAAGCACTTCTACGGACCGTGGAACGGAATAACCAAAAACGAATAAAGAACACACACAAACACAAAACGAAAAGTGTAACAATAGGATTCATTCACATTCACTTGTTGTAAAAATAACACAAAGAGCGATGAAACAAAAACCGACAACAATTTAAAATCCTTTAACAAGGATTGAATGTGCTGCCATACACACTCACTGTCACACACACACACACACTCACACACATTCAGACCACTGTAAAATAATTAAAACAAACAGTGAAATCCACAGGAGTGTAATTTGTACATGTGGTATTTTTGCTGGTCCTCCTTTTATTTTTTTTTGTGCCAGCCTCGGATGTCAAAAGTTGACATGAGCTCCAACAAGAGCAACGACACAATCGACTACTCGTAGCAGAGAGAATTGACGAGAAAAGGATTTTGGCGTTAAAGGTACTGCCTATGATCAAGGAGGATTTTCTTTTCAGTTTTATGACAACCAAAAAAGTATGCTTTCATTTTTATTTTATTCTTTTTTTTGTATATTTTCGAATAACGAGAATGGGTGCCGCATTTTAGGCGAAAGGATTGTTGATTTTGCTTTAGTGAATTGTGAATTGACAAAATAAACACAAACAAGTGAACAAATTAAGTTCGGCCTGAACAAAGCTTATAGCACCCATCATCCGGAATTTCGGTCCCATCTTAGATTTGTTCATGTTCGTGGTACCGCCCACAACTTTCTCTCTATAAAAGCATTTATCAATATGTAGACTTGAGTTAACACCAAAAAAATTTTTTGAACCGAAAAAAAAATCTTTTATAGTTGAAAAAATCTTTTTTAATGCTCGTAATCCATATTCTCCGAATTTTCTTGTATATCGAAAATATTTTTTTATTGCTTTATAAATTATCGAAAATATGGAGGTAATATGAAAAACAAGATATCGGGCGAAAAAGACCATAGGGAATGTAACGCTGTTTTTTCAGGAATAGGTGGCGTTGCAATCGCCTTCAGGAATTTCAACTATAGACGGCGCTGGTGCCTTGTAAGTATAAATTGACACATTCTGTCAAAATAAAAGTACGCTAGGTTATTTAATTTTAATAGCCCGCTTTTTATTGTTGAAAATGAGCGCGATCTATTATTTTCTTCGTTGGTAGTGTTCAATGTTGTTAAGTTCTTTCAGGTAAACTTAACGGTTTTTGCATTGGATACAATTTTGAAAAAATGGATTTGTACAAAGTTTTATACCGCAAATGAAATCAAATGTGCCAAATCACTTCTACGCTGAATCGATTTCATTACCACCATGTACATATGCAATTAAGGCAATGGTGACTCGAAATTATTCTCCTCAAGACTTTATGTGTCTTGAGAATCTACTCCTTCCTATTAGGAGGATTGTTTTGACAAGAAACGCTCTACCGCTTGACTAGTTTCTGAAGGACTAAAATTTTTTTTAGAAAAACTATCGTGTATAAGAACTGGTAAAAATGTGAGGTTTTTTTTTATATCGTGTGGGTTTGACAGTATCATCGTAATAATTAAAAGTCTATTATTTGTACATTTAAAACAGAAAATAAAACCTATGATTGGTTCAGTGTAAAAATATAAAATGATCCATTTTTTCAGAACATAAAAATATATAAATTCGAATCAAGTGTGAAATCTTTATTGGTATTTTGAAAGGACATTTTAAGGCATTTATTTTTTGAAAATAATTACCTTCAAATGTTGGCAACTGTATAATTGAAATGAGCGTTCGGTGAGAAACGGGAAGACCCGCTGTTTTTGACCAAAGTTTTGTTCAGTGATGAGGCCCATTTCTGGCTCAACGGCAAAGTCAATAAACAAAATTGCCGCATTTGGGCTGAAGAGCAACAAAAAGAGGTTCAAAAGGTGCCATTATACCCAGAAAAAAACACGGTTTGGTGCGGTTTATAAGCTTATAAGAATCATCGGTGCATATTTTCTCAAAAATGATGATGGCCTGAACGTAACCGTGAATAGTGCTCGCTGTCGCGTCATGATATCGATCTTTATGATACCTGAAATTGAAGCCCGTAATCTTGACGACACTTGGTTTTAATACGACGGTGCCACTTGCCATACGGCTACTCAAACAATGGATCTATTGAGAGGTCGTTTAGAAAAGCAGCTAATTTCACGTTTTGGACAGGTGATTAGTTGGCCGCCTAGATCGAGTGATATCACACCTTTAGACATTTTTCTTTGGGGTTACGTAAAGTCCAAAGTCTATGCTGACAAATCAGCTACGATTCAGGTTTAGAAGCCAACATTACGCGTGTCATTAAAGCCATACCGGTCGGAATACTCGAAGGAGTCATCCAAAGTTGGACCCTCAGAATGGAACACTTGAGGCGTAGTTGCGGCCAACATTTGAAGGAAATTATATTTAAAAAAATAAATGCCATAAAATGTCTTTTCAAATTACCAATAAAGACTTCACACTTGATTTGAATTTTTATATTTTTTTTTTGTTCTGAAAAAATACCTCTAGATGGATCACCCATCACAACTAGGATTCAGAATGTTAGAAGTATTTCAACACTTGCTTTTAAGGATATTTTTAGTTCCTTTTCAAAACTTCATAGATTGGATTTGTTTGGACACTTATTTTTAAAAAAAATCCCGCAATTCCTAAAATGGTGGGAAAAATCCAAAAAAAAAAATGGTTTTTGGGAAAAATTGCAGCTATATCCCAGCTTGCTCACGGCCCAGTGAAGACTTTTGGGAATAATAGCCCTCACATCGGTACATAAAACGCTGTTGTTAGTTAAGATTAGCTGCTTTACGTTTCGAGAACTTATGCCTTTAATTTTTTTTTATTAAAATTTATTTTTTTCTTATGCACCGCATGATTGAAATTTTGCAGTATTCCAAGAAATGTTATTAAAGCTCTCTAAAAGTATAAATTTTGTACATGTGTCTTCAAAAATTTAATTTTTTTAAAAGCTATACTTATATATTATTACATTTTTTCCATCAAAAATTAAAAAAAAATATTTTTTTTAAATTTGAAATTCAAACGGTTATAAGTTTTGACTGAAATTATATTTTTACTTTAAATTTTGACCCGTACTATAAAGAATTTCCTTAAAATCAAATGAAATTAGTTGCAGAAATGATTTAATTAATTATATGAAAAATACTAAAAAAAAACTTTGAACAAGCACATTTTAAAAAATATGTGGACCCATTTGTAAAATAAATCATCCAAATCGGATAAAACCGTGGTTTTGCTGAGAATTGTAAGTTTTTTTTTGTCACACCCGAGGTTGCTAAAGCCAGAGCCGTGGCTACGCGAAATCTGTTCGAGCTAGAAGTATTCCTGTAAACTCGAATGCAACTTCTCTTAAATGCAAATGTGCTGGAAGACGCTATACAATTTATTGCATTTTTTGAATTTTCATATTTTTCATTCGTTCTTGTATAAGACAAGGTTCTCGCAGATAACAAAAACTGTTGCAAACTTGCAAGCAAAACACACACAAAAGAGAAGTTTTACTATAAAAGGTATTCATTTCATCACATACACCTACGAGTACATACATAATACATACAAAAATACACTTCTATTTATATACATATGTACAGTGTATGTACACACTCATAGTTGAGCAAAAAAAAAGTATATTTTCATTATTAATTCAAAACTAAGGCAACAACAGCCCTCTTGTAAAACCTGTTGATGGATGTGAGCAACGAAGCCTTCAAAACTTTTTGCAAGCTGCTCTAAGGCTGCAGAGCTTTACGACGACGACGACCGCCACCACTACCATGCATGCATAGCAGCGCCTGAAGCCATGCACAATTTTTTGTGAATAAAATATTGAATGTGCATATATTTAATTTAGAACTCAGGTAGACAGAGAGTGAGAGAGCGAAAGAGAGAGGGAGCGTATAGGTGTGCTAAATTAAACCTGATGCGGCCGCCTTTCCACTATGTAATGCAATTCAAACCTAAGGCAATGGCATGTTTTTACAAAAATGCTGCATACTTTGAGGATGTTTATACGATTTATGAAATTATGGTATGTTTTAAGGGGCTTAGAGCAAGAGTTCATTTTCAAATAGTTTCATTGAAATGATTAGTATAACTTTAGGAATGCATTACATCATTCGTAAACTGAAACTGTATTAAATTTAAATATTTCAAGTATACTTTTGGGTAAAATGCAAAATTGCCATGTAAACATACAATTTATTATGAGAGCACCACAAGAGTGGATGGACGGACTTGTGCAGAGTAGGGACTTAAATTTGTTCTTAATTTTCGTTTGGACATGGTAGTTCTAGTATGGGTCTAATATCGGTTCCTAATTAACCAACACTAGGAAAGAAGAAGCAGTGTATTAGCTGTGTTCGTTTGAAAATACTAAACTAGCTATTGCATGGAAGTTACTCGGTTAGCGAGCCTTGGTGGCCTCAAGTCGCTTGAAACGAGAAAGACTACACATTTTTCACCATCAAAGAGTCCAACATGACAACTAGGCAAACAATGAGAGGCTTGTCGGCATATTCGTCTTCTGTGTATGTGCACGAAGATAAGTAAATATTTAAAGCCACTCAAATTGATAGTTCAAATTTTTTACATTTTGTTACCTAATTTACGAGGGTTGCTATATATATCTCCGGTGCCATCTGAAATTTCCATTGAAAAGTTTGACAGTTTTTAGCATAAACGTACTCAGAACGTTTTGACGTACGACCATCATTTGTGTTGTTTACAGTGACTTGAAAAAATCAATTTGGCAAAAAACTTGAATTAACTCGTGAACATTTTCGTGCGATCATTTTTCACAACTTTTGACGTGGATTATCACGACAAGAGTGCATCGATGAACTTAAATCATTGTATGGCGATGAAGCACCATCCTTTAGCACTGTGAAAAACTGGTTTAGTGAATTCAGTTGTGGACGATGCCCGCTCAAAGACAAAGGTCGTCCAAAAACGGCCATTGATGCCGTGCGTGAACTGATAATGCAAGATCGTCATGTGACATACCGTGAGATAGAGGCATCCTTGGGCATTTTTTCCACCAGCATACATTCGATATTGCATGATCACCTTGCCGTAAAAAAGGTTTGTTCTCGTTGGTTCCCGCACAATCGATTGGTGCAAAGAAATTTTGAAAAAATACGATCGCGGTGCAAAAGACGTTTATAAGATCGTCACAGGTGACGAATCATGGTTCTATGCGAAACAAAACAGCAATTGACCCTATGGGTTCTCGAAAACGAGCCAAATCCAACGAAAGTTGCTCGTGGAAGAAGCACTTGTGCACCATGACAATGCGAGCTCTCACACATCGGCTCAAACCAGCGCCTCTTGACCGGCGAATTTATGGGTCATCCGCTGCACAGCCAGACTTGGCTTCTTCTGGAATGAAAGACAACATCCAGACAGAGTAGAAGTCAAAAGCTTTTCTTTTCGAGCAACCTAAAATATTATCCAAAAAGCAAATTCTTACATGATTGTTGGCGGTCATAATTTCTTTTTGTCTAGCACAACATAATATTTCCCAAAATCAATAAACGTTAATTGATACAAGTCATTTAGATCGCATCGGTTATCGGTGTGAACGGACCGATTTTCAAAATGGCTATATAAAACTTATAAAACGCATAACATAAGCTCGTATTTCATGGCCTTCTTAAACGACGTTGCTTTGCATATCATTTTTGATAAATTATGGACTGGCTGTTAAATCATTCGGTAAAATAGATTTACACACACGTGATGTGGCCATGGTGTTGACGATGGACGCGGACCACTTAATCGGGCAGTTTAATGGGTAAATGGGTATTTGTCAGGCCACCAGCCACCCACGGCTGGCAGCGTCACACACGATTTTTGATTCCGTTCTGCTAGCGCTGCCGTTAAAAAAGTAAAGAAACTATAAAAGTCATACAATAAATATTTATATATTTTTTTATTTGTTGGTTATTATCTTTGCTGCTGTAGTTGTTGTTGGTGTCGTGTTTATGTTTTTTCTGTTTTTTTTGTCACAAACGACAATAACGACGATTTATCAGCCAGGCTGGCTGGCAGGCAGGCTAGCAGACTACCGGCTTTGAGGGCTGGAAAACATGGCCTGTGGCGTGATGTGCGTGTTTCTGTCGATTTTTTCTTTTTTGGTTTTATTATTGGTCCTCCCTCCCTCTAGCATTAAAGCTAGCCAAGTTTACACCAGGCAATGCATAATTTTTCGATTTGTTTGTCTTTTTTTTTCGTGTTACGCCGCCAGTGGAGGATGCCTAGCTGGGGGTAGCTTTATTTTGTTGGTTTACAAATTTGTTTGCTCTGCTCGATATTATTGCTCGTTGCTGTCGTTTGCTGTGTTAATTTATACTTCTCGTCTTTTTATGGCTGTTACACATTTTTATTTTACACATATTTGTTGTTGTTCTTGTGTGCGTAAGCAGTTAAACGCTTCAAATTATGGGCCGCCACAAAGAGATATGCCGAGATTTAACCATTTCAGTATAAACACGTCCGAGAAGTAGTCAACGACATTCGGTGAATTTTAAATGAACTTCTTTTACGTCGCAAAGTGTCCTTTGAAAAGTATCCGTAGCTCTCTCACAGGCCAAAAGTAGGCCATGCTTACTAGTGGTGAGTCTGTGTGGCTTTCCTCCCCGCAAAGTAGGCAACATTTTTAATAAAGTTTACCAAAAGCCATGTTGTAGTAGGCATGAGGCTAGTCAGTCAAATACACACGTAGCTAAACTATAAAAGGCAAATTTACGAACAAAAACGCTCTCTGCCACTACTCCTTCAACTTCTACTGCTGTTAAAGGGAAAGTTAAAAATGTGTCAATGTCGATACATTAAATAAAGATGAACCGAAACTTCAATTTTGCCTTACAATAGTTGAACGGTAGTTAAAGCCTAGACTGTGCCATCCGCCTGATTGGATGTCGGCGTGGAATTGGATCATGAATACAAATTCCCACAACATCCCATAAAGGAACAAACAGAGAACTTCTCATGATTTAATTTGTATACTCACTGACCGGGACCTACTGTTTAATGCCGGCTCCGAACGACTAATGAAATTTTTAAACATTTTTACATAGCTGAGAGATTAAACTCTTACTCGTTCGTACTGATCTTATTCGTAGTCTCATCATTTACGAGGTGGAAACTCGACGCTGTGAAAATTTGTAGATGTTCCAGTCCGGGTTTGAACTCAGGTGTACTGGCATGATACGCACCAAATGAAGAAAGAGAATATATTTATCAAAACCCCAGAATACCGAAAATGGGTGAAAAAATCCAGAAAATGCAGGCTACTCGCTCGTTTGGACCATAAGGGTCCACGGAATGGTAAACATGGACATATAAGAACTTAAATTATAGCATTTCGAATGATACACATAAGGATTTATTCATAAGATGAAACTGTGACTGGGGTTGATCTATTGGACCAGGTAAAGCAAGTCTTCATAAATTGCTTAACGCCACAACAACGCCAAGCCATACTGGCTGATTTTTTGTTTCCAAAAATTAATCAGCTGAACATCAACGACATTTGGTTCCAACAGGACAGAGCAACAATCGATTAATTGCAACATTATTTCCAGAAGTGTTCCTGTTCAGTGGTCCAGTTCACTTAGTGTTGCCTGGCGCCATCTGACATTTCCATTGGAAAGTTTGACATTTTTTAGCATAAACGTACTCAGAACGTTTTGACGTACGACCATCAATTGTGTTGTTTACAGTGACTTGAAAAAATCAATTTGGTAAAAAATGGAATTAACTCGTGAACATTTTCGTGCTATCATTTTTCGCAACTTTCGACGTGGATTATCACGACAAGAGTGCACCGATGAACTTAAATCTTTGTATGGCGATGAAGCACCATCTTTTAGCACTGTGAAAAACTGGTTTAATGAATTCAATCGTGGCCGACGCTCGCTCAATGACGAAGGTCGTAAAGGTCGTTCAAAAACGGCCGTTGTGCCAGAGAACATTGATGGCATGTGTGAACTGATAATGCAAGATCGCCATGTGACATACCGTGAGATAGAGGCATCCCTGGGCATTTCTTCCACCAGCATACATTCGATATTGCATGAACACCTGGCCGTAAAAATGTTTTGTTCTCGTTGGATCCCGCAAAATTTGACAATCGCTCAAAAAAGGCTCGTGTCGATTGGTGCAAAGAAATTTTGAAAAAATACGATCGTGGTGTTTCGAAAGGCATTTATTAGATCGTTACAGGTGACGAATCATGGATCTATGCGTATGAGCCCGAAACAAAACAGCAATCGATCGTGTTGGTCTTCGAAGACGAGCCAAATCTAGCGAAAGTTGTTCGTGGAAGAAGCACTTCGAAGCATATGGTCGCCTGTTTCTTCGGCAAAACTGGTCATGTGGCGACTGTTCCGCTTGAGCAACGTAGGACGGTCAATTCTGAGCGGTACACCACACCATGTTTGCCTGAAGTCTTCGGAGAAATTCGAAAAACGAACAAGAGAAGACGAATCATTGTGCACCATGACAATGCGAGCTCTCACACATCGGCTCAAACCAGCGACTTTTTGACAGACCAAAACATCGAATTGATGGGTCATCCGCCGTACAGCTCTGACTTGACACCCAATGACTTCTTTTTATTCCTGCACATCAAGAAAAAAATGCGTGGTCAACGATTTTCGTCGCCAGAAGATGCTGTTGAAGCGTTCAAAATCTTATGTTTTAAATATCGTCGTAATATCTCTGATAGTTTATGAGATAAAGTATTTATATGTTCAGGTTAGTATAAGCGGTTGAGTTCTTGATTTCTTCAACACTTGACCGATCTGGCACATTTTCAATACCAATAACGTGTCAGTCCATCAGCACAGGATTCTGCAAAATTTCAGCCATCTAGCTTCCATAGTTTGCTTTCCACAATTATACGGACATGGCTAGATAATCATAGAATTTTACGACGGTATAGAAGAATGTATATGTGACGCGCAAAATAGAAAGAGACCTAAGGGTAAAAACCAGTTTTGTTCAGGAGAGCGATCCATTTTAAAGATTTAAATACGTGTATCTTTGGTGTACCATCACTTTCATAAAACGCGCATATCTCTGGGAGGGAAAACTTTTGGGGCATGGGATCGGTCTCATTCGATGCTCAGATGTTGTCCACATCAAAAAAAAGTGAAAATTGATTTTTTTTTACCCTTAGGTCCCTCTCTCTATGCGCTGTCACATATACTTTATGGGATCTCCGGCCATTACTTGGAGGTATTGCAAACGAAATGACATAGTGAATATAGCTTCTATCCTATGATGGAGGGTATAAAAATTTCATTAAGTTCTCAAACGCTAAAAAAAACAAAATTTTAAAAGTACAAATTTCAATCTAGTTATTTTTAACCTTTTAACAGCTGCAGAAGACATAAAAGGGCTTCGAGTTGACATAAGCTTAAATTATTAAGGTTCTTTAGCTGAATTTTTTCACGAGCAAGCCTTTAAGTTAAAATAGTTTTGTCATACATTGCACGCAAAATTCTAAAATTTTCCAATGTTTTTTTGGCAATCTGAAGAGTTTGAATCTTATCTTTTAAATAATATAAATGGAGCACTCACTGTCCAAATTAATTAAACAGTTTTGTATTAGCACAATTTTCATGCACAATAATTCATAGCAAAAATGTTTAAAATGGCATTTAAATTTTTCCAAAATTCTTTTTCTGTAGATTACACTGGGCAACAAATTTTGAAACTGGTTTATAGTGAACTTTGGTTGATTTGGGTTTGCTGACCTCGAATCTGGCCTCCGATTTGCCAGTTTCGCTCTAGTTTGGGAGATATTCACATAATTCGGTTTTCGGTCATTTTCGGTTCTTTGGATTATGCCCCCCTTACTGTTTGAGCGCGGTATTTAAATACGAAAGCGACTTTTTTAACAATATGCAGATAAGAATTGTTGAAGATATAGGAAAAATTCTACAGAAATTTCGAATTTTCGTTACAAAAAATTACTATGAGAGCTGCCTCAATTTGTGAGATCCTTTCCAGTGTTGTATTTTTATAATAACTATATGTGACAGCGCATAGAGAAAGGGACCTAAGGGTAAAAAAAACAATTTTCACTTTTTTTTTGATGTGGACATCTGAGCATCGAATGAGACCGATCCCATGCCCCAAAAGTGTTCCCTCCCAGAGATATGCGCGTTTTATGAAAGTGAAGTCGACGATTCTACACCAAAGATACAAGTATGTAAATCTTTAAAATGGCTCTCCTGAACAAAACTGGTTTTTACCCTTAGGTCCCTTTCTATTTTACGCTTCACATATTATAGCGTAGTAAAGGGTGGTTTAATTTTAAGGGCCGAGGCTAAATGTGAACCACACCCAAACGTCAAGTTTTTTTCGGCATTTCATTTGATATTTCTAAATTTCATACTAACTCAATTTGAAGCACGGAAAGATACACAAGCGAGCAACGTGTTAAAGTTATTCAGGCTTATTATGAAAATGGACGTTCGTGATTATTTCGGTCAATTTAAATTTCCAAATCGTGCAAAAATTTGAGCAAACCGGCTCTGTAGGAGATGTGAAAACACCAGTACATGCTTGTACAGCTCGTACTGCAGAAAATATTGCTGCTGTTCGCGATAGTGTTGCTGAAGAGCCATCCACCTCAACTCGTCGACGTGCCCAACAAAAGCCTCTTGACTATTCTAAACGTCATCAATGGTCAGAATGGTGGCAAGAAATGGCATCGGCACTTTAAATTTAAGCACCCTTTAGAACCCGCGTTAGTCTTGTTATTTATTATTATTTTAATTTTTTTTGAGCACTTAAAAAACACCCTATACATAAAAGTCAATCAGTGTCCACCTTAAAGAAGCAAGGAAAAATCAAAAGTTGTATGGCTGATACTTCACTCAAATTACTTATTTTTCTTATAGCGGAAATGTCGGACAGTTTTGGCAAAGGCAGCGAATGAAATAAAACAGAATCCTTAATTGTACCCAAATACATAAATCAAAAAACCGAAACAACACGCAAACAACAACGACACGAAAATGACAACAAAATTAAACGAATAATTGCAAGAGGGGGCGGTGGCACACACCCCCACACCTCACTCACACAAATGAACACTCATAAAATGCCATCAAATTTAATGGAAATTGTATCAATATTTGCTTATTCCATGCCGTTAAAAGTGGCGATTATTTAAATGATAGTGACCGGGTGCGGTGCGGCGCGATGCGGCATAACGCGGCTGCTGTGTTTGTTTGTTTGGCTACGAACAAATAAAATAAAACAAAACAAAAAACACTCAGTGAAATGAAAAATTGAAGAATTTTTGCAACAAGAAAATACTACAATCAACCAACATGCAGGCAGGCATACATTAACATGTACATAACGGGTGGTCCATCTAGTTGTTTTTTTTAAATCATATTTTATGTTGACCGTGAAAGCCGTTTCCCGCAGGAAATTTTTGACTGGAAGTCAATATTATACCTGCTGGGAACGAAATGGATCCCAACTACGTTGGGAGATACTTAAAACTTATTTTGAAAGAAAAAAAACACTTAACCTCTGTTGGCCGTAATGAGGCCTCCACTGCGTCTGATATACGCAAACTTGTGCAAAACGTACGTGAGACTGGTATGCTTGCGGAAATCTCTCATGCAGGGCTGTCAAACAAAGAAAATCTTCTTTTTAAAAAAAAAATCGTCAAAAACGTCTTATTTGAAAACATAAATCGTTGCGTGAAAGTATGATTTGTTAACACTCGAAGTCTCGTCCGAGTTATAGTCTTACGGTGATTGCAATACGAAAAAATACTATCAGCCCGATTCTGAATAACAATTCCCCGGGAATTTTTTCCCTATTCCCTGTTCCCCTATTCTAAATAAAATCTCGCGGGGAATTTTTTCACTTCCCTCTTCCTTTATTCTAAACGAACTTCGAAAAAGGGAATCTCTTCCCCGGAAAAAAAGTAGGTATTACGAATGTCAATTAAAGGGATGAAATTTTTTGGGAATAATTCCGCCAAAAAATTGCAAGGGAGTTGCGCCAAAAATGTAAGTATTTAAAATTTTTCATGAAAATTTAAAAAAATAACACATTTATTTTTTCAGGTCAAAAACAACAAACAAAAAGCAGTTAGACATTCTGCTAACCTTAATGCAATTGCATGCAGACATTGCTCGAGGTTGGTTTAAGGGGATTAAAGAGGAGATAAACCGGGTATGGCGCAATTTGGAGGCGGAATTAAATGCAGCCGGGCCACCATTAAAAAGTGTTGCCGAGTGGAAGAAGGTATGTACAACAAAATTTGATTTGTACAAATGACGAAAATGCGAAACCTTTTTCAGGTATTGGCCGATCAAAAGAAATATGTACGGCACATGGCGGCACAAAACCTAAAATACTCCAGAGGAACTGGTGGAGGCCCCAATATGGAGCAGGCGTTTTCTGCAAACGAAGAGGCCATATATGATTTAATTGGCATGAAGGAGTCAGTGGAAGGTGTGTCCAACACGTTTGGGTTAGGCTCTTCAACTTTCACAAAACAAAAACATAACACAGATAGCCTTCCACCTGCATTTCTAGAGTTACTAGAACCAAACGATGAGGAGGCTGAAAGTATTGCGGTGCAGAGTGACACAGCACAAGACACGCCCCAAAAGCCACCGGCGAAAAAAATTAAAATAAGTGGCCAACATTTGACTGCACAGGTCTCCGCTCGCGATGTTCTATCAGAAGAGATAACCATCCAAAAAAATATGCTGGAAGCAATGATGGAGCAGCAGCAAATTACAAAAAAAAAGTGTATCGCTCTATTGACCGCCTTTACTATATCAAGAAGGAAGAGATTAAAGAGCAAAAAAGGCACAATTTGGCATATTTTTCTCCTGCTGCTGCACTTCAGCGTTTTCTGCTTCAGCTACCATTACAAACGCAGCACTGAACATTTTTATACTGTTTTTAAGTTTTTATTTTGTTTATACTTCACTTTATTAACTTTTTTCGTTTGAAACTTCATAAATATATTTGCAAATTGTTAGCCAAACAAAACAGCTGACTTCGAATAATCGAAATTCTCTCTCCCTTATTTTCATTCTCCCCGTTTGTTTAGAATAGGAGGATTTTGTTCCCGGGAAAAATAAATTCCCCGGAAATTATCTCCCGGGGAGTATTCAGAATAGGGCTGTATATGATTTCGTGTCTCATCAGCAGCAACAGTCGTGTTGTTTGACAAGTTCCCTTATTTTTTGTGCTAGTAAATGAGGCTTTCGCAATAACTTCAACAATAGCATTGCATGGATCTGCGAGCTGTACAATTTGTTTCCAATAAAATACATTGGTACAAAAACCAAAAACGTGTTTTTAATTTAATTTTTATGTTTCATTTTTGTGTCTTGTTGATTTTCATAAAAGAATTTATAAATTCTTATAAAAAACTTAAATAATTTTTCATTTCAAAAAATTGTTTTTCCAGTTTAACGAATGCAAATATACTAACGCATTTCTTGCACAAGGTTAATAAGATTCTGTTTCTTTTGACGATTTTAAAAGTAAAATTTTACCTAATGACGATTGACGACATTTTTAAATAAGAACTCCAAAGAAAAAGAATCCATTAAAGAACTTGTGCAAAAAAAGAAGATGCATAAGTATATTTACATTCGATAAGCTTGGAAAAACAAATTTTTGAAATGGTAATTTTTTTTTGTAAGAATTTATTAAATCGAAAGTATTTCGTCTATGGTGAACATTTTCAGCAAATCGTATGGAGAATATTTTCGTAGAACATTTTAATATCCTTTCTCGAGTCCTTTTTGTCATTTTTCGAGAAATGTGAAAAAATTATTCTTAACCGGCAGTTGTGAGTATTTTTATGTTTCTTAAAAAGTTGCCTAGTTAATTTCAGTAATGGTCACCAAAGACCAAAAAATCGATATCTGTAATTTTAGCAAGTCCTTATTGGTTCTTCTGATAAAGCAATTGCATAAATGTGTGTAAAATGGGCTAATCTTTTCTGCTAAAGTTCTACTATTATTATTTTTGTAAAGACCATCTAAAAAAATAAGAAGGATATACTCATAATAAAAAAGTCCTTTCGTATTTGTTTCAAAAAAAATTACATTTTTGATAAAAAAAAAATGTGTTTTTAGCGTGTTGCACACACAGAAAAATTTGAGTATAGAAATTAAGACTTTCCCTGAAAACATAAACAAAGTGTCAAAACGTCCTTAGACATTGAGACCCCCTCAACACACTTCTGGAACCGTTTTAAGTGTTTTTGTTTATTTTTTTTCTAATTGATACAATTTATCCAAATACGACTCCCAGAGAACATATTCGTGTTCACAATCGAATGGTAGTGGTTCGGTGTACTTCAAGTATTTCATCAGTATAACCAAATGTTGGTTCTAGCAGCGAAGATTTCAGTACATGAAACCTCAGCTGAAAAATAAAACCTTATTAAAATTAAGGTTCTATAAACCAAATTAATTAATTTTGTAGTCAAATCAACAAAATGAAGTTGTCTAAATTTCAGTTTCGGTCTACTTTCGCTTAGCATTTAGAGAAATACATTTCACTAACTTTTCTGACATTAGTTTTACAAATAAGTAGGACGAATAGAAAAATATTAACAAATTAAAGCAATTTAAAATTTTGTTTTTTTATTTAAATTGCCTTGAATTTTTAATGGGTTTAGCAATACAACGATGGTTATAAGAACGAAATTAGTTATTGGCACTACCAATTGATGGTATCAGCGAATCTCGAATTAGCAAGTCCCCGGGCCCGGATGGTATCTCTGCACTTGTCCTATGCACGAGCTCTTCGACGTTAGCCCACCCATTAAGCAATCTTTTCAGCCTTGCTTATCGTCTTCCCAGCGGTTTGGAAGGTTGAGAATGTCCAGCCGATCCCTAAAAAGGGTGAAGCCAATAATACTGCGAATAATCATCGAGTTACCATCGCGATTTGCTCTACGCTCTCCAAGGTAAAGGAGAGCATGGTCAACCACCATCTTGTGAGGTATCTGGAGTCCAACAACCTACTTAGTGATCGACAGCATGGCTTCCGTAGAAATCGCTCTACGGAAGACCTAAAGGCTCTCTTATCGGAGCGTTGGAGTTTGTCTATCCACCAGTTTAGTGAGAGTAAGGTCGCGGTTCTGGATATCTCCAAGGCTTCTCATAAAGTCGGGCACGGTGCACTCATATCAAAGCTGATCGCATTTAGTATCGGTAATACTTTTGCTCTATTTATTTCGAGCTTTCTTAGAGATCGCACTGTAAGAGTTATTGTAGATGGGTTATCATCCAACAAACAGGTGTACTACATGGCTCTGTCCTTTCTCCATCTTTATTTCTTATTTTCAACGATGATCTTTTGGGTCAGACCGTAAATCCAATCTACTCTTTCGCGGATAACAGCAATCTCTGTTATTTATATTCATTCGACAGTAGGCCGAGCCTTCAAGATATTGAAGACACAAGGCGAATTTTGCATGAGACGCTTGGCAGGGATTTACTGGCCACTTCCGAATGGGGTCGAGTGATAGAGTGGATTTTAATGCGCGTAAATCACAGTGCTACTTGTAATCCGAACCGTTTGCCAAATATTTATATATATATATATATATATATATATATATATATATATATATATATATATATATATTTTTATATATACTCTCATTCCCAGCAAACCAAACGTTCAGAATCGTATGACAATCGGCAAAATGTTCCGATTTTGGATCAGAATTCTTACCGAGTTCGTAACGAAAAACATATGAGTGGGTTGACAAGAATTCTGAACTACATCTCTGAAAAAAAAAACCTTAGACAAACAAATCGAACTGAATTCGTAACGATTTTGGTAAGAATTCTCGATAGAGAAATTGTTTGAAATTGTCTGGTATCAGACATTGTCGGCAAATTTAGTTTACTGTGTTATTATATATTTTTTTCCTGTGTGTGGTGGCAGTATTCATCTCGGATAGGACTTAAAGTTCGAGTGCCTTGATGTGACTTATACATAGCTGAAATCTTTTATGGCCAGCCACGTGAAAAGGAGTTTTTATTAGGATAAGCATGGAATCGATTTGGGAGGGTCTAGAATAGTCATTGTTACTTGACTAGGAATTGAAACGCCACCAGTCCACCGATGTTATGAGAACTATTCCTTACGACTCAGACCCATAAGGTAAATAGGGACCAAGCCACTCATAGAACAGAACTAAACATTGTCGCCAAGGTCTTGGGGAACTGATGAAGAATCCGAGTTGAGCTCTTGTTAAAGTAGCTCGGTATGTGACGAACACCGCTGTAGTTGCCGGACGTGAGCTTGACGCTCGGTAGAAAATTCTGTTCTGAAAGAATGCCGCCCGAAACATCTCCTTATGCCGTCTGAGGTCCATGTACACAAGGAGACGAAGGCTCAATTTCTTGTGGTTTATGCATTATTTGCTAGAATGCTGTTTTCGCAGTAGACATTCCAACCACCATATAATGGACAGGATACTTCTTTCCAGGCCGACTAGGTTTACCCTTCCTGATCTAGAGAGGTGCAGTGTAAGAAGAGAGAGCCTCTAGATCAGTGCTCAGCACACTCATACAGCCATACTTTGTAATTGGCTGGGTGAAATGCAGCTTTCCCTCACTCAATGCACTGATAGAAAAGTGACTGACGTTTTCTCAACCCGGAAATTTCACCAGAGTACGTAAAGGACGTTATTTCGGTAAACGCACAGGTTCCAGCTTAGCTCGCATCTGATGGTACAGACGCCTCAATTTATATTGAGCGCAGATTTACGGCAACGTTCCGGACTTATGTTCCGGACTTATGTCTCGCATGCAATCAAGAACCACATGCCATGCTGCATCTCTTATATTTTCCAGCCAAGCCCACTCAGCTGACATCCATCTCTTTGGAGACCAGTTCAAATGGCGTGGTTTCTTCACCTGGATATTGAGGCAGATACCCTTTGGACGAAAAAGACTTTACATCTTTCATATCGTTGTTACAAAAACAACAAAATAGGGTTGACAGGATGTGCTGTTAATGCAGTCACGTGAACATAAATGGGATTCATAAATAATGGCAATGTTTGCTTCTACGGTTTAAGCTCTTTTTTAGAATCTGTCAAAAAGAACTGGCTTTTGGACCACCCTGTGTACATATTTTCAATTTTATGAAAAATATTGAAAAAAGCAAAACGTGAAAATGAAATGAATACGAAATGAAATGAAAATATTTTCATAACGCACCATGTAATCGAAGTGAGACCAACAACGCGAACAATAACAATGCCGAGAGCAACAAAAAACAAAAAGCAAACACACAAAAAAAGAGACGGGCGAAAGAAATCAAAATATTTGTGTAACATTTTCATATCATACGAACACACACAAAACACACCGTCATAATGCGTATGTATATTACACCGACATACTTACAAATTCATAAGTACACATGGGTAGCACTACGAGCCGTCATCATCGTCACTGCTGTGCCATCACCGGCATCGCCCATCTATTTCCCCCATATCCCTACCCCCACAACCCAAACGGTTTTCGCCGCAGGATGGAAGGAGGAGCAGGATGGGGGTGGTGGTGTTGTAGGAGGCGTAACAGCAGAACACTAAAATACACACTCACACCCATCCACACTCACTGGCACTAACAATCATGTAGCCCAACATTTGCGTACCACAAGAGCAACCAATTTCTGTGTATCTGCTCCGCATTCTTACAAATGTAATTGTAGCCATAAGGTAAATTTATAGGTTAATATCGCACACACACAAACACCCACCTCACACATACGAGACATCCACACACTCTGATGTAAATATTGTCGTTGGTTTTGTATGCCAACGTGTAGGTACGTAGTATGTGTGTTGATTCTGTTTTTTTTTGTACCCCTCACCCGTACTGGGTAAGAGGGTATATATCATTTGGTGGGGACAAAAAGTGTAACGCATCGAAAAACCTGCATTTCAGACCCTACACATGTTTTGACCAAATCTATTTTATGACTTTAAAAGTCGTTTGAGCCATGTCAGTCTATACGGCTGGTTCGCACGATAACCCCTACTGTTACGTTTTATACAAATAATAGGCGTGTTCTATTGGCACTCGCTTATTTAACGAATAAATGGTCGCTAAGGCGATTACTTCACAACTATACAAGAAATTTTTGAAGTTTCTTTGTATTCCAAAACGCATTGGCTTTATGCATCATAAAACCTATGATTTCAATTTTTTTTTCGTTGTAGACAAATAATTATTCAAGAAATACTATAAGCGAGTAATAATCGAGCTCGCTTAAACTCGCTTAAAGTTATTCTGGAATAACTTTCATTGCAAACATTTGAATTTTTAAAACAAACGGGCTTGAACGCAGTTTGTCTATAGGTTTCTGCAAACAGAATAGTTTGTTATTCTTGTGCAATGGTTTAGAGTTACCGCGTTAGGGACCCCCTAGCGAGTTGCCAATAGAACACGGCCAATGTAGTATTGCGTACACTTTTGGTTTTCTTGTAATATCGTTAATACTATTCGAACGATCTCACTAAATCAATACTGAAGACCAAAGTTATGAGGTAAACTTGGTGACAAAAAATTGGACTTCAAGCCACGGCCCTTCCACATGCTGTTTTAGAGCAGATTAGAACCCACATATCTAGTCACCTAATATTGTGAACACCGTAATATTTTAATAACGGTTTTGCACTTGCATATCAAAAAAGTGGTTGACACACACCATTCTGGTACCTCCCATACAAATGTACCATTCCGCCCACTTTAATATTTTTGTAATATATTTAATGATACTCATACGATTAAACTCAAAATCAAAACGTAAGAACAAAGTTATAACTTTAACTTGGTGGCAATTAATTGCATTCCTAGCCACACCTCTTGTGGTACATCCCACACAAATGAGCCTGTTACTGTGCAGATTAGAACCCATATGACTTGTCTCTTGATGCTTTAAATTCGTTAAAGTTCCGAACTTTATAATATGTTTATAACGTCATTTTAAGCGCTTACGAACAAATGCTAGCCCCTTTCTGATACCTCCAGTGTACCACTCCGCCCACTATTGGTATTTGCATAATCATTTTAACTTAAATATATAATTTTATCCTTAATGATAAAATTATAATTAATACTTTTACTTTTATAATTTTTTTCAAAATAAAAAAATTACAAAATTCAAATCAAGTGTGGAATCTTTTTTATTCATTCAACGGAAATTGTATGCCATTTATTTTTTGAATATAATTTCCTTCAATGTTGGCCGCAACTACGCCTCTGGGTGTCTATTCTGAGGGTGCAATTTTGGATGACTCATTTGAGCATTTCGACCGGTATGGCGTAAATGACACGCGTAATGTTGGTCCCCAGGACCTGAATCATAGCTGGTTTGTCAGCATAGATATTGGACTTTCCGTAGCTCCAAAGAACAAAGTCTAAAGGTGTGATATCACACGATCTAGGCGGCCAATTCACCGGTCCAAAATGTAAAATTAGCTGCTCTTCGAAATAACCACTCACTAGATCTATTGTTTGATCAGCTGCATGGCAAGTAGCACCGTCCTGTTGAAACAAAATGTCGTCAAGAATACGGGCTTCAATTTATGGTAGTAAAAAGTCCGATATGATAGAACAATAGCGAGAACCATTGACAGTAAAGTTTCGACCATAATCATTTTTGAAAAATATGGACTGATAATTCCACCAGCCCATAAGCCGCACCAAACCGTGGTTTTCTCTGGATATAATTGCACCTCTGGAAACTCTTCTGGTTCCACTTCAGCCCAAATGCGGCAATTTTGTTTATTGATGTTGCCGTTGCGACAGAAATGGGCCTCATCACTAAACACAAAAATGGATTGATAATTCCACCAGCCCATAAGCCGCACCAAACCGTGGTTTTCTCTGGATAATTGCACCTCTTGAACTTCTTCTGATTCCACTTCAGCCCAAATGCGGCAATTTTGTTTATTGACGTTGCCGTTGCGCCAGAAACGGGCCTCATCACTGAACACAATTTTAGTCGAAAACAGTGGATCTTCTTGTTTTTCGCCGAACGCACATTTCCATATTACAGTTGCCAACATTTAAAGAAATTATATTCAAAAAATAAATGGCAT
This sequence comes from Hydrotaea diabolus, assembly GCA_963513945.1. Lineage (NCBI taxonomy): Eukaryota > Metazoa > Arthropoda > Insecta > Diptera > Muscidae > Hydrotaea > Hydrotaea diabolus. The sequence continues at coordinate 109,780,133 of OY740719.1, read as the reverse complement.
TATTTTTGAATGATTAAAAAAGATTCCACACTTCATTTGAATTTTGGTATTTTTTATTATTTTGAAAAAAATATCTCTAGATGGATCGCCATATATAATATAATTTTATCCTTAATGTATAAATTTCGCAGAATAATTTCAATTTTAATACAATTCAATAGATTCTGCTGAAAATGAGTAATCAAAAATAGATTATAAGTAAGACTAACTGGCGGAAAATTGAAGCCTTAGCCACGCCCCTTCTTGTACCTCACACACAAACTACAATATCTGAGAATAGATTGAAAACCACATACTTTTATGCGTAATGCAAGAATGTCGCTTGAATAATGGTTTCTTTCATATTTATATGCGCATAAGAAAAAACTGGATGCGCCCCAATCAAATACCTTTCGCACAAACGACCTTTTACTGGATTACACACGCAGAGAAAATATACTATATGGTCACGGCAACAATAGTATGTTCTCTGCAATAAAAGTATGGTCGTCGCAAACATAGTATTGTTTTTTGACTTTCTATTTGACAATTTAGACAAAAGTGTTGATTTCATGGGTTTTACCGGAAAAGTGGTATTTTTAAGTTGACAATGCTATTTTTATGAATCTTACGCAATAATAGTACTTTTTATATGTAAGTTAATTTTTTCAAAACAAACTACGGATAAGTACGAGTATAACTGAAATATTTTTAATAAATGAGTTTTTTACTGTTAAATGGAGTGATTTATTTAACAGTAAAAAACTCATCATTATTAAGAGTTTAATGTATTTTTACAAAACTTAATAAAAATCTCTATTGTCGAATAACAACTAACCCAATCTTTACAAAAAATGTTGGCCATCATAGTATGGTTGTGTGTAAGTCATACTATGGTTGTGAGGGTCATACTATGATTGTGGGAATCATATTATGGTTGAGTGTGAATAATAATATGGTTGTGGGGATCATAGTATAATTGAGTGTGAATAATAATATGGTTGTGGTGATCATAGTATGGTTGTTTGTGAAATTATATTGTTGTGACTACCATAATATTGTTGTGGGGATCATAGTATGGTTGTGTGTGAACCATACTATTGTGATGATCATAATAATGTTGTGCCACAACCATATAACCAATAATAGTATGATGCTCTTCGAATATTGTAACCACAACCATACTTTTTTTCTGCGCGCAATAAAAATCGTTACGCTCCAGGCAATGGAGGACGGAACGACAGAAAATTTTAAATTCATATCTGGGTGAGGGTATATGTAATTCGAATCAACCGACGGAAACTTCCTTTCTCGTTTTAATATTCACACAACCGCAGACAGCCATGGATGTGATATTCTGTTGGTCGGTCGTCACTTATGGTTGTTGTTGCTGTTTCTGCTGCTGCTGTTGTAACACACATGCAGCCATGGATGTGATATTCTGTTGGTCGGTCTTCACTTATGGTTGTTGTTGCTGTTTCTGCTGCTGCTGTTGTTACCCACATGCGAGAGAAGACTTTTCATTCCTGTTCACATCATAGGTACGCACACACCACACACACATACGCACACTCCAGTAAGTGTGCATGTCCTCTTGTTCGTAATTGAAGAAATTCATTGTTGTTTTTGTTGCAATATATGTACGTTCTCACCCACTGCCACCCGTTGGTTATTTGTTCTTCTTCTTTTTTTATGAAGACTTTTTTATGCCACAGATAAAGATGAAGTGTCACTATAAACTCTCATACGTTAGCACACAAAAAAAAAACAAACTACACGTTTTTTTTTTGTGTACACAGGATGCACTCATACATATGAAAGCCTACAGCAGTGGTGGTCATTAAAATAGCAGTTTCTTTCGATTTCCAACCGGCTTTTCATCTGAGTGTATAGACGAAAATGAAAAAAAATTCTTTGTTTTTAACCAAACAAAAACTGCTAAAACTCAAGCAATTTTCATTGGATTATTAAAAAATTAGACCACATTGGAATCTATTTAGTGCGTTCTTTATAATTTTGTAGGGGGCTAGTAGGGGAGCTCCAGAATTTGGGTACAATTGGCAGTTGAAAACAAAATTTGTCAACAAAAAAAGCAAAATTTTGATTTCTTTTAGGGGTAACTTCCACAACTTTTATTCTATTTTTATAAATTGTAATTGAGATAAAAAATTCATTTTTAACTAATTAATTTATTCATTGGATAAGAAATGCGAAAGTTTCAGAATGATTAATGAAAAAAGTCTGAACAATTTCATGTTCATGATATTTCGAAAACAATGCGTAGTGGGGCAAAACGGGGATTCAATTCGGATTCAAGAGATAATTTTACAAAAGAATTAGTTGGTTTCGTCCAAAGTAGGATTCTGTTGCAGAACAGTGTTATCGACAATTGTAGTAGCACTCTTAATCTTACTGATGAACTCCATGAGCCTGTTTTCAAGTGATCTTCAGGAAAAGTTAAAAACATTAAATTTTGCGTGCTGCTTCCTTCCAGAACCGTCATTCTTCGGAAACTACCAATAGTCTTTGAATATATGCTCTTCCAATGAGACTTCCGCAAGATTATTATCATATTTAGCAATCTTGGGCTACTGCAGTCTACAACCAGCGAAGAACACAAGTAGTCAGACCCAAATAATTCTCTATTGTCCCTGTTATTTTTCGCCCTAACTAAAATTTGGATCGTGTCCAGCCTTTTACTATAGAAAGTGCTCATGATTCCGATATAAGTAATTTTTATTAAACAACGAAATAATTTTAGTCAACGTTTTTGATCCAGATCCGGACTCCGGTGGCGTTTGAAAAGCTGGAATTGAACCTACACAAACCATATGTAAACGCGGCAATTAAAATATTTCATTGATGTAAAAAAAATTTGCATTGATGCGAAAATAATGTTTCATGTCATAAACAATAGGAGTGTTCTTTTATTGCGCGCTTATAAAGCGGGTAAGAGATCGATTATGTGATAACTTCGCACCATTGCACAAAAATAGAAAAATGGTATTGTTTACAGAAAACTATGTAAAATTGCGTTATAATCAGTTCTTTTTTTAAATTTTAAGTTTTTAGGAAAAAAGATGTTTTTCAAGAATAACCTTTAGCGAGCACGGTTTTTACTCGCTTGTAGTATTTCATGAACAACTTTTTTTCTATAAACTCCAAGCTGTCATATCAAACGGTTTATGATGCATATAGTTGCTAAGGTCTTGTATACACAGGAATTTCTAAGTTATTTGTTTTTTAAGTTTTTTAGTCAAGGCCTTAGCGACTACTTGCACGCTTTATCACCGAGCAAGAAAAAATCAACCCCAATATTGATTGTCGCAATGAAAATTATTCCTATGTGTAATGAATTGCTGAAATAAACATGCTTTATTAATGCAATGAAAATGTTTCATAATTGCAATGATAATGTTTTATTATTGTAATACCGAATATTTACATTGACGTAATAAACATGTTAAACTGGTTCAATGAAACCGTTAAATAGATGCAGTAGAATCTCATTGAAGCACAAAAAATGTTGCACTATTACAATATTTCATTGGAGCAATGAAACAATTTCATAGATTTATTAAATACGTTTCACAACGCCTAATGTAATGTATAAAGAAGTTTTTAGGTGGTTTAGAGATATTTTTTTTACTCGTTAAGACGCCGGCATTTTCGCCGCTGAAAGATTTGTAATGTTCTTGCTCGGATTTAGAGCTTGGTTTGCTTATATGACAGTCTAAGCATTTTTTTCACATAAATTGTATTAAATTGTCCTAATCTCAGGCAAAACTTCAAACTAAATCCATGTTTGTATTAGTAGCAAAATTTTCTTTATTTGAAGTACCCATTTGTCTGTCTATATTGAAAATTGATGATTTGTAAAGCAAATACTCTAAACAGTGAACTTTTGCCCGAGGTACCTAAAGTCTCATAAAGCGAAACTTGTTTCCCCCTGTTCCGATTTGGTCCATTTCCAATCCGAAACAGCTTATAACCATAAACCATTACCATGCTAAATTATAGAATCCTATGTATATTAGTTTGGTTGCGATCTCGCTAGATGGATAGATCGTTTTAGAAATGAACGACGATGAATAGTATACAAAATAATCATTATATTAAGCAGGTGGAAAATGTATGTTCAAGCAAAACTGCTGAAAATTAGTATTTGTAAATATAATTAACAATTGCGCCAGCTGACCAAAAATGTCAGTGCTAACCAAGTCCTTTTGGTGAAGAAGAAAAACGCATATATTTGTGTGGTACCTACCACACAAATGGCACAAAGTTTTCTTTAATGCATGAATTCCATTTGAATTATGTATTCTGCAATATGCCTATTTTATCTTTATAAAAGCGAAGGAGTTTTCTGGAACAATGTCTAATGTCGAACTATCTAGAGCAATTTCGAGAGATGCTTTAAGTAAGTATTTACACAAATCGGCTCCGCCAACTAAAAAATGCTCGCTTGTTGACTTTTATTTTCGAAGCAACCGCTTGAAACACAGGATGTGTATAATTGGTGCATTAAGGCACCAATTATACACATCCTGTATATGATGATTTTAGGCCCTTACGGGCCTAAAATCATATTTACCATAAACTTTGACTGCCTTAATTTTTACTATTTCACATAAATGAATTTGATCTCTCAAATTCGGGGAGATTCTTAAAAAAACTCGACTCAACTATAATAAAATTTTGGAACACATGCCTACAGGCGTACGATTTGAGATGGTCTTAACCCTAGAATGGTATACGTTCACACATCGAAATGATGAAAACAATTTTTATTTTTGTGTTTTCTTAGCATTATTATTTATTAAAAAAATAAATTAATAAATAAATATGGAGTAGACTCTTGAACATTATAAAAGAAAACAGTTTAAAAAATAAATTTGTTTTGTATTTCATTAACAAAATGTATTGGTAAAATTTTCGGTTTCTTCGATTAGGCGAAGATACTAGTATCCATTAAAGGGATTAAATAAAATGTACCGCTCTAGGGAAACGTTCGACTTAAACGAGATAAAACTTCCGACGCCAGGGGTGCGAAATCGGAGCTGATCTTAAAAACTTTCGTGTCACATGAGATACATTTTTTTAAATTTTCGGCCTTATTGGTTCCAGGGATACAAAACTGCATCGTAAACGACAAAAAAAAAGACAAAATGAACAAATACTGGCCTTCTTTTTTACTCATTGCGAAATTAAAGGCTATATAACAGGTTATCAATCTAGAGGTATACTTTTTCTATAGGGTTTTTTTAAAAGATTACGCGTGAGTTGTGTTAAACTTTATATTTTTTTCTTTTCAGTATTGTTTGCCATTTGCAGGAATTGAAGCCTAACGATGATTCTGCGCGTTGCCGTTTCAATGTTTGGGCTCTTCAAAAGCTTCAAGAAGATCCGCTGTTTTCGATCAAAATTTTGTTCAGTGATGAGGCCCGTTTATGGCTTAACGGCAACGCCAATAAACAAAATTCCCGCGTTTGGGCTGAAGAGCAAGCAGAAGAGGTTCAAGAGGTACCATTATGTCCAAAAGAACCACGGTTTGGAAAGGTTTATGGGCTGGTGAAATCATCCATCCAAAAATGATGATGGCCAGAACGTAACCGGGAATGGTGCTCGCTATCGCGCTATGATATCGGACATTTTACTACTTGAAATTAAAACCCGTAATCTTTAAATTGGGTTTCTACAGGTCGGTATCACTTGCCTTACAGCTGCTTAAACAATGGTCTTATTGAGTGTTCGGTTTATGGGCGGTAAGTTGGCCGCCTATATCGTGTGATATCACACCTTTAGACTTTTTTCTTTGGGGCTACGTAAGGTCTAAAGTCTTTGCTGACAAACCAGCTACGATTCAGGGTTTGGAAGTCATCCATAATCGTGTCATTAAATCCATACTGGTTGCAATTTCCGAATGAGTCATCCAAAATTGTCCTCTCAGAGGCATAGTTTTGGCCAACATTTGAAGGAAATTATTTTCAAAAAATAAATGGCATAAAATGTCCTTTCGAATAAACAATAAAGATTTCACACTTGATTTAATTTTTAATTTTTGTACTTATATTTATTTTTATTTTGCAAAAACGACCGACCTCTAAATTTTTCACCCGGTACTTGACAAGGAAAAAGGACAAGTGCCACCCAATTTTTTGGTTAGTTTGTTATTGCTGTCAAAGATTGATAACCCTACCTTCCGGTAAAGCGTACCGTGCACAACTGATGTGCCTATATAAAATGTCCATAATGCTCACCTTTTAAATTGTGTTTTGAGTTCTATGATTGTCATCTATATTTAAGAACAAAATACATACATCCCCCAAAAAAAGAAAAGGTCGAAACACCATTAATCACAAGAACATACCTGAAAGAGAGAGAGAGAGAGAGAGAAAAGAAAAATAGAAAATGGTATTTAGTAAAATGGAATTTATGTATTCATTTATGTAAACGATAAATATAAGGAAAAGACAAGAAAAACCTCGGTGAAAAAACTAGAAACATTTCAAAGTGCTCGCCTGGCTTTTCATCCGGCTGTCTTTTTAAAAGGATTTAAAGGGGATATAAACGCTTCAAAGGTAAACAAAAGCTTATCATAGAAATCTCGACAACTCCAACTCGAACAATTTTTCAAAATGGACTACTTTGAAACGTTAATTTATTTTCGTTCTCATCTGTGATAAAAATGAAAAATGACTGCTAATTTCGCAGACACAACTGTGTGCACCCAATTACGAGAAGACAAGATAACACTTTTGATACATATTTTCATAACTCTGGCCAAAAATAGCAATTACGGGTCGTGGTGCTCGAATTGCGATGCTTGTCCGTCCGTCGTTAGGCCGTCCGTCTCGCCTTGCAGGTACCACGACGAAGACGACGACATGAATCACAGGCAAAAGAACACAACACGTAGAATTTTCCTACGGCCAGCAGCGGTGGATGAGTGCCCATCTTCGATGCCGCCACCACTTACTGTCCCTGCTCACTACCCACACCAGTGACAGCGTAATAATTGGTGTACTCCACGTTGTTGCCGCACCGCCTATCATTTGCAGGGGGTAAAACCAAAATCAGGCTCCTCAAAGACACTGTAGCGCTGTCGGTGTAGATGTTGGTTTTTTTTGCTGCCACGCTAGGTTTCACGACGTTCGGTTTTGCTTCCACGTTTGTCCCGCCATATGAGTAACATATGTGAGCAAGTGTTTCTTGTCACTTTTATGAGATTTTTTTCGTTGGTGTAAGTGGTGGTGGTGTTGATGTTGTTGTAGCTGCTGTTGTCAACCATTACAATTTTTTTATTTTCATGTCCCTCTAAACAACAACATGGACACTGTTTCCAAATTTCTCTGTAGTCCCCCTCAGGAGGAAAATTTATTTTAATGTACTTCACGGATTTCAAATACACTAGAAACGTAAACATACGGAGAGGACGTACTTGGAATTATAAGCACTCATACATACTGCAGCATCAGGATACACGTGTTAGCATTAGGAATATCAATCCAAAAATTCCATAATTTACTACAGTTTGTCAATTATTAATTTATAATTATTTATCTATTTATTTACCCGCTTCGCTGTTCAGAAGTTACCTGTTCAGTTCTAAATAATTTTTGGGATCACAGTATGGCCGAGTAGGATCAAAACATGGTTGAGTAGGATCAAAATATGGTTGAGTAGGATCATACTATGGTTGAAGAAATGATAACATGGTTACTTGTGAATCATACAACAGTTATTGGGATCATACGAGCTCTATGGTTGCATGTGAAACATACTATGGTTGTGAGGATCATAATATTGTTGTGGCCATCATAATATGGTTAAGTGTAAATAATAATAATAGGGCTGTGGGGATCATAGTATTGTTGTTTATGAATCATACTATTATTGTAAGTATCATAATATTGTTGTGCCATAACAATAGCATGATGCTCTTCGAATATTGTCACCCCAACCATACATACTAAAAGCTATTTTTTTCAGACGTGTGATTTTAAAGAAGAAACAAAACGCATATAATTTAATGATATGGCCAAGAATTTAGCTTTATTGTAAAGATAAGGATGCCACTATGTTTTAAAAAAAAATTCGGGCAAGTGACCGCCACTGCTGTCTCGAATAAATTCCAGCCGACAGGCCCAATTTTCCACCACTGTTAGCAGCATTTGGGACCGTATATTAGCAAAAATGCGCCGAATATTATCTTTTAAGGCGTCAATCGTGTCGGGTTTATCTGCGTAGACAAGCGACTTTACATAAACCCACGAAAAATAGTCCAGTGTTGTTAAATCGCACGATCTTGGAGGTGGCGAGGCACAGGCCCACAACGTGAGATAATGTGCTCACTAAAAGTTGTCTTCAATAAATTGATTGTTCGTTATCGGTATGGCATGTAGCGACGTAATGTTGGAACTAAAAACCGTCCAGATCAACATCCTCCAATTCAGACACGAAAAGTCATTAATCATGGCTTAATAGCGTTCCCCATTGACTGTAACATTATGGCCGGCATCATTTTTGAAGAAATATGAACCAATGATTCCTTCTGCCTATAGAGCACACCAAACAGTGGCTTTTTGAAGATGTACTCGTAACGGCGTCTCAACAATGACTTGTGGATTTTCATTTCTCCAAAAGTGAGCTTCATCACTGAACAAAATTTTCTTGAAAAAATCAGGATCGGTGGCCATCTCGTTTTGTGCCCATTCACCACGATTTTTGTACTGAGCATATTGAAAACCACACGTCTAAAAAACCTTTTACAAAATCAACCAGAAAGGAATATCGTTTACTAGGTGTGACTGACTACATGACAGCCTCAAGACACGTCTTGGACTCCATTGTTCTCATACATTTTTCCTGTATGCATAATAACGCCACAAACCAAATTTCGCTGAAGTTTGAGGCATTTGCAGCTTTAAAGTCGATTAGGCCCAAAATCGGAAGGAACATTTGTATAGAGGCTATATTAAGGTTAGATCCGATTAGATTTATTTTCAGCAATGTTTATCCCGTGTGCAAAATAACGCCACCAACCAAATTTCGCTAAAATTCGATGCAATTTGTCGCTGCTAGGTAGATTAGACTTAAAATCGGAAGGATTATTTGTATGGAGGCTATATCAAGATTAGATCGGATCCGTTTTATTTTCAGCAATGTCTATCCTGTGTGCGCAACACAAACCAAATTTCGTAGAAATTTTTAGATCAATTAGACCCCAAATCTGGAGTTAGCCCATAAACAGATTTCTCCCAATTACAATACCAACCGTCCTTAGTTTAAAACAAGCTTTGGAAAGTTTTGCCGAAAACGGCTGATATTCAATCTAGACTTTATTACAGACGGTCAGACGGACTCAGAAAATAATTCGGAGTCGATCGGTATACTTTTTTCTTCCACTTTTATCTGGGTGTTACAAACATTAAACCTCTGCATAAACTCATAGTATCCCTGCGCCACAATGTGGTGAGCCTAAAAATGTTCAAAATAGTGTACCCTTTTCGAGGAACCTAAAAGGAAACTTTCCCCCCCCCCCCCCCCCTTGGTCGATATCGCTTATTTACAATCCCAAACAGCGTATGACTATAAACCATCATCATGCAAAAATTCAGGATGGCAACAGTTCCCAAAGAGGAGACAGTTTTTTTTTATTGGTAGTCGAAGTCAGAGAGGCTCTTCAAGTGACGACCTCACTCTCATGTGGAAAATAATTGTTTCCTCCTTGCCCGTAAAAAAATAATTAATAGTTATTTAAATATATATACATTAAATTATTTATTAAATTATTAATTTAATTATTTAAATGCTTTATTGTTTTAAAACAAATTTGTTTACTATTTAATTTTACATGATATAATTTGTATATATTTCTTTTAAAATAATTTTTTATATAATTATTGATTATTGATTTTTTATTTTTTGATTTAAATAATAATAATAATTATTATGACTTGAGCAGTTTTTTATTCTGGTTCGAGAGCTTTATATTGTTTTTTTTTCAGAATCAACGTAAAAAGAAGAAATTGGTGAAATGTATTTGCCAGGCAGGCTGTACAGCTGTTTCTTTTTCTTCAGCTGTCTTTGGCAACGATGACTTCGGCCATAAATCAAATGACTTATACGGGAGACTCATTTTTATTAATGAGAATTACCCTTTGCGTATAGTCTTCGAACTGTGCGTAGAGCAATCTTCAACGCGCAATATCATTTCCACCAATTCCGCTTCGCATGGGTCTTCGTTAAATAATTATTTAAATATTAAATTAAATAATGAAAATATTTTATAATTACTATGATATAATTATTTAATTACTTAATTAATTATTAAAATTCATATCACAAGTGAAATACTAAAATCCCGCGTGATCCCAGCGATTGAGATCTTTTCTACCGAACGACATCCCCAATTTCAACCCCATTGTACATCTCTTAAAAGTATTTTAGCACACACGAAAAAGTTTCGAACAACTTAAGTATCCATCTTTATGGTCTCTTTTAAATCACTGAAATAACTTTTGTCGAAAAGAAAAAAATATTATTCATAGAAAACTAAAAAGAAGTCATTGAAAGAAGGCCCACTCCCCAATACCATTCAGTGGCAAGCGCAGAAGGGAAGGAAGAAGACATATTCAGTATTAATGTTCTCTGGATTATCATGTCATGAATATAAAGAGGAGAACGGACCATTCATCGACCCGAAGGCAAACTCAGAGGGGGGCTAGTGGTGTAAACTATCCTGTAGCGACTTCAAGGAGACATCTTAATGTTGTAAATGTCCTTGAACACGACCATATTTCAAATTACAAATTGTGACATTTGATATGGCATATAAATGGTTACGAAATTAGGCAATTTAAAAAGTTTTTTGGAAACTATGAGAATAAAGGATATGAAGTTAGCAATACGGACAATACGATTATTGCCACAAATTATTTTATGGAATCAAAAATAAACTAAGGAAGCGAGGAAGTTTTGTACAAGGAAATATTAAAAGATACAGTTAAACTTAGTAACGAAATAAACAAATTAAATAAATTAAATAATGGCAGTAGTGGAAAGCTTATGGATCCCGATATAATCTCAACAAAACATGCCAAGCCACTTGAATGGTTACTTACGAGACATGAGGCGACCTCTTTACAGTTCTAGGAATCCTGTAACAGTATCCTGAATTTCATTTTAAACGTATTTTATTCCATTCCAGCATATTTGGATCACTAAAAGGGGTAGCTGCCGGCACATACGAGGAAGAAAAGTGGAAAAATTACGCAAAGGATCGTTCTCTACGAGTTTTTATACAGGGGATCTTTTCTGTTGAGAGTTCTATAAATGCAGGGGTATCGTATACCCTCCACAGAGGATAGAGAGTAAATACGCTTTATCGTTCCCTTTGCAGTACCTCAAAATACTGGTCGAATTTCCTATAAAGTTAATATATATTTCAAATCTTCGTAAAATTTTAAGATGATGCGAGGAAGAAAAGTGGAAAAATTACGCAAAGGATCGTTCTCTACGAGTTTTTATACAGGGGATCTTTTCTGTTGAGAGTTCTATAAATGCAGGGGTATCGTATACCCTCCACAGAGGATAGAGAGTAAATACGCTTTATCGTTCCCTTTGCAGTACCTCAAAATACTGGTCGAATTTCCTATAAAGTTAATATATATTTCAAATCTTCGTAAAATTTTAAGATGATCTAGTCATGTTCTGACTGTGAAAAGCAAACTACATGTCACACTATTGAAGCTAGAAGCTGAAACTTTGCAGAAACATGTGGTGATGGACAGAAACGATTGGTAATAAAAATAGGCCAGATCGGTCAAGAGGTAAAAAGTGTTCCCTCAAAAGGACTTGGTCAACCTTAAAAAAAATCAAGAACCCTTAACTTACCAGAATAGGGCGTGCCCTATGCCGGTAACTCCGCCAACTTTTAGTATTCTTATTATATATTTATGCTCTTCATACGTTCTAACTCAAAACATAAAAACAAAGTGACAAATGATGACCCTGTTTTACCGGAGATAGAAATTCAGATAACTTGTCTTCAAGTGCATGAAATTCGCTTAAATTGCAAAGTCTATAATAATTTTAAAACGTCTTAATAAGAGCGTACGTAAAAAATTGATGACACGCCCCATTCTGGTATCTCAAGGTTGCTATATATACTTCTGGCCTAGGCAACACTTAGTGTTGTCTTGCGTCATCTGACATTTCCATTGGAAAGTTTGACATTTCTAAGCATAAACGTACTCAGAACGTTTTGACGTTCGACCATCATTTGTGTTGTTTACAGTGACTTGAAAAAATCAATTTGGCAAAAAAAATGGAATTAACTCGTGGACATTTTCGTGCGATAATTTTTCACAAATTTCGACGTGGATTAACACGACAAGAGTGCATCGATGAACCTAAATCTTTGCATGGCGATGAAGCACCATCTTATAGCACTGCGATTAATGAATTCAACCGACGCTCGCTCAAAGACGAAGGTCATCCAAAAACGGCCGTTATGCCAGAGAACATTGATGCCGTGCGTGAACTGATAATGCAGGATCGTCATGTGGCATTCCGTGAGATGGAGGCATCCTTGAGCATTTCTTCCAACAGCATACATTGAATATTGCATGAACACTTGGCCGTAAAAAAAAGGTTTGTTCTCGTTGGATCCCGCACAATTTGACAATTGCTCAAAATAGGCTCGTGTCGATTGGTGCAAAAAATTTTTTTGTAAAAATACGATCGCGGTGCTTTAAAAGACGTTTATAAGATCGTCACAGGTGACGAATCATGGATCTATGCGTATGAGCCCGAAACAAAGCAGCATCCGACCGTGTGGGTCTTCGAAGACGAGCCAAATCTAACGAAAGTTGTTTGTGGAAGAAGCACATCAAAGCAAATGGTCGCCGGTTTTTGGGCAAAACTGGTCATGTGGCAACTCTTCCGCTTGAGCAACGTAGATCAATTCTGAGTGGTACACCATAGTTTGTTTGCCTGAAGTCTTCGGAGAAATTCGAAAAACGAACATTGTGCACCATGACAATGCGAGCTCTCACACATCGGCTAAAACCAGCGCCTGTTTGACAGGCCACAACGTAGAATTGATGGGTCATCCGCCGTACAGCCCTGACTTGGCACCCAATGACTTCTTTTTATTCCCGCACATCAAGAAAAAGTGCGTGGTCAACGATCTCCGTCGCCAGAAGATACTGTTGAAGCGTTCAAATACCAACATTAGAGTATAATCCCCATAATAATTTAATGGTTCAACGAGGGATGCTATATATTTCTGGCCTAGACAACACTAAGTGTTGCTAGGCGCCATCTGACCTTTTCATTGGAATTGGTTTTGACGTACGACCATCATTGGTGCTGTTTTCAGTGACTTGAAAAAATCAATTTGGCAAAAAATGGAATAACCTCGTGAACATTTTGGTGCGATCATTATTTACAACATTCGACGTGGATTATCACGGCAAGATTGCATCGATGAACTTAAATCTTTGTATGGCGATGAAGCGCCATCCTATAGCACTGTGAAAAACTGGGGGCTAATCACGGCATTCGACGACGAATGCAAATTCGAATAGAAAAATATTTCGATACGTTTAAATGTTTGGATCATGGCATTCGATCGTAATGTTTTATCGCATACTACTTTTTTTTGCAATGCTGCAAAACAAAGACTTTCAACTCAAAAGATGTGTCGTTGGCTGATTCGAGCACGACGTGGGACTGTTAAAAAATTAAATAGATAATAAGAAACATTTTACGCATTATTGCAATGCAAAAATGTAACGATTAATTATTTTATTGTAGTTAATTTATTATGTTATAACAATTCATGGTGTGTTTACGTAATTTTTGTCGAAACCACTACTGTGATAACACAAATTGAGTTTCCTAAAAGCCCGATGAAACATCTTTCTTTGTTGATTCTCTTTGCGGCAAGCATACGAGTATGATGACAAGCAGAGAAAAGCAGAAAAACAAAACAACAAGCGTGAATATTTTAATAAATGCAAGTGAATATTTTAATAAATCTGATAAAAATATAGAAATTAGTTATAAATGGATCCAATGCTATTTTTTACTCATCATCGTCCGATTCGGAGGAGGATTGCAATGTAAACGTAATTAGAAGAAATATTCGAGATAAAAGCAATCGTTTTTTCATTATCTTTGTCCCTAAAAATAATAAAAAAGAGGAATATTTTTACGTTATTTCACATAATATAGAAAAATACCTACATTTCTTTTGTTTTCTGTTGTTTTGTTTGGCGTCATTAAAAATGGTAGTGTTTGGTTTTTTTCGATGACGGTTGTGCTTTCGAATTCAACTTCGGGTAGTTTTAATTCGATAACGATTGCCGTGATCCAAATTAATTGCGTTTCGAAGTAAATTTGGTCGTTAACGAATGCGGTGATTAGCCCCCTGGTTTAAGGCATTCAATCGTGGCAGACGGTCGTCCAGAGACGAAGTTCGTCCTAAATCGGCCGTTGTGCCAGAGAACATTGATGCCCTGCATGAACTGATAATGCAAGATCGTCATGTGACATACCGTGATATAGAGGCATCCTTGGGCATTTCCTCCACCAGCCTACATTCGATATTGCATGAACACCTGGCCGTAAAAAAGGTTTGTTCTCGTTGGATCACGCACAAATTGAAATTCGCTCAAAATAAGGCTCGTGTCGATTGGTGCAAAGAAATTTTGAAAACACATCGGCTTGAATCAGGGCTTTTTTGACCGACCAAAACGTCGAATTGATGGGTCATCAACCGTACAGCCCTGTCTTGGCACCCAATGACTTCCTTTTATTCCCGCACATCAAGAAAAATGCGTGGTCAACAATCTCCGTCGCCAGAAGATACTGTTGAAGCGTTCAAAAACCATGTTTTGGAGGTGTTTCAATCGGAGTGGAAAAAGTGCTTCTACAATTTGTTTGAGCGCATACAAAAGAGTATAAATCATGCTGAAGGATACTTTGAATAACAATAAAACCATTTTTGAAGATAAATATTCGCATTTTCATTATAAGGCCAGAAATATATATAGCAGCCCTCGTATGATCTAACTCAAAACATAAGAACAAAGTAAAAAAATTAACTTGGTAAAAAATAAATAGATTCCTAGCCAGGTCTCTAATGTAACCAGCCACTCTAATGACTCGGTTTTTGTGGAGATACGAACACAGATAACTTGCCTCCTACTGCATGAAATTCGCTTAAATTCCGAACTCCATAATATTTTTAAAATGTCTTAATAAGAGCGTACGAAAAAAAAATTTATGGCATGTCCCATTCTAGTATCTTTAGTGTAAATTCACCTTAGCGCGCACTTTTAGTAGTCGCAAAATAATTTTAATACTTATACAATGCATACGAGTACGATTCTGCTAAAAATAAGAAGCTAGTAAAAAAAATTATAAGATAGACTAGCTGAAAAAAATAGGAGCCTTAGCCGAGCGTAGATTGAAACCCACATCACATTATTACTAATGCGTGAATTTCAGATGAATTTTGTTTTCTACAATGTTTATTACATCTTTGTAGGCGCCTAGAAAAGTGGATGCCACGCCACATATTAGTACCTTCCTCACAAACGACCTTTTAAAAGATTTCAATAAAATCGGTACGCTTCACCTATGAAAGCTATGGAAGACGGAACGGTGGACAATTATTAAGTCTATATATGGGTAAGGGTATACTTTATACATGTTAGTTGGATCAACCCACTAAAACTTGCTTGTTTTAAATAATTTCTATACGTTTGGCAGACATGAAACGACACTCTATGAAATGGCAAACCTATTTAAGTAGTGTTACAGATGGACGGCATTGGAAGTTTAGATCGCACAAAAAATAAACAATTGAAAAAGTTATCATAACTAGCTGGTCACTCCTTTCAATATAGGACTTTGAGACTTTTTTGGTGGGAAGCGTTGGGTCGATAGTGATGGGGAGCCTCTACCTAAACACTTCTCATATCTGATTCACTAGAAACTAAAATAGTACTTTCCCTTGATATTCTTAAATTCTTTAAGGATTTTACGCTGTACAGTACGAAAAAAATCACCACACACTTTGGAAGACGACTTCCACTATTTACACCCTCGCTTCCTGTCCATTCGAACACTCATCCATCGTCATAAAGAGAGTCAACAACAAGCATCATCATCGTTCGACCTTCATCAAGCGCGCACGGAAAAAGCTTAAGGAAATAAACAAAATAAGAAGAGAAAATGTTTGTCCAGAACCGAACAAAAAAAAACGAAATATTAATCCTGAAATGGGTTTCAATATCCGGCGAGTACACACCCTTCCCAGCATGTCCTACTTAACGAGTGGGGGGAGGAAACAAAAAAGGACAGGTTAAAAAACAGAAATTGCAATTGAAAAAAAACCTCCGGCCGCCATCCGCTGGCCGATTTTCGGCTTAAAATATAAAATTTCAGCAATTCATGTTTGATTATTAAAAAAAAAAAAACAAAAAAACCTACCGACCGACCAAGCAAAACAATAACAAATGAAATGAAAATGAAAGCCGTTCGAAGAGCAGAAAATGAAATTCATTAAAGAACAACAACCAAAGGAAAAAATAACAGTCGAAAAAGAAAAGAAAACAACTCAAAGACCAAAACCTTCAAAAAACGAATCTAGAGAAAGTGAAAAAAATTGATTGGCATTTTGTTTTTTTTTATGTTAAATAATGTGTTCCAGCACAGAAACAGCTGATGTTGATGCCACACGCCATTTTCCCCAACTCTCTCCCTCTATCCACCCCACCGTTTCAAAGACGCAAAAGTAAAACTGGGGAAAACTACATCAGTTTTCAATAAAAATTCTAAGGAAAGACGAAATAACAACATTTTTAACTACAACGCTTGGCTAAAGCCACCCACAATGGGTAAAAAAACAAATAAAAAAAACAAAGTAAGAGCAAATCATTGGCGGCATAGCATGACTTGACTTTAGCGGCCAGGCAATGCCCCCACCACATACGCTGTGAAAAGAAAAACTAAAGAAGAAAAAACCATTTCAAAAATGTACGTCATGTTTCGTCATCTTTGAAGGAGGAGAAGAAAAAATCTGCGATTCAAGCAAAAAAAAACAAGAAAATTTTCGAACATCGCAAATACTATCATAAAATATTGAAATGTAATGTTTGCTGTAGTTGTTGTAGTTATGTAAATGTCCGCCCGCAACACACAGGCATACAGTACTTAGAACGGAAATCACGCACCAACAGGGCTGCCATGTATGCATACTCGTATCTCTATCCATATGAGGAAAGTACGAAAAAAAACAAAACTAAATGTATAAATGCAATTTATTATAACCTACTGCCCACTGTGGCAGACGGTGGTCAAATTTAGAGCTTACAATTGTAACACTTTCGAGGAGGGGAGTTAAACCCAATATTTATTAAAAAGGATCGACCCAGAGTTACCACTTGAGTCGATTTTAGGGTAACAACTAACGATTTTGATATCAGAAAATATTCGATTACCTTCGATATTAGAAAGATACCGTTCAACTACTTTCGATTCCTTAAAGTAATCCATTGGTGGCAAGGGAAAAATTAAAATGACAAGATATACGAGGCATATCAATAATTCCTTGACTTTCCCAAGTTCCCTCGTTGTTTTATGAAAAGCAACACTGCTCCCACCAAGTACCATCTGTTAATACGAGGGTTGCTATAAATATTTCTGACCTAGGCAACACTAAGTCTTGTCTGGCGCCATCTGACATTTCCATTGGAAAGTTTGAAAATTTTTTTGCATAAACATACTCTTCTTTACAGTGACTTAAAAAAATCAATTTGGCAAAAAATTGAGTTAACTCGTAAACATTTTCGTGCGATCATTTTTCACAACTTTCGACGTACACGCAGAAAAAAGAGTATGGTTGTGGTGACAATATTCAAAGAGGATAATACTATTGTTGGGTATATGGTTGTGGTATGATTCACACTCAACCATACTATGATCTCCACAACCATAGTATGATCCTAACAACCATAGTATATTTCACATACAACCATAGTATGATCCTCGCAACCATATTATGATTCACACTCAACCATATTATTATCCCTACAACCATAGTATGGTCACACACAATTATACTATGATCCCCAATATAATTTATCAGAGTTTGTTTAAGTTGTCGACAATAGATTTAAATTATGAAAATTATTTAAAAATAAAAATTAAATTCAAAATAATAGGAGTGATTTATTTCACAGTAGAAAAAATAAGTTTAAATAAACGTAAGCGTTTTTTATTAAAAATATTTCAGTTAAACAAAACTAAAGCAGCTCGTTTAAAAAATTTTAATATCGATAAAAAAAGCACTATTATAGAATTACATCTGTACCAATAACATCTGTTCTTAAAAACATATTTAAATGAAGAAAAATTACAATCATACAGTATGATTGCCGTAGTCATATTATTGTTAACATAAAACGCAAAACACAATACTTTTGTCGCACCAACCATATTCATATTGTTGCTATAACCATATTTTCATTTTTAAATTTTGGCAATAATGCTATTGTTACATTTCAACAATATTAATATTGCAGCAATTATACTATTGTCAAAACTAAGTTCAGTTAACAATGCTATGGTTGCGACGAACATACTTTTTTTGCGGATAACATATTATTATTGCCGTGACCATATAGTAACCATGTTTTTTCTCTGCGTGTAGATTATCACGATCAAGCACCATCCTATAGCACTGTGAAAAACTGGTTTAATGAATTCAAACGTGGCCGACGTTAACTCAAAGACGAAGGTCGTCCAAAAACGGCCGTTGTGCCAGAGAACATTGATGCCGTGCGTGAACTGATAATGCAAGATCGTCATGTGACATACCGTGAGATAGAGGCCTCCTTGCGGATTTCTTTCACCTACATACATTCGATATTAAATGAATACCAGGCCGTAAAAAAGGTTTGGTCTCGTTGGATCCCGCACAATTTGACAATCGCTCAAAAAAAGGCTCGTGTCGATTGGTGAAAAGAAATTTTGAAATAACACGATCGCGGTGCTTCAAAAGACGTTTATAAGATCGTCACAGGTGACGAAACATGGTTCTATGCGTATGAGCCCGAAACAAAACAGCAAATCCAACGAAAGTTGTTCGTGGAAGCAAAAGATCGCCTGTTTCCTAGGCAAAACTGGTAATGTGGCGGCTATTCCGCTTGAGCAACGTAGTACGGTCAATTCTGAGTGGTAAACCACAATTTGTTTGCCTGAAGTTTTCGAAAAACGAACAAGAGAAAACGAATCAGCGTGCACCTCATGGTGCAATGCGAGCTCTCACACCTCGGCTCAAACCATAGCATTTTTGACCGGACAAAACGTCGAATTGATAGGTCATCCGCCGTACAGCCCTGACTTGGCACCCAATGACTTCTTTTTATTCCCACACATCAAGACAAAAATGTCTGGTCAACGATTTCCGTCGCCAGAAGCTGCTGTTGAAGCGTTCAAAAACCATGTTTTGGAGGTGTCTCAATCAAAGCGGAAAAAGTGCTTCGACAATTGGTGTAGAAATCAAGCTGGAGAATACTTTGAAAAACAATAAAACCATTTTTGATGATAAATATTCACATTTTCATTATTAGGCCTGAAATATATACAGCAGCCCTCGTAATGTCAACCGAATTCAAAGAAGCCCAAATTTCGAACACAGTTTGCAGCATTTGGGGCCGTATGACAGCAATAACGCGCCGAATGTTCTCTTTCAAGGCGTCAATAGTGTCGGGCTTATCTGCGTAGACAAGCGACCCCCAAAAAATAGTCCAGCGGTGTTAAATCGCACGAAATGTTCGAAGCCACGCCACAGAACTACGACGTGAGATAATGCGCTCACCAAAAGTTTCCTTCACTAAATTGATTGTCTCGTTGGCTCTATGACATGTTGCGCCGTCTTGTTGGAACAAAAGGTCGTCCACATCAACATCCTCCAATTCAGACAGGAAAGTCATTAATCATGGTTCTATAGGGTTCTCCATTGACTGTACCATTAGGCCGGCTTCATTTTCGAAGATATATGGACCAATGATTCCCTCTGCCCATAGAGCACACCAAACAGTGACCCTTTTAGGATGTAATGGCGTTTCAACAATGAATTGCGGATTTTCATTACTCCATATGCGACAATTTTGTTTCATTTCATATAACCAAAATAGAGTATCATCGCTGAACAAAATTTTCTTCTAAAACAGGATCGGTGGCCATGGCGTTTTGGTCCCATGGCCATGATTTGCAAACGTCGTTCCGGAGTAGGTATATTTTTTATGAAATGGCAAACCAAACTGAGCATAAATCAAGTGACAGCTGTCAGAAAGACGAACTCCAAAAAAGTGTGGCCAGATTGACAACCACACGTCTAAAAAAACACCCTTTAGATAAATATGAAATATCAATTGTAAAAAATATTTTTGATATTTATCTGAAGGGTGTTTTTTGACACAGATTCTCCCGAAACAAAACATTTATTTTTTTAAAAAATTTAATTCAGATTCTGATTTGAAATTAAAAACGCATTTTTTAATCTCCCTGTACTTTTGAATATTCCCCAATAAGAAAAAAACGCAGTTAGCTGCTGCAGCTTTTCTCCGTTACGCAAGTAATCCCAGGACACACGCCACACCTGCTGCCGACGAGACCAGCGAAAAACAAATAAAACTTTTGCATTACCGCCTGCATGGGTTTGATTGGCTGGTTATCAGTTGCGTTCGGTGTACTTTAAATCAAATTTTTTATTTGCAAGTTCTTTTTTATACTTTTTTCATTACTTTCAAACTGTCGTGTACCGGCGGCTGTTGTTAATTTAGTTTTTTTTGTTTTCTTATTTTCAATTTTATTTCGCAACATACTCCGGTTCTGTTCTCTACACCAAAAATATTCTCAAACAAAATTGTTATTGAAAGTTGCTGCTGGTTTTTCGCAACAAAGAACAACAGCAGCGGTGGCTCACCACAATCACAGCAGCAACTACGACAGCGGCAACAGAAAATCATCATATGCTATGGGTCGGACTGCGACTATGACATTATGTCGGTCGGTTGGTTGTTCTGCTGTACTTAGCAGTGCCACATGTCGACGACGTCACAAACAAAACTCAAAAAACCCGCTTTATGAGGAAAATCATGCAAATTAAATATTTAGTTCAACAGTATTTAAGTAAAGCGGTAGCCTGCCAGTCTGTCTGCCTGTCTCTCTCGTCCTCTCTCTACCACAGAGATTCTTGTTCTATATCTCCCCTTCTCTCTCTCTCTCGGTAACCTGTAACAACCAAAGTTCATTGCGAAACAAAAAAAGCAAGAAAAACTTTACAAACGCACAAAAGAACGATAAAAACAACAGATTTAAATTTAACCCAGCAACCAAGCGACCGCATGACATGAAATTTTCCTTTAATACCCACTAACACATACACACACTCACTATAAATCGGTCCCAGCGGGAAAAGGAAGGGTCCAACAACAAGGCCTTTTTGCTAAGAAGGCCTTCATGCTCGGAGGCATGCTTGCTGCTCTCTTTTTAAACGAACACAAGATTAGATTGCGGAGCAAGGCCTTTTACGCTTTTTTCTATTAATCGGAAGACCTGCCGGAAGGCCTGCGGAAAATGGTCTTCAAGAATGCCTATAAAAAATTTAAAAAAACATTTCTCACTGAAAACTAATTTTAAATTAAAAATTTTAGTTTTTTTTTTGATTAGCCTCCACTGGAATTCGAACCTTCGACCTTCTGGTTGCTACTCCGATGTGCTATGTACTGGTCTACCAAACCAAATTGTGAGTTAACGGCATTTAAATGGTGTTTTTAGACGTGTGGTTTTCAATCGTGACACACTTTTTTCGGAGTTGGTCTTTTTGACAGCTGTCACTTGATTTATGCTCAGTTTGGTTTGCCATTTCATAATGAATAGACTTATTCCGGAACAAGGTTAGCAAAACGTGGTAAAGGGGCCCAAGAAAATTTTGTTTAGTGATAAAGATCACTTTTGGTTGAATGGTTACGTTAATACTCGTAACCAAAATTGTCGCATTAGTAGTAATGAAAATCCACAAGCCAATCTTGAGACGCCGTTACATCCTCAAAAAGTCATTGTTTGGAGTGCTCTATGGGCAGAGGGAATCATTGGTATATATTTCTTTAAAAATGATGTTGGCCATAATGTTACTGTCAATGGGGAACGCTATTGAGCCATAAATTTTCATGTCAGAATTGGAGGATGTTAATATGGAAAATATTTGGCGCTTTATTGCTGACATACGGCCCCAAATGCTGCAAAAAGTGGTCGAATAAAGGACCTCTCGGCAGGAATTACTTCAAGCTAGCCGCGGCGGCCACTTGCCCGAAATCATTTTTGGCAAACTCTTATCTTTATAATTAAGCTAAAAACTTGGTCATTACTTTAAATTATATGCGTTTTATTGTTTCTTGAAAACCACACGTCTGAAACAACACCATTTATATCTTCACTAACTGTACAATCTTCATAAAGATTGTTTTTTCGCACATTTCGTAGACTTATGCGCAAAGGGTAATTCGCATTAATCATAATGGGACTCCCGTATAAGTCATTTGATTTGTAGCCGAAGTAATCGTTACCAAAGACTGCTGAAAAAAATCTTGGCGGGCTTAGAAATAGCTGCACAGTCTGCCTGGCAATCGTAGCCAATACATTTCACCAATTTATTAGTTGATTTTGAAATGAAACAATAAAAAGGTCTCGAATAAAAATAATAATAAAATAATAAATACGGTTCAAGTCATAATAATGAAAAAAGATCGAATAAATGTTAACAAACCAAAAACATAATTAGTAGGTTAATTTAATATTAAAAATTGTAACAGTTAATATATTTTTGGTTTGAAGAGGTAACCAATAATTAGTTAACTTACCAATAAAAATGATTTCTATAACAATCTTCATAGTTAATAATATTAACAATTTAATTGTTAAATTGAACATGTTCTATAAATTAACTATGAAATTTTAATATTTACAATTTTCATAGTTAAATACAATGCATTGTTAAAACAACAATTTATTTTAATAATAACAATTTTAATGGTTAAAAAACTCAACAATTCATTGTTAAAACAATAATTATTTTAAAATTAACAATTTTCATGGTTAAAAAATTCAACCATAGAATAGTTCAATTATATACTAGTCAACAACAAAATGTTCAAATTAACCTAATATATGTCATGTTTAATTATGGTTAAGTTAACCTTATATTAGGTTATTTTTCTTCTCAGTGTTGGCATGGCAGTTTGCCTTCTAGAAGAAGGGTGCTATTGGATATCTTTCAATGAAAACGTAAAGGCCTTCTCAAAGAATGAACCAACGAATGAATAGAGCATTTATTACAAGGCTTCCTAGCAGGCTTACTTAGAAAAGCGTCATGAGAATGTGCGGAGGATTATTTTTCATGTGTAAAGAAGCCGCTTGTGGAATGCCTGATTTTGGCAGGCCTTCTAGAAAGTCTGCTTATAAGAAGGCCTTCATATTTTCCCGCTGGGGTAACGTGAGAATATAATGCGTGCTCGTGTGTTGATTAGTCGATTTTGGTTTAAAGCAGAGTTGCCAATGATAAGGAAAATTACATTTTTATTTACATTTGTTTAAAAGATGTTAACCTTTTTACCTGTTCGTTCGCAATTTAAATTTGATACTCTAGAATTATATTCTATGATGATCTGGTGATATCCATGTCCTTCCGTCTGTGAAAAGCTAACTATTAAAGGTAACACTTAGTGTTGCCTAGACCAGAAATATATATATATATAGCAACCCTCGTAAGTTGCTATTGGTAAATAAGTCACTCCTACTATTAAAAGCTTAATGTATTATTACATAATTTACTTAATTTAAATCTCTATTGTTGAATAATAATTTAGCCCAATCCTTACAAAGAACTATGGAGATCATAGTATGGTTGTGTGGTTCTATGGTGTGAGGATCATACTATGGTTGTATGTTAAACATACTATGGTTATGAGGATCATAATATGGTTGTGGAGGTCATAGTATGGTTAGGTGTGAATAATTATATTGTTGTGAGGACCATAATATTGTTGTGGGGATCGTAGTATGGTTGTGTGTGAGCCATACTGTTGTTGTGATGATCATAATATTGTTGTGCCACAACCATTAATCCAACAATATTATGGTGCTCTTCCAATATTGTCACCCCAAACATACTTTTTTTCTGCGTGTAACTAAAAACCATTCTGAATGAATAGAAAAATCATTTTTTACAGAAAGCTGTAGACAATAATTTTTTTTTTTTTTTTTTTTTAATCATTAAAATTTTTGGGAGGACATTGTTTTAAGAATAACCTTAAGCGAGCCCATTTATTACTCGATTATAATATTAAGTAAATTTTTTTCTACAATAAGCTAATTTTTAAATCAAACGGTTTATGATGTTTAAAGCCAATCAGTTATTGTATACAAAAAAACTTCAAAAATGTTCTCGTAAAGTTTTGAAGTTATCGCCTTACTCGTTTAAAAAGCGAGTACCAATGGAACACGCCTATTGTATTTATTTTTTAATGTGCCGTTGACTCAATATTTTTTAAAGCCTCAATATAACTCAATTTTTATTAAAACTTCTAACGAGCCCTACTCGTCCCAGTTTCCCATATGCTGTAGTTATGCATTTAAGCTTTTTTTCTTTCGATTGCGTTTAAGGAAAAAACAACATTTTTTTTTGCCAAAAAAAAATAACAAAATACAATTCACAGGCTGTCTTAGTGGTTCTGCTAAATAAAAAGTAAAAGCCTCTGCAACGAGGTGAAAATTCATTTTCATTTATGATAAAATGAAAGCACTTTTCAATTTTAATCGCTCGCTTCTTTTCACCTTCGAAATGCATTAGACGGCAGACAACAACAAGCAGGAGCAAACAGCGCTTTGACGATGACGACAAAGCCTTCATCATTATCGTCGTTGTCATCGTCATCATCTTCGTCTTCGTCGTCATCATTTTAAGTAAATGCGTTTCACAAAGTGTTACGTTTTTTCCCGAGCTTCTTCTTCGGTAAGCACCATTAATTTTTCATTATTTTTTTTTGCGTTCATTCTTTTAAATGTAAAATTTGCGTACGTTGTGTATTTTTCCCTCCTTTTTGCCCTCTTTTTCTAAAGCTGTATGTATAATACGTAAAGAGAATGTAGAAGAAGATGGGACGTGGAGAAAAACAAAAAACGGATTTAATTATTGTGATTATCCCTTTGTGTGAGACAAAGGGAATAATTAAATTTTAAACACTTCTGGCTGGCGTGGTTGCTTTGGGCAGGACTTTTGTGTAAAAGCCTGCAGGACGAAGGACGACATGGGTTCTTAACGCTTTTTAGAAGTTTACTTATTTAAATTTACAAATCGGGGTCGACAAATTTTGTGTTTTGTAAATATTTGAAATGAAGAAGTGGACAATTTGTAAATTTGGCCGGACCTAAGCTTTTATACTACTGACCACCATGGATTGCGTCTCAGTATGCCATTGGCAGTTTTGGTGAATATGGTTGTTGGTAGCGCATCCATATTAGACAGGACCTTATTTTTGAGGCCCTAAGAAATTTTGGTCGACGGGCCCAGCTCTTTAATGTCATATTCAGATTTGTGAAATAATTCCATTGTTTTTGAGTATTTTTGAAGGGGCCGATTTTGGTTGGTTTCTAGGGCCTTTGGGACGTTGATCCAAACAGGATATTTAGACAAATCTTAAAAGTTTGGCATCTTTAGATAAGTGAGAAAACTGCACTGCTTCTGAGAACATAGACAAAGAGAAAAAAGTATGGTTGTATGGTATGGGGTGACAATATTGCAAGAGCATCATACTATTGTTTCGTATATGGTTAAACAATATAATTATCCTAGTAACAATAGTATGAATAGTATGAACCATATTGTGATTTGCACTCCAACCATACTATGATCCCCAGAACTATATTAAAACCCTTACAACTATAGTATGATTTTCACACAACCATACTGTGAGTCACACTCACCATTCCTGTGTCCTCACAACCATATCATGTTTTACATACAACCATAGTATGTTCCTTACAACTATAGTATGTTACACACTAATACCATTGTGTGATGGCTTTATTATTAAGTCAATTATTGAAAAAATACATTATATTCAAAATAATAGGAGTGATTTTTTTAACTGTAGAAAAAAAATCCGTTTAAAAAAAACTAAAGTGTTTCATTTATTAAAAATATGTGAGTTAAAGAATCCAATGGATTTTGTTTTGAAAAATATTAATTCACATATAATATAATTACTATAATTGCGTAAAGTTCGTAACAATAACATTGTTCGGTAAACCATATTCAAATTTATAAAAATTATTATGATTGTCATAAGCATAATATTGTTAACGTAAAAAAATGTTAACGTTAAAGACAATACTCTTTTTTCATTCTGAAATTTGGGAACAATACTTTTGTTACATTTTAACAATATTAATATTCCCGCAATCATACTATTGTCATAATGCAATTTAAAAAACAATACTGTGGTTGCGACGAACGTAGTTTAATTGTAGATAAAATAGTATTGTTGCCGTGACCATATGGTAACCATATCTTTTCTATGCATGTTTACAGAGATCCAAGTTCAAAAGCAGCGCTCTTGTCAAGGCCTCAAATTTAGTCAAATCGCAGAATTGATGTAATTTTTGGATTACTGATTTATTAAGTTCTAAATTGACCAACACCTTACATACAGGTACATAATTGGATTTTTTGAAAAATTCTACTGCTTTTGGTTATACCATATGTCTATAAACATTAGGAGCCCAATCACCACGCCCATTTATGGGACGTAAAATGCGTCTGTAGGGTTATGTATATAATTAAGTGGTACAGTTTTTTTGTTGACCCTTAAATGGAAACGCGTTCCCCTTTTGCCGATTTGGTCTATTTCATAGTTAGATTTGTTAGAAAATTCCACTGCTTCTGGTTACCCAGCTGTCCACAAACATTAGGAGACCAATGGTCACGTCCATTTAAGGGACGTTTAATGCGTCTATCGGGAAATGTAAAAAATAAATCGGTACAATTTGTTTACCCTCAAATGAAAACTTCCTTTCCTTTTGCCGATTTGGTCCATGTTCAGTACCTATCGATCGCAAGCCAACAGAAATCTGTCTGTTGAATTGTATATAAATTTGGCTTTGCGAGAAAATTTCACTTTGGATACTCATATGTCCCCAAACATTAGGGGATGGTTCATGGGATTCTAGAGCCCAATGGACACTGCCGTTTGCCAGACGTTAAATGCGATATGATTTTGAGCAAAAGTAATTTAAAAGTTCTTAAAGTTTTTAAGGGGAAATTTCAAAAAAAAAAAGATTTATTTTTTCGAATAGCGGAAACTTTTCCCACTTTTACCCGATTTCGTATTATTTATAGTACCAACCGATCGACAACTTTAGGGTGGGCCATTTTATATTTTTGATTTAAAACGTCTGTAAAAAAGAAAGAAGTGATACTTTTGTTTGGCAGAAGAAGAAGAATTTTACCGAAAATCGTGTTTTCAGATGAAGCTCATTTTCATCTCGGTGGCTATGGGAATAAGCACAATTGCCGCAGAAAGGGGTTTAGAGAACTCAAACATGACTATTGAAAGGCCTGAGACTCCACAAAGAGTCACTGTCTGGTGTGGGTTTTGGTTTGGTGGCATCATTGGGCCATTTTTTTCGAAAATGAGCATGGAGCCGCTGTTACCAAAATTCCAAAGGAATGACATAGACGACATTCGGTTTCAACAATACGAGCCACTTTTCACACAGCTAACGCAACCATCGATAGTTTACGCACTGTTAAAAAAAATGGAATAACCCGCCGAAAATGTGATGTCAATTGACCGCCTTGCAGCTTGAATTCTATGGGGAACCATTAAGGATAAATGTTATGCAAAGCATCCAGAGACAACATGAAATCGTAGTTGCCATTAAAGAGATTCGAACGGAAACAATCGAAAATGTACTGTAAAATTTAGTTGATGGGAAGAGGTACTGCCGAGCCAGTTGTGGTAATCATATGAATGATATGGGTTCCATAATAAAATGACAAGTTCAACCTTTCCAATAAAACCAGAATTTTAATTAACTTATCATTATTTTTTTACAGCGGATTGAAATATAAATTTTTAAATGGCCCACCCTGTATAAGACATACGAAGTTGGAACAATCGAAACGTATGTTTACATTTTTGTTTAATATTTAACGTAATCTCCGCTTAGTGCAATACTTCCCAACGTTTCTGTCATTTCGTTGAGACTTTTTAAAAAGTTCGATTTGTCATACTCTTCAAATTATGCTTCTGACTCGGAGATAACAGCCTCGTTGGATCTGAACTACGTTTTCATGTTGGGGAACTGAAAGAATACACTGGAAGCCAAGTCGGTATTTGCTCCATCTGTTGTGCCACTGCTGCAGTGTGTGTTCTCTTTCACTGTGATAGTTTAGAACTAGCACATTTCTGCAAGATATCCATATACGTTTTGCGAGTAGGTCAAAAGGTAGTATTCGGCTGATTACTAATGTTGCTACTTCTACTTATAAAGCTGTTCTATATGTAGAAGATACTCTAAGGGCAGCGGAGCGCTGCTTCGCGGTCATGAGGTTTCTCTTGCTTTTTCTGTGCTCAGATCACACATCCATATAGTAAGATGGAGTGAGTAGAGGACATCATAAGCCTTCTTTTGCTATGAGATGGGCCGCCAATATTTGCCATCAACCTACTTAGCTTTAGCTGCTTTTGTTGTCGCGTGCTATTTTTAAGCGTTGAAGTTTAGCCAGGAAACCAACCTCAAATCAAGGTATTTTATGAAGTTTTGGGTGGTGATTTTCTCTGTGATGTCAATTGACCGCCTTGCAGCTTGAATTCTATGGATAACCATTAAGGATAAATGTTATGCAAAGCATCCAGAGACAACATGAAATCGTAGTTGCCATTAAAGAGATTCGAACGGAAACAATCGAAAATGTACTGTGAAATTTAGTTGATGGGAAGAGGTACTGCCGAGCCAGTTGTGGTAATCATATGAATGATATGGGTTCCATAATAAAATGACAAGTTCAACCTTTCCAATAAAACCAGAATTTTAATTAACTTATCATTATTTTTTTACAGCGGATTGAAATATAAATTTTTAAATGGCCCACCCTGTATAAGACATACGAAGTTGGAACAATCGAAACGTATGTTTACATTTTTGTTTAATATTTAACGTAATCTCCGCTTAGTGCAATACTTCCCAACGTTTCTGTCATTTCGTTGAGACTTTTTAAAAAGTTCGATTTGTCATACTCTTCAAATTATGCTTCTGACTCGGAGATAACAGCCTCGTTGGATCTGAACTACGTTTTCATGTTGGGGAACTGAAAGAATACACTGGAAGCCAAGTCGGTATTTGCTCCATCTGTTGTGCCACTGCTGCAGTGTGTGTTCTCTTTCACTGTGATAGTTTAGAACTAGCACATTTCTGCAAGATATCCATATACGTTTTGCGAGTAGGTCAAAAGGTAGTATTCGGCTGATTACTAATGTTGCTACTTCTACTTATAAAGCTGTTCTATATGTAGAAGATACTCTAAGGGCAGCGGAGCGCTGCTTCGCGGTCATGAGGTTTCTCTTGCTTTTTCTGTGCTCAGATCACACATCCATATAGTAAGATGGAGTGAGTAGAGGACATCATAAGCCTTCTTTTGCTATGAGATGGGCCGCCAATATTTGCCATCAACCTACTTAGCTTTAGCTGCTTTTGTTGTCGCGTGCTATATTTAAGCGTTGAAGTTTAGCCAGGAAACCAACCTCAAATCAAGGTATTTTATGAAGTTTTGGGTGGTGATTTTCTCTTTCAGCACTTCTACCGCGTCTACCTGTAATAATTAAAAGCCCCGTTTTCTCAATGGGAGTTTTATACAAAGTGAGACCAGCTATGATTTTGTTCTCATATTGTTTCGACTCGTTCTAAAGTCTTACGTTTATTTAAGATCACTTATCCACACTGAGAAGAAAAATAACCTTATATAAGGTTAACTTAACCATAAATAAACATGATGTGGTGTCTACGTATATAAGGTTAATTTAAACATTGATTTATTGGTATTTAACAATAGTAATACTTAAACTATTCTTTGGTTGAATTGTTTTTAATTTTAAAATAATTATTGTTGTTTTAACAATATATTGTTGAGTTTTTAACCATTAAAATTAGTATTATTGAAATATTTACTGTTGTTTTAACAATGCATTGTTTTTAACCATGGAAATTGTTAATGTTAAAATTTCATAGTTAATTTATTGAAACAATACATGTTCAATTTGACAATGAAATTGTTAATATTATTAACTAAGAAGATTGTTATAGAAATCATTTTTATTGTTAAGTTGACTAATTTTTGGTTACCTCTTTTTACCAGAAATATAGTTACTGTTAAAATTTTTAATATTAAATTAACATACTTATTATGTTTTTGTATTGTTTACATGTATTCGGTCTTTTTTTAAAATTATGATTTGAACAGTTTTTGTTGGTGAAATGTATTGGCTACGGTTGCCAGGCAGACTGTACAGTTGTTTCTAAACCCGCCAATGTTTTTCTTCAGCAGTCTTACTTCGGCTACAAATCAAATGACTTATACGGGAGTCCCATTATGATTAATGAGAATTACCCTTTGCGTATAGTCTAACTATGCGAAAAGTAATGATATTGCGCTATGAAGATTGTAGAGCTAGCTTTTTCATTTGGTGGTGGTTTTTCAAAAGTGGGAGATAAACTGTCTTATGATCTTTCTCAGAATTACAGACGTTCAGAGCAGAGAAAGAAAGTGAAAAGAGTGGGGGAATACGACTGTCGCAATCGTTGCAATTTCGTGCTACTTAATTCTGAACTTCGTATAACACAAAGCAGATCAAAAACTTCGATACATTAGAGCCGAATGTTCGTTCAATTTTTGTTTATGTCGCACAATTTTCTGCCTCTCTCTTGAAAAAATCAACCTTATAAAATGTTAACTCAACTATTTTGTATGTATATTTTACCTTATATAAGGTTATTTTGTCTTGGTTATCAAACATTTACCATGAAAAATGTAACCAGACACATAGTTAAAAAAATTATTGTATTTTCAGCTATGTGCATTAGGGCGTACCTCAAAAAAAAAGTTCGCCGTACACCTTCGAATATGAAGTATTATTGAAAGGTAGTTTCAAAAAAAAAATTTTTATTTTTTTATGCCGAACGTAGGGGTCGCGCTTTTACATTTTTCTATATAACTTCTGCATTTATAAACGGATTTTAAAGTGTGATACATCGATGACATACTTCCTTAGGAAGAGTTTCATGATTTTATGCGAGCTTTAATTTTCTGATATTAGAGTGGTACATTAGGGTTGTAGCAACTGAGATTTGATGGGTAAGTACCAGAAGGGGGTGCTTGAGCTCAATGACTTCAAAGACAAAAAAATCGTCGGGACAAAAACATCGATGTATCACACTTTAAAATCCGTTTATAAATGCAGAAGTTATATAGAAAAATGTAAAAGCACGACCCCTACGTTCGGCATAAAAAAATAAAAAAAAATTTTTGAAACTACCTTTCCACTTTAAAATCCGTTTATAAATGCAGAAGTTATATAGAAAAATGTAAAAGCGCGACCCCTACGTTCGGCATAAAAAAATAAAAAAAAAATTTTTGAAACTACCTTTCAATAAAACTTCATATTCGAAGGTGTACGGCGAACTTTTTTTTTTTACTTGTAACCTGGTACGCTCTAATGTGCATAGCTAACAAAAACAAGCAAGTTTTGACCATTAAGCCGATTTTTGGCCCCCTTTGAGTCCATGGCTCCCTGTTCCAATCGCAGCCATATCTCAAAAATCAATCCAATTCGGGTTGTCTATGAAATCAGTTTTAATTGTTTAATATTTCCATGTTTTTTGTTTGTTTGACATTTAAAAGGGAATCCAAAAATAGTTAACACTAGATCCTATGGCCGGCCTCTTTAGTCACCTGAACAACTCTTGACCACACTTTGGAGCAAGTGTAAAGTGACGAAAAGTAATAAAAAAAAACAACAACAGCGTTTACGTCAGCCGAGCGACAGTCATAAGAAGAAAAAACCAAAACAAATACCGCAAAAATTACCAGGTTTTGGGGGGATTTTGGTTACTTGGGGTGGACAAGAACTCACACACTCACACCACAAACAAACATTGACCACGATTTGTGAGCAAGTGAGTGGAGTGACACAGCAAGAACTGGACAAAGTTAAATAAACTTTTTTCCAAGTGCTGACAGAATGGAAACACAACACATGTGCTGCATTACACAGCCACCCCAGCCACCAACCCTTGCCACCGCCACATAACTTTGTTTAACAATATCTTTGCCCTTTCTCTGGGATGCCGTGTCCTTGTGTGTTTAGGTGTCATGCTGGAAAGCACAGTAAAGATGGCCTTTTTAGAGGCCTTTATAAACACCAAACTAACCAACCGCTGGGATACGGATCCTTCCTAGGAATTTACACGAAATTGTTCAAACAACGATAGAAAAAGAAATTGAGTCTGACTTTGTGTTGAAGCTGCATTAAGGACATTGTGTATGGAATGGTACTTAATTACGTTATTCCCTAATAGGCTTGATTAAAACTGGCTGCAAAGGAACAGAAAATGTCATGCAGCTTGGGTCTCGAATATTTAAGACCCTGTCCTTCCGACCAATGCCTCCTATCTAAAGTCCCTTCCATGTCACATCCAACTGCTGAACTGGGGAAGATGTTGACAAATGCCAGACATACGGGTGACAAGTGAGCGTATTTTTCTCTATTTCAGTTTTTCTCCTTTGCGTCGTCGAAGTATTTTTTTTTATTTTATTTTCGCCTATTGAAAAAGGCACTACACACCATCTATGCCACCACTTCTGGCGGCGCCCCACCCCATCCCATTTGCCCACAAATTGAAATGTTTTGCAAAGTGTGTGTATTTTCACAGAAGTGAACTTTGAAAAATGCCAACCAACTGCGACGGCGAGTGAAACTAACAAAAACAGTAACAAAGAGAACGTTAAGAGAGAAGAGAAGAAAACAACTTTCAGTTTTTGCTATTTCATCGGAATACTTTTTCAAGCGCTGCAATTTCCACATGTCTTTTTTTGGGCAAAAGAAAAAACTCAAACGGAGTAAAAACTAAATTGAAATTGTGAACAAGAAAAATTCTTCGTTTTTTTCGCTCGTTTAAAATTGTGTGCGAAATAGACAACAACAGCGTAGAGTGGCCAGGATGCTAACATTTTCCTCGAAGCAGTTAGGAGATGAACCACGCCCGATTTTTTTTCGTTGGGGCTTTATAAAGTTCGAAGGAGAGACGTTGGGCGACGTTGGATACATAATTAATTAAAACCAAATACTTTAAAACCAACTAATTGGTTTCAAAAAAATTGTATTGTTCGAGTATTTTATTTACTATCAATAGCATAATATGCTATATATATTTCTGGCCTAGGCAACACTTAGTGCTGCCTGGAGCCATCTGACATTTTCATTGGAAAGTTTGACGTTTTAAGCATAAACGTACTCAGATCGTTTTGACGTACGCCCATCACTTGTGTTGTTTACAGTGACTTGAAAAAATCAATTTGACAAAAAAAAATTGAATTAACTCGTGAACATTTTCGTGCGATCATTTTTCACAACTTTCGACGTGGTTTATCAGACAAGAGTGAATCGATGAACTTAAATCTTTGTATGGCGATGAAGCACCATCCTATAGCACTGAGAAAAACTGGTTCAATGAATTCAATCGTGGCCAACGCTCGCTCAAAGACGACTTTCGTCCAAAAACGGTCGTTGTGCCAGATAACATTGATGCCGTGCGTGAACTGATAATGCAAGATCGTCATGTGACATACCGTGAGATAGAGGCATCCTTGGCGTTTCTTCTACCAGCAAACATTCGATATTGCATGAAAACCTGGCCGTAAAAAAGGGTTGTCCTCGTTGGATCCCGCACAATTTGACAATCGTTCAAAAAAAGGCACGTGTCGTTTGGTGCAAAGAAATTTTAAAAAAAAATACGATGGCAGTGCTTCAAAAGACGTTTATAAGATCGTCACAGGTGACGAATCATAAATCTATGCGTATGAGCCCAAAACAAAACAGCAATCGACCGTGTGGGTCTTCTAACACGAGCCAAATCCAACGAAAGTTGTTCGTGGAAGAAACACTTCGAAGCAAATGGTCTGTTTCTTCGGCAAAACCGGTCATGTGGCGACTGTTCTACTTGAGCAACGTAGGACGTTAAATTTGAGTGGTACACCACACGGTTTAAACAAAACGGCAAAGTGGCATTGATTTTCGTGGTTGCACACTGATTTTATCGCGATTTCAGGTCTGTAACGACCTTCATCAGAAAGCTTCGCCGCAAATGTTGAATGGAATGCTGAACTCTTGAAGACCGATTCACCATACGTGTGAGAATTACTGTTGTAAATCTCACTTTGCAAGTTTTCTCCCCAGTCTCCCCGTCGAGTTTGGCAGTACACCCCCCTTCTATATCACTATATAAATTTCCAATGTAGACGACACTTGAAGCATAAGACTTTTGTACGTATATGTACATGCAATATGTATATCTATCGTCACAGGGAGTAAACTAAATTTTCTACATTTTATAACTCTGCCTCAATAGTTTTATGGTCGTTTTAATAGAGAAAAAATGTCGCACAATGAAGAAGAGAAGAAACAAAAAAAATACAAAGAAAAAACCAATTGATAACTGAGACTAAAACGCCCAAAATTTGATTGGTCTGACATTCCACCAATTTTAACTTTAAAGATAAAAAAATAAGTTTTTTCAAAATAATTTTACGAGAATTATATTTTTTTCGCTGAGTGTGTTTAATAAAATGATAGATACAATTTAAAATAACTTTCTGAAGCGGGATGAGAGGTCCGCAAAATTATTTCTTCGCGTAAATTATATTTTTTTATGGCCTGTAAAGTAATGAAAGCGTAGAAATTTCGGCAGTGAAGAAATTACAATGAATTAAGATAAATCATTTAATAAATTTTCATTAAACAATGAAGCTGACCACATTAAACAACGTTTTGAAGTATGTCAACGAAAATGGGTGATCAATACCTCATCTAGGTTCCCTTTGGCCTCTGCAAAAAGTCCAACATGGGCGGCCTATGACAGATATTCCCCCCGCTCAAGTCCAAAAATGTTGAAAACAACACACTTTTTTCTGTAAAATTATATGGATTTGTTGATAATTTTTTAATATTTCCAGAAGAAGACGAAGAAACCTATTAACATGTTATTAAGTGTAATTTAGTCGGTAATAGAAGTCGGACTCGATTTTCGCCTACAACTAATCGATTAAAATAATCGAAATTAAGTTGATCAGTTAGTCGACAATCGATTTTCAGCTTTGCTTACAGAACTCTACTTGATACCAAATGAATCTTTATTGAATAGAATGTCAGGGAAAAATGCGAAATTCAGTTTAATAACCCGTTCATAGTGCACGATTTATCGACAAATTTGAAATTCGAAAGTGCGTTTGGGGAAATTCTCGGTGGGGGCATCACAAAAATTTGGCAAAAATATCAAAGAAAATGTTTATTTATTAAAAATATTTATTTATTACACTGGTCAACACTTAACTTGCGGCAGATAGTCAAATTTTTGATAGTCAACTTTTATTGATTTGGGGCTGCTGATCACGAATTTGGCATCCAGAAAGTTGTTCACATTTCGTACAAACTCATGAATTACTCAGTCAAGTTTTATCTGATTTTAAAGGGTAATAGCATTTAATTATGCCATGATAGAATTATATAACACTGGTAAAGAACCAAAAAAATTTAGGCAGCTCAAAGAAATTTTTGTAACGAAAATTCGAAATTTCGGTAGAATATCTTCAAGAATTCTTATCTAAAATAAAAGCGCTCAAATGGTAAATTTCTCCTCTAGTTAGGGATCCTTTTATTCGAAAAAAAAAATAAAATAACGATTAATGTGAGGATCTCCTAAACTAATGCGAGTCTGGCAAATCGGAAGCCAGATTATAAACACCGCGTTCAAGTTTTTAAAAATCAGTTCGCATCAGTTTATTAAAAAAAACGGAAAATAACGGTTTAAGTGAATATCTCCGAAACTAGAGCGAATCTGGCAAATCGGAGGCCAGATTGTTGGCTATAAAACCTGCCGCCGTAGATTTTTTTTTTAAATTCTGTTGCCCATTGATACAGATACAGAGGTCGTGCTACTTGGTACCGCAAAGTACAGTATAAAAAAGTGTGGATTAAAAAAGTTTTGGTAAGAATACATGAAAAATAATTTTTTTAAGTTCCTAACTATCACCAAGCCTAGTAAAATTAGTCCGTTGAATAGTTGGTCCTCCCGTTTCAGATTCTGACGCTCTAGATGTCACATAAAAAATATGATGTTGCTCACATTCCGAATAGAGACAAAAACGTTCCGTCTACCAGTTTGAGGTAGGTTATTATTTGTCGCCCATTGCCGGCTGGCGGCCCTTTTTTATCTTTTTTATGTTTAGCTCGGTCTTTGTTTTATTTCGGGACACATTGAACAGGGATTAACCTGCTGGAGACCTCTTGCATTTTTTGTGGTTTTGTTGTGACAGCGACTTTAAACGCATTTTACGAGTATATAACCGCAATATAAAATCTACCTGATCTACCATTAATCAGCACAGTGGCCAAAGCGATGGTTTTCAGCCCAAGCGGAGCAGCTAAAGTGTTGATTTTCATATGTCTTTCCAGAGTGCGTGGAAGGGGAAGACTGGAAAATGCGTTGATCTGTGTGTGGCCATAGTCGATGTTAAAAGACCAAAATTTTTTTTATTCTTGACTCCGACGATTAGAGTTTTTGTATTACTGGCTTCTCGTTTAAGCAAAAACAAACCCATTAAAAATACTCGTATATTAAAAAAAATTACCTATAAAACGCTGGCAACATTTTTGTTTCGAAAAGAAAACAGGCATATCCCGACTGGCACGTGCCGCAATGCTTGGCTCTGCCGAAAAATGCCATACTCCAGATTGGATTTATTTTCAAATGTAATCCCCAGCAAAATCTCGCTAAGCTCCATTTATTTACGGTTTTCCAACAGTACCCGTAGCCAAAGAGACATTGGCAAGTACGAGTATTTGTGGCAACCCTTAAGATAAATTTCAAATTCTACACGTTAATGTGAAGCGAGCCGACTCAACCAAACTGTGAACCATGAATGAATGAATGCAATGTGTTATTCTGATTTGTCACAGAGTGAGCGGAGGAAAAAAGGATATCTTCAATTTTTATTTTAGTTGCCTTTAAACTTTAGAACGACAACGAAACGTTTTGTCAGAGACGGCTGTTGAGAAGAGCCATCAATACGAAGAGTAAAAATTGTCAACTAACCCCCCTCGAAATAAATGAGTTTTTTTTCTGTGCCGAAGTATTCAAAAACAGCAACCAAATGATTGCTATTTTTGCAGTCTGCTTGGCTAGAAGGCAGCAGTTGAAAGCGTGTGTCACAACTGCGACAAGTAGACGGAGGTGCTGTAGCGAGGCTAGTGGTGGGGTATTGCCATTACCCAGAACCCATGACTCTAAAGCGGCTGCTCCCCTGAGCATCAGCTCTAGTCGAAAAAAAGTGATGGTTGTTCGGTTCGGTTCGGTTCTGTTTTTTTGTTTCGTTTCGTAGTCATTTCAGTCTTTGTGGTGGCAAATAAAAAATATCGCACTTTATCTGTGTGTGAGCGGTGTTTTATGTGAATAGTCTTCTGACACTTTTGCCCCCAACAACCAACCCACCCTACCAAAAACACAAAAAAATGTTCAAAATGTTGAAACTTGAAACGAAATAAAATATAAATCTCAAAAATAAAACAAACAGAAAAAAATGCAGTCAAGGAATGATATATGGTTTTCAGCTTAAAATAAAATTAAATTTCCT
The DNA here is from genome assembly GCA_963513945.1 of Hydrotaea diabolus. Taxonomy (NCBI): domain Eukaryota; kingdom Metazoa; phylum Arthropoda; class Insecta; order Diptera; family Muscidae; genus Hydrotaea; species Hydrotaea diabolus. The sequence goes on along the minus strand of OY740719.1, from coordinate 109,742,107 downwards.
TTTTTCCAACTTATTTCTTTTCTGGGCAAGAGCTGAAGATAGAAAGACAACAACACCAGCGAAAAAGAAAATCCACCAGCTTAAACTAACATTTATATTCGAGTGTAGCATAACCGAAAAACATCATCGAAGAGTTGCTGAGAGGCCGTGCGATTGGGTGGGTGGGTGGTGCGGGAAGGTGCCTTTAGCAAAAGACCGATATGAGCAACACACATCAAGGTTTTTCAATGGCGGCAATGATGGATTGTTTTCAGTTTCAGAAAGAAGAATTTTCCTTTGTAGTTTGTGTGGTGGCGGAAATGGAATATTTATAAATAATTGATTATTTAAACAGCAGTTGACATACAACAAAAAAAGCACAGATTTTTTCTTTTTTGCTTGTTTTTTTCTCTTTTTTTGAGTGTAAATCAAAGTGCCTTAAATAAAAGCAATGCCCGGGGGACGGCGGGCACCTGAGGCGTGACAAACGCACCCAGGCACACACCTCGGGCATATCATTTTCTTTGAAAGCACCATTCTGCTACGATTACACCACGCCAGAGAATGTCATCGACTTTAAACGAGTTAAATTGTAAGTAGTAACAACACCATTCGGCCAGGCCGAATCATATATATCCTCACTGCTAATTTAACTATTGAAGTGGAGCGTTTTTTGCTCAATGGCTGCGACCCAAATTCCAGCCAAATATACAAAATAGTATTTTAATTCGTTGGAAAATTAACTTTAAGTTGAGTACCAATACACTGACAGAATTTTGTTCGTACTACTTACAAAACTTTCATCTCATTATGTTTTTTTTTGTACATTCTTCATATAATTTTTTTCTGAAAAAGTTTTAACGAATTTACGAACCAGCTTCTTAAAAAAAGCATTCTCAAGATTCGTAAATTTTCCTTTATATGCTTTACGAAACGATTAATATTTTGTATGAAAAGTCATCGTAAACATTGTTGAAATATCTATTAGATGAAAACTCAAAAACTTGTAAATAATACCAAACTCTGAATTATTAATAGAAAATAAATACACACAATACAAAAATACATACATTTTATTCATAATTTTTAGGAACTTTTTCGTGTGAATTTCCTAATTTTCGTTAATCCTCGTTTCTAATTTTTGGATCATATAATGTTTTACGAAAATGTTCTTTTTTTGTATGAAATGTCTTCATCTTTATCGTGCTTTTAAAGAATAAAAATTTGTGCTTGTACATAAGTAAAAAGGCAATTCTCATTCAGTTGAATGCTACTACTGTATAAGTTATTTGATTTGTACAAGAATCAGGTTATTGATTTACAAACAAATCATTAGGCCTGTCTTGTCTTATGCATTTCCAGCTTGTTTTGGAATCATCTTCCTGCCAAATGAAAAGGCTTAGGAGATGGGAGCGTCGCATCCTGGCTTCCTGTCTGGGACTGTGGGCAACTGTTGCTGAAGATGGCACAATAAGAAGACCATCTTGTAGGACCACATATAACTCCGCGGAGTTTGATCGAATTGATGTATTCCTCATGAAGATACGTTGAATTATCTTGAGAGGACAGCCTCTCTACATAACGGACTAGGCTGGACTTTTGCCTAAGGAAGCTACTGAAGAATGACTGTTTGCCCCCAGCCGCTCTTCCTACTTTAGAAAGCGAGGGACTCCTCTAAAGGGTGGATAAAATCTTATTTTATCATAGGAGAAACGGTACTTATGATTTGGACAATTTAGTCTACATCACGGACCAATAACAGAGACTGGAACGGGTCTTGTAAATATTGAGTCTTTAAGTGTTATTGTTAAGTAGTGTTCTAAGTGTTAGTTTAAAGAATGTATGAGAAATCTCTTTTTAAATGCTTTTTGGGGAAATTTCTAGTTTATAGAATTTAATTTATTGTAAGAGTGAGTGTAAGAGTAAGAGTGCATACGTACAACATTTTTGATTCGATGTATTTGTAGTTCTAGAAAAATACTTAATGTATGCTAAATATAAGATAGTATTATAGACAATTTGTTAGCTATAAGTTTATTTTATTTTGTATTAAGGACAGTAAATGCAATTAAGAAACAAATATTATTTGATTTGTGGCCGCTACTGCGTCAGAAAACCCATAGCCAATACATTTTACTAATTTTGTTAGCTTTCAAGTTTAATGTTCAAGTCGTAATTATTAAAAAAAAAGACCGACAGAATGTTAACAAAACGTTATAGCATTTTCATGAAAAAGTTTGATATTTTTCGTGAAAAATTTTCAAATATACAACTTATTTTTTATGAAAAAAATATTCATGTCATAAAAATTATGAAAGAGTACGATGAAAAATTTGTAACAATTTAATGAAAAATAAGTAACATTTCATATAAAATATGAAACTACTTCACAGAATGTATGAAACATATTCTTAAAAAATAAGAAATTCTTAAAACATAAGAACACCTTTCATTAATTTCTTAGAAATCACAAGTCTTTATCATCGATCCAATTTCGCAATTTTTAAGATTTATTTTCATGATTCTAATAATTCACGAAGATAATTTTTTCAGTGTATGCTTATACGTAATTACCAGCGGATCTTCTATTGCCATAAAGACAGTTTTCTAGGACCCTCGGTCCATTAGTCCGACGTTTATCTCAGCCAAAATTTTTAAATAAATCCATATTCGGATTCAAGGCAATATTTGCTTTAAGTAACCAGTATTACCAGACTTGACGACGAAAAAAAGATAAGGGATGGGCGCATGGGCCGAATGTTGTTTATAATGTTCGGCCTGGCCGCACGTAGGAAGATCTATGGTCACTCATGGCCTAGGTCTAAACCTTTAACTTTTGTCTATTACAGAATGAGTTAGCATTAAATAAAACTCTTTTCTGTGCGGGAAAAAGTCTTCTGTTTTGCAAAACGAAATCTTTATTGCTAGAAGAAGAAGTCGTATTAGCTAGAAAAAGAAGTCTTCTTTATTAGAAGAAGTCTTCTTTGCTAGAAGAAAAAGTCTTCTTTGCCAGAAAAAAAGTCTTCTTTGGTAGAAAAAGAAGTCTTCTTTGCTAGAAACAGAAATTTTCTTTGCTTGAAAAAAAGTCTTCTTTACTAGAAAAAGATCTCTTCTTTGTTAGAAAAAGAAGTCTTTGCTAGAAGAAGAAGTCTTCTTTGCTAGAAGAAGAAGTCTTCTTTGCTAGAAGAAGAAGTCTTCTTTGGTGGAAGAACAAGAATTCTTCTTCTTTGCTAGGAGAAGAAAACTCCTTTGCTAGAAGAAGAAGTCTTCTTCTTTACTAGAAGAAGTCCTATTGTTTGCTAAAAAAGATGATGTCTTCTCGATTTTCTTAGCTAGAGAAAAAAGTATTCTTTACTAGAAAAATATCTCTTCTTTGTTAGAAAAAGAAGTCTTCTTTGCTAGAAAAAGAAGTCTTCTTTGCTAGAAGAAGAAGTCTTCTTTGCTGGAAGAAGAAGAAATCTTCTTTGCTAGGAGAAGAAGTCTTTTTCTTTGCTAGGAGAAGAAGTCTTTTTCTTTGCTAGAAGAAGTCTTATTGTTTGCTAAAAAAGATAATGTCTTTTCGATAGCTAGAAGCTACTGCCCAGGGAGCTTAACATTCCCTGGACAGTAAATCTAGAGGAAATGGCGATATAAAAATTCGCATCCCGTGACAGTGAATTTCATTGTCTCACAACTGCTGTGCTGGCCAATTTAGAGTAAATGCGGCAGCGATCTTGCGGACAAATGTCCAGCCAAAAAAAACAACAAAAGGCAAAACATTGGCTCAGCACAATTTGAATGATGAGGTCAATATAAGCTTTGTCGGTTGCATTTCAGAGTGCTATGGCAATGTTGGTAATACAGAAGGTGAGGTTCTCTAACGATCGCTGAGGTCAATTGAAACACAAGCCTAGAAACAATTTTAAGTTTTTTATTTGTTGAACAGCTGGCGTTACGGAAAAATATGTACATCGGCAGAACTTCGATTCATGAATTAAACCTGATGCGTTGCAGGTGCTTATTTTACTTGTAGCAAGTGATTTGCCAGTGCTTTGTTTTAAAGACGCATCTGCACTTTCTCACCCGGTGGTAGTACCACAGCGACAAAGCATCCTATATGGCTCAGTCATTGTGATTTTGTAAGATTAGCTGATCGTAAACTCACACCCCTGGTCGGTCGATCCCATATGGTAATTGTTTCTTAACATTTTCTGGGACAGTAGCCTTAATTATAATTAATTATCTATTTAGAAGGCGGAACCAGTAAACTACGTTCCATATGCTAACAAATTTTAGTTCAAAAAAAATAATTGGGGTAATACTTTTAGCGTGTTTAAATTTGAGAAAATATTTATTGGTTTAAAAAAAAATTATAGAAAGGCCAAAAAATTGTCAATTATTTTTTTAAGTTGACAATTGTAGCGTGTCTTTTTTTCAGTGTAGACTAGAGACTTAGATGCTTTTCAAACTAATGAAAACTAGTTGATTTCAAGGATGTTTTCCCATTCAATTCCGCTTTTATGTATTTAAGTGGATAAATCAAGCCCAAAAGCTACTAAGATTGACAGTCTGAAAAAGCTATACGGCAGGTTACAGGAACAGGTTCGATTTTCCATAACCTACAAGGAAAGGTTTAAAAGCCACGTACTTATTTAATGGATGTGGATGTATGTAAATATTTCACAATCTAAGGTGTTGAATACAAAACAACACGTGTTCGTTAAGTAAAAAATAAAAACCATTCAATTTGCACTATCAAGACCCCAACAAAGTATAAACTAACAAAAAAAATACATAAAAGTGGATTATTTTAAATACCTTTAACGAGTTTTAATTACTGGCACTAAAAAACAGATGTCGCTGGAGTAGGCCTTGGCAGTACGAAAAACGCTGGTGGCTGGCGGGCGGGCTGGCTGACTGGTGGTGGCAACAGACGTGCGTTATGGCCAATAAAAAAACCTTTAAAAAGTTGTTTTAATTGCAATTCTTTTTTTTCAACACTTCAGTAACAACGAAAATAGAGACGAGAAATTAATTGAAGCGAGCGTAAGAGAATAATGTATTAAGTTTTAAGAAAATAAAAAAAACAGCCCAAAGTTGTTATTTCAATTTAGCACCTCACACATACGAGTACGCAGCAGCAGCACAATTTCATCTTTCTCTAATTTGCATTTACAAGTGAAAACTTAATGCTTTTTTGGTTTATTTTTAAAGAACTTTATTATTATTAACACTTAAACGCGTGTGTATGCGAGTGATTGCTCATGTGTGTGTGTGTTCGTGTGATTTCAAGTGATGACAATAAAAAAAAATATAAATAAAAAATTAAAAACAAAATCGCATTAAAATTCTTAATGCCACCGTTAGGGTGAGTAGAAAAAGAAGGACAACGACTGCGGCTATCAATTCATTGAAAGGAGGGTTGAGTTCTGCCCCCCTTGGGCCATCGTTCGCCACCTAAGCGAGACAAATAAATATTTAATAATCACACGTCGTAGTGCCCGCCCCCTTCCCCCCTAGGCTTAATGTAATAGGCTTTTATGGACGCCGCATTCAAATCGACCATAAACACGCGATATTTATTCTGGAGCAGCGACCAAAAACGGGTAATAAAATGAAACCGAAAAAAAAGGAAAAATCCTACTGTGATTTAATTGTAGTCCAACTCCGTTTTATGCTTGGCTCGAAAAAGGATTAAATGCTGTAAGGCACGGAATACTTGGAATTTCGTTGCGCTGCCAGTTTCCCACGCAAATTAAATGTAATTTGTATAAATTTAGTGAAGTTTCTTTAATTCGTTTGTGAAAGGAGAATAATTTCTAGAACGACAAACTAGGCATACGCCTGAGACAGTTTTCCGCGAGAAGAAATTATTTTACCCCCTCCCCCTAAACGCAAAAAGTTTTAAGCAGAAATTGCTCTTGAAATGACTTTTTTAAATAAACCACACAGATTTTTCTAGAAATTATCAGTCCAACGAAACAGATTTTTTTTTTCAATTTTAAACTTTTACACATTGAAATAAATCTATCTTATTCTACTTAGTAACTGGTCCGATTTTAATGAATTTTCACTTAGACTTGGTCAAAGTTGTGTCGAGTTTAAGTTTGAAAAATGGGCATAATAGGAATAACCGGTACTGAGATGTAAAGGTTCAAAGTTAGACCCCTTGGCTTCTAGAAAAAAATTTAAATCTCTCATTTCTTGTTAGAAAGTGGACAGAATTAGTTGATATTTTACTAAGACTGAGTTATACTTATACCATTCGAAATGCTCGGATTTAATATGAGCGTTAGGACCTAACTACAATACGAGGGCGGTTCGGAAACTTCTTAGCCTAGCACAAAAAGCGCGGTATAAACAGAAAAAAGTTAAGTGTTTTGGAAACTTCCATCTCTGCTATGAACACATGTTAAATTTTGTTTCGATCTGGCAACTCCTTCATATAGAAACAGGTGTTCACAAAAGACGCATCCGCGATTTTTTTACAATGGAAAAATTAGAAATGCGTGGTGTCATTAAATATTTACATAAAAAAACATTTATCGGGACAAGAAATTCATAATGATATGGTGAATGTGTTAGGTGAAAGTGCTCCTTCATATGCAACAGTAAAAAATTGGGTTGCTGAATTTAAACGTGGTCGTACAAGCATTGAAGATGAACCACGTAGTGGACGTCCAAAAACAGCAATAACAACAGAAATTGTAGCCAAAGTGCATGATATGGTATTAAATGATTGACGAATAAAAGTGCGTGAAATAGCTACTATCATGGGCATCTCAAATGATCGAGTCTATTTAATTTTGCATGAAGAACTACAGATGAAAAAGCTTTCTGCAAGATGGGTGCCGGACTTGTTAACAGTCGACTAAAAACGCATAAGAATGAACATTTCTCAAGCTTGTTTGGATCGTTTTCAGCGAAATAAAATGGATTTTAAGCGTCGTTTCATAACTGTTGATGAGACATGGATCCACCACTATACTCCAGAGACAAAAGAACAATCCAAACAATGGACTGAAGCTGGAGGAAGTGCACCAAAGAAGGCATAAACAATTCAATCGGCTGGTAAGGTTATGGCAACGGTTTTTGGGACTTCAAAGGTATTTTATTGATTGACTATCTGCAAAAGGGTAAAACAATAAATTCAGAGTACTATTGCAACCTTGTTGAGCAATTTAATGTACAAATTCGAGAAAAACGTCCTGGCTTACAACACAAAAAAATAATTTTTCATCAAGACAACGCACCAGCGCACAAGAGTGTTTGAACAATGGCTAAAAGCAACGAATTAAAGTACGAGTTGCTTGAACAACTACCTTATTCTCCTGATTTAGCTCCCAGTGACTTTTACCTGTTCCCAAATCTAAAAAAATTCCTTGCTGGCAAGCGTTTTACCTCAAATGAAGATGCAATTACAGTTGTAAACCACTATTTTGAAGACCTTGAGAAAAACTATTTTAATCAAGGGATAGAATTGCTAGGTAAGCGTTGGACTACATAAGTGTATTGAAGTTTCAGGAGATTATATTGAAAAATAAAAATATTTTTGAAAAACTAACTATTCTCTTTCATTGATAGGCTAAGAACTTTCCGAACCGACCTCGTAGGGAGCGCCATTGTGATAGGATCCAAATTTTGAACGGCTTCTAAGAACTGCAGTTTCTCAAAAAAGTATAAATTTCAATGGGGTTTACCTTTGAACACACCTGAAAAAAGCTCGGCCGAACTGAAGGTGTTTTCGTTTGTACAAAAAAAAATGTTAAATTTTTCCGCATGTTGCATTTTTATGTTTGTTTGTTAAAAAAATGCAACCCTACGAAAATATTTCGATTTCGTTTGTCAAAGTCTTGCAGGTAATGCGTGCGAAAATGTCGCATTTTCTGCCCTCACTCCAGTCTACGGTGTACAATGTTACACCATAAAACAGCTGCTGTCTGTTGTATTTTCAGCACTTACAAACCAAATTTAACGCGTACATTAAAAAAAGGGGCAAAGACGACGAAGCAGTAGTTTAGGTTGGGACTTTGTTTACAAACAGTATGTATTTTTTTCTACTTTATGTGTTGCAATTAAAAATGTTCGATTGTTGGCAGTTAAAGTGTGACAATTCGACAGGGTGGAGGCAATATATTTAAAATGATGCAATTTTAAAGGGTTACATTATTTTTGAAAAACAGAATCACCATAAGTTTATATTTGCTACCTTTACTTTGATTAAATGTTAGATGGAAAGGCGGACGGACAGAGCTTAATGGAATCAGAGAGTGATTCTAAATCAATAGGTTAAGGGTGGGCCATTTAAAATTTTAAATGGGCTGTAAAAAAAGTACTGATTTGTTGTTTTATTGGAAAGGTTGAACTTTGTTATTTAACAATAAAACAAATTCATTCATATGACTAACACAACTGGCTCGGCAGATTGTTTGCCAGGAGATGAAGAATTTTACCGAAAAATCATGTTTTAAGATGAAGCTTGTTTTTACCTCGGTGGCTATGGCAATAAGCCAAATTTCTACATACGAGTATAGGGTTCAGAGAGCCCATGTATGACTTTTGAGACGCCAATGCATAGACGAGTAACTGCTTGGTGTGTATTTTGGCTGGTGGCATTGTTGGGCCATTTTTCTTCGAAAATCAGCAAAGAGCCGCCTTTATTGTCATCGGTGAGCATTACCGCGCCATGTTTAATGAATTTTTGTTTTCAAATATTCATGAGAATGACATGGACGACATTTGGATTCAGCAAGAGGGGGTGACATGTCACACAGCCAACGCAACCATCGATATTTTACGCACTGTTGAAAATCGAACAATCAGCTGAAATTGTGATGTCAATTAGGTGCCTTGGAGCTGTCATTTGAGCCCTCTGGATTATTTTCTGGGGGGAGCCATTAAGGATAAATGTTACGCAAAGCATCCAGAGAAAATTGATGCGTTAAAACAAGAAATGGATGTTGCCATTGTAGAGATTCGACCCGAAACAATCGAAAATGAACTAAAAAATTGTGTTGATAGGATGCCACCAGGACGAGGTACTGCCGAGCCAGTTGTGATAGTCAGAGATGAATGTTATTTTGTCCCATTATGAAATGACAAAGTTCAACCCAATAAAATAAGAAATTTGAAAAAAATAATTAGTTTTTTATTATTACAGCCGATTCAATTTTAAAGTTTTAAATTACCCACCCTTTATAAACATACAGGGCTAATATCATTTCCTTTAGGTGTCCTAGATTGTTTGTTTGCCTTTGGTTATATACTATGCCAAATTTGATTGGAATTAATATGGGTGTTCCAGACCGGTTGAATGTTAAATCGGACAGAACCGTTGTACTCGTATTTGGGCTATATCAAAACGTGATCCGATATGACCCATATTTATCTGAACTTGTAACTGATCGATGGTAATCTACTGCGCCACATTTCATCTACTTAGTAGATTGGAGCTAATATATAGCTTCGACGAAAAAAAAACGTCGGTTGAAAATATTTGTTGGTCTATATCTTAATCTGAAGCGATTTTTTTTTAATTTCACCAGAATTCGTCATTGGACCAAAAAAATAACTTGTGTCAAATTCCGGGAAGATGGTTAAAATATATACTGTTACTTGGGACGCACGCACTGAATAACTAAAGAAGGGAATAGTTGCTGGACGTGTTGGTCTAGGTGGCCCAAAAACGGCCCACATGGTCAAAACGGGTTAACAGTAGTCAATAGGGACACATTTGTACTCAAATCGAAGCAAATTTTGCCACAAATCCAAATTTAGATTTATTTCGAAGTCATGGCAGAGATTTTGGTAAGAAGCATAAGCGATGGTGGTTATACGAGGCTTGCTATATATATTTCTGGCCTAGGCAACACTAAGCGTTGCCTGCCGCCATCTGATATTCCCATTGGAAAGTTTGACATTTTTAGCGCAAACGTACTTAGAACATTTTGACGTAAGAAAACCATTTGTGTTATTTACAGTGACTTCAAAAATTAATTTGGCAAAAAAAATTGAATTAACTCGTGAACATTTTCATGCGATCATTTATCACAACTTTCGGCGTGGATTATCACGACAAGAGCGCATCGATGAACTTAAATTTTTGTATGGCAATGAGGCACCATCCTCAAAGGCAAAGGTCGTCCAAAAACGGCCGTTGTGCCAGAGAACATTGATGCCGTGCGTGAAATGATAATGCAAGATCGTCAAGTGACATACCGTGAGATAGAGGCATCCTTGGGCATTTCTTCCACCAGCATACATTCGAAATTGCATGAACACCTGGCCGTAAAAAAGGTTTGTTCTCGTTGGATTTCGCACAAATTTGACAATCGCTCAAAAAAGGCTCGTGTCGATTGGTGCAAAGAAATTTTGATCGCGGTGCTTCAAAGGACGTTTATAAGATCATGGATCTATGCGAATGAGCCCGAAGACGAGCCAAATCCAACGAAAGTTGTTCGTGGAAGAAGCACTTCGAAGCAAATGGTCGCCTGTTTCTTCGGAAAAACTGGTCATGTGGCGACTGTTCCGCTTGAGCAACGTAGGACGGTCAATTCTGAGTGGTACACCACACTATGTTTGCCTGAAGTCTTCGGAAAATTCGAAAAACGAACAAGAGAAGACGAATCATTGTGCACCATGACAATTCGAGTTCTCACAAATGGGCTCAAACCAGCTCCTTTTTGACCGGCCAAATCGTCGAATTGATGGGTCATCCGCCGTACAGCCCGGACTTGGCACCCAATGACTTATATTTATTCCCGCAATGAGAGCTCTAACACATCGGCTCAAACCAGCGTCTTTTTGACTGGCCAAAACGTCGAATTGATGGGTCATCCGCCGTACAGCCCGGACTTGGCACCCACTGAATTCTTCTGATTACCGCACATCAAGAAAAAAAAATGCGTGATCAACGATTTCCGCTGCCAGAAGATGCTGTTGAAGCGTTTAAAAACCATGTTTTGGAGGTGTTTCTATCGGAGTGAAAAATGTCGTTCGACAATAGGTTTGAACGCATGCAAAAGTGTGTAAATCATGGTGGAGAATAATATGAAAAACAATAAACACCATTTTTGATGATTAATATTTGCATTTTCAATATTAGGCCAGAAATTTATATAGCAGCCTTTGTATAGGGTTTGGTCTTGCCGAACCTAACGTTTTTACTCGATTCCATTTATTTTTTATAAACTTTCAAGACACTATTTTCGGTGCGTATATCCAACACATTTAAGGTTTATAAAAATCATTAAGGTTTTCTTAATAATGTTTTTGACGTTATCGCTTAGCAACTTTTCGCTTGTCATCTAAAACACACCTATTGCTTTCATTCATATTGTTTTCTCCTCGTGATGGTCTTAACCCTAACCCTGACTTAAAGCCAACAAGATTAGCCAGCACCACCCCCCAGCTGGGATCTGCTGCTCCATCCCCGATACCAGTATTTTGGCAGCATTTCAAATGTTTCCTAGAGCGGCCATTAAAATTCGCCTGAATTTCGACGAAAAACATCAAAAAAAAACACGAACCGAAAATAGCACAAATCCTGCTGCTGTAGGATAGAGGGTGTATACACACAAACACACTAAAATTTATCCATAAAACATAAAAAAGGAAACGGAAACAATACACTAAAACACAGGCTCACTGGCACACACACACGTATGTATAAAGGCGCGCGCGAAGCCAATCATAAACATACACACTCATAAAATATACACTAGAGAGCAAGCAATCGCACGCAATTTTTAATTGTATTCACTTTTGGGTGCTTTTTTTGGTTTATATTTCCTTTATTTTCTCTGATTTCTTGTTGGTGTAGTTTTTTCATGTTTGTTGTAATGGCAACTATTACGACACCCAGCGAGCGACCACATGCTTATGGAAAGAGTGGAACGAGCGAGCGATTGAACAAACAGCTCATGAATTATTTATGCGACTTTTTCTTGGATGTTCTTATCATTTTATTTTGAAGTGAAATTTTCAAGAATTTTGGTTGTTGTAAATTTTCACTCACACGTTTTTTTTTCGTTTTTATTTTGCAATTTGCTTCTGGTGCTTTTTTTAGCAACTTTTACAGCAAAAATACAATTTGACAATTATAATTAAGTGTCGCGTCGCAGCGTTCATACAACAATATATTATGATTGCACGATAACTTTTTAGTGGTTGTTTGTTGTTTTGTTATTTGTGGAAATTATCAGTTAAGAAACGCGTTTTCACAACTCATTTTTTTTTTATTGACAAGAAGGGGCTTTCTTTTTGTTTTCTTTGGTTATCGAAAATTATTTAATTTGAAAATTTTACCTAAATTTTGCTTGATTTTTTTTGTGTTGAGATTTAGTTTTATTCTAATACAATTCCACGCGAAAGAGACGGCAGCGGCTGGATGTTTGACTTGACAATTTTGTATTTTTCTACTTTCAACGACGACGCACCCGAAAATGAACTTTGTGTGTTGCAATCTCGACGACAGTAGAACAACGACTCAATTCCATCAAAGCATAACGCGCCGAACGCCACAGTAGCACAGAACGAGGTGCTCGCTCAGTGCTGGCTCTGCCGGCAGCAGCAATAACTGCTGCCGCCTGCGACATGTGCTGCTGCTGCTACTGTCTTTATGTCTGATGTTGTTGTTGGTTGGCTGCACTACTTTCCGAGAGTTGGTGGCCCCCCCACATGAAAAACTAAAAACCAAAAAAAGGCAACAACAAAAAGTGGGAAAATGTGCCGTCACTGTGTGTTCCAGTGCGAGTGTGTGCGTTTGCGAGAGAGGCATTAGTTACAGACGTACATAAGCCAGAGACAACGAGCAGGAGAGATAGAGAGAAACCCCAACACAGTCAGCAGCGCGCGTAGGAAAATTCGAAAATTCTAAAAGAGATTTTTCATTTCAATTCTCCAGAGAGTGTCTGTGCCATTTGCCAGTGTAAGAGAGCAGCGCGCCATCAAAAATATACAAGAGCACATTACGTATGTACGTCCGTACTAACGTACATACGATACGTACGGTAGGTAAGAAGACCAAGAAACAAACGAGAAAGAACACATTACGAAATGTTAAAAAAAAAACGGAAAAAACGTGGAAAAATATTTAGTACAGATGTTTGTTGTAGCAGCAAATAAAAAAATATCACAAAAAATGTACAAGTAATAGAAACAAACACATGGAGAATTTAGTGACGGACAAAGAAAAAACAACACACAGAGACAGAGTTGCCATTTTGCGCAGCTCCCAGGTTGTGCAAATTTAGAGGTATTTACACTACAGGGATGCTAAAGTTGTTACAATTGTACTTTTTCAGTACGATTATAGCTTCAAGTGTACCATGGTACTACCGCGACTAATTTACTAAAATTTAGAATGAGATCCACTCGCTCCAGAAGCCACAAATTTCATTCGATCTATAAACTCTGGTGAAACTGAACCGCATCAGTTCATATTTTCATATAGCCCCCATACAAAGGTATGGGGCTATATTTTAAATTTGAATTTAAATTTGAATCGGTTGTACGAGGGTTGCTATATATATATATTTCTCGCCTAATAATGAAAATGCGAATATTTAACAGCAAAAATGGTTTTATTGTTTTTCAAAGTATTCTCCAGCGTAAATCGTAAATCGTTGAACACTCATTTTTTTCTTGAGTTGTGGGAATAAAAAGAAGTCATTGGGTGCCAAGCCAGGGCTGTACGGCGGATGACCCATCAATTCGACGTTTTGGCCGGTCAAAAAGGGGCTGTTTTTAGCCGATGTGTGAGAGCTCGTATTGTCATGGTGCACAATGATTCGTCTTCTCTTGTTCGTTTTTCGAATTTCTCCGAAGACTTCAGGCAAACAAATTGTGGTGTAACACTCAGAATTGACCGTCCTACGTTGCTCAAGCGGAATAGTCGCCACATTACCAGTTTTGCCGAAGAAACAGACGACCATTTGCTTCGGTGTTTTTTCCAAGAACAACTTTCGTTGGATTTGACTCGTCTTTGAAGACCCACACAGTCGATTCTACAGTATGATTTATACACGGATGATGTTCTGATGATGTTCTTTTTTCGAATTCCTCCGAAGACTTCAGGACAACAAATTGTGACGTACCATTTAGAATTGACCGACCTAAACAGGCGACCATTTGTTTCGAAGTGCTTCTTTCACGAACAACTTTCGTTGGATTTGGCTCGTCTTCGAAGACCCACACGGTCGATTGCTGTTTTGTTTCGGGCTCATACGCATAGATCTATGCTTCGTCACCTGTGACGATCTTATAAACGTCTTTTGAAGCAACGCGATCGTATTTTTTCAAAATTTCTATGCACCAATCGACACGAATCTTTTTTGGAGATGAAGAATTTTACCGAATAATCCTGTTTTCAGATGAAGCTCATTAGATAAATGTTACGCAAAGCATCCAGAGACAATTGAAGCATTGAAACATGAAATCAGCTTTAAAGAAATTCGGCCCGAAACAATCAAAAATTTACTGAAAAATTTACGAAAAATTAAAATTACTGAAAAATTTACGGATGTGGTACCGCCGAATATGAATGATATTGTGTCTCGTCATTAAATGACAATTTTCAAGCTTTGCAATAAAACCATAAAGTTGAAAGTATTATCAGTACTTGTTTTCTTACAGTTAAAGGTGGACCGTAAATTTTAAATATTGATCGGCCACCCTACATATATTTTTTTATCGTTGTTGTTAACCTAAAATCACGAAATTTTGCATGACGATGGGCTATGTTCATTTGCTTTTTGGAATTGTAAATAGAACGCAGTGAATTTAAACAAAAAAACACATAGTTGGCCGGCTCATGCGGCCAAAAAAGGGTCGAAACAGGCAGTAAATAATCGTAACGAATCCATATATGCGACAGCGCATAGAGAAAGGGACCTAAGGCTAAAAAAAAAACAATTTTCATTTTTTTCTTTTTTGATGTGGACAACACTGAGCATCGAATGAGACCGATCATATGCCCCAAAAGTGTTCCCTCCCAGAGATATGCGCGTTTTATGAAAGTGAATTCGACGATTCTAAGCGCAAATAGATAGGGACCTACGAGGGTGGTTCGGAAACTTCTTAGCCTAGCACAAAAAGCGCGGTATAAACAGAAAAAAGTTATGTGTTTTGGAAACTGCCATCTCTGCTATGAACACATGTTAAATTTTGTTTCGATCTGGCAACTCCTTCATATAGAAACAGGTGTTCACAAAAGACGCATCCGTGATTTTTTTACAATGGAAAAATTAGAAATGCGTGGTGTCATTAAATATTTACATAAAAGAGGTTTATCGGGACAAGAAATTCATAATGATATGGTGAACATGTTCGGTGAAAGTGCTCCTTCATATGCAACAGTACAAAATTGAGTGGCTGAATTTAAACGTAGTCGTATAAGCATTGAAGATGAACCACGTAGTGGACGTCCAAAAACAGCAACAACAACAGAAATTGTAGCCAAAGTGCATGATATGGTATTAAATGATCGACGAATAAAAGTGCGTGAAATAGCTAATATCATGGGCATCTCAAATGATCGACTCCATTTAATTTTGCATGAAGAACTACAGATGAAAAAGCTTTCTGCAAGATGGGTGCCGCACTTGTTAACAGTCGACCAAAAACGCATAAGAATGAACATTTCTCAAACTTGTTTGGATCGTTTTCAGCGAAATAAAATGGATTTTAAGCGTCGTTTCATAACTGTTGGTGAGACATGGATCCACCACTATACTCCAGAGACAAAAGAACAATCCAAACAATGGACTGAAACTGGAGGAAGTGCCCCAAAGAAGGCAAAAACAATTCAATCGGCTGGTAAGGTTATGGCAACGGTTTTTTGGGACTTCAAATGTATTTTATTGATTGACTATCTGCAAAAGGGTAAAACAATAAATTCAGAGTACTATTGCAACCTTTTAGATCAATTAAATGTATAAATTCGAGAAAAACGTCCTGGCTTACAACACAAAAAAATAATTTTTCATCAAGACAACGCACCAGCGCACAAGAGTGTTTTAACAATGGCTAAAATCAACGAATTAAAGTACGAGTTGCTTGACCACCCACCTTATTCTTCTGATTTAGCTCCCAGTGACTTTTACCTGTTCCCAAATCTAAAAAAATTCCTTGCTGGCAAGCGTTTTACCTTAAATGAAGATGCAATTACAGTTGTAAACCACTATTGTGAACCTGAGGAAAACTATTTTAATCAAGGGATAGAATTGCTAGATAAGCGTTGGACTAAGTGTATTGAAGTTTCAGGAGATTATATTGAAAAATAAAAATATTTTTGAAAAACTAACTATTCTCTTTCATTGATAGGCTAAGAACTTTCCGAACCGCCCTCGTAGTGTAAGTTGTGAATGAAAAATTTGGCGACCGGGTCATTTCACGACGAGTTAATAAATTGTTCGCCGCTGATGACTTGAAACTCCTCGATTATTTTTCTTGGGTTTGTCAATTCCTTAGTCTACGCATTCAGTCCAATCAATTCCTTAGTCTACGCATTCAGTCCAACCACATTGGAGAAGTTTGAAGCCAACATTCGATGTGATACTGCTAGATTAGCATTAAACATATTAAACCGAGGCATTAATAATTCGATTAATTTTTTTAGCACTGCCAGCCAAGCCAAGGAAACCATTTATATGATGTGGTACGATATGTCTCATCATTCAAAAAACATAAATTTAGATGCAAAATAAAGTCAAAAATAATTTGTTTTTTTTTTTTTTTTTTTTTTTCAACAATATATTTATTTGCAATCTATTTTATATACAAAAATAATAAGCAAATTTAGTAATAAATAAATAAATGACAGTATAGCTAAAACCCAGTGGCCTCAGCATTAATATATTTTGCATTGTTAACCTATATTATTGCAATTATGCATTTATTTTAAAAAAGGGAGATCTAGTATATGATTTCTTTTTAGTCTTTTAATCTCGTCACTATCATCTAAAAGGGATATAGCCAGAACATTAGAGTGATTACTTAGTCTGTCTAAGTAGTTGGCGCTAAACCTAGCTATTTCGTCCTTTAAAAAATTAAAACCAAGATCGTTGTGAATACAGCGGTTATTCACAAACCATGGTGCATTAGAAATTAGTCGGAGAGTCTTGGACTGATACCTTTGTAAAATTTCCAAGTTGGAATTGCTGGATGTTCCCCATAGTTCGATTCCATAAGTCCACACAGGTTTCAAAATAGATTTATAAAGGATGACTTTATTTTCTAAGCTTAATTGTGATTTAGGCCCAATTAACCAGTACATTTTTTTGGTTTTTATCTCAACTTCCTTCCTTTTCATTTTTATATGTTCTCTCCAGTTAAGCCGCTGATCTATTCGAAGTCCAAGATATTTAACGTGATTAGATTTTGGAATCACAACGCCATTTAAAGTGAGTGGAGGGCAGTCTTCTTTTCGCAATGTAAAAGTTACATTGCTGGATTTGTCAGCGTTGACTTTAATGTTCCAAGTATCAAACCACAATTGAAGATCGTCAAGCTGTCTTTGTACTTTAGATGATGCTTCCGCAGGAAACGAACCTGTAGCCAGAATAGCGGTGTCATCAGCGTATGTAGCGATCGTGATATCCGTGTTAACAGGCATGTCAGAAGTGTATATCGTATAAAGCAACGGACCCATAACGCTTCCTTGTGGTATCCCAGATTTAATATTTCCAACTTCAGACTCTTCACCATTAACATACACATAAAAACTTCGCAGGCTTAAATACGATTTAAACAATAAATAATATGGAGTTGGTAGCATTTTTTTAAGTTTAAAAAGTAATCCACTGTGCCATACCCGGTCAAACGCTTGCTTGATATCCAGAAAGATTGATGAGCAGTACAGTTTCTTCTCTAGAGAGTCTCTGATAACCTTTATGATCCTGTGGCATTGCTCAGGTGTACCGTGATTAGGCCTGAAACCAAACTGATAGTCTGGTATGATGTTCATTGCGTCCAATAGCGGAAGAAGTCTTTTCTGGAAAAGCCTTTCAAAAATTTTTGAGAAAATTGGGAGCAAGCTTATCGGTCGATATGAACTTAGCATGTTTTCGGGCTTATTTGGCTTCTTCACCATGATGATCTTTGCGTGCTTCCATTGAGATGGGAAATGTGATAATCTTATGATGGAATTATATAATGTTGTAAGAAACACAATCCCCTTTTTAGGAAGTGACTTGACTACTTTAGCGTTAATGTGATCATATCCAGGGGCTTTTTTGCCTTTTAATTTCTTTATTTCGCTTTGAATTTCACGGTAAGAAAAGGGTTTTATAGGCGAAAACATTTGACAAGGTACATCTATAAAATTATCGATTTCTTGGCAAACAGTTCTGCTGCAAAAGTTAAATGGAGTAAAAATATCTTCTAAGAAGTTTTTGTATGCTTCCGCTATTTCTCTATCTGATTTACACCATGTTCCGTTCAATTTTTTAATGGGAATATTTCTTTTCTGTGGTCGTTTTAAGTATCTGGTGGCTTTAAATAAATTATAGTCATGATTATTTGAAGGACTAAGTTCTTTTAAATATCTCCCAACGGAATCATTTTTCATCTGCTTCAGACGCTTACTAAGATGCTGGACTGCTCTGTTTAGGCTAGTTTTATCAGATGGAAGCCTAGTCCGTTGCCATACTTTCCTCAGTCTTCTCTATTTTTTGATGAGGTTTCTTATTTCCAAAGATAGATGAAAGCTTGAACCATTTATATTACTTTCTGCTGGTGTAGCCTGAAATGCAGCTTCGTGAATTAATTTTACGAAAGTTTCAACAGCTTCATCAATTTCATGTCCAGTCTTCAAGGGTATATGAAGATTCAAGTTTCTGTCAATCCAATACTGGTAGCGTTCTATGTCAGTTTTAGTTGAGAAAATAGATTTGTCAATGGATACTAGGGATGGGGTTGTTTTGAAGTTAAGAAGAATTGGTGAGTGGTCCGAGCTTAATTCGTCACAAACACAAATATTAAATGATTGGCGAGATATTCCGAAGTAAATAAAGAAGTCTAATAGATCAGGTATCTTGCAAGGATCCGTAGGCCAATAAGTAGGTCTTCCCGTAGAAAGTGATGTGTAATTGTTTTTGGTTATACACTGATATAGTTGTTTACCTTTAGGATTATTTAGTCGGGTTCACGATTTTATAAAGCTATTTCCTGTTTGGGATCCTGTTTTGGGCCTTGAATTTCAAGGGGCTTGCAATTGCACTTTCTTAGATATTTCAAGTTTCTATTAAAAAGAATAAAAGAACTTCGCTCTAAACGAAATAAAATAACCGCGAGACTGTTTCTTTGAAAGTGGCTAAATTCAAAATAAATTCTAAAGTACGGTTCACCGTTTTCGAATTGGAATGCTATGCCCTCAATAGGCAGCGTTTTAGACCTATTCTGATGCAAGCTTTAAAAAAATGGTTGGCAAAGTTATAAGATACTCTTAGTAGTACAAACATAATTTAATTCCGAAAACTTAAAAAACTTGAAATCCGAAACTTACCGTATCCGCAAGTTATATTAAATGGATTTAAAATTTGCTTACCTAAAAAGAAAAATAAATGAAGATATTGATTAGATTGTAGGATAAGTTAAAATGTTAATGATTGAACAGGCTTTATTGCAGCCTAGAAGGCGAGACTTTCTCCTAAATTGCATGTTTCTTCTATTAAAATATAGTTATTGTTGTTGTAACAACACAAAAAACACATATTGTTAAGGTGACTGACTGCCCTTGGCCAAATTGCGTTTGCTTCGGGTCATTCCGGTACATTGAACCGGCAGTCGCTGGATTGGTGCAGCTGTCTCAATTCTTATTGGACACAAATTGATGCTAACGTTTCGGACATCTATACCGCCTGTCATCTGGGATCACACGACGTGCTGTACCTCTTCTATAGTCCGACCAAGCCCACTCACCTGACTCCCAGGTTTCTGTGTACGCATCCAGTTCAAATGTCACGTTTCCTCTACCTGGACGAACAGGACTTCAAAATAAATTATATTGTTGGTACAACAACAAACTAAAAATACCTATCATCCTATAATGGAGGATATAAAAAGTACATGAGCCAAAACTAATTAGATTCAGATAGACAGCGGACGGACTAAAAGACCATCTTTAACAGATTGATGTAGTTTACACTTTTCATAAAAATGATAAATTTCTTCATGCGATTTATTACATTTTTGGTATCCAAAAAACCAATCTTTCGAGTGAAAAAAATTAGCGTAATGTTGTCTCTTTTACGAATATTAATCGATAAGCCTGCTCTACCTAAGCTTTCAAAGTTGGATTTCGCCGTATAAAATTATTTCAAAACAAATGGTGGGGCACATTTAAACCCCCCAATGAATCGTACCGTACGGTACCGCCGCTTTCTTTTGGAACCATTAAAGACTTTGTGTGTGACGCCACTTCAACACGCCGGAAAAAGTATACAGTTCGATAAGGATTCTAACGAAACAATAGCGACGAACGACATTTGTGAATTATTGTAAGTAGTAAGACAACAACAACAAAACTAAAATCATTTCGATATCTAGCAAAAAAAAACTTTAAGACAACCTCTGGCACCCTGCAACCCTCACCCAACTCATATACAGTTGATTTGATTTTGATATCTTTCTAATTGTATGCCACAGTGGGAGAATATTTTGGAAATTAGTTGGAAAGTTTTTAAAACATTAAGGGCACTTTAAGGGTCCCACCATATGCTGCGCAATGATATCTACTTAGCACTGCTAATTTCTAGCTGCGGTGCAACTTCACAGCAAGCTGAATCCCACAGCTGGGTTTTAATTCACAGTCACCACGGTAATCTCGAAGAACAGCGCCTGAAATGGATATAGCTTTGCTACTGCTCAGAACGAATCTAATTTCTTCTGACTCTTCCATACTATGTGACAGAACGGCTGTTTAAAAAAAACTATTTTCAAAGTTCCGGCTCTGTTTTATTACGCAACGTGCATATATGCTATCTCATGATCGTGCCTTAAACAATGGGTGACCAGTCCCGCGATGTATGGCTCGCAAACTGTAGTAGCTCGGCTACGAGGTCTGACCGGAGACTAAAGTCTGGTACCACGGGAGTCAGGAGCCCCCAGAACTGTTGTTCTGGCCTAACTAGTTGGTGCGGCCCTTCGGGGAGTATCTTGGTGGCTGTGGTTTAAACCCAAATCGCGGGGAGAGCTCCGGCTCGGTGTGGAGTTGCATTGCAACCGGGTGCTGTGACCCATAGAACAGCAGAGGTGTTAGATAGGCCTCGGCCCCTGACCAAGGGGGAAGTTGTGTCCATATAACACGCTTCGAATTGGTACCGGCGGGATTGGCCTTAAGGGGCGCTGGCCGTCGCTTGGTAATGGCTCCAGTGCGATGGCGCACCATGGTTGAAGCTATCACAGCGAGAATTATGTAAAACACTCGGACGCTGCGCAGGCAACTCGTCGCACCTTGGAAATGTTCGAACTACAAAATTTAGGCGAGAAGACTGACAGACTTCTGACAGTTATAATGGAATTTCGGTTGGACGAAAAATACGATGACTGATATACCAATATAATTGTAAAGACAACATTCCATTCGGTTGCATTAACCGAATGATGTTGAAATTGTTGGTTGCCAGAACCGTCTGGTATGGCAACTTATAACTAATAACCAACAATTGGTAATGAAAACAAATAAATCCGCTCTATTTACCAATAATAAAAAAAATTAAAATCAATTTCATGAAAAATTTTATTACGCCGGAATTTCAAGATTCCATTTAAACTAATTTTTACGAAAAGAAAATCAGAATATTTCTTCATCCGATAGCCAAGCGGACGGGAAAAGGAAAATTAACGTGTCCCGAAATTAGACAGTATAATTTGCATCTTGGTTCGAACAATTTTTGTTCATTTCGACTTTAAGTCTCTAATTGAAGCTTCAACTCCTGATAGCATTATTTACTTTAAGACTGAAATTCAAATGTTTCATTATTCTTAGGCTTCTACTTTGCCACTTCCCACGATATGATCAGTTAATGGAGTTCAATACTCCATTAGCTGATTATTTCTTTGCATCAACTAACATTCGGTTACAGTAATAATCACTCGCAAATACAATCTCTGTATCAACTTGGCTCTGACTGGAACAAAGAGAAGAAAACATAGCCAACCATTAATTTCGTTTCAGGGCGATTATCCGATTAGAAACGTCAGTCATCCCAGCTTATTCTCAAGAATTTTTTTTCATCTCAGTTAATACTTCGGTGGAAGTTGCGTACTCATCTGCCACATGGTTGGTCAAGATCGAGATTTCGGCTTTTAATATTACAATGTCTTATGCTCAATCTTCTCTTGTTGCAAATTTCGTCCCGAAGGATTTCTTTTAAATAATCCTCGGTATCCGATAGTCTTAATCTTCGTCAATCCTGTCCAACCTAACGACTGATCTTTTTATCGCGACGAAACGACTCCGGACTCCAACTCCGAACTCTGGGTCTTGAAACGACTCCGAACTACAGGTCTTAGAACGACTTCGGCCTCCGACTCCTACTAAATATATTTATTTGCTTTTAAACAAATTATAGCAAGGGAACTTCTATAGAGTTTTCCTATTAAAGAAGATTGAAGAAACTTAATTTTAAAATTAAGATTTTAGCCAGGGAGTTTGCGGGTCCGACAAAAAAGTATTAATGGAACAATGTTTACAGGTTGTATACTGCTGAAGTAAGACCGATACTGTCAAACTAGGTTTTCGTTTTTCCGAAGGCTTTCTAAATAAGGCTTTCTTATAATTTAAGATTTAGATAAGTTTGTTCCCAGAACTTAAGTAAGTTTAAGAAAGCGTCCATTATTGTCCATATGTGTGATAACACGATCCTTGATATTCCTACTACTGTTGACTATACACTAATTAATAGCTCGAATAGCTATGGAAGCAAAGTTGTGTTGAGAAAATTTGGCAACGGTATCACCTCACGACTATCATCAATTATTCACTCCAGTCTTGGACTTGGCACCCGTCGAATATTTTATTTGGGGGCTACATCAAGTCTTTGGCTTGAGTCGCACCATAACGTCAAAGTTTTTGCCAAACTTAATTTGACATTTCTTTATTTCAGAGTTTGACAAATTCAACTATGGAGAAGTACTCAATTGTGCAGCACGTGTGGATTGTTGAAACCTTTTACGAAAATGGGCGTTCAAATCAAAATGCATTTCGTGCACTTCTTGATTTTTTGGTCACCATATTCGACTAAATGTGTTTACAATTAGAAGAATTGTTCGCAAATTTCAGCCAACCAGGTCTGTGGAAATGTGAAAACACCTGTGCATGCTCGCCAAGTTCGTTCTGTGGAAATTATAATTTTTGATGTTGTTTGCGATAGTGTGGCAGAAGAGCCGTCAACTCCGACTCGTCGTCGTATCAAACAATTAAACATCAAGCGAACATCACTGATGCGAATTATGAATAAAGATTTAAATTTACACGCTAACAATTCAATTGACTCAAGAGCTGAAGCCTACTGACCATTGCAAGCGTCGACAAAACGCCGAAAGGTTGGTTGAACAGACAGAAGTGAATGGTGACTATAAAAACAAAGGCACACTTTCATCGCAGAGGATTCTTTAACAAGAAGAAATACCGCATTTCGGCATATACGAGTTATAATCCAAGAGTGATTTTTGAAAAACCGACATAGAGTGACTGTTTGGTGCGATTTATGGGCTGGCGGCGTCATCGGGTCGAAATTATTCAAAAATGAGGTCGGCCAAGCAGTTGCAGTGAATGTGGTTTCCTATCGCGAGATGATAAGGGACTTCTTGTGGCCACAAATTTAGGATATGGACCTGACCGGTATGTGATTCCAACAGGATAGTGCAACTTGCCACGCAGCCATTGAAACAATGGCTCTTTTGCGCGAGAAATTCAATGGTCGTGCAATTTCACGTCACGATCATGAGATATGACACCGTTAGACTTCATTCTTTGGAGATATTTAGCCAAGAAGAGCTAAAGGATGAGATAATTTGGCACATTTACGACATTGAACCTCCATTATGTCTCAGAGTCATTGAAAATATAAACCATCGGAGAGTGGTATGCCACCGAAGCCGTGGCGAGCTTTTACATATTTTGTTTGTCATAGATCCTTTTATCATAATGTAAATGTTTAAGATAATAAACTTAAAACTTTTTGATTTATTAACAAATAACATCGTGTATTTTTGTTGGACCGTCCTTTACATTGAATTGAGTCAAATAAAAGTAGTCAAACCGCTTCAATCTATCTTATTTTCTATGAAAAACAAATTCAAAATATCCCCCACTGTTCTGATACTTGTACATCATTCGAGCAGGCGTGTGTAAGTGACAATGTTGAATAGTGGTTAAATGCCCACAGAAAGCTTAGAAGCGTTTTCCGATAAACAGACTGACAGACACACACGCACGCACACACACACACAGAACAAATGTTATCAACAGAAGCAGCAACAACAACAACGTGATAATACAAATAAAAACGCTGTGTGAGTTTGGAACAACAAACAGCGGCAGTAGCAGCAATGGAAACAGCAGCAAGAACAACAACACCAACTAAAACAACGTCATATCAACAATAACAACAATAACCTTTGGTAAATTGTGCAATGAGCCATAACGAATTAATTGCTTTTTAAATCTACTATTATTTTTGTTGTCATTCGTTTTTCTTCCTCCTCCTTAGTCTTCTTCCAAAGTTCTAAGTAAACATCAAACATTTTAATGTGGACTCGTTGTTGCTGTTGTCAGACTCATGAAGCACATTTTTTGTATTGTTGCTGTTGTTGGAGACAATTAGATCGACCGACCAGAGCACACTTCAATCACATAATAAAATTGGTACTCCCTAGTTTTGCTCATCACCCTACCCTGCCACCGCGCACCCCACAAAACACACCTTAACAACTCATAAATGGCCCTGGATGTTGGAGCTCTTCTCTGTGTGAGCGTGTGCGTGAATGTCTGTGCAGTGATGTCTGCTGTCTCCTCTCCTGGGGTGAAACATTTGCACGGTATGTACGCACCGAAATGCATGCATGGTGGGCTCTGTGTGCGTGGGGGTGGGAGAGAGGAAGGAGAAGGCCTTTAGTATATTCTCATCCACACAGATAATGGATTTTAATAAATGAGAATCGAATCCAATGCAATTAACCAACCGATATTTGGTTGACGAGTATCAAACGAAAACGAATGCCAATGAAAACATCGGCGCCTGTCGTTCGTGTGAATGCACAGGCATACACACATACGTGCATATGCTTCATGTTTGGATACATATGTATGTGTGTATGTTCGTCGTTACGCTTAAATTGTTACGTTTGCTAGACGGTTGTGGAAGATCCGACTGACATGTTGTATTTAGTGGTGTCGGTGTGTAGTGAGTGGTATGGTAATCAACTCTCAGCTGACGGATGAATGACTGTTGTTGGCTGGCGTTGGCTTTGTTGGTACTCCTGCCGTCTCTGCGCCGTATCACATCATCGTTATGATGATGAAGTATTAAAAACTTTTAACTTTTTGTTGTTTTTGTTGCCTTTATTTTTAGATTTTGTTGCTGCGCTTAGAACATAACACACACTCACACTGAACAAGGTATTATTATCACGGAAATCCGAATAATTTCTGGCGTTTTATTTGTTTTCTCTTGTGAAATGTTTATGTCAAAAGCAAACTCAACGAAAAATGTCAGTGCTCACGAGCAGCGTTGCCGTTTTGGGCTTTTCCAAGCAAATTTGGTCGTATGGATTTAAAATTTTAAGATTTATTGGGTACAATTTGATTTTGGTAGGTTTTAGACCTTACCGTAAATTTGTATTTGTTTTACTTGTCTAAATTCTCATTCACACTGCGCCAACGCTGTTGACTAGTTCTTGCAAAGACTTGGCAATGTAGGGTGGTTAAATTTTAAGGGCCGATGTTGAATGTGAACCACACCTAAACTTCAAGTTTTTTTTTTGCATTTCATTTGATATTTCTCAATTTCAGACTAACTCAATTTGAACCAAGGAAAGATACACAAGCGATTCAGACTTATTATAAAAACGGGCGTTTAAATCAAAATGCACTTCGTGATTTTTTGGTCAATTTAATCGTCCAAATGTGAGTACAATCGGAAAAATCGTGCAAAATTTTGAGCAAACCGGGTCTTTAGGAGATGTGAAAACACCAGAGCATGCTCGTACTGCAGAAAATATTGCTGCTGTTCGCGATATTGTGGTTGAAGAGCCGTCTACCTCAACTCGCAGTCGTGCCCAACACTTGCACCTCTCACGCTCGTCGTTGATGAACATTGTGCATAAAGATTTGCATTTACACGCTTACAAGGTGCAATTGACTCAAGAACTAAAGCCTCTGGACCATTCCAAACGTCGTCAATGGCAATAATGGATGATCGGCCCTTAAAATGTAACCACTCTTTACTGTGTTATGCTTCTTGGTTTTTTATAACCTCCACCATAGGATGAAGTGTTTGCAAGACCTTGAAATACTGACCCAATATTCTATTGTACGTATAGATTTTATTTATCGTTTTAAAATCGAAGCACATTATGCTATGTTCCTATTGAATTTGTAAGTGAATGAAATCGGCCTACACGAAAAAATAAGGTATGGTTGGGTGAAAATTTTCGAAGAGCAACATATTATTGTTGGGTTTTTGGTTGTGGCACAACAATATAATGATCCTCACAACCAACTTTAATCCGGAAAACCATAACATTGTTGTGGCACAACTATATTCCAACAATAGTATTATGCTCTTCGAGTATTGTCACCCCAGCTATACTTTTTTGTCGTGTGCCAATTAATAAATCTGTTCTAAATTATTCGTTGAAACCAAAAAACCTTTAGTTATAAATGCGAGAAATGGTAACTTTTCTAAAATCTGTTTGAAAATATTGATAAGAACCTACAATTAGTATTAACAACGAATTTCAAAAAAATGTTAAGTTGCCACGGCTTTTGAATGTGCCACCCAGTACTTGCGCAGAACTTTAATTGTTGAAACCAATTATCAGTCATGAGAGCTAACATTTTGTTATGACCACAAAAGGTTATTTATTGGTACAATTTTGTTTTGTTTTTGAATATAGCCATATTCTAATGATTCGAATAATAGTGCTTAAAGCATATCGTTTAATTCACATTTTTCGGTAAAAAGCTTGCATTATCTTCATCAAATTGTTCTCAATAACAGTCCCTATATTTTAGAGTTCAGTTATTTGGGCTATAATTTTGTTCAGTTGAACAAATCCGATATGTAGATTTTTTTATATTTAACATATATTTTTTAGAGGTTCGGATACTTTGTCACTTTTAACGAAACTTCAGTTCCACTTACTGAAAATTACAGTGCACCAATCAACAGTCGGTTTGTATGTTGTCTGATGAAATACTCGAGGTTCATGTAACCACAATAATTTTGTTGCCAAAACGGCTATCCTTATCCTTAATGGCTGATAACATGACTACCGAACTTAAAGCGATTTACTTCATGCGTGTTTCTTCTTATTTCCAGTTGCGAAATTTTCGCTAGGGTATAGAAAATACAAATAAGGGCTACAAACTATAACCGATCATGCTTAAAAGAGACAAATAATTAACTATAATATATTGAGTCCGAAGTTGTTCAAACTTCAGACAGAGGTGCTTAATCCTCTGAATAGCAGAGTGGTTTAGGGTATCTTAGAGTTGGCCACGTCCGACTTTAACTTTTTTTACCTGTTTTATGGGAAGGTTTGACAAAGAGTCGGACACAGGACAATATGTGACAGCGCATAGAGAAAGGGACCTAGGGGGAAAATCAATTTTGCACTTTTTTATGTGGACAACATATGAGCATCGAATGAGACCGATCCCATGCCCCAAAAGTGTTCCCTCCCAGAGATATGCGCGTTTTATGAAGGCATCCTTAGGCATTAGTATGACAAGCAACAATAAGATATTGCATGTTTATTTGGCCGTGAAAAAAAAATTGTTCTCGTTGGATCCCACATAATTTGACGAATGCTCAAAAAAAGGTTGGTATGGATTGGTACAAAGAGATGTTGAACAAGTATAACTGCGGTAGCTCAAAGGCAGTGTATATTATTGTCACAGGTGACGAATCATGGATCTATGCATATGAGCCCGAAACAAAACAGCAATCGACCGTATGGGTCTTTCAAGACGAGCCAAATCCAACAAAAGTTGTTAGTGGAAGAAATACATCGAAGCAAATGATTGCGTTTTTTCGGAATAACCGGCCATGTTGCCACAGTGCCTTAAGTGGAACGTAGAAGGTCATTTCTGATTGGTATACAACCATGTGTTTGCCAACAGTCTTTAAGAAATTAGGAAATATAATAAGAGAAGACAGATCATTTTGCAACACGACAATGCGAGCTCTCACAAATCAGCTGAAACGATGAGCTATTTGACCACTCAAGATGTCGAATTTATGGGCCATCTACCGTACAGCCCTGATTTGGCACCCAATGACTTCTCTGATTCCCTAAAATCAAGAGAAAATGCGTGGTCAACGTTTTTCATCGCACGTCAAAGGACTGGGTACGAGTACAAGATTGAGTACGAGTACAAGTTAACTTTACATTATAATATAGAGGTGATCAGAATTAAAGTAAAGTTAAAGCAAAATCAAGGTAAAGTCAGAGTTAAGTAAAATTTAACTCAATTTGAATCATAGCTAGGACAAAATTAGGTCAAAGCTAGCTCTAAAATAAAGCAAGTTTCCATCTAGGCGCTTGTCTTTGTATCAAAAAATCTTTGAAAAAAATCTCAAACGAAATATGTGTAGAGTTTTAAATAAAAGGTAGATATCGTTTTTTAGAAACCAACGACTTAGCTCAAGCTGAGTGGAGGTAAAGACTCTTAATTTCACTTCCGAACGACGAAAAAAAAGGAGTGGAAACCCCTTAAATTTATTTCAGAATGCGATTTAAGTGATTTTCCACATTTCTCGAGTGTATTCGTACATATGTGCCAGCGAGTGAGTGCGAGGTAAAATAAAAATTTAAACCAAAAAAAAAAACGAAAAACAGAAGTGTACGACAAAATGGTTGTATTTACTTTTGTTTGATTACTGCTAATTGGCATATAATCCGCTTATAAGTTTGTACAACAAATTAGGGCATGTTATCTATTCAGATACCAAAGCGACCACAAATGCCGGCCATGATACCACCTCTGCCAACCGGCTACCACTGCACTTTCGTCCGCCCGTACGTACTACCCAACCTACTCCATACATCTATAGATTTTTGGGGTATGACCATGTGTTGCGGCACGTCTGACTGCATATGGAATGGTAGGGGGGTTCTTTAAAATTCGATTCATTTTTTTCAATTTTTTCCGTAAAGCCATGCATGACGGTTATTCGATAAAACCCCCAAAAAACACACATACAAAATTGTAAAAGAGTCGCCAACACATAGAATGAAAAAACAACTAATTTTAACTAGAAGAATAACAAAAATCGTTAATAGAAAAGCAATTCGAAATGAGCAGCAACAAAATGTGAATCCATCGCAAGTGAATAGATAAATATGCACATCCCGCTTCCCTTCATTCCGACAGTGACTCATCAGCTCACGTAATTTGTAGAGTATTTTGGAAGTATTCAATGAATATTGCCAACATCAACCAAAAAAGCAACCATTGAAGGGACGGGGCTTGGATAGTCCTAAAATCAACACACCTTAGTACATTATTCAATTTTATTGAAATATAAACTTTTACTTAGAGTCGTATAAAGTACACATGTACTCACCGGAAAATGATTAGTAAAAAGTCAGTTGAAAGCATAAAATGTGACTGTAATGTCTATAAAACGTTTTCGGCACTCCTGACCAAAAGAAGTTTGTGTGATAAAAATATTGATTGTAGAACGAAATAAATCATAGAAATGCCAATAAGAGGCCAGTAGTTTTAAGCAGAAGCCGCCGAACATAATATTCAAAGGGCCTCGATAACAAAACCTAAAGAAATATTAGTCTCCTTGTTTCTTTTCAAAATGAAGAACGTAGAATACAAGTTAGTCCAAATATTTTTTTTTTTTTTGAAAAATTCAAAATACTAGCCCCCATATTTATAAACACTTACAATAGCTTTAGAGACATTTTTATAAAGAAAATTTGAATTTTAAACCTTCAGTAATTTTTTATTAATATGGCCATACGTTTTTTGCGGCAAATAATCGATAGATCACAATTTTAAATACAGATTGGCGCACAAATCTTGCCACAAAAACAAAGCGTTATAACTTTTTTTCTGTGTCAGCAATCGGTACCGCACGTAGAAAAAAGTACGGTTGGGATAACCATATTCAAAGAGCATCATTCTGTTGTTTGGTATATGGTTGTGGCACAACAATAGTATGATTCTCACAACAATAGTACGGTGCTTATACAACATTACTAAGATCCTTACAATAATACTATGATCCTTTCAACAATATTATGATTTACACATAACCATACTATGATCTCCACAACCATTTTATAATCCTCACAGCCATAGTATGATCACACACTATAATACAGGGTGGAGCGCAAATATTTGCTTATTTGGGAATGAAATAAAAAATTATGAACCTTAGAAAAATGTATTTTATATTTTAATTTTATTGAACAGTAAGGGAGTTTTTAAATTACATGGTTTTAAATAGTGTATCTGGCAAATGTCGACCTTCGCTATCTACACACTGCTGCATACGTTTTCGGAAGTTTTCATGAACTCTAACAAGCATGTCGACTGGTATTCTGCCAACATCTGCCTCAATATTGTACTTAGTAGTTACATAAATACTGTTACAGCATTGAACACACCCATTTCAATAGTAGGACTGAACACACCCCGTTAATGTCATATGGGTTTTGAAAGCTAACCTCAATAGCGTTAGTCTGTAACGGGAATTTAAAATTGTTTCAACTTTCATCATGGAGTGGTCAGATAATGAGAACCGTATCTCTGTAATAGCGCTTTTCAAGTGTGAAATGAAAAAAAGTGATATTTTCAAAA
Organism: Hydrotaea diabolus; assembly: GCA_963513945.1. Classification (NCBI taxonomy): domain Eukaryota; kingdom Metazoa; phylum Arthropoda; class Insecta; order Diptera; family Muscidae; genus Hydrotaea; species Hydrotaea diabolus. The sequence goes on along the minus strand of OY740719.1, from coordinate 109,711,101 downwards.
CGCTCCGTTCACTAGGGATTAGCCGCATGTTCGCCTACCGATGCATAAAACTGTTTGAGGAGACTGGAGATGTAAAAGACCGCCAACGGTCGGGCCGCCCACGCTCTGTTCGAACACCGCATGTCATCAAAGCCGTTAAATCAAGAATTCACAGAAATCCTCTCCGAAAACAGAAAATCATGGCCCGTGAGATGCATATCACGCAAAAGTCCATGAGTCGAATCATTAAAAAAGACTTGGGACTTGGGGCTTTCAAACGACGTACCGGACATTTATTGACTGCAGCTTTAAAAAGAAATAGGATTGAAAAATGCAAACGTCTTTTGGTGAAGCAACTTGCACTGAAAAATTTTGTTCACCGATGAAAAAATTTTAACCGTTCAGGAAAAATTTAACAAGCAAACTGATAGTGCATGCGCGGTCAGCTAATGAAGCATCTGAACTGATCCCTAGGGTCGAAAAGGGTCTTCACCCAGCTTCAGTCATGGTTTGGTGGGGTGTCTCTTACGATGGGGTCACTGACCTGCATTTCTGCGAACAATGAGTTAAAATATCGGCCAAAGTTTATTAAGAAATCGTTTTGGAAGCTGTTGTGAAGCCTTTTAACAATTCCCTGTTCCAAAACCAGCCATGGACTTTCCAGCAGGATTCTGCGCCGGCTTATAAGGCTAAAACGTCCCAGGCCTGGCTTCGAAACAATTTGCTAGCGTTCATTTCCTCTGAAGAATGGCTCTCATGCAGTCCAGAATTGAACCCATTGGATTACAAATTGTGGACGGTTTTAGAGGACAAGGTTTGTTACAAAAGATACCCAATATTGGATCTCTTAACACTGCCTTGGTTCGAGCTGTGGCCAATTTTCCAATGGACGAGGTTCGTGCAGCTATTGACGATTGGCTAGTGCGACTTTAGGCGTGTATAAAGGCAAAAGGCGGACATTTCGAATAAGCAGATTCTTTTTGGATACAATATACATCAATAAATATATTAAAAAGTGTGTAACAGTATTTATGTCCCTACTTAGTACATTGGGTCTTCCAAGGTTTTGGGACGGTCGATATACACCTTCGACTTCAGGTAATCCCAAAGGAAAAACTCGCATGGGGCTTAGTCTGGTAAGCATGCCGGCCAGTTCACATCACCCTTTAAATAAATGAGCCGTCCAGGAAACATTTGCCTCAAACAATTCATGGTAACCCTCGCTGTATGTGCAGTGGTACCATCCTGTTGGAACCATGTATCCTCTAATTGCATTGCACCAAGAGCCGACTGAAAAAAAGTCTGGAATTGGCACGAGCAAGTGAATGCTTCCGGGCAGAGCGTTTCGGTGATTGCTGCTTTAACTCTCTCGATGTTTTGTGGTGTTGTAATCCTTCTCTCAGGTCCCCTTCGTACACATGACACATTCCCTGCTATTCTCAATGAATTTACCCAATTTACAATTGATAGCCGTCTAGGAACACGTCCGAGTGGAGGAAAAGCGAATCGTAAACGAAAAGCACACATTACTGCAACGATCGAGTGCGCATTTGAAAAATACGCTTCAACACAACATTACCTCTCCTCACGTGTTAAAAGCATGATGGCAACTAAAAGGCAAACGAAAACAAATCTCCCGTCAGCCACTATTAGCCACGCACACTCTCCACTCTCTTCGATCAACAGTGCCCCCACAGTCTGCAGTGCAAAAAAGCAAATTACTACGCTCCACCCTGTACTTTGTTTCCCAAAATTGTTAATTAGAATTGGGTTAAGTTGTCAACAATGATTTACTGAACAGAAGAAAAAATAAGTTTTAAAAGACGTAAGCGTTTTTATTAAAAATATTTCAGTTAAAAAAAAAGCCATAGCTTTTTGGATGAAAAATTTTAATTTCCATATAAAAAGTACTATTTTTGCATAAGAACTGTAACAATATCGTAGTTCTAAAAAGCATATTTAAATAAAGAAAAATTACAATCCTACAGTATGATTGCCGTAATCATATTATTGTTAACATAACACCCAAAAAAAACACTACTTTTGTCGCACCAACCATATTTACATTGTAGCTACAACCATATTTTCATTTTTTAAATTTGGCGATGATACTATTGTTACATTATATTGCGGCAATCATACTATTGTTAAAATAAAATTCGATAAACAATACTATGGTTGCGACGAACATACTTTTATTACGGAGAACATCATATTTTGCCGTGACCATAAAGTAACCATATCTTTTTTTCTGCATGTGCAAAGTTCGCATGAGTCTTGTGCGTGGAATGGTTAGCTGTGGCGATCAATGCCTAGTCGATGTTAAAACTCCAAGTAGCACACTCCCGGCTAAGGTAGCTGTAAGTGCTGAAAATAACATTTTCTGTATCCTAGATGTAGTTCCAACAAGACAGCGCTACATTTCATAGGAGTGAAGATAACCTCAAAGTTCTTGAGAACAAATTTGACAAGAAAATTTAAAAGAAGAAATCTTGTAAGACTGGACGCTGTCAGAGCTCAATATTTCGATATATTCGAGCATTGGTTTTAACAAGATGGCGCTACATGCCAAAAGAGTAACGCACGCCTCTAATTTACGAGTATAAAGAAAAAAATCTGGCGACTGGGCCTTTACACTTTTTTCTAACGCTATGTCATGTCCTCATATTATGCTCGGTCTAATTTTCTATCGATTTTTTCCCAGTGCACACATTTCATTGCAAACACTTTAGTAGTTTCGAAACTCTATATTTTTTTTTCATTTCCACTTGTTAATCTCATAAATTATGCTGGCCATAATTTTTAGCGATTGTTGTGCGATTTCAAATCAAGATTTTTAAGCAGAGAAAAAGAGAAAAGGATAAAGATAGATAACAATATAATTGTAAAGTACCACAGCAACGCAGAGTAGTCCTTCCTTTGTCTATCCTTGAGTACTCTCGTATAATTACACAAAGTATTTTTCATGGAAATACTCTTACACTTGAAGATTTCGCGTAGAATTTTAATGATGAAAGACCACAGGATATAAAAACGACGAACGAAACGCATAATCAAATTCATTAACAATTAGAGGAAATGAACACAAGAGAGCGTAGTAGAGGGGATGGGGAAGAGAAATAGCCACAATTAAATTAAGCTGAAAATCAAATTATTACAGTCCACTTCTGGAATCATCGTGTTAATTTCTGCTTAGGGGGCCAGTTGCATAAGGATAGAAAAGCAAGTGGACTTCTTTTGAGGCTTCAGGTCTCTATATTGGAAATAGTGAAACTATTTGGAAATTGTTCTATGACAATGGTATCAATGGGTTGAAGATGGGACAAGACAGGGGCCAATATGGGAAACAAAGCAGATATCTTATAAAAGAATGAGGAAATAACAAAAGCAAGTAAAATGGCCGTTTTATTTGGCTAGATCGAACCCTATATACCCCCAAACGTGAATGACAGTGTTCCGTTTTTTGAGTACATGAGACCGACAAAATTTTCTGCAAAATCTCTAAAATAAATCTATTTTTTTGGCCACAAAACCCGAAACGTCTAACAACTATGCTTTTTTTGAGGTAAAAAGTCTTAACTAATAGACCCTTTTTAAGGCATTGTTCGTCCACAAACATTTTATGAATTTCCCTAGGTATACGAGGGTTGCTATTTATATTTCGGATCCTGACAATACTAGTGTTCCCAGATGCAAACTGGAACTTCCATTGGAAACTTTGAATTTTTTTAGCATAACTTCACTTAGAACGTTTTGTCATTCGAGGGCGAATTGTTTTGTTTACAGTGTGTTGAAAAATGCATCCCAGCCAAAAAATGGGATTATCCCGCGAACATTTTCGTGCAATGATTTTTTGCGATTTTCGGCGTGGGTTATCGAGACAAAAGTGTTTAAATCAGTTTGTTTCGACTTTTGGCGATGAAGCACCATCAAAAACCACTGTTAAACGCTGGTACCAAGAGTTCAGTCTCGGACGCCGTTCGCTCCAGGATAAATTTCGTGAAGGCCGTCCAACTTCGGTTACTTTGCCAGAAACCATTGATGATGTGCGTGAACTGAATTAGCAAGACCGACATGTGACATACCGTGAGAATGAGGCATCCTTGGACATTAGTATGACAAGCATAAATAAGATATTGCTTTTGTCTCGTTGGGTTCCACGTAATTTGACAAATGCTCAAAAAAGGCTCGTATGGATTGGTGCAAAGGTGTTGAAAAAGTATAACTGCGATAGCTCAAAGGCATATAACATTGTCACAGGTGACGAATCATGGATCTATGCATATGAACCCGAAACAAAACAGCAATCGACCGTATGGGTCTTTCAAGGCGAGCCAAATCCAACAAAAGATGTTCGTGGAAGAAATACATCGAAGCAAATGATTGCTTTTTTCAATATAACCGGCCATGTTGCCGGTTCGACACGACAATGCGAGCTCTCACACATCAGCTGAAACGATGAGCTATTTGACCAATCAAAATGTCGAATTGATGGGCCATCCACCGTACAGCCCTTATTTGGCTCCCAATGACTTCATCTTATTCCCTAGAATGAAGAAAAAAATGTGTTGGCCGTTTTTCATCGCCCGAAGATGCTGTTGAATCGTTCAAAAATCTTGTTTTGGAGGTGTCTCAATTGGAGTGGAAAAAGTGCTGCGAAAATTGGTTTGTGCGCATGCAAAAAAACAATAAAACCATTTCCAATGATAAATTATTGTGTTTTTATTGCTGGACCCGAAATATAAATAACAACCCTCGTATTAAGTCCCTTGAGGGAAACTGTTTACAACCTGGACAGGTTTTGCTAATTTACAATCCCAAACCGTCGATGCCATCGGCAGGTGAAATAAGGCGAGATATTAACGAAAAAGGATAAAAAGTGGCCAACAGGAAAAATTATTTTAAAAAAACGTAAAGCATATGAAAATTTTTCGCAACGAGAAAAAAAATATTGAATAAGAGAAGAAGTGGACAAATTAAGTTCAGACGCGCCGAAACTTATACACCCTCCGTAATGGATTGTGGTCGTTAGTACCATAGTCGGTAAACCTGCTAATCGCATTTAAATGTCTTAAAGTCACTTCCTTTTATCTTTCAATACCTCGTACAGTGTACGAGTATCACCCTTATCGGATTAAGAATTGCACACTGTTTAAATTTTAAAACGATTTGTCCACTACTTTGGCCAATGTGACATTGTTTCAAGCGGCGTGGTATCGACCTACCGGTTTCAGTTCATCAGGCATGGTGGGCGGTGCCACGCCCTTTTGTCTGATTTAAACATAATACAGTCTATATTTGCCATGTTTTTGATGACAAGCGAAAACCACGCCTTAATCTCCACTTAAGCTGTAATTTCAAAACTTTATTAGAAAACCTATTTTTTTTTCATTTTCTAAAAAGCTGTTGGATATACGCGTCGAAAATACTTAGATTTGAAAATGTTAAATTTAAAGGAAAAACAATTTCAATAGAACGCTAAGCGGATCTACGAGTATTTAAGTTCGTGTAATTCCGCTTAAACCCGCTTACGTTTTTTCTATAAATCAATTTTTTTTCCTTTAAATGACCTGCACTTTCAACATATTTTCCTTATTACAGGGTGTCCGCTGGGAAGGTATACTACTTTGTTTTGACGCCATTTTGGTAAACATTAGTCTTGACAGTTCATATTTGGCAGTCGTGAAGTAGAGACGTGGCAAATTTATTATAGAAAAATATTCGATAAACCCAACTTGTTTTTATCGTTAAAATATTTTTATCAAAAGCAATCATCGATTACTGTTACGATGAGAAGGTTACGTGAAATTTTTTGGAAAAACACACGCACTATTTAACGTGTAGTGAATGATTTCGAAGAAAGAGGGTCTGTAGCTGATAGGCCCAAGCATGGACCACAACGTACTGCTCAAGAAAGTGTTCAAAACAATCCATCAACCTCAATTCGACGCCGTGCTCAGGAGCTTGGTCTTTAAAGAATAACTTTTGCCACAATTTTGCACAAGGATTTACATTTGTTTCCATTTAAGATTCAGGTGACACAAGAGCTTTTTCCACAAGACCATTTACGCCGCCGTACATATGCCGATAGGATGTTAAAACTCGCCCATGACAACCCCGATTTTCATGAGTCACGAGGCACATTTTCATTTGAATGGATATGTAAATAATCAGAATAGTCGGTTCTGGGCAGTGGAAACCCCTTAAATTATTCATCAGTCACCTTGAATCCATTAAAAGGGACAGTCTGGTGTGCAATTTGGTCAGAAGGATTCATTGGACCTTACTTCTATGAAAATGAAAACGGCGTAACGATAATTGTCAATGGGGAGCGATATCGTGATATGATTGAAAAGTTTTTAACGCCAGAACTGCATGCTTTGGGCTTGATTAACATGTTGTATCAAAATGACGGTGGCACACCGCATACAGTTGGGATTACAATGGAATTACTGCGACACCACAACAAGTTATTTCAGGAAATGGTGATGTTGATTGGCCTCCACGGTCGCCTGATTTGACTGCTCCGGACTTCTTTTTGCAAGCAAGGTTTATGCAAACGAATCAGAAACGCTTGAGCAACTCAAACAAAATATTCGTGATGAAATTAATGAAATGCCGCGTGAAATATATGAGAATGTAATGAAAAATGTGATCAATAGGGCTAGCATTTGTGAGGCCGACAGAGGCGGACATTTTTCTGATATTGTATTCTATAAATAATTGCCGTCATTGAATAAAACATTTATCAATAAAAGATCCATTCTCTTTCATTTAATCAAAAATTGTAAACAAACAAAATAGTATACCTTCCCGACGGACACCCTATATTGTAATCTGATGTTGAGATAACCACTAATATGTTGTATATAATAAATATAAAAAATTCGGATGTGGCAACTAACCTGTTCTCTGTGTTTTTTTTTTATTAATATTCATAACATTTCATTTTCACCATTGCCTAAATCTTAGCGATTTCAATAAAATCTTGTTGCTATGGAAAGTGATAGAATGGGGCGTATTACCCACATTTGACCCATGCGTGTTTGAAGATAAATTTACAATTTGTGCATGAGGAAAACATTTGTGTGGGTTTAAATCTACGTTCTGATAGTGTCTTTTGTGTGAGAGCTACAAGAAGGTGCGCGGTTATGGCTTACATTTTTCGTAAGATTGTGTAAATTAACGTGTGAATAATCCAGAGGTATTTTTTCAATAGGTTTTTTTTCAGATATTACGCGTGAGCGTTAAACTTTTTTTCTTTTCAGTATTGTTTGCCTTTTTATCATGGAAAGGCTTACACCGCGAAAACCACGGTTTGGGCTTCTGCATATTTTGTCAAAATTGATTATGGCCGAAACGTAACCGTGAATTGTGCTCGCTATCGCGCCATGATGTCGGACTTTTTGCTACCTAAAATTGAAGCCCGTAATCTTGACAACATTTGGTTTTAACAGGACGGTACCACTCGCCTCAGGGTGTCCATTCTGAGGGTCAAATTTTGGATGACTCGTTCGAGCAATTCGACCGGTAATGACACACGTAATGTTGGCTTTCAAAACCTGAATCGTAGCTGGTATGTCAGCATATACACGCAGAGAAAAAACATGGTTACTACATGGTCACGGCAATAATAATATGTTCTCCGCAATAAAAGTATGATCGTCGCAACCATTGCATTGTTAACTGAATTTAGTTTTGACAATAGTATAATTGCTGCAATATTAATATTGTTGAAATGTAACAATAGTATTATTGCCAAATTTAAAAATGAAAATATGGTTATAACAACAATATAAATATGGTTGGTGCGACAAAAGTATTGTGTTTTGCATTTAATGTTAACAATAATATGATAACGGCAATCATACTGTATGATTGTAATTTTTTTCATTTAAATATGCTTTTTAGAACAAATATTATTGGTACAGATCTAATGCAATAATAGTACGTTTTATCGAAATTAAAATTTCTTAAACAAGCTGCTTTGGCTTTATTTAACTGAAATATTTTTAATAAAAACGCTTACGTTTATTTCAACTTATTTTTCTACTGTGAAATAAATCACTCGTATTATTTTGAATTTAATGTATTTTTGAATAATTTTCATAATTCAAATCTATTGTCGACAACTTAAACATATTCTAATAAATTATATTGGGGATCATAGTGTAAGAGTGTGTGTGATCATACTATGGTTGAAGGGATCATAACATGGTTGCGTTTTAATCATACTATGGTTGTGAGGATCATACTATGGTAGTATATGAAACATACTATGGTTGTGATGATCATACTATGGTTGTGGAAATCATATTATGGTTGAGTGTGAATCATACTATGGTTGTGGGGATCATAGTATGGTTATGTGTGAATCATACTATTGTTGTGAGGATCATAGTATGGTTGTATTTGAATCATACTATTGTTGTGAGGATCATAATATTGTTGTACTACAACCATATACCCAACAATAGTATTATCCTCTTCGGATATTGTCACCACAACCATACTTTTTTTCTGCGTGGACTTCACGTAGCCCCAAAGAAAAATGTCTAAAGGTGTAATATCACTCGATCTAGGCGGCCAACTCACCTGTCCAAAACGTGAAATTAGCTGCTTTTCGAAATGACCTCTCAATAGATCCATTGCTTGAGCAGCTGTAGGGCAAGTGACACCGTCTTGTTGAAACCAATTATCGTCAAGATTTCAGGTAGCAAAAAGATCGATATCATGGCGCAATGGAGAGCACCATTCACGGTTACGTTCCGGCCATCATAATTTCTGAAAACAATAGGCACCAATGATTCCATCAGCTTATAAACCGCACCAAACCGTGATTTTCTCTGGGTATAATGGCACATCTTGAACCTCTTCTTGTTGCTCTTTAGCCCAAATGCGGCAATTTTGTTTATTGACTGCCGTTGAGCCAAAAATGGGCCTCATCACTGAACAAAATTTTGGTCGAAAACAGCAGAATTTCCCGTTTCTCACCGAACGCTCATTTTCGTAATACAGTTGCTAACATTTGAAGGTCATTATTTTCAAAAAAAAAATAAATGCCATAAAATGTCCTTTCACATTACCAATAAAGATTCCACACTTGATTTGAATTTTTATATATTTTTTTGTTCTGAAAAAATATCTCTAGATCGATTACCCTGTATTTACACAGTCCGTTGAGGGCATAAAAAGTGGGTTGAGAGGGCTAAAAGCACCTCCCCACAGTTTTTAGCGTTAGAACGGCACTGTGTAAACAGTCTCTTTAATTGAGTTTGCTGGTGCGTATACTTTATATTATATTTTAATTTTCATTAATACACGATATCAACGATCAGTAGCAGCAGAGCAATGGCAAGCAAATAAAACAACCACAAGAGCAGCAAACACACAGAAATTTAAGAAAAGCTTACAATACAAATCAACAACTCTCTGGGCAACCCTTAAAAGATGTACAATTAAATAATACGTGGCCGTTGATAGTGTTTTTGGTACTAATGATGACGATGATGGAAACAATGATAATGAAGATGATGATGATGGTGGTGCTGGTTACGAGTATTATAACTTCGATGCTGCTGATGCCACTGCAAACAATGACGCTGATAATGATGATGATGGCGTTGTTTAATCGTAAATAGCAGTTTAAGTATACCCAGAGCGGCGAATAATACACAGCCAACAAACAGCAACAACAACATGAACAAAATAAAATTAAACGGCCACTTTGAAACACACACATACGTACACATGCACACTCAATACAATGGGAAAAACGAGGGAACAGAAACGGAACTGAAAAGCGAAAACATTCAGAACAGCGACAACAGCACAAAAACAAAAAGTTTTTTTCTTTTGTCCACTGGGAGTAGCGGGGGAAGGAAAACTATATTAGGAAAAAAAATTTAGCCAAACAAAAAAGAAAAGGTCGGCTTAGGGTTTCATCGAAAATGTTCATTCTAGGGGTAACGAACGATTCGGTTTCTTTAATGATATTTTTATGAAATCCTTATCAAGAAGACTTGAGCACATTTTTTTACATTTCGTCACGGTGGTACACTATTTGATGGATGTTTGCAATTTCTAAACAAATCAAAATTACTAAAGGTAAAAAGAAAATGCTACGCTAGATCTAACTGCAGAATATTTCAGCAGACACCTTCTCTTCAAAACGTACAGTACAGCGACAGAGACCGTGAGTGTTATCCACTAGCCTGCCATTCTTACGAATTGTTTGCAGAAACTTGCGTATAGCGGAAGCAGTGGTTGCCTTATTCGGTCAAGTTTTCCTTTCAATAAATGTATTTAGTTTGACCCTCATCAAAGGATAGCGGATGAATTCAAATTGTCATTCCGTTTGCAACTCCTTGATAAACTGGTCAGAGACCAGTAAATCGTCGTAAAATCCAAGATTATCTAGTCATGTTCGACTGTCTGGCTGTGGAAAGCAAACTACTGGTAGCACTATTGAAGCTAGGTGGCTGAAATTTTGCAGAAACATGTGTTGATGGACTGAAACAGTCGGTAGTAAAAATGGGCCAATTCGTTCAAGAGGTTAACATTATCCACATTATTCACAAAAATCACTATATACATATCGTTACCTTAATATAAAAAGGCCCTAACTCATCAAAAACACTTTTTACAGGAGAAGGAAAAAACTTAATAAAAGCAGAAATAATATAGCTACACAAACATTGTCAAAAAACGTTTTTATTAAAATTAAACGAGGAATTCAGATTGAAATACATATATATATATATATATATATATATATATATATATTTTTAATTTTTATGGATTTTATATGAGTTAGGGCTTTTTGTATTCGTATTTTATGAAAGAAATAGTGAGATAGGGCTTTTTGAAAAGAATAATTTAACTCAAAATTGTATTGAAATTCATGATTTTAAAACAAATTAAAAAGGCAAAATACATTAAATAATTAAAATTAGATAATTGTAGATAGTATTTAGATTTGATATGGCAAATTACCATATAAGTAATGACAGTCTTTGGGCAGAAACTGCTTAAGATCTTGTAAGTGATCCCACTTCTTTTTGGATATTTCTATTCTCTTGGCGTAAAGTGGACCAGGTGTGATGGTTCTACTAATGGACTTTTTTCTTTGCGGTAGAAGTTCATATTCAGCACTTATATCGGTTTTGTAATAAATATACCCCAAGTCATCGTATATTAGGGCTCGGATCATGTTTACAGTAGGGTCTCCATTGCTTCTTCCTGTAATGAATTTTAATATTAACAACAATTCATATTTACCTTACCGAATTAAAAAAAACATATTTACCTGGCCGAATGGACGCGTATCGTTTGGGAATACTTTCGAAGTCCAAGAAATCATTATAGTGCAGTTGGTGCACTTGTAAAGGGCTTGGAGATTTTCGGGCTTCTCTTATAGCACCAATCAATTGAGATGGAAGGTATATTTGTTTTTTTGCTAGTTTTCTCTCAATGAGTGAATGGGTAGCATCACACTCCATTTGCGAATGCCCACTTATTAAATACTTTTGTTCTATTGTTACATGGGTTTCCTCACAAAAAGAGAGTAAAGCATTGGCTAAAGTACTGTTTCGGTTCTGGTAAAAACAGCCGTCGGAATAAATGATAATATGGTGAACTTCTGGATGGCGGTTGTGAAAATTGTGTAAATGTTTAGTAATGCACGTTGCAAAAACTGAAGAGTAGAGTTTGCCATCAGTCTCATCCCACACATAGTTATCAGAATCATGGGTGATAGGATTGTAAATTGTAAAATTATGAACTTGTAATTTCATTTTATAATATGCAGCATTTGCGTTTAATTGAGGCATCAATTTGACAGCTTGTGCATCCATACAAAATATTCCACATAAGCCGGACTCTGCGTTTAAAATGTCGTTGCACTTTTCTTCTCGCATTTTATCTATTTCTTCTCTGTGTTTTTTATAGTCTTTCTCAGATATATTTCCTACTTTATATGATATGCAAGTATTACATTCATCATTTTTTGGCTTGAAAATTGAATAATTTGATTCTTTCATTATATTTGCGAAAACTGGATACGACAAATTTTTAAAAGGTTTTCTTTGTTTGCGGTGCACTCATCCTTGTAGAGCTTATAGATTTCATTATATGATGAAAAATTGGATTGTAAATACAATTTTTTTGTTTTCTTTCTGCAATAGTGAGATTCCATTTTTGGAAGACCGTCCAGCCAGTTTTGGAGAAATGCACGTCTTTCCAGATTGCGTTGACCACTTTTCGAACACCTCTTAGATTCAATGCGAATATTTCCACTTTCTTCTGTACTTGGAACTGTGCCATGTTCTCCCGCACAATTTAACCACTTCCTAACCATTTTTTCATTCAATCCTAAGGTTGAAAGAAACATTTGGCGGCAAACTTGCAATCTACTTGAATTTTTCATTAAGAAATATGCCTTCGATTGAGTTCGATTTGAAGATTCAACGAAACATTGCTTTTTCTCCGTCATTGAAACAAGACCTACAATATATTGCTTTTTTTGCTCCCACGACATCTTCCAAAACAAATGAAATATTTCTTTTCGCGTATTTTCACAGAATTGCGAGCAGTGTCTCAATGAACTTTTTAAACAATAATTTGATGAACAAGTTAAACCTTGATGTCTTGCTTGCTTTAGGGAAATTGAATTACTTGTTATGCCCAAATATTCTTCACCTTTCATTCGCTTCACTTTATTGCTTTTGTACTTCCATTCCGATTGATTTGGATTAATTCTCCTAGTACGGATACCATCATTACCGACATTCATATTTTCAGTTTTTATACTTTTTACACATAAATTTCACAACACACGCTTACACCTATCTCTCTATCAGTTATACGCAATGTAAAACAACAACAATACTAGAAAAGCAATGCCTACTTTGTAAGTTTCGGCAAAAAGGTATGAGTTATGGTTTTTTTCTTTAAAAAGAGTTGTGTGTGTGTGAGTTAGGGCTTTTCGTATTTTGCTTATAACTTCTTTATTTTCCATAAATTTTGTTTGAAATGTTATTAGAATTAAAAAGCACAATGATAGCAAACACATGAATGAAGAAAAAACTTCTCTGTCTAGAAAAAGTAATGTAAAAAACAACAATTCTAGAAATGCAATGCCAACTTTGTACGTTTCTGCAGAAATGTATGAGTTAGGGCTTTTTTCTTTCGAAAAATTGTGTGTATGAGTTAGGGCTTTTTGTGTTCTGCTTATAACTTCTTTATTTTTTATCAAATTTGCTTGAAATTTTAATACAATGTGTGTTAGCACCCATTCTACAAGAATCAATCAAAAAACGAATTTCAAAAAATAATGAGTTGGGGCCTTTTTATATTAAGGTAACGATATGTAACGGGTGATTATTCTAGAGGTATTTTTTTCAATACTTTTTTTTTACAGGTTACGCGTGAGCGGTGTTAAACTTTTATCATGGAAAGACTTACACCGCGAAAACCTAGGTTTGGTGCGGTTTATAAGCTGGTGGAATCATTGGTCCATATTTTTTCAAAAATAATGGTGGCCGGAACGTAACCGTAAATGGTACTCGATATCGCGCCATGATATCGGACTTTTTGTTACCTGAAATTGAAGCCCGTAGTCTTGATGAAATTTGGCTTCAACAGGACCTTGAGTTAAACGCCTAGATCGTGTGATCTCACACCTTAAGACTTTTTCACGAAATTTTCGCAATATGATACTTTCGGCCAGTTTATAAAAGGTGGTTAAATTTTAAGGGCCGACGTTGTATGTGAACCACACCTAAACGTAAAGTTTTTTTCTGCATTTCATTTGATATTTTTTAGTTTCAAACTAACTCAATTTGAACCATGGAAAAATACACAAACGAGTAACGCGTTAAAGTTATTCAGAATGGTGGCAAGAAATGGCAACAGTGGATGATCAATTATTGAAGAAGATCATCTTCAGTGATGAGGCAAATTTTCACCTCAGTTGATTCGTCAATAAGCAGAATTTTCACATTTGGGCGAATGATAATCCAAGAATGATTTGCAAAAAAAAAAAACAATACACCCACAAAGAGTGACTGTTTGGTGCGGTTTATGGGCTGGAGCCATTATCGGGCCATATTTTTTCCAAAATAAGGCCGGTCAGGCAGTTACTGTGAATGGTGTTTACTATCGTAAAATGATAACGAACTTTTTATGACCCGCATTTAAAGATATGGATGTGGTTTCAACAGGACAGTGCCACTTGCCACACAGCTAACGAAACAATGGCTCTTTTGCGCTAAAAATTCAATGGCCGTGTTATCTCACGTCGTGAGATAAAACCGACGGACTTCTTTCTTTGGAGTTATTTGAAAAAAGGTGTACGTCGATAATCCAGCAACAATTCAAGAGCTAAAGGATAAGATAATTCGGCACATTAACGGCATAGAACCTTAATTATGCCTCAGCGTCATCGACAAATTGGACCATCGGTTGGAGTTGTGTCGCCGAGGTCGCGGCGGCCATTTGGCCGATATTTTGTTCCATACATAATTGAACCATACCAGTATTATCATAATAAACACAAATGACAATAATTTCCTAAAAAATTTATGTTTTATTCAAAATCAACATCGGCCCTTAAAATTTAACCACCCCTTATTTGTAAGATATATAACGCTGTGATTGGACAAGGAGTCGATGGCACCGCCCACACAACTATAACCTTATAAAGACCATATTTTTGGAACTAATAGATATTTGGAACATATGAAATTGACATGGACCGAAATACATCGTGGTGGCAAATCACATTTATGTCGAAAGTAATAGACCAATCGTTTTAAAATGTTCACAGAATGAAATCAATGAGTAGGAAGTTAAGTTAAAATTGGAAACAAAAGGGCGTGGCAGCGCTTCTACATTCAAAGGCCATATCTCGTGACCTAATACCGATAGGACGATAGAAGTTACTCTATAAAAAATAGTTTTGCAGTAGAAGAAAAAAACGTCATAAATCTTTAATAGTAAGGGCACAAAATCTTTATAAATTCATATTTTATAAAAAAAATAATGTGTAATTACAGTAAAACATCTTTGGAAAAAAATAATCTTTATAGATTTTGTATGAGTTGGTGTTTTTGTACAGACATTTCATGGACAAAAAATATAAGTTGGGGCCTTGTTATTTTAATGTAACGATATGAAGTTGGTATGAAAAGAAACACGCCCTGATCAAAAAGAGGCTGGCTCCACGCACCCTAGAAAAATGTGCATATTGGATTGAGATCCATATACTTATATATGCTTTGGCCCGGCCGATCTTAAGTTGTCCACTTGTTTTTTCCTATACAGCATTGACATTGGACATAAGTTTGAATTATATCCTAAGGATGTTTAAAAGTAGAGCGATTTATTTGTATCCACAGTTATATGACATTGACTGTCTATGTAGATTTCGATCGGGAAAGAGCTGTTACTGCCAAAATAACAATTGTATCCAAAAGAAACCACCCGATATATGATGTTGTAGATTTGCTTTGGCATTTCTGGTGTGGCCAGCTCAATCAACATCTTTAGATGTGTATCATGTTTTAAATATCTGGCTTCCTATTTAAAATTCTATCGTTCTTTTTTTTGGTTTTTCTTAACAAAGAAGCAGTCACTTATTTATGCTTAACAAGAGAAAACGTCGTTAATTTCGGCCAGTTCGAACCTTATATACTCTTACCGCCAATGCGCTACGAAAGCAGAAAAAAACAGTGGTCCGTTTTTTGGGCCCCTTCGGGACATGCGTCCAATCCTATTCTCAGCCATAACGTACAATATATGCAAAGTTAGATTCGTAGCAAAACCTGTTTTAATATGAGTGTCCTTATGTCGATACTGACTTGACTGGATCGTCTTAAAATTTGAGGACGGTCAATAATATGTAAACTTTATAGGGTCTCCGATCAATATTTCGTGGTACTGCAAAGGGAATAACAAATTTTTCTTCGGTGAAGGGTATTAAAAAGCACTCAGAGTTATCACTTATTCTGGGAGCTAAAAAAATACGAAACAGTGCGGTATCCGCAAGTATAAAACATAATAATGTAGCATTTTTTACAGAGGTAAAATTTTTTCTTAATTTTTTTTGGTTTCATTGCAGGGAAAGGTAATGTTGGCCCCCATTTTCATAGACCTCAGTTCGTATGTAACTTTCATCAGTTTTGCTCAAGTACAACTCCTCCTGTTTGCGCGACTCTATTTCTCGCTTCTTGATTCAGTATAGGCGTTTTATGACCCTTTTATTTCTTTCAAATAGATATGCGGCATTATTCTATTTTGTAGCTGTTACACACTCTCTAGTTTACCTTGGTTTGCGTAGGAGCGATGTCCACACAATTCCAGATTATTTTTTAAACGTTCTTATTTCTATTATATACCCACTAAACCTCTGCGAATATTCATTAAAAATGAATTATCCTGTTAGGATTCATTTCAACCAAAATTGTGCAATGTTGCACCACTGTGCAAAGTAACGAATAAACTAGAACAAAAACAAGACCAATGGGAACTTCTAAAATACACGACTAGAGATTTCCTGCTATTGTTGTTGTTATATTACGGATGTTTTCTCAGAACTTCTCGCTGTTGTTGCCCCTCCTGCCTGCCGGAGAGGGAGAAAACAAAAGTTGCTGTGCAAAATTAGGTTAAATGTAACGTCGTAATGTTCATTTCTGTCGCTGTTGGTTTATTTCGATTCACGTTGTTTTTCTTGTAGCTATTTTGGGTTATATTGGTCTGGCGAAATTATGAAATAAATGAACAACAACAAAAAATACAAAAACATCGACATCATGTTCGGCTATAATCATGAAAGAGGTAGAAGCAATAATAACAAAGATGTTGCGAGAGTTGGTAGTAAATGTTCATTATTGTTGTTGCGCCGAGTTGTTTGTTGTGGGAGACTGTTGTTGCCTCACCACTGGTCGTCTTCGTTGGACGGGACTCTCTTGGGAACTACGCGCATGAAACAGTTATTCGAGTAGAGTAGAAAAGGAACAAGAGCAGATATATCCCATGGTAATATTACACTCTCTTTGTTCATTTAATTTTAATTTATTTGTAATTATCATTATGGGGTCATAATTAAGAAGAGGAAAAAGAATATTATGAAAATTGTGCGTGTGTGTACATATTTTAGAGAATAAAATTTGTTTTCCCCGGTGAGAGTGATAATATATTAACAATGATTATGGATTTTTAAAGAGAGTGCTCATCCAACTATGCTCTTGGTCTATTTCACAAGGAAAATGCAATGAATTTAGCTAAACCGGGTCAGATTGTATCTCGGTGGTTAATATTTTCCTGAATTAACGTTGATTCTTTCCGGAGTTTTTACTTTATGTAAAGCACATCTCTTAAACAATTTAATCGACACAATTTCCAAATGTATACGTAATTGAGAAATTTCCACTTTAATCGAGAATTTCCCTTCGAAATGAACAACTTTTATTGAAAAAGAAAATTTAATTTTAAATGTAGTACATAGTTCCAGTCGAAAATGATATTATATATTGATAATTTAATTTCTATTTCACATTTAGAAAAAAATCAATTGAAATAGAGAATTTTTATTTCAAATTAAAAATTTAATTTTTTACTTTTACTAAGAAAAAAGATTTTTCTCTCGAAACTGAAAAAATTTCATAAAAATTTAACTTTTCATTTGAAATTGAAAAATATATAATGAAATTTAGAAAATTCCATATGACATTAAGAAAATTCAAATAGAAATGCAGAAAATTCGAATAAAAATTAAAAACTTTCATTTAAAATTTTTAATGTTCTCGTTTAAATTTAAAATTTTTTATTTCACATTAAAATTTCTGAATTAAAATTGAGAAAATTTTAATTAGAATTGAAAATAAATTGCATTTGTGAAAATTACAATTGGAAACGAAAAAATTGTCATCGGAATTGAGAAAATTGGAATTGACAAAGTTCTAATTATAGTTTTGAAAATTCCATAAGTTTAAATTTGAAATTGAGATAATGAAATTTAGAAAATTCGATTCGACATTAAGAACAATCTAATTAAAATACAGAAAATTCGAAATAAATTGAGAATTTCCATTTAAAATTGAAAAATTTCGTTTAATGAAAACCTTTATATCACATTAAAATGTCTTAAAATGTAATTGATAAAGTTGCAATTGGGATTGAGAAAATTTCCAATAACAATAGAGAAATTTGCAATTGGAATTGAAAAATTTCTACTAGAATTGAGGAAATTGGGAATTTGCATTTAAAATTGATATATTTTTAATTTTTAATGAAAAAATTATATTAAAAATTGATATTGATTGATGGTGATTTTTATTTAAAAGAGGAAAAATTTCTAACTAAGTAGAGAGTTTTAATTCCGCTGAGAAAAATACACTTGAAATTGATAAAAGTGCACTTGAAATTTATTAAGTTTCTATTAAAATCTAGAAAAGGTCAATTAAACTTTAGAAAATTCCAATGAGTTGGAATTGAGAAAATTGTAGTTTTTAACCTCAATTGAGGTTGAAAACGTCAATATAAAGTTGAATTGCAACTTGAATAATTTCAATTTAAGATGAAGAGTTTTTATTTAAAATTAAGAATTACTATTTAATATTGAAAAGTTTGTTTTAAAAAGAAAATTAAAGTTTAATCAATTTTCAGTTCAAATTAATAAAATTCCAATTGAATTAAAAATTTCCTATGGAAATTGCGAAGATTCCAATTAAAATAGATATTTTCACTTTAAATTTAGAAAATTCCATAGTGGCTCAGAATATTCATTCTAAACTTAAGAATTGTGATTTTAAAATTAAGAATTTTATATCAATTGCGAGTTTTTATTTGAAATTGAGAATTTTTATTAGAAATAAATAATTTCCATTAGAAATAAACAATTTTTATTTCAAACTATAAAAATTCAATTTATGCGGAAAATTACTATTTCAAAATTGAGAATTTCCATTTCATATTGAGAAGACGCTAATTGAAGTTGAGAAAATTTAATTAAAATTAAGAAAAATAAAAAATTGAGAAAATTCTATTTGAAATTGAGAATTTCCATTTCAGAAAAGGCTTACAGACCGAGTGCCTAGAAAAGGCTTATCTTAAGCTTAACACCTTAAAACTCGATTAAAAGCCGGCCACGAAGGTAGAAGTTTCCGTAGGAAAATACATGGGATTAACTTTTATATGGAATTTAGTAATTTATGTGTGATTTTGAGAAAGGTACCATTTATTTTTGGATCTTACACATATACAAAGTGCACCTTTGACCCAATGCAACAAAATATTGGAACCTTTTGATGCGTGAGGAACACATTAAAAACTTATTATAACATTCAGGAACGAAGTGGCGCCTAACGACTTTCAAACAAGTTTAAGCAGGAATTCAAAATAAAATTCAGTAATCAGTAATCAAACAGTAATCAATGTTATGGGTGCTACGCTAGAGGTTGTTATCCAATTCAGAGTTTTCATTGAGACGAAACGAACTGTTAGTAGAAAGGAAAATAATTTAATTTAAGGTTTGTGAAGACGTAAACAGCCGGTTTTACAAAACGTATTCATCTGAGACAAATCAATTAGTCAGTAATAGAATTCGCTGGCCAACACACTCAAAATTCCATTAAAAACTTTAGTTTGAATTTTTGAAAGTCCAATTCGTGTTACAAAGCCCCAAATGCACGATAATGAGTTTTCGTTCGTTGTTTGAAGAAAACGAAGGAGACGTTGACATTTTTCGATAAAATTATTTTTTAAAATATTACGGAAGAATATTATATTTCTTTAATCTCCATAGAATTCCTCAAAGCGTGTGCACAACAACAGCTATAAAATTAAATTTTCGGGGGACTCTTAATCACAAAACAACCATCAACCCTGAACAAGGAAGTGACATTCCACAAAAAAAAAAGTTTAGAGAAATGATAATCCCTACAGATAAGTGAGCCTCTGGTAATCTACAAGTCCTAGTAAGAGCCAAAATCGGTAATACGGCGAAAACCATTTTTTGCATTAAAAGCAAAACGACCTATCGCCGCATCTGCGGTCCTTCCTATACGGCGAAGCAAAAATACACGCGAGTACGAGTACTTTATAAATACTCAATCGTCCTCCCACGCCCAAAAATGTACTTGTGTGTGAGTGTGTGATAGTCACCTAGAATTTCGCAACAAATTGTAAATTGCATTACAACAGCAACAACAAGCTTGAAACTACAACACTGCAATTACTTTAGCAAACATCAAGCCAGAACGAACGAACGAACGAGCAAACGAAAAACACTTGATTAAACCTTTTTTTCTCAGACCAGAGATTTTGTTGCTTTCCTTACTGCCATCAGGCGGCTCTTGTGTACCCACCCACCCCACCCACTAGCCAATGCGTCGTCATCAGATCAAATGAACGAATGTAATGTGAAATGTGTTAATCTTTCACATTTTCTCTCGTATTTGGTTACGAGTGAATAGAACACCACAAGCACACACACGCACGTTCATATTAATTATGAATACAAATTATCTCTCATAGGCCCATAACGTGCTCTTCCTCTTCTCTTTTATTACACAAGACTACTACTCTGTAGGAGATGCTGTTGTTGCTGTTGCTGCCGCTGCTATTACTCTGCTGATGTGCTCTACACTCTTTGTAATGACAATTACAACAACGATGTAAAAACACATGTGAGTGATACGATAACGTGTGGTACTACTGTGTGCCGATGTTGTTGCTGCTTTTTTTTCTACTCTTTCAATTGCATTATACATTTTTTATAACATTTACATTATCCATGCTTGCTCTTTTTTCCCCGTTTGCAAGAAGCAGCATTTTAACGTCATAGGCATCCATCGGCACTTATCATCGTTCGTCATCATCATTATCAGAGGCGACAACAACAACGCAGCCAGCCATCAACAACATCATCATCATCGATGGAAGGTGGCACGAAGGCTGGATCCTCTCTGCCACTGTCAGTGTCAAACTTCAAACTTAAACTAAAGGCAAAGCAAAAGGCAAACACACACGCACACACCCATGAAAATGGCAACAACTACGGCAGTGCACAGCACACACGAATGAGAGTGCGAGTGAGTGTTTGAGAAAAACGTGATACGATATAAAATGTTGTAGTAACCCACTTAACACCCACCACGAGCCATATCAACGAACCGAATAGAACCGAGTGTGGAACCGTACGTTAGTACTTTTTTCACTTTGTTTTGTTTAAGTCAACAATAACAACAGAAGCTGCTGTTTCGTATGCCTAAACGCAAGACGTTAGGCACGCCTGGCGAATTTGTGCTCATTGGTCTGAGTGAAAAACTTTGCAATAAATGAATGGTTAAGAGACAGGCCGAATTATAAAAACAATAAAAATTATAATTACCATATAAATGGTCCCTATGATCAGCATTGCCGTTTTGGGCTTTTCCAATTAAATTTGTTCGGAAGGACTTAAAATTTTAAAATTTGGTCGGATGGTCGGTCCAATTCGATTTTGATAGGTTATCATCAATTTTATATTTGTTTTACTTGTCTAAATTCTCATTGTAAAAATCAGTAAGCTGCGCTAACGCTACTGACTATTTCTTGCGACGGCGCAAAGGAATCTCTATATACTGTATTATGTTTCTATGCTTTTTATAAACTCGACTTTAGGATGGAGTGTTTAGAACACCTTGAAATACTGATCCAAAATTCTAAGCCCATCTTGCAATGTCCGCCCGTTCATCTGTGTGTCTGTGGAAAGAACGATTGCGGCCTTATAATCGTAAGCTGGTTCAAATTGGAAATTAACGAAATCAGCCTAGAAGGGAAAGTTGAACTTAAAAACCTCAAAAAAGTACACTTTTAAAACTTATAAACCAATGTACTCATGACACCTAAATACTAATTAATATGGGCATATGGTGGCTCAAATATAATCTAATCTCCTTATTATTCTAATATTAATGTGTTTGTAGGGTTTGCTCCAACGTATTGATCAAGTGGCCCAAAAACGTGAACTTAGTTAAAACAAGCGACAATTTATAGATATGGGCACTAGGGTGGGCCGATTTGTAGAAAAAAAAAAATTTGGCGATATTGTGCCATCGATTTTACGATAGCTTACGGCATGAGGAAAAAAAGTTCCAGTACGACATATTAAAAATATCATTTTCGAGGCGTCCAAATTTCAATTTTTTTTGACTCATTCTGAACTTTTATGTTTAAGTTTTTTTTAGTTGGCAAGTAAAGTTGCCTAGTGAGAATGGGGACATAGTAATTCTGGCTCGATCGGCATACTTAACATGAGATCTATATCTAGTCCCCATTAAGGTATTGCAAACATCAGAGTGGTGAGGATATAAAAATAGGCTTTTTTTGAAAAGATGGTCAAAAACTGTAGAATTCGCGCTTAACTGTTTATATTTCGAGCGTAAACAGAAATTTGAATACTTTATTAATTCAGAATCCACATAATGGGTGCTCCAAGTGGAGATACTTTTTTCATTAGCCTTTTTTTGGCAGATAACGTGTGAGTCGTGTCAAGTTATTTTTGTTTAGTATTGTTTGGCATTTCATCACGGAAAGACTTACGCCTGAAAAACGTTTACAAATCGTTCAATTTTATTACGAAAATTCACGTTTGTAAGGAATGTGTTTTGTGCAATTCTTATGGTCAACATAATATGCCTACTAATCATACTATTCTCAACACCATCACCCATATTGAGACCCAGCATTTATTATTGGGTAATATTCGACCGAATAGACCACGTCCAGCACGCAGTGAAGAAAATGTAGCGGCCGTAGCTGATAGTGTACACCAAGGCCGTGGAGAGTCGATTCGGCGCCGTTTGCAGCAACTCGGACTGACGTATGGAACGACTTGGCGCATTTTACGCCGACATCTTAACTTGAAAGCGTTCAAAATACAGCTTGTGTAAGAACTGAAGCCGCCCGACGTTCCCAAGCGACATCGCTTCGCTCTATGGGCTCTTCAAAAGTTCCAAGAAGATCCGACGTTTTCGAGCCGAATTTTGTTCAGCGATGAGGCCCATTTCTGGCTCAATGGTTATGTCAAAAAGCAAAATTGCCGCATTTAGGACGAAGAGCAATCAGAAGAGGTTCAAGAGCTGCCACTTTATCCACAAAAAAAACAACGGTTTGGTGTGGTTTGTGGGCCGGTGGAATCATCGGTCCATATTTCTTCAAAAATAATGTCAATGGAGACCGTTATCATGCCATGATAACCGACTATTTGAGGCCTGAAATTGAAGCTCGAGATCTCGGCGGCATTTGGTTTCAACAAGACGGCGCGGCGCCACTTCCCACACATCGCATCAATCAATCGACTTATTGAAAGAACACTTCGGTGAGCAGATAATTTCACGTTTTGGGCCGGTCGATTGGCCACCAAGATCGTGTGATATCACAGCGTTAGACTTTTTCCTGTAGGGATATGTTAAGACTAAAGTTTATGGAGACAAACCCGCTTCGATTCAGGCCTTGGAGCAAAACATCACGCGTGTCATTCGCCAGTTACCAGTCGAAATGCTCGAAGAAGTCATCGAAAATTGGACTCAACGGATGGACCATCTGAGACGTAGCCGCGGCCAACATTCGATAGACATAATCTTCAAAAAATAGATACCAAAGAATGTTCTTTCAAATTATAGTAAACATTCCCCATTCAACTTGAAAGTTCTGTGTTTTTTTCTCTTTAAAAAAGTAGGGAACCTCGAAATGGATCACGCGTTACTAGCACAAATCTATAAACTTGGCTGATTTATTTGTCTACTAGTACAAAAATAAGAAGTTAAATCCAGTTTCAATAGTCTTTTGAAACTAGTCCAGCTCACAAACTCAGCTAGCTGAAGCCAATATATGTAGTAATAAGCTTTAAAACTTATCAAAATTAATTTCTAGAGTGGTACATCATCAACTTTTTTTGGCTCCACTCAAGTCAAGGCTGTCTAATGTATAGATTTTCAATTGATCGTTTGTTTAACTATAACGTCCTTTTTGGGCCCCAAGCGTCCATGCCTCTGAGCCTGGACTCTCGGACACCATTTATCTATGTGTATTAGTAAATGTTTATTAGGATAATAGGTGCCGGTTTTTGGCACCAGAGCCGAAAGGTCCAAAACCATTCCCATTTTGGATGTGCCATTAAGCCATGTTTTGTTTACAAATGAAGATAGATAAATTGAGCAAATACTCAAGATGTGAAGTTTTTACAGAAATGGAAATCATTCTCGCTCTGGGCCACTTTCGTCCGTTTATAAAACCCAAACAACATATGTGACCCGGCCTATGAAAAGGTGGCTTATGACTCAAAAAAAATTTCCACTTTGTTTTTGGTTTCGATAGTTTTTGAGACGCTCTTTTACGTAGTGAAAACTAGAAAGTCCTAACTTGCTTAGAAGTGTAGAGAAAGAAGAGCATAAATGAAAGAAAAACAGAATTTTATTGAAAATCCAGAATCAAGATAGTAAATGAAATTGAAAAATTTAAAAACAGGATTGAACACTGCCACCTTTTCATTGGCCGGGTCATATATGACAATAACACAAGGGAACATAATTGACCTTTTTTTATGTTGACTAGAACTTTATAGCATTTTTTACTAATTTGAGGTCGCTTATTTTAAATCCAATCTTTATTTTTCTTTATCAGCTCGACTTTTTGAGATATTTCGTTAAGTTAAAAGTATAGCACTTGCACTACATACAGGGCGACTCATTCTCGACTGGAAAAATTTCATTAGCGAATTCCTTGGCGCATTTCATGAAAATATGTCCATCTACGAATAAGCCCGAAAATGCAAGGGGGCGAAATGGCATCGGTTTGAAAATGTTCGAATTGGTGTACTAGGGTAAAATAGCTAAGTTCTGAACCAGTGGTCGGATTTTTTGTTTTTGGGCTTGTTGGAATGGTATTTTAGAGACCTTTCAGAATCATGAGAACTGTTTTATTTTCTTAAAAGATAGCCCTGCCTCTTTCCTTTTCAAAATTACCTAAACGAAGCCCGAAACTAAATGAAGTTTAAAAAAACTAAGCTTCAACGATATATTTAAAGCTACTAGGCAGATTTAAAGGCAATGTAAGCACGGCTTAAAGATGATTTTGTTGGCGATTTTCGAGATTTTTTTAACTAAATATGATCAACGGTTTTCAAGTTATCCCATCAGTTATTTTGGGAAGTGCCTTTATTTTTGACATAATGGTATATCTCAAAAGTCAAGCTGATAGAAAAATACCAAGTGCAGATTTGGATTCAGCGTCCCAAATAACCTTAAAAACAGCATTCGGTTCTTTATCAACAAATACCTTGTTCCCTTGTGCAACCCACCGTCATGGAAAATTTCATACATCAAGAGCTACAATGGAATTTCTTTGTAACTTGTTTGGTGAACCCTTCCGTCTTATTTGAGCTACGTAGTATAAAAACATTAGCTGGCTTTCTCATTTTATAGTCGTTAACAGCGGTTGTATTTTTTCGTTCAAATTTAATGATCGGTCCCAACGATAACAAATCCATTGTCAAGTGGACAAATTCGGTAGACGCAAAATAATATTTACCAAAAATATCAATTGTCACAAGCGAAGTTATATTAAATATTAGTTAGTTTACCTAAAACTATGTACTTCGATGCGAATAACAAAAATTAAGTCAAATCACATTATAAACATTGTAAAGGACAGTGGACTGTGCTCCCAGGTATTCCGTACTCGTACCACCACAGGGACGAATTTATATTGGCCATCCCTGCCAAAAGTCTAAGCAACCCAAAAGAGGAGGCAAAAACACAAACGAGACGATGGCGATGATGATGACGATGATGGTGATGACGACGACGACTTAAGCAGCAAAACCAGAACCAGTAAACTACCAACCCAGTGATACAATAATAACGGAGAACAAAAAAAAGCTAGCAACCAGAAAGCAGGTTGATGGGGAGATTGGCTGTGGCATGTACAACGTCGGCGGCGACTACGACGACGGCTTCGAGTATTAAGACTGGATGGAGTAGTATCAGCAGTTGAGGCAAGTTAAGGCATGGATGGCCTGCTTGCCTTATCAAGATTTCTGTGCGCTGGTGTTTCACATTTGCTTACCATGTCTAGCAGTGGAACGACATGGAGGCATGCAAGAAGGACAATGGGGGGCATCTATTAAGATGCCGAGCATGGAGCAGAGACGACATGTGTGGAAGTGGATGTATCGTGTGTGTACGTACGTTTGGCTGGCTTTGGTTTTCATGTTGATACAGTTTGTTGATATTGCTGCTGATACAAATGTTGCTGCTGCTGTGGCTGATGATGTGTTTGTTGTCGTTGTTGTCTGAACAAATTTGCATTTGAAATTCTGAACTTGCACAAAACAGCACCGGCCAGCAACAACACAACACCAACATCATGCAAGACGACGACAGCAAGCAACAACATTTAAACGTTGGAACACAAGAGTGCGTTCGGTGTGCACATGCTCGGATTGCCAACATGTATGGGGGCAAATACAACAACAACGACGACGATGTTGCCGACAAATATCAGGGGTAGTGGTAGGGTAGGTAGTCAGTCAGTAGCCCACTATGGTTTAGTTCGGGGTGTTATTTGAATTTGGCTGAATCTGAATTAACACAAGCGACCCATGCTTTACAGTGATGAGCATTAAAATAGCTAAATACCATAAAGTGTACTCTTTTGAGGTACCTTAAGTTCCTTAGAGGGAACTATTCCCCTGTGCCGATTTCGCCCATTTGCAATCCCAAACAGCTTACGACCACAAGCCACCACCATGCAAAAATTCAGGATCGCAAGTTAATTTGTGTAGCCGCTATCGTGATTTCAACAGTCACAAGGACGGACATGGCTAGATGATCTTAAAATTTTAAGACGATTAATAATATATCACTATTTCTAGGGAATGACCAATTTAGAACACACTTCATCCTTCGGTGGAGGGTAAGGAAATTATTTTGAAGCTACATTAATGAAATTAAGTATAGAATAGCCCATCATTTAAATGATTTGAATTGAAAACAGGTTTTGGGATCCCTTGTACGGAATAAAAATTTAACCAAATTTTAAGAATTAGGTGAATTATCTGAATTTGTGTTGGAATTTTGTTGTTTTTCTTCTCCATGCTAAAATAGGTCAACATTTCGGACAAAGGTTTTATTTTTAGCTTCGGGAGAACTTTTTTTATATGTCCGTGTATATAAGCCATTTTTGAACCCCAGACTCACAAATGACTATATGAAAAAAGTAGCCTATATGTTTCAAATCGGTCAAATTTAAACCAAATTTGATCGAAAGCGGAATTAATATGGTTGTTCTAGAGAGGTTGTATGTAAATCGGGAGAAGACTTTGTGCTGGGGCTATGTCAAAACGTATATCGGTATAATGAACTGTGCCAAAACTCATCAAGACTTGATGTAGTATCTGGCTTCTAGAGCTAAAGATAAATCTAAATTTGTATGTGGGAGCTAGATCTCAATTATTGCCAATTTTCTTAAAGTCAACACCCTTTGTAAAGGGTAATTTTAAAGGTGTGGTTTTCAACCTGGGCACACTTTTTTCGGAGTTAGTCTTTTTGACAGCTGTCACTTAATTTATGCTCAGTTTGGTTTTCCATTTCTTAATGAATAGACTAACTCTGGAACAACGTTTGCAAATCGTAGTGAATGGGCCTAAAACGAGATGGCCACCGATTCTGATTTTTACAAAAAAAAAATTGTTCAGCGATGAGGCTCACCAAATTTTTCGCAATTGCAGCAATCAAAATCCACAAGCCATTGTTGAGACGCCGGTACATCCTCAAAAAGTAACTGTTTGGTGTTCTCTATGGGCAGAGGAAATCATTGGTCCATATTTCTTCAATACTGAAGCCGACCATAATGTTAAAGTCAATGGTGAACGCTATAGAGCCATGATTAATGACTTTTTCGTGCCTGAATTGGAGGATGTTGATGTGGACGACCTTTGGTTCCAACTAGACGGCGCTACATGCCATACAGCCAACGAAATAATCAATTTATTGAAGGAAACTTTTGGTGAGCGCAGTATCTCGCATTGTGGGCCTGTGGCGTGGCCTCCAAAATAGTGCGATTGAACACCGTTGGACTATTTTTTGTGAGGTTATGTAAAGTCGTTTGTCTACGCAGGAAAGCCTGCGCGTTATTGCTGATATACGGCCCCAAATGCTGCAAAAATTGGTCGAAAAATTGGGCCTCTCGGCTGGAATTTATTCGAGCCAGCCGCGTCGGCCACTTGCCCGATATCATTTTTAAAATATAGGGTGATCCATTTAAAGGTATTTATTTAAAACAAAAAAATATAAAAATTCAAATCAAGTGTGGAATCTTTATTGGTAAAAAGGACATTTTATGGCATTTTTTTTTGAAAAAAATTACCTTTAAATGTTGGCAACTGTATTATGGTAATGAGCGTTCGGTGAGAAACGAGAAGATCCGCTGTTTTCGACCAAACTATTGTTCAGTGATGAGGCCCCGTTCTGGCTCAACGGCAACGTCAATAAATAAAATATCCGCATTTGTGCTGAAGAGCAACCAGAAGAGGTTCAAGAGCTGTTATTATACCCAGAGAAAACCATGGTTTGGTGCAGTTAATGGGCTGGTGGAATCGTTTTTTTTTTTTAAATGATGATGGCCGGAACCTAACCGTAAATGGTGCTCGCTATGGCACAATAAAATCGATCTTTATCTGAAATTGAAGCCCGTAATCCTGACGACACTTGGTTTCAACAGGACGGTGCCACTTGTCATACAGCTGCTCAAACAATGGATCTATTGGGAGGTCATTTCGAAAAGCAGCTAATTTCACGTTTTGGGCAGGTAAGTTGACCGCCTAGATCGAGTGATATAACACCTAAAGACATTTTTCTTTGGGGCTCAAACGAGTCAATAAAAATTGGACCCCTAGAATGGAAAACCTGAGCAAACCCTTATCTTTATAATAAATCTAAATTCTTAGACATAACATATCGAGCCATAAGCGCTAACCTATCGTAAGTGAAAAAATGCAAATTTTACAGGAGACGGTTTTTATTATTTATTTCAAACAACTTTATTAAAAATGCAAATGTTTTAATGCAAAAATTTAAGATTTCTACCTACTCATATAACTGTATCAAAAAAACAAAAAAAAAAATCTGAACACATTTGCGATTGCTGCAGCAATTTGATGTGTGACTTACGATAAAATTGCTACACAATAAAATTTAAACAATCATTTACGATAAAATGCAAAAGCTTTTTTTTTGATGTTTTACTAACAATTTTGTCATTTTAAAAATACAAAACGATGAGGCTTGTCCTAACGATTATTTTTCAGCAATAAAATTTTTTTTCCAAAAATTTGACTTACGATAGGTTAGCGCTTATGGCTCGATATAACGCATAAAGCGTTTGATTTCTTCTTAAAAACCTAAACAAACAACTACTATTGCCAAATTTCATGAAGATCGGAAAACAACTGCGACCTGTCGTTTGAAAACAAGCTTTAGATACCCAGCAGACGTTGGAGAGCCCGACAGACATATATTGTAAACCGAAACAACATTAATGGGTTAGTCCAGCTAAAATGTTTTTGGTTGCTACATACAACAACCAAAAAAGCCGACAGCAAAAAACCGGGTAAGCCGACTTGTCGGATTTAGATACCGGGTTTGGACATAAAAACCGGACTATCGGTTTCGGGTTTGGACACTCTACTTGAGTCTGCTTCCACGGTCTCAGTAGACAATTGGAGGCAAACTTTCCGATATTTTCTATTAAGTGTAAGGGGGTTTTCATAAAGACAGTGTCGCTCGTTTTTATGTATTTAGTAGGTTTTTGTGTTCCTGAAATTGCTGCTCTTTTTACAACATCGCTGTTGGTCGTACAAGTTAAACAACTCATGTTATTTATGCTCTTACATCCGCTGTACTATACATAGTCATTTCCTTTACCCTTTCGCAGTGATTTTTGCCTGTGCCTTTTAACCCATATAGCCAACATTCCCAACTGACGTACAACCTTCCGGCGGCCTCCCTCCCCACCGTCGCACCAGCAGACCCAGCTGTAAGACCACTAAGGCCAACCAACAACATGAAAAACGACCCACTCCCTCCCAACCGCCACCCTTTCGACTAACCCCAGATAATTTATTGTTTGTGCGCTGCACACACATATCGTTTTAACCAAATCTGTTTAACCTAAAACAGCTATGAAAGCCGAAAGCTCTGCCTGCCGTTTCGTATTGGTAACATGAAACCACCTCCACCCCATTCATTCCTCCCTAGCCACACCAGGCAAATGAGGAAAATGCCAAAAAAGGAACCATCGCAACGGCGAGGAAAAACAGTTAAAAACAAAAATTTTGTGATGACATTTTTAAGGTGGTACAACTTGGGGTAGATTTTGAGATTGTGTGTGTGTCTGTTTCTATGCTCCCATCCTTGCTGTTGCTCTTCCTCATTTTGTCTTGGACGTTGCTGCATTAATCCTTAAAACATTTTAGCACATTTTTTCGGTTTCTTTTTTTTTTGGTCTTCATCTCTTTTCGTTGAGAATTGATGATGACACACATTTTGTTCCTCCTCTCCATCCTCGCCAGTTGGCCCAAAAAGCAAAAGACAAACAAACTTTTCCCGAATTTTAATGCATTTCAATTGTCAGAGAGAGCATTTCTTGTGCTGCTTGCATTTTACCAACGAAATCTTGTCTATTTTAATTAATTCGGTGATGTTTTTACCGAGGAGCACGATGTCGGGAATATTTGTGGCAAATATCAATTTTTATAATGGCCAAAGTATGCCTCACATGTGTTCGTTCGCCTGTGTTTGGTTTATAGCAAATGATTACAAATTTAATTAAAATGAGTGTGAGCCAAGCAAAAAAAGCAACAAAAACTAAGTTGAACGCCAGTGATGATGGCGCCGAAAACTTTCACTTCTCAAAAATAGAAGAAGCGAAAAAAGGAAAATTTCCATTCAGAAGGGGGATGTATTAAAAACACCCAGAAATGTTGGCTTAAAAATATTTTGCACAAAAAAGTGGGTCGTCCATATGTGAGTGAGAATAAATTAGAATATAAATTTAAACGACGGTGAAAATCCTTGATAAATAGAGTTAAATTTAAATTAAACAAGTAAAAATATTGTCAAGTTTGACCTGGGGAAACCTTCTTGAATGATAGTGGTCGGTTTTCGAAGCGCTTGGTTCCATGAGTCGGACTCTGATCTTACCTAAATCTTAAAAATAAATCCATTATAGGATACAAAGTAAAAGCGGCTTTATTTTTAGTACCCATTTGCGCATATTCTTTTGAATACAGGGGGGTTCATTCACGAGTGGACAAATCTCACCAGCGTTTTTCTTGGCTCCTTTCATAAAAATACGTTCATCTACATCAAAAATGCAAGGGGGCGAAATGGCATGAAAATATTGGGATTGGTAGTCGAAGGGTACTAGGGTAAAATTCCTAAGTTCTAAACCAGTGGTCGGATTTTTAGTGTTTTTCTCTCTTAAAATATAACCCCTTTGGGTCTATGCATCCAAACCTTATCTCAGCCAATACACAGAGATCAGATTTAATACCACAACCGATTTTTTTTTGCAACCGAATGTTGGTGATTGTCGTACTATCCATGTACGAGGGCGGTTCGGAAACTTAAACTTAGCCTAGCACAAAAAGCGCGGTATAAACAGAAAAAAGTTAAGTGTTTTGGAAACTTCCATCTCTGCTATGAACACATGTTAAATTTTGTTTCGATCTGGCAACTCCTCCATATAGAAACAGGTGTTCACAAAAAACGCATCCGCGATTTTTTTACAAAGGAAAAATTAGAAATGCGTGGTGTCATTAAATATTTACATAAAAAAGGTTTATCGGGACAAGAAATTCATAATGATACGGTGAATGTGTTAGGTGAAAGTGCTCCTTCATATGGAACAGTAAAAAATTGGGTTGCTGAATTTAAATGTGGTCGTACAAGCATTGAAGATGAATCACGTAGTGGACGTCCAAAAACAGCAACAACAACGGAAATTGTAGCCAAAGTGCATGATATGGTATTAAATGATCGACGAATAAAAGTGCGTGAAATAGCTGATATCATAGGCATCTCAAATGATCGAGTCCATTTAATTTTGCATGAAGAACTACAGATGAAAAAGCCTCTGCAAGATGTGGTGCCGCACTTGTTAACAGTCGACCAAAAACGCATAAGAATGAACATTTCTCAAGCTTGTTTGGATCGTTTTCAGCGAAATAAAATGGATTTTAAGCGTCGTTTTATAACTGTTGATGAGACATGGATCCACCACTATACTCCAGAGACAAAAGAACAATCCAAACAATGGACTGAAGCTGGAGGAAGTGCCATAAAGAAGGCAAAAACAATTCAATCGGCTGGTAAGGTTATGGCAACGGTTTTTTGGGACTTCAAAGGTATTTTATTGATTGACTATCTGCAAAAGGGTAAAACAATAAATTCAGAGTACTATTGCAACCTTTTAGATCAATTAAATGTACAAATTCGAGAAAAACGTCCTGGCTTACAACACAAAAAAATAATTTTTCATCAAGACAACGCACCAGCGCACAAGAGTGTTTTAACAATGTCTTAAATCAACGAATTAAAGTACGAGTTGCTTGACCACCCACCTGATTTAGGAAAGTTTGACTTTTACCTGTTTCCAAACCTAAAAAAAAATCCTTGCTGGCAAGCGTTTTACCTCAAATGAAGATGCAATTACAGTTGTAAACCTTTATATTTAAATAGAATGCAAGTTTTTAACAAAATGGCAAAGTGACATTGATTTTCGTGGCTGCACACTACTTTTATCATGATTTCGGGTCCGTGACAACCCTCTTCAGAAAGCCTTGCTGCAATTGTTGAAAGTAAAACCGAACTCTATAAGGCCAGGCTCTCCACAAACGAATGAGAACTACTGTTGTAAACCTTACTTTTCAAGTTTTCTTCACACAATTGCCCATGAAAATACAACTCACTCTTGCCACCTCTAAAGAGACTCCACATCGAGAGCCATCAATAGTTTCTTTTACAACAACGTGTGTGTGTTGTAAAAAAAATATTTTTGAAAAACTAACTATTCTCTTTCATTGATAGGCTAAGAACTTTCCGAACCGCCCTCGTATTCCACTGCTACATCCAAATGCTGATTGGATACCCGACAATTTTTAGCAGTGAGAACTGCCAGTAACTATCTAGGATGATTAGTGGAATTGAATCTGTACTGCTATAAGAACTCTTTGAATTCGGTTGTCATTACCATAAGTATTTGTTTTTTGTATTTGGTTATCTAACGATAAAAAAAAGTTATTTTTTAATTTTATATAAAACGATTTGAAACTATTTATTTTATTATTTGCATTACGAGGGTTGCTATATATATTTCTGGCCAAGACAACACTAAGTGTTGCCTGGCGCCATCTGACATTTCCATTGGAAAGTTTGACATTTTTTAGCACAAGCGTACTCAGAACGTTTTGCGTAAGACCATCATTTGTTTTGTTTACAGTGAGTTGAAAAAATCAATTTGGCAAAAAAAATTGAATTAACTGGTGAACATTTTCGTGCGATCATTTTTCACAACTTTCGACGTGGATTATCACAAGAGTGCATCGATGAGCTTAAATCTTTGTATGGGGATGAAGCGCCATCCTATAGCACTGTGAAAAACTGGTTTAATGACTTCAATCGTGGCCGACGCTAGCTCAAAAACGAAGGTCGTGAACGTCGTCCAAAAACGGCCGTTTTGCCAGAGAACATTGATGCCGCACGTAAACAGATAATGCAATATCGTCATGTGACATATCGTGAGATAGACCTGCATACATTCAATATTGCTTGAACACCTGACAATAAAAAGGTTTGTTCTCGTTGGATCCCGCACAATTTGACAATCGCTCAAAAATGGCTCGTGTCGATCGGTGCAAAGAAATTTTAAAAAAAATTACAATCGCGGTGCTTCAAAAGACGTTTATAAGATCGTCACAGGTGACGAATCATGGATCTATGCGTATGAGCCCGAAACAAAACAGCAATCGGCCGTCTGAGTCTTCGAAGACGAGCCAAATCCAACGAAAGTTGTTCGTGGAAGAAGCACTTCGAAGCAAATGGTCGCCTGTTTCATTGGCAAAACTGGTCATTTGGCGACTGTTCTGCTTGAGCAACGTAGGACGGTTAATTCTTAGTGGTACACCACAATTTGTTTGCCTGAAGTCTTCAGAGAAATTCGAAAAACGAACAAGAGAACACGAATCATTGTGCACCATGACAATGCGAGCTCTCACACATCGGTCGAATTAATGGGTCATCCGCCGTACAGCCCTGACTTGGCAGCCAATGACTTCTTTTTATTCCTGCACATCACGAAAAAATGCGTCGCCAGAAGATGCTGTTGAAGCGTTCAAAAACCATGTTTTGGAGGTGTCTCAATCAGAGTGGAAAAAGTGCTTCGACAATTGGGTTGAGAGCATGCAAAAGTGTATAAATCACGCTGGAGAATACTTTGAAAAACAATAAAACCATTTTTGGTGATAATATTCGCATTTTCATTATTAGGCCAGAAATATATATAGCAGCCCTCGTGTTGTGCTTCCATCAGACTAACTTTTTGGGTTTTCGATCAATATTTCAAGGTGTTACAAATGGAATGACAAATTTAGTTTACACTCCTTCCTTCGGTGGAGGTTATAAAAACGACACGACAGTCGGCACCTGGACAACTTAAAATCTAATTTAAAATTGTTTACACAATTGGCGGTTCCTTAAGAACCTAGTGCGTCCATAAAGGTCAAATGAAGACACTTTCTTAAATAAAGCCAGCGATCGGTAAAAGTTATTAAGAGGCAATATTAAGCTAGAAGACTGTTGGCCTGAAAAAATTTTAGGAATATTCCATTTTTTTTTGAGTACAGATAAAATAGAACTTTCAGCGGCCAAATGAAGATGCTTCCGGACATAAGACTTATTTTAGATTACAACTACAAGTATGAGATATAAATGCTTGAAGGCCATTTGTCTAAAATATGTTTAAGAATAATAATTTCGTCACCTGGAAAGTAAAATTAGCGAAAATTTCTCTAGAGCGGATGGTGTCGAGCCCTGGCCATAAAAAGTCGGTTAACATAGTGAAGACAATTGACGTTGTCACCGTCATTTCCTTGGGTGTTATGCGAAGTTCGTATTTAACGCTAGCAAACCAACCACTGTGGACGAACTAAAGGTGAACATATTGGACCATGTTGGCCAACTGCTAAAAGCACAGGCAGCAAAGCCGAGGTGGATTTTCAAAAGAATTTCATACAATATGGCCTTAAAATACCATCAAAACGAGTAAGAAAAGTCTAAGGTCGGGCTGACTATATGATAAACTCAACGACCATATAACCTTTTAGTACATAACCTATAGTTCCAAAGTTATATCATGGAATTATAGGTAACCCTTGTTTAGTGAAGCAAATCAAAGCTATTTCGCTAGGGAGATGTAAGATAAAATTTGAGGAAATTTTCCGCTCTATAAACGGTTGATCTGCAAATCCAAAGGTTACATTAAAGTGTTCAAATTTTCGTTTAAATAGTATTATTATTAGATATGTTACGATGCTTGCTATTTATATTTCGGGTCAAGCGATACAACCATTTATCATTGGAAATGGTTTTATTGTGTTGCAAACTATTCTCCGTAAAGATCAACATACTTTTACATGCGTTCAAAGCAATTTTCGAAGCACTTAATTCACTCTGAAAACATGTTATTTTGAAGGCTACAACAGCTGTTTTAGTCGTCGAAAAACGTTGACCACGTAGTTCTTTCATGATGTGCCGAAATAAGAAGAAGTGTTAAATCGGCCAATAACCAATCAATTTGATAACTTGATTACTCAAATAGCACATTTATTCAGCTGATGTGTGAGATCTCGCATTGTCGTGATGCAAAATGATTATTCTCTCTTTTTGTTCTTCCTTATTTCTTTGAACACTGTTGGCAAACAGATGGTAGTGTACCACTCAAGGCACTGTGGCCACATGACCAAATGATTGTACCGTAAAAACGTAAAAATTTGTCTCTATGCTTAAAAATTTTGTTGATTTTGAACTTCTTGGAAGATCCATGCCGTCAATTGCTTTTTAGTATCGGCCTCCTATGCTTAGATCCATGATTCGTCACCTATCACGATGTTATACACTGCATTTGAGCTACCGCGTTTGTATTTTTTCAACATTTCTTTGGTCTAATCGACATAAGTCTTTGTTGATCATTCGTCAAATTATGTGGGATTATGATTGTTTTCAGCGAAGCGACCGCAGTTGGACGACCCTACCGAAATTCGACCTGGAGCGAACGGCGCCCGAGACTGAACTCTTGGTATCAGCGATTTACGGTGGTTTTTTGATGGTGCTTCATCACCATGAGTCGAAACATGTTAATTGAGAACTCTTGTCTCGAAAATCCTCAAAAAATCCTCAAAATTCGTAAAGAAAATTATTGCACGAAAATTTTCAAGGAATTATTTCCTTTTTCTGATCGAGATAAAGTTTTAAACACACTGTAAACAAAGTGAAGTTTCGCTTACAAATCGAAATCTTTTCAATGGATGTTCCAGTTTGCATCTGACAGCACTAGTATTGCCAGGACCTAAAATATAAATAGAAATCTTCGTGTTTGTAGGGATCGGAAGTGTATCAAAGGCATATTTGTTGTGGTAAATCTTTTTGTTAAAAAATATGGTTTAAAGGATCATTTTGACAAAAATGTTATTATGGATATTTTTCTATCAAAATTCATGTTTTTATCACACTCTGTCCTAAAGCTAGTTCAATTTAAATCAATGAATCTAATATAAATGATTTCCATTACATTTTTAATTTATTAATCGACGAAAGATAATTTGCATTTTTAGTATATTTTCTATATTAAAACAACATTTCTGTAAAAGATAATTTGCATTTTTAGTATATTTTCTATATTAAAACAACATTTCTGTAAAATCGGGAAAAGAAACCCCAAACAATCGACCTTACCATCGAATCTGTTTAACACAAAACAAAAAGTCAATTACATCGGGTAATTACAATGACCACCCTAAAGATCATTCCCTGACAGTGAAAAACAAGTGACAAATCGTAGAAAACAAGAGCATATCATATTACCCCGCCACTCACGTCACACTCCGGTAAACGAACGAGAAGGAGCATATCGGCACAAAAACACCACTTCACACCACATTAAAACGATAAACAACAACAAAATAATGCATTCGTATTGAAACACAAAAAAAATGAGTGCGCGAGCGAGTGTGTGTGTAAGCACTTCAAATGATATTGAGAGAAAGAAGATATGGCAGATGATAATTGCGATGAAGTGCTCTCGAATAGGGAGACACGACACATTACAATAAACTAACAACAACTACAAAAAAGGAAAACAAATTGACCATGAGAATGCAGTCACATGGTAGGTTGCAGTGTTTACCCCCAACCGAGTGGTGAGTGGGGAGCTGAAGGCTGCTACCTAAATGTGACCATAAGAACGAAATGAAGGAATTAACAAGAAGTTTGAAGAGTTTCGAAGTAAACACTTTTGTGATCCTCGTAAAATTCTAAGACGATTTAGCCATGTTGTCCGTCTGTTGAAAACAAAATAGAGCCTGCATGAAAACAGCTAGGGAGCTGAATTTTGGCACAAACATGTGTAGTGAACCTAGCACGGCTGGTATTGAAAATGGCTATATAGCTCTACGGGAAGTTGGTGTTGGAGACCCTCAACCGACACTACCTCATAAAAATTAGTTTTTTATTTGGAAACATCCGTCCAGTTTCTTGAGCAAAATCACTGAAATTTTGCAAATAGTAATCTCTCTATAGGCGCAATCAGCTATGTAAAAATGGTTTAGATTGGGCCACCATTTCTTGTACCTCCCATACAAACGGCCTTATAGGCCTTGAGAAATAATATGACTATAACTCACCACAAACTTGACCTATCGAAATGAAATTTTACACATCAAGATTTCTATATACAACACACTTCTACGCTGAATTCGGTTGAGATCGGAAAAGTCCTACTGGTACCTCCCACACTAACGGTCTAATGGGCCTTGAAAAATAATATGACAATAACTCACTACAAACTTGACCTATCGAGATGAAATTTTCTATATTAAGATTTTAATATAGAACACCCCTTTGTGCCAAATTCTGAAATTAAAAAATAGTTTTTTATTTGGGAATCTGGTGAAGGGTATCCAAAGGGTATCCACACTTCTACGCTGAATTCGGTTGAGATCGGGAAAGTCCTACTGGTACCTCCTACACTAACGGTCTCATGGGCCTTGAAAAATAATATGACAATAACTCGCTACAAACTTGACCTATCGAAATGAAATTTTGCACATAAGATTTCTATATAGAACACACGTCCGCATCAAATTTGGTTTTATTTGGGAATCTGGTGGAGGGTATCCAAAGTTCGGCACAGCCAAACTTAACATTTTTTACTTGTTTTCACTGTTTTAGTGCGGTAGAAAATTAAATTTCGAGAAAAAAAATTATGTAAAAAATATCCTCTCCAATTGTTCTAGTGGGAGCATTTAGTAAAAACACCAAAAGTATTGACTACGATTATTTAAATTTACCACTGCATCTCTAGTTCCAATACAGTTCTACATAGGATCCCATAAAAAATTTCCAATATAGAGAACAATTATGACAAAGAAGTAGTGAATCATTGGTTCAATGTCATAAGTGGATTCTCAATGACAAGCACATGTTAAATGTCTGTAGCAGAAAGTATATTTGGTCAGTAGCACTGGCGACGAAGTCAATAGTGAATCAGTACAGTTTTACTATCGACATTTCCTACAGGGTATATATGTAAGCACACATACATACTAAATTATAAACCAGTTAAAACGTCGTTAAGTTCGACCAGACGAAACCTCCTATAATCTCCCCCCGACTCTTCGCAACTAAAGCGAAAAAAAAGAAAATGGTACGTTTTGGCCACTTCGGTCCATGCATTCGTCCCTAAACTTAGCCAGAACTTTAAAATTACTCTATATTTGATTCTTAGCAAAATTTGTTTTAATTTGAGTTCACATGTGTGCATATTGACTATTAATCGGCCGTACTTTTTACCAAGGTACCCTTAGTCCGTAAAGGGTGAACTTTTATCCTTCTGCGCCGATTTCGCCCATTTACAATTCCAAACAGCTTATAACCATTAAGCCAACATCATGCACCCTTCTGTTGAGGGTATACAAAACTCAATTTTCAAATGCACACTATGTAGGATGTCAAAACAGAAAATAGTGCCAGCAGTCGTTCGGGTTTCCCGAAAAAGCAAACGAGTTAAAGGCCCGGGCAGACTGAAGATTTTTTTCTTACGTTGCGTATTTTTAAACTTCCGACATTCTAAAAACCATTGAAATAAACATTCAAAATGTACAAGAAATACATGACAGGACGTTTCTACCCCGACACACGCATATCATAACTTCTGAATATTTTCGACATTAATTTTAGTGGTTTTCAGACTACCAAAAGTTAAGAAAAAACGCAGCGTAAGAAAAAAACTTTAGTGTGCCCTTGCCTTAAATCGGTTATCTGATGATAAGTTTCGGCAATTTAGATATAAATAGATACATGTTTATCCGATTTTATGGTTTTAACATAAAAACTTACACATAATATCCAATCTTAATAATAATTGTCCCAAGTGTTTGGGCCAAGACGACCGCTATTGAAATTGATGAAAATCTGTTCAGATTGAGATATACTTAGCTTCCTCACATTTGTTCATCAAATTTTATGTCTTAAGCTCTATAAGCCACATAAACATCTAATAATGATGAAATTTGACCCAGTTTATTACAAGTAAAGCAGTAATCAGCTCGTAAAAATGTGTGATACCTGTCAACGTTTTGATATATATGTATCCCCACCTAAGGTCGCTTCCGATTTTACATAGAACACCGATTTAAATTCTGATTTCTATCAATGATGTTTGATGAACAAACTAAAAGTCTTAGACCAAATAACCATAAAATATCCTCACGAATCCAAAAATAAAATTATAGTCGCAATTTGGCTAAATTTAGGGGACGAACACTAATGCCAAAAATTCGACCCATTTACCGATAAAAAACGACATTTTTCCACAAATTAACTAAAACAACAATATAACATTAGTTTTAAAATTAGGTGATATTTAGACCCCTCCAAGGAGGGGCTTTTTAAAACATGCAGAAGTGCAGGGTAAAATATAGGGACTTTTCGTTTGCATAGCCTTAAGGCTGGTACTAAGATCGATGTGTCAACCTCCATATAAAATAAAATTACTTGAACTCGCTGCCGAAAAAACAGTTATAAGTTCAAAGTCGTTAAAATTTTAAAAAAAAACTTGTCTAGCAACTTGCCTAATTCATGCTGAGTAATAAACATAACCATTGTTCAGCATGAACAAATTTTCAAAAAGGTTTATACGAGGGTTGCTATTTATATTTCAGGTCCTGACAATACTTGTGTTCCCAGATGCAAACTGGAACTTCAATTGGAAACTTTGACATTTTTTAGCATAACTTCACTCGGGCGTATTGTTTTGTTTACAGTGTGTTGAAAAATTCATCTCAGTCAAAAAATGGAATTTTCCCGTGAGAATTTTCGTGCGATCGAGACAAGAGTGTTTAAATCAACTTGTTTCAACTTTTGGCGATGAAGCATCATCAAAAACCACTGTTAATCGCTGGTACCAAGAGTTCAGTCTCGGACTCCATTCGCTTCAGGATGAATTTCGTAAAGGACGTCCAACTTCAGTCACTTTTCCAAAAACCATCGATGCTGTGCGTGAACTGATTAAGCTAGACCGACAGGTGACATACCGTGAGATTAAGGCATCCTTGGGCATTAGTATGACAAGCACCAATAAGATATTGCATGCTCATTTGGCCGTGAAAAAATTAGTTCTCGTTGGATCCCACCTAATTTGACGAATGACCAAAAAAGACTCGTATGGATTGGTGCAAAGAGATGTTGAAAAAGTATAACTGCGGTAGCTCAAAGACAGCATTGTCACCGGTGACGAATCATGGATCTATGCATATGAACCCGAAACAAAAGACCAATCGACCGTATGGATCTTTCAGACTAGCCAAATCCAACAAAAGTTGTTCGTGGAAAAGAACTTCGAAGCAAATGATGGCGTTTCTTTCGGTATAACCGGCCACGTTGCCACAGTGCCTTCAGTGGAACGTAGGACGGTTAATTCTGAGTGGTATACCATCATCTGTTTGCCAGAAGTGTTTGAAGAAATGAGGAAAGATAATAAGAGAAGTCGGATCATTTTGCATCACGACAATGCGAGCTCTCACACATCAGCCAAAACGATGAGCTATTTGATCACTCAAGATGTCGAATTGATGGGTCATCCGTCGTACAGCCCTGACTTGGCGCCCAACGACTTCTTCTTATTGCCGCACATCAAGAAAAAAATGCGTGGTCTACGATTTTAGTCGCCAGAAGATGCTGTTGAAGCGTTCAAAAACCACATTTTGGAGGTTTCTCAATCGGAGTGGAAAAAGTGCTTCGACAATTGGTTTGAGCACATGCAAAAGTGTATAAATCATGGTAGAGAATACTTTGAAAAACTATAAAACTGATGATAAATATTCGCATTTTCATAATTAGGCCAGAAATATATATAGCAGCCCTCGTAAAACTATTTTTGATGATAAATATTCGCATTTTCATTATTAGGCCAGAAAAATATATAGCAGCCCTCGTATATACATATAATATTATATTATGGATACTCGAGTAACTGCTGAATTTTTACTATACTTAATCCTGGCAAAATATCAGGAGGTTTCAGATCAAAATTAAAAGAAAAGCGTTCGTATAAGGAAAACCACCAACCCAAATAGATTTGTTGTGAAAACTACAAATCAATCGAAACCAGTTTGTGAATTATTTATGTTGTTACTTTCTGAGAATCAAGTGTTTTTTTTTTATTTCGATTTCCATTAAATTTGGCCATTAACCAGAGGAAACAAAAGAAAAACTGGTAACAAATCACACAATAACACTTGTTTCGCCGTTTAGACCCATGAGGGGAGCGGAGGGGAAGGAGCAGAGATGTCATTTGTGGCTGCACAACAAAAAAAACACTTGCTTGCAACTGCTAAAAGAGCAACATTGAGGCAACATTTACTACAGCAACGCAACTCCTATATGAAAACTAATCTTAATAAAAACGTGGGGAGTTTTCTCTACACATTGCTCTCCCTCTCTTCTAAAATCAAAAAAGAACAAGTAACACGCAGGGTTACCGTAGAGAAATTTGAAAAAGTCGCTTTTAAAAAAAAATTCACAAAAAGTAGTTAAAAAAGTCACA
Source organism: Hydrotaea diabolus (assembly GCA_963513945.1). NCBI lineage: Eukaryota > Metazoa > Arthropoda > Insecta > Diptera > Muscidae > Hydrotaea > Hydrotaea diabolus. The sequence goes on along the minus strand of OY740719.1, from coordinate 109,668,702 downwards.
CATTTATTGTTAGACGTTAGGAGTTGAAGAAAAAATTCTTAGAAACTAAAAAAAAAGAAAATTAACAAGACAGTAAACCCCGCTTAAATGCCTTGTCGAAAGTCTTGAAATTTCTAGGTAGTTATCCGAGTAAGGTAATTCCAGGGGCACGCTTAATAACTCAAATAGGTTTATACGTATACATAATGTTACGATACATTTATAAAAAGGGGTTCCTATAACAATCAAAAGTGTATTGAAAACTGATTGTGCGCAGTTTCCCGAATTTTAGTTGAAGACTATTAGGGTAAGAGCGCAACTACACAACGCAAACATTTGCGCAAATCATAGCTTTGCATTGGGAGGCTTAATTAAGTGAGAGCCTCTTGAATTTTAGGGTACACATTCTTTGGGTTATTAAACGAAATGGTTAATAAATGGTATTACGAAATGGTAATAGGGAAGGTTATTAACCTAGAATTTTCGTGTTAATATAGTGAAAAAAATGGGGATTCAGAAAGGCAATTAACCGTGGAGGTAATTAAGCGAGGAATACTGTACTCGTATATTCAAAACTAAAAAACAATTTATTGATAGAAATATGGTAAACATTTTTTTATGTAAAAATGGAAAACAAAAGTGCTTATCTTGATATATCAAAATGTAATGTTCGGTGTACGAGCGCCTAAAACTCGAGAACCGCTAGACCGATAAACATCGCACTTGGACTATATGTTACCTAAGCTCGTTGGAAGGTTTGCTCTAATTTAGTCCCGATAGGTAGCTGTGCCGTCTAAAAATTAGAATTTTCGTTTGTGTAGTAAATAGAAAGAGTCGTTAATTTCGACACAGAAGTTTGTGTTTAATTCTACGGGTACAGTGTTCCACGAATAAATCGGAGTCGTGCTTATGCACGGTGTGCTCAATAGATAATTGTGACAAAAATGCCAATGTGCTTTGAAGGGATATTTGGCAGCTACATTGTTAGAAGGACATCAAAATACACAAACTCCCATTGAAAAGCGTTAAAGGAACTTGATCTTACAGCTTCGCAATAATCAAGGCACCAACAATAATGTTCAAAGGCCAACTTGCCGTTCTTATTCAGACATGTAAAGTTTAAGTTTCAGAATTGGGTTATTAAGTTCGATTATCGATTACACGACAGATCTTTGAAAAAGATCGTGATCGTCTTTTGAATTCGTCTTTTAACGAACAATGGACTTTTGCGTTCGACATTTTGCTACCGGCTGAACAAATATTTTTACACTAGTGGAACAGGGTATTATAAGTTAGTTTCATGGCAAATATTTGAGTTAGACCCACATTTAAGTGTATTATCTCTAGAACACTTAACTAAACAAATATTTGAGTTAGACCCACATTTAAGTGTATTAACCCTAGAACACTAAACCAGGCTTGTAAAAACGATATTTATATTATAATAGTCCTTTTAATGTACATTTTCTTACAATTATTTAAAATAACTAAATTAATTCGCTTTTAATTTTTTCGTAGATAGTTGTATTCTTTAAGATAAGTCTTTTTTCTATACTACAAAAATATTTTAAAAAATTAAAATTTGGTAATTTTGCAAAAGTAGCCTCACAGGCGAGGTTTAGTCTTAAAGTGTAAAAATAGGTTTAGTGTTCTAGGGTTAATCGGCTCAGAGTGTCTGCTGTCTATATAAAGCTTGTTATACAATTACAGGTCTCAGAATTACGGACAGTCGAAAAACAGGCTTGCGATCCAATTTGCCACAAGTAGGTTTTTTGAACCAAGGACGAACACTTTAGAAGAAATTTGGTTCCGATTTAGATATCGCTACCACACATATTCTTAGCCGGTTCTATATTTTAATATATAACAGCTACACATTACATTCAATCCTGAATAAATTTGGCAGCAGTTCGTTTTTGGACCAAGACTTTGCTTTGTTAAAATTAAAGGAAATTGGTTCAGATTTAGATATAGCTTTCACACATATGTACGTTTAACCGATTTTATGTCTTTAGCTTTAGATGTAATATATTATATCAAATCTTAATGAAAGCATGGGGAGTTTTCTCTACACATTTGGGACAGTTCATAACTATTAATTTGTTGCCATCTGAGATAAAATTGGTATATTTTGGTCGACGTTTTGATGTAGCCCCAGTACAAATGTCCCTCCCGATTTTACATACAACAGCTCTAGAACAAATCTTAACGAAAGCATGGGTAGTTTTCTGTACACATTTGGGACAATTCATAACTATTAATTTGTCCATCTGAGATAAAATTGGGATATATCAGTCGACGTTTTGATGTAGCCCCAATACAAATGTCCCTCCCGATTTTACATACAACAGCTCTAGAACACCATTTTAAATTGGACCAGCTTAAAACAGGACCATATATCTAATCCACTTAGAGCCACAAACCATACAAATGGTTTTGGCCCGAAAAACGGCATCCTTATGGACATATAGGAGAGTGGTTATCAAGTGAGAATGAAATTTTCCCACGAGGTCGAAACATCTACATGGACATATGGGAGGGTGGTTATCAAGTGAGAATGAAATTTTCGCTCGAGGTCGAAACTTATTTTTTAAAATTTGGCTTAGTTTGGTGACGGAATATTCGGGTTATTTAAATACGGCTAAATGAGTTTTAAAATGCCCAAATGTCCACATCAAAAAAAGAAAAAAAGATTAAAATTGATTTGAGGTCCCTTTCTCTATGCGCTGTCACATACATATATGAAAAATAATAAAAAAAAATCTCACAAATCCAACTGTGACTTTGTTTTTAAAATCTGGGTAGATTAAGAATCAGTCCAAGGGTCCATAGACCTGTACATTTAGAATTTATAGTCGCTACGCCCAAATTTAGATTTTTTACCAGTTTATAATTCTACATGTTTTACACTCTACCGAAGGTGGATGGTATATTAAATTTGTCATTTTATTTGCAACACTGCGAAATATTGTCTGGGTACTCTAAAAAATATTTATTAATCGTCGTAATGCTAAGACGATTTAGCCTGGTCTGTCCTTCCGGAAAGCGGTCAAAGGAATTAAACAAGGACCCTAATATATTTATATAACTAAAAAGCTCTTTGATCAACAAACGAAATGACAAATTTAATATATATATATATATATATATATATATATATATATATATATATATATATATATATATATATATATATATATATATATATATATATATATATATATATATATATATGATGTTTCCTTAATTTTATTTTCTTACAATTTGTATATAAATTGCTTATTGGAAATATACATATGCGCAAATTAACAATTTGTTAAAAATATTAATAATACAAATATTTCAAAATTGCTACAAATAGAAAAAAAGTCGCACAAAGCTACAAAAATTCGCATAATTTGACGAGTTTTAAAAAATCGCAAACTCTTTAAAAGGTTGCGAATTTTGTCTGACAGCGGTAACACTGGTAACACGGCCACACTGAATAACAAGAAAAATCTCAGAAAATCGTAACTTTTGTTGCTGTTACAACGGTTTGAATTTGGGAGTGAAGCTTTACTACGGCTTACACAAAGAGTAAGAGAGAGCGCGAAAGGAAAACATGTGTGTGAATATGTGCAGTAAAGAAAGGCCCCCAAGTAAGCACATTTGTGTGCATGTGTGCTCGAGTGTGCTTCTTGTACACAATGGATGGATGGCTCGCTTTTTTGTGTGCTTGAGCATCTCCTTCTGCCTCTTCACAATGCAGCGACGACAAACGTCGACGGCTATTATTGTTGTGACACAGTGACCCAATTCAAAGATTCGATTTTCTGGTTTTTCCTCTAATGGCCAAGACGAAACAAGAGAGCCAGCCAGTCGGCCATACAAACACAATGCAATGTGCAATATTTCGCTAAAACAATGCCGAAAGCAAAGATATTATTTTTCCTGAACAGAGAACGTTGACAAAAAAAAAACACAAAACGACAACACGACGAAGAAGAATCACATTTTCCCATGCATACATATTTTCCTCTTTTAGAAAATCTCACAACTAAACGAAAATCAAATAAGAAAAAAACAAACTATTCCAGAGAATGTTGTAAAATTAGAACAAAAACCATCGTTGTAATTCCACAGAGAAGAAGGGAGTAGGCAAAAGGGCATATAAAAAAATGAGTGAGCGAGAGCACAGAACATTACAACACTTACCGTTATTTTACGTTACACACCAGGACCCAATTGTTGTTGTAGCCGTTTTTGTTGTTTTTTTACCAATTTTGCAGTCGTTCGCTCTTTTTTCGGGAATCACAGGGAAAGAATCAAGTTCTTTTTTTGTTTCTTAATTATTGTCGAAAACCGAAAATTACATAAAAAATTCCTTTTCAGTTTATTTTACTTTGATGGAAATAGGAAATAGACAATGGTTGTTTGCATGTTTTTTTTTCAATTTTTCGTATGATCACAAAAACGTGTGCTACTTGATTAGAATTGTTTGTTTTTTATGTGGTTACTTTTCATATACAACAGATATTTCACACAAAATTTTAAAGTAGTTCTTGTTGTTAGCACTTATTTCACGTTTCTCTTTTGGCGCCGCTTTTATTTTATGCTACTCGTCGGCATTTGCTGCAAATTTGAATTTATCTTATATCTCGCTTAGGTGTTACCGACTATTTTGTGATATTTTTATTGAGATTTTCTTGATTTTTAATACTTTACACAGTAATGGTCGTAACGTAACACGCGTAAGCTTGCTTATCAACACCAAACACTAGGAAAATTGGAAAATTCTCGCATTACCAACATACCCACATTTGACAGTTACAACCGGAGAATAGAGCTGACTCGGAGTAACTTAGCGGCGTAGTGCCGCGGAGCTTTTGCGCTAAACTACAAAGGCGCTTAAATTGGTTTAGCTTAGCCGTTGTTAGCAACCACTTTATGTAAGCCGCCGACGATATTGACTACAACAATTCGTGCATTCTTGGTAAACAATTTCTCACGTCAGAATAAGGTGTTTTAATAACAAGGCTTTAACGTTTTACTATCGTCCCCAAAACCTTATTCGCATTTACGATCAAAATCCAGAGATTTTCACTTCCAGCAGATTTCAAATATAATTGTAATGTATTTCGGTATTAAATCCAGTGGATACAAATTTCATATGTACGTGAGAAAGGGGTTCAATATAGGTATACTCGTATATTGGAACTAAACATAATAAACAAATTATATATCAAACTCAAACCTTAATAAAGAGGTAAAAATCTCTTATATAATATAAGACCTATTTTAAAAAATGTAGTTTCTGAAGATATCAGGAACAGATGGTTTGAAAAATTAAATTATTCTGCATAATGGCAGTTAAGTTATCCATATACAAGAAGTTTATTAAATTTAGCCATTGCAAGTGCAACTGTTGTGAAATTCTATTATTGTTTTCGAAAGATAGCGAGCTGAATTTCTTGTCCGAAAAACATAAAACGGACATAGCTTTCAAACACTTTTAACATTATATAAAATTGTTATTTTGAGGCTATCAATTAGCATAAGATTGTATGAGTATTGGAGCTCATGTATATGAAAATGTAATGTATATTGTGAAAATGTTTAAAAAATACCTGAAATAATAGCTTGAACATGAACTATGTAGTCTGCATAAGTATCATGCCAATGAACCCAGGTTGAACTACAGGTAAGAACATCTAACTATTTTATAGCGGCCGGGTGCCTGTAAAATAATCATCTATAAGCCATCTAAAAAATTTTAAATTTCGTTGCCATGTGCGTTTGCAGTGCTACGCAATTTATAAAATAGTCGCAAATAGCGTTTTCATATGTTATTCCACATTCGCATATGTGACGCGCAAAATAGAAAGGGACCTACCAGTTTGGTTCAGGAGAGCCTTTTTAAAGATTTAAATACGTGTATCTTTGCTGTACCATCACTTTCATAAAACGCGCATATCTCTGGAAGGGAACACTTTTGGGGCATGGGATCGGTCTCATTCGATGTTCAGTTGTTGTCCACATCAAAAAAAAAGTGAAAATTGATTTTTTTTTCCCCTTAGGCCCCTTTCTCTATGCGCTGTCACATAAAGAGTTCTACGCACTCATCGGATTTCGTACCGAAATCTAGATGTTAAAATACGTATGATTAATTCAGAACTCAAAAAACTTTTCACAAGTACTGAAATTGCATCAAATTTAACAAAATTTGATATTTCCCCTGATCTGAAAAAATTTATTGTTTTCAAAAATACGTTTTTATTTTGCGTTTTTCGATTTTGTAAGTACGTACAGAAGGGTAGTCCTTATTTGCATATAGATTTTTTAAAATAAGAAATGTTTTCACTTCCATTAGTTCTCTAGCTCTTGATATGGCGTGTCCTATATATTGAAGCTATTTTAAACCAGTTATACCGCATTCGCGTATACCTTTAATATAACAGCTTTTGTTACAGCGTTCAAAAATCAATTTTAATTTGAGTAAGACGTATGAAATGAGCTTAATTATAAGTTGTATAATTTCGTTAGCAAGTGTAAATGCCGTATCGTGCCTCAAATGACGAAAGATCATGCAAGCCATACTTTGAGCCAAGGTTTCAAAAGTTGGTAACAGAATCTACAAAGCTCATAGTACAATTTTGAATATTCAAAATGTTTCGAAAACAACGTTTTCCAGAAAACATTGTATAAATAGTAATTAATATATTAAGCGTGAAATATTTTAAATATTATACAGAAATGGAAAATTTGGGTGATTTAAAAAATGTATGTATTATCAGCAACAATAAATTTCGCTGTTCACTTTTATTTTTAGTTGAGTTATTTTTAAAATCAACTAAGGAATTCTTTAACTATGCAACTAAAGTTTTTTTTTCGGTGTACCCTAGTTTGTTAAAGGTTTCTCCTCTGTGCTATCCCTCCAAGAAAAATAAACGTAACGCATTTTGCGGAGCGAAAACGAACTGCATACGGACCGCCATATCACTAACACTTGCATAGTTTTTCATATAAAAATACGACGAAATTAATTCTGCGTAAAACTCTTCGTAAACGTGCCGTTTTTTACGTTACGAAATGGAAGTGATTTTGCGTAATGGAAACGAACGTATTTAAACCAAAAAGTACCTAAAACAATCCGTTTTCGTGCCGTTTTTGCGATACGAAAACGAACTGTTTTTTCTTAATGGTAACGGCATTAACTGTTTTTTCTTATTCGGGCAGCCATGTTGACAGAACACTTTAATTGTTTTAGTTGATGTTTGAAGTGTGATGATCTGATTGTTGTTAAACAAAATCAGCTTTTGTAAGTGTTAGTATAATAGGTATTTATAAAACGTTTGTAGTATATTTATATCTACATATCTATATTTTGTAATAGCCAAAGAATTCATAATCATTCACAATATATGCAACATTAATTCTTCAGTATAAAAAAGCTTATATTATTTCGATAGAGAAAGAAATTCAGTACGGAAACAGAACGTTTTGCAGATACAAAAACGTACCGCATCAGTGTTACGTAAACGCAACACTCTGGTATTACGAAAACGGACCGCTTAAGTGTTACGTAAAAGTACTACTTTAGCTTAGCCTTGGCGTACTACCAATACATTCAAACTACTATTTTTTTTCTTCTAATTCTCTTATTCCGAAATTAACGTTTACGGTGCATTTACGTATCGTAAAATCGGTTCGTTTTCGTAGTCTTGTATGAAAAAATTACTTCGCCAACGTTTCGTTTTCGTGCCGGTTTTCTTAGAGGTTAGAGGGATATTATAGTTATTGCAACGGTGCCAGTTTCAACGGCGCTATATTATAACAATTGAGTGGCCGCGGTCTTGGATTTCCTTGCCGGCTCCGATCTCATTGCATCTCCAGCTGTTTTTGTTATCATTTCATTTTTTATTACCAATTTAGTTGCGATACGATACAATGGCTTTGGTAGATCTTGATTCTTGGTAAGATGAATTTTGAGAGAATGTGTTCTGGAATGTTGGATGAATATGTTGAATTCCAGGTTGACGGAATTTGAATCCTGTTCCCGATTAAATCACACCTTACTGTCGCAACTGAAACAGAGGGATAATAAGATACATTCTTCACCGGACTATAATCGCCTGACATTGTCCGTACAAGTTGGACTGAAACAATTCGACCGAGAATTGCAACAGTTGAAGTTTAGATTAAACGAAGCATCCCAGACTAACTCAATGTAAGTACGAATAGAAGGTTTTATTTATAATTTAAAAAAACGAGTTGGCCAGACTTAGTGCTCAATGTGTGATTTCGGGTTGGAACTTCGGACAGTTTTAGCGGCGTTTCCTCGCTTCCTCTACATGTCGAGTATGAAGGCCATGTAAAGATGGCTTAATGTGTAAGCACTTCGAAAGCGACGGTTGTGCGAGTGTTGGTCCCGGTCAGTAATTATTGGAAGAAAATATATATGGCCATAAGCGAAGGATTTTGGTACCATCGTGGAAAGTACCAGTCTTCCTTTCCAAAAATGAATACGTAAAATAATAGAACTGGTTTAAAATGGTTTAAAAGTCCACACAGCAATTTTTGAAATTCAATATAGAATTCAAAAAAGCCGATTGGACTTCAATATTCATTAATAGAAAATCAGATAATTCCTAGTAAAATACAGAATATTCTATTTGGAAGATATCAATTGTATACAAGTGGACAAATTATTCTGGGCCGGACCAAAGCTTATATACCCTCCATCATATATCCGGTTTTTCTTTCTAACATCACATAAATCAACCATTATCGTAACATCGATAGTTTACAAGATATGGGCCTTTGAAATTTAGGGTTGTATAGACGGTGCCAAGATCTTTTACCAGAACATTGTCTATAATAATAAGGAAGTCATAGATTTTATTCTGTTTAAATTTTATAACGATTGGTCACAAATTGGGCCATAAATGCGATTTTGTGAAGGTCGCCGCCCTCCTTTCAGTATTCCATTCGCTCCATGCCGATGCCATATGTTCCAAATATCTCTTACAGTTCACAACATACGAGTATGATCTTTCTTAGTTCGAATATCGATGGCCCGGATGATATCTCGCCACTATGTAAGTGCTTCTCGACGCTAGCAACCTTCTAATCTTGCTTATCGTGCGGGAGTCTTCCCAGCGTGTTGGAAGGTTGCAAACGTTCAGACGATCCCTAAAAACGGTGAAGCTATTATTCCTGCGAATTAACGGCCAATCGCAATTTGCTTCGCTCACTTCAAGGCAATGAAGAGCATGGTTAACCACCATCTTGTGAGGTATATGGAGCCCAACGATCTGCTAAGCGATCGACAGTGTGGCTTCAGTAGTAATTGCTTTACAGGAGACCTGAGTTGCTTTCATATCGGAGCCTTAAAAATCGCACTATACCACTTGTTGTAGATGGGCTCTCATCCAATAAACATAGGCTGACCACAGATGTACCACAAGGCACTGTCCTTTATCCCTCTTTTTTCTCATTTTTATTGACGATATCTTGGGTCGGCCTACTCCTTCGCGGATGTCAGTAGCCTCTGTCATTCATGTTCATTTGACTGTAGGCCGAGCCTTCAAAACATTGAAGACAGAAGGCGAATTATGGACGAGACCCTTGGTCGGGATTTACCGACCATTTCCGATTGGGGTCGAGTATTATTTAGTAGATTTTAATGTAAAAATTTCGTAACGGTCGAAGTAAATAGTGCATATATATTCCGGGTGATCAATCTAGAGGTATTTTTTTTAAATAAAAAAACACAAAAATTAAATCAAGTTTGGAATCGTTATTGTTCATTCGAAAGGATATTTTATGCCATTTTTTTGAATATAATTTCCTTCAAATGTTGGCCGCAACTACGGCTCAGAATGTCCATTCTGAGGGTCCAATTTTCGGTGACTCGTCCGAGCATTTCGACCGCTATGGCGTTAATGATACGCGTAATGTTGGCTTATAAATCTTGAATCGTAACTGGTTTGTAAGCGTAGACTTTGGACTTTACGTAGCCCTAATGAAAAAAGTCTACAGGTTTGATATCACACGATCTAGGCGGCCAACTCACCGGTCCAAAAGTGAAATTAGCTGCTCTTCGAAATAACCTCTCAATAGATCCATTTTTTGAGCAGGTGTATGGCAAGTGGCACCGTCCTTGTGAAACCAAATGTCTGCAAGATTACGGGCTTCAATTTCAGGTAGCAAAAAGTCCGATATCATGGTGCGATAGAGAGCACAATTCACTGATGATTCTGATTCTGAAGACTGATGATTCCATCAGTCCATTAACCACACCAAACCACGTTTAAATACCTCTAGATTGATCACCCGTTACTATCGTCACATCTGTATTAGTTTACGAGATATAAGCCTTCGAAGTTAGGGGTTGTATGGGCGGTGCCACGCCCTTCTTTCACAACATGGCCTATAATAATATGGAAGTCATAGATTTAATTTTATAACGATTGGTCTACAACTTTCTTAGTTGATGGTTGTATGGGCGGTGCCACGCTCTCTTGTACAATCACATCGTAAACTTGCTGAACTTATTTTCGTAACGATCGGATTTTATAGTGCTGTTATACATAAGCAAAAAATCCCAAAAATTCTACAAAACCAGGAAATTTAAAAAAGGTTTGCTCAGTCATTGTGTGGGAACAATTTATACCTCTTGACGGATATGACCCATTTTCAATATCAACCGTTTACTCTATCAACTCATATTTCTTTAAAATTTTACGTAGCTTTAATGCTGCGACCTGTAGTTTTCCTTACAAACCTACCGAAGAACATGACCATCTTAGCATTTTAAATATATTCAGAATACATATATATACTTTATGGGGTCTCCTACTAGTATTTCGAGGTGTTGCAAACGGAATGACAAAATGGTTATCAGCTCCATCCTATGATGGAGGTTATAAAAATGCATTAGGGTACCATACCCTGTGAAGTCAAATTAAAATTCCGAAAATTCGATTGGAAATTAAAAAACAAATTTAAATACAAAGATTACAAAGTAGAAAAGAAATTCAATTGCTAAACTCTTTAATTCTTAAGTCAAATGTAAACATTGTAATATTACAAGAAATAAAATTGAATTGAGTTTAAGTACAAAAGATTCCGTTTGAAATTCCGAATATTCGGAATATTTGCAATTGAAAATTTTTTATCAAAAATTCAGAATATTCCATTTAAAGCTCAAAAAGTTCTAATTAAAATGTTCAAATTAAATTCAGTAGGCACCAACTGAAGTGGTCCCAAGTGTAGAGAAATTGAAATTTACAAAATTTTATTCACAATTTTTAAGAAACCTTTTTAAATGCAAATTATTTCGTTATGCCGTACTTTCCATTTAAAATTCAAGTAATTCCATTTAAAATTCAATGATTCCATTTAACACTCAGAAGACATCAATTGATATTCAAAGTTTATTTTTAAATTAAAATGGAGAATTTTGAATTTCAATAGGTTTCTTTTGAGATTTATTTTTTAAAATTTTAAAGAAACCTTTTTAAATGCAAATTATTTCGTTGAAAATTCCGTACTTTCCATTTGAAATTCAAGCAATACCATTTCTTATTTTGAATATTCCATTTGAAATTCAAAGAACTCCATTTTAAATTCAGAAGACACCAAGTGACATTCAAAGTAAATTTTAAAATTAAAATGGATAATTTTGAATTTCAATCAGTTTCTTCTGCATTTTATTTTTTTACTCTATAATTACTTACCATTTTGGATTGCCTTCTAAAAGAACATTTGAAGAGGTCGAACGACGACAACGTCTATTGGAAACCCTGCAGTCCGAGCGCCAGCAATTGCAAAATAAATATACAAATTCTAATCTAGATGATCGAACAGCTCTGTTGGGCGGCAGTGGTGAGACCGGCGAAGAAAGTGACGTAGCGCCAATAATCGATGTACAGCGTCTGAAACAAGCGCAAGTGCATATGATTGAACAGCAAAATCAAGGCCTTGAAACGCTATCGCAATCGATATCCCGCCAACGGGCACTAGCCACACAATTTGGCCAGGAGGTAGAAGATCAAAATGGTATGTTTATTTAAAGAATGTCAAGAATAGACAGGCACTTTATGTCCCTTTTCTTTGGCTTACAGAAATTCTGGATAATCTGGCCAACACTATTGAACGGGTGGAAACTGGTGTAACACTTGAGACCCGTAACATATCTTTAGTGAACCGGAGAGATAGCACCTGGAGTGAGTATCTAAAGTTGAGTACATTCGTATAAAATAACATCCTATACATATTTACAGGTTACTGGATAGTGATTATTGTTTTATTTATAGCCATTATTATAGTAGCCGTATTTTTTTAATATATTAGGTATTAATTGTATTTAATTTGCGTAAGTACCCTGTAAAAAATAACATTATTATTTCCAAAGATTTACTACCATTTTGCTATATTTTATATCGATTTACATTTGTGTGTATATTGTATCATGTGTATGGTTATATGTTATTGTATCCATAGATTTAAAAAAAGGGAAATAAAAATTATTAAAATCTGTTATAACGAAGTGGAGACGTTCATTCTTTTCAATATATCATTATGATCTGCCTTTACTATGAACAATTTTAACTTTTAAAGATAATGTTTTAGTTTTAGGCACTTACAAAGGTATTTCTTCCCGGGATCTAATATGATGTAGCCATATCCATTGGTTTTTTGAAAACCTTAATATATGATGCTTGCAATTTGAGTGATATCTCTGTACGTATTAAAAATCAAAGGATAGAGCTTTTTTTGATAAAAAAAAAGCTAGTCTTTAAAAATGTTTCCATAAAAGGATTTTTTTCAAAATGCATGCTTGTTTTTTTATATAAAATTGTAGAGAAGAAAAGGTCAGAAACGAACGACGTATTACCATCTGAGAAAATACGCTTCAAAGCAACTGGAGGGCAGAGAAATAAGAAATGAGGCTATAAAAATGGCGAAAAGGGGGGTCCGAAATACAAAAAGTAAGAAATATTCACACCAATCCCTGGTACGGGTATTGTCGTTGACGCAAGACGACGTCGTTTTAGGTACATACCTTAGTTTAAATTATTTTTTTTTTGTGTTTAATAAAAGTAATTATATCAAAAAATATTTTGCTCCTATAATTTTTGTGCCAACAAAAATTGTACAATTTGACCCTTTAAAATTGATAGGAAGTAAAGGTTGATCCATCTAGAGGTATTTTTTCAGAACAAAAAAAAATATAAAAATTCAAATCAAGTGTGGAGTCTTTATTGGTAATTTGAAAGAACACTTTATGGCATTTATTTTTTGAAAATAATTACCTTCAAATGTTGGCAACTGTATTATGGAAATGAGCTTTCGGTGCGAAACGAGAAGATCCGCTGTTTTCAACTAAAATTTTGTTCAGTGATGAGGCCCATTTATGGCATAATGGAAAAGTCAATAAACAAAATAGCCGCATTTGGGCTGAAGAGCAACAAGAAGAGGTTCAAGAGGTGCCATTATACTAAAAGTTGGTAGAATTATCGGTGCATATTTTTTCAAAAACGATGATGGCCGGAATGTAACCTTGAATGGTGCTATCTGAAGTTAAAGCCCGTAATCTTGACCACACTTGGTTTCAACAGGACGGTGCCACTTGCCATACAGCTGCTCAAATAATGGATCTATTGAGAGGTCATTTCAAATAGCAAATAATTTCACGTTTTGGACAGGTGCGTTGGCCGACATCACACCTTTAGACATTTTTCTTTGGGGTTACGTAAGTAAAGTCCAAACTTTATGCTGACAAACCAGCTACGATTCAGGTTTTGGAAGCCAACATTACGCGTGTCATTAAAGCCATACCGGTCGAAATGCTTGAGGCGTAGTTGCGGCCAACATTTGAAGGAAATTATATTTAAAAAATAAATGCCATAAAATGTCTTTCAAATTACCAATAAAGATTCCACACTTGATTTGAATTTTTATATTTTTTTTTGTTCTGAAAAAATACCTCTAGATGGATCACCCTATATAATAAGTCGTTTGCAAAATCTCGAAATACTGACCGGAGACCCCATGTTGTACCTATAACGGGTTTTCCTATAGGGACATAACAATTTCGTATCTTTATGTCAACGCACCCTCAAACATTTTTAATGATCTTTTTAGTTTAAAACGATAGTCGAAGTCAACATTTTTCTCATGGTAAAGTTCACTTACGAGCAACGTTTGGAAATCATAAAAAATGGCTACCGAAATTCTAAGTCGGTGGTCGTAATTTAAAGAGCGCTTACTCCAATTTTAATCATCTCCAGCGGTAAAGCTCATTTCTGGCAGAGTGGTTTTGTCAATAAATAATGTGCTACAAGAGACACAATTGCATCAGCAAAAAATTACTGTGTGGTGGTGTTTTCATGCTGGAAGTGTGATTGGGCTGTATTTTTTCGTCGATGAAAACAATCGCCATGTTATCGTAAATGGAGAGCGCTATCGTGCCATGATAGAAAATTATTTTTGGCCAGAATTGGATAAGCTTGACATCGCCGATATGTGGTTTTAACAAGACGGTGCCACTAGCCACACTGCACGCGTTACAATCGATTTACTGGAAGGCGAATTCGGTGAATGTGCTATCTCGAAAAATGGCCCGGTCAAATGGCCACCACGTACATGCGATTTAACGCCATTGGATTTCTTTTACGTCAGGTCATTGGTCTTTGCCAACAAGCCAACAACTTTGTACGAGCTCAGAGACAACATCCAACGCGAAATTGCCAACGTTCCGTTCGAAATGTGTGCATGAGTGGTGGAAAATTTTGTCCTAAGAATAGATCGCTGTTTACGGGCTCGTAGTGGTCATATGATATATGCACTACACCTGGAATAAATTTGAGCTCCATATTTAAATATTCTGTGTTTTATTAATATATTAAATTGTTATGTCCTTAATGGAAAACCCTGTATATGGAATGTATCGGCGTTGAGAGGGCTGCTATATATATTTCTGGCATAATAATGAAAATGAGAATATTTATCATCAAAAATGGTTTTATTGTTTTTCAAAGTATTCTCCAGCATTTTTGCATGCGCTCAAACCAATTGTCGAAGCACTTTTTTCTTCTGGCGACGAAAATCGTCTACCACGCATTTTTTCTTGATGTGCCGGAAAAAAAGATGTCATTGGGTGCCAAGTCAGGGCTGTACGGGGGATGACCCATCAATTCGGCGTTTTGGCCGGCCAACAAGGCGCTGGTTTGAGCCGATGTGTGAAAGCTCGCATTGTCAAGGTACACAATGATTCGTCTTCACTTGTTCGTTTTTCGAATTTCTCCGAAGATTCAGGCAAACAAATTGTGATGAGCCACTCAGAATTGACCGTCCTACGTTGCTCAAGCGGAACAGTCGCCACATGACCAGTTTTGCCGAAGAAACAGGCGACCATTTGCTTCGAAGTGCTTCTTCAACAAACAACTTTCGTTGGATTTGGCTCGTCTTCGAAGACCCATACGGTCGATTGCTGTTTTGTTTCGGGCTCATACGCATAGATCCATGATTCGTCACATGTGACGATCTTATAAACGTCTTTTGAAGAACCGCGATCGTATTTTTTTCAAAATATCTTTGCATCAATCGACACGAGCCTTTTTTGGAGCGATTGTCAAGTTGTGCGGGATCCAACGAGAACAAATCTTTTTTATGGCCACGTTTTCATGCAAAATGTATGCTGGTGGAAGAAATGCCCAAGGATGCCTTTATCACACGGTATATCACATGACGATCTTGCCATAGCAGTTCACGCACGACATCAATGTTCTCTGGCACAACGGCCGTTTTTGGACGACTTTCGTCTTTGAGCGAGCGTAGGCCACGAATAAATCCATTAAACAGTTATTCACAGTGCTATAGGATGGTGCTTCATCGCCATACAAAGATTTAAGTTCATCGATGCACTCTTGTTATGATAATCCACGTCGAAAGTTGTGAATAGTGATCGCACGAAAAGTGTTTACGAGTTAATTACATTTTTTTGCCAAAATGATTTTTTAAGTCACTGTAAACAACACAACACAATGATGATCGTACGTCAGAACGTTCTGAGTAGGTTTAAGCAAAAAATGTCAAACTTTCCAATGGAAATATCAGATGGTGCCAGACAACACTAAGTGTTGCCTAGGCCAGAAATATATATAGCAACCCTTGTATTTGGCTACATTTGATGTGTCCGAAAATCCGGCCCATATAAGCATCTTGCCATATAACCACATATTCATATGAAATTATTTTTAAAAACTGTGAAAATTAAGAACCCGGCTTTAATTCTAACCTGGTTTCTGTTGGCTTTTCTACTAGTTTTTTCTTCTTTTTTTATAATGTCGATGTTTTGGTTAAATGAAATTGAATTCTTGGATAGTTTGAATTTATTTGTATTTCACCTCTTATTTTAATATACTAATTATTTTCTGTTTTTTTTTTTACTTTTGATATTAAATTGTCTAAATAAAATTAAATTAAGAAAAGTTTGCGACTTTTTTAAAAAAAAAATACCCTTTTTGTGCTACTTTTTGAAATTTCTCTTAGGGTTACCGTAATTGTCGTTCACCGAGGCTCTGTTGGTAGCACGATAGCGGTCAAACGAATCCGTTTGACGAAAGCGTTTCCCCTAAAGGGACTAAAGGTTCTTCGGAAAAAGCACACTTTTTTAAAATGGATAATGGTAAAAAAATTTTACTGCTAGTTGGGACGCACCTTAAACCTTAAAAAAAATATATAAGAAAGGCGTTTTTTGCCAAAAAAAAGTCCCGTATAGTCAAAGTAGGCGATCAATAATCAATATGCGAGTCAAATTAAAGCAAATTTTGATAAGACTTTTTTAATTGAAGTTTTGCCTGATATAAGGGTCCGTCGCAAAACGTCCCTTGCGTTCCAAAGAAGGGACCATCACTTAATGTGAGTGTAACAACCAACCCACATTTTATCATACAAAAAACACGAAACTCGAAGTTTCAATTTATTTTATATTCTCTTTATAATTATTTTTATTAGATCTATCTCGTAAACAATGTTCTTGGTTGACAGTAAAATCAAAACTAAAACCTAACCATTATTTCACAGTTTCTCACAACCCTTCTATATTTTTCAGTTTTAAGAACAACTTGAATGAAGTTAGTGACCGTTTATTAAATTGAGACTTCACCTCTGATGACTGCATTACTGCGGAGTACGAATTTTGAGAGCATACGTTGTTGTCATCAATAGCTGTCGGCACCCTCTTTCGTATTCTGTGGCGTCAAACGTCGGTACCAACTTATGACGAAAAATAACATTTCCTAACAACACTTTGTCTCCACTTCTATATCCGATTTCTTCGCTCGTCTTTTCTTATCTCCTTTCCCTTCCTTTCTGCCTGCACAGATCCCTCGCTGCCGAATCTAGCATGTCCTCCGTGATATCCTGGATGTCAGGAATCTTATTACGAAAGACCCTGTCAAACATCAAATAGAGGCAACCAGATCTTGGCTCTGTCTCTACTTTTTATGTCCGATTCTCCAGAATGGCCTTCGTGTGCAAATTTTTGTTGTTTTGCTCTAAGAGATTTGAGGAATTACTATTAGCGTTCCTCTTAACAAGCTGGCACCAACAACTTCTTGGATTTTTCCGTAGTAATTTCGCAGATGCTCAAAGATGATGGAATGGTTGGGGATACGATATGAAAAATAGTTTGTTCGCAGCTTTAATCAAAGGTTTTTGTATTATCGATCTTCCATAGTCTTGAAATCGAATCAGATTTTTTTTCCTGTTCGGTAAATAACATTGGACCTGTATGATTGCAGTCTCAGGAGTCATCTTTCAATTCTTGCAGGTCTTGACGTTGGCTGTGGAGAACTGTGAAATAATGGTTAGGTTTTAGTTTTGATTTTACTGTCAACCAAGAACATTGTCTACGAGAAAGATCTAATAAAAATAATTTTAAAGAGAATATAAAATAAATTGAAACTTCCGGTTTTGTGGTATTTGTATGATCAAATGTGGGTTGTTACAGTGCGCATATTGGTACTTAAATCAAAGCCAATTTATTAGCGAATCTGAATATGGAATAGTTCATAGAATTGGCTTAGGTTATGGTCGGACCCTTTTTTATACTTCAATAGCTAAGTCATAGTGAAGGTCATATAAGATTCGCCCTGGCCGATTATGATTATTTGCTGGATTTTATTTCGGCTGTTCATATTTGTCAATACAAACATATTGTTGCGTGCCCTCACAATGGCACTAAGGCGGCTTCCGCTAGCTCTCGGCATCTCAGAAGGTTCCAACCCTTCCAACCTTAGCCCAGAGGGACGAACAAAAAAACAATATTCAACAAAAAAAACTATTTCACAAAAAAAAACGATCACACGCAGATACACCTTTTGACAAGGGAGCTTGATCTTTGCTCCCACACTTTGCCCGCCCAACCATGGTCCTTGATCTCCACATCGATATTTTCTAAAGGACCCCAAGTCCCACACACACTCACCTTACAAAACCCTCACATTCAGTTTGCCCCCTCTGAACAAAAACACTAGCACATCATAATTTCTTTCAGACGTTTACAAAAAAATTACATTTATTGACAAAAAAAAACTGAATATATTGAACTTAACGACTAACAAAACTAACGTCTTTCTTTACACTTAATTTAAATAACAAAATTATGGACTCTACAAATCACTAACACCAGAAAACACTTATATGTGAGCCATTAGCTCAGATTTACCTTTTTAGAAACGCCTAGACGAGAAATGAAATTGGCCCTTTTATGGCCCGCAAAAATCTAACACTATCCTAACTAAAGGAGCTCTCTTAGCTGGATTTACGGATCCAAATCTGCACAGATCCCTATGTTAACACAATTTAAAATTTATCGCCTAAACGCTCACTTTCTCAGTAAATCCTACACTCACTGAAACTAACTGGCGTTAAGGACCTTCACAAACAAAACTATACTTAAAATTAACACTTAAACAAAGGACTTGGGGTCCTTTAAAAAAAAATATAGAAGTGGAGATCAAGGACCATGGTTGGGCGGGCAAAGTGTGGGAGCAAAGATCAAGCTCCCTTGTCAAAAGGTGTATCTGTGTGTGATCGTTTTTTTTTTTTTTTTGTGAAATAGTTTTTTTTGTTGAATATTGTTTTTTGTTCGTCCCTCTGGGCTAAGGTTGGAACCTTCTGAGATGCCGAGAGCTAGCTGAAGCCGCCTTAGTGCCCTTGTGAGGGCACGCAACAATATTTTTGATATCTGTAACAGTCCTAACTTCGTGTACACCTATTTCTGCAGATGGCTTTTATAATAAAACGAAATTTGAGAATACTTAGACTCAATACCAATTTATTATGGCTGGTCCAACTAAAACGCACAATGGTAATTGTAAATCAACCAAAATAGTTTTCAGAGAATTATATTAATATTTTTTAAGGTTTTATGAGAGATCTAGGACTGATATGTGTAATCAAAGTATCGACTAACTGCATACCTCTTTCCGATGGTCCATACTTTCAATGATTCTTAGACATAATGGAGGTTTAATGTTGTAATTGTGCCCAAGTATCTCATGCTTAAGTTCTTGGCTAATTGATGTACACTTTTCCTTTTAAATATTCCCAAAGAAAAAGGTACAACGGTGTTAAATCACATAATGGTGGCGGTTAATTAACACCGTCATGACGTGAGATAACACGGTCAATGAATTGATCTCGCAAAAGAGCAATTTTTTCGTAGTCTGTATGGCAAGTGGCACCATTTTGTTGGAACTACATATCGTCAAACTCGATATCCTCAATATCTGGTCACAAGAATCCGAAATTATCTCTCGAAAGCGAACACCATTCACGGTAACTGCTTGGCTGACCTCAATTTCGAAGAAGTACGACTCGATGACGACGCTAGCCCTTAAACTGAGCACAGTGGATGCATCGCCTTTTCAACAATCACTCTTGTAATCTCTTTGCCCAAATGCGGAAATTCTGTTTGTTAACGAATCCACTATCGACACATGCTTGCCAAAGAATCACGAAATGCATTTTGATTTGAAGGTACATTTTTCAACCTCCATGCTTAAATTTGTCAAAGACTGATGCAAAGGAATGTAAAATTGCGTTGGGCAAAAAACTTGACGTTATGGTGTGACTTACTATTAACATCGTGGTTGAACCACCCTTTATAAGGTACCATAAAATATGACAATTAACCAATCCTTGAAACAATAGCCGACTTTCTGCATCAATTCTAGAAAATATTAACAATTTGTCTGTTGTAATGTCAATTTTATTTTTTAATTCTCTTCGAATTTTCACTCGACATCCGTTTATCACTACATCGATCGTTTCATTTAACTTTACTAAGTTTGTTTGCAAGGGGCTTGTTTGGGGTGGTGGCCGTGTTAAAATTACATTCACAATTTACTTTTTGGTTATGTTTTCCGTTAATGGTTTTTCTGTTTTATCCTTCATTTTTTGTTTCTTTTACGGTATTACATTAACATTAAATTAGAATTTATGAAAAAATGTTGTTTGGTATCTATTAATTTAAGCTAAATCTGAAGAATATGGAACATGGGACAAATTGCCGACAGCGCCCACAGCAAGTTTGGAGGAACCGGCCTTCTTGGCAGCAGCTTGGACATCTTGTTGTGTAATACCATCGATGGCAGCCACAAGAGCATCGGCACTTTGAACATCCCTGGTGAGGACAGCTTGCAAGCCCAGTTCAGATATTAACGAACTGTCGGTGGCATAAGCATCTAAAACGGCAACCTTGAGCAAAGCCTTGCCACGGTTAACATCATCGGAGGAGACAGAGCCGGACTTCAAGACGCGCGCCAAAGCATCAACAGCTTTTCCGACATTTTGGGCATCAGTGGAAACGACAAAACCGAAAAGACCAGCATCGGTATAGCTGGCATTCAATGCAGCGAAGGATACCCTGGCATCACCAACCGCCGAAGAAACGGCCTTACCGAAGGGACCATTGACGGCACCACGTTTGGTGGCGGCACCAGCGCCGGCGGCACACTGGAGAACGGCAAAAGCCAAAGCTTCCTTTGGGTTGCTAAGAGCACCACCTTGACCAGCAACGGCAACATGAGTCAAATTGCCGGGTGTGTCCTTGCGTACATCCCCACCATAGTAGTTGGCACTAGAACCCGATTTGCCACCAGATGACAATTCCAAGTTTTGGGCAAAACCGACCAAGGCGTTGTGGTCAACACCAACGCCTACGACGGCACAGCGACCGGCGGTAAAGTTGTTGGCAACATAATGCAACATAGTTTCGCTGGACAATTTGCCAATTTGGAATTTAGGTATGAAGACAGAGTTGCCCAAACCACTGCGAAAAGCAGCTTTGTGCATCAGCTCTACAGCTTGAACCTGTAACAAATAAATGATACAAATTGTAATACAAACAAATACGGACGATGTAGATTACGATTTACCTGAGGAGTAACAGAGGCAACTTGATTCTTAATCAATGGTACACTATCAGCCAATTCCCAGGGTTTGAAGGCGGGCTGAATGACATCCTGCAAGTAGTTCAAGCCACATTCCAAATTGTTGGCTGTCGTTTCGACGGTGTAGGAGACAACTTCACGATCGGCAGTCACAGTCAAGTTACCACCCTTCTGTTGAATATTGCGGGTTACAGCGAAACCGGATGAATTCTTGTTGGTCAAGTGGCCAGCAACTCGCAACATATGAGTAGCACCTTGGCTGTCGTAGGATTCGTTGCGGGAACCAGCTCTGAAATGCAATTAATTGAAAAAGTGCAAATGCCAGTATGGAATAGATGAATGAGCGCTTACCCGAAAACTACAGAAACACGAGTGATGGGCAATTGAGCTTCAGCGGAGGCAACAACAACTTTGTTGTCAAGTTGTTTGGTTTGGATTGAGGCAACCTCGCCTACAGGCCTGGGGCACGCAGAGGCAGCATATCCACGTTTCTACCGAAAAGGACAATACACACATTTATGGAACTGATATTTCAAATGAATAAAAGACTTTTTGTTTTATGGTTACGTTGGTCGATTTACGTAACCATGCTCATTACACACAACAGAAAATTGTCATGTTAGACAAATTCCACTTAATTTACACTACTTACAGCAATAACACGCAACAAGGGAACTTTGCTAGCGTTGCAAGCCATTTTAGTAAGATTTTTATTTAGTTGCTAATGGATTTTCGTTGATAGATCAGTAAAGTCCCCTCTGAAAAAATCTGAATTTTTTCTTCCTCGGCTCGTTTCTTTCTGTCAAAGCAGTGTTGGAAAAGTATGGAGTAACTCAGTACCGGATACCCAACAGCAACTGATTTTTTTGGTACTCCATCAGATTTTAAGGTCAACGTGAAATAATGACGGCGTCGTGTGGTTTTAGAAACGTCGGCTTAAGCAACGGATGATTTGTACCCAGCAAGGTGAATGACAAATGGGTATCGGTTGAAAGACCTTACTTACGTTATATATTCGACTTAAAATCTTCGAAATTTGTTAACCTATTGCTGGTCGGTGACCGATTTTATTTTATTTATTCCAATTAAGGAATGTATATTTGCACATTTAAGGCACGAGCTCACTAAGGTTTTTTTTTAAAAAACGCTACTACTTCGAAAAATGTAAAACACAGTTTCATATGAGACCCCACACACCAACGCTTTTAAATGCTTTCTGCGGCGTTTTTAATAAAAAAAAAGGTACATGCAGCATTTTAACTTTTTTCTGATGCGTATTTTTGGTCTTGTAAATATTTGTTGTTACGCCCACTGGCGTATTTTCTAACAAATATCTTTTCCGCTGCGCCACAGAAAAAACTCACGCTTCAGTGTGCTCGGCCTTTAATTAAAGATGACATGCTTTCTCCGAAAATATGGCCGTTCGAAAATGTATTTGTTGTTTTTTTCTCTTTTTATTACCTACATGCTCATATATTTTTATACCACGGCGTATTTAATAACTAATGCCACGGCAAATTAAATAATTAATGCCACGATAGTTAACGATCGCAGTTGAAAGTGTTTGATATATAACCAAAAATAATACACCAAAAACTACAAATAGAAACAAATAGACAGAAAAGAATCCAAAGGGCTCCAAGGTAGCCAATTAACATCACAATTTCGGCTGATTATTTGATTTTCAAAAACAGTGCGTAAAATATCGATGTTAGCGTTGGCTGTGTGATATGTGGCCCCGTCTTATTGAATACATGTCATTCTCTTGAATTTTTGGAAAGAACAATACACTGAGCATGGCGCGGTAACGCTCACCGTTGACGTTAACGGCGGCTCTAGCTCACTTTCAAAGAAAAAAAGGCAAAATGAGGCCGCCAACCCAAAATCCACATCAAACAGTGACTCGGTGTGGCATCTTAATAGTCACGTGTGGGTTCTCTGAACCCAAAATTTGCTTATTAACAGCAACCGAGATGAAATTGAGCTTCATCTGAAAGCACGACATATCGGGTAAATTCTTCATCTCCTGCCAAACAATCTTCAGCCCATTGGGCAAAGCGAAAACGCATCGGGTGGTGTTCCATTATTAAATGGCAAAGGTTAACCAATAAAACCAGAAATTTTAAAGAATTATCAGTCCTTTTTTTTGCAGCCTATTCAAATCAAAAAATTTTAAATCGCCCACCCTATACTCTGTATGAAAAACAAGGGTGACATTTACAGAAATTCGCTAAGTTTAAAACATTTTTTGTGCACCAACTTGCCTATTTCTCAGCGTATAATTTATCCGAAGTTTTTCTTTTTTTTGCATAGTATTTTAGCTTATGAACTATTTATGATTATGCAAACTATGTGTAATCGTAATATCACATTAAACTTTGTACACCTTTTAGAAGAACAAAAAAACGTTCCGGTGCTTAAGCACTAAAGTGGCAATACTGGTGAAACGCCGCTAACAATTGGGTCTTGGCAACACTGCTCTCTTGTGCAAGTGACACTTCTTATTGTTTTTGTTTTGTGTAGTCATTTCTCAGTTCATCCAAAGAAAAAAAAAACGTAGTGAAAAAAAGGAATACGACGGAAAATTTACGTATTCCGTCAAACCATACAAACAGAAATAATTAAAAAAACATACAAATAAGTTGCAATACGTATTAGCAAGGCTAACAATAGCGAATACCGTGTGTGTGAATACCGATTTTTAAGTGAACGAGTTGGAAAATGGCTTCATTCTTAAATTTGGGCACTAACCCATTTTCAACTCCGATTGGCCAAAGGATTGGTAATACTACATCATTTTGTCTAGTGCACAATTTTTATTTTTTTTTTTTTAATTAAGCTGTATATACAAGTGTATATATATATATAGTGACCCTTCACTTATTCGCCGTCGCTCCTATTGCTGTTGGAGAAATTGAATTTTCACCATTTTCTTCGATATGGGTGGTAATGCACCTCCCCCCTTCGGCCTCGTATCCGTACTTTTTCTTTTTTCCAGGTGAACATTTTTTGCGTTCGCAATTTGTTTTTACAAAGTATTTTTATGAGCTATCCACATTGCACATTGCATGAGTGTTGTTTAATATTCAGTGTGACGGTGTCAGCAATAAGGGTATCGAAAGACGTTAATTGCTCATTAGTTTGAGGGTTTTCTCGGGCAATCGGTCGGCTGTGGTTGAGGGGTTTTCGTAGCATATCAATACTACCAAGCAACAACAAAACGCACTAGCCATGACAGGTTGATTATGTTGCGTTTGTTTTGTTCGGCTTTTTATTGCTCGCATTACACTCTTTTTGCTTTTTGTGTAGCTTTAGGTTTCCAATGTAATTTAGCTGGAATACCGGCGGCTTGTGTGATGTCTTAGACATTTCAAGATTCATGAGCCTGCATTTTAAATGAAGCAAAGCTTGATGAATTGGGTGGGAAATGCCGGGTGTGGTCTCTGAAATGTTGTATTTGGATACTACTACTACATATAACTATTTTCACTCATTTTTATGCATATTGTCATGCAAGTTTGATTGATTTTTTTTGCTCCACATTAGTCATAGGATTTGTCTAAAGTGCCCTCGTTCTGCCGCCTCTTACCCTACACTATAGAATGAAGTGAACTTATATATTTTTTTTGGCTTAAATCTAGTTTAGTAAGAACTCTCACACGGACACCAAATTTGCAACATCGCTAGAACTTTTGATTCTAAGCAGAAAATATAAAATATAAAACTCGGCGGTCTCCCATAGGTTCCGAGATATAGGCCAAAGTTCAGACGTATACTTAGTGGGGACATAAATACTGCTACGCACTTTTTTGCTGTTAAATAACAAGTACTGAATGTTTTTGGACCAAATATTTTTTAATATATTTATTGATGTATACGAGTATTGTATCCAAAAAGAATCTTCTTATAAGAAATGTTTGCCATTTGCCTTTACACACTCCTTACGTCGCACTGGCCTATTGACGATTGACCTATTGACGCTGCAGTCTTAAGAGATCCAATTTTGGGGTATCTTTTGTGACAAACCTTGTCCTCTAAAACCGTCCACAATTTGTAATCCAATGGGTTCAAATCTGGACTGCCTGAGGGCCATTCTTCAGAGGAATTGAACGCTGGCAAATTGTTTCGAAGCCAGGCCTGGCACGTTTTAACTTTATAGGCCGGCGCAGAATCCTGCTGGAAAGTCCATGGCTGGTTTTGGAACGGGGAATTGGTAAGAGGCTTCACAACAGCTTCCAAAACGGTTTCATGGTAAACTTTGGCCTATGTTTTGACTCCTTGTTCGCAGAAATGCAGGTCAGTGACCCCATCGTAAGAGACCGTTCCTGAACGGTAAAAATTTTTTCATCGGTTAACAAAATTTTTTCTGTGCAAGTTATCAGCGTGCTTCACCAAAAGACGGTTGCATTTTTTAATCCTATTTTTTTTAAAGCTGCAGTCAATAAATGTCCGGTAAGTCGTTTGAAAGACCCTTTTCTTTCAAATAACCCCAAAGAAAGAACTCCTACGGTGTCAAATCACATGATTTTGGCGGCCAATTAATATCGCCACGACGCGATAAAACACGGCCATTAAATTTGCCGCGCAAAAGACCAATTGTTTCGTTAGCTGTGTGGCAAGTGGCACAGTCCTGTTGAAATCACATACCGTTCATATCCATATCTAACAATTCTGGCCATAAAAAGTTCGTTATCATCTTACGATAGTAACTGTCTGACCAGCCTCACAGTAACTGTCTGACCAGCCTCACAGTAACTGTCTGACCAGCCTCATTTTGAAAAAAACAACGGCCCGATGATGCCGCCAGCCCATTAACCGCACCAAAAAGTCACTCTTTGTTGGTGCATTGTTTTTTCGACAATCACTCTTGGATCATTCGCCCAAATGCGGCAATCCTGCTTATTGACGAATCCACTGAGTTGAAAATGTGATGATTTTCTTCGAAAATTTTTATAATAAGTGTGTTTTTCTATGGTTCAAATTGAGTAAGTCTGAAATTGAGAAATATCAAATGAAATTCAGAAAAAAAGCTTGACGTTTAGGTGTGGTTCACATTAAACATCGGCCCTTAAAATTTAACCACCCTTTAGTAACCCTTTCGGGTATACATTTTTTTATTGAAAACCAATTGTGGTAATTGTTGCATACCGTCGGTGTTCCCAGCAAAGGCGTATGTGTTTTTCCGATTCTTTACAGGAGACCAAAAAAAATGTTGCCTTTATTTAATCCGCAGAATTTCCGAAAATTAGTAGTTGCTAGTTTACATTTCAGTTAAAGCGCGATTTTGTTAGACACAACAAAATATACACAAATGTCACATAAGCCCTTTTAGTATTGCCTTTTCTGTATTTAAATATATATATCCTACACCATGGGATGGGGGTGTACCAAATTTGACATTTCATTTGGAACACCTTTAAATATTGATCTTATACCATATAAAGTACATATTTTTTGATCAGCGTACAATTCTATGAAGCTCTAGCGATCCATCAGTTTGTCTATCAACCTAGCGAGTCCAAACTTTGCAGAGAAATGTTTTGTTGTTTGGGATTTATAATGGAGTATAATTATACTCCAAGTTTTAAAATTTGGCTAATACCAAGCAATTTGGACGTACATATTTCTAATTTATTATTTCCTAGAAGCATTTGGTTGACCTATTTAGAAAAGCTTTGGCATTTTTTTTGATTTTTAAAAACTTAAGTTGGAATTTTTTCGTTTGGGTAAACATTTTCCATTGATGTCCGGAGTTAAACTACATAATAGTTCGCTGGTTCTACAGCAAAGGCTTTAAATTAATTTATAATCTTAACTAATTCATGATCTTAAGGTCGGAACAGAAACAATATTTCCTGAAACGCCCTGGTTTCTATTTTGAAAACAGTTCAAATGTTTATTGGGCGATTCAAATCGCCCACATGTATCCTTGTGAATCGAATTGAATATTGAGTTTTTAGCATTTATTAGCACATATACATTTAAAAAAATTCTACAACGTTGAAAATTTATAATATTGTTTACATTATGTTTGGTTTTTCTCGGAATGTGGCACACCATTTTACAAAAAATCCGAATCTAAAAAAATGTGCGCAAATGAGTAAATACCAGTAATTGTTTGCATTATCTCAGCGAAAACCAAATTTTCAAACTACCAACTTCTATAAAAGGTTATCCGCATCGTTTCGTCAATACGTGCCATCCATTGAGTCAATTAAAAAAACGCTATTCTATATTTCATTTTTTGAAAGGTTTAATAAGCCATTGTACTTATTGAAATGCATGGATGGATAACTTTTCTTTAACAGATCTGTATCAGTCGGGTTTTCATGTCGCAACATCTTTAATGCGTACAAAAGAAGTAAGACGAACTTTCGTAAAAATTTTAAAAATATTTAATTACAGTTGTGCAATATAATCGCTCATGCGATGTATTTGGAGTATCTGAGTTAGCCGGTTAAATCCATTTTATGTGCTGCAATTCCTATACAGTAAGTGGTTTTAATTAACCAGCTTTTTATCATACTAATTGTGCCGACAAACGATAAACAATAAAGATTTGTTTTTATCCTAATCCGAAGATAAGATTTTTCATTTAAATCGACATTTGTACAAAGAACAAATTCTTAAAAGTGTACTTTTTCAAATGCTTGTTTAGTACTTATAATAGAAACTTCATTCCTACTTGGCAAATTTCGCTCATTTACAATCCCAATATTAAATTATTTCGTTTGACAGCTATCGTGGTTTCAACACGCACGCAGACGGATGCACATGGCTGGTAGTCTAAGAATTGTACTACTAAACTAGCATTTGTATTAAAGATACTCGATTAGCAAGTGAATTGGCTTCACGTACATAAACGAACGAGCCAGATTTACCAGATTTATTTTAAACATAACATAAAGTTATATATGACTGACCCTGCCATATAAAAACATGTTTTTCGTTTTTTGTGTGCAAATATTAAGGTCCACTCAAACTGATGGCTCAGATCCCATGTTTAGTATACCGATGGGTTCAGAATCACTATCTGAATCCTTTGTGGGATGTTCGTCCGTCCGCCTGTACATACATCGTTATATTTAATGTATAGGTCCCAGTTATAAACCCGTTTCGATAAAAAAAATTGGCACATGCTTTAAGTTAGGGAAGAACCTGATTTAAATTAGTTCACATCGGTCCATATTTTAATATCATACATGAGTTATCCCAGATTTCAGAATCAACATCTCTACAAGCCATATATAAGTATTACAAATTACGAGCGACATCCATCCCTGCTGAACTTAAACTATATCCGTTTATATTTTTAAATAGCTCCCACACAAAGGTACCTGCCGACATGAGGCGCTGCTCTAAAAGCCACAAATTAAACCCGACTACGCACTGGTATTGCGTAATACGTTATGAGCGACAAATAATTACCTCTCAATATGTAATTGAGTCTCAAGCTCCAGATGGGGGCGCTTAAGGCCTAATCAGATATAAAACTTCGGTTTTTTTCTTCCCTTACTTTCTTGGCTTAGAAATCGTGTGCAAATTCTTCAACCCACATAAAAGGCACTCTTCAAGCTTGTGAACACAATATTTATTTTAAAATTTTACTTTATATGTATCCATGGTACAATAAACAAGGTATAGTCATTAGCCGAACAACAGCAAAAATACTTTTTGTGAATGTTTGATGGTAATTGTGAATGTTGGATAAAGAATTTTCCCTTTACAAACTTCAACAAATGCCATAGTCAAATTTCAAAATTGAGAATTTAAATTACTACGCGAAAAAAATTTAAAATCAGCTGTTAGCATAACTTTACCTTCTTTATTGTACCATGATTTCTTTTATTTACGAAAAGTTAGTTGAAGTTTTCGTTGTGTTTGTTTTTTCCGAGGCGGACCTACAATCCCAACTTCAACCTCTTTATCCTAAGGCCTGGGCTTCTTTTACACGTTTGCCGTTGCTTTGACGGATGTCGCAACACCGTTACCACGCGGAGTTCTGTAAGATGACAATAAGGATCGCTTTGTTTCTTTACGGCAAAGCAAGTCATTTATGCGTGTGTCTCCATATTATTAATATATTTCAATATTTTTTTGGCATTCGGTTGAAGCAAAGAAAAATACTGAGGCTTTTTATATGCTTTGGCCTTTAATTCTCTGAAAGAAAGAGTGGTGTAGGGTAGAGAAACAGCCACGTCCGACTTTTACTTTATTATTGTCTGCTTATGACGAATTTGGTTATTAAACCTCTTGTTCAATTCTCACCATGAAAGCATAGATAAACAATGTTGCCATATCTTACCAAATTTGTTAAAACTTGCCGGATTACTGTAGTGCAAAGTATCTATCATATACTTAATATTTCGAGGTGTCCAATATCCACTGAACGGGACCTACTTATTACTGCCGAACTAAATTGAACTGAATTTTCTATTTAAGCTTTTAAATGGCTTAGTCATTAATCGGTTTCTTGTAATGTCACCGGTATTAAAGAAAACCCCATAGCTGAAATAATTTTGATATGAACCTGGATTTACTTGTACAAAAATTGTACACAATTAACATTGAACTAAGGCGCAGATATCGCGAAATCTGTATTGCTGCATATATTTTGAAGCAAAATAGAGCTCATAGTCTAAGACATTTAACATTTCTTCAGAAAACGTATTTTTGTTAACAATTCTTATAAAACAAAAAAGTCTCTAAAAACGA
Organism: Hydrotaea diabolus; assembly: GCA_963513945.1. NCBI lineage: Eukaryota > Metazoa > Arthropoda > Insecta > Diptera > Muscidae > Hydrotaea > Hydrotaea diabolus. Next base: position 109,638,559 of record OY740719.1, on the reverse strand, counting down.
ATCGCGGATTTCTCGAAATCGGTATTTGCTGCATAAATTTGGATTGTCAAATGAAGCTCTAAGAGAGTTATACATTTTTTAGAAAACGTCGTTTTGTCAAAAAATTCTTTATAAAACAAAGATATTTCCCATTCGAAATAATTTTATTGGTATTTAAATTTTATAACTTTCACACATAAAATATATAAAAACTCTCTTTATCGCTATTTTTGATTAAAATGACAAGCTGGATACAAAAGGTATTTTATTTCGATTTTCAACGAGCATACAAAATCTTCAAAGAAATGTTTTATTTTTTGCCACCCTAAAGTTATATGATGAAAACAGTAATGTGGTTCGACCGCAATCTAATCTCCTTCTGAAAAACAGACAATGGAATGACGATATTCCAAACTAAGCCGCCTTATACAAAAAAAATCGTTCAATGAAAAACCGCTACATATACTCGTAGCAGTTAATATTACAATTAGTTCATTATTTAATATTAAACTTCCATACCTATTTTTAAAATAACAGATGGATGATCTACCGTTGAATTGAGATAACACATGCATACACAGTTTAGGCCAAGCGAAACAAACACTACAGTTACAATTGAAACAATAATCCAATGTGTCTGAGCGTTGTTGCTGCTTTTTTATGTAATCGTTAACCATTAAAGCGTCTAAACGAACCAACTTACTGACGAAACGCCAACAAAACAAATTGCAACTGCTGATGATTTTCTACGATGACTAATACAATTTGGAAATGATACACTTTTTTGATATCTACTTTTATTGGTTGAAATCCATACACGGTGAAAACTGTAACATTAACGTTAAAAATATATACTGATAATAAAGCAGTAATAAGGTTAAAAGGTTAAAAAAACTGAATTTTGATGATGTTCCTTTACTAACCATTCAATTCGGTAGGGTCGGGTAAACATGAGTGTTGCATGAGTGTTTTCTTGTTGGTTTTGCCTCACGCCGCTTTATAATTTTGACGTGTTTAAAGTAGTAGTGTACGCCGATCGGTTAAAGCAACTTCAATACATACACGACATTAACATTTTTCACGAGTATGCGTCTCCACTTTCTTAAGTCCCACAACATCCCATTAAGGAATAATCAGTGAGCTGTGTACGATTCAATTTTATCTAATACGCACTGAACGGCATCTACTATTAAACTCCGGTTCCGAACCGTTAATGCTTTTATAGAGAGCTTTTTACATGGCTTAGAGATAAATCTCTTACTCGTTAAATCACCGACATTTACGAGATGGAAACCTGCAGCTGAAAAGTTGTTAGCTGTTTTTACCGGGAGTTAACTGGCGTTATAGTCGTGCACACTTCCATCACACCAAGGCGGCCCATCGTGCATCTGAACTATCGATGTAAAAAAAAAACTACTGCATCATTGCAAGAGTTTTTTTCCTCCCTTTTCTCATATTTTAAATTAAAACTTCTCAGCATGGTTTCCCTTCCCTACTTCCTCTTATTCTACATGAATTTCGATAATGGAGAAAAAGCTGCCAAAAAGGTATTCGAAATAAAAGAGAAGGAGAAATAGGTGAACATTTCTTTCAAGATTTGTCGTAACGAACTTTTAATAAATTTCTAAATTAAATTGAAATTCTCCGCTTGAAGATACATACATTTTTACATTTTTATATCAGAGGAAAAAGGAAATTGAGAATTTCTGTTCGATATTGAAAAATTTTGTTTGAAATTGAGAAAAGTCTTTGTACGAGGGCTGCTATATATATTTCTGGCCTAATAATGAAAATGCGAATATTTATCATAAACAATGGTTTTATTGTTTTTCAAAGTATTTTCCAGCATGATTTATAAGTATACACTTTTGCATGCGCTCAACCCAATTGTCGAAACACTTTTTCCACTTCGATTGAAACACCTCCAAAACAGGGTTTTTGAACGCTTCAACAGCATCTTCTGGCGACGAATATCGTTGACCACGCAATTTTTCATGATGTGCGGGAATAAAAAGAAGTCATTGGGTGTCAAGTCAGGGATGTACGGCGGATGACCCATCAATTCGACGTTTTGGCCGGTCAAAAAGGAGCTGGTTTGAGCCGATGTGAGAGCTCGCATTGTCATGGTGCACAATTATTCGCCTTCTCTTGTTCGTTTTTCGAATTTCTCCGATGACTTCAGGCAAACAAATTGTGGAGTACCACTCAGAATTGACCGTCCTTCGTTGCTCAATCGGAACAGTCGCCACATGACCAGTTTTGCCGAAGAAATAGGCGACCATTTGCTTCAAAGTGCTTCTTCCACGAACAACTTTAGTTAGATTTGGCTCGTCTTGTTTTAGACTCATACGCATAGATCCATGATTCGTCACCTGTGACGATCTTACTTTATAAACGACTTTTGAAGCACCGCGATCGTATTTTTTTTTTCAAAATTTCTTTGCACCAATCGACACGAACGTTTTTTTGAGCGATTGTCAAATTGTAAGGGATCCAACGAGAACAAACCTTTTTAACGCCCAGATGTTCATGCAATATCGAATCTATGCTAGAGGAAGAAATGCCCAAGGATGCTTCTATCGTCACATGATAATCTTTCATTATTAGTTCACGCACGGCATCAATGTTCTCTGGCACAACGGCGGTTTTTTGACGACCTTCGTCTTTGAGCGAACGTCGGCCACGATTGCGTTCATTATAGCAGTTATTCACAGTGCTATAGGATGGTGCTTCATCGCCATACAAAGATTTAAGTTCATCGATGCACTCTTGTCATAATAATCCACGTCGAAAGTTGTGAAAAATGATCGCACGAAAATGTTCACGAGTTAATTCCATTTTTTTGCCACGCTGATTTTTTCAAGTCACTCTAACAACACAAATGATGGTCCTACGTCAAACCGTTCTGAGTAAAATGTCAAACTTTTCAATGGAAAAGTCAGATGGCGCAAGGCAACACTTAGTGTTGCAGTATCCGCTAACACACGTAGGCTAGCACTGCCTTAACCTCGTAAGCATTTCCAATGCAACGCGACAAAGGCTTAGCTACGACCTAGGTGGTCTGTCAGCCCGTCTAAATTGATTTCTTCCTAAAGTCATTTTATCGCGCTCTGGGGCACTAACTTGCTGAATACAAATGTCCTTAAACAGGGTACGGTAGCACTTGTCACTGATGGGTATTTTCTGTCTGGCCTCAATTTTGAAAAAATACAGTTCAACGATTTCACAAGAACAAAGCTTCATCAAACAGACTAGGTTTTTGATGTTATGCTAGTTTGAGCGGACCACATATGATTAGCCCTCATCATCATCGGTTATTAGGTTTATTGACGTATTATGTAGGATTAGCGTTTATGCTTGGATAATGCCCAGAGCGTCCTTTAGACGCTGCTCTTCTTAATGCATAAATAAAACGTCACTAATAAGTATTATTTAAAAAGATGGCAATTCATGGTGTGATTATTTAACTTAGGATTGGGTTATCTAGAGAAATTTTGTTAAAAAAAAATATTCAAATCAAGTGTGGAATCTTTATTGTTCATTTAAAAGGACATTTATTTTTTGAATATAATTTCATTTAAATGTTGGCCGCAACTACGCATCAGGGTGTCCATTTTAAGGGTTCAATTTTGGATGACTCATTTGAGCATTTCGACCGGTATGGCTTTAATGACACGCGTACTGTTGGCTTCCAAAACCTGAATCGTAGCTGGTTTGTCAGCAGCCTCAAAAAAAGTCAAAAGGTGTGACATCACACGGTCTAGTCGGCCAACTCACCGGTCCAAAACGTGAAATTAGATGCTCTTCGAAATGACCTCTCAATAGATCCATCGTTTGAGCAGCTGTATGGCATGTGGCATCATCCTATTGAAACCAAATGTCGTCAAGAGTACGGCCTTTTGGTCGAAAACAGCGGATCTTCTTCGGAGCTTTTGAAGAGCCCAAACACTGAAACACTGAGACGTTGTTGCAGTGTAAGACTTTCCATGCTGAAATAGCAAACAATTCTGAAAAGATAAAAAATAGTGTTTATCACAGCTCACGCCTAATCTGCAAAAAAAACCCCTAATGAAGAAATTACCTCTAGAATGATCACCCGACATTAACGACTCCTCAACTTCAAAAATGTCTTTTCTTAAATGGACCCCGATACGACTGCATTTTTCCGTCAACGGTCTTTGTTGTTGTTGTTGCAACAACAATATATTTATTTTGAAGTCTGGTTCGTCTATGGAGGATCTGCTTCGATATCCAGGTGGAGGAAACGCGCCATTTGAACTGGATGGGTCCACAGAGACCCAGGGGTCAGGGGGCTTTTCCGGATAATTGAAGAGGTGCAGCACATCATGTAGTCCCTGATAGCAGGCGGGACAGATGTCCGGAACGTTAGCATCAATTCGTGCCTAGTACGAGTTGAGGCGGCTGCCCCATCCAGATCTCAGCTGCGCCAGAACCACGCGCGTCTTCCGAGGTAGTACCTTCTCCTCAGGTGAAATCTTCGGGGGATGCTTCCCTATCACAAAGTTCACACGGTAGCTGGATACTGCTGCAGCGACTTCAGACCTGTCTGATAGTAGTTGGTAGTCGGGATGTTTACGTCATCGACTTTCACATTGAGTGACAACCGCACCTCTGCGGTCCATGCAGTAAACAGTGTGGCTGATGATTTGGAGGCGGATATTTTCATATTCTCGCAGTGAATAAGTGTGCTAAGTCAGTGAGGTAAGAGTTTATTTTCTCGCATATGTCATCTATTTTAGGTCCTGACGCCAGAATTGTGTAATCGTCAGCGTACGATACAATTTCAACGCCGTCTGGTGGTGCAGAAAGTTTAGAGAGGTAGAGGTTAAACAGAAGTGCTTTTAGTAATCATTGTCGTCAGCGTCTTTATACGTTGATCTGTCTAAGTCAGTCCTTCTATGTCTTAACGCTTTTGCCCGTCCGGGTTGTCATCCTACATTTATTGATCCAGAAATGTGGCCCGTTGAACAAAGTTTGGCCGAAAACAGCGGATTCAATACTGAATAAAAAAACTTATTTGGAGCAGTCTTGCGTAAACTTAAAAAAACTTCTAAACTAATCACACTTTAATGTCAAACTGATTTCACAAATTCAATTAACTTTTCTCTTCCCTTAATTATACTATTTCTAGAAAGATTAAGAAAGGTGATGTTTTCGCGATAAAGTGCCATAGGGGGAAATTGGTTCGGATTTTTTAACCTGGGGTGATAGTCATGTTGTCTTCATGATGTTCTTTTTCGTTTATTCGCGTTCATTTTTTCTCGACTTTAGCTTAAAAGGAACACAATTTCGGTATAAAATTCTATGTAGAGAAGTTGCCAATTTTCAATTTTTTGAAATACTTTAGATAAAGTTTTAACAAAGGAAGAATTAAAGTTATTGCGCTGCTCAGGAATGAAGACATTTTATTTCTATTTAAAACACGATATCTAAACATTTCTCCAAGTGTTGTACGAAAATATGTATGGATATACATTATCATACTCTTAAGTATTTTAAACAGCATGTATGAATATATTTTATCTACATACATACGTATGAATGTACAAGTGCATACTCGTTTATATGTAACAAAAACACAGTCATTTAAGATTGTTTTGTTTAAAATTTATTTTCATTTCGCTTTTCATTCATTTTTTTATTCGCGGTGACTGTTATAAAAAAAGAGTAGGGCTAATGTGCGATTATTGATCCAAACACATATATATTCCAAAGTTCTCGTGTCTGTTCAGTGACTGTTTTGTTTTATTTTTTGCACTTCAAGCAACAATTAAAAATATTGAACGACTACAAATTGCATGAGTTTGTAGGTGAAACCGTGATTTGCACCTTTCCCTCCTTCGTTCGTTCGCTATTCATATTTCTTTATGCGCCCCACTTGGCCAGCAGTCAGTCTCACCTAGGCTCGATATAGTTGGAATGGTCATGAACTTTGAATAAACCCGCCCAAAGAAAAGAAAAACACAATCGGTGAAATGGCTAAATGCTCATAAAAATAAACTGCAAATGCTAACGTCAAATAAATTGGTCAATCCACTTCGAGTTTCTTTGTGAGTTTTGGTTTTACTGCCATGTCACTTGCTGAAAATTAAGATATTTGGTATAATTAAGGTCATCAATAGAAGAGGTAGGTTCTATTACACTGCTATTATGGCGGATTCAGTAATGGTAACCACCTTTCAAGTTGGTGGCCCTTTTTTGCATTATTAATACTAAAAACACGCTGTTGTTGAGCATGGCGTGATAACGCTCACCGTTGACTGTAACGGCGGCTCCTTGCTCATTTTCGAAGAAAATGACCTATATATATTTCTGGCATAGGCGCCATCTGTCATTTCTATTGGAAAGTTTGACATTTTTTAGCATAAACGTACTCAGAACGTTTTGACGTACGACAGTGACTTGACTTGTTTACAGTGACTTGAAAAAATCAATTTGGCAAAAAATGGAATTAAATCGTAAACATTTTCGTGCGATCATTTTCACAACTTTCGACGTGGGTTATCTCGACAAGAGGGCATCGATTAACCTAAATCTTTGTATGGTGATGAAGCACCATCCTATAGCACTGTGAAAAACTGGTTTAATGAATTTAATCGTGGCCGACGCTCGCTCAAAGACGAAGGTCGTCCAAAACGGCCGTTTTGCCAGAGAACATTGATGTCGTAGGTGAGCTGATAATGCAAGAATGTCATGTGACATACCGTAAGATAGAGGCATCCTTGGACATTTCTTCCACCTGCATACATTCGATATTGGATGAACACCTGGCCGTAAAAAAGGTTTGCTCTCGTTGGATCTCGCACAATTTGACAATCGCTCAAAAAAAGGGGCGTGTCGATTGGAGCAAAGAAATTTTGAAAAAATACGATCGCGGTGCTTCAAAAGACGATTATAAGATCGTCACAGGTGACGAATCATGGATCTATGCGTATGAGCCCGAAACAAAACAACAATTGACTGTATGGGTCTTCGAAGACGTGCCAAATCCAAATCCAACTTGTTTTTCAATGTATGGAAATCATTTTTCTTTTATTCATGTTTAAGCTCATTCAATTTTATTAAATATAGCTTAATTAGTTTTAAAAATAATGGATTAAAATGACCATTGGTCCATTGATTCCCTTAAACCCCACGGCTTTAATTTTGATTTTAAAATGAAGCTTATTGTTAAAACTTCTACCACCTTTGCAGTTCCCATACTATAATTACCTTTAAAACATAACTTTATTTAGTCGAAGTCGTTGTAAGACCCGCAGTCTGGAATCGTTTCAACACCCGGAGTCGGAGGGGAGTCTTCCGATTTTGGAAAACTCCACAGCCCTGCTAAAACGTACGGCAATATTCTAGAAAAGAGCTTGGATTGTTAGCGTAGATAAATGACCTAACGCAATTCTTGAAGATTCTCTAATCTTATAATCTCGGTGGATGAACACTAACCGTGAACTCACCTACTCAACAAATTTAATCAGTGTCTCGCATATAAAATATTATAAATTAATTTTGAGCAGAATCGGATTTAAAATGGTAATTCTATAGCGGCATGGCTCAAATTTAGAGCTGTAGAGTCGTTTTTCACAATATTAATGCGTCAATAAATTTTCCTTTCCCGCTTCATTATTTCTAATGTATTTTGTATTCAACTATCTTTCATTGAAGCGTTTCTTCTTTAAAATAACTTATTTTTATTTTTATTGTAGAACAAGCAACCGATGGCTCCTTGGCCTCAGAGAATTGGGCCTTAAATATGGAAATCTGCGATATGATCAATGAATCTTCCGACACATCTCGCGATGCCATGAAAGCTATACGCAAACGTCTGCAACAGAATGCAGGCAAGAACAATCAGGTCATAATGTATACGTTAACTGTGCTGGAGACATGTGTGAAGAATTGCGGTAAAGCATTTCATGTTTTGGTGGCACAAAAAGATTTCATTCAAGAACTAGTGAAGCTGATCGGACCAAAAAATGATCCACCCTTGGTGGTGCAAGAAAAGGTACTCAATCTCATACAGATATGGGCAGATGCTTTTAAGAATCAACCGGATTTAAATGGCGTAACACAAATTTATATTGAGTTGAAAAATAAAGGCATAGAATTTCCACAAACGGACATTGAAAACTTGGCGCCCATTTATACACCACAAAGGGTACGTGACGCATTGATACAAACTTGCTGTTGCATTCATTTGCATTCATTTTCATAAATTCTTTTTCAGAGTGTACCGGAACAACCACCACCGCAAGCGGTAACCCAACAGGCCATATCGCCACAGCATGCCATTATGACAACAGCAGGAATGCCGGTAGGTTGTAATAACATACTCGTATATACCTTTGTTTCGATACTAATTATGTGTTTGTTTTTAGAATCCCGGTCCTACTCAGTTGGCTCCTGAACAAATTGCTAAACTTCATTCTGAATTGGAAATTGTATCGATGAACATGTCGATTTTAGGCGAGATGTTGACAGAACTAAGGCCCGGCCAAGAGGAGCCTGATGATTACCAATTGCTTAATGATTTAACATCCACTTGCAAGTAGGTTCATACATTTCGCCCTTATGCCTGCAATTTTAAGACACATATATCTAAGGGCATAACTACCAAATAGATATCTCAATCTTTTGATAAAATTGGTTTTAAAAATCCATCAGAATAATATAAAATGGCACATTTGGTTAAAAGAGTATATTTCAACGCTGGCTTTTATATCTGCTCGTTGAAATTGCAGGCATTAGTCAGTACTTGAACTTTTTAATAATATTCTGAAATTCTTAGAGAAATGCAATCGCGCATTGTTGATCTGATTGGTCGTGTAACCGATGATGAATTGACTGCAGAACTATTGCGTATTAATGACGAATTGAATAATATGTTCTTACGCCATCAACGTTATGAAAAGAATCGTGGCACAACCACAGGTATTACTTCCCCATCGGCTGTGTTGGGCGCTGCTTTGGGTGTGCCCACATCGAATCCACCAGTATCGGCTGTGCCTGCCGCCGAACCCAAATTATTAGAGTTTCCGGATAGTACTAAGGACGATGTGTTAAATAGTTTTAATCGTTTGGGTGAGTACATATAGAACTAATACAGTTTTACATCTCGTTCATTAATATGCACAATGTGTTTGTGTGTTTTCAGGTGTGAACAATACAACGAAGCCAAGTAATAAGGATGCCGATGAATTCGATATGTTGGCCCAATCACGTACCAATGGCGGTAGCAAGTAAGTTTTGAAATGTATCCTCTTACGAATTATTTTTAATACCCTGCACCAGTCTGTTCAAATGAAACTATGTTAAAACCCGTTAAAGTACCGGTCCTTGTTGCTATTTTATCAATAATATTGAGGACTCTAAGTCCTGTATGTCTATGGGAAATCTGCTTCGAAATCCAGGTGAAGAAATTTGAACTGGATGCATCCAAAGAGATCTGGCTGAGGGTCAGCTGAGAGGTTTTAGCCGTACAATTTAAGAGGTACAGCACGTTAGGTAGAACAAACGTCCAAGTTGATGACGTCAATTTGCAGTCTCTACGAAATCAGGCGATTGTACCATTCAAATCTCAGCTGAGTCAGATCCACGAGCTTCTGTCGGTGAAGCGTCGTTTCCTCTAATAAAATCTCGGGGGGTTGTTCCCCAACCAATACACTCACTATGTAGTTGGCCACAGCCGCTGCGACTTCATCAGCGTGAGTGTCGTTCAGACATGCCTTATAATTGGTTGGTGATCTGAATGTTCTTCTTTGTATCGCTGGAACTTTCTCTCTATCTAGATCATAAAGTTCATACCTAATCTGCCTAGGTGGAGGAGTCCTGGTCTCGAGATGGTGGTTGAGATGACTACTGCGAGACACCAAATCAGATCTGCTTAGCCTCCAAAAAATATGTCTGGGCACCGAAAGGAACTTTGTCTCTTCATGTAGATGGTCCTCAGAAGACATGAGGATGTTGATGTTCTTAGGCGACATTCTGGCAGGTCTGAAGTTTCCCTCCTCTGGTTCATACTCTCGATTGTCGACAACAACGGCGCTGCAAAGTTCACTACAGACCGACCTATTGCTTTGTAAGATGTCTTTGTTGTTGTTGTAGCGGCACACACAGTGCCGAGGTGACAGCCCTTGGCCGAAGAATTGCTGCTTCGGGTCAATCCGGTGCATAGAACCGACTGTCGTGGGATTGTAAGATGTCTTTTAGGTTTCTTTGACAGTTCCCCAAGTATTAAAGGGCGTTGACCAAGTGACTTAAGAATCTTGTTTCTTTTTTTTAACTTGTCGCAGATTGCAGTAGTACGAGGGTTGCTATATATATTTCTGGCCTAGGCAACACTAAGTGTTGCCTGGCGCCATCTGACATTTCCATTGGAAAGTATGACATTTTTTAGCATAAACGTTCTCAGAACGTTTTGACGTACGACCACCATTTGTGTTGTTTACAGTGACTTGAAAAAATCAATTTGGCAACAAAATGGAATTAACTCGTAAACATTTTCGTGCGATCATTTTTCACAACTTTCGACGTGGATTATCACGACAAGAGAGCATCGATGTACCTTAATCTTTGTATGGCGATGAAGCACCATCCTATGGCACTGTGAAAAACTGGTTTAATGAATTCAATCGTTGCCGACGCTTGCTCAAAGAAGAAGGTCCTGAAGGTCGTCCAAAAACGGCCGTTGTGCCAGAGAACATTGATGCCGTGCGTGAACTTATTATGCAAGATCGTCATGTGACATACCGTGAGATAGAGGCATCCTTGGGCATTTCTTCCACAAGCATACATTCGGTATTGCATGAACACCTGGCCGTAAAAAAGGTTTGTTCTCGTTGCATCCCGCACAATTTGACAATTGCTCAAAAAAGGCTCGTGTCGATTGGTGCAAAGAAATTTCGAAAAAATACGATCGCGGTGCTTTAATAGACGTATATAAGATTTTCTCAGGTAACGAATCATGGATCTAAGCGTATGAGCCCGAAACAAAACAGCAACCGATCGTGTGGGTCTTCGAAGACGATCCAAATCCAACGAAAGTTGTTCGTGGAAGAAACACTTCGAAGCAAATGATCGCCTGTTTCTTCGGCAAAACTGGTCATGTGGCGACTGTTCCGCTTGAGCAAAGTAGGAGGTGAATTCTGAGTGGTACACCACAATTTGTTTGCCTGAAGTCTTCGGAGAAATTCGAAAAACGAACAAGAGAAAACGAGTCATTGTGCACCATGACAATGCGGGCTCTCACACATCGGCTCAAACCAGCGCCTTTTTGAGCGGCCACAACGTCGAATTGATGGGCCATCCACCGTACAGCCCTGATTTGGCACCCAATGAGTTCTTCTTATTCCCTAGCATTGCGTGGTCAACGTTTTTCATCGCCCGATGCAGCTGTTGAAGAGTTCACGAAGGTGTCTTAATCGGAGTGGAAAAGGTGCTTCGACAATTGGTTTGAGCGCATGCAAAAGTGTATAAATTATGATGGAGAATACTTTGAAAACCAATAAAACCATTTTTGATGATAAATATTCGCATTTTCATTATTAGGCCAGAAATATATATAGCAACCCTCGTAGTACCATCCAGTATTAAAATCGACAACGACTTCGACAGCTGTCGAATTTCGACTTCGACAGCCGTTATAGGGCTGATTAAATTTTCAATAGTGCAGAGTCTACCCTTACCCTGCATTTTGTGTTTATGTGTTACTCTGTATAAAAGAACAAAGTTTTCAAAAATATTCCAACACACCGAAAATACATATTTTTGGGGGATAAATCACGACAACAGAAATACCGAATCGACAGATTAAAGGTAGTTTACTAGACCTAAATTTGTAAATTTTAACTCTTTTCCTTTTGTTTTGATTTCGAATAAAGTAGGTTTTGTAATTTTTTTTCTTTAAAGGGCACTCTGAAGCTTTATTTCTTACGCTGAGTATTTTCAACTCCGGCAGTCTAAAAAACAAAACATGCAACAAAAGTATAGCAGGGTTTTCTATTCTGGCACTGCAATATCATTTATTTTTGTGCATTTTTAACAAATATTTTGTTAGTTTTCAACCGGAAGTTTATTCAGATTTTATTGACTTTTGGGGAAATTACAAAAAAAAATCTTTGACAATAACAGCTCGGTCTCCATTAACATTTAAGCAAGGCAATAACGATGATAATATTAAATGTTCATTTTATTTATTACAGCAAAAGTGATCTTTTAAAAGACATTCCAACCTTAGACGCAACCACTGGCAGTGTAGGTTCACCATTTAAACGTACCGGTGGTAATAATATGCCGGTGGTAAGTAAAGTGAGTATAAACCATTCCTTTATAAAACTAATACTCTATTACTTTCTCTATTATTATACATATGTAAACGTTTTTTTAAATTGTTTGATCTTATTGGCAAATACGTTATATTTTACCTTGATTTTTCCTTTTTTTTTAATTAATCTAATCGACATTTTTATTTTTCTTTTAATAACGACCCGCTTTTTTCCTTCTGTTATTATCGTATGTTTGAAAACAAATACAAATATTGGGTTCGTTTATACACATTTTGGTTACTTTATGATTTCCAACCTTCTCCAAACTCCTCCGTTGTTTGTTGCTGAAAACTGAAAAGCCTGTAAAAGAAAATGAAATCGATGAAATGGAAGCATGGTTAGGCAGCGCTGTAAGTAAAGTTTTCTTAATTTCGTTTTTTTTTCGTTAATCTTGTTGTGTTGTCATTTTCCGTCATCATTTCATGTATGATTTCCAAAATTAGTTTTCATCACAAAACATAGTTTTTTTTTGTTTTTTATGAATAATTTGCCTCACTATATGGTAGACATGCTGTAATACAAATTAAGGGCATGGTTTCTAAAAAAGTATCCTTTGCTTTACAGAAAGAAATTGAAGGACTAGAAGAAACTGTCACCAGTTCAGAGTTTGATAAATTCCTGGAGGAACGTGCTGCCGCCGCCGAAAATCTTCCTACAATTAATGCCACGAATAATTTAGATAATGCTGCGCAAAAGCCGTCACCACAGCCAAAAGCTAAGAAACCCGAAGAAGATCTTCTATTACTTTGAGTTTATCTTTGCTACGTTCTTGTCATACACGCGAAAGCCTCCTCTTCGACGATATTGCCATCATCAGCGTCGTCATCGTCACCATACGAGTATATACAATATTATACTGGCTTTAATTGTTTTCCTTTTTTTTACTAAATGTCTAATTCAAATCCAAACACGTAGTGGTAGCGAGGAGTTTAACAAAGAAAGAAGTGAAACTTTAATTGAGTATATATCAGAGGAAATCTAAACATAACTACGATATAAAAGATGAAAGTATTGGTCTTATACATACTATAATTATACACTTACAACATACCTTATATAACATTTAAAAGTCAAAAAGACACAATTTATATGATGTAATACTAATGTTTTTCAATGTCCTCTTGTCACGTTCTGTTTTATATACGTTTTTTTTACAAAGTGGCATTTCTTTCACATTTCGCTCATTCGGCCTTACCTTCTTCCCTTCACCTTCACTTCTCTACCTTTTATCCGTTCTTTGATATGTTTGCTCAATATTTTATTTAGTGTATGTTTTTTGATGATTTAGTTTTAAGTTCTCTTTGTTGTTGTAATTTTTTACTATCGATTGAAAGAAATTGTTTAAAATGTTCTATTTTTCCCATTTAAATTGTGTATATATAAAACTAGATCTTCAAACGGCTCTTCTTGATTGTTATATAGTATATATAAAAGTTGGCCAAATTGGCGTTGATATACAAACATACATGAAAGCGCAGCGAAATGCGTTGTTTGCTGGAAAATCTAACCGATTTGGCTGACTTTTGTGTTTATTAAAATATTTTTGTTTCGCTATTTTTAAAAACATTCTCTAAATTTTGTTTTATTTATTTTTAATAAAACTAAAGATTTAACTAAGGTTATACACGTATGTATTTATTTTGAAAAATAAAGTAAATAATAATAATGTGGTATATCATTATTTGAGAAGCTCGAACATAACCCACATAGTATGAGCGAATGCGTTGTTTTTGGCTATGAAAATGGGGATAGTAGTTTTGAAAGAAAAAATTTAACTGATAAACTTTTAATTTCTTATTTTTCGTTATTAAATAATTAATGATTACCAAATATACAGACCTGTCACAGAAATCGATCGGATTGATTTTAATTCCGTAATTACCATTTTGTTTTACCTTCTTCAGATTCCGATCGATTTAGGTAATTCCGAAAATTTTAAAAACCCTGGTTATTCTAATTTGCTATGGCAACTCTATGCATATGAGAAAACAAAAACCATATGTTTTAAGTAAACGAACGGAAATAAGAAAAAATAGTTTAACAATTGCTTCTTTACTTTATAATGGGCTTCCAAAATATTGTATGTACAGCCTATTTAATTTTTCATTTTGATTTCGCATTTCATCGCGCTGTTCTTCCATAAGGTGGACAATATTTTCAACTTTGTTGTCAACACGTTGCTCTTCCAGTAACTTAGCAATTTTCCCCAAGTGTTTATTTTCTTCTACTAAAAGGCTGCTCAATTCCGGGTTGGATACATGTGGAGTACGTGATCTGTGGCGTGCGGGCGCCTCTTTTAGGCTGATAGTGTGCTTGAAAGACGCCTCTTTGAAGCTGTTACACTTCGCTTTCTTGCCAAATCATTTTCCTTTTCTGTAGCACTGTCAGATGTTGAGGAAGTAAAATCAAGATCTTCGTCGTTTTCTTTACCAGATTCACAAATGTACGCGATCAGATCCGCTTCTCCAAATCTTTTGGAGCCGGCAACGCCTTCTACACTTCTCTGCATTCCGTAGACTCTTACAACAGCTTCCTCAACCTCGGACAATACATATTTGTTATATGGGCCACCACCTGTTTTACACTTTTCGTTTTTGTTGTGGCACAGTTTCTTCTTCACGTACGTTTTCCAGTCCGTCTAGGCTTTCTTTCATCGATGACGTGTTGGTCCAGAAGAATTCAAATTTTCTGTTAATTCTACCCTATGCGGTTCTACAACCACCCGATCTCCCTTCACGAATAATCTGGCCATATCGTTGTGGCACTCCATGAACTCGACCAAAATTGTATCTTGAGCACCGTTTCTAATACTCACTTATTTTTTTATTTTCGTCAGCCAGAATATTACACGCCACAACAAAACACGATCACAAACAATACAAATTACAAATTAATTTTCCAACTTTTTTTTTATTTCGTTCAAGGCAATTATTTGGTGCATTTTTGTCTTAGTACTACTGAAAATATAAAAGATTTATTAAAATAAATGTTAACTAAGCTAAAATTTAACGTAATTAAAGATTACAATAATCTTTATTCAGAAAAAGTACTTTTATCAAAGTTTTTTGTGTTTATGGAACTAAAAATATCAATTCCGATCACATAATCAATTGTGGTTTCATTCCGACCAAATCTTTCGGAATTATTTTTCTTGGATCCCACGACAGCCGGTTCTATGAACGAAGAAGCAATTCTTCGACCACACAACCACGACAACAACAACAATATGAATAAAAAAAATCCTTAAGAGTGCAAATAACGTAGCCTTTCGAACACTTAAGCAAGGCTCTCGGAATTTGGGGAAATTATCTTAAGTCAGACCAAGATTTAAAAAAAGTGTCTGCCTTGACCAAAACTTAAAATTTAAGATGATGAAAATACGTAATTTATATTTGATAGACCATATATTTTTTATTTAAATGGGTTAAATGAACGTTGACATTATCCATAAAAAAAACTCAAGGGTTTTTTTAGTTCAGTGCGAATTTTTTTACACGCCTTTGAAGTTGGTGATTTTTGACCGATGTCTAACAAGAAAAGATAATTTGATAAAATAAGGCTTATTTATTTTTATTATCCTGGAAAGCTGTGGTATCTTACTTTTTTGGGGTCGAGGATATAATTTTTGATATTTATTTTTACCTAAAACTCACGCTAGTTTGCGCTGTCATACAAATGGTGCTATTTTTTTTGTAGATTTTCATAGAAAAACCGGTGTATTGCAGTAATTAATACATATACAATACAAAGGAAGGCAGGTAAACGTATTAGAGAACATGGAAATAAAGAGACACAGAAAGTTTGATTTTGTATCACTGTGTTATTCGACAATCTCGATACATTTTCCGTTTTTGTCATTCGTTTAAAAACACACGAGAGACCTACGGCACATACATATCGTTTAATGCTAAACCCACTTTTAAAGTAAATTAAGATTTTGATGCCGTGTGGTAGAGAAAGATACGCCCTCGTTGAGCAGCATTTCTTCAATTTAAATCTTGAATTGTGTAAAAAGGTTTGATACGAAAAACTGCTAAATCAACTCATAGAAAAATTTGTTTTAAGAAAAACTACTAAATTCAGAACATTATTTATTAAACCAACAATATTTTTGGTTTTCCTCTCAAGCTGCAAATATGAAATATAAAAAGTGGTTTGTCTTTCCTGTAAGGGTTTGCATGTTAAGCCGGCGATATCCGACTTTATAAATGTTTGTGGATTTTTTTTTTTAGAAAGTCTAAGAGAGTTGTTAAAAATGATTGTTGTAGCTCGGTTGGTTATTATACAGGGTTAAAGTCTGCAGGAATAGCAGGATGGAGAAGTGTTCTCCGGGAATAAAATCCTGCCATTCTAAACAGTAGGGAAAGGGAATAACTTCCCAGCAAACCAAACGTTTAGAATGTTCAGACTTCGGATCAGAATTCTTACCGAGTTCGTAACGAAAAACATATGAGAGGGTTGACACAAATTCTGAACTATTTCTCTGAAAAAATATCCTCAGACAGGCCGAATATTCGAATTTAGATTTTTCGCTACAAATTCGCAAATCATTTTAAGAAATATCAAACGTAGAACATAAAATATTCTAAAAATAGAAAAAAATTGAGGGTTCCCTTTATAATTACAGCTAAGTAGAAAGCGGGAACATTTTAAAATGTTCGTGAATCCCGGACAGAAAAAATTAAACATAAATTTGCTTGTTGTTAAACACGCTTTTGCTAGCAAAAATACAGAATATTTCCCATTTAGCAAGTTTAAAAATTTATTTTTAAAAAAAGGAACCTCGATTACAGTGTTCAGCACCATACACAACTCTAGCTCTTTAAAATTTAACGTCAAAGCCAAAAATCTTAATATTTTATTCGGTGAACTTTGCATAACAAAACAGTGCCTGAATCAATTTTCTCTACTTATACATCAATATCAACGGCATCTTGAAATACTTTTGCTTAATTGCATCCATTGCATAACAAACCAATGAAGAAAGCTAATTATTTTTAATAGTGTTTTATTTTCCGTGGAAGAATGTGTATTTTAAATAGGTCATTTTGCAGTACCTCCAGTCGAGAAATTAAGTGAGGCTCTACCTGTATTTTCCAAAGGTGGCAAAGATCTGATATTTTTAAATATTTGAGGAATATTAATGTCATTTTTGCTATTCTTGGCCTTTCTAAATTCGGGCATTTTAAGCCGCGAGTCAATTCAGAGCTGTCGATATATATCTAAAGGCGGCTTTGTAGTTTAATTGAGAGCAAAAATAGATTTTCTGTCCGCATAAATAAAAAAATCCTTCCAAGGACTACAATTTTAAAAATCTAAATTTAATACCTTACAAATAAATAATTACGCTCTCACCATAATAGACAGACTGTTATGACGGTTGTTCCGGAGGCAATGTTAGTAAATCTGTATTAGCAAGAAAGTCCTCTTCATCGTCTGTATCACTTTCAACTACTAAAGGCCTACGTTTGCGCGAACTTTGAGGTCTATCATCAGCATCAGTCTCATCCATATTTTCCTCATCACGATCATCTAAGTCTTCATATTTCTTTAAACGTTCCTCCAAGTCAGAAATTCTTTGTTTCTTCGAATTTAACAAAACGGCTACTTTTCTCAGCAGCTTTCTCTCCAATTGATTTTTCTCCTCCACACATAGACGATAATCTTCCAGCAATTCACGTGACTGTTGATCGAATTTATGCGCCTTTTCAACGCGATCGTTTAGGGACTTAGTTTGGCTATGTAATTGTTCTATGGCAGAATCAAAAATGTCATAATGATTTCTTATGGTTTTCAGCGGTATTTCCAGATATAGCATGGGCACGGAATCCGGTTGAGCCTTCCATACCTTCAGAATATTTTCGTCTTCATCCAGTTTATAAGTAAATCCTGGCAAGGCAATGTTTGTTGTCAAGGCTAGGCGGCATTCTTCGTAGTAATCGTTGTAGGGTATATCTAACTCTGTGGCTGACTCCTTCATTGCCTCAGCTGTTATTGAGCCTTGGTAGCATTTTGTGTTTTGCGAATCCTGCAATTTTACAAGACAAGAACCAGTGTCCAGCCATTTGGTTTGTATGTAGAAATATGGT
The DNA here is from genome assembly GCA_963513945.1 of Hydrotaea diabolus. Classification (NCBI taxonomy): domain Eukaryota; kingdom Metazoa; phylum Arthropoda; class Insecta; order Diptera; family Muscidae; genus Hydrotaea; species Hydrotaea diabolus. Next base: position 109,620,153 of record OY740719.1, on the reverse strand, counting down.
TTTATATCCACTCCTTCGTCGTCGGTTGATTTTAAAAGTTTATTTATGCAGTCCGTAGCCATTTGGACATTATTAATACTACAGTGCGAGTGAATTGTGAAATAAACAACTTGTTTTGATTGTTCATATATGGAAGGTATGGGCTGTGAAATTTTAGCAATTAAGAAAAGAGTTTAAAGCCGGTGTGAAATTGCCGACAGCGCAGAATTATTTGATCAGTGAAGGCGGCAAATTTTTTTTACAATCTTATGTTATTTATAGATCTTACGTCAACCGCACATTAAATCGAATTTTCAGTTATCGTAATTTTGTTCCAAGAATCTATTTGTAATCGTATTGTAGTTGAGAGTTGGAATTGTGTAATTTCGTTGACATGTGCCAATGCCGTATTAGGCAATGTTTATATTATGACTATTATTATGTATATTATTATAATATTATTCTTGTTTTCAGGCTAATAACGGCTGGTATTGAAGTCGGGAGACTTCGGACTAAGTTCTGATATAATATAGGAGCTATCTCGTGATTTGTGGTCTTACGGACTTAGCTGCAAATTTCATTAGAATCCATAGAAACTTATCGTATGTTGAAATTGGACACACATAAAAAGCATTGCTGAAAAAAATCGAGGTTGGTCGGATAACAATTAATTTTTTAGCGCAAGCATAGCCTATGAGATTTGAACATACCATTGAATTAATTTCGTTATCCTATGGTGTTATCGTCAGTTTAAAATATGTTAAATTTTCCGCACGTTGCACTGAACTCCCATTTTCATGTTCATTTGTTATAAAAATGCAACGCTACAAACATATTTCGATTTTGTTTGTCAAAGTGTTGCATGCAATGCGTGAGAAAATGTCGCATTTTTTGCGCTCACTCCAGTCTGCGGTGTAGAATGTTAAACCCTAAAACAGCTGTTGCCTACAGTGCTGTATTTTCAGCACCCGCAAACCAAAATAAGCGCGTACATTCAAAATAGGAGCAAAAACGACGTCGCTGTTGTTTTGGTTGGAACGTTGTTTACAAATCGTATGTATTTCTTATACATTAAATATTGCACTTCATTATGTTCGATTTTTGGCAGTACAAGTGTGAAATTTTGACAGGTTGGAGGCAACATTTTTCAAATGTTGCACTAGAAGAAGGTACCAATTTTTTAAGCAACTAAATCACCATTAGCTATTTGAAGCTAAGGCTATTAGTCTATAAGTATATTAACAAAAACAATAATTATGACTATCTGTTGCCGTAGTTAACGGCGTTTATTTTTACCGACGCTTCGCAGATAATTATATGTAATAACAGTGGTGTTTTAAGTTAAACATTCATAACTAAAACTGGATAGCAAAATCGCAATAGTTAAGTCATTAGTTTACAAAAAGTGCTTATTTGGGCCATCTCGAAAGAGAAAAGTCTAAAAGTACTTATTAAGTATTTGTTTGTTCTGCATGTAGTACATAGCCTGTACAACTATCAAGTATAAGCCTTTTTCCAGGTTATGTGCTAAAAAGGCGTCAACAAATTATTTTTCTAAAATTGTTTGTTAATAATCGAATTTAGCAGTACTTTTCCTTAATACAGTATTAAATCTAGCATATATTCTCTGTAAAATTTTCATTTCAAATGTACATTTCATTAAAAATTTCATTTGTCTGCTTGTGCTACACATAAATACGTGTTACTTATAGGAACGTACGTTTTTTGTAAAATCAAATCTCAAAAATCTAAAATCAAATCTAAAACACAAACATTTGTTTTTTATGTACCCATTTACACGAGGCAACTTTACTTCCGTCCATTTTCACGATTTACTTTTGAACTTGCCTCTTGTGTTTACACATGGCAATTCGGTTACGGCAATTTTCGTTTTAATTCGTTCTGATATTTTTTGTGCGAAATATATAATAAAATAATCTGCAGCCAACTTTACACTACGAAAAACACAAATGGAATTGACAGTACGGACAAATTTTTTCCCGTTTCATTCATCTTCCCCGTCTCTCCAACAAACTGAGAGTTGAGAAAAGTTGCCTCGTGTAAATGGGGACTATGGAGACAATTTAACAGAAAACTCCGTACTTGCCTTAGAGTAGAAACTCTACTAATAGTTTACACACAATTTGGGCTTATGCATTATTTTGCATGTCTATACTGTCTTTGTGTTAAAAACTTTCTGTTTTCTAGCTGGTTACTTTTGCATATGTTCTGTAAATACAACTCAGGGTAATTCTTTTTTTCTATTTTCCTTTACTTTGTTTTCGTGTTTTTGTTTATACTTTTGCAGCTGCTGTTCGGATTTAAATTCGAACCATTTTTACGGGATTAAATTGTAATATGACCGAAAAATTCTAAAAATAGAATGTAAAAGTGTCTCGCTCCGTGTTTGTTAACAAGTGGTGATGAGTGATTCTGATGATACCGATATTTTATTGCTTATTCCGCCAAACTATTATTTGACCAACGCTGAAGAACACCTAATACGTGAGGATTTGCATGTTTTGCAAAGGCGGCAGTTTTCGAGTTTACAAGAGTTGGACGCTTTGGAGCGGCAATATCAGTCAAAAATAAGTAGAAGAGATTTGAACAGGGACTTTCAAGCTATGGATTTGGCCGCCTCCTCCGGTTATAGGGACGATGTTTTGATGCCACCGCCACCTGCAACGACGGCGGCATATCAATACCTACCACCCACGAGGAAAGCAGAATTGAATAATATTAATGCAAAATTGAGCAATATGGAGCGGGAAGAAATAGCATATGGCGATAATCCTTCTGACATTTCTAGTATATCTGCGCATACAGTTAAAACACAATTTGGACCGAGCAAACATAATCGGGAAGCGGTGGGAATGGTTCATTCAACACCCAAATGCATGAATACGTCATACCGGGAAAATCCTCCTCCAAAACGGGTACCAACGCATGGCGCACAAGAATATAAAGACGACGGTGTTTTATTGGAAATCGATCATTTTCTCTCAAGCGATCGTGTTCCCGTATCAAATGCTAACTATTGGCAGCAACGACATAGTGATGACTATCGCACTGAACCACCTGGTCAGCAACAGAAACACTTGCTGGATTTACAGGAACAGCATCAGGCTCAAACACATTCATTGCCCACATCAATGCACACAATGCCGCCGGAGAAATCACAGAATTCGGTATGCTATCAGATGTCGAAAGCGGATAATAACCTTATAAGTTTAAGTGAAATCTGGGGCAAAAGTGGCCATTCTACTGCCATAGCAACCTCTTCACAATCGAATTTAAAAGAGGAGCAATTGCGCAGGCAACATTTGGAGAAAACAGTAAGGCAGCTGCAATCACGATTGCTAGAATATCAACAGAGGCTCTCGGTAGCCATAGAAGTTGATCGGACGAAAGACAACGCTTTGAGTACTGCGCAAATGGAGAACAAGAGGTAAGAGAAATTAGTGAAAATCAATTGATTTTTTTTTAAAGTGTCAAAAGCGACATTGCACAGGTTTGTTAGGCTCTGAACATTCCAAAATTGCTGGTAGTGTTTCATTTCGTCTTGAGGATATGTGTCATACATATTAAGGATTTCGTATTATTGTTGTTATAGCTGCACACAGTGCCGGGGTGACGGTCCTTGGTAGAACAATTGCTGTTTTGGGTCAATCTGGTGCATAGAGTAGGCTGTCCTATTATTGAAGAAATGTTCGACATTAAAAAGTAATTAACCAACTCAACGAGGACAAGAGTTATGCATTGCGTTCTGTTGTAATTATCGTAGTGGCACGGCATATTCATATTCCCTTTCGTTAGGGCTGACATTTTTGGTTGTGGTAATTGCCATTAGTTCCGCTGAAAATATACCCGAAACTTCAGGTAATAACATCAGACCAATTTTAGAGAAATCTTCGTGAGCGCAAGTTTTTGTGCCATAATGTTTGCCAAGTCAGCAGTTTATTATAAACAAATGGACTTTTATCGATCTGCATCATGATATGTAAATGAAGTGCTGTCGATGTTGTTGTAACAACAAAATATTTTGTTTTGAAGTCCTTTTTGTCAATAGGGGATCTGCTTTGATAACAGGTAAAGGAAACGCTCCATTGAACTTGATGCGTCCATAGAGATCTATTGAGTTGAAGAGGTGCAGGACGTCATGTGGTCCCTGATGCCAGACGGGACAAATGTACAATTCGCGCCTAACACGGCTGCACCATATGGATCTCAGAGGTAGCGTCTTCTCCTCTGGTAAAATCTCGGGGGAATGTTCATCTTGCACTACATTCACTTTATATCTGGATACTGCTGCTGCGAATTTAAAAGCATCAATTTCATTTAGACCTGCCTGATAGTTTCGATGATCTAAAGGCTCTCGCCTGTACCGCTGCACTTTTCTATCTCTAGATATATTAGACGGTGGTTGGGATGAATACTGCGAAGACACTCTAGAAGATACTGCTTAGACAGCAATAAATTATGTCTACGCACGGTAAGAAGCATGTCTCCTCATGCAGATGGTCCTCAGAAGACATAAGGAGAAAACCTGTTGATGTTCTCAGGGCCCCTTTCTGGCGAGTCTGCATTTTCTTCTACTATGTCGTACTCACGTTCACTGGTCACTCCGGTGCTGCGAAGACCTATTGCTTTGTAAGAGATTAACAAGGTTTCTCTGTTGGATCCCCAAGTACTGCCGGCTAGTGGCCGGAGGACCCTGTTCTAACTTTGAAGCCTTTCGCAGGTAGCTGTAGCATGTGCGGAGAATCTAAAAAGGCTGTCCAATGTGATCCCAAGAACTTTTGGTAGTTGGAAGTGGGGATGTTGACGTCATCGACTTTCACATTAAGTGACAACCTTCCCTCAGCGGTCTATGCAGTAAACAGTTTGGCTGATGTTTCTGAGGCGAATATTTTAATATTCCTTGCAGTAAAGAAGCGAGCTAAGTCAGTGAGGTAACGGTTAATATTTCCGCACATGTCATCCACTTCAGTTCCTGATGTCGGAATTGTGCATTCCTCAGCGTATTACACAATTTTAACTCTGTCTGGTGGTGCAGGGATTTCAGAGGATGAAGTTTAAATAGTGCCGGAGATATCACTCCACCCTGACGAACTCCCTGTTTAACTCTAAGGGGCTTCGACTTCCTGTCTCTAAATACTACATATGACTAGCGCCCACCCATTTAGGTTACGACCTAACTTTTCAAACTAGGCGGAATGGATTTTGCATTATCCTCAAACAGAGTGGCATGATTGACCGTGTCGAAGGGGTTTGTTAGGCCAAGAGCTACGAAGTCCGTCCCGTCGTTGGGCTTGTTCTGGTTAAAGCTGCGACTTTTACGTGTGGTGATGGCGTGTAAAGCAGTTGTTGTGCTGTGCTTCTTAGGGAACCCATGCTGATGATCAACACAAGGAAGGTGCTCGATCAGGCTGGTGAGGGAGAGTGCTTTAAGCGTCTTTGCGACTGGCGAAAGCAGGGAGATCGGCTTGTACGATTCTCCTATGATTGCGTCTTTGTCTGGCTTCAGTAGCGGTACCACTCGGCCCATTTTCCAGGCATCAGGAACTAAGTGAGTGGCTAACGACAGATTAAGCACTTTTGTCATGTACTATACTATACTCCCGTCCGTACTCACCGCCTTTAATGACTTTGCGCTGCAGATGATATGGGCAACTTCGCCAACGGTAAATTGTGGTGGTGCATCTCCGAGAGCGCCGATACGACGCAATACTCTCATTTTCGCCTAATCGCTCTCTGGGTGCTCAATAAAAAGACGGTCCAAACAACTCGCGCACCGCTTCGGATCTGTCACCGAACTTAACGGCTGTCCGATCATCCTTTCTTCCAGGGTTAGAAAGCGATTTGCCCGTTTTCCATCAACTTACAATCTCAGGCATTCGGAAAGTGCTGCTTCCACGACGAAAAAATTGACAAACAATAAACATATATTGTTGAGGTGACTGCCACTGGCCGAAGAGTGTTTGTTTGGTGTCAATCCGTTACATAGAACCAGCTGTCGGGTGATTGTGACTCCCATGTAATTTTTTAGTGTTGTTTATGGTGGAAATAGAAGCCACCTATCACGAGGTTGTGTTTTGCACATACTTCTAAAAACAGATCTCCGTTTTTGTTTATGACACCTGGGCAGTGTTTCTCATAATGTTTTCAAAGCTTTCGTTATCATGTCTAAAACGTACGTTTAAATCACCCATCAGTTTAAGAATTTCGTGGCCACAACCACAATATCGTATCACAACCATATACTAAACAATAGTATGATGCTCTTCGAAAATTGTCGCCCCAACCATTCTTTTTATTTTTTCTGCATGGATCGATCAAATTCCATTTGTACAGAGTTTAACGTAAGACCATGTAAAATGCAGTTAAAGCTCGCTCTGTTCTCCAAAAATGTTTTTTTTTATTTATTTATTAAGAAAGGCGCAGGGTATCAGAGACCATATGCGCGTAAAAGAGATATAATTACATTACTTGTAAGATATAGTTATTAAAAAAGAAATTAATTTTAATATATAAGTATATGCATATATACAATGGAGCTCTTAATTATACGGCTTAGGCATGGAACCTCATGGAATCATCGGAAACCTACTGACGTTCTTATCTGCATTATCGGCAAATTCATTCCCGTCTATACCAAAATGGGATGGTATCCATTAAAGTTGGAATGGCCGTGTCATAGTTGAGTTGGTTATAAAGTTGTCATATAATCGCTTTTGTTATGTTAAAAAGCAGTTATTACGCTGAGACTGTCTGTCAGTAAATAAGGCCACGGATAGCGGTGATCCCTGAGTAACTCCTTTGTCCAAAGAGTGCGGAAGAAAAAGGTAACCGTCAATCTTTACCATAACTTTTCGGTTAGAAAGAAATGAAAAAATTAAATTTAAGGCAAAAGGTGTTTATTTCTTTCATTTACAGGAGTTTCTTGTAATGAAATAATACCTGGTTTGTGTTTTGATAAAAAAACATTCCACTGTAAAATTGTAATATTTTAACCAAAGTTCAAAGTATATTTAAAAACTATAGTTAAAGTTATTTGTTATTATTTATTTTGTTTTTGATTCGGTTGTTATCAAAACGTCCAAATTGGGGTATTTTTTATAAACTTATTTTATGTAATTATCATCGGATGATGCGTTTTTAGGTCTAGGTGGAGTTTTCATGTCTGACACAGACAGATCCACTTCTTCTTCTATTGGCATAAAATTAGATGTTGTTAGTTGTTCGTTGCTTTTTCGTTTGTTCATTATCGAGTTTGTTGTTGTTTGTTTTTGTTTCTTCGTATACCTTTTTTTTTCTTTGATTGATTTTTTTTAGTTTTTGTGTTTACTCGTACTTCTTTGTAAAAATGTGTGTTTTGTTCTTCGTCGTTATTGTTAGTGTCATAATACGAGGGCTGCTATATATATATATATTTCTGGCCTAATAATGAAAATGCGAATATTTATCATCAAAAATGGTTTGGCATGCGCTCAAACCAACTGTCGAAGCACTTTTCCACTACGATTGAGACACCTCCAAAACATGGTTTTTGAACGCTTCAACAACATCTTCTGGCGACGAAAATCGTTGACCACTCATTTTTTTCTTGATGTGCGGGAATAAAAGAAGTCATTGGGTGCCAAGTCAGGGCTGTAAGGCGGATGACCCACCAATTCGACGTTTTGAACGGTCAAAAAGGCGCTGGTTTGAGCCGATGTGTGATAGCTCGCATTGTCATGGTGCACAATGATTCGTCTTCTCTTGTTCTTTTTTCGAATTTCTCCGAAGACTTTAGTCAAACAAATTGTGGTGTACCACTCAGACTTGACCGTCCTACGTTGCTCAAGCGGAACAGTCGCCACATGACCAGTTTTGCCGAAGAAACAGGCGACCATTTCCTTCGAAGTGCTTCTTCCACGAACAACTTTTGTGGGATTTGGCTCGTCTTCGAAGACCCACACGGTCGATTGCTGTTTTGTTTCATGCCCTTACGCATAGATCCCTGATTTGTCACCTGTGACGATCTTATAAACGTATTTTGAAGCACCACGATCGTATTTTTTCAAAATTTCTTTGCACCAATCGACACGAGCCTTTTTTTGAGCGATTGTCAAATTGTACGGGATCCAACGTGAACAGACCTTTTTTACGGCCAGGTGTTCATGCAATATCGAATGTATGCTGGTGGAAGAAATGCCTCTATCTCACGGTATGTTACATGGCGATCTTGCATTATCGCACGGCATCAACGTTCTCTGGCACAACGGCCGTTTATGAACTACCTTCGTGACCTTCGTATTTTAGCGAGAGTCGGCCACGTTTGAATACATTAAACCAGTTTTTCACAGGCTATAGGATGGTGCTTCATCGTCATACAACGATTTAAGAACGATCGGTGCACTCTTGTGATAATCCACGAGAAAAATTATCGCACGAAAATGTTCACAAGTTAATTCCATTTTTTTGCCAAATTGATTTTTCAAGTCACTGTAAACAACAAAAATGATGGTCGTATGTCAAAACGCTCTGAGTACGTTTATGCTAAAATATGTCAAACTTCCCAATGGAAATGTCGATGGCGCCAGGCAACACTTGGGGTTGCCTAGGCCAGAAATATATATAGCAACCCTCGTATGACAGTTGATCGTTTGAATTTTGATTTTTTGTTATGATATTCTCATTCGCTGAGGTGATAAGTTCAGTCATAAAGTGTGTTCGTTTACTTTCCCAGTAAAAATTGCAAGTTTCTACTTTTGAGAGCGTAAGGCCAATTTTACTCTCTTTATTAAAATTTGCAAGAAAAGTAAACGAACAGCTTCCAGTATAAAATTGCAACGAAAAAGCTGATTTTGTTTACTGTTTGCTTTACATTTTATTTTATTTTGAATTTTAAAGTGTTAAGATTTGTAATAAAAAAAATGAGCAAAAGAAAACTTTTTTCTTTTTATTTTCAGTGATTAACATATCTATATTAAATAAAATAAAATAATATTCCAATTTTTACTTACCTATTCTGTTGTAAATTTATTTTTACTTTTATTTGTTTACATAAAACAGCTGATTTCAAACATTTGATCTATCTTGCAAATTTTAGTTGGCTAAAATTTCTCCAACCAAAATTTGCAAACTCTCTAACATCGAACTGTCAAAATTTTCTCTCTCCGGCTCTCATTTATTGAACTTTTTGTGTAAACAAACACGATCCAGTAAAAATTTGCACAAATTTGTAAGTGGTCTAGTTAAGCTGTTAAAAGTTACTATCGCTGCTTCTGTGGGTTATGCAGCACCACGTTTAAGAATATGTTAAATGTCGATAACATGTGGATTTTTAACGCCAATTACTCCAGCTAAAAGTTGTTCTTGTGACATTTCGACAAAATGTCTTGAGAATATTCTGCCCAGCGTGGAGTTTAAATTGGTGTGTAGGGAAATTCTTACTGGTACCGGATCAATGTGTTTTGCTCTGAGAAATTTTTGTGCTGTATTGAGATCTTTTGTTTTAATCAGGAGATCTCCATCTATCGGTGACGTCAATGTAATCAGTTGATATGTAGTCAAGTCCTCTGCCTATTTGAAACACGTTGTATGCCGATAATGGCTTAGGTTCTGTGTTAGCAGTTTCTGGTAAGGCCGATGCTACCAAATAACGAGGCAAATCATATCGGCGTTGATAAAAACTTCGACATACAAGAAGAACGAAGCCAACGATATAAATATCCGTAAAAGAAAGCCTTAGAATAGACCGCTTTGAGACAAACACAAAATAGTTTTTTTTATCTATATTTATAACAAAAAATACATAAAAAATTAAAATGTAAATTTTTGCTCTTTTCAGTCTTAACCATGAAATGCAACAAATACGACAAACTTTGCAAGATTATGAACAACAACGAAAGCACCACGACGAAAAACTGGAAGCTCTACAGAAGGAATTGGCACAAGCTGTGAGTTTAGCAACCAAATTCCAAGATAAAAATGAAAAACTAGAAACGGAGTTAAGCAATTATTCAAGGTTCGTATAAGATTCAACACAACTGATAAACATAAATATAAATTATTTTTAAATAGAAGAACTAGTGAATCCTGCAATCAGTACAAACAGAAAATGGAGGAAATGGAAATCAAAGTACATGCATGCAAAAGATCTGAGGAAATGTCTATAAACGAATTGCATGTATTGAGAGACAAATATGCAAAGTCCGAACATCTATATGAAAAGGTTTGAAAACCAAAACAGATTTTAGTTAAAAATACTTTTAAACTTCAACTATCATTTACTAATATTTCAGCTTAAACTGCGATGTGAGGAACTGGATAAGGAAAATACCACATTGCGTCACCAAAAAGATATGTTGCAAGAGTTTCATCAAAAACAGAAGTGTCGAGCCGAGAATTTGGATACCCAAAGGAAATCTTTACAAGAGTCATTGGCTCATTTAACAGAAAATGAGGTAATTTGAAGACATTCAATAAAATCAAGTGCAATAATTTACAATGACACCTATGTTTTGCAGTGTACTTTGAAAAAGAAATTAGAAATACAACAGAAATCTTTAAAAGCCCATTATCAACAGCAGCTGGAAAATGTCGTTGCCCAAAAGCTTAAAGAATTCCAAGAGCAATTAGACAAAACGGAAGAAAACCTAAGATCAGAAGCGCGTGAACGTGAGCGGCTGATAGCTGAACGCGCCGTTAAACAACTGGAATTAATAAATGAAAAAAATGAATTGGAGCTGAATTTGTTGCAAGAAAAACACAGCGAAGAAGTGGAGTTGTACCGCATTCAACTGGCAAATGCATCGAAAAAAATTGAGGATTTAGAGGTAAAATTAAGTTTGTATAAATCGAAAAGAGCCGATATTGCGGAAAAATTACACAATGTCATGGAGACCCAATGGCAAAAGGCATTGGAAATCCTAACATCGCCAAATTTAACTCGGCTAACGCAACATGAAACAACAGACAATGAGTCGCCAGATACCAACGAGACACACAACAAAGCAATGCTGCAAAATCATGACCATCATCAGTACGAAACTCCAAAATCTAGTAAAAAAGAGAATAATCTGAATTTGCAAAAGCACGAGTCGCCTCCAATGGATAAATTACAAGCATATATAGAACTGGTAAGTGTTATGTAATATGATATCGTATATAGTGGCATGAAAGGAATGTTGTAATTTTAATTATTTACATATATTTTTATTAACTTGATTTTCACAATGGCCTATCTATCCTGTCTATCCTAACATTTAACTATAATTTATAGTTAAATGTTAATCCCTATAAAAATTATGATAAAAAGTGGTGTAAATAGGGTATACTAGCAAATCTTGTTATCATACAGTTCAGGGAAGACATAGACAAGACTTTATAAATCTGAGTTTTAGAGTCCATCTTGAGATATTAAGGGAAAACATCTCCTCCTATCTTACGCCATATTCTTTATTGATACAATTCGTCGCTAGTTCAAAACTTTGTAATATGTCGATTGTGTTTAACCGCGGGACTGTTTTATCCTGTAAATTCTTGCACTCATTTCTATGCATTCAATATTTACAAAGGATTATCTGCAAAGTGAACACCAATTTTGTTTTCCATAATACTATAGTGTACATAATACAGTACATAATACTATAGTGTGGTTCGTAAACCAGTCATATGTCGTATTTAGAGACAAGAAGTCGAAGCCCCGTAGAGTTAAACAGGGAGTTCCCCAGGGTGGGGTGATCTCTCCGGCACTGTTTAACCTCTACCTCTCTAAAATGCCTGCACCACCAGACGGCGTTGAAATTGTACGTACGATGATGATTGTAGAATTATGGCGTCAGGACCTAAAGTGGATGACATATGCGAGAAAATCAACTGTTACCTCTCTTACTTAGATCGGTTTTCACTGCGAGAAATATGAAAATATCCGCCTCCAAAACATCAGCCACACTGTTTACTGCATGGACCGCAGGGGTGCGGTTGCCACTCAATGTGGAAGTCGATGACGTCAAGATCCCGACAACCAACTAACCCAAAATTCTTGGAGTAACATTAGACATCCTTTTTCGATCCTCAGCACATGCTACAGCTATCTGCGATAAGCTCAAAAGTAGGAACAAGGTCCTCAAGTCACTAGCCGACAGGACTCTTACAAATCAATTGGCCGGTCTGTAGCTAACTAAGCAGCGCCGGTGTGGTCGTCGAACGTGAGTACGACGCAGTGGAATAGAACTCAGTCCTGACAGAATGTTATGTCTTCTGAGTCTGCATAAGAAGACAGAAGTCCTAACCATGTGCAGAGACAATTTCTTGTTGTCTAAGCAGTATCTGCTTGGGTATCTTTGCAGTATTCATCCCTACAACCATCTCATGGACAGGATGCTCCGCCCAGGCAGATCAGGTACGTGAAGATCGTAATGATCTTGAGAGAGAGTTCCAGCGGTACAAGAGAGAGCCTTAGATCATCGAAACTATCAGGCAGGAATGAACAACATTCACGCTGATATAGTCGCAGCTGCAATATCCAGCTATAGCGTGAATGTAGTGGAAAAGACGCTACCTCGGCTGACGCGCGTGTTTCTGGCTCAGCTGAGATCTGGATGATGCAGCCGCCTCAATTTGTATTGGGCGCGTATTAACACTAACCTACCGGACGTTTGTCCCGGCTGCCATCAAGGACCACATGACGTGCTGCACCTTTTTAATTGTCTGGCTTAGCCTACTCAGCAGACACTTAAGTCTCTTTGGATGCATCCAGTTTAAATGGCGCGTTTCCTTTACCTAGATATTAAAGCAGATCCCACATGGACGAATAAGACTTAAAATACCAAATTGCTGTGACAACATAAATTGTTGTTACAACAAGACCCCAGGCTTCCTCCAAGGTTTGGTATACTTCGCGCTCCACAAAAATGTGAAGCATCTTCATCTGTGTTTTTGATGAAGACTTTTGCAAAACAGAATTGGTTTAAATTGTTTTGGAGCCTGCTTAACGCACTGTTTGAACGATATAAACAAAGGACAACTTTTCAATATAGCCAATACATTTCACCAATTTTGAAATGTTGTTTCTTACATTCTCCAAGAACCTAAATGATTACAGTTTTTGTTAACATTTTTATTTATTGAAGATCGTTCTCATTTTTGTTATACAAACTTCGCTTTGGACTAATTATTTGCTTTTCTAGTGATTTGATTGATACTGTTCTTCTAGCCTTTTCCAATTTCTTTTAATGATTAATAATTATAATTTTGATTTTACTGTTGATTTATTAGCACGCTTAATTATATTTTGCTTTTTTGATCCGTTATTATCCTTTTTTAGTCTTTCATACTTCTCCCGTGAGTATCCAATCTAATTTCTTCCATTTCATGGCTACCACCGTGTTTAACTCTGCTTACAATCAGACCTAAAGTATTATTTTTTCTACTAACACGTCTTTCTAAAATAAAACAATGTTCATAACAGGCAAAACTTGAGAAAAATTATATCATGTGTATGTTGTTGTTGTTGTTGTTGTAACAACAATATATTTATTTTAAAGTCTTGTTCGTCTATGGGGGATCTGCTTCGATATCCAGGTGAAGGAAACGCGCCATTTGAACTGGATGCGTCCACAGAGACCTGGGGGACAGCTGAGTGGGCTTGGCCGGACAATTGAAGAGGTGCAGTACATCATATGGTCCCTGATGGCAGGCGGGGCAGATGTCCGGAACGTTAGCATCAATTCGTGCCCAGTAAGAATTGAGGCGGCTGCACCATCCGGATCTCAGCTGCGCCAGAACCACGCGCGTCTGCCGAGGTAGTACCTTCTCCTCAGGTGAAATCTCCGGGGGATGTTCCCCTAGCACTGCATTCACACGGTAGCTGGATACTGCTGCTGCGACATCATCGGCGTGAATGTTGTTCAAACCTGCCTGATAGTTTCGATGATCTAAAGGTTCTCTCTTATACCGCTGGACCTCTCTCTCTAGATCATGAAGATCGTACCTGATCTGCCTGGGTGGAGGCATCCTGTTCAAGAGATGGTGGTTAGGATGACTGCTGCGAAAACACCCTAGCAGGTATTGCTTAGACAACAGGAAATTGTGTCTGCGCACGGTAAGGACCTTCGTCTCCTCATGTAGATGGTCCTCAGAGGACATAATAAGACACCCTGTTGATGTTCTAAGGGCGGCATTCTGGCATGTCTGAATTTTCTTCCACTGCGTCGTACTCACGTTCGCCGACCATACAGGTGCTGCGTAGTTTGCTACAGACCGACCTATCGCTTTGTAAGAGGTCAACAAGGTTTCTTCGTCGGCTCCCCAAGTACTGCCGGCAAGTGACTTGAGGACCTTGTTCCTACTTTGAGTTTATCGCAGATAGCTGTAGCATGTACAGAGGATCTAAAAAGGCTGTCCAATGTGACCCCAAGGATTTTGGGGTAGTTGGTGGTCGGGATGTTGACGTCATCGACTTTCACATTGAGTGACAACCGCACCTCCGCGGTCCAAGCAGTAAACAGTGTGGCTGATGATTTGGAGGCGGATATTTTCATATTCCTCGCAGTGAAGAAACGTGCTAAGTCAGTGAGGTAACAGTTGATTTTCTCGCAAATGTCATCCACTTTAGGTCCTGACGCCAGAATTGTGCAATCGTCAGCGTACGACACAATTTCAACGCCGTCTGGTGGTGCAGGAATTTTAGAGAGGTAGAGGTTAAACAGAGCCGGGGATAAAACTCCACCCTGGGGAACTCCTTGTTTAACTCTACGGGGCTTCGACTTTCTGTCTCTAAATTCTACATATGACTGGCGCCCACACATATAGTTTACGACCCAACGTTTCAAACTGGGCGGAAGGGACGTTTCATCAATGTCCTCGAACAGAGTGGCATGATTGACCGTGTCGAAGGCTTTTGTGAGGTCAAGAGCCACGAGGACCGTCCTGTCGTTAGGCTTGTTCTGGTTAAGGCCGCGACTTATACGTGTGGTGATGGCGTGTAAAGCAGTTGTTGTGCTGTGCTGCTTGCGGAATCCATGCTGATGATCAGCACTAGGAAAGTGTTCGATCAGGCTGGGGAGGAGCAGTGCTTCAAGTGTCTTTGCTACTGGAGAAAGCAAGGAGATCGGCCTGTACGAATCTCCTTTACTTGCGTCTTTGCCTGGCTTCAGTAGCGGGACCACTCTGCCCATTTTCCAGGCATCGGTAACTTCGTGAGTGGCTAGCGACAGATTGAGCACTTTGGTCATGTACTCTACTCCCGGAGTATCCAAGTGCTTTAACATCAGCATTGAGATTCCGTCCGGACCCAGCGCCTTTGATGACTTTGCGCTGCGGATGACATGGGCAACTTCGCCAACGGTAAATTGTGGTGGTGCCTCTTCGACTCGGAGAGCGCGGATACGACGCAATACTCTCCTTTTCGCCTTATCACTCTCTGGGTGCTCAATAAAAAGCCGGTTAAAATAACACGCGCACCGCTTCGGATCTGTCACTGTTCTATCACCGAACGTGACAGCTGTCCGATTATCCTTCCTTACAGGGTTAGAGAGTGATTTGACCGTTGTCCACAACTTACCAATTCCGGAACTCAAGTTGCACTGCTTTAAGTGGTCTAGCCATTTGTTCCGCTTATATTCGTTGACCAACCTACTGATCTCGGAGTTGAGATCCCTAATTCTAGGGTCAGTAGGGTTGGAGCGACGAATGTCATCACGCTCGTCTGCGAGTCCCGCTGCCTCTGCTGGGAAGTTTGGTCGTACTTCGGGTATTCGACCAGCAGGGATATGGCGAGCGGCTGCTGCGTTAATGATGGCCCGGAACTTTTTCTCGGCTACCCGAACGTCCGACGGAATAGCTAGATTATTAAAGCTGCGGTTGGTGGCTTCTCTGAAGTCCTCCCAATCAGCCTTTTTTTGATTGAGAAACGTACGGCGTTCAGAGGTTATGAAATCGGGTGGACTATTTATGGAGAGAATTATGGGAAGGTGGTCCGATCCTAGTGAGATGACGGGTTGCCAGGTGACGTCGTTGATCAGGCCAGGCGATGCCAAAGTGATGTCTGGCGAGCTATGGCAATTGCCCATAATCCGCGTGGGGGCGTCCTCATTCACTGTGCAGAACGTAGAGCTATCAATTTGCTCTGCCAAAGCTATGCCCCTCTGGTCGTTGTCTAGGAGAGAATGCCACAGTTCGTGGTGAGCATTAAAGTCTCCTAGGACCAAGCGGTTATTGCCTTGTAGCAAATTGCTAATGTCTGGCAGATAACGCGGGGCACAGCTACCAACCGGCGGGATGTATACGTTGTACAGCTCTATTTCGGCAGTTCCAGACTTGACTGCTACCCCCATACATTCCATGTATGGGTCTCTAGAGTCAAGCTCAGGCGAAATAGGTCTGTACTGCACAGAATGGTGTAACAGGAAAGCAAGTCCCCCACCTCCACTTCTGGTGCGATCCTTACGTAGCACGTTGTATCCGTCACAACTGTGCAGGCTGCAGGTGGCATTCAGCTTAGTTTCTTGGATCGCGGCGACCATGATGTTTTTCCGATTCATAAATTCTATGACCTCACTGATTTTGTTGCGTAGGCCATTACAATTAAATTGCAAGATTGATGCACTGTCAGGAGTGGCAACAGCAATCTGTGGTGTAAGATGCTGTATGTGTTGATGCTGTTGCGAGGGCGACTGGAGGGGAGTCTCGTAGTTAGATGATGATGACGACGACGACGACGAAAATGCAGACGACGATGATAACACCAAATCCAGAGACCCACTGCTAACTTCGTTGATACAGCATGAGGCAACAAAGTCTGCTTCGCTACACTCCCTGATATGGTTCAGACCTGAACAGCTCCTGAAGTGCACCCACTCCATGCAACGATTACACCTTACAGACGTAGCACGATGGTGTATTCGGTTCTGACAAATCGAGCAGATCCAAGGTCCGGGGTTTTGTTCGATCCCGGCTCGGACCAGTAGTATTCGGAGCAGGCATTCCGGGAAGTGCTGCTCCCACGACGAAAAAATGGACGAACAAAAAACATATATTGTTGAGGTGACTGCCCCTGGCCAAAGAGTTTCGGGTCAATCCGGTACATAGGCAGTCGCGGGATTGATATACTCTGGCTTCTCTTCAGTTTGTCGAATATCATGTGTATTGTTCTCGTTAAAGTGTTTTCGCCTTTTTTGATCCATTATTATATTTTTCGAGTCTTTCATATTTCTCTCGTGTATACCCTATCTGATTCCTTCCGTTTTATGGCTACCATCGAATTTAGCTCTGCTTACTAATGCTCTTTCAGCTTTCACAAATCATTGTATCAGACCTAAAATCTTTATATCTACTGCCAACATGTCTTTCTAAATAAAAACAAGTTTCATAACTTAACTGTCAAAACTTGAGAAAAAGTACATCATTTGTACTTATATTGTTCTCGTTTAAGTTTTCAGTCTTTCATATTTCTCCTGAGTATACCCTATCTGATTTCTTCCGTTTTACGGGTTTAACTCTGCATACTAAACCTTTTTCAGCTTTCACAAACCATTTATTCGCAAATCATTATATCAGACCTTAAAGTATTATTTCTTCTAACAAAACTTATTTTTAAAATCAAACAAAGTTCATAACTTAACTGTCAAAACTTGAGAATAAGTACAACATTAGTATTGTTCTTTATCTATGAATATATTTACTACATATCCAAAATATATTCAACTGCTTAGAAGTTTGGTTCAGATTTATTTGAAGTGGTTTCAAAATTATCCCAAAGTATTGATCAATGTCGTGTATCGTTCTACATTCTATGATTACTTCTAATATTTTTTTGTTTTTTTTTTTTAAATTTGCAGCTACTTTCAAAGTCTCCCAGTGATTTTGATAAACTCGATGAAATTTTAGCCTTGACATCTAAAGCTAAACAAGCAAAAGATAAATTTGAAAAGGCCGCAAAACGTTATTGCCATTCTAAGCCGCCGTGGAAATCGTGATATTAAAACTGATGCATTTTGAAAGTTTTCATTGTTCCAAAAGTGCTCTTAAATTAAAAAATAGCACTTTGTTCACATATGAACTTCGGGTGTGAACATGCCCACGGTTTACATCGCAATTGTTCAACAAAAGGGTAATAACATTTTTTTTTTTTTATTTTTTGGTATGCATTTTGAATATTTTAAAGTGTTTATATTCACTCACAGTAGCAATCTAACCGATTTCTCTGGTCTTTCGCAGAAAATATATATCAGGTATGTGCTGGATTTTACAATCGAATTACAATCACAAGTGATTGTCAAATCACCACTGTGAAAATTTGTCCTTCTGAACTTCACCAAAAATCTTCTGTTTCGAAATTCTTTTTATGTTTTTCCATTTTAAGTTTTTTCTTTAATAATACAATTATTTAATTAATCTTTTTAGTACTCTCCTTCTTTTAAGTTTCATGAAACTCGTAAACCAAAAAATGTATATATTTTTAATATGCATTTATTCGGTTCAGATTATTGTAAAAATTAACTTCTTTGTTTAAGTCTTTTAAGAAGACTTCAAAGTTTATTGTGGTATGGTTTAATTGTAAGTTTGGTTTAGATTTAACATAAAAACAATGATCTTTATTGTCAATCTCATTGGTGTTTGAATCTGATTGCTAATCATCAACATTTTAGTTATTGTGAAATTCAGCACAAGAATTTGGTCCACCACAATCACCCTACCTTAAAAGTGAAATGCTGCACATACCTGTTTATTTTAGTGAACATCAGGTGTATAAACCAACACATTTTTCAAAATTTTCATATTTTTAAGTTATTATACTTTTGTTGAAGAAGTGCGTTATAGGTCCTTTGTCTCTATTTAGTCACTCTCATAACGGCGATGGGATATAAACCCTTTATATTAAAACATTTTAGGCAAACATAAATGTATCTTTAAATGTTGGAATGACATAAATCCAGCTATGTGTACTAAAAAAAGTTCACTTTTGCTTAAATCAATGGAAAACGAAGTCTTTAGAACTCATCGTCGTAAGTGGTTAGTGACTGTGGTTAGTGAATGTTAAACAATATGGCCTTTAGTTTCTTATATTAACGTATTATTTTTATTGTCTGTTTTTTTTTATACATGCGAGGGTAGTTCTATAAGTAGCCCATCTGAACATGAAAACACAATTCTTTTTTCCAAATTTTATTAAATCTCTCAACATGGCCCCATTGTTTTAGCCCAATACACGTAGTTCAGCTTCACTAATTGAAGTCAATCCTTTTCCACCAAGTAATTTTTCGCGTTGGAGAACTTCAAGTAGTACAGCGTGGGCCAGGTCAGGTGAATATATTCGTGCCGACACATTAACCACCATTCGGGAAACTCGACCAGTACAGAATCAGTCATTTGATAGGTCCCTAATGGACTGGAGACTGGTCCTGGTATCGATCCGACTATACGAAAAGAACCGGTAAATTTTACATGGTTTTGTCATTAGAGTGATTCAGTTAACCCTGCTCAGACACCATGTGACTAATCTCAGGACCGATCAGAAAGATCAAATACCGTGCGTGTCCCATTATGGAATATCTCTCAGTTGTAACCATTACAGAACCTATCCCAACTGAAATTTCTGTGTTATTTTCCTTGCCGGTATTCTTGAAGCCGACTTCATACCAAAAGAAGGGGACAAAAATCAGTTCAATTAAACCGCGTTCAAATACGCACGCAATATCCGCGGATTTAAGATGCCAATTTCCATAATAATACTTATAGATTTCTAAACAAAACCCACTTTTAGCAGATTTTGTTTAAAAAAATCCGCGGATTTCACAAAGTCTGTTTTCAAGAGCAGGACGTAAACAATTTTCTATCATAAACCGATGCCGCTCTCCATTTACGGTTACAGCACTTCCATCTTCATTCTCGAAGAAGTACTGTACTCCTAATGGGGGTGCAATTGGCGTTGATAAATGGCTCTTGGATTTTCGGAACCCCAGAACCTACAGTTCTGCTTATTAACAAAGCCATTCAAATGAAAATGAGCTTCATCACTCATGCGTTTGCGTTAAAATAATTGATCGCTGATTTAAATACAAAAATTCAGTTATTCTGGTTTTTTGTTCTGTCGTGAATCCCTCCATTATTTATTCTCCAAGTGTTATTTGTAAAGGGTGATTCATCTAGAGGTATTTTTTCAGAAGAAAAAAAATATAAAAATAAAAATCAAGTGTGGAATCTTTATTGGTAATTTGAAAGGACATTTCATGTCATTTATTTTTTGAATATAATTTCCTTCAAATGTTGGCCGCAACTACGCCTCAGGGTTTCCATTCTGAGGGTCCAATTTTGGATGACTCGTTCGAGCATTTCGACCGGTATGGCTTTAATGACACACGTAATGTTGGCTTCCAAAAACTGTAGCTGCTTTGTCAGCGTAGACTTTGGAATTTACGGAACCCCAAAGAAAAATGTCTAAAGGTGTGATATCACTCGATCTAGGCGGCCAACTCACCTTCTGCTTTTCGAAATGACCTCTCAATAGATCCATTGTTTAAGCAGCTGTATGGCAAGTGGCATCGTCCTGTTGAAACCAAGTGCGTCGAGATTATGGACTTCAATTTCAGGTAGCATAAAGATCGATATCATGGCGCGATAGCGAGCACCATTCACTCTTACGTTCAAGCCATCATCATTTTTTAAAAATATGCACCGATGACTCCACCAGCTTATATATATACATATATGTATATTGGCACCTCTTGAACTTCTTTTTGTTGCTCTTCAGCCTAAATGCAGCAATTTTGTTTATTGACTTTGCCGTTGAGCCAGAAATGGTCCTCATCACTGAACAAAAATTTGGTCGAAAACAGCGGATCTTCCAGTTTCTCACTAACGCTCATCTCCATAATACAGTTGCCAACATTTGAAGGTAATTATTTTTAAAAAAGTAAATGCCATAAATTGTCCTTTCAAATTACCAATAAAGATTCCACACTTGTTTTGAATTTTTATATTTTTTTTGTTCTGAAAATATATCTCTAGATCCCTATATAATTTAAAAAAAGAAAAAAATATATAAACGAAAAAGTTATTAAATATTTAAACCCCATGGTCACTTTTGGCCCACCCTGTATAATGTTAAGGCATTTAAGTATGTGCGGTGCAAGAAATAAATAAACTGTTTATATAAGTATTAAGTCGGCACAACCGGTTTTTGTTTCTTTTGCTCAACTTGAAAGGAGTTCACACTGTTTTAAATCGCCCAAACTCTAAAGCAATTGTGTTTAAATATTTATACAACTATTTCTTCCTTGTTCGGGGTTCCCTTTCCAAATTTTGTTTAACCATACTTAAACTGGCGCCACACAATCTAGTTGTTCCTGGCCTGCTGAATAAACAATTCATAAGCACTTTGCCCTTGACATGCTCCCTTCAGTTTCCAATACCACAGATTGTGCATCACCATCCACTTGGTCTCTCCCCCGGTGTCTCGGCCTGGCTTTTGTACGCGCTTTTCCTGGAAGATACTGTCTAACGCCTTCCTGGCTGGAGCGTATTTTGATGCACCTAACTACATCCATTTCGGAATACAGCTCACGCTTTGTCCGACGCATGTACTCCCCATCTACGCGGTTGGGGCCCTAGATTGTACAAAGGATTTTTCTCTCGAAGATTGCCAATACACTTCCGTCCTCTTTTGATAGTTAGCATCCATGCGCTATGTAAAACCACAAGAAGTTACAAGTTAAAGGGCTTTGTTCGTAAGCTGCTTACCGAGAAATAACACAAATTTTTAAAATATTTCAGTTTATTTCAGTGTTGACATCCTTCTTTTGGTTTATTGTGGATACGAGGTACACAAATTTTGGCCCATCGCGTACAGTTTTCGAGATATCGTGAAAATTAAAAAATCATATGATTTTTTACAAAAGCTGCTATAACTCAGGCAATTATTGTCGGATCATCAAAAAATATCCCACATTAGAATCGTTACAGTGCCTTCTTTAAAATTTTCTGCAAAAACTGGTGGGAGAGAGCTCCAGAATTGGGGTACAATTGGCTGCAACTTTCATAATTTTTTATTCTCTTTTTATAAATTATAATTTATATGAAAGATGCACTTCTTACCATTTATTATTACTTATTTTTAAGAGAATTGGATAAGAATTGCTGAATATTTAGGCAGATTTAACAAAAAAGTCATAAACATTTCGTGTTCACGATGTCTCGAAAACTTTACGTGGTGGAGCAAAACGGACAATCAATTCGGATTTAGATCAGATTTAGATCATTTTACATAAGGATCAGTTGGTTTTGGGCTAAAAAGTTTTTTTTTGCAAAATAGTGTCATAGATTTTGTGTGGTGCGTATCGATTTGCTGCTCGAAGGTCTTTTATAGGATTTGGCGCTGTATAAAGAATTGAAATTTTGTTGATTTGTTCTCATAAAGCCACACTGATACGTTTAGGTAGGCAATTTTGGGCTTCAATCTTTCACACAGTCGAGTCGATTAGAGTTTAAAACGCGAATGATAGAATACCTGTTCCGCACTAGTTGACGCAAACGGCGTTTTCTCACTTTTTGTGAATTAGGCATAGTACGCTGAGGTTGCAATCATGAGGCATGCGTTCGGTCTTTCATATAGTGCAAACTAACAGATGTACGTATCCTATCAGATCCTCTCCTTCGGTGTTGTACAGCTCCGCCGGTTTTCCGTCTGTTGTTATTTAGCCAGGTCATTGCCGTTTTGACCTCTTCCTAGGTTGGGGCGTACATTTAACCCTATCATCTGTGATTAATAGCGTATCCATGAATAGGTGGTGCGTATCGAATTGCTGCTCAGGGGTCTTTTACAGGATTTGGCTTTGATTTGTTCAGCTTTGATTTGTTCGGCCTAAAGCCACGCTAATACGTTGACTCAGGTCGACAATTTGACACAGTATAGTCGATAGTATTTAAAATGCTAAGGATAGGAGACATATTTCGCACTAGTTGGCGCATCGGCCTTTTCTTACTTTTTGTGAATAAGTCATAGTAAGCTGAGGTTCCAATTATGAGGCTGCGTTCTGTCTTCCTTATCAGCTCGTCCTCTCCGGCCTTGTAGAGCCACGCCGGTATAACGTCGGCTTTGTTGTTCTTGAGCCGGGATATTACTGTATTAAGCTCTTTCTAGACCGGGGGTGTACATCTAACCCCTTCATCTGTGTTTGGAAGCGTATGGTTGTCATCGGCAACGTCTTCAACTCCTAATTTTATTTTGTTTTAAAATAATTCGAATAAAGACTACTGGGAGATTGTGTTTAACAAAAAACTCTTGGGGATCTGCTACTTATTGAACTACCTACGTCTACGAGTATATATTTTAGTATATAGAAGTAGATATATTATAATGTTATTGTAAAGTGTTACCAAAAATATTTCTTAAATTCGATTATGTCGCAAACAACAAATAAATGTTCCCTCTCCCATTATGAATCATGGTGTTTTCTACAAATAATTTCTTCATTTATTTCTTCTTTATTATATATGTATATAAACCAATAATTTACAATTCCTTCTTCGTTTTTGTTGTGTTATCAAAAAATAAATTTTAAATTTATTTTTTTTATTAGTAAAGCTTTTCTAACTTAACCATTTCCTAAAATTCGAAAACATATGTATATTCTTAAATCATCGTAAACTAAACAAAAAAAATATCCGATCAATGTATAGAGATGTAATAATGATTGCTTAGGGTTTTAGTGTAAATATTGTTTTGTTGTCCATAATTGAACTTACATTTATATTTTATGATATAGCTTTCTTAAGTCGTTTCTTTTTATTGGGTGTGTGTATGTTTATGTTTCTTAAAGAAAGTCTTTTGTTCTTCTATTTATAAGCGATTTGTGGAAATTTTGGTGAATTACCACACAGTCCTTCAGTTTCCCAAACTTGTATGTGAGAGTTTTCTGTTAGAACAACCAAATGTTGGTGAGTGGAGTAAGTGATGCTGAAAAACGAAAAGAGACATGGTGTAATTTAGGAACATAAAACTGATTTTTAGTTTTACATGCTTACCTTCTAATATTCGATATTCCCGTAATGATTTCGGTAATAAAACTAAGATTCCAACTAGACCACAAGCGCACAATGCCACCTTCCACAGCGGTGGCTATGACATTCACACCCACACCTTCTTTTATGTACGAATAACAAACGGCCGTGATGCGATCCTCATGCACGAAATGCTGGACATATCGGGCATTCACCGAATGCAAGCGTAGTATCGATTTGCCATTTGGATTAATACAGACGTTAACAAAGTCATCCAGATTTTCCTCAGTAACCTCAAAACATTCATCGGCCACTGGGGGCGGAGAAGATGCAAAAGCCATAGAAGTGTGAGGTGTTGAAGTGTCAACGATATGATTTTGCTGCTGCTGTGTTAACGAATGCACGGTTACAATGTCACCCAAAGTGTGACTGATGGTGAGCAGAGTAATGGGTGAATGATGAATTTCTGCTGGTCGTTCAATTGTACGTACATATGTCCAGCTGTGGGAGGAACAAGCGATAACTGTTAAGACAAGGTATTGACTTATAATACTCCTCTCGGTACTACTTTAACGTTAACATTTTAATTTAATGGATTTCTAAAACGATTCTCTTTTTTGAGGAAAGGTTTCATAATACGAGAGCTGTTGTATACCATACTTATATTTCTGGCCTTATAATGAAAATGCGAATTTTTATCATCAAAAATTGTTTTATTGTTTTTCAAAGTATTCTCCAGCTTGATTTATACACTTTTGCATGCGCAAAATTGTCGAAGCACTTTTTCCACTCCGATTGAGACACCTCCAAAACATGGTTTTTGAACTCTTCAACAGCATCTTCTGGCGAAGAAAATCGTTGACCACGCATTTTTTTCTTGATGTGCGGGAATAGAAAGAAGTGATTGGGTGCCAAATCAAGGCTGTACGGCGGATGACCCATCAATTCGACGTTTTGGCCGGTCAAAAAGGCGCTGGTTTGAGCCGATGTGTGCGAGCTCGCATTGTCATGGTGCACAATGATTCGTCTTCTCTTGTTCGTTTTTCGAATTTCTCCGAAGACTTCAGGCAAACAAATTGTGGTGTACTACTCAGAATTGACCTTCTACATTGCTCAAGCGGAACAGTCGCCACATGACCAGTTTTGCCGAAGAAACAGGCGACCATTTGCTTCGAAGTGCTTCTTTTACGAACAACTTTCGTTGGATTTGGCTCGTCTTCGAAGACCCACACGATCGATTGCTGTTGTGTTTCTGGCTCTTACGCATAGATGCATGATTCGTCTTTTGAAGCACCGCGATCGTATTATTTCAAAATTTCTTCGCACCAATCGACACGAGCCTTTTTTGGGCGATTGTCAAATTGTGCGGGATCCAACGAGAACAAACCTATTTTACGGCCAGGTGTTCATGCAAATGCCCAAGGATGTCTCTATCTCACGGTATGTCACATGACGATCTTGCATTATTCGTCTTTGAGTGAGCGTCAGACACGATTGAATTCATTAAACCAGTTTTTCACAGTGCTTTCGGATGGTGCTTCATCGCCATACAAAGATTTAAGTTCATCGATGCACTGTTGTGGTGGTTGTAGCGGCACATAGTACCGGGGTAACAGCCCTTGGTCGAAGATTTACTTATTTGGGTCGATCCAGTGTCAGAAAACATTGATGCCGTGAGTGAACTGATAATGCAAGATCGTTTTGTGAGATAGAGGCATCCTTGGGCATTTCTTCAACCAGCATACATTCGATATGGCATGAACACCTGGCAGTAAGAAAGGCACAATTTGACAATCGCTCAAACAAAGGCTCGTGTCAATTGGTGCAAAGAAATTTTGAAAAAATACGATGCTTCAAAAGACGTTTATAAGATCCTCACAGGTGACAAATCATGGATTTATGCGTATGAGCCCGGAACAAAACAGCAATCGACCGTGTGGGTCTTCGAAGCCGAGCGAAATCCAACGAAAGTTGTTCGTGGAAGAAGCACTTCGAAGCAAATGGTCGCCTGTTTCTTCGGCAAAACTAGTCATGTGGCGACTGTTCCGCTTGAGCAACGTAGGACGGTCAATTCTGAGTGGTACACCACAATTTGTTTGTCTGAAGTCTTCGGAGAAATTCGAAAAACGAACAAGAGAAGAAAAATCATTGTGCACCATGACAATGCGAGCTCTCACACATCGGCTCAATCCAGAGCCTTTTTGACCGTTCAAAACGTCGAATTGATGGGTCATCCGCCGTACAGCCCTGACTTGGCACCGAATAACTTCTTTTTATTCCCGCACATCACGAAAAAATGCGTGGTCAACGATTTTCGTCGCTAGAAGATGCTGTTGAAGCGTTCAAAAACCATGTTTTGGAGGTGTCTCAATCGGAGTGGAAAAAGTGCTTGGACAATGGCTTATGCGCATGCAAAAGTGTATAAATCATGCTGGAGAATACTTTGAAAAACAATTAAACCATTTTTGATAAGTTTTCATTATTCGGCCAGAAATATATATAGGAGCCCTCGTAACTCTTTCAGCATTTAAAGGATGCTCTTCAATTCTTGATCATCGAGGCATCTCTGTTGGCTAGTGTTACCCTATTTATTTTACTCTTAACCTGTTGCGTAATTTTGGGTTACTACAGAGTGGGCTTCAATTGTCTCTGGATGCATTGCGTAACATTTATCCTTAATGGCTCTCCACAGAAAATAATCAAAAGGTCTCAAATCAGAGCCCTAAGGCGGCCAATTGATATCACATTTTCGGCTGATTATTTGATTTTCAAAAACAGTAAGTAAAATGTCGAATTGACAGTGCATAGAACCGGCTGTCGTAGGATCGGAGATTATTACTTTTCTTAGTTAGGTTAAAGATCTAGACTGAGACCCTCAGACGTTTTGTCGTTTTAAGGACCTTGGGGGGTTTTGAACTAAAATTCTTTTACGTAATCTAACCTCTTCATTTCGTAGTTTTTACTATATAAGCTTAATATCTAAAGGTATTGTTTATAATTTTATACATCATTATATCAGTACTTACTCATTTAAATCCCATATCACCGCTATACCATCCTTGCCTGCTGTAACTGCAATCTTAAATTCCACCGACAGTGTGATGCATGTAATTTCATCGGTATGTCGTATTAATACTGTAGGACCGAACCAACTCAAATCCGCCCCATCCTTGTGCAGATTTGTCTCACTCGCATTCAACGAGTTCGCCGATATTGTAGATCCCGTCAAATCAGCCTCAGAGTCCATGGCTTTGCTAATTATTTTTCGGAAGGCTGAATTATACGAAAATCGTAGATCTTTCACATAACTCTGGCGGCTCTTGCCAGTTTTCAAATTGGCCTCTACGCTCGAACACTTGTAGATTGATAATCGTCCGGATTTGTGGCCAAACCACAGTTGATTTGAATTTGGATCACAGCCACATGCTGTGATATCATCGAATGTACTGTTGTACAAAAGATTTTTCGGCTTGGCATGTATCTTATTCAGAGGCTGTATGCGTACGATACGGTCGTCATAGCCCCAGGAAATGACATTGAACGTATCCGTTTCGGCGCCCTGCATAACACACGAACGAGCTGGTAAACCATAGACCACATTGGTGTTGTTGAAAGACAGCAAATATTCGGCACCTATCAGCTTATGAGTATTTCCCAACGTGGGCTCTGGCAGCTGGGGTGAGCCCAAATATACACCCCACCTTAAGCCGCGTACACTAGGCAAAATCTGCTTATCACTTTGATAGACCAAATGTTTGGATGCCGGGTGCGGAGCCTTAAACAATTGACGCGGCATTTGACCATACGTTTTGACCATAGTTTCAACAGCTTCTCGTTCAATGGGATCGTTTATTTCCGATTCCAGGAAAACGGCATAAGTCTGAGGAAAATGAAAGAAAGAAAGAAGTTTAAGCGAAAAAATAAGTGTATTTTATTTGAATCACTTTGATTCAAATCATCATTTCAATACGCCTTATAATCTATTTTTCAATCTTCACATTAAAATATGAACAGTGTTTTCTCGAGTCTTGAAACAATTCTACTCTACGACTAAGTATATATATTTGTTTTAATGGAAATTATAAAATGGAAACAGCTATGGTATGCCCTTACTACCACAAAAGATTGTACAATAAGCTTCGCCTTTAAATCTAAACTTAAGCCCATTGTGAGAAAAAAAGTGTACTTTGAACGGATCTGACAAAAGTAAATCAATGAAACAAAGTTCACAGGATGTATAATGATGTAGTCAGACCGGTAATGCTAAATTGGATTCTAGATAAGTTACAAAGAGTGGCTAGACTTATGCTGCAGCACCTTCGTGAGATTAAGAAAGCGTCCAAAGCTGTTCATAAGTGTGACAGTGTACTTTATTACACGATGTCTGATATTCCTGGTATTGTTGACCATACACTAACCGGGCAGAGACACAAGGTGTTGTCGAACTTCTAGCAGCAGGTCGTATGTCGACTTAAAACAGAAGGTTCAAAATATAAGAGTCAAGTAGGTTCTGAGGATATACCAACGATCATGACTACATATAGCGCAATCCCGCGACTGGCGGAGCAAACACTCTTCGGCCAGGGTCAGTCACCTCAACAATATGTGTTTTTTGTTTGTTCATTTTTTCGGCGTGGGAGCAGCACTTCACGGAATGCCTGCTCCGAGTATTATTGGTCCGAGCCGGGATTGAACAAAACCCAGGACCTTGGATCTGCTCGGTTTATCAGAACCGTATACACCATCCTGGTGTAATCCTTGCATCGAGTTGGTGCACTTCAGGAGCTGTTCAGGTCTGAACCACATCAGGGGGTATAGCAAAGCGGATTTCTTTGCATCGTGCTGTATCAACGAAGTAAGCAGTGGGTCCCTGTATTTGGTGACTCGTGCTGCATCAACGAAGTTAGCAGTGGGTCTCTGGATTTGGTGTCATCATCGCCGTCTACATTTTCGTCGTCGTCATCATCCAACTACGATACTACCCCGCAGTCGCCCTCTCAACAGCATCTGACACCACATATTGCTGTTGCCACCCCTGACAGTGCAACGCAACAAAATAAGTAAGGTAAAATAATTTATGAGTCGGAGAAATATCATGGTTGCTGCGATCCAAGAAACTAAGCTGAATGCCACCTGCAGTCTGCACAGTTTGCTTTCCTGTTACACCATTCTGTCAAGTCTGGGACTGCCGAAATAGAGCTGTACAACGTATGCATCCCGCCGGTTGGTAGCTGTACCTTGCGTTATTTGCCAGACATTCTTCTGCAAAGCAATAACCGATTGGTCCTAGAAGACTTAAAAGCTCACCACTAACTGTGGCATTCTTTCCTAGACAACGACCAGAGGGGCATAGTTTTGGCAGAGCAAATTGACAGTTCTATGTACTGGAAAATGCATGAGGACCACGGCTCGCCAGACATAACTATGGCATCGCCTTGCCTGATCCACGACGTCACCTGGCAATCCGTCATCTCATTAGGATCGGACCAGCTTTCCATAATACTATCCAAAAACAGACCATCCGACTTTATAACCTCTGAACGACGTACGTATCTCAATCAAAAAAGGCTGATTGGGATACCTTCAGAGAAGCGACCAACCGCAGCTTTAATAATCTACCCATTCCGTCGGATGTTCGGGTAGCCGAGAAAAAGTTCCGGGCCATCATCAACGCAGCAGCCGCTCGCCATATCCCTCGAATACCCGAAGTACGATCAAATTTCCTAGCAGAGGCAGCGGGACTCGTAGACGAGCGTTGTTGTTGTAACAACAATATATTTATTTTGAAGTCTTGTTCGTCTATGGGGGATCTGCTTCGATATCCAGGTGGAGGAAGCGCGCCATTTGAACTGGATGCGTCCACAGAGACCTGGGGGTCAGCTGAGTGGGCTTGGCCGGACAATTGAAGAGGTGCAGTACACCATGTGGTCCCTGATGGCAGGCGGGACAGATGTCCGGAATGTTAGCATCAATTCGTGCCCAGTAAGAATTGAGGCGGCTGCACCATCCAGATCTCAGCTGCGCCAGAACCACGCGCTTCTGCCGAGGTAGTACCTTCCCCTCAGGTGAAATCTCCGGGGGATGTTTCCCTAGCACTACATTCACACGGTAGCTGGATACTGCAGCTGCGACATCATCGGCGTGAATGTTGTTCAAACCTGCCTGATAGTTTCGATGTTCTAAAGGTTCTCTCTTATACCGCTGGACCTCTCTCTCTAGATCATGAAGATCGTACCTGATCTGCCTGGGTGGAGGCATCCTGTTTAAGAGATGGTGGTTAGGATGACTGCTGCGAAAACACCCTAGCAGGTATTGCTTAGACAACGGGAAATTGTGTCTGCGCACGGGAAGGACCTTCGTCTTCTCATGTAGTTGGTCCTCAGAAGACATAAGAAGACACCCTGTTGATATTCTAAGGGCGGCATTCTGGCAAGTCTGAATTTTCTTCCACTGCGTCGTACTCACGTTCGCCGACCATACAGGTGCTGCGTAGTTTGCTACAGACCGACCTATCGCTTTGTAAGAGGTCAACGAGGTTTCTTTGTCGGCTCCCCAAGTACTGCCGGCAAGTGACTTGAGGACCTTGTTCCTACTTTTGAGTTTATCGCAGATAGCTGTAGAGGAGGATCTAAAAAGGCCAATGTGACACCAAGGATTTTGGGGTAGTTGGTGGTCGGGATGTTGACGTCATCGACTTTCACATTGAGTGACAACCGCACCTCTGCGGTCCATGCAGTAAACCGTGTAGCTGATGATTTGGAGGCGGATATTTTTATATTCCTCGCAGTGAAGAAACGTACTAAGTCAGTGAGGTAACAGTTGATTTTCTCGCAAATGTCATCCACTTTAGGTCCTGACGCCAGAATTGTGCAATCGTCAGCGTACGACACAATTTCAATGCCGTCAGGTGGTGCAGGAAGTTTAGAGAGGTAGAGGTTAAACAAAGCCGGGGATAAAACTCCACCCTGGGGAACTCCTTGTTTAACTCTACGGGGCTTCGACTTTCTGTCTCTCGAAGACTTTTGTAAGGTCAAGAGCCACGCAGACGAGCGTGATGACATTCGTCGCTCCAACCCTACTGATCCTAGAATTTGGGATCTCAACTCTAATCAGTAGGTTGGTCAACGATTATAAGCAAAACAAACGGCTGGATCACTTAAAGCAGTGCAACTTAAGTTCCGGAATTGGTAAGTAGTGGACAACGGTCAAATCGCTCTTAACCCTGGAAGAAAGGATGGTCGGACAGTCGTCACGTTTGGAGACAGAACAGTGACAGATCCGAAGCGGTGCGCAAGTTATTTTAACAGCCTTTCTTTTGAGCACCCACAGAACGATAAGGAGTGTATTGCGTCGTATCCGCGCTTTCCGAATCGAAGAGACACCACCACAATTTACGCTGATGATTGCACAATTCTGGCGTCAGGACCTACCTACAGTGGATGACATATGCGAGAATATCAACTGTTACCTCACTGACTTAGCACGCTTTTTCACTCCAAAGAATATGAAAATATCCGCTTCCAAATCATCATCCGGTTGTCACTCAATGTAAGAGTCAATATCATCAACATCCCGGCTACCAACTACATCAAAATCCTTGGGGACAGCCCTTTTCGATCCTCTGAACATGCTACAGCTATCTGCGATACGCTCAAAAGTAGGAACAAGGTCCTCAAGACACTTGTCGGCAGTACTTGGGGAGCCGACACAGTAACCTTGTTGACCTCTTACAAAGTGATAGGTCGGTCTGTAGCGAACTACTCAGCACCGGTGTGGTCGGTGAACGTGAGTACGACGCAGTGGATGAAAATTCAGACTTGCCAGAATGCCGCCCTTAGAACATCAGGGGTGTCTTCTTATGTCTTCTGAGGACCATCTACATGAGAAGACGAAGGTCCTTACCGTGCGCAGACACAATTTTCTGTTGTCTAAGCAATACCTGCTAGGGTATTTTCGCAGCAGCCATCCAAACCACCATCTGTTGGACAGGATGCCGCCTTCCAGACAGATCAGGTACGATCTTAATGATCTAGAGAGAGAAGTCCAGCAGTACAAGAGAGAGCCTTTTGATCTTCAAAACTATCAGGCAGGTCTGAACAATTTACGCTGATGAAGTCAGCAGCAGCAGTACCCAGCTATAGTGTGGATGTAGTGCTAGGGGAACACCCCCCGAAGATTTCCAGGGAGCAGAACCAGACTACATCGGCTGACGCGCGTAGTTCTGGTTCAGCTGAGATCTGGATGGTGCAGCCGCCTCAATTTGTATTCGGCACGAATTGATGCTAACGTTCCAGAAGTTTGTTCCGCCTGCCATCAGGGACCACATGATGTGGTGCACCTTTTCAATTTTCCGGCCAAGCCCTCCCAGGTCTCTGTAGACGCATCCAGTCAAAGTGGCGCTTTTCCATCACCTGAAAATCGAGACAAATTGTCACAACAACAACATATAGCGCGGAGGCTACCTAATCATTGATGTTTGTATGTTTTTATTTTGTGTAGCTGTGCTTAACAAAGTCTCTTTACACAATGGCCACAGTCACATTTTTTGAGTTTTGGGCCACAGGGACAAGTACAGCAGACTAAAGACAATATGCATACGAGGGCGGTTCGGAAACTTCTTAGCCTAGCACAAAAAGCGCGGTATAAACAGAAAAAAGTTAAGAGTTTTGGAAACTTCCATCTGCTATGAACACATGTTAAATTTTGTTTCGATCTGGCAACTCCTTCATATAGAAACAGGTGTTCACAAAAGACGCATCCGCGATTTTTTTACAGTGGAAAAATTAGAAATGCGTGGTGTCATGAAATATTTACATAAAAAAGGTTTATCGGGACAAGAAATTCATAATGATATGGTGAATGTGTTAGGTGAAAGTGCTCCTTTATATGCAACAGTAAAAAATTGGGTTGCTGAATTTAAACGTGGTCGTACAAGCATTGAAGATGAACCACGTAGTGGACGTCCAAAAACAGCAACAACAACGGAAATTGTAGCCAAAGTGCATGATATGGTATTAAATGATCGACGAATAAAATTGCGTGAAATAGCTGATATCATGGGCATCTCAAATGATCGAGTCCATTTAATTTTGCATGAAGAACTACAGATGAAAAAGCCTCTGCAAGATGTGGTGCCGCACTTGTTAACAGTCGACCAAAAACGCATAAGAATAAACATTTCTCAAGCCTGTTTGGATCGTTTTCAGCGAAATAAAATGGATTTTAAGCGTCGTTTCATAACTGTTGATGAGACATGGATCCACCACTATACTCCAGAGACAAAAGAACAATCCGAACAATGGACTGAAGCTGGAGGAAGTGCCCCAAAAAAGGCAAAACCAATTCAATCGGCTGGTAAGGTTATGGCAACGGTTTTTTGGGACTTCAAACGTATTTTATTGATTGACTATCTCCAAAAGGGTAAAACAATAAATTCAGAGTACTATTGCAACCTTTTAGATCAATTAAATGTACAAATTCGAGAAAAACGTCTGGCTTACAACACAAAAAAATAATTTTTCATCAAGACAACGCACCAGCGCACAAGAGTGTTTTAACAATGGCTAAAATCAACGAATTAAAGTACGAGTTGCTTGACCACCCACCTTATTCTCCTGATTTAGCTCCCAGTGACTTTTACCTGTTCCCAAATCTAAAAAACTTCCTTGCTGACAAGCGTTTTACCTCAAATGAAGATGCAATTACAGTTGTGAACCACTATTTTGAAGACCTTGAGGAAAACTATGGACTGTTGAGACAAAGGGAGTCAAATTAACCTAACCTAGAATATAAGTACATCAGTGAGTACTTAAAGGTATGTCTAACAAAAATTCTTTAAAATGTAATTTTTTCGTTTGATAAAATTTTAACCTTTATCCGGAGTAGAGCTTTTTTCTTGACTCCAGCTCCGACTCCGTGCATATTTTAAATATTCACCTACATCCCATTTGTTGTTGTTGTAGCAGAACAAAGTGACGGGGCGACAGCCCTTGGCCGTCGTGGGGTAGATCGACCGTTATCGTCGTCGACGTCGTCTTTTGGGATATTAAACTATTTGCCAACAAAGCTGATTGTAATCCCACTAGCGCGAACGATAAAGCTATTTCAAATTAACTCGCAGGAAGAAGCTGTGGCGAATCTGTGCTAGCTCTACAAACTGCTCAACCCTATGGGTACCGTTAAAGGAGTCCAATGCGAATTTCAAGGCAGCTAATGCGAGGTTCAAGAAATAGAACGTGCTTGGGACATTAAAGCCGAATTGTTTAGCATTGAAATGTCCAAAATTGAGCTGTGAGTTACCTATGAATTACTTAAAAGAGCATCCGAAAGCAGCATTCAGCATCCAGCGTTCTTTGCGAAAATTAAGCTCTTCTCCTTTGATATAAAAGAAAACATCTACTCTGACAAATAGAACTGTATAGTTAAAAACCAGATAAGATGCCATTTGGATTTTTTTCCTTCAGCGTTCGTTTCGAATCCGTTCTACCCAAGACACATCGTCCTATCTAAGGCTTCAAGGGTCTCAGAGAGCATCATACAAACGATGGTCTGTATTAGTCCCGCATAAAAATCGTGTCCAACACTCAGCTGGTGCAATCCCTGGTCATTCGATGAAAATTCGTCTTAGTGTTATAAGACTAATAAGAATGATAAATATACTTTATAGGGTCTCCGATAATAGTTCGTGGTGTTGGAAATGGAATGACAAATTTAGAACACCAGCTACCCTACAGTTGATAGTATAACAAGGTATAACAATCCTACGACAGCCGGTTCTATGCACCGGATTGACCCGATGCAGCAGTTCTTCGGTCAAGGGCTGCAACCCCGACACTTTATGCGCCAACAAAAGCGACCAATTATAAATGTGAACTTGTGGATCGACAAATAAAAGCTAATTTCACCACGAATATATCTCGCCGAACTAAATATCGATTATACTTGTTACACATGAATTGAACGTCGTATTTACGGTGCACTGTATTATTTATATTTGAAATGTTTTGCAACAGCACACTATGGTAATAGATTGCCTACTTACCGCTGGATGAAATACATTGATTGCCTCCACCGCCGCTTCTCCCATTTGCTTATAGCCGAATATCAAATCGATCCAATGGTGAAGATTAACACGCACCAATTCCGATTCCAATGCCTGACGATGTATAAGTATAAAAAGTCTTGGATCTTTTAAGCACCATGGCGGCAGGGAAACATCTTCTACACGTTCGCCGTTTTGACGACAGCCGAAATTGAAACGCTCAAAATTTTCAAACATTTCGGGCAAACAGAAAAATTCCGGTATCAGCTCTTTGACATCTGTAGATGAATCACGGCTGGCCAAACAAAAGGTTGTACTTAAGGCATGGAAGGTACGATCGGGTATGTCGAAATTGTTATCTGAAATAGGAAAGTGAAAGATATTTTTTAAATTTTACTTTATGTAAAGTAAATACAAAATAATTGAATTTTTTTTTTAAATTTGGTATTGTATGATATTTTGCGGATTCATTTGATTATAATTGAAGAGTTATTTGATTTGAAACTACAAATTTAGTTACAAGCAATATATGTGACAGCGCATAGAGAAGAGGACCTAAGGGTAAAAAAAATCAATGTTCACTTTTTTTTTAATGTGGACAACATCTGAGCATCGAATGAGACCGATCCCATGCCCCAAAAGTGTTCCCTCCCAGAGGTATGCACGTTTTATGAAAGTGATGGTACACCAAAGATACACGTATTTAAATCTTTAAAATGGCTCTCCTGAACAAAATTGGTTTTTACCCTTAGGCCCCTTTCTATTTTGAGCGTCACATATGTACCAAACCACGATTGCGCAACTAGCTTTCTGATAACATTTGTAGATATCTTGGTCCACATGAACTAACCCTCACAAATATGCTACGATAGGTTTTTTAGCTTTTGAAGTTTTTGGGCAATCTAGGATTCTAACTTTAGATATTTAGCTTAACTCAAGTTAGCCTTATAGGGTCCATCTTCCGGACCCGGTGTTAAGTTCTTTCACGTGAAAAACATAAATCACCTTAAAATGGCTCATAAATTCAATATTTCGGTAATTTTTTTTATGTGAATAGCCATGTACAGTATTTCCCAGAGAAATTAAAAAAGATTTACTATAATGTGCAGTGTGCCAGATATTGGTCAAGGAATATTTCACTGCAATTTCACAGAAAGTTTTAACATGCAGTTTGACACATTTTTGCATGAAAAGGATTAATGATAAGTGTATGTAAAACTTCTTTTAAATTGTGTAAACCAATTAGTAAAGCCAAATATGTAAAAAACAACATAAGCTTTAAATCGAATGGGCATCTTAATTATTAAAAAATGGAAATATTTCAAAATTGTACTGAATGAGTCGCGGTAGAAGCACTTTTGCAACCCTGCCGCACGCAATAAAAATAGACCTAATGTTAAAATTCAGAATCGCTATCATTCCATGAGAGACGTTCGTCCGTCTGTGCATCTACCGTCGTTATCAAAGTAACGAATTTCGATAAATAAAATGAAATTTGGTAAATTGTTCACGTTAAGCCCCAGAGTAGTGAATTTACATGCTTTTATAATACCTAACCGATTTCAAAACCTGCAGCTTTATAATTTACATATTACGAAAACATAACCATATTGGTTTATGTTTTCGTATAGTCCCTTCTCGCTATGAATTTCTGCAGCAATAAAATCCACATACCCGACTGTGCTCAAATAATGCATGCAACGTTGTGAGCGGCAACAATCAACGCTAGCGAAACCGGACGAAGGTACATAAAGTACATGCTTTTTATAATGCAAAGGTTCTTAACGATTTCAGAACCTGCAGGTTTTAAAATAAATAGGTGATCCAAGTAGAGATACTTTTTCAATAGTCTCTTTTTGACAGATCACGTGTGAGTCGTGTCAGGCTATCATGTTATTTTTGTTTAGTATTGTTTGGCATTTCATAATGGAAAGACTTACGCCTGAACAGCGTTTACAAATCGTTCAACTTTATTACGAAAATTCACGTTCTGTGAGGAATGTGTTTTGTGCACTTCGTTTAACTACTAAGCGTACTATTCGCAACACCATCACACACCTTGAGACACAGCATTCATTATTGCATAATATTCGACCTAATAGACCACGTCCAGCACGCAGTGAAGAAAATGTAGCGGCCGTAGCTGAGAGTGTACACCAAGAACGTGGAGAGTCGATTCGGCGCCGTTCGCAGCAACTCGGACTGACGTATGGAACGACTTGGCGCATTTTACATCGAGATCTTAAATTGAAAGCGTACAAATACAGCTTGTGCAAGAACTGAAGCCGCCCGACGTTCCCAAGCGACATCGCTTCGCTCTATGGGCTTTTGAAAAGTTCCAAGAAGATCCGAATTTTTCTAGCCAAATTTGTTCAGCGAAGAGGCTCATTTCTGGCTCACAAGCAAAATTGTCGCATTTGGGACGAAAAGCAACCAGAAGAGGTTCAAGAGCTGCCACTTTATCAAGAAAAAACAACGGTTTGGTTGGTTTTTGGGCCGGTGGAATCATCGGCCCATATTTCTTCAAAAATGATGCCGGTGAGAACGTACCGTCAATGACGGTATCGTGCCATGATAGCCGACTATTTGATGCCTGAAATTGAAGCTCGTGATCTCGGCGACATTTGGTTTCAACAAGACGGCGCCATTTCCCACACATCGCATCAATCAATCGGTGAGCAGATAATTTCACGTTTTGGGCCGGTCGATTGGCCACCAAGATCGTGTGATTTCACACCATTAGACTTTTTCCTATGGGGATATGTAAAGTCTAAAGTTTATGCGGACATACCCGCTTCGATTCAGGTCTTGGAGCAAAACATCACGCGTGTCATTCGCCGTCGAAATGCTCGAACGAGTCATCGAAAATTGGAATCAACGGATGGACCATCTGAGACGTAGCCGCGGCCAACATTTTAAAGGCATAATCTTCAATAAATAAGAATGTTCTTTCAAATGATAATAAACATTCCCCATTCGGTTTAAAACATAGAAACCTTGAAGCTGAAGGGGTACATTTGTATGCCGTTTGGGAAGAATTAAAGAAACCGGTTATATTTTAAAAAACTGAAACTGACTGAACTGATCACCTTAGTTCCAACGAAACAAGAATAAAAGCGCTGATATGCTACGAGTATGCTTGAAAAAATGCGAACTCTCTTTTACTGTAAAATTATTATTTAGAAAGTTTATAACAGCGTTTGCATTCTATTTTTCATTATAAGTCAATCACATGCAATCAGTGTGAGAATTTGCGTTAAACCCAGACGAATTAAAGGAACTTTGTGTATAACTTCCAACTATAGTGATACTTACCCTGATATCGCAGAAAATAACTGGTGAAAGGCGGCACTCTAACCAAGAAATGCAATACTGTTCCGGAGTTGGAGTAATGGGAGCTGTAGTGATACGGCTTTAAAATCATTGAACCCATATTGGTCATGGTATTTTGTATATACTAAAGAAATAAAAATGTATTAATTATTCTCCTTTTGCAGACGTATATTAAAAGAACTCACCGTATAATTACTTATATAATGCTGCTCATTTTCTTCATTTTGTACCGCAATGGGTTTAGACAATTTGCGGAAATTTGTAACATCCGTCAAATCCAAAATGTCCGTATTGTAATTGGCCAATATCCAGGGGAATGCGGGATATTGCATGAGATCGTTGTATGTCCGACCGGCAATCTGATTTAGGGTCATCAAATACTCCCAATTGGTAAGTAAACCTTCACGCCATTGTTGGGTGATCAACAAGACTTTACTATTGTCGGGTGGTATGACAATTTTATCACAGAATACATCACGCATTATTTTCCAATCGTCTTGATTTTGCAATGAGAAGAATAGCGATTGATTTGTATCTAGGAATATCTCGAAAGCCTTCTCCTGATGCTGATAGCGTTTAAGCCAAATTTCGGTTATATTCGAAATATCACAGTTCACATGAAAATATTTACAACGATATGTAGCCAAAAAATAAAGTTTATGATCGGTCACAATGATTTCACCATCAATTTCGCCATCCACCGGCAAATACTTGGCTGGGAAATTGTAGAGAATTTGAGAATTTAATGATATGTTCAATTGTTGATCGTAGCTGGAGATGAGATACTCCAGTGGTCGGGAATATTCGCAACGTTGTGTCGCCGCAACATGTTTGGTATTTGTCGAATCCTCATAGTTTTTCATAAAAAAGCGTTTATCGAGATCCAAATGACATCGCTTTAGGCGTGTATGTACCCTTGAAGGTCCTTCAGTAGCATCCAATTCCCAAGAGCTTTAAATGAGTAAAATGGTAAATAATAATATCAAATTGATACATAATGAAAACTTATTATTTTACTTTTCACTGTTGTGTTCACTAAACCAGGGAGCTCCCTCATGCGTCATCCTTCGGACAATCTCTAGCCATTTAGTGTAGTAGTGAGTATCGTCATAATCCTTCATATGATTCATTATTAATTTGCGCTCCGAGTTCTGCAATGCAATATCACAAGGGTACAATTTTATCGAATAAATTTAATAAACAGAGATAAAGTTAATAAGTGTTTAATTCTTAAATGATTCTTACAACGGCATGTCTGTATAAACATTTAACGGAATATACCCTAATATAAATTTATTTCCTAACGATATATCTGTTACAAATATTATTGTATACGAGGGTTGCTATATATATTTCTGGCCTATGGCGCCATCCGACATTTCCATTGGAAAGTTTGACATTTTTTAGCACAATCGTACTCAGAACGCTTTGTCGTACGACCGTCATTTGTGTGGTTTACATTGACTAGAAAAAATCAATTTGGCAAAAAAATGGAATTAACTCGTGAACATTTTCGTGCGATTATTTTTCACTACTTTCGACACGGATCTTCACAAGAGTGCATCGATGAACTAAAATCTTTGTATGGCGATGATATCCATTCTATAGCACTGTGAAGAACTGGTTTAATGAATTCAATCGTGGCCGACGCTCGCTCAAAGACGAAGGTCGTGAAGGTTGTCCAAAAACGACCGTTATGCCAGAGAGCATTGATGCCGTGCGAGAAATGATAATGCAAGATCGTTATGTGACATACCGTGAGATAGAGGCATCCTTGGGCATTTGTTCCATCAGCATAATTCGATATTGCATGAGAACCTGGCCGTAAAAATGGTTTGTTCTCGTTAAATCCCGCATAATTTGACAATCGCTAAAAAAAAGGCTCGTGTCGATTGGTGCATAGAAATTTTGATAAATACGATCGCGGTGCTTCAAAAGACGTTTATACGTACGTCACAGGTGACAAATCATGGATTTATGCGTATGAGCGCGAAACAAAACAGCAATCGACCGTGTGGGTCTTCGAAGACGAGCCAAATCCAACGAAAGTTGTTCGTGGAAGAAGCACTTTGAAGCAAATGGTCGCCTGTTTTTTCGGCAAAACTGGCCATGTGGCGACTGTTACGCTTGAAAAACGTAGGAGATCATACTGAGTGGTACATTACAATTTGTTTGCCTGAAGTCTTCGGAGAAATTCGAAAAACGAACAAGAGAAGACGAATCATTGTGCACCATGACAATGCGAGCTCTCACACATCGGCTCAAACAAGCGCCTTTTTGACCGGCCAAAACGTCGAATTGGTGGGTCATCCGCCTTACAGCCCTGACTTGGCACCCAATGACTTCTTTTATTCCCGCACATCAAGAAAAAAATGAGTGGTCAACGATTTTCGTCGCCAGAAGATGTTGTTGAAGCGTTGAAAAACCATGTTTGGAGGTTTCTTAATGGGAGTGGTAAAAGTGCTTCAACAATTGGTCTGAGCGCATGCAAAAGTGTATATAAGTAAATCGAGATGGAGAATACTTTGAAAATATTCGCAGATGAAATAGGGACAAGATAACTTAGTTTGACTGTTCTCAATTCTTATTTATCTGCTAATGGTGCGCCTATTAAGTTGTTAACAGTTAATAGCCGAGTTCTTTTGAGGTAACTAGCTTAGTTCCCCAGTTAGTTAGCAATATGGTAGTCCGGCAACGTTGCTCAAAACTAATATTTCAACATTGTTTCTCTTTGTATACTCCAAAAAGAATTGAACAACAATAGCGTTCATCGGCGAATTCGACAAGCAATAAAAAATTATATTGTAAAAAAATATGTAATGAAATATAGCAAATCAATTAATTGCTACCCAAAATGACAAAAATGTCTATAAACTTGTAGTTTGTGTTCATTTATAGTTTTAATTATAACATCTCGTGCAGAAGAAGCTAATACGAATTTGCCGATGAATCATCTTCTTGTTTGATTAAATTTTTGTATATATAAGGTGATCCATCTAGAGGTATTTTTTCAGAACAAAAAAATATAAAAATTCAAATCAGGTGTGTAATCTCTT
The DNA here is from genome assembly GCA_963513945.1 of Hydrotaea diabolus. Classification (NCBI taxonomy): domain Eukaryota; kingdom Metazoa; phylum Arthropoda; class Insecta; order Diptera; family Muscidae; genus Hydrotaea; species Hydrotaea diabolus. The sequence goes on along the minus strand of OY740719.1, from coordinate 109,578,756 downwards.
TTTGGTAATTTAAAAGGACATTCTATGGCATTTATTTTTTGAATATAATTACCTTCAAATGTTGGCTAATGTATTATGGAAATGAGTGGGAAGATCCGCTGTTTTCGACCAAAATTGTGTCCAGTGATAAGACCCATTTCTGGCTTAACGGCAAAGTCAATAAACAAAATTGCCGCATCTGGGCTCAAGAGCAACAAGAAGAGGTTCAAGAGGTGCCATTATACCCAGAGAAAATCACGGTTTGGGGCGGTTTATAAGCTGGTGGAACCATCGGTGCATATTTTTTTCAAAAATGATGATGGCCGGAACGTAACCTTGAATGGTGCTCACTATCGCGCCAAGATATCAATTTTTTTGCTACCCGAAAGTGAAGACCAAAATCTTGACGACACTTGGTTTCAACAGGACGGTGCCACTTGAAATACATCTGCTCAAACAATGGATCATTTTGAAAAGCAGCTAATTTTACGTTTTGGATGGATGAGTTGGCCGCCTAGATCGAGAAGAAAAATGTCTAAAGTTTTCTTTGGGGTTACGTCGAATCCAAAGTCTACAAACCAACTACGATTTAGGTTTTGGAAGCCAACATTACGCGTGTCATTAAAGCCATACCGGTCGAAATGCTCGAATGAGTCCTCCAAAATTCGACCCTCAGAATGGAAACCCTGAGGCGTAGTTGCGGCCATCATTTGAAGGAAATTATATTCAAAAAATAAATGCCATAAAATGTCCTTATAAATTACCAATAAAGATTCCACACTTGATCTGAATTTTTATATTTTTTTTGTTCTGCAAAAATACCTTTAGATGGATCACCCTACATAACAAAAAACATATTTTTTATAAAGCCGGGTGTGTCATGTGTGATTTTTAGTTGAAAAAAATGTGGTCACTCTCACTTCTTTCATTAGCGGGTTGAGGCTAACACGCCTTCTAACCGGGTAACTTCCATACAAATGCTAGTTTAGTATCCTGAAAAGAACACAGCTAATATTTCTTGAGTTGGTCGTACCGATCATACCGCTACCGAAGCCAGGCAAAGACGCAAGCGAAGGCGAATCTTACATTCGATCTCGTTGTCTTTGCCAGTAGAAAATACTTTTGCAGCACTGCTCCTCTTCAGCCTGATCGAACACTTTTCTTGTGCAGCACAGCACAACAACTGCTTAACACGCCATAACCTTTCGTATAAGTTACAGCCTTAACCAGAACAAGACCAACGAGAGGACGGTCCTCGGGGCTCATGACCTTACAAAAGTCTTCGACACGGTCATTATGCCACTCTGTTCGAGGACATTGCAAAAAACGTCCTTTCCGCCCACTTTGAAACGTTGGGTTGTAAACTAAATATGTGGGCGCCAGTCACATGTATAATTTAGAGACAGAAAGTCGATGACCCGTAGAGTTAAACAAGGAGTTCCCCAGGGTTGAGTGATATCCCCGGCTCTGTTTAATATCTACCTCTCTAAGGTATCCTTGGGGTCACATTGGAAGCCTTTTTCGATCCTTTGCACTTGCTACAGTTAGCTGCGATAAGCTTAAAAGTAGGAACAGGGTCCTCAAGTCACTAGCCGGCAGTACTTGGGGAGCCGACAAAGAAACGTTGTTGACTGACCTCTTACAAAGCGGTCAACGCGGCCTCTTACAGTCGGCGAACGTGAGTACGACGCAGTGGAAGAAAATTCAGACTTACCAGAAAGCTGCCTTCAGAACATCGGTAGGGTGGGTTCTTATGTCTTCTGAGGACCATCTTCTTGAGGAGAGGTCCTTACCGTGCGCAGACATAATTTCCTGTTGTCTAAACAATACCTGCTAGGGTGTTTTCGCAGTAGTCATCCTAACCACTATTTCTTGGACAGGTTGCCTCCACCCAGGCAGATCAGGTACGATCTTCATGATCAAGAGAAATAGGTCCAGCAGTACAAGATAGATCCTTTAGATTATCGAAACTATCAGGTCGCAGCAGCAGTATTCAGCTACAGTGTGAATATAGGAACATCCCTCGGGGATTTCACATGAGGTGAAGGTACTACCTCGGCAGACGCACGTGGTTCTGGCTCAGCTGAGATCTGGATGGTCCAGCCGCCTCAACACTTATTGGGCACGAATTGATGCTAACGTTCCGGACATCTGTCACACCTGCCATCAGGGACCACATGACGTGCTACACCTCAATTCTCCGGCCTAGCCCACTCAGCTGACCCCCAGGTCTCTGTGAACGCATTCAGTTCAAAGGGCACGTTCTCTCCACATGGATATCAAAGCAGATCCCCCATAGACGAACAGGATTTCAAAATAAAATATATTGTTGTTACAACAACAAATCCACCTCGGCAGGCACGTGTGGTTCTGGCTCAGCTGAGATCAACTAAAGATTTCTGCCCATTCCCAACCGGGCAAGAATCCATGTCGATTAGACGGATACAGTCCCATTTCCCTACTACCAGTCCTATCCAAAAATTTAGATAAGTTTAGAAGTGACTTCTCAACTACTCTCCAGGAATAAACCAGATTTCTTGCCCATTCATGGCGTACATACGCAATGTAGTCTGGAAGATGCACTTAGCTCCTGCCTTAAATGGAGAAAAAAAAACACAGTCTGGTTATCTCACACAACTTGGAGAAGGCCTTTGACCGAGTGATTGCGACAGGCATCATCGTGGAACTCAACCTCTCAGGTGAAAATCAATCTTTTTCGGTGTTGCTTTTAAAAAAACATACATAGAATTATGATGTTTATAAAGGGTGTTTTTCCGACGTGTGGTTTGAGCTTTGTTATGAAGAAATTCCAGCCGAGAGGCCCAATTTTTGACCACTTTTGCAGCATTTGGGACCGTATAACGCGCCGAATATTCTCTTTCAAGGCGTCAAAAGTGTCGGGCTTATCTTCGTAGACTAGCGTCTTCGTATAACCCCATAAAAAATAGTCCAGCGATGTTAAATCGCACGTTCTTGGAGGCCACACCACAGGCACACGACGCGAGATAATGCGCTCACGAAAAGTTTCCCTCAATAAATTGATTGTTTCGGTGACAGTATGGCATGTAGCGCCGTCTTGTTAGAACCAAAGGTAGTCCACAGCATTTCCCATTGACTGTAACATTATGGCCGGCTTCATTTTTGAAGAAAGATGCCCATAGAGCACCCCAAACAATGACTTTTTAAGGATGTAACGGCGCCTTAACAATGGCTTGTGGATTTTCATTACTCTAAATGAGACAATTTTGGTTATTAACGTACCCATTCAACCAAAAGTGAGCTTCATCTGAACAAAATTTTCTTGTAACAATCAGGATCGGTAGCCATCTCGATTTGGGCCTATTTACCGCGATTTGCAAACGTTGTTCCGGAGTAAGTCTATTCATGAAATGGCAAACCAATTGCCTACATTCTTCTAATTTTGTCCAACTCATTTTACTTGTTATTCGGTATAATGTATCTTTATCAATGTATAGCCCTGTATAAGTTAACATTAGTATCAGAAGGCTGTAGGTATTCTATATTAAGATAAAATCATTTGGATATATTAGGACCAGGGGCCTAATCATCCATTGCTGTTTATATTCTATTGGAATTGCCAGATGAAAATGTACATATTTATACCAGACAAATATCAATGCAACCTTCCCTTTCGAACTACTTATCAAATCTATCACTTACCTGTAGTTCCGCAACTCTCCTGGTAGTTATCATCGAAGATTCTATACATCCTTGAGCCAAGGTCTCAAAACGGTGGACTGTCTTTTCCAATGACGCTTTTTGCTTTACCGATTCCGTGGACTTGTGCAAGTCAATGCGCTGTAATTCATTCTCCAGATTCCATGTCGAGTCGTTTTCATTAATACCCAAACGTGTACACAACTTCTGAAGGTTGACAATGGGTTCGTCTAAATCTTCCAAAAGACTAAGCCACAATAGAGCCTTAATCATTTTACCATCACAGATAATGGCGGGTAGAAAATTATCCTGACACGAAATCCACAGAGCGTCAACAATAAAACAACGCAAATCTCTCGAGTGCGACGGTTGCAGGCCCCAAGCTATAAAATTGTTACAGCGCTGGTTGGTGGCAATGCTGAAGGAGACCAACGTTTGATATAGTTCTATTTCATTAGAAGTGGGTGCAGATTTTTCCTTGCAAATCATAAAGAACTGGCAACAACGATTAATTAATAGATCTAGCCTGGTTTTTGTTTCCGACATAGAAAGGTTGGGAAATTGTTGAACTGAAATTGAAATTGAATGTGATAAGTAGCCGACATAAACTATGTTGTTGGTTTATGATTTGATAGCTACCTTTAAAGCTCCATGGTACATTTGTTGGCACAAAGAAACTATTCAACCAATTCAATTGTAACTTGGCCAGTATGGAACGATAGCCCTTAACTATATTTTGCGGCTGTTTCTCCTGGTAGAACGACAAAGTATTGATGATTTCCCAAATGATCTGCAAGTGTAATTGTTAGGGCGTAACTATTAGTGAAAGTTGACTTCTTCTACAAACTTACGTTAATATGTCCAATTGATTTCAGAGACATTTGCCCTACTGTTGTAAGGGTATCTGCTATGGATTCTTCAGTCTTTATATTGTATGGTGTAGTCTTTGAGTAAAGATGATATAAACCTTTAACGCAACATTGCAAAAGACCCGCCTCAATCATAACTTGTTGATCGTCTGGTTCCTGCAATTGAAATATTAAAGCACATCTTAACCAGTTTAAATATTATTGTTATACAGGGTGTCCGCCGGGGGGTCATACTACTTTGTTTTGCCGCCATTTGGGTAAACATTAGTCTTGACAGTTCATATTTGGCAGTCGTGAAGTAGAGACGTGGCAAATTTATTATGGGAAAATATTCGATAAACCAACGTTTTTTTATTCATTAAAACATTTTATCACAATCAATCATCGATTACTGTGACGATGCGAAAGTTACGTGACATTTTTGGGAGAAACAACGTGCCAACAAAACGCACTATTTATCGTGTAGTGAATGATTTCGAAGAAAGAGGGTCTGTAGAAGATCGGCTGAAAACATTACTGCTGCTCAAGAAAGTGTTCAAAACAATCCAATAACCTCAATTCGACGCCGTGCTGAATGTAATGAAAACTGTGCTCAAAAGAGTTCGCATTTGTGAGGCTAACAGAGGCGAGCATTTATCTGATATTGTATTCCATAGATAATTGCCGACATTAAATAAAACATTTATCAATATAAGATCCATTCCCTTTCATTTAAACGAAAATTATAAACAAACAAAGTAGTATACCTTCCCGACGGACACCCTGTAGTATAGGAACATACTCTTATTAACGAGCTGTTAGAGGGAAGATGTGGTCTACGGTTTACAGTCGGCTGTTTTACAGAAGTGTTTCTGTGGCTTAAAGATAGAATCTAGAATTAAAGCCGGCACCTAGCTATTATACATAAGTTTTCTTAGGTTGGCACGTTCGATATTGTCAAGATAGACGCAGCGGAGGACATCTAAAGTGCACTTAGATGTCCATAGTGAACTGTCCGAATACAGTTCACTATGGAACAGGAAACAGACAACACATTGCCATACCTGGATTAAATAGTTATTCGGCAAGGAAACCTGCTTAAATTAAATTGGTACCAAAAGCCACTGCCTTTGGAAGAATACTCAATTTTCATTCCAAGCACCCAAGAAGAAAAATAAGCGACGAACAATTCAACGTGTATACGAGGGTTGCTATATATATTTTTAGCCTAGGCAACACTAAGTGTTGCCTGAAGCCATCTGACATTTCCATTGGAAATTTTGACATTTTTTGGCATAAACGTACTCAAAACGTTTTGACGTACGACCATCATTTGTGTTGTTTACAGTGACTTGAAAAATCAATTTGGCAAAAAAAATGGAAGTAACTCGTGAACATTTTCGTGTGATCATTTTTCACAAATTTTGACGTGGATTATAACGACAAGAGTGCATCGATGAACTTAAATCTTTGTATGGCGACGAAGCATTATCCTATAGCACTGTGAAAAATGGTTTTAATTAATTCCATCGTGGCCGACGCTCGCTCAAAGACGAAGGTCGTCCAAAAACGGCCGTTGTGCCAGAGAACATTGATGCCGTGCGTGAACTAATAATGCAAGATTGTCATGTGACATACCGTGAGATAGAGGCATCCGCGGGGATTTTTTCCACCAGCATACATTCGATATTGCATGAACACCTGGCCGTAAAAAAGGTTTGTTCTCCTTGGATCCCGCATAATTTGACAGTCGCTCAAAAAAGGGTCGTGTCGATTGGTGCAAAGAAATTTTGAAATTTCGGTGCTTCAAAAGACGATTAAAAGATCGTCACAGGTGACGAATCATGGATCTATCCGTATGAGCTCGAAACAAAACATCAATCGACCGTGTTAATCTTTGTAGACGAGCCAAATCCAACGAAAGTTGTTCGTGGAAGAAGCACTTCGAAGCAAATGGTCGCCTGTTTCTTCGGCAAAACTGGTTATGTAACGACTTTTTCGCTTGAGCAACGTAGGAGGTCAATTTTGAGTGGTACACTACAATTTGTTTGTCTGAAGTCTTCGGAGCAATTCGAAAAATGAACAAGAAAAGACGAATTTTGTAACTATATAAGGCCTAAAGGCTCGGTTACTTTTTGAATATCAATAAATGAAATGAAATGAATCATTGTGACAATGCGAGCTCTCACACATCGGCCTAAACCATCCGCCGTAAAGCACTGACTTGGCACCCAATGACTTCTTTTTATTCCCGCACTTCAAGATAAAAATGCGTACTGAACGCCAGAAGATGCTGTTGAAGCGTTCAAAAACCATGTTTTGGAGATGTCTCTATTGTAGTGGAAAAAGTGCTTATACAAACCCATCGAACGAAAAACGGCACTAGCGGCTCACTGTAAATTGACTGGACATGAACCAAACTTGGACGGCGGTAATGTAAGAACAGAGGAGAGAAACTATGCAAGAAGATATACGTTAGAAGCTACATATAAACGACGTTCCACCAAAGAAAAGACTAAATTACAACAAAAAATTGTAATGTAAACACAAAAATTGTGTATTTAAAACAAATTCCCCGAAGATGATCAACGACGAAATATTGGTATTTTCCAATAACAATTATAAAAACTAAAGAAGAAAGGCCTAACAGTCAGACGAACTCAATACAACACAATTTTAAATTGATATATTAGACCATTAAATATGGATCAAATTCTTGTTTAACTTACCACCAAGTACAACTTTTTGAGCACCTTAAATGCCTTTTCACTAAAATCACTTTGACACGTACTGGATGCTACCGATTTCGAGGCAATTGCCATTAAAGCATTTATGCCAAAACGTTGATCTATACTCAACGATAAATCGTACTTGATTATTGTTTGCAATGATCCCAAAGTACCACAAACCCATTCCAGGCATGACTCGAACATAGTGTTATCACACAGACCAACCGACAATTGATTTGCCAAATGATGCGGATAGTAAGCCTTGATGCAGGCATTTATGTCCTGGGGGAAGAGGCGCTGAGTCAAAGCATTCATTAACTTAATAACGGCAGTTCGAACACACGGACTTTGATGATTGGCCAACACGAGCAGGAATTCCACTTTAATATAATGATGAAGAACCTGTGAGAAAGCGTATTTGTACTAAACAAAATTATTATGAAATTTATGCTACTCACATCGTCGATATCATTATCCGGCAGCAGACATAGAAAATCTTTGAGCAACATTATGAGGCCACTTTGTAAAGCGGCAATACCAGCCGAACTATAGGAATCAGTTTTTACTAAAGTTTTGTGTTTTCTTTGTTGTAGTGCAGATTTAGAGTTAAAAACTTCATTGAATCCGGGACAATCCGAAAAATTCACTATAAATGGTGGCGCTGATAATGACTGCAAACTGCTATTCGATTTCCTTGTGTGGACGTTATCTGTCGTTGTGAACGATCTTACTGAAGACGCACTGTTTAGGCGCACTCTCCTGCGGCGTATCTTTTCGTGTGGCGATGCATATTTAGGTTGTGGCGAATCTTTAAGCCGCAGTTTATAGGGCGAGTGTATGGATTGTAGAGTACAGCCGCTAGAACTGTTAGATTGCTGCTTCTTAAATTTAGTGCGCCATTTGGAGGCTTCTTCGGGATTAATTAGGCGTAAAGCATTCTTATTTAGTTTTGAACAGTCAGCCACATTTTCAAGATTCTCTTCGAAATCATCCAGAGGCTTTTTATATGACGACAGGCTTCTATGAAGTTTTCTCAAACGATTTATGCGAGCCTGTCGAGCAGCGTCCACATCACTATTGGAGGAATTCGTTTTTGAATTTGAGTTAATGTTATTAAAAGGTTTTGCCACTCCTGGCTGAGATCGTTTCGTTAAGTTCCGTTTAAATGGTGCAGTGACACGACCAAAATTTGCTGCTGAACTTAAGGAGGATTTCTCCTTGACAGGTTTCTCTGAGGTGAGCAGAAAGTAAAATTTGGATCGATCATGAGTAATATAACATTCACTAGGTTTGTGCAGCAACAATAGTAATTTCATAATCTCATCCAGCAAACATGGTTTCGGCGGCGATCCGGCAAATACCGAAATTATGCCAACGAAAGCTTCTGCTGCCTTCTTGGAGATATACACTGGGTTCGGTGACTCGATGACGTAGACTTTGAACAGATTTAAAAGCTCCCTCATCAGTCCTTCCTTGTTGAACTGTTCTATATTAAAGTCTCGCTGTGGATGTTTTTCCCGTGTTAGAGACAGTATACACTGGAAAAGCATGTCTAAGACATCCGAGTTTGTAGCCCCAGAACGGTGCCAATCGGAATAACGATGCAGTATGGAAATGAGAAGCTTGGGATACACAACTGTGGCTATGGTCGTCTCATTGATCTGTATTAGATCGCCCTTTTTCATTATCAAAGTCTGCGAACAGGCATTGTTGACAATACTTTTCAGTAGCTGACAATCTTTACTACATCTTTCGCTCTTTATGACGTATCCTATAAGACTGATGTAATCATTACGTTGAAATTCTGTGTAGAGTTGCGATTCCGAAAGGGCTATGGTCAATAAAATATCTAAAGCCATCGATTGTGTTGTAGCATTCGATGTGACTTCGACAACCTGTAACATAGAGATTAATTATTTCCTGGACTGAATCAATATAGTATTCAAGTACTTACTCTGGCAAACATGTACAGCAAATTGGACAATCCACCACAGAGAATCGTTGATGTTTGCAATGATTGTAACTCGTTGCGCATTAACTCGCCGTAACGCATTATTCCATAAGGTCGACCTTTAACAAAACAGCATTGCAATGAATCACGCCAAAGTGCCTCCATTGTGTATACATACCATATGCTACATTATCCAGCTCAATGGTTGTGTCATAACCCATCACCACATCCGGCTGCGAGGCTGAATAGGAAAGAATCCGAGATTCTCGTAACATTTTCATTGACTCCATAAAATTGCAGAAGTAAGCCGAAGATAGTTTGGAGAAATTTAAATAACCATAATTTGGTTTCCAATTTGCCACATGACACTGTGTAAGTTCGGTGAAATCTGGACCCATAGCAGTTAGATTTAGAATTGCATCCTTAAGAGTAATCGAGCGATTGAATAATATCAAATTGGTAAGGGACAAACGCATGGGAAAACTGTCCAATGTTGAACGTGACTCTGTACAACTTGTGGTGTTGGGAGACTTTGACACTATGCCATCCCCCAAAGTGATTGCCTGGAAAGTATGTGTTCTAGTCAGTAAACGTATATTATGGAATGGCAACGACAGCCGATGTTGTTCCAAGCCATCTATGTGTATACACAACTCCAAGGAATCGTTCAGCATTTCAACGGCAATTGTAAAATGAGTCCATTTATTTCTGTTCATGCGGAATTGCTTCAAATCCATATGAGAACTTTCAAAGCACTCCGGTGATTCCGAGTGGCCATTAAACAAATGCATGTTACTAAAACTGTTGAGTATAACATTTTTCGTTTGTTTCAATGCTTTGGAGAACGGCGATGGAGTATTGGTTTTAGAGGGGAACACGTCCATTTCATGACTTTCCGCTTCGGGGCTGTTAAAGTTGATACTGTGATTGTTTTTTCTATTACGTTTTATTTCCGGGCTTCGTGTTGGATTGGACGAATCGGGGTGTTTCGTTTCATACGATTCGTCCATGTGTGTGGTGGCACTTCGCGGTATCTCGGCGTTGGGTTTGAATGTTTCAAATACCAAGTTAAGATTACTAGTTAAGTAGATGCTTAGCATGGCTTGATTGGTACCAATTGATAGGACGTGTGTTTTCTGTACAAGAAGACAATAAAGACAAAATTATATAGAGGGCAGTATAAAACATATATAAAAAAATTAAAGAGTAAATACATGTGAATAAAAATGTGTTAATACATGCTTGGCCAAGTCGTATATCTTTATTACGTGGCCATAACAAATGCAACTAAAAAGAATGTCTTACAAAAGATGTCGAAATCCTTTAATCCTTTCATGCATTTGTTGTTTGTATACAACTACACTTTTGAGAGCAAATTTCTTATTTCTAACACTAAATATTGCAAAACAAAATATGACAAAAAGATCGCCTTAGTTTCGCTTTAGACTTGGACATCAGTAAACAATTTTTCAGCTTCATGTTAAATTTTTTATTCGCTAAAGTCTGTCGATTCTGTCTGTTTTTGGGTAAATTTTTTAAGTAAATAATTCAGTGACGATTTTTTTCCAGTTACATTATTAATAAAACATTTGAAAAAAGGAATTAAACGTAAAAATATTTTCCACATAATTTTTGGAGCCTTTAATTCATGTGTTGTATGAATACAACTTGGCGCATGAACGGGGTGTTTTGTTATTTTTATTTTTCGTTTATTACGCTTGTTTGCACTGTAATTTTGGATTTTTTTACTAACCTTTCCAGACTTTTGCTTATATTTGTTATAATATTAAATTTTATATAATAAGTAAAATGATACAATATTTATATTTCTCCAGTGACGAAAAAAGGGAAGGATGGTTAGGATAAGCTGCAAAAGGCTTTCAAAAGAATTGTTTTCAAGTTAAAGCCACACAAATGGAATTTTAAAGTATAATTATTCACCAGATGTGAAAAGTCGGCCATTATATACTATAAGAAGACATACTATACATTTCCAAACTAGAATTGCAATTGGCCTTATACAAACACTCCCGGTCCGAGGTAACTTGGTCGTCCGTCAGATTCTCCACAAAAAAAAACACCATCAACTTCAAACCCTCTTTTCAGTGTTAAAAATTATAAAACTGACTTCACAGCTATCTTTTGCACAAAATGTAATGTATCCATATGCTTTACTCCTAAAAACAAATTTTTCAGTAAATTCCATGTAAAAAAGTAAGACTTTTGACGAGGGTTGCTTTATATATTTCTGGTCCAGGCAACACTAAGTGTTGCCTGGCGCCATCTGACATTTCCATTAGAAAGTATGACATTTTTTAGCATAAACGTACTCAAAAACGTTTTGACGTACGACAGTGACTTGACTTGTTTACAGTGACTTGAAAAAAATCAATTTGGCAAAAAATGGAATTAAATCGTAAACATTTTCGTGCGATCATTTTTCACAACTTTCGACGTGGATTATCACGACAAGAGTGCATCGATGAACTTAAATCTTTGTATGGCGATGAAGCACCATCATATAGCACTGTGAAAAACTGGTTTAATGAATTCAATCGTGGCCGACGCTCGCTCTAAGACGAAGGTCGTCCAAAAACGGCCGTTGTGCCAGAGAACATTGATGCCGTGCATAAACTGATAATGCAAGATCGTCATATGACATACCGTGAGATAGGGGCATCCTTGGTCATTTCTTCCGCAAGCATACATTCGATATTGCATGATCACCTGGCCGAAAAAAAGGTTTGTTCTCGTTGGATCCCGCACAATTTGACTATCGCTCAAAAAAAGGCTCGTGTCGATTGGTGCAAAGAAAGAAATTTTGAAAAAATACGATCGCGGTGCTTTAAAAGACTTTTATAAGATCGTCACAGGTGACGGACGAATCATGGTTCTATGCGTATGAGCCCGAAACAAAACAGCAATCGACCGTGTGGGTCTTCGAAGACAAGCCAAATCCAAACCAATTATAATTGGTTTGAGCGCATGCAAAAGTGTATAAATCATGCTGGAGAATACTTTGAAAAACAATAAAACCATTTTTGATGATAAATATTCGCATTTTCATTATTAGGCCAGAAATATATATAGCAGCCCTCGTACTTGCCACATGTCTTGTGAAGAATCGTTCCTTCAGGAACTGGATAAGCAACTAAATGTAATTATTTATTTGACTGACGGTACTGAATGGGAATGAAATTTAAATGTTCCGGAATTGGACGGAAGCTTGCTGACCGTAAAGAAATCGACCGGTGAAGGTTTCGCAGTGAGTTTTGATTCAAAATGTTGCTCAATTTAAGTGAATGGTCAAGTACATGAAGAAAAAATTACAGAAAAAGTTATATGTACTTAATCAAAGTTACAAGGTAAATAAATTGTGTGAAGTCGTATCAGATTTCATTCAAATTTGGCATCGTCACTTTGGACATAGAAATATTTAAGCTATTAGAACAAGCGTCAGTCAAGCTTTGGTGGCTGGAGTGCATATAAGAAAATGTTCCTGTTCTTCTGCATGTGAGTTATGTCTTCAATCAATGCTAACTAAAAAAAAAACCAAAAGTTTTAAAGTCAAGATCGGAAGCCATATTGGAATTATTATATATATTATAGCGCGAGCTGACTCATGTGGACCAATGAAAAACACAACTCTGGTGGTAATCCGTATTTCCTAACATTAATAAATGAACATACGAGTAGTCATTATTGTCAAAAAAAAAGATGGACACCTACCCAAAATCGAAAAGGATAACTCCTCAACTTACTGCTTCTTACATTACAAACCATTACCAACCGCAAAATATATGTCCTTGGTAACACATATCAAGTCACCCTTTTAAATATTTCTTTCAAAGGAAATAAATAAACTGTTTAAATTAATTGACAAATAAATGATTACAGGTTTATGGAACACACTGGAAGCCCATAGATCTTATCGAAATTTATGTTTTTCTTGGAGTTCTCACCATGACAGCAGTAATTAAATCCCACGGTAAAAACTAATTTAATTTATAGGACGATAAGAACGGAATATCCAATTTTCGTTCAACTCTGTCCCTCAAGAGATTTATGGCAATTTGCGGAAACTTGAGACAACTTTTTAGAAATAGCGATAGTCGCCATCGTAACAAACTTGCATGTATCAGGGATGAATGGAGTAAGTGGAATAGACGTGGATTATCACGACAAGAGTGCATCGATGAACTTAAATCTTTGTATGGCGATGAAGCACCATCATATAGCACTGTGAAAAACTGGTTTAATGAATTCAATCGTGGCCGACGCTCGCTCTAAGACGAAGGTCGTCCAAAAACGGCCGTTGTGCCAGAGAACATTGATGCCGTGCATAAACTGATAATGCAAGATCGTCATATGACATACCGTGAGATAGGGGCATCCTTGGTCATTTCTTCCGCAAGCATACATTCGATATTGCATGATCACCTGGCCGAAAAAAAGGTTTGTTCTCGTTGGATCCCGCACAATTTGACTATCGCTCAAAAAAAGGCTCGTGTCGATTGGTGCAAAGAAAGAAATTTTGAAAAAATACGATCGCGGTGCTTTAAAAGACTTTTATAAGATCGTCACAGGTGACGGACGAATCATGGTTCTATGCGTATGAGCCCGAAACAAAACAGCAATCGACCGTGTGGGTCTTCGAAGACAAGCCAAATCCAAACCAATTATAATTGGTTTGAGCGCATGCAAAAGTGTATAAATCATGCTGGAGAATACTTTGAAAAACAATAAAACCATTTTTGATGATAAATATTCGCATTTTCATTATTAGGCCAGAAATATATATAGCAGCCCTCGTACTTGCCACATGTCTTGTGAAGAATCGTTCCTTCAGGAACTGGATAAGCAACTAAATGTAATTATTTATTTGACTGACGGTACTGAATGGGAATGAAATTTAAATGTTCCGGAATTGGACGGAAGCTTGCTGACCGTAAAGAAATCGACCGGTGAAGGTTTCGCAGTGAGTTTTGATTCAAAATGTTGCTCAATTTAAGTGAATGGTCAAGTACATGAAGAAAAAATTACAGAAAAAGTTATATGTACTTAATCAAAGTTACAAGGTAAATAAATTGTGTGAAGTCGTATCAGATTTCATTCAAATTTGGCATCGTCACTTTGGACATAGAAATATTTAAGCTATTAGAACAAGCGTCAGTCAAGCTTTGGTGGCTGGAGTGCATATAAGAAAATGTTCCTGTTCTTCTGCATGTGAGTTATGTCTTCAATCAATGCTAACTAAAAAAAAAACCAAAAGTTTTAAAGTCAAGATCGGAAGCCATATTGGAATTATTATATATATTATAGCGCGAGCTGACTCATGTGGACCAATCAAAAACACAACTCTGGTGGTAATCCGTATTTCCTAACATTAATAAATGAACATACGAGTAGTCATTATTGTCAAAAAAAAAGATGGACACCTACCCAAAATCGAAAAGGATAACTCCTCAACTTACTGCTTCTTACATTACAAACCATTACCAACCGCAAAATATATGTCCTTGGTAACACATATCAAGTCACCCTTTTAAATATTTCTTTCAAAGGAAATAAATAAACTGTTTAAATTAATTGACAAATAAATGATTACAGGTTTATGGAACACACTGGAAGCCCATAGATCTTATCGAAATTTATGTTTTTCTTGGAGTTCTCACCATGACAGCAGTAATTAAATCCCACGGTAAAAACTAATTTAATTTATAGGACGATAAGAACGGAATATCCAATTTTCGTTCAACTCTGTCCCTCAAGAGATTTATGGCAATTTGCGGAAACTTGAGACAACTTTTTAGAAATAGCGATAGTCGCCATCGTAACAAACTTGCATGTATCAGGGATGAATGGAGTAAGTGGAATAGACAGCGATGGGTTTTTGAGAACCCATCTAGAAATTGCACTATCGAAAAGCAATTGGTTGAACACTACTCATGCTTTACCAAAAAACAATTATGGATCACTTGCCGAACAACTAATTTACCCATACATCCTGAGATGGAAGTGGCTGCCCTACACGAAGAAAAAAGTATGGTTGGGGTGATAATATTCGAAGTACATCATAATATTGTTGGGTATATAGTTGTGGTACAACAATATTAAGGTTGTAAGGGTTAATAATATTGTTGAACCATAAACTCAACAATAGTATGATCTACTTTGAATATTGTCACTGCGTGTACGGATCGGCATCAAAGTCGCTCGTACAAGACATTCAAGCTACCGAAACGGTTCCTGTTAGTTCCAGTACATTACCTTCGTTGAAGAAAAGAGCTCGAGAACTAAGTACGGTATCAACGAAAAAGAAACGGCGCTGTTACTGTCCCCAAGGACATCAAATATGTGAGTATTTATCGTATATATAGGGTGATCCATCTAGAGGTATTTTTATAGAACAAAAAAAATAAAATAATTCAAATAAAGTGTGGAATCTTTATTGGTAATTTGAAAAAATATTTTATGGCATTTATTTTTTGAATATAATTTCCTTCAAATGTTGGCCGCAACTACGCCTCAGGGTTTCCATACTGAGGATCCAATTTGGGTGACTCGTTCGAGCATTGCGACCGGTATGGCTTTAATGAACGCGTAACGTTGGCTTCCAAAACCTGAATCGTAGCTGGTTTGTCAGCATAGAGTTTGGACTTTACGTAACCCCAAAGAAAAATGTCTAAAGGTCTGATATCACTCAATCTAGGCGGCTAACTCACCTGTCCAAAACGTGAAATTAGCTGCTTTTCGAAATGACTTCTCAGTAGATTCATTGTTAGAGCAGCTGTATGGCAAGTGGCACAGTCCTGTTGAAACCAAGTGTCGTCAAGATTACGGGCTTCAATTGCAGGTAGCATAAAGATCGATATCATGGCGTGAAAGCGAGCACCATTCATGGTTACGTTTCGGCCATCATCATTTTTGAAAAAATATGCACCGATGATTCCACCATTTTATAAACCGCACCAAACCGTGGTTTTCTCTGGGTATAATGACACCTCTTGAACATCTTCTTGTTGCTCTTCAACCCAAACGCGGCAATTTTGTTTATTGACATTGCCGTTGAGCCAGAAATGAGCCTCATCACTGAACCAAATTTTGGTCGAAAACAGCGGATCTTCCTGTTTCTCACCGAACGCTCATTTCCATAATACAAATGCCATAAAATGTCCTTTCAAATAACCAATAAAGATTCCGCACTTGATTTGAATTTTTATATTTTTTTGTTCTGAAAAAATACCTCAAGATGGGTCACCATATTTTTTGGCACGAAAGAATGATTTCGAAAAGGAAAATTATGTTTTCTTAAGTAAAATAAGTATAGGGTTAATGTTAAACAAAAAATGTTATTAGGCGTATGTATGGAATGATAGCACAAGCGTAAATGGATATAGTACGTTTTTTTCTGGGCGTTAGCAACACCAATCCTCTGCACAAACTCATAATACCTCTGCACCACAGTGTGGAGAGTGTAGATTGATTTTAGAAAAACATATTCTATAAGTATATTTATGCGAAGTCTGTATTGTGATGTACTTATATGCAGACTGAAAATGAATATGGAATATGTTCACATTTACATTTCGTTAGCTCCGGAAAAATTTGTTATTTACTTACAAGTATAAGCTTTGGGTACTTACCAAATACAATTCATTAGAGGAACGCGTATCGTCGTCTATTATTTGGCTGGTACTTTTATGATTCGGCGATCCTTTTGCCTGTAACCATATAGAAATTGTAAATCCTTCTGGCGTCCATACACGTGCATGTGTAATGGGCAATATACAAGGTGAGCGTGTAAAGGGGGTGCTTGCTTTCCGGTATACTTGATAAAAGCGACTACGTTCAATGGCATCCGTAGCTTCCTGTTCAGCGGTGGATGAACACATTTCATCTGAAAATGTGAATTTTAAAATTAAACAAAATATGAAATAGATACCAGCACAACTTACCATTATTAACGGGGAATTCCAATTCA
Organism: Hydrotaea diabolus; assembly: GCA_963513945.1. Classification (NCBI taxonomy): domain Eukaryota; kingdom Metazoa; phylum Arthropoda; class Insecta; order Diptera; family Muscidae; genus Hydrotaea; species Hydrotaea diabolus. The sequence goes on along the minus strand of OY740719.1, from coordinate 109,561,587 downwards.
ACACTGGCTTGACATTTCTTCAGCGTATTGGAGCATATATAATGCATATATTTTACCAGTATATCAACGGGTGGATTCTTTGAAGAGAGTATGCCAAAAAATACCGTTAAGACTTCAGGAGAATTCATGTCCACTATCAATTCCAAAATGCATTGTTGCAATTCACGCAGGCGTCCATCGTTGCACTTTAAGATGGGTGTGAAACCTTTGAGCAAAAACAGCGGACCGCCCAAATATTCACGGATCACAAACAGGCGATTCACTAATTGAGCCAGACTTTCACACCAACCAGCTGGATTCTCACAACATTTCTCGCTTAGTTCAATTAGGATATCAATGACTAGACGGCAAATGCCATCATGTAGGATATGGGTGCGATAGCGTGATGAGGGTTGAAATGAGTGCCATAGCTCGGCCACCTCGGATAGGGCCTCGGTTTCGGACAATTCCTGTACTTCTCCATCAGCATCGTAGCCCTCATCGGCGGTCAGATAAAAGTCATCTTGATCGTTTTCACTTAGTTCCCATTCACTATCTGGGCAGATCATAGAGGCTCTGGTAGAGAAGTAATCCACCTCACCACTGTCACCCGAAAGAGGTCTAGCGTGACACGGTGTAATGGGTGTCATCAACACATTTTTGCTGGGCAATCCAGTGGATAACTGCGGATAATTGTACGATAGACCGCCGCCATACATACGGGAGCTATTAAATGATTTTCTTCTTGACCTCAAATCCAAATGATGAGTGTGATCATCTGTGACCGAAGTCAACATACTGGTACTAACCACTGCCGCCGGCTCATGTGTCATATTAGAGAGTTCGGCTATTTTCAACAGGCATTGTAGCGTTTGTAGTACCACATTTTCGCGGTTGTTATGCTCCTCGGCATATTGTTCCCAATTATTGGCGGCATTTGCTAGAATAACCGCTTTCAATTTGCGTAAATGCTTTTGCATTTTTTCTACTAGAATTAAAAGAAAAAAACACACATTCACAAATTAAAAAAAAACGTTTCGAAAATGAAAACGATTGTTTGTACAAAAAAAGAAGCAAATGCATGAATGAATGGATGCCTTATAATGCATTCTATCAACTCAACCATAAAAACATGAGGTAATAACTGACATTACTCGTGGAGATAACTTCTTATCAAAATATTTCCTTATATTCAAATATTAAATTAGATTTGTTTTCTCCGCACTTTCATTTCAGTCTACATCTTTTTATCTGAATTTTGCAAAACACAAAAAAATCAAACGAGAATTGTTAACAAAGTTTTAGTTAATGTAACTCACGAGGAGGCTGTCGGCCTTAAATTGCAAATGCCTCAACACCAATTTCGATTAAAGTTTCGTGTGGAAAAGCGATAGTGCTGCTGCTACCGGTCGACTGCATGTAACGTGCGCAACCACAAAAACGAAATGAATGGTAATACAATCTACTGTTCTCCCATAGACCATGATAATGATGATGAACGATGAGGGTGATGAAGATTAAGAGTAAATGCCATCACCACCACCATCACATACTTATGTTTATTTAGTAATAATTGACTCTTGTTTAGGTCTAGTTGAAATACAAAAAATACACTGGAACTAAATACGACGCTCTACAACTACCTGGGTTGGCTGACTGTCTAAGACGTTTGTATGCATAGTGCTGATGTGATTATACTGTGGAATCAGCTTTATAATGCAGGAAGGCTAAATAACACTAGCATACAATGTTTACACACGGCACCACTCTGTGGAACAGGTAATTATATGAAATATAAATAAAGAAAAAATTTGTGCTAGAACCACCTTTAAGTTTATCGATTACGAGCTGATTCCACTTAGTGATATCTGTCCACATAGTGGACTTAATGAAATTTGGCATTTGAAGTTTTATTAAATAAAAATGAATGGCGTATGGTATTAAAAATGAATCAAAAACCTTTGCAAAAAATTGAACCAATTATTTATCTTTTTTGATGTGTTAATCCCCAATAAAAAGGCTCGGGGGCCAAAAACCGGTTTAATAAAAACATGTTAAATAAAGAATGACATTCTATGTGTAAAACGTCTTTTTTGGTCTATAGATTGTAAAACAAAATACTTATGTAGCATCAATGCAAATTATGAAAAATATTGTGAGCGACCAGTTTTTTCTAATATTGAAAAATTAAGCTTCTAAGTCCTTCATCATGGATTTCGGTATGAGATTTAAATTTTGTTAAGCGGCGTGACGCCGGCCTATTTTCCATCAGGGCGTATTTCTTTCTTTACCAACAATTATAATAACTACTATCGGTCTTAGTTCAGGACATATGGCCATTGAAAGTTTGCGGTACCACGCAAATTTTTCGCATTTTAACGCAATACAGTCTATAACAATATACAAAATATAGATTTAAATCTGTTAACATTTTATAACAATCGGTCCATTACTTTGGCCATGAACAGTTTTATATGTTCCAAATATTATCGTCATAACCACGTCTTAGTTCAGGACATATGGCCATTGAAAGTTTGCGGTGCCACGCAAATTTTTCGCATTTTAACGCAATACAGTCTATAACAATATACAAAAGATGGATTTAAATCTGTTAACATTTTATAACAATCGGTCCATTACTTTGGCCATGAACAGTTTTATATGTTCCAAATATTATCGTCATAACCACGCTCATATTCATGTTCCTTACAAATATCAACTGGCCGAACATAACATTATGTGAAAATTTACAAAATTACTACAAGTATAGTTATTTTTCCAAAGGCTGACTCAGTCCTTGTGAGGGGAAAAGTTTTATTTCTGAACCGATCTGAAAAACTTTCAATACCAACCGTTTCAATTCAAATTTAACAATGGAGAGGTTCACAATAGAATTGGCGTTCAAATCAATGCGTTTTGACTGGAATGGGCGTCCACAGTGGATTCGTTAACAAGCAGAATAGCCACATTTGGGTAAATGAGAATCCACGAGTGATTGTTGAAAGGCCGATGCATCCACAAAGAGTGACTGTTTGATGCGGTTCATGGGGTGGCGGCGTCATCAGGCTGTACTTCGAAAATGAGGTCGGCCAAGCAGTTACAGTGAATGGTGTTTGCTATCGCAAGGTGATAACGGACTTCTTGTGGCCAGAAATTGAGAATATGGACCTGGACGATATGTAGTTCTATCAGGATGATGCTGCTTGCAACCCAGCCACTCTTGCGCGAGAAAAGATATGGTAATATATGTTAACCCTATATTACTTCAGAGATAGGTGGCAAATGATAAGTAAAAATAGAATTTTCCTTTTGTAATCCTTTAAACCTTTAAAACAAAATTCCCTAATTTTTTTTTTAATTATCTAAGTAATTGCGTTTAATTTAGAAAAGCCTCCGGAGTTCGACACATTCAGCAGACTACCAGATTTATGCAGTGGAAACAAGTAAGATTTTTCTATAAATCAGCAAAGAATCCCAATTTCAATGATGTATTAAATAACCAGGATAAGGGTAGGAGAAGGGATTAAGGACAGTCCTTCAATTACAAATCTGGTCCAGAAGTGGGTTTAAGACGAGGCAAATTAAATTCAATATGTGAAAATATACAATAGAAGGACTATTCCATTAAGCGAGGAAATATTGTAGGGTTAAACGAACGTAGGAAATATGTACAGGGTGGGCGAATTTAAATTGGAATCAGTTGTAAAGAAAAGTACTGATAATTTTTCAAATTTCTGCTTTTATTGGAAAGGTTGAAATTTGTCATTTAAAAATGGAACTCCATCCGATGCGTTTTCGCTTCGCCACATGTGCTGCAGATTGTTTGGGAGGAGATGAAGAATTTTACCGAAAAATTGTGTTTTCGGATGAAGCTTATTTTCATCTCGGTGGCTATGTCAATAAGTAAAATTGCCGCATATAAGGTTCAGAGAACCCACAAGTGATTATTGAGAAGATATTGAATGCACAACAAGCCTCTGTTTGGTGTGGATTTTGGGCTGGCGACATCATTGGGTCATTTTTGTTTAAAAATGAGCAAGGAGCCACCTTTACGGTGAGCGTTACCGCGCCATTCTTAACGAATTTTGTTTCCTAAAATTCAAGAGAATTACATGGACGACAATTTGTTTCAACAAGACGGGGCCACAACTAATGCAACTATCAATATTATAAGGACTGTTTTTAAAAACCGAATAATCAGCTGAAATTGTGGTGAGGATTGGCCGCTTCGGAGCTGTGATTGAAATAATATGTTCCATTATTAAATGACAAAGTTCAACTTTTCCAATAAAATCAGAAATTTGAAAAAATTAGCAGTTTTTTTACAGCCGATTCAAATTTATAATGTTAAATTGCCCACTCTGTACTATCGTCGTATTGGTATCAGTTCACGACATATGGCCTTTCAAAGTTCGGGTTGAATGGGCGGTGTCACGCTCTTTAGTCCACTTTTAAAGCAATATAGTCTATAAAAATATACAAATGATGGATTTTAATCTGTTAATTTTTTTTTATAACGATCGGTCCATTACGAGTGTTGCTATTTATATTTCGGGTCATGGCAATACTAGTGTTCCCAGATGCAAACTTCGCTCAGAACGTTTTGTCATTTGAGGGTGAATTGTTTTGTTTACAGTGTGTTGAAAAAATCATCTGAGTCAACAAATGGAATTATCCCGTGAACATTTGCGATATTTTTTTACGATTATCGGAGAGGTAATCGAGACAACATTGTGTAAATGAACTTGTTTCGACTTTTGGCGATAAAGCACCATCAAAAACAACTGGTAATCGCTGGTACCAAGAGTTCAGTCTCGGGCGCCGTTTGCTCCAGGATAAATTTCGTGAAGGACGTCAAACTTCGGTCACTTTGCCAGAAACCATCGATGCTGTGCGTGAACTGATTAAGCAAGGCCGACATGTGACATACCGTGAGATTGAGGCATCATTGGGCATTTATATGAAAAGCATCAATAAGATATTGCATGTTCATTTGGCCGTGAAAAAACTTTGTTCTCGTTGGACTCCACATAATTTGACGAATGCTCAAAAAAGGCTCGTATGGATTGGTGCAAAGAGATGTTGAAAAAGTATAACTGCGGTAGCTCAAAGGCAGTGTATATCATTGTCACAGGTGACGAATCATGGATCTACGCGTATGAACCCGAAACAAAACAGCAATCGACCGTATGGGTGTTTTAAGACGAGCCAAATCCAACAAAAGTTGTTCATGGAAGAAGTGCATCGAAGCAAATGATTGCGTTTTTTTCCGGTATAACCGGCCATGTTGCCAATGTCTTTAGTGGAACGTAGGACGGTCAATTCTGAGTGGTATACAACCATCTGTCTGCCAACAGTGTTCGAAGAAATGAGGAAAGATAATAAGGGAAGACGGATCATTTTTCATCACGACAATGCGAGCTCTCACACATCAGATGAAACGATTGGCACCCAATGCCTCTTCTTATTTCCTAGCATTAAAAAAATGCGTGGTCAACGTTTTTCGTCGAACAAAGCAGCTATTGAAGCGTTCAAAAATCATGTTTTGGTGGTGTCTCAATCGGAGTGGAAAAAGTGCTTCGAAAATTAGTTTGTGCGCATGCAAAAGTATATTGATCTCAAAGGAGAATACTGAATAACAATAAAACCATTTCCAATGATAAATTATTGTGCTTTTACTGCCGGACCCGAAATATAAATAGCAACCCTCGTATGTTCCAGTGAAGCCTTAAAAAGTATCCATCTTTGGTTAGGGATATACTCTTATCTGTCCTACACTTGATTTCGTTACATTGTCTCAAAAAAGAAACTCATAAGAAAAAAATTACTTAACGAAGAAACCTTGGCCAAACAAAATATCTTTGTTGTCTAGTGCAATAAATGCACTGTGTTATGTTTTGTGCACCTCTCATTCTCTCTGTCCGTAAATATTTCGCAATTTCTAAGTAATAGAACATCTATTTCTATGGCTTCTTTCTGTTCTAAACACAAATGACATTCATTCACACATTGCAATGGCCGCACATTTATGTATACAAACAATCGAAAAGTTCAATATTATGAGATACTTTAACGTGCATCTTCACTCCCACTTACCTTCTTCATTCTGGTAGCCCTTTATACAAATGGCCATTGTGGCTTCAAACAGTTTCAACAGCAATTTCTTACAATCGCCGTGTGTCTCATACAATGGCAGCAAATCTTCCTCAATGTCGATCTCTTTCAATGGCCCGTCCGCTGACTTTTGCCAAGAATTTGAGCGACTTCCAGAGAATATTGAACCAAATATGTGGAAGAGCTTACTAATAATACCATCGTTTGCCGTTTCAGCGTTAAGGGTGGCCGCCGCCGCTGTGGCTGTTGCTAAAGTTTTGCGTCCACTTGTGGTTGAAACGTAGTTATAGAGAGGGTTCGTTGGGGATGAGTTTTTTCGTTGATCAACTCGGTGGTTGTAGTTGTCGAACATGTGTTTTTGATTTCTTATATCGAATAAAATAATACTTTCGTCGACAGAGTTCTCTTTGCAGACATCTGTGTCTTGACTTTGTAATTGCTGTAGGAACGATGACGTGAACTTTTGGAAGGGATTTTGCCCACAATAGTCTGCAAAGTCCGGCGTATTAAATTGTGATGTTGTTAAGGTTTCGCACGAATATACACTAAACGTTGTTGTTTCGTACAATGTTGTAGCAGCTGTAGTGGAGGCGTCCATCGTCGAAGACGAAGTCGATGTCGTTGAGTCTTGTATAGAATTTATAAAATTCTCAATTAATTCCCACGATGAATCGAAATCTTTGTTTGTATTTAGTTTGTGATGTTTCGAGGAGGGTCTCTGGGGTGCCAACAGTAGAAATGCAGCCAGAGCGTTATAGTTTAATTGTAAAATATCAATAATTGTCTTATCACCCGGTTTGAGAGTTATGTTCGATTGAATTTCGGCACCGCTTGTAGACTCGTTCTCATCCGTTTCATACATGTTTTCTTCTTGGCCCTCTTCTTCCTCTTCTTCTTCGTGAGCTATCGAATAGATTTTGGCAAATTCGTTGTAGAAATATTGACTAGTTTTTAGGAGCTCAAAATTTAATGTCCACTGCAAAGCGACAATATGTAAAATATCTACAGTTTTCAATTGTAAATCGTTGTGGCTAGCCGCCGGCAACCCATTGGAGTCTAACCAAAATTCTTTGCTTGTGCTCGTTTTTTGTTGTTTGACCTTATGTATTAGAATATTGAAAAGTTGTTGGGCCCTCTCCGAGCTGTTGAATTGCAGTGTGATCAGTCTTCGACTTAATATAGATTGTTCGTGATTGGTATCACCCAGAAAAGTGATGTTGTCAATACCGATTTTGATGAGATCACATACACCTCTGATAAGAAACGGCTCCTCCAGAAGTTCTTCCAAATGTTTTATGTTTTCCTCGTTGTAGAAGGCTTTGATCAAACGGATATCTCTTAAATACATGGAGAATATATTTAGACACTCGTTTAAAAGCTTATTATATTCGTCGTCGTTCGATTTGATCGTTAAATGTAGTTCAGGATACTTGGGGTTTTTTTGTGGACTTGTGGTCGGCGATGAGGGCGATTTTTGCCAGAATTTTAAAGTATGCTGCGGTGAATCAGAACTTGCCTTCTTCTTTGCAAACAATTTCAATTTATATTGACGAAATATGGGCAAAACAATTTCTGCCAGTATACCCGAGGCAATATCATTGGTTAACAGATGTGACAGGTGCTTCAAGTGTTTAAGGAAAAACAAAAGATTGGTTAAATCTTCTACGCTATTGGTAAGTTTGCCATAGAACGTTCTGTAGATTTGTAGCAATCCTTCATGAAATTCAGGTGATTTTAACTTCATATCGCATTTGAAACAGGTGCATATATTTGATTTTTTCGTATTGCTGCCCACCTCTAAGGGGCATCGCAAAAATATCGTGGATATTAGTTTGTAATACAAAAATTTGTAGGCACACTTCTGATAATATGTCGATAGGTTGAAAATAGTATTCAATATCGTATTAAACAGGGACAACTTGTAATGACAGCAGCACAAACCAGACCTGGCTAAGTATAGCATGGCATTTTCTTGTAAGTCCTTTGGCAGCGAAGGCAGTAGAGTGATTAAAATATTTTGAAAATAACAACTTAATCTGGGTAAGGTCGATGAACAATGCGTTTGTTTCGATTTCGCTTTACGATACCGCACATGAGCAGACTTGGGGGAAGTATGATTCAGTGTCGAATGCGAACTGTTTGAGGATGAGTTCACATGCATGTCGTACCTCTTTAAATTTTCCACAATTTTCAAAAGGCAACGGAATATTATATTGAATAATGTCTTCAAATCCTCCTGTTCCGGTTTGTGATTCCTTAGCAAATCATCCATGGTAGTGAGACAGGTATCAATGACAGTTTCATCGATAAACTTCAAATTGTACAGATTGATTTTCGAGTTCCAAACCACCTTCTTCGAATAGATACACACGACATTATGAAGAATGACAAATATGAGATACATCAGGGCGTAAAGCAAATTTGGCGTTTCTGTGTTGCTCTCTAAGGCAGCTATAAGTTTGGCAAAGATACACTGAAACTGTATGTCATTCAGGGCATGATCAGTCAAGGCAAACAAATTGTTAAGACACTGTTCATTTAGTTTCAGCAAATAGCACTTGATAATTTCCGCATTGTGAAGGGAGGAGAACGCCTGGTTGTCAACCCTTAAACAATCCAAACTGAAGTTGAGAGTAAGCATAAACACTGAATGATCCGAATGTAGAGTATGCGATTCGCTTTCTATGCACTTCATCAGTACTTTGATCAACAGCAAAGCTATTTCATCACTGGTTTTAGTTTGTCGTTGAAAGTCTTGGTAACTCAATGCGAAATCTCCAAGTCTTTTTTGTGATGTAGGGGTTTGATACTGTTTAGCAATTGTAATGTCATTGTTTTCTGTGATTGATTTACTTTTTGCTTTTTGATAGAATTGTAAATTTCCAATAAAAGCAAAGATGTTGGAGTCATCCCTCAGTAGCACAAACGTCTCATCCCAGGGGCAATTGGGGAATAAGTTAACGGCCAAATTGCAAAGACCGGTTTGAGAAGCCACCAACTGTAATGGGAGGAATGTTCTTTTTAATTAAATTATTCTTTAGGTTGTTGTATTTTGCATTCTTACCTTAATGTCAACATTTAACAAAAACTCCAACAAATGCTGACCCAGTTGATGGGTTAAAAACTGTCGTAGCGCTACAATTTTACTACAATCACTGGGCTGCTTAAGGATCAACTAAAAGAGAAAGATTATAGGTTAGACATAAATTCATGTTAGCCATCATTAAGAGTGGGAACTATTATAAACAAATTGAAACTAAGCCGCAAAGTTGTTTTTGGTCTCTTAGGTATTAATAACAGCAACAACCAACTGGCTTAGAAAATGTCCACCACAATTTTTTTTTTCTTTCAGTATTGTTTGCCGTTTCATAATGGAAAGACTTTCACCACGGTGCGGGTTATGGGCTGTTGGAATCATCGGTCCATATTTTTTTTTAATTTGTGAAGGGTGATAAATCTAGAGGTATTTTTTCACAGATTACTCGTAAGTTGTGTTAAACTTTATTGTTTTCTTTTCAGTATTGTTTGTCATTTCATCATAAAGACATATACCGCGAAAACCACGGTTTTCGAGCATTTCGCCACACCGGTCGAAATTCTCGAACGAGTCATCCAAATTTGGACCCTCAGAATGGACACCCTGAGGTGTAGTTGCGGCCAACATTTTAAGGAAATTATATTCAAAAAATATATGGCACAAAATGTCCTTTCGAATGAACAATAAGGATTCCACACTTCATTTAAATTTTTTGCATTTTTTTATTTAAAAAAAAAACTACCTCTAGATCGATCACCCTAGACATCGAATTGGGAGGACCTTTTAAATAGGTGTTATTCGAAAAGATTAACAGATATGGTATATTTGCACCAGGATTGGTTATAGTTCGCACGTCAAGCAATATGCTTAGTTTGAGCAAAATCACTTTAAATATTTGGCTTTTTAACAACGGACCTTAAATCAAAGGACCTTTGAACGGGGGCTATTTGAACAGGGTAAGCGATAATTTGCTTGCAACGCGGCAATGTGTAAGGAATATGGCGCAACTTTTTCTAAGGTTAGTTATGAAGATCGGATGTAAACTGTGGCTAATAGAGCGACAGGACCACAAGCCTTTGCATAAGTTATAAAAAAACATGGTCCGAAATGAATTATGCTTTATTTGAGCAAGGTCTGGTGTAAACTATGGCTTGTAAAGAGGAAGGGCCTTAAATCGAAACAATTAAGTATAAGTCTCTATCCAGGCTAAGTTCTAAAACTTCTGCAACACAAAGTAGTCCAATCCACGAAAAGGATTGGCTTTAAACAGTTCGGAGCTGGCTTAAAACAGTAGTTTCAGAACAGTTCAATGCTTTCAAAGGAGAAACCCGTTTATTCCTTAATGGGTGGCTAAGGATAGTATGTTAAATATTCCCTGAAAAATATAGGCGCTAAATTGGGTGATTTACAGGTTTTCTACATCGCGGAGTTTTTGGCAGTATATTTAAGAGTAACTTTTCTATTTACCTGTGCAAAATTGTGGTTCTTGTTGATGAGTTGAAAAAATTGTTTATTTTTCTCCGGTGTTTGGTGCTTCTCCAAAAGATTCTCATAATCTGTTTGTGTTGTTTTAATATCTACCAAAGACGGTGTATATAGATCGGATTTACTTATTATCTCATAGACTTGCTCCAATAGGAAAGAACAGAGTTCTTCAGGTATGGGATTAAAAAAGCTAAAAAGAAATGCAATAAGATTTTTTTTATTAATAAGGATTGTTAAGGACATAAGGATTGTTAAGGACATAAGGATTGTTAAGATTCTTAGAAAAGTTGCATAGAAACATTTGTTCACATTGCCAGAAATTATCCCAACAGAAAAAAATTTTGGATGCATTTTTTGGAAACCCAGCCATTTTTATGCCACTGAATCTGCAAATTGGCTACGGATTTCCTGACATTATTTCAAGCTATCTAATCGAAGTAAAATAGTTTAACAATTCAATTTTTTTGAACTGACGAAATTGATCATTATACGAGTATAAAGTCGAATTTGGAAGGTGACCTTGACTTGAATATTTTTATATTTAAATCATCTTCTAATCATTTATCTTCATTCAAGATAAATGTGTGAGAAGATATCTTCTCTAAGGTTGTTAACCCTGAATTTTGGCCAGATAGGGCGCTAGTCAAGGAGTTTGTGCAAAGAAATAGCAGAAGAGGAAGATCAAATTTAGCCAAATTGCCAGCTAAGTCTCAATACTCTTCAAAAAACTAGAAAAGGTAAACAGCAAAGCTTATCAAAACGTAAGAGGTTTACATACTAAATTAAGCCGATTATTTGTTGATAGCTATGACTTTGATATTGTTGTTTTTTCAGAGACATGGTTAAAAAGTGATATTTTAAGCTCTGAGGTTCTGTGCAATAATTACATGATTTATAGGAAAGATAGAAATGTCGGGGTACTGGCCTGTGACCCAACAAAGTATATATATATTTTTTCCGTCTGAGACGATCTAGCCACGTCCATCTGCCCGCCCTTGTGACTGTTATAAGCAAGATAGCGGTCATAAGCTGTATTGGATTGCAAATGGTCGAAAGCAGTTTATTGTTTTATTTAAGGCAATACTGGTCCTCGGAAAAATACACTCTTAGTGTAATTGCGTAACAATGTTCGTCCCAACTAACAGTATCAATTTTAATGATTGTTCATCCACAAAAAAACTATTATTTGGTTATTTTCGAGGTGTCTTTAGTCCTCTAAAGGGAAACTTTTTTCCCTCAGCAACCGATTTTAACGATTGTTCATACACAAAAAATTATGATTTGTCAGGAAAATACTCCAACAAGTGTACTTATTTGCGAGGTGTCTTTAGTCCTTTAAAAGGAAACTTTGTCCTCTAGGAATAATTTGCCTATTTACAACTCTAAACAGCTTATGTCCATGAGCCATCAACATGAAAAATTTCATGATCCTAGGTTAACTCGTTTAACTGCTATCCAGCTTCAACCGACTCACGGAAGGACGGACATTAGGAGGTCGTCTTAGAAATCTACGATGATCAATAATATATATGCATTGTACGGCCTCCGATAAATATTTCGTGGTGTTGCAAACATAATGACAAATTTAGTATACCATCCACCCATCGGTGGAGGGTATAAAAACCTGTCGATCAAAAATTGCCTATTGCGGCAAGTGTTGCTGAAAACCGCTATAGGTTACTTAGAACGATAATTCCGAAAATTCAGTCTTTTCATCTAAAGTTCGTCTCTAGTTATTGGCTGTATACAAATTCAAACGCTTCACTTCTCTGACATCGGTGGGGGATTGAGAGGAATTATTATAAGGAATGTCAGTCAACACCGATGGGTCTAAGATGAAAGTAGAGACAGGAGCTGGTTTTTATATTAACGATTTTCAAATTCGTGCAAAGAAGTTAATAGCTTTGAATGATGTACAGTCACCCTTGGTCAAATCCAAAATAGTTAAGAGTTTCCAAAATTCACAGAGCACTTTAACAAACGGGACTGTTGGGCTCTTTTGATATCCAGGACACAGCATTGTTAAAGAAAACAAAGTGGCACATAAACTGGTACGTCTTGGCTTGTCTAAGAATGCTGACAACTCTTTACAGAACCCTATTTGCGCCCTTAACGGGCCAGGGTTAACCCAGAATGGTGTAGGACCAACAAATGTAGGGTTGCTAGGGTCCTTTGGTCTAAGCCGAACAGAGCCAAAAGCCTACGTTAAAATTACAAGTGATGGCAGAGTACTTGTAGATGTCCTGACGGGACATTGTAAAGTTAAAGGAATGGCTAGGAAATGACAGGTGGCAGTGGTCGAATACGACCACCTGTGTGAGGAAGAGTAGGTGATTGACGAGGTGGAGAATCTTTTCTGCCCCTCCAGAAAAGACGACATTGCCTTGGTAAGTACTTTCTTAATGATCTAGAAGATTTTACCTCCTTCAAAATTGTAGAACCTGTAAGTTTTATAAATGATCTGTCGTGGCTTTAGGGCAGCTTCCTACAAAACTAATAGCGTTATTTATCTTTGACAAAGGACATCACAATGAACCCTTAGTAGGTCACCGATTGGATGTGTCAACTGAGCGTACACTGGTATAATTCCTTCTTACCTAGCATTACCTGTTAAAGGGCTTAACCTCTTTATAAGTTTGTAACTGTCCGATTAAAAAGAATAAATTATCAATTTTAAAAGCATTGAGGCATATCTTGTTTTAAATAGCAGAAAACGGCTCGTGGCTCACAATAGCCTGTGATCCAGATCTCAATTAAAACACTGAGGGGTTTTTCTTTCGAAACTCCAAAATATAGCGTGGAGAAGGTCCCACGTCCCACATGGTCGAAATGGGCAATCCATACCAATATGGATAACTAAATTAAAGCAAAGCGAATCTTTACAACGTTTTTACTTGTTATTGCACAGAAAAATACTACTTTAAAACTGATGGAATTTCAAATACTTCCGGTAACAAAACCTGGCGCAACATTTTCTTTATTTTTGCACACTTTTTGTTAAAGTGGGTTTATATTCTATTAACTTAAATACATATAAAATGGACATTACAATTTTTTTTTCGTTGCTACCCAGTAAGAAATAGGACCATCCAAAGATTAATCTTGGATCGCTCCTCTGTGAGCCTCATGCATTTTGTACTCTTTTTGAGCACTGCATGTCCGCAAAAGCGAGCACTCCTTTTGAGCTCCTTATGGAGTATAAAGGAGTATTCCTTTTGAACTCGGATAGGAGGCCAAAGGAAGTTGTGTATGACGGAACAACAGTTAAGGCAAACAAAAAAACGCATGCAAAAAGTCATTGATGCGTCCCTCGTTGATCCATTTGGAGTATTAAGCGAGGCATAAACTTTGTTTTTTCTAACTTCGAAGAATATTTTAGCAAAACAAAATAAAAAAGGTTCGATTGCTCGCTTACTACCTCAAATGGATGAACAAGTCATTACTCCTTTATTGCTCGATTATGGATTAATCCATATATTTTTTATTGGGTAGGAAGTATGTAACACAGTCCCCATTTATACCAGCTAACTTTACTTGCCGCAACTCTCGGTTTGGAGGAGAAAGGTAAGGGAAAGAGAAAAAATCCCCTTACTTCTCTCTCCTACAAACTGGGAGTTGTGGCAAGTAAAGTTAGCTAGTGTGAATGGGAAAATAAAGAAAATATTATTCTTAGAGTTTATTGAATTATTTACCTTTTAAATTCCTCATTATCCAACAATTCCTGAGTAACAAATTGAAAATTATACAAAAATAGCTCTACCCAGTGTGTCTGTAATTTAAAAGTGAGAAAATTATATTTTAAGAAACATCAGTAAGACGTTATAAAACATTGATATTTACCTTGACATCGACAATATCACCGCCACTGATGTCCTCCTGAACGTAATTATGCCAAATGAGTTTTAAAGTGTCGAAAAGCAGTTCATATTCCCCATGATAAACTTGATGATTGCCAGTATAAATAGATGCCATGGCAGCCAGCAACCGAGATATGTAACAACAGAAGATAACTCACGCAAGTAAGTAACAGCTCAGCACAACCAGCAACCGACAGCAGCAGCAGCAGCTGTGGCACAGAAGTAACTACTGCATCAACAACAGCGATTGTAGGGCAATAAGTAATGCAGTGGAAGTGGAGGCATACACTTCATTACCACCTCCAACATAACTAAAGCAGGAAAATGTAAAGAATAATCAACCCGTTTTTATTTCGTATAGGTATGTGTGTGCGTGGTGTACGCGTATAGTTCACTACAGTTGGACGGATGATGGAGGCATTGCAGCAGCATGAAACGAAGGAGGTAAAGATGATATTGTGGTTTTATTTTTGTGCTTTGATTCAATTCAGTAAATATGTGGAACAAAAGAATTCTGCAAGTCGGCTTGGCTTTTGTTTTGATGTGTCAATAAGAAGAGTTCATAATAAACTGAGCCACTGAGAAGCCAAAGAAGAGGTTTAAGTAATGAAATATAAATTGTTTTTCCTTTCTATTCTCTGGAAGAAAAGATAGGAAGATGCCGGCTAAATATGCGTATGGGACTAGTGAGACAAGTGTTAACTATTTGTGGTAAAAAAAAAACGTTACGCTATCGGCAATAGGCAGACCAAACTGGATAAAAAAACTCTGACAAATCTGCACTCAGTGGATTTGAAAACATGTAACACTTTTAGATGTTAATCTCCAAAAATTGCGCAGCAAGTGTTGCCAATTTAGCTTGAATGAATTTAGCGATTTGTTGAAAACAGTTTTTATCTTAACGGAAGCCAGAAGTGTACGCAGCAACATGTGATATATCAAATCGTTTACAAAGAAGAGGCGTTACCAAAATATGTGTTGTGGCTCCCTGAAGGCCGAATCGATCATTTTGGGGAGCTGGCTCTGTGAAAATGATATTTAACTATGTACGAGAGCTGCTATATATATTTCTGGTCTAATAATGAAAATGCGAATATTTATCATCAAAAATGATTTTATTGCCTTTCAAAGTATTCTCCAGCATGATTTATACACTTTTGCATGCGCTCAAACTAATAGTCGAAGCACATTTTCCACTCCGATTGAGACACGTCCAAAACATGGTTATTCAACAGCATCTTCTGGCGACGAAAATCGTTGACCACGAATTTTTTTCTTGATGTGTGGGAATAAAAAGAAGTCATTGGGTGCTGAGTCAGAACTGTACGGCGGATGACCCATCAATTCGACGTTTTGGCCGGTCAAAAAGGCGCTGGTTTGAGCCGATGTGTGAGAGCTCGCATTGTCATGATGCACAATGATTCGTCATCTCTTGTTCGTTTTTCGAATTTCTCCGAAGACTTCAGGCAAACAAATTGTGGTGCACCACTAAGAATTGACCGTCCTACGTTACTCAAGCGGAACAGTCGCCACATGACCAGTTTTGCCGAAGAAACAGGCGACCATTTGTTTCGAAGTGCTTCTTCCACGACACAAGGTCGATTGCTGTTTTGTTTCGGGCTCATACGCATAGATTCATGATTCGTCACCGGTGACGATCTTATAAAAGTCTTTTGAAGCACCGCGATCGTATTTTTTCAAAATTTCTTTGCGCCAATCGACACGAGACTTTTTTTGAGCGATTGTCAAATTGTGCGGGATCCAACGAGAACAAACCTTTTTAACGGCCAGGTGTTCATGCAATATCGAATGTATGCTGGCGGAAGAAATACCCAAGGATGCCTCTATCTCACGGTATTTCACATGGCGATCTTGCATTATCAGTTCACGCACGACATCAATGTTCTCTAAACTTATAATGCAAGATCGTTATGTGACATACGCACGGCATCAATGTTTTTGGATGACCTTCACGACCTTCGTCTTTGAGCGAGCGTCGGCTACGATTGAATTAATAATGTGTCATTGCTATAGGATAATGTGTCATCGCCATACAAAGATTTGCCAAATTGATGTTTCAAGTCACTGTAAACAACACAAATGATGGTCGCACCTCAAAACGTTCTGAGTACATTTATGGTAAAAATGTCAAACTTTCCAATGGAAATGTCAGATGGCGCCAGGCAACACTTAGTGTTGATTAGGCCAGAAATATATATAGCAACCGTCGTATGTGAATAGTCAGACAGCTTTGAAAGCTTGAAAATCCAAATTGGTTAAGAGTTGCAAAATGCCACTAAGCTTCTTTACAAATCGGAATGTTAGACTCAGCTGGGTTCGCTGACACCGTAATTTTGAAGAAAACAAAGTGGCGAATAAATTAAACATTCCAGACTCATCCAAAGATGCTGTAGATGTTGACAACTCTGCAAAAGTCCCTATCTGTGGCTCCATCGGGCTGTTTGAAACATGGATTCATACCAAGGTTAGCTAGTATTAACAAGGACCGACAAATGTAAGGTTGCTAGACTAAGCTGTGGTCTAAACTAGACAAGAACAGGACCAAAACCCAGCTTGAAAGTAACAAATGTCCTGACGGGGGCATTGTAATATTACAGAGATGACTAAAAAATAGCATGCGTGAGTGGTCCAACACTGCCGCTGTGAGAAAAAGGAGGAGTTTGAAACAGTGGAGCGTCTTTTGTGTAGATGCCTGTCCCTCCAGAAATAATGATCTGGAAGAGTAATTATCCTGTAAAATAGTAGATCTGCTGAGCATTATATACGGTTTGTCCTGGCTCACTAGTAGCTTCCCACAGAGATCATGTAGCGTAATTTTTTTATCACAAGCAAAGGACAAGGGCAATGGACCGTCTATGGGTCACCGAGTAGATGCACCGGATGTCAACTTTTCAAGGTAAGACACCGGTACAAGTCATTCCTACCTAACCTACTTTTTTCACCACTTAAATGTTGTCGTAAAAGCTTTTCTATGAAATGCACTAGCCGTTCGGTAGACGGCATTAAACAGCAGGTACTGGCCAGAGATTTTTATCTTCTTACTAGAGTCTGACCGAATATTTGGCTTCGGTCAAAAAGCAGAATAGCCGGAGCCGAATATTTTCCACACTTTTTATACCCACACCACACAGTAGTAATGGGTTTTACGATTTAGTGCCGCTGACTTAAAGTAATAGAGATAGAACCCATGTTAGGTGTACCGATCGATTTAGAATCACATTAAAGTTGGTACACATCGGACCATGTTTCTATATATCCGACATATGTTTTTTCGTATTTCCGAAACTACAACTCTAAAAACGACATATTAGATCCGATTTCCATCAAATTTCACACTGAGTGTTACGATCCATTTCTGGTGAAGTTGCACCACATCGGTTTACTAAGAGCTCACATGAAAAGATTTTTCCTATTTGAGGTCCTACAGCTCTAGAAGACACAAATTGAACCCGATGATCACGCTCAAATTTTGCAGGGCACAATAAAAGCGACCAACTGAACCATATAGCTCCATATTTTTGTATAATTCCTATGCATTTCCGAACCTTCGGTTCGAAAAGCCAGATATTACATCTAATTCCGACCAAATTTCGCATAGCGCGTTACGCTCAAAAATATCCATCTCCGGTAAAATGGACCATATGAGTTATATTTTCGAATAGGCCTCACACAAAGGTCCCTTCTGATTTGAGGTGCAGCCACTCTAAAGGCTACATTGTAAATCTAGTCTATCTCAAATGAAGCATGTGAGTTAAGTGAGTTATGTTCATATAGCCCCACAAAAAATTACATTTTCGCTGCAAAAGCATCATATTCGGTTCGAACTCGCTCAAGCTATTAGACAGACGCGCTTATTCTTTTAAATAGCAGAGTGGTGGAGGGTATTTCATAGCGGCCATGCCCGGCTCTAGCCTTTTCTACTTGTTTCTTATTAAACTTATATCTTTTAGTAAAACTTAAATTCAAACAGTGCAACATTATACGAGGTGGACGTGTACATGTCTTGCCCATACTAAAATTAAAGTATATCTAAGTTTTTTCAAAATTATACGGTTAATTTCAACAAGTTAATTCTTCTTATGCTGTAAATGCCCCCTCTAGAAATGAAGATTTATTGGGTTCTAAAATTTTTTTCAATAAAACTCAAAATAAAGGATAAATGAATAATTTTAAATATGAACTACCGATTACTTTGACTTTGAAAGGTAGATTACATTAATTATTATTTTTATTTTCAGGTTTTTATTTGACATTTGCAAAATGAGACGCTTTACGCTCGAACAAAGTTGGGAAATATTAAAAACGTTCCTCCAAAGTAGCAAGCCTTTAACGCAAACTGTAAGAAATGTACGTGGAAAATTTTCGAGAAGAGATCGGTCTTCTGTCCTGTTTGTGCGTCAATTTGTGAATTGAGTTCATGAAAATGTATCGTTATTGGACAAACCAACCCGAGTACGTTCTCGTCTAGTGCGTTCAATTGAAAACTTTGCTGTGGCTGAGAGTGTCTAAGAGCATCTTTTATCATCTATTCGTCATCGTTCTTAGAAAGTGAACATTTCTCGCAATTCTTCGAGAAGAATTTTTCTTAAAGGCCTACAAAGTTCAATTGGTCCAAGAACTGAAGCCTCATGACCTTCCGATGCGTTTTCGCTTCGCCCAATGGGCTGAAGATTGTTAGGCAGGAGAAGAAGAATTTTACCGAAAAATCGTGTTTTCAGATGAAGCTCGGTGACTATATAAATTAGCAAAATTGCCGCATATGGGGTTAAGAGAACCCACATTAAGCATACATCTTACGCAAATTATCCAAAGAAAATTGAAGCATTGAAACCCAAAATGGAAGTTGCAATTGAAGAAATTTGACCCGAAACAATCGAACGTACTGAAAAATTGGGTTAATCGAATGAGGTATTGCCGAGCCAGTTGTGGTAGTATTATGAATGATATTGTGTTGCAATCTTAAATGACAAAATTTGTAACCTTTCCAATAGAACCAGAAATCTGAAAAATTTATCAGTACTTTTTCTTTAAAAGCCGACTCAAATGTTCAATTTTAAATGGCTCACCCATATAAGATAACGGAGCAAAAACAACGACTCTGAGTTACATAAATTTTTAAATTTGTTTAAATCCTCAAAGTATTAAAGGTTTAATGCATTTTTTAAAAAAAACAATTTTTAAGAAATTAAAAAAAAACCGCTTACTTTACATTTTATTTACGATTTAAGTATAAGAGAACGGAACAAGAACAGTGACTCTGAGTTACGAGGGGTTCTATATATATTTCTGACCTAGGCAACACCAAGTGTTGCCTGGCGCCATCTGACATTTCTAGTGGAAAGTTTGACATTTTTTAGCATAAACGTACTCAGAACGTTTTGACGTACGACCGACCATCATTTGTGTTGTTCACAGTGACCTGACAAAATCAATTTGGCAAAAAAATTAAATTAACGCGTGAGCATTTTCGTACGATCATTTTTTACAAACTTCGACGTAGATTATCACGACAAAAGTGCATCGATGAACTTAAATCTTTGTATGGCGATGAAGCTCCATCTTGGAAAAACTGGTTTAATAAATTCAATCGTGGCCGACGCTCGCTCAAAGACGAATGTCGCGAAGGTCATCCAAAACGACCGTTGTGCCAGAGAACATTGATGCCGTGCTTGAACTGATAATGTAAGATCGTCATGTGATATACCGTGAGATAGAGGCATCCTTGGGCATTTCTTCCACCAGCATACATTCCATATTGCATGAACACCTGGCCGTATAAAAGGTTTGTTCTCGTTGGATCCCGCACAATTTGACAATCGCTCAAAAAAAGGCTCGTGTCGATTGGTGCAAAGAAATTTTGAAAAAATACGATAGCGGTGCTTTAAAAGACGTTTATAAGATCGCCACAGGTGACGAATCATGGATCCATGCGTATGAGCCCGAAACAAAACAGCAATCGACCGTGTGGGTCTTCGAAGACGAGCCAAATCCAACGAAAGTTATTTGTGGAAGAAGCACTTCGAAGCAAATGGTCGCCTGTTTTTTCGGCAAACCCGGTAATGTGGCGACTGTTCCGCTTGAGCAATCAATTCTGAGTGGTACACCACAATTTGTTGGTTTGAAGTCTTCGGACCATGACAATGCCAGCTCTCACACATCAGTTCAAACCAGCGCTTATGACCGGCAAAACGTCGAATTGATGGGTCATCCGCCGTACAGTCCTAACTTGGCACCCAATGACATATTTTTATTCCCGCACATCAAGAAAAAATGCGTGGTCAACGATTTTCGTCGCCAGAAGATGCTGTTGAAGCGTTCAAAAACCATGTTTTGGCGGTGTCTCAATCGGAGTGGAAAAAGCGCTTCGACAAAAAGTGTATAAATAATGCTGGAGAATACTTTGAAAATCATTGTTAGGGCAGAAATATACATAGCAGCCCTTTCATAAATCATCGTTTCTAGAGGCGTACATCTGCAATTTCTTTTTTATAGGAACTCTATATTATGTACATACTTTGGGCCCATTAGAAAAAAAATACTTATAATCATATTTCCAATCTTTATCCATCATCATAAAAAAACAGCAATATTTGATATCAAAATAGTTTAGTTTAATAATTGTACTGAATTATATAGTGGAGACACACATTCTTTGTCAAAGTGCGAGTCTACAGCGTCGCAGAAAAAGTAAGTTGGTGAAAGTTGTCAAGCGGAATTGGACCAGACTTAGGGAACAAAAGAATAGAACAACTTAATTCAACATACATCTGCTATCCTTTTTTTCATTTCCTCATTATGGCACCTATACAATGGCGATGTATAGTAAAATTTAGCAGTTCTATTGAAATTCGACCATATCGATGTATGTGTAATGTTGTATGACCAACCTAAAAAAATCTTGGTAAAATTGTACTATCAAAGCATGTTTTCATATAGCCTCTATTACACTCGTAAGTATTATGGTCATAATCAACTATGAAATTGCAGTTTAGATTAATTTGGGGAACGACTTACCCCCATATTTATAAAAAGTTACAAAAGGTTTAAAAAACATTTTAATAAAGGATATTTGAATTTTAAAGCTTTCGTAAACATTTTTGAGTAGGGCCCATTAAATTTAATCATATGCCACCTCATTAAATTTTTTGATTTGGAAAACAATATTTGAGAAAATAAAATGTAAAAAATTCTAATAAAGGAAGCATGTTCTACAAAGATTATGCAATACAACCAGATAGACATGGTTGAAGCACTGCAGTTGTCTGTAGACGGAATTGATAAAAGGGTTGAAATGACAAAATATATTAAAATAATTTTTGTTTTGCACGTCAGTTATAAAATTCATAATAAAGCGAAGAAAAATGCAATTCATTTAAGTTTCAATTAGCAAAAGTAAAAAGAACAGAGCAGAAAACAAAACTTAAGATTTCCCATAGCCTAATGCAAAAATCCATGTTTATTAACTATTCGGGCATATTGAAGTTTTGTTAAACACTGCTTAGAAATTAACTTCCGGCCGTTTGAAACAAAAGCATGTAAATTATACAGAAGGTTAACATATCCAAGGGCGTTATAGAAAACCAGCTAAATCGCTTTTCACAAATTGTTTAAGTTTTTTTTTTAATTTCACGACTACCCGAAGATCAAAATACGCATTTCAAAAAAAATCTTCAGTGTTTCCTTGTCTTAACTTGTCTGATACCGTAATAATATTAATATTAAATGTTTATTTAAAAGTGGATACTAATTGCAACATACTCAGTAGGGACATAAATACCGCTACAACATTGAACACACCCATTTCAATAGTAGAACTGAACATACCCCTTTAATGTCATATGGGTTTTGAAAGCTAACCTCACATAGCGTTAGTCTGTAACGGAATTTTAAAATTGTTTCAACTTTCATTATGGAGTGGTCAGATAATGAGAACCGTATCGCTGTAATAGCGCTATTTTTCAAAACGCTCCGGCCACTAGGGATTAGCCACATGTTCGTCTACCAATGCATAAAACTGTTTGAGGAGACTGGAGATGTGAAAGACCGCCACCGGTCGGGCCGCCCACGCTCTGTTCGAACACCGCATGTCAAGAATTTACAGAAATCCGCTCCGAAAACAGAAAATCATGGCCCGTGAGATAAATATCACGCAAAAGTCCATGAGTCGAATCATTAAAAAATACTTAGGGCTTTCAAACGACGTCTTTTGGTGAAGCACGCTGATAACTTGCACAGAAAAATTTTGTTCACCGATGAAAACATTTTTACCGTTCAGAAAAAATTCAACAAGCAAAATGATAGAGTGTATGTGCGGTCATCAAGGAAGCATCTGAACTGATTCCAAGGGTGGAAAAGGGTCATCACCCAGCTTCAGTCATGGTTTGGTGGGGTGTCTCTTACGATCCGGTCACTGACCTGCATTTCTGCGAACAAGGAGACAAAACATCGGACAAAGTTTACCAAGAAACCGTTTTGGAAGCTTTGTGAAGCCTCTTACCAATTCCCTGTTCCAAAACCAGCCATGGACTTTCCAGCAGGATTCTGCGCCGGCCATAAGGCTAAAACGTCCCAGGCCTGGCTTCGAAACAATTTGCCAGCGTTCATTTCCTCTGAAGAATGGCCCTCAGGCAGTCCAGATTTGAACCCATTGGATTACAAATTGTGGACGGTTTTAGAGGACAAGGTTTGTCACAAGAAATACCCCAACATTGGATCTCTTAAGACTGCTTTGGTTCGAGCTGTGGCCAATTTTCCAATGGACGAGGTTCGTGCAGCTATTGACCAGTGCGATTGGCCAGTGCGACTTAAGGCGTGTGTAAAGGCAAAAGGCGGACATTTCGAATAAGTAGATTCTTTTTGGATACAATATACATCAATAAATATATTAAAAAACATTTGGTTCAAAAACATTCAGTACTTTTTTACAGCATAAAACGTGTGTAATCAAACTCAAAAAATCAATTATTTATGAAAAGAAAGTAAATGTAGATGTAAAACCAAATAACTAAGAAATGTTTGGATGAAATTTCACACCAACAAGACGGATTCTTTATGGAACACTAGTATCGGCGTAATAAAAGATGAGTCACACTTTAACGTGAAGTTTTTTGTCCAACTTAATTTGACATTCTTAGTTTCAGTGTTTGAAAAATTCAACCATCGAGAGGAACACAACTGAGCAGTGCGTTGAGATTGGCAAAGCTTTTGACAAAAATGAGCGTTCAAATCAAAATGCATTTGTGCTCTTTGTGATGCTTTTGCTCAGCATAATCGTCCAAATGTGTCCACAATCGGGAAAATTGTTTGCAAATGTCAGCAAACCGGGTCTGTGAAAACACCTGTGCTTGATCTGGGCGTTCGTTCTGCGAAAATATTAAGGTTGTTCGCGATAGTTTGACAGAAGAGCCTTCAACCTCGATTCGTCGTCGTACCCATCAATTAAACATCTCACGAACATCACTGATGCGAATTTAAAATAAAGTTTTCAATTGACACGCTAACAAGGTGCAATTTGCTCAAGAGATGAAGCTCACTGACCATTTAAGCGTCGTCAATACGCCGAATAATTGGTTTAACATGCAGAAGTGAATGGAGACTTTACAAAGAAAATCATCTTCAGCCACGAGGCACACTTTCACATAAGTAGATTTGTTAACAAGCAGAATTTCTGTATTTGGGCAAACGATAATCCATGAGTGATTGTTGAAAAGCATCCACAAAGTGTAACTGTTGGGTGCGGTTGGCGGCATCATTGGGCCGTACTTCTTCGAAAAAGAGGTCGGCCAAGCAGTTACCGTAAATGGTTTTCACTATCGCGAAATGATAACGGCCTTCTTGTGGCCAGAAATTAAGGATATGGACCCAGACGATATGTGATTTCAACAGGTTGATGCCGCTTGTCACACAGCCAACGAAACAAGGGCTCTTTTGCGTGAGAAATTCAATGGGCGTGTTATCTCACCTGGCAATGCTAATTGACCGTCACGATCATGTAATTTGTCACCGTTAGACTTTTTTTTATTTGTGGATACGTCAAGAAGCCAAGAAAAATTGAAAAACTAAAGGATGAGATAATTCGGCACATTAACGTCATTGATCCTCTATTATGACTCAGAGTAATTGAAAATATGGACCATCGGATAGAGGTATGCCACCGAAGCCGTGGAGAGCATTGGCCGATATTTTTTCACACTTACTTGTCATTCTTCTAATAGAATAAAAATATTTAGATAATTCTCTGAAAACTTTTGGTTTTATTTACAGTTTACATAGTAAGTTTTAGTTGGACCACCCTTTAGAAGACAAGTTGGACAAAATGCCAAAGTGACATTGATTTTCGTTCCTGCACACTGCTTTTATCGTGATTTCGGGTCCATGACTACCTTTTTCAGAAAGCTTCGGATCAATTGTTGAAAGGAAAAGTTAACTCTTTGAGACCAGGTTCTCACCGAACGTAAGAGAACTACTGTTGTAAATCTCACTTTTGAAATTTTCTTTAAAAAATCGGCAAAAAGTTTTTATTCCGCATTCACAAAAAAAAATTAATATTAGCTTTCACATTCAAAAAAAGGCTGCATAAGTAACGTTATTAATTTTCTAAACCAAAGGCATCCCATAGTTAAAACACTAAGATCTCAGTGAACTCAGACCGGACTAGTAGCCCCAAGCTACCAATGTCTCTGATTCCTTACATGACACCAATAACACGGTAGTTCAGGTCTCCAAACGTTAAAAGTTGGTGGAGAAGCTGACAAGAAAACGCAGGAGAAAGTCCGGAGTGCAGCGACAGAGAGCCGTATGGAACCATGCTAATGAACTATCTGCGCAAGGTCAATCCGCCAACTAGGAAGAGCAAAGCCCACCAACCTCTATGGAGGCTAGGAAGAGGGTGGTAGCTTCGGATGAAATGGACGATACCAAGTGTGTGAAAAAGGTAAAATGCTCCTCGCGCGTTATCGAATCGCATCGGTATACCAACCCGGGTCACAAATTAAGGGAAAGGAAAGTCACACGATAGACAGGCGGGCACGGCAAGTAAATCTTCCACAAAGACAAATATAGTAAATATGTCAATTGAGTCTTCGAGGAAGAGAAAGCTGGACGTAAAAAACGTTATTTACTTACTACACCAATGTTGCCAAAAAAAAAGTGAGTGGCGATTTTGGCTTTGCAGTAATTGACACAAACTGTTCCTCTGGCAAAATAAAAGAAGACAGTAGAGGACCTGATCAACAATAAGATCGAAAAATTGTCATCTGAAGAGAATGACCCAGCGATCGAAATCAACAGCTGCGGGTTTTCCGGGGGTTATTTGATGCTACAACTAGTCTCAGATAACTGCGACAGCGTTCTGAATGACCAGGTGAAAAGTCTTCCAAATCCCTGGGCAGAAGCTAAGGCAGGCCTAGCGACATTCCAACTCTTACCGAGCGTCGTGTTTCCTAAAGGATTATAGCAGCTCAAACACGTCGGAGTATGTGTTGAAAATGCTTCAAAAGCAGAACAAACATCTGGCAGTGGGCAATTGGAAGGAATTCCGCAGAGAAGAGTGACAAGACGGTATTTTATTTTGTGATTGGCCCCGACCGAGTTTAATCGCCAGACTCGCTAAGACAAAAGGAAAGATCCATTGTTTCAGCTGAGGTGTGAGAGCTCGCATTGCCGTGATGCAAAATGATCCGTCTTTTCTTATTATCTTTTCTCATTTCTTCGAACACTGTTGGCGAACAGATGTTTGTATACCACTCAGAATTGACCGTACTACCTTCCACTAAAGGCATGGCCGGTTGTACAGGAAAAAAACGCAATTATTTGCTTCGATGTACTTCTTTCACGAACAACTTTTGTTGGATTTGGCTCGCTTTGAAAGACCCATACGGTCGATTGCTGTTTTTTCCGGGTTCATGTGCATAGATCCATGATTCGTCACCTGTGACAATGTTATACACTGCCTTTGAGCTACCGCAGTTATACTTTTTCAACATCTCTTTGCACCAATCCACACGAGCCTTTTTTTTTGAGATATCGTCAAATTATGTGGGATCCAACGAGAACAATCTCACGGTATGTCACATGTCGGTCTTGCTTAATCAGTTCACGCACAGCATCGATGGTTCCTGGCAAAGTGACCGTAGTTGGACGTCCTTCACAAAATTCATCCTAGAGCGTACGGAGTCCGAGACTGAACTCTTGGTACCAGCGATTAACAGTGATTTTTGATGGTGCTTTATCGCCAAAAGTCGAAACAAATTGATTTAAACACTCTTGTCTCGATTACCCACTCCGAAAATCTTCGCACGAAAATGTTCACGGGATAATTCCATTTTTTGCCCTCAAATGACAAAACGTTCTGAGTGAACTTATGCTAAAAAATGTCAAAGTTTCCAATGGAAGTTCCAGTTTGCATCTGGGAACACTAGTATTGTCAGGCCCCGAAATATAAATAGCAACCCTCGTATAACCCTAGTTAGGCATAGTGCTCAAGACGATTTTTTTTATTGGATTATGGTTTTATAATGTACCCATTTTCTGGGCTCCGTGAAGAGAAAACAAATGGTTTTAGGTTTTGAAGCTAAGAATTTAAGACGAATCTACATAAACTTGTGTTTATACATAACCTTCTTTATTTGAGTATCAAAATGTCCATGCTTCCGATTCGAATTATTCGTTTTCAACATTACAATTGCAGCTTATTTTCTACAAATAATCACGTTAAAAAGTAAGGAATCAGGCAGAAAGACGTAATACCCCTGGTCTTAAGTTGATTAAAATACGTTAAAACAAAATTTCAACACCGTCCAGCGCGTTTTGCAAGCAAAAAGGAGTGCAACAGCACTTAAAATTGTTTAATTTTTCTTGCCCACTTATACATTCGTATGTATGCGTGTGTATGTAATTATTATTGTTTTGTTTTACTGGTTTTATTTTTTAAAACAACAACCAGCGATGCGTGATTATTTCAGTTTTAATTTTTTTTCATTCGTTCGCTTTTACACTTCTTTATTTCATTTCAAAAAAAAAAGAAAAACAAACACAAAAAAGACAATCCAAAATATAAATGATAATTTTTAGTTGTAAATAAATGAAAAAGTAAAAGGCATGTGTGTACATTAGAGTGGTGCGAAATAATCAATATGTATTTTAAATGTTTCGACTTTTTTGATTCCATATTCAAATAACTAATATAAAATTTGGACACACACGCATGTAAATCATTTATGAGTTTATTCGGTTTAGTGGTTCAGGACAGGTTTTCGGCTTGATTTTTTAAATGCTTTTAGGTACCCTTGGTTCCGTAGTTTCAGTTCAGTCATAACTCATAGGACCACAAATATTCGCATGTAGGGTCTCCAACATTGAGGTATCATTTTAATAGTTCTGACATTTCATACTTTTAAATTCAAAATTTTTATTTTCAGATTCAAAATACATTCCGGTTATATGGAACGGTACACGAAGCAAAAACTTGTTTTTATTATTTAAACATTTTTTGAAATGGCAAAAGAAAATGAGAATTGTTTAACAAAATAATCTTCACTGGCGAAACCCATTTCCAGTTAAAGGCTACATTAACAAGCAGAATTGTTGAGAAGAGATCCCAAGTGCTATCTTAGAGCAACCATTACAACCACAAACAGTAACGGTTTGGTGTAGCGTCGGACCTTATTTTTGAAAACGGCAAGGCCAAAGAAAATCGCTACATGGAGATGATCCGAAGGTTTTTATGTTATGAAGTTTCAACAGGATGCTGCCTCTTACCACACAACAACAATGGACATTTTGAACGAAATCATAAATTGTCAAAATGATTGTGTTAATTTTACTAATAGCACTTACTAAAATTTGAGCCTACGAACGGCCAACCGAAGTAATTTTTCAACTGAAGTAATGGAGCCACATCGAAATTTTGATTATTTCCACACATTTTAAATTTTGAATCAATAAAAAATAATTTCACACAAAAAAAATATGGTAGTTTGAATAGATAACACTTCAAGAGGTATTTAGAGGTATTTTTTCAGAGCAAAAAAATATAAAATTTCAAATCAAGTGTGGAATCTTTATTGGTAATTTTAAAGGTCATTTTATGGCATTTATTTTTTTGAAAATAATTACCTTCAAATGTCAGCAACTGTATTATGGAAATGAGCGTTCGGTGAGAAACAGGAAGATTCGCTGTTTTAGACCAAAATTTTGTTCAGTGATGAAGCCCATTTCTGGCTTAACGGAAAAGTCAATAAACAAAATTGCCGCATTTGGGCTGAAGAGCAACAAGAAGATATTCAAGAGGTGCATTTATACCCAGAGAAAACCACGGTTTGGTGCGGTATATAAGCTGGTGGAATCATCGGTGCATATTTTTTTCAAAAATGATGATGGCCGGAAAGTAACCGTGAATGGTGCTCGCTATCGTGCCATGATATCGATATTAATGCTACCTGAAATTGAAGCCCGTAATCTTGACGACACTTGGTTTCAACAGGTCATTAAAGCCATACCGGTCGAAATGCTCGAACGAGTCATCCAAAATTGGTCCTTCAGAATGGAAACACTGAGGCGTAGTTGCGGCCAACATTTGAAGGAAATTATATTTAAAAAATAAATGCTATAAAATGTCCTTTCAAATTACCAATAAAGATTCCACATTTGAATATTTTTGAATTGAACAGGGATTAAACCGGCTCAAGACCTCTTGCTTCTATATTTAAATAGAAGACAAGTTTTTAACAAAATGGCAAAGTGACATTTTTATTTTTATATTTTTTTTTTATTCTGAAAAAATACCTCTAGATGGGTCAACCTATATTTCTGACATTTCCATTGGAAAGTTTGACATTTTTTAGCATAAACTTACTCAGAATGTTTTGACGTACGACCATCATTTTTGTTATTTACATTGACTTGAAAAAATCAATTTGGCAAAAAAAAATGGAATTAACTCGTGAACATTTTTGTGCCATCATTTTTCACAACTTTCGACGTGGATTATCACGACAAGAGTGCATCGATGAACTTAAATCTTTGTATGGCGATGAAGCACCATCCTATAGCACTGTGAAAATCTGGTTTAATGAATTCAATCGTGGCCGATGCTCGCTCAAAGACAAACCTCGTGAAGGTCGTCCAAAAACGGCCGTTGTGCCAGAGAACATTGAAGCCGTGCGTGAACTGATAATGCAAGAGAGATAGAGGCATCCTTGGAAATTTCTTCCACCAGCATACATTCGATATTGCATGAATACCTGGTCGTAAAAAAGCCAGTTGGAACCCGCACAATTTGACAACCGTGTCGATTGATGCAAAGAAATTTTGAAAAAATACGATCGTGCTTTAAAAGACTTATAAGATCGTCACTGGTGACGAATAATGAATCTATGCGTAGGAGCCCGAAACAAAACAACAACCGACCGTGTAAGTCTTCGAAGACGAGCCAAATCCAACAAAAGTTGTTCGTGGAAAAAGCACTTCCTAGCAAATGGTCGCCTGTTTCTTCGGCAAAACTGGTCATGTGGCGACAGTTCCGCTTAAGCAACGTAGGAGGTCAATTCTGAGTGGTACACCACAATTTGTTTACTTGAAGTCTTTGGAAAAATTCGAAAAACGAACAAGAGAAGAAGAATCATTGTGCACTATGACAAAGCGAGCTCTCACACATCGGCTGAAACCAGCGCCTTTTTGATGGGTCATCCGCCGTGCAGCCCTGACTTGGCACCCAATGACTTCTTTTTATTCCCGCACATCAAGAAAATGCGTGGTCAACGAAAGTCTAAAAGGTTTTTTTTTTGACGTGTGGTTTTCAATCTGGTCATTTTTTTCTGAGTTGGTCTTTTTGACAGCTGTCACTTGATTAATGTTCGGGTTGGTTTGCCAAAACGAGATGGCCACCGATCATGATTTTCACAAGAAAATTTTGTTCAGCGATGATGCTCACTTTTGGTTGAATGGGTCATTGTTCAGACGCCGTTACATCCTCAAAATGTCAATGTTTTGTGTGCTTTAAGGGCAGAGGGAATCATTGGTCCATATGTCTTAAAAAATGAGGCTGGCCATATTGTTTAATCAATGTGGAACGCTATAGAGCCATGATTGAGGACATTTTCATGCCTAATTTGGAGGATGGTGATGTGGACGATATACAGCCAACGAAACAATCAATTTATTGAAGGAAACTTTAGGTGAACGCATTATCTCGCGTCGTAGGCTTGTGGGGTGGTCTCAAAGATCGTGCGGTTTAACACCACTGGACTATTTTTTGTGGGGTTTGCTTGTCTACGCAGACAAGCCCGACACGATTGACGCTTTGGAAGAGAATAATCGGCGCTTTATTGCTGACATACGGCCCCAAATGTTGCAAAAAGTGGTCGAAAATTGCCCATCTCGGCTGGAATTTATTCGAGCCAGCCGCGGCGACCACTTGTCCAAAATCATTTTTAAAACATGACGACAAACCCTCATCTTTATACGTAATAAAGCTAAATTCTTGGCCATAACTAAAATTATATGCCGTTAATTTCTTCTTAAAAACCAAACGACTTAAAAAACACCCTTTATAAGCGTGTAATAACCGAGCTTGCCTAAACTCGCTGAAGGTTATTCTTGAATAACTTTCTACCCAACAATATTAATTAGGGGATTTAATGCAAATTGTCTAAAGTTTTATGTAAACAAAATCAAGCGACCTCCTTAGCGATTAGCTAGTAGACTACTATCAAACAAACCTCAGGCATACATTTCAAAAACTCAAGTCGATACAATGGTAGAATGAAATGGAGAATGGAGTTGTAAAGGGTGATTAAATTTTAAGGGCTGATGTTGAATGTGAACCACACCTAAACATCAAGTTTTTTTCTGCATTTCATTTGATATTTCTCAATTTTAGACTAACTCAATTTGAACCATGGAAAGATACACAAGCGAGCAACGCCTTAAAGTTATTCAGGCTTATTATTAAAATGGGCGTTCAAACTCAAAGAAAATCATCTTCAGTGATGAGGCACATTTTCACCTCAGTGGATTCGTCAAAAAGCAGAATTGCCGCATTTGGGCGAATGATAATCCAAGAGTGATTGTCGAAAAAACAATGCACCCACAAAGAGGAACTGTTTGGTAAGGTTTATGGGCTGGCGGCATCATCGGGACGTATTTTTTCCAAAATGAGGCCGGTCAGGCAGTTACTGTGAATGGTGTTCGCTATCGTGAGAAGATAAGGAACTTTTTATGGCCTGAATTGCAAGATATGGATGTGGACTATATGTGGTTTCAACAGGACAGTGTCACTTGCCACACAGCTAACAAAACAATGGCTCTTTGTGTGTTATCTCACTTCGTGGCGATGTTAATTAGCGACCAAGCTCATGAGATTTGACACCGTTGGACTTCATTCTTCGGGGTTATTTGAAAGAAAAGGTGTACGTCGATAAGCCAGCAACAATTCAAAAGATAAAGGATGAGATAATTTTGCACATTAACGGCATAGAACCTCAATTATGCCTTAGCGTCATCGAAAATTTTGACCATCGGATGGATTTGTGCCGCCGAGGTCGCGGCGGTCATTTGGCCGATATTTTGTTCCATACATAATTGAACCCATACCAATATTATCATAATAAAAATAAATGAGAATAATTTCCTAAATAATTTATGTTTTAATCAAAATCAACAGCGGCCCTTAAAACTTAACCACCCTTTAGCAATATGTCAAGGATGGTTCAATTTAAACGCACGATGTTAATTTTAAATAAAATAAAAATTTTCAGAGAATTATCTTAATTTTCATTTATCATAGAATGATCTACGACAATTATGTGTGAAACAAAATTTCGGTCAAATACTCGCAACGGCTTCGGTGGCATACCTCTTTCCGATAGTCCATATCGACTAATGAGAGGACATAATGGAGGTTAAATGTCGTTAATATGCCGAATTATCTCATCCTTTAGTTTTTGAATTGTTCCTGGCTCTTTGGTGTACTGATTTTCTTCTTAATATCTCTAAAGAAAAAGTCCAATGGTGTCAAATCACATGAAAGTGGCAGGAAATTAACATCGCCACGACGTAAGGTAACACGGCCATTGAATTTATCGCGGAACTGAGCCATTGTTTCGTTGACTGTGTGGCAAATGGCACCATCCTGTTGGAAGCACATATCGTTCAGGTCCATATAATCAATTTCTGACTACACGAAATCCGTTATCATCTCGCGATTACGAACACCATTCACGGTAACTACTTGGCCGTCCTCATTTTCTAAGAAGTTCGGCCCGTTGATACCAATAGTCATTCTTTGTGGATGCATTGTCTATTCAACAAACACTTGTGGATTCTCATTGACCCAAATTTCTTGTTCACCAATCCACTGTGGACACATTTGGTCGATTAGGCTGACCAAAAAATCACAAAATCCACGAAATGCATTCCGATTTGAACGCCCATTTCCGTAAAAGGCTTCAACAATCTTAACGCGCTGCTCAATTGTGAACCTCTACATGGTTGAATTTGTCAAACACTGAAATAATAAAATGTCAAATTAAGTTGGGCAAAAAACTTGACGTTTAGGTGACATCGTGAATTATGGTTCGACCACCCTTTATATGCATTCAAATTAGGCCCAATAGCAATTTTTATAAACTGCTTGGATGCTTAAATCGCAAAACAATGAGTGCACTTAGTATATAGTTTTCACAAGTCTACTCATTGGTATCGATTTGAGCAGCTAAGCAGTTTATTAGAATTTCTATTGGGTCTAATTGTAATGCAATAACATACAGGCTGGCTGATAAAAGCCGCTACAAAAAAAATATAACTTTTTTCTATTTAATGAATCTGATTTTTTTTTTTTTATTTTGCAGATTGATTATTCGATTTAACAAAAATGGATAACTGGGACACTGAAACAAGAATTTGGATTGTCCGCCGCTATCGCGCACTGGAGTCCGTAGTTTCGGTTCAAAGAGAGTATAGGCGCACTTTTGGCGGCAATCCTCTGAGCAGATGGACCATAATGAGGCTTGTTAAAAATTCTGCCGAGCATGGAAGGGTCGACAGAAGACCTTACCATCGAAACGCTATAGTTCGGACAGAGGAGACAATCGCTGCTGTAACTGCTGCTTTACAAAACAATCCAAAAGTTTCGACAAGAAGCTTATCTGCTCAAATGGGTATAAGCAGACAGTAATTGCAATCAATTATGCACAAAGATTTGGACTTATTCTATATAAGAAATGGACATCAATCTGAACGAAACAGACTTCCCGATTCGCTTGGAATTTCGCCAGAAGATGCTTTAAATGAAAGAGCAGGAAAGGGACGGAAACATGTTGAACTGTCTTTTTATGCCTGACGAGGCCCATTTCGCTTAAAACGGCAACATAAACGAACAAAATTGAGGAATATGGAGTGCTTCCAACCCACAGATACTTTACGAGACGGAATTGCATCCACTTCGTGTTAGAGTGTGGTGTGCAGTTTCATCACGCTGCATTTTCGGGCCCTACTTCTTCGAAGAAAACGGTCACACCGTTACGGTTATGGAGACCGTTACCTGAATGTGTTGGAAAAGTTCTTCTATACAGAATTACGCCGAAAGAGAATTTCTTTGAACTCTGGGTGTTTTCAGCAAGATGGCGAAACTCCTAACATAGCCCGCCCTGTTGACATGACAGAATAGCGACGAAAAAATCCCAATAAGCTGATATCTCCACATTCCGTTAGCTCCCCAGGACGCCTGACCTTACTGCCCCTGACTTTTTCTTGTAGGGGTAATGCAAACAGTATTCTCTTGATTGTAGCACACTTTCATTTTCTAAAGTTTGAACCACTCTAATATACATATGTACATATGTGACAGCGCATAGAGAATGGGACCTAAAGGTAAAAAGATTAATTTTCATTTTATTTCTTTTTTTTGATGTGGACAACATCTGATCATCGAATGAGACCGATCCTATGCCTCAAAAGTGTTCCCTCCCAGAGATATGCGCGTTTTATGAAAGTGAAGTCGACGATTCTAAGCGCACACGTAGAGAAAAGATATGGTGTTAGTATGTTAGTATGTTCTCTGCAATAAAAGTATGGTAGCAGCAACCATAGTATTGTTTTTTGAATTTTATTTTGACAATAGTATGATTGCAGCAATACTAATATTGTTGAAATGTAACAATAGTATTGTTGCCAAATTTAAAAATGAAAATATGGTTGAAGCCACAATGTTAATATGGTTGGTGCGACAAAAGTATTGATTTTTTTTTGGTTTTATGTTAACAATAATATGATTACGGCAATTATACCAGCATAATTTTTATAATTTGACAATGTTATTGTTACGAATCTTACGCAATAATAGTACTATTATATGTAATTTAACAAAGTACTTTGGATAAGTATAACTGATATATTTTTAATAAGTAAATATTTTCTACTGTTAAATAAGTCACTCCTATTGTTAAGAGTTTAGTGTATTTTTACATAATTTACTTAATAAAAATCTGTATCATAGTATGGTTTTGTGTAAGACATACTATGGTTGTGAGGATTATACTATTGTTGTATGTTAAACATACTATAATTATAAGAATCATAATATGGTTGTGAGGATCATAGTATGGTTGAGTGTGAATAATAATATGGTTGTGGGGACCATAGTATGGTTGTGTGTGAATAATTCTATTGTTGTGAGGACCATAATATTATTGTGGGGATCATAGTATGGTTGTCTGTGAACCATACTATTGTTGTGATGATCATAATATTGTTGTGCCACAACCATATTCCCAACAATAGTAAGATCCTCTTTAAATATTGTCACCCCAACCATACTTTTTTTCTGCGTGCAAATAGAAAGGGTCCTAATCTTTAAAATGGCTCTCCTGAACTGGTTTTTAACCTTAGGTCCCTTTCTATTTTGCGCATCACATATTCATATTAATAATATTAAAGTAGCCTATATGTTTGTTTACAAAAAAAATTAATAGCGAATGTTTATTAGCGGCCGGCTTAGGTTTCACTACAGATTACAACGACGACGACAACAGCGATATTAAATTCAATTTGAATTCCATCTCCATGCCGATGGCACACTCAAATGCTGAGAGCAATCAGGCAAACGGTTTGATTTGGCAGGCGGTGGTGATGTGTTTTTTAAAATCTTTATATTTTCTATATTTAAATACAAAATACAAATTGTATATACAAAGTATACATGTTAAGATAATAGTTTGTTGACATAGCAACTTAAAAGTACGTAGTCGCGTTGTCGTACTTAACTCTGGGATGTTTGATATTAGACGGACATACCGCAATCGATTTCTAATTTTGTTGACAGTTGCATTTAAATTAGTATTTTTTTTTTGTTAAATAAGCATATTGATATTTCAATACGATTATTAAAAGCGAAATATTCCAAATGTTCTTGTAAAGCTAAACATCTGCTTTGCGATTGTGTGCGTTAAATCTTAAATCACTGTAGTTGGCGAAAAGAGATGAAAATATGAACTCGGTGTTGATGAATGGAATTTTACGTTACGAGTATATTGGTAATGTTAGTGATCAGCATATTGTAACAGAATGCAATTGAAAAGTCGCATAAAATATTATTCAGGGCTATACCTGAAACCGCTTAAAAACTTAGGATTTGTTCAAGACTGCAAAAAAAAAACTACGTCGAAACGCTCATACCTACTTATCGTCGCTCTCTCGACCTGCAATTTTGGAATCAGACATGGAAATAATTATGAGGATTTATTGCCAGAACAGTACACATTTTTTACAACATCGAATGTATATTAAATCACAAGTTTTTCATCATAAGACTTTTTAGGAGTTACTGATATTTTTAATTGTCTTTTGTTATATCGTTGTTTTCATACGAAATAATTATAAAAAAATCAAAACGAGAGTTTAAAAGGTTTAATTCGTATTTTAAAAATAAAATGTTGATGGTTATTTAAACAAACATGTATTTTACAGTAAATAAAATCTTTTATATCAAAATACCTTGTGGAACTCAATTATCACTTGAAGACCTTGGAAAAATTTAAATAAGGATAATACTCTTAGAGTTTAAAGATCGAAAACAACAACTTTGAATTAAGTAGCGGATCCAAAATTGTATGGATCCATTAAGAGATCTTGCAGACGAACAATTGTATTGGAATGGGATAAAGGGTACATTAAAACGCTTTGCAGTAACAAAAAGCTCCAGCTTTAAGCAAATTAAATCAATATTACATTTTAACGTAATGGCCAGGAGAGTCAATCAAATTTAAAATAAAGATTTAAATGTTAAAAAACATAAAAAAATCCAAAACCCAAGCAATAGTACGACACATAAAGACAGATCAGCATTGGCCGAAAACTATAAATGTCAATAGGAAGAATGATGGTTTCTTTTAAACTTTCTGTGATGATAAAAAGTTAACCTGGACGGGTTTTAAGAACAGAAAACTCAGTGGTTCAAAATCATGAAGAAGATTGCATTTGAACGTACTGCGATTTGCTTTATAACACATTTGGAATTGTTAGACAACGTTTTAATATTTTGTTGAAACAAATTATGGAATAAATTTGGTATGTTTAGCTCGTTTGTTTTATTTCGGTCTGTTGCTTTTACACATTGAACAGGGAATAACCGGCTCAAGACCTTTTGCTTCTATATTTAAATAGAAGACAAGTTTTTAACAAATTGGCAAAGTGACATTGATTTTCGTGGCTGCATACTGCTTTTGTTAAGATTTCGGGTCCGTGACAACCCTCTTCAGAAAGCTTTGCTGCAATTGTTGAAAGTAAAACCGAACTCTATAAGGCCAGGCAGGCTCTCCCCAAACGAATGAGAACTACTGTTGTAAAGCTTACTTTTCAAGTTTTCTTTACACAATTTCAACAAGCTAATGCACGCGGGGAGAACAAAAAAAGTTTATTTGAAAATACAAAGTATGTAGTTGTAGATTGGCCACCACAAAGTTTTGACTTAAATCCTCTGGAAGACGCTTGAGAAATTCTTTCGAATCGAGTTAATCAAAACGGTCGCAATTTAAACTCCATAAAAGACTTGAATATGGGCTTTAACGAAGAGTGGGTTAAAAGTGACCAAAATTAATTTCACAAAATTATAAATTCAAACCCTGTTTGCATTAATAAAGTTATTAAAAATAGTGGAGTTCAGACACATTATTAAATTAAAAAAAAATATTAATATATACTTATAAGTATACTGTAGCTTAATATTATATTTTGAGTTCCATTGTTTTGTATCATATAAATATTTCACTCGAAACTGTCCTTATTTTTACGTAAGTTTTTAAAAAATAAATACAATGAGAATAAATATTGAGTTTTAGAAAATAATCCATAAAACAACTGTACCATATTCGAGGGCTGCTATATATATTTCTGGCCTAATAATGAAAATGCGAATATGTATCATCAAAAATGGTTTTATTGTTTTTCAAAGTATTCTCCAGCATGATTTTCACTTTTGCATGCGCTCAAACCAATTGTCGAAGCATTTTTTCCACTCCGATTGAGACACCTCCAAAACATGATTTTTGAACGCTACAACAGCATCTTCTGGCGACGAAAATCGTTGACTACACATTTTTTTCTTGATGTGCGGGAATAAAAAGAAGTCATTGGGTGCCAAGTCAGGGTTGTACGGCGGATGACCCATTAATTCGACGTTTTGGCCGGTCAAAAAGGCTCTGGTTTGAGCCGATGTGTAAGAGCTCGCATTGTCATGGTGCACAATGATTCGTCTTCTCTTGTTCGTTTTTCGAATTTCTCCGAAGACTTCAGGCAACCAAATTGTAGTGTACCACTCAGAATTGACCTCTTACGTTGCTCAAGCGGAACAGTTGCTTCGAAGTGCTTCTTCCACGAACAACTTTCGTTGGATTTGGCTCGTCTTCGAAGACCGACACGGTCGATTGCTATTTTGTTTCGGGCTCATACGCATAGATCCATGATTCGTCACCTGGGACGATTTTATAAATGTTTTTTAAAGCACCGCGATCGTATTTTTTCAAAATTTCTTTGCACCAATCGAGCCTTTTTTGAACGATTGTCAAATTGTGCGGGATCCAACGAGAACAAACCTTTTTTACGGCCAGGTGTTCATGTAATATCGAACGTATGCTGGTGAAAGAAATGCCCAAGGATGCCTCTATCTCACGGTATGTCACATGACGACCTTGCACTATCAGTTCACATACGGCATCAATTTTCTCTGGCACAACGGCCGTTTTTGGACGACCTTCGTCTTTGAATTCATTAAACCAGTTTTTCACAGTGCTCTAGGATGGTGCTTTATCGCCATACAAAGATTTAAGTTCATCAATGCAATGTTGACGTGGATTATTACGACAAGATTGCAAATTTTTCAACTCCTGCCAAACAATCTTCAGCCCATTGAGCGAAGCGAAGACGCATCGGATGGTGTTTCATTATTAAATGACAAAATTCAACCAGAATTTTAAAACATTTATCAGTAATTTTTTTACAGCCGATTCAAATTAAAAATTTTAAATGGTCCACCCTATAATGGGGGACTTCCCGATGTGGGTTCTAACCGACCTGACAGCAGTAAATTTAATCAGAGTTCAACGAAATATGGTTTGTGGCTTTATTTTACATACACGATAAATTTGTATCCCCCATACAAATGTATCACCCGATTTGGAGTCTAACCGATCTAACGGGGATATATTGCACCTGATTTCAACGAAATTTGGTTTGGGAAGTTATTTTGCACATAGGACAAACATTGGTGTAAATAGACCAGATCGGCCCTAATCTTGATAAAGTCGCCATGCAAATGTAACCAATGATTTAAGGTCTAACTAAACTAACAACGGCAAATTTCATCAGTGTTAAATGAAATTTGGTTTGTGGAGTTATTTCGTATACAGAATAAACATTGCTGAAAATAGCTATGTCCGTATAAATCTTGATAAATCTAGAAGTGTATTTACCGATTTGGGGTCCTACCGACCTAACAGCGGCAAGTTTTATTAGATTTCATACAAATTTGTTTAGTGGGGTTAATTTGTACACAGTATAAATATTGCTGAATATAAACAATATTGGTCCAAATCTTGATATATTTACAATAGAAATGGACCCATAAATTTTGGGTCTAATCCAACAGCATATTTTTATCAGATTTCAAAGAAATTTAATTTTTGGCATTATTTACTTGTAAATAGTTTTATGAAAAGCATGCAACACTGCTCCCATTAGGAACCGTCTGTTAAAACTCTCTAATGTTAAATTTTGAGAGTTTCGCCATTTAGTTCGTGTTTAACAGCTGTTCAAAACATACAACCTCGTGGATTTTGTTAAAAATGGAAACAGTGAATATCGAGTGCTTATTAAACATTATTTTTTGCGAAAAAAAAACCCGTCAATCAAACCAAGTAGAAGCTACATAATTGCTATGAGGACTCTGCACCATCGATTTCAATGGTAACAAATGGCTGAACGTTCTGGACGGTCAATACACCCGAAAATGTCGAAAAAAATCCACGATATAGTGCCGATCACATTTCATATGGCAGTTTAAGAAACCTTTCTGCAGCGGTTTCTCTCAATTGACCATAAACGTATCGTGTGACAACTTCAAAGAATTGTTTGGAGTTGTTTAACCGTAATTCGAATGAGTTTGTGTGGCGTTTAGTAACTGTGAATGAAACATGGATCCATTACAACACTCCGGAGACCAAGCAGCAATCTAAACAATGGGTTTCTCTGGGTGAACCGAAGAAGGCCCAGGTGACTTTGTCGGCCAATAAGGTGATGGCAACAGTTTTTTTGGGATGTACGCGGTTGTTCACTTCAAAAGAGAACAACTATAAACGGCGAATATTATGCCAACTTATTATACCGATTAAACAAGAATTTAAAAACAAATGCACGGGTGCAGTCTCAATGGAAAAATCGCATGAATTGGGTTTCGAATTGGTCCCTCATCCGCCATATTTTCCGGATTTAGCCCGCATTGACTATTTTCTATTTCCAAAGCTAAAGAAATGGCTAGGTGAAAAGTGGTTCAGCTCAAACGACGAAATTAAACAAATGTCTATATTATGGATCTTCTTTATGGATCCTATTTCTATATTATGGATTCTATTTTTTGGAAGGGATACAGAGATTGGAGAAACGTTGGATTAAGTGTTTTGAGCTAAAAGGATATTATTTTGCAAATATATTGCTTAGACAACAAGAAAAAGTGTCTGTGCATGGTAAGGACCTTCGTCTGCTTGTCTAGATGGTTCTTAGAAGACATAAGGACATACACTGTTGATGTTCTTAGGGCTAAATTTTGGCAATACTGAATTTTTTTTCACTGCGTCGTTCTCACGATCGCCGACCACACCGGCACTGCGCAGTTCGCTACAGACCGACCAATCGCTTTGTAAGTGGTTAACAAGGTTTGTTTGTCGGTTCAAAAAGTACTGCCGGCTAGTGACATGAGGACCTTGTTTCTACTTTTAAGCTTATCGCAGATAGCTATATCTTATGTAGAGGATCGATAATGGCTGTCCAATGTGACCCCAAGGATTTTGGAGCTGTTGGTAGTCTGGGTGTTGACGTCATCGACTTTCACATTAAGCGACAACTGCATCTCTGCGATCCATGGCTTATAATTTGGAGGCGGATATTTTCATATGTGTACCGGGGTGACAGCCCTTGGCCGAAGAAGTCAATTCGGTCAATTCGATCCATAGAACCGGCTGTCGTGGGATTTTATGATTGTATGATTATTCGTCACTCCAATTGCTGTGTGCAAAATTTGATCTAGATCTTCTAGAGCTAAATCATCAAAGCATAAACCGATATTGACAAATTTCAATAAGGTTCGCTTTTGGCCCAGATCTAGAAAAGTTTCAACGATAGATGTGCAGACAGATGGATCGAATCAAATAGTAAATCTGAGTCGATCGGTATATTAAAAATGGAGTTTATCATAATATTTCATATTTCAAAACCTAACATGTTTGTGGAATCTGATGGTGACAATTGCATCAAAGGTCGGAACTACGTGGTAGTACGGAACATAGGCAGTGTTTTTGCATTTTTATGCTCTTCCGACTCCTTCCAAGTCACTTATGGGATCAAAACGATAGACAATTAATTTGTACTTAAGACAACTAAAATCCAAAGGAACAGTTAATTTTTTGTGATTATGTGATCCATAGACATTTTGATATGCCTAGTGCAAAATGTTAGAAACAAAACAAAAGATTGAATATGGGGCCAAATGTTCTTTGATTCTGAATCGATCTGTACTCTGTATCACAGTTAAATGTATGGTATAAAACGTATTCAGCAACAAAGACTGGACTTAAAGCCATTTTCAACTTTGGAAACCCGGCTATTTAAAACGAGGCATGTTAATTGAAATTTTTATGTTCTAAAACAAGTCTACATTGCCTACATTGTCTTGCCTGCGTTCTTCTTAAGAATGATTTAAGTTCTATTTGTAAGCTGTTAAATTCTTTACTGCACAAATTTATAGTTGTTGTGGTAGTCTTCAAAATTCCCAACGTTCTCATATTACACCTCATCGTCGACACTGACCAACGTCAATATTACCCCGCTTATACGTGTATTCCCAAGTACAATAAATAGTACAGTAAACAAAATCTTGGCAGCAAGACTAGAACATTAATG
Source organism: Hydrotaea diabolus (assembly GCA_963513945.1). Lineage (NCBI taxonomy): Eukaryota > Metazoa > Arthropoda > Insecta > Diptera > Muscidae > Hydrotaea > Hydrotaea diabolus. Next base: position 109,519,431 of record OY740719.1, on the reverse strand, counting down.
GTACGTACACATGTTGGAAAGAAGTGCTAATGCAAGTCAATGACATCTAAAGAAATACCATCTACAATTGATAAGGTCTGTGGTCTATTGCTAACAATTAGATAAGCAAAATATAGGGTTCGCAATTTACCGTAATTTTCTTTTTACGGGATACGGGAGATATTTTACTCAAATCCCGGGATCCCGGTACAAAAAGAACAATTAACAATAACGATACAACATAAACCTTCTCAAAAGAAACAAACAAATGAAGTTTCCTCAATTTAAACCCATAATGTTTTATTCTGCTCCAGTATGGTCGTCTTCAGCTAAATGCCACATTAAAAAACTGCAGGTTTCACAAAATAAACTACTCAAAATAATTTATAAGCTATCATGGTTTTGTTCCACGCAAAGACTACACCGACTTTCCACCATCGAATTAGTGCCAATAAAAATATATCGACTTGAACAAAGTTTTAAGAGAAGATTCGAACAAAATCAATATCTACACATTAATGAATTAAATTCATAGTAATTTTATAAACTAATGTAACCTTATTTTTTAATAAAAATCTCAAAACAAACAAAAAAACATTTATCGAGGTTTTTGTACATTTTCCATCCAATGTAAATATTAAATAAATTAACACAGACAGTCCGCCGGGAAGGTATACTACTTTGTTTTGCCGTCATTTTGGTAAACATTAGTCTTGACAGTTCACATTTGGTAGTCTTGAAGTAGAGTCGCAGAAAATTTATTATGGCAAAAAAATATACGATAAACCAACGTTATATAATATCGTTAAACCATTTTATCAAAACCGATCAAGTGTGATGATGAGGAAATTATAACGTGACCATTTATAGCACAGCGCACTATTTATCGTGTAGTGAATGATTTCGAAGAAAGAGGGCTTGTAGCTGATAGGACAAAGCATGGACCACAACGTGCTGCAAGATCGGCTCAAAACATTACTGCTGCTCAAGAAAGTGTTCAAAACAATCCATCAACCTCAATTCGACGACGTGCTCAGGAGCTTGGTCTTCAAAGAACAAGTAAAAAATGTGCTCAAAAGGGCTCGCATTTGTGAGGCTAACAGAGGCGGACATTTATCTGATGTTGTATTCCATACATACGAGGGTTGCTGGCCTACGCGCCATCTGACATTTCCATTAGAAAGTTTGACATTATTTAGCATAAACGTACTCAGAATGTTTTGAAGTACGACCATCATTTGTGTTGTTTACAGTGACTTGAAAAAATCAATTTAACAAACAACAGGAATTAACTCGTGAACATTTTCGTGCGATAATTTTTCACAACTTTCGACGTGGATTATCACGACAAGAGTGCATCGATAAACTTAAATCTTTGTATGGCGATTAAGCACCAACTGGTTAAATGAATTCAATCGTGGCCGACGCTCGCTCAAAGAGAAGACGACTCATTATGCACCATGACAATAAGAGCTCTCACACATCGGCTCAGACCCTCGCCGTTTTTACCAGCCAAAACGTCGAATTGATGGGTCATTCGCCGTACTGCCCTGACTTGACACCTAATGCCTTCTTTTTATTCCCGCCATTAGGAAAAAAATGCGTGGTCAACGATTTTTGTCGCCAGAAGATGCTGTTAAAGCGTTCAAAAACCATGTTTTGAAGGTGTCTCAATCGGAGTGGAAAAAGTGCTTCGACAATTGGTTTGAGCGCATGCAAAAGTGTATATATCATGCTGGATAATACTTTGAAAGACAATAAAACCATTTTTGATGATAAATATTAGCATTTTCATTATTTGGCCTGAATTATACATATAGCAGCTCTCGTAATTGCCGACTTTAAATAAAACATTTATTAATATAAGATCCATTCTCTTTAATTTAATCAAAAATTATAAACAAACAAAGTAGAATACCTTCCCGACGGACACCCTGTACATATTGTTATCTATTAAACATGAATATAAAGTAGAAAATGAATTATAAGTCCCTATATAAGGTAATTCTCTCAGACATCGGTCGTTATAATTTTGAAATAGTGAATTAATTCACAAGCTAATAAGATCGGTTTTGTTGTTTTTTGTCATAGAGGGAAGGAAAAGTAAGTCAGCGAAGTTAAAGGAAACACATTACCGTCTGGTAGACGCACGCTTCGTCGTTGGTGTGGGCGGCTTACCAATACCATTATGTATACTGCCGACAGCACACCATTAAGACGACAAGTTGGAAAAATTGCAAAGTGACAATGATTGCGATTTCGGGTCTATGACGACCTTCCTCAGAAAGCCTCGCAGCAATTGCTGAACTAAAAATTTAACTCTTTGAGAACAGGTTTTTACCAAAATAACAAAATTTCTTCTCCCAAGTAATCTTCAAGCCATTGGGCTAAATGGTGTTGCATTATTAAATATCAAAGTCTAGCATTTCTAATAATACCGGAAATTTGAAAAAAATATTAGTACTTCGTTTTACAGCCGATTCAAATGTAGGGTGATCCATCTAGAGGTATTTTTTCAGAACAAAAAAATTAAAAAACTCAAATCAAGTGTGGAATTTTTATTGGTAATATGAAAGGACATTTTATGGCATTTATTTTTTTAAAATAATTTCCTTCAAATGTTGGCAATTGTATTATGGAAATGAGCATTCGGTAAGAAACGGAAAGATCCGCTGTATTCGACCAAAATTTCGTTCAGTGATGAGGCCCACTTCTGGCTCAACGGCAAAGTCAATAAACAAAATTGGCATTATACCTAGAGAAAATCACCGTTTGGTGCGGTTTATAAGCTGGTGGAATCATCGGTGCATATTTTTCCAAAAATGATGATGGCCGGAATGTAACCGTGAATGGTGCTCGCTATTGCGCCATGATATCGATCTTTATGCTACCTGAAATTGAAGCCCGTAATATTGACGACATTTGTTTTTAACAGGATGGTGTCACTTGCCATACAGCTGCTCAAACAATGGAGGGTCATTTCGAAGAGCAGCTAATTTCACGTTTTGGATAGGTGAGTTGGCCGCCTAGATCGAGTGGTATCACACCTTTAGACATTTTTCTTTAAGGTTACGTAAAGTCCAAAGTCTATGCTGACAAACCAGCTACGATTTAGGTTTTGAAGGCCAACATTACGCGTGTCATTAAAGCCATAGCGGTCGAAATGCTCGAACAAGTCATCCAAAATTGGACCCTCAGAATGGAAGCCCAGAGGCGTTGTTGCGGCCAACATTTGAAGGAAATTATATTCAAAAAATAAATGTCATAAAAAGTCCTTTCAAATTACCAATAAAGATTCCGTACTTGATTTGAATTTTTATATTTTTTTCTGAAAAAATACCTCTAGATGGGTCACCGTTTATAAAATGTCAAATCGGCCACCCTATACTAACTAATGGCAAAATCTAATATGAATACCTATTTTATTGCCTTAACATTCCAATTAGCGAGCTGTGCACGACATAATACTTATACATACTAACCGGGACCTAATGATTAATGCCGCCTCCAAACGGCTTATGTATTTTATAGAGTTTTTACATGGATAAGAGATTAATCGCTTACCTTTAAATTCGCTGGAATTTAAATGGTGGATGGAAAATATTTTGAATGCTCCTATTCAGATTTGGATCTGGGGATTCTTATACTGTATTCCTTCACACTAACTATGGCGGCCCACGGTCCAATATAAATGTGTATCATGAAGTTGTTAAAACTCCAACAGCAAAACAATTTGTAAAAATTTTCCGGGATTTTTCTTGCGGGCAATGCAAACCCTATCCAAATCCCATCACATACGATTTTATACATAATTTAACATTATCACCGCAGCACAGTGCAGGAGGCGGAGGCTGTTGATGGCAGAACAGCTGGTATTCATTTATCAAGGGACTTGGTACACTTGACTTTGCAAGAGAACCGAACAAGAAGGTGATGGTCGTTGCATGGATAGATGAGTGATGGCTTGGTATGATGGTTGGTTCATGTGGTATGAAGACAATTGCGCTGATAAGAACATTTTTTTATGAATATAAAAAAGAACAAAAGACCAACAGCACAGAGGAGACGTAATAATTGCCGTAAGCTGAACGCAGCACAAGAAGCATGAAGGCTAGAGCTTATCTTTTCAATAAAACAAATTTAACGCTTAGTTCCAAAAAGAACAAATTAAATAAAGATCGGTGTAAGTTTCCCAAAATGTTTACGTAGTACCCAGAACATAGGGCCGTGATGAAATTGCGTTTTAGAATTGTGCATCCATTATTCTCATCCAAAAACAGAAAAACCACTATTACATGAGCTCATCCTCCATTATCCACTGGATTTGCGCGAAATTTTACACTTACCACAATAAATAGCAACAGCAAAATCAAAGTGTAACAGTATCAATTCTTCACATGGATTTTCATTTTGGATATTTTGCAAGTATTTTAGTTTTTGTGTTATTTTCTCTTTGTTGTTTCTTTTGATTTTCTGTTCATTTGCAATTTTCTTTTTTAGTTGCAGTTTTTTTTTTTTTAAAGATAAATGTATATATACGTTCGGGAAATCACTTTTTATTCCGTAAAATTTAATTGCCACTATATTATTCCGCCTTTATCAGCTTAAACCGTCGTTCCACCAGCGAAAATCGAAAATAATGCAGAATGTCAACTTCAAACTTTGACTGCAGTTGCGGATAAGAAGCAACAGAAGAAAAAAAGGAAAAATGCAAAATCAAATAACAATAACAAAAGTCAGCTGCTATGAAATAACGGCGCCGGCAGCTAATTGTCGACGCCGCCAATGTTACGCATCAATATACCGGCGTTAGCAAACAGATTTGCGACGAAACTATTCACACTATCTATGGGGTAGCGTTCAGACTAGAGCGACAAATGTAATATCAACGACAGTCGCGTCGGTCTTTTCACTCACAATCGCAAGCTATTTGGTCGTTATCACTTTTTAGTACAAACAATGTAAAAATAATGAAAATCAACATTACATTAACACGGCAGGATTTCATTTTAATCGGGTTTGTCAGATTTCATAATAATTGTAATAGATTCTAGAGGAAATCCAATTAACATGGATTTCAATTACATAAGCGAATGATGCATATTATTCGATTTGTGTTCTTTTGTCTTCCAGCTAATAAAAAGGAATAAAAAAGGTAATTTGAAATGTACAATTTATTTTGTTGTATTTTTTTTAAAAACACCATCAGCACCATGTTTTCACTTAATGCTGCAAAACCGATGTTGATTTTCGTCGTTTCGCATGGGTATAAATGCTTCCTTTCGAAGAGTTCGAGTAGATACATTTTAGCGCTAAGCTACTTTTTGTCGCTTCGTTTTGAACAGCTTTTCATGCGACATTGAAATAAACGACCGAAATCCGATGGATTTCATTTTTATCGGATTTCCATTGTCACTTTCCACATGCGAAATGCGAATGTATGTCGATGGAACGATCTCCTAAAGATTTTGGGTAAAAATTGTAAAAGATTTCGTTACAAAAACCTGACTTGAACGAACGTAACTTTAAGTAAAACTCTTTGCATACGTCAATATCTATACAAATCGTAATAATAGATTTCACGAAATTACGAAAGTCGTAATTTCGTAAGCATATACGAATACATTACATAGTTTTTATATATATTTTATAAGGGTATTTTTTGTTTATATTGATAATTCACTTAAAAAATAATAAACGCTATTCTTAAAGAGAATTTAATAGTTTCTAGCGAATTTCAAAAATTAGGCAGTGTTCAGGATGATGCAGCACGACGCAATTCTGCTGCAATGATAAACAAATATTTAATTAAACCCAATAAACATATTTCCAATTTTAAGTGTTGAATTATGCTCGAAGTACACCTCAATTCATTAGAAGTCTCCAGTAATTTTGACCCTTTAATTTAAGTCGAAAATTTAAGTGGTTTAAGTAATTGCTGTTGAAGGCAAGCATTAAACTAAGGAGCAATTCAATTCGATCCGAACAAAAAAAAACTTTGGCAATCAATTTATAAATGAATGATATCCATCCGCCGCTAGTTGAGTATAGGCTATTCCCAGTGCACTTTACAAAAGAAGAAAGGGAGTTGACTAATAGAGAATTGGACACGTTTGGGAGAGAAAGAATAAATAGATACGATACTTAACTTTTTTGAGCCTTTTCGACCAGCTCCAAATATACGAAGCGTTATCGCTTCGATCACCAGGCTGAACATTGGTTGGCAGGACATAACGAATTTTACCGAAAAATCGTGCCTTTAGATGAAGCGCATTTTAATCTCGGTGGCTATGTCAGTAAACCAACACGCGATTATAGACAAGCCAATGTATCCACAACGAGTTACTGTTTGGTGTGCATTTTGGGCTGGCGGGATCAGTGGAACATTTTTCTTCGAAAATGAGCAAGGAGCCGCCGTTACCGTCAACGGTGGTCATTACCGCCCCATGCTCAACGAATTTTTGTTTCCGAAAATTCAAGAGAATGAAATGGACAACATTTGCTTTCAACAAGACAGGGCCACATGTCACGCAGCCAAAGGAACCATCGATATTTTACGTATTGTTTTTGAAAATCGTATAATCAGCCTAAATTGTAATGTCAATTGACCGCCTCGCAGATGTGATTTAAACCCTTTGGATTATTTTCTGTGGGGAGCCAATAAGAATAAATGTGACGCAAAGCAAAGCAGAATCGACTCGAAACAATGGAAAATGCACTGAAAAATTAAGTTGATCGGGTGAGGTACTGCCGAGCCAGTTGTGGTAGTCATATGAATGATAATGTATTCCATTATTAAGTGACAAAGTTTAACCTTTACAATAAAACTTAATGTTTTTTACAGCCGATTCAAATATAAAGTGGTTAAACTTTAAGGGCCGATGTTGGTTTGTCGCCCAAAAGAGCCATAGTTGTGGCTGTGTGGCAAGTGGCACCGTTCTGTTTAAACCACATATCGTCCACATCCATATCTTCCAATTTTGGCCATAAAAAGTTACGATATGGAACACCAATCACAGTAACTGTCTAACCGGCCTCATTTTGGAAATGATGCCGCCAGCCCATAAACCGCACAAAACAGACTCTTTGTGGGTGCAATGTTTTTTCGACAATCACTCTTGGATTATCATTCGCCCAAATGCGGCATCTCTGCTTATTGACGAATCCACTGAGGTGAAAACTGAAGATGATTTTCTTTGATTTTCATTTTCATAATCAGCCTAAATAACTTTAACGCGTTGCTCGCCTGTGTATATTCCCATGCAAATTGAATTAGTCTGAAATAGAGAAATATCAAATAAAATGCAGAAAAAAAACTTGAAGTTTCGATGTGGTTTACATTCAACATCGGCCCTTAACCACCGTTTAAAAAAAATTTAATCGCCCACCCTGTATATGAAATGTATCTCCCATCATCATAATTATGAACTTTCTGAAACAACTGTATTTGTGACTATATTAAAATTACAGTCTTAAGAAGAGCAGTCGAAAATTTACCGTTTGGATTAATTTATTTTGTAAAATAATTATCACATTAAAAGACGATATTTGCACAGGGCAGACATTTGTTGTTGTGTCCAAGGCTGGCGATTTCAATTGTGTTTATCTTTTGTTTTGGTTTACAAAAACGTTCAGTGGCAACTCTCGATGAACATCTGTTTGTTGTTTTTAAGTTGACTTTTGGCAAGTTCTCTTAAAATCGTAATATTTTGTGTTCGTTTAGTAGTTAAGAGACTCGTTGAGTGCGTGATCATCCGATTTTTGTTTGTCAAATTTGTGCGTAGGGTAATAAAATAAATCAGAGCACTACGAACGAACAAATTGTTTTATATACGTGGATATCGTGGATTCTAACCTTTCGGACAGCTCCCCATTTAAGTTAACGAAAATAATTCATTATGTTTGTGCAACAAGCGGCGAGACGCATTTTCACCAACAATTGCCTCCACAATAAAAATACAACATTTAAGGTAAGTTACGGGGTTACAGGCTGCTGGGTCGATGGCCACATGATAAGGGTGGTGGGTGTTAGTATGATATAATAATAGAACAACGTCACTGGAAAAGTTTATGAATATATTTAAAGCCATACAAAGATAGAATTTTTGTTGTTTCGTATGACGTCCATCCACATGCCCATTGTTTTCAGTAGTTTTACCAACTTCTTTGGAATTGCGTTTCCTCATAATAAATTTCGTTACAATAACCAATAACCGAACAAATCGAAAAAAATATCTTAGAAATACGTTAGGTATTTTCTTCGCAACAAATTAAGTAAAAACGTCTTTAGTAAACAACAATTACGTTGAAGCCTATAATTTATTCTAAAATATATTCCTATGTATGGGTAGATAAGCAGAATAGTGTAATTTTTTGATATATAAGTAGAATGTGATCCAAATAAAGCTACCTGCAGACCGAAGCGACGGCACGATCACAAACTGAATGTCTTCAGTTTGCACTTTTGTTTGTGTGGGCCTTTTTATGCCCTCAAGCATAGGATGGTGTGTTAACTAAATTTGTCATTTATTTCGTTCGAATCGAAAGTAATGAAACTACAAGAGATGTCATCGGAGAATACGACCATTGGGACGAATCTTTTCTTAGGCAGTTCGTTCAAAGACATTTAAAATTTTTCGTTTATTACTTTATTCGCATTCAATGGTTTTATGTGTATATAAGTACCCCCCCCCCCCCCATGCGCACCCCAACTCTCCCATCCAAAAAGAATCAAGCTACAAGAGATGTCTTCGATGAATTCCAGGCTTGCAGCGAACTCAAGTTTATTTGCATGACATGGACTTTCTTTCGTCAATATTAGACATAAAATCATTGAATGGGAATATACGAGTAATCCCAGCTATCCAAACGTTCAGAATTCTGTACGATAAGCGGCAAAATTCCGATTTGGGATCAGAATTCTTACCGAGTTTGTAACGACAAAAAAATATGAGAGGGTTGACACGAATTCTGAACTACTTCTCTAAGGGCATTCAGATGTTTTTGCCGGCATTTCGAACCGATTTCTGACCGAATTCTGAACTATAGTCTTGGGAAATCCAAACGGAAATTTCGATTTCTCGGATCAAATTCTGACCTATACTGAACGATTTCGATCAGAATTCTGCCATTAAGTTTTATTAATAAATTCTGATGCTTTTGACGACATTTCGAACAAAATTCTGAACGAATACTGGGCTGATATCTTGGTAAATTCTGATGCTTTGCGTGACGCATTGTTCAAATTTTTAAGAGTCTCGTTTTCTTGTTCAATCTGTCTTTGGCCAAATTAAAGAATTTCTTAGTATGTGTTTCAACGGGAGAATTGCTTTAGCAATTCGTTTATTGCTAGAACAGAAATTGACTATTTTGCCTTCGATGTAATAGGTTCGTTCCTTGCTTATAATTTCTTTCATCACAATCCGTATCATTAATTTGGACATAATTTATTTCCGTTTCGTTATTGCTTTTTAAATTGTTATTGCCACTATTACTATTCCGATTAGAATTTTTATTAGCATTGTATCGCAACACCAAATCCCTTGACCTTCAGTATTTTCTACGTGTTTCTCTGGTTCTAATAAGGAGTGTAAGTGTTGAGCCTCTCTTTTTACTTTTTTCTTAAGGCTTGTCGAGACATGTTAAATTAAACAAATTTAGATAAATTGTTTTTTTTTTATACAAATTATGCCAAAACGTTTTAATATTTTTTATAATTTTAATTGTCAGGAGAACTAAAAAATGAAATAAAGAAAATATCACAAAACTCAATGCATACTCGTAGAAAAAAAGACAATTACTGTAAATGTAAACAACTAAAAAACAATAACTTGAAATATAAATAAAATACCTCAGCCAGTTAAGAATTCTTTTAGATCTAGTTACAACATGTCTAAACAATAACTGTAAACTATAAATCAAATAACAAAAATTTTAAACAAATAGACTACGTCAGATAAATAGATCAAAATCTGTTGCGTGTTCGTTAAAAGAAGTCTAAACAAAAAAATAATAAAAATCCAACAGAATTCGGGCCGAATTCGTTCAGACATTTCGGAACATAATAATTAAAAAAATCTCAGACAAATCGAACACAATTCGTAACGATTTCGGAAGGAATTCTCGATAGAGTTCAGATATTGTCCATAATTGTCTGACATCAGACATTGTCGGCAAATTTGGTTTACTGGGATAATAAACGGAATAAAGTGGGTCTCAAAAGTATTTTGCCTACAAGTAAATTTTACATTTTTAAAATTGTATATTCAATCATATTAAATTTTAATAAAAAATAATTCATAGCTTATTTTTTATAGACTAAACTGGATTTAAACGTAACATTTATGTAAACAAAAGTTTAAACAACTATATTAATCTACGATGTTTTTAGTGCTTTTCACACGTTTCGACCTTATTTTGTTTGCCCCATACTTCTTGCAAAACGCTTTTACCGTATCTCCTACAATACCTAAAAATATTGAATCCAATAAATCTAAATATACAAAAATAGTCCATTAAATTTGAAAAGTATTTATGTGACCTCAAAAATAAAATTCTAGTATTTTTTTTTAAATAAATGTAACGTTCCAATCAATACCAAATGAAATATGAAGTATTTTATGTTAAACAACTAATTTACTATAATTGGGACTTCTTTCTTAAAAAATATAAAATTTCTTAAGGGCAAAATACTTTTGAAACTCACTGTATATAATTCATTAGATCGCTCCATATCTACATTGGAAAAATTTGAAAATTGTCTTTGAACTATCTGAGTCGATTTAAATATATACATAAATCCCAAAAAATACAAATAATACGTATAACGTCTTTCTTAAAATTGAGACTTATTGGAAGAGCCTATGAATCCGTGTTGCCGATTTAGCCTTTTTATGGCTAGATCTAAGGGTTTAATTTTCATCTAGCCAGTTAAAAATGGAAAACCAAACCTAGATTAGGTACAATTACAATTAAAAAAATATGAATATCAGTGTTCAGAGCATAAGAAGAAAAAAAGATGGCGGCGAAAAAGATTTACGGGATTCACAGTTCAACATATCTCACAGCATAATTCTGAGCAATGCGGGTTTTGTTCGCAAGCTTATTGAAATGGCTTCAAAATGATATATAAATATTTTCGATCTATGAAGTTTTTGCGAGGAGCTGACGTGTTTTTAATTTTTAGTTAGAGTTTTTTCGGAAAATGTGTCAAACCTAAAAATATTACCGATTTTAAAATGTAATACCGTTCAAACCCATTAAACACCAGAGAAATTGGAGTTTTATTTTGATTTTTGATTCTGTTATGCTTAATGCCTTTAAAATGGGGTAAACATTTTATCGATCGATTGTCGGTCGATGGTGTATGGTTGCTATAAGGGTATGTACTCGTATTTTTAACTAACCATCTTCATGTAAGAATAGTTTTGTAGATCCAGGGTGCATTTTTTCTAATAAAAACATCTCGGGACTTTAAAACCTTCTGCTATAGATTACTGCCACCAGAATTTGGGTAAAAATCTGCATTTAATATTGAGTACTACAATACATTTTTTCTGATGAAAGTGACCGACAGGCGAACAATTATTTTAAAAAAATCGCGCTATTTTGTACTCGTATTTTTAAACCAACCATCTTCATAGAAGAGTAGTTTTATGGACCCAGGGCGAATTTTTTCTAACAAAAACTTAAAAATTTACTGGGACTAGGGTATTTAAAGCTTTCTGCGCCGCTGGCGATCACGTGTTTTTTTAAACAAATTTTCATTTATAGTTAAAAATTTGGCACAGTGCGTTCTTTTCAATAAAATGTGTGTTATAGTTTTACTGTCTACAACCGCCTCCCGTGATATATTTATTTTTTTGTCTTTCGCCTTGTAATAGGTTAAAACGATACGTCGTTGGATAGGTATTCTTAAGAGCTTTCCCATAATAACGATATTGCCATATATATCCGATAAGAATTGAGAAAGATACTATAAAGATATTTAATATCAAATTTTGGTAGCCCGTAGCTCGGAAAAGTAAATTGCCGCCAAAAAATGTATTTATTATTTTTTATTTCAAATACAATATTTTATCGATGGTAGAAACTTGGAGTCGATCCGAGAGTTGTACTTAAACTAGATTTAAACCAAAATGTCTAATTTAAATCTAGCAGGTAAATCTAGTCATAGTTTTTTCTTCTTGACATTTATTACCTTTTAAAATGTTGTTATTACTTTCCTGCTATGCGTGCTGCATAACAAATTTTTTCTATTCAATTGAATTTAATTTTTTTATTCATCCAAAATTTCGTATACTTATTAAATAATTTTGTTTTCTACTAAATATTGATAAATAGTCAAGTTTTATTTAACAAGCAGAAAATTCGCTAAAGCGATAACTTAAAACCAATTTCAAATGTGTGGGATATACGAGCCAACATTTTTTAATTCAATTTTTAGTTTGAGGGTTTTAGGATTTTAAAAAATATATCATCAGAGTCATAAACTGTCACTGTCTAATGCAAAACGTATCTGTAATTATTTTGACAATTTTGCCATTTTGAAACTAGTTTCTAGTCATTTTCTCTGCTAAAAAGATGGTAGGCAAACATGTATTCATTCAAGCTCCTAAATCAATATTTGCTACGAATACAAATATAGATTTGTTTTGATCACTAATAAAAATGTACATTTTGTTACTTAAATAAAATCAAAAATTTGATACGAACTCAAAAATGAATATATTTGGAAGATTTGGTCGAGTTGGGGGTCGGACCCTGGGGACACAAAAATCGCCGATTTGGTGCAAAAAAGACACCACTGGTAAATATGGACATATGGGAACCTAAGTTAAGCAAATTGCGCATCGAAACTAAAAATTAAAATTATTCTTAAGATTTATCGAAAGGTGTGGATCGTAACTATTGACCTTAAGTATATTTGGTTGAAAAAAGCGGATACAGTAGACGCTTACAAATTAGAAATCTCAGAAATTAGAGCTTCCTGAAATTAAAACCATCATTTTGATGCATTGACATTTGGAAATTAGAAATAAAAGTTCTAATTACATGTTACGCAAAAACTAACTATGGTAAGATACACTGCCGCCGCATTCCATCAGTTGGATAGTGACATTCTCCCTTACTTCAATGAATTATTTTCAGTTTGAAACATCTATGTGCTATTATTTGACTGAAATGTTATTTAACTTTTCGTTTTTCTTTATAAAATACTCCATATTGGATAAAAATAGTGTATTCGCCTTATTTTTGTAAAAATAAAAAAACGTCCAGAAGTTAAAACTTTTCGGTTTTAAGAACCACCCGCAAAACAAAGTGGTTCTAATTTGTGAGCGCCTACTGTAATAAAACTGTAAATACGATAATTGTTACTTCTACCATTTGAATATATGGGAATATAAGATTCGCCCTGGTCGAACTTAACGACTTTTTTACTTGTTTCCTTCTTAGGGTGGATGGGACATTTTCCACTACTCATGTCGATTTTTATAATTTGTGGGTTATTTTGAGTAGCGTGAAATCTTTTTATGAAACTGTAAGGCATATGGCCGCGGTTGTGTGATGGACTATCATGCCAGTAAACCCTGGTTCAACCTCGGATAAGAACATCGAACAATTTTTCCGCGGCGGGTATCTATCCTTAAATGCCTGCGACATAACGAATAAGAGATTTATCTCTAAGCATGTAAAAACATCTCTGTAAAATGCACAAACCGTTGGAAGCCGGGGTTAAATAGTAAGTTCCGATAAGTGAGTGTAAGAATTGAATCGTGCGCAGCTTACAAATTTGAGAGAAGTTTCCCGCTGTTCCTTAGAAGGAAGTTGTGTAAAGCATAACTTCGTCAGTTAATTTCAATATAAATTGCAAAAGATTTCAGCTCGAAGTTCGTTGGATGTGGACTTCAATTAAATATTTAGAAGAGACATAATTCATGATAAAATACTTTTGAATGGAAGTTACTGGATTAAGATTTGGATTGAAGTCTCTAATGAAACGAGGAAGTTGTTTTCAAAGTAAACTCTTTTTTTATTGTGTCTTGGGTTTTGTTCGCTTGCATATGCAAGTGCAGCGGGAAGTCACATTGAATTGCTTGTCCTTTTATTTTTGTGTACTCTCACAGATCTAACAAAGGCACAGGGCAATAATGGCCTGTGAGAAGTGCAACAGCACACACGAAGGAACTATTTATCTCTGCATGAGAAAGAATTAGACCAATAAGAATAAGACTAATGTGGCTTGATAAGAGATATATATGTGACCGCGCATAGAGAAAAGGACCTAAGGGTAAAAAAAAATCAATTTTCACTTTTTTTTTGATGTGGACATCTGAGCATCGAATGAGACCGATCCCATGCTCCAAAAGTGTTCCCTCCCAGAGATATGCGCGTTTTATGAAAGTGAAGTCGACGATTCCAAGTGCAAATAGAAAGGGACCTAATCTTTAAAATGGCTCTCCTGAACAAAACTGGTTTTTAACCTTAGGTCCCTTTCTATTTTGCGCGTCACATATACTATATGAGATATATATAGTCCAAAGCGAAAATTTCTTAAATTTAGTATAAAATCATTACTCATCAGGAGAAGAACTTACAACTCTTCTTCAAACTCAAGTCAGAATAAATCTACTTATCATTTATGTGAAGAACTGCGTTTCCTTTTACAAGATGTTAGCAGTCTGTTTTCCTACTTTCTTTTGTTGTCGAAACAAAAAGGAACGATAAGCAAAATAAAAACTCAAAGGCGTCTAAAAATAATTTTCTTTTAAATCTACATTTCAAAGAAAGCATTACAAATTAAAATAATACAAATAAGTTAGTACGATTTTAGGCATCATTCCAGATAGAAATGAAATCCATATTCACTGGATTCCGTGTCGAAATCTATTTTAATTTGCCGAAATCTGATGAAAATTATTTTTTTTTGTGCTATTTTAATGCTTTAAACACTGATTTTGTTTTAAATTATTCCTCATTATATTGAAAAGCGGCGCCAACGTCAAATGAATTAAATACACCGGTTATTGTCGCGTGGAAAAAATGACGTGTCGCCTTGGTCTGAGAGCACCCTAATGTCAATTGGTTTTATTATATTTGCGCTGAATTCTTCTAGTATAATTCGCATCTATTATAAACGTGTTTCTAAAGTATCTATTTTTTATTTTGTTTTCGTTTTTTTTTGCTTTTGAGAAAATGCCGCTTGTGCCGAAGAAATGAGATACAATAACAAGCGTTCTCAGTCACTTGTTTGTTTTGCTCTCTAACACACAAATATTGGGGTTTTTAGTACCAAAGCGAACATAACAATTGTACCATCTATTATATAGGTAGGTTGGGGTTTGTAAGTAGTCACTTTGGCATTTCGTTTGTTATACCTTGAAATATTCATTGGCAAACCTATAAAGTGTATATACTAATACAACTTTTAAATAAATAATGGGAAACCGAATTTGCCATTATTTATTTGAAACTATCTAGGGATCCGGAGATATTCCAACCCCAAAAACGCACGGGATTACCCAATCTACATGCCTAGTATTAGTGGATTTATGCCCAGAATTGCATAGCTAGAAGCAGAAAATGTAATCATTTTGTTTACATATGCGTGTCTTGATTAATTTATGATGTTCGTGTGATCAAGATCATTTCGAAATCACTATAAGTTTCTATGAAATTACTGCAAATGATATTCACTACCACACATTTTTTTTTAAAAAAAAGCACAGCACATTAGAATACTACATAGTTAAAACTGCTATTTTTTATTTTTAAAATTCAAATAAAGTAGTAGCAGGTGTTTCACTAACTATTATAGCTGGGTAATATGTATCGTATGTTAGGGTGGGTCGATTTAGCAATCGATTTTTCGGTAGCTTTGGCATGAGGAAAAAAAGTTCCACTACGACATATCAAAAAAATCATTTTTGGCACGCCCAAATTTCATTTTTTTGACTTTTTCTCAACTTTTTTTTAAGGCTTTATTAGTAGGTAATAAAATGATATTTTTTTTTAATATTACCTTTATAAGTTGACATAAAATACATATGTACAAAATGGTTTTATTGTTTTTCAAAGTATTCTCCAGCATGATTTATACACTTTTGCATGCGCTTAAACCAAATGTCGATGCACTTTTCCCCCTCCGATTGATACATCTCCCAAACATGGTTTTTGAACACTTCAACAGCATCTTCTGGCGACGAAAATCGTTGATCACGCATTTTTTCTTGATGTGCAGGAATAAAAAGAAGTCATTGGGTGCCAAGTCAGCGCTGTACGGCGGATGACCCATCAATTCGACGTTTTGGTCGGTCAAAAAGGCGCTGCTTTGAGCCGATGTGTGAGAGTTCGCATTGTCGTCTTTTCTTGTTCGTTTTACGAATTTCTCCGAAGACTTCAGGCAAACAAATTGTGGTATACCTCTCAGAATTGACCGTCCTACGTTGCTCAAGCGGAACAGTCGCAACATGACCAATTTTGCCGTAGAAACAGGCGACTATTTGCTTCAAAGTGATTCTTCCACGAAGAACTTTCGCTGGATTTGGCTCGTCTTTGAAGACCCACACGGTCGATTGCTGTTCTGTTTCGGGCTCATACGCGTAAATCGATGATTCGTCACCTGTGACGATCTTATAAACGTCTTTTGAAGCATCGCGATCGTTTTTCTCAAAATTTCTTTGCGCCAATCGATACGAGCCTTTTTTTGAGCGATTGTCAAATTGTGCGGGATCCAACGAGAACAAACCTTTTTTACGGCCATGCAATATCGAATGTATGTTGGTGGATGAAATGCCCAATTGATGCACGCACGGCATCAATGTTCTCTGGCACAACGGCCGTTTTTGGACGAGCGTCGGCCACGATTGAATTCATTAAACCAGTTTTTCACAGTGCTATAGGATGGTGCTTCATCGCCATAAAAAGATTTATGTTCATCGATGCACTCTTGTCGTGATAATCCACGTCGAACGTTGTGAAAAATTATCTCAAGAAAATGTTCACAAGTTAATATCATTTTTTTTTGCCAAATTGATTTTTTCCAGTCACAAACACAAATGATGGTCGTACGTCAAAACGTTCTGAGTACGTTTATGGTAAAAAATGTCAAACTTTCCAATGGAAATGTTGGCGCCAGGCAGCACTTAGTGTTGCCCAGACCAGAAATTATATATTTCTGGTCTGGCACAATATAACATAACATATGAGCGCGTGATAATAGAAATATGAATGAGAGAATCGTAGAAAATCAAATCAGTCCTCATGCCAAAAGCTATCGAAAAATCGATGGCACAATATTTACAACTTTTTGTAAATATTGTTTCGGCCCACTCTAATGTATTTATTTATCTAGTTCGCATATTTAAATTGCTGCATTAATAATATTTTGATTACTTGATTTCTCGATGGGCGATGAAAGAAGTTTTTCCAGTTTACATTATTATTGCATTATTAAAACGGCCTGCCTGACTTGTTGGCGTTTATTATTTTTTATATAACCTCTAATACCAACTAGACCGACAAATAAGAATGGTCTAACACTGTCGTAGGTGCGGTGTTGACATATCTTTATTTAGATTGGTCAGAAAAATAGGGAACTTAACCAAAATTTAAAAAACTAGGTTACATGTTATTCTGTTATTCATTGTCTGGCATCCACTTTTTAATGCCGATTCAAAACGGCTGTGTTATTTTCAGGCTTAAAGATAAATCAAAAATAATATAAAAATTCAAATCAAGTTTGAAATCTTTATTGGAAGTTTGAAAGGACATTTTATGGCATTTATTTTTTGAATATAATTTCCTTTAAATGTTTGCAACTGCATTTTGGAAATGAGCGTTCGGTGAGAAACGGGAAGATCCGCTATTTTCGACCAAAATGTTGTTCAGTGATGAGGCCCATTTCTGGCTCAACGGCAAAGTCAATAACCAAATTGCCGCATTTGGACTGAAGAGCAACAAGAAGAGGTTCAAGAGGTGCCACACCCTCATTTCAAAATTTTAATATTTTAACGTAATCCATCAGGGAGAGAATATAAGGCATGTATACAAACATATCCTGGAGGAAAAGTAGCTTGTGCCACGCCCCCTTTACAAAATTTTCATTATCGAGCGTAATCCATAATGGAGTGTACAAAAGCTTCGACACGGCCGAACTTAATTTGTCAACTTCTTATGTCTGTTCTAGTTTCCAAGATATACGGTGATAAAATCTGTAGCCTCATCGTTATTATCTATAGAACAATATACTTCAAAAATCAGAAATCATATTTTAAACCCAAAAACATTATTATTTCATTCCAGCTAATTGCATGCTATTCCACCAGTGGAAAATCGTCGAATAACAAAATCTATGAAAGCGCAGCTGATGCTGTTGCCGATATCAAGGATGGATCTAAAATTCTGTTCGGTGGTTTTGGCCTTTGCGGTATTCCCGAGAAGATGATAGAGGCCATCAGGCAGAAAGGCATTAAGGATCTAACAGCCATTTCAAACAATGGAGGTAAAATCAATTGGATTCTAGAACACTGCCCACATATTTTTGTTAATCAAATATCGATTTTCCCCCAAGGTGTTGATGACTGCGGTTTAGGCATTCTTTTGAAATCCCGCCAGCTCAGCAAGATGGTTTGCTCCTACGTGGGAGAGAACGCCGAATTGGCCAAACAATTTCTGAGCGGTGAACTGGCGGTGGAATTAACACCTCAGGGCACTTTGGCCGAAAAGATTCGCGCGGCTGGTGCTGGTGTCCCGGCCTTTTTCACACCCACCGGCTATGGTACTTTGATTCAAGAAGGTGGTGCTCCTATTAAATACACGAAGGATGGTAAGATTCAGATTGCCAGTAAACCAAAGGTGGTGCAAGAATTCAATGGTCAAAACTATGTAATGGAAGAGTCAATCTTTGCGGATTACGCGGTTGTCAAAGCTCAAAAGGCCGATCCTTATGGCAACTTAAGTAAGTCTTGCAGCTATTGTCGAAATAATTTATTAATATGGATTTCTTTTCTTTGTAGTTTTCAACAAATCCGCTCGTAATTTCAATTCGGCCATGTGTCGTGCCGCCAAGATCACCATTGCTGAAGTCGAAGAAATTGTTCCGGTGGGCTCTTTGGATCCCGATCAAATCCATGTTCCCGGCGTTTATGTGCAGCGTATCTTCAAGGGCAGCAATTTCCTGAAACGCATTGAAAAAATACGCGTTACTGAAAATGGTGATGCCAAAAAAACCGAACCCACGCCCGCTCAACTAATACGCGAACGCATTGCCAGGCGCGTGGCTATGGAATTTAGCGATGGCATGTATGCTAACTTGGGCATTGGCATACCCGTACTCTCCTCCAACTATATTCCCAAGGGCATGAATGTTATGTTGCAGTCGGAAAATGGCATTTTGGGATTGGGTCCCTTTCCCACCAAAGATAAGATCGATCCGGATTTGATTAATGCCGGCAAGGAGACTGTCACAGTTGTACCTGGAGCTTCGTTCTTTGGTTCGGATGACAGTTTTGCCATGATTCGTGGTGGTCACATGGATTTGACCATTTTGGGTGCTATGGAAGTATCGGCAACAGGCGATTTGGCCAATTGGATGATACCTGTAAGTCATATGCTCATTGAATGACATTTAAGTGATGTAAATGGAAATTTCAATTTTCGGTTGTTAAGTCTTTAAAACTTAAGGTCACTGTCTAAATAGACCTATTTCGGTTAATGTATAGCTATAGGCCCCGTACAAACCTTTCTGCCTTCACGTATAAAACGATCCTAATGCACTTTGGTTACTCAAAGATTTGAAAGTGTAAGGGTTTTTGATTTAATGAATAGGCAAGGCTAAAATAAGAGAGTCAGTAGGTGCACGGCACATGGAGGTGTTCTATATCCACTGCTATGACAGCTGATAAAAAACAACTTAGTAAATGATATTGTCTTGCTACAAAGAGCTTACTAAGTGGGCCTTAACTCTAGGTTTGGGAGTTATTTCAAGAAAATCCGAACTAGCTCTGTTGACACGCCAAAAAACTTTAAAAACCCATGCCATGCCAAACTTAAAATGTTCTTTTTGACATCAAGTTGAACTTATGAAAACTACTAGAGAAAGTTCAGAGACTTGCAGCGATGGGAAAATTCCTGAATTTTGAATCGGATTCAACGCAAGAGATGACTGCAACGGGAGACTTGTGCATAACTTAGCACTGTAGGTTGCTTATCGGAAAGGTCAGATGACTTAACACCGGTGCTGGACAAAGTTACATTTTATATTTCCTGTCGGCGTTGTGTAAATCAGGAGAATAGTTCTAAGGTATCTTAGTTTACACTCGTGAGTCAACAATGGATGTGGGGACTGGAGCTCGGTTGTGTATAAAAGACCTCCAGAAACACAATACGCTGGTATTGTCTATAAAAGTCGTGTGGTAGATTCAATAACACGGTAGAGAAGGTCAAGGGTCTTTTTCGGAGACAATAAGACTTTTAAATAGCGCGCTCTATTAAAAACGCTATAAGTTTTATGGAAACTCGGCAAAAGGAGTCATCATAAAGTGGCGAAGAGGAAATACTGTGCCGTTGTCACTCTTGACACAAAAAGCGCCCTAATTCAGAGGGATGGAACCATATTGTAGGAAGGACCTCGATAGAGCCTTAAAAACCTAATTTCACGGGTAACAAACAAGGTTCTTCTTTATAGGTCCTCTGTATGGGAGAATACACTTAAGCTTAAGGCTAACTAGGATGTACTGCCAATGTTCCAAATAAACTGCCTTAGCGTGTACAGTGTATACCACAGTTTATCATTGGAGTGGGAGCAGTAGAGACAGTTATGATACCAATCGACAGCGAGAGAACAGTTATTAATAAACTGGAGATGAAAAGGGACCCCAGTGCCCGACGGCGAAACCATAAGAAACGAGGAGCAAAGCATGCGAAACTGGCAATCTAGGTGCCAACATTAAACAAAACGCCGGTGTTCCCAGCAGAAGGTCCATGTATTTTTCCGATACTTTACAGGAGAGCCAAAAAACTATTGCACTTATTCATTTCGCGGAATTTCCGAAAATAAGTAATTGCAGTCTGTTTGTTGTATAAAGATTCGCCACGTTTTAACTAAAATAAATTTGAGTTTAAGTCGCGTTTTTGAACACACCAATATATACAAAATGTCACATAGGCCCTTTTTGTATTGCCTTTTCTACATTAAAATAGAAAGAAATTGAATTTTTTCCATGTAGGCCTTTTTGTATCCCCCACCGTATAATGGGGGTGTACCAAATTTGGCATTTCGTTTGGTGCACCTCAAAATATTGATCAGAGTACAATTCTAAGACGCTCTTGCGACGTCTGACCTTGCGTCTGTCAGTGTGCCTGTTGAATGCACGATATCGGTCACTATAAAAAACCTATAAAATCCAAACTTTGCGGAGAAATCTATTGTTGTTGCTAGCTGTTTGGGATTTATAATGGACCAAATCCATTCAAGGTCTAAAACAACATCTGCAAAAATCACACTTTTTGGGGGTATTTTATATAAAAGTCAGTACAATAGGATTGACCAAGACTGCTGAAACTAGGTATGAAACTGTCAATTGGATAAGGCCTATTTAGCACTAAGTATGGGCGAAATCGGTTAATGTTCTGATATGGACACCATACCTTCCTGAGTTCGGGTACGAAGGCTCTAGAAACTGGATTTATAGTCTGATCTCGACGGAATTTGACACGAAGTAGTTTCATGACATGACAATTAACTGTTTTTAATTTATAACCATATCGGCCCATGGTTTTTTACAGCCTTCATACAAAGGTCCCTTCCGATTTTAGGTCCTGACGCTCTGGAAGCCACATTTATTGTCTGATCTAGACAAAATTTAGTACAAAGTAGCTCTTTGAAATGGCAATTAACTGTTTAGGATCTGGACCATATTGAACCGTATAGAAATATTGATTTAGAAATTGAAAAGGCCTATGTGAAGAGAAACACATAGGCCTTTTACAATAATTATAGGATAAGTTCTATAAAGCGATGCACATAACAATTTTTTCAAATTCTGCACCAATAAAGGTATCGAAAAACGATTTGGACCAATAGGACTACTTAAACTTTAAAATATTGAAAAGTGGCTCAATTATACGCTTCACATTCAAAAAACGTTGGGAATGCAAATTTATTTATTTCTAAAGAAAATGTGGTGTGCCGTAAAAGTGTTTTTATTGAAAAGTACTGGACCGAACTGAGGCAACCACCCAGCCTTCCGCAAGCAGGTTTTTTTTTAATACTTCGGGAACAACACTCTTGACCTCTGCGTCGCACTGATGAGAATGTGGCTGCCGTAGCCGAGAGTGTGAAAATCAGTCCGGGAACCACGCCATCCATCTCAACAACTAAACAATTTACACAACAGCCTAATCCAAATTTTGTAGAAAGACCTCGTACTATTCGACTACAAGGTTCAATTGACTCAGCAATAGAAGTCATGCGATTATCCGCTTCGTAATCGCATTTATGTTCGGCCCTAAGAATCAGGCTCGAAGTAGACACTGATTTTGCTAGAAAAACTATTTTTTTCTAACCGGAAAAATTGCCGCATCTGCGAATTGTCAAGTCTACATGACGTGATCATCAAGATGACTATTTATCTTCAGAGAGTGAATTGTTGGCAAGGATGTTGAACATCATTGGCCTAATTTCTTTGCAAATGCTGCTAGAAGCATTTCGGTTGAGCCCTACAGAGCATGAAAAATCATTTTTTAAGGCCAGAGATTAAAGGCATGGACTGGGTGATCTTTGGCTTTAGCAAGATGGCGGGCCAGGACACACAGTCCATGCCATAATCGATCTTTCGTGCATCAAGTTCCTTAATCGTGATATCCGTCATCTCGACGATATCAATATCATGACGTGCTGCGCCTCTTTAATTGTCCGACCAATGCCACTCAGCTAACCTTTAGGTCTTTTTGGACGCATCCAGTTCAAATGTCGCGTTTCCTTCACCTGGATATCGAAGCAAATCCCCTATAGACGAACAGGACTTCAAAACAAAATATATTGTTGTAATAAAAACAACAACAATTCGAGATCTTAAGGCGAATTAAATAATTCTTTCTTGCGATATAGCAGGAAACCTTCAGCAAGTGCAGGGTATAATACTATAACCTTTTTTACTTGTTAACCATACACTTTATTTTAGTTTTGAATCTTCTAATAAGGTCATAAGTAATCATGGAAATCGTGGATATATTTTTTAACAGTTATTTTGCTATATTTTCTCAACTGGTCTGATGAGTTTGTCGTTTTTAACACATTTTTCAGGGTAAACTTGTCAAGGGTATGGGTGGCGCCATGGATTTAGTAGCTGCTCCCGGCACAAAAGTGGTTGTAAGCATGGAACATAATGCCCGCGATGGTTCTCCTAAAATCTTAGATACCTGCTCATTGCCGTTGACCGGTAAAAGTGTGGTCGATTTGATCATTTCTGAAAAGGTAAATATTAAAAAATCCTATATTTGAATTAAACCCATTTTCTTACAATTCTTTTAATCTTTTTAAGGCTGTCTTCCAAGTGGAAAAGGGTGTTGGTCTGACTCTTATCGAGGTGGCTGACGGTTTTAACGTTGACGATATCGTAGCATGCACTGGGGCTAAATTCCAAGTGTCTCCCAATGTAAAGAAAATGTCTCAAATTGAGATTTTGTAAGGGAGTTTTTCGACGCAACAAAAAAGAAAAGGACAAATTAAGACTAAATTTTCAGAATAACTCAGGTGCTTTACTTTATGATGGGACATATTTACGAAGAAAATCATATCTACAAATAAGAGAAAATTATCTTTTTCCTAGCATTAAGTGTTAATGTTAATGAATTGTTTACATACTACGAGTGAAAACAAAATCTATTTAAATTATTTGCTGAAAGTGATACAAAATATTGCATTTATTTTTTGACATACATACAAAAAAAAAACTAAACAAAATAAAACAAAGAAACCAGTTATAAATAATTAAAAAAGAGTGAGTAATTTATGATAGAGTTATATGTAAAAGAATTCACTTTTAATAAAAAGTAAATTTTGGTTCTAAGGACAAAGATGACTGATATTTAAATAGAATGTGCACGCAACAGTAGGAAGAGGCCGAGAGAGGCTTATATTAAGCCTTCCCACTTTTTTGCCCTGGGTAAGGAGTGATCACGAACAAAGGCTCTTTAGTCGATTAGACGCGTACGCGTGAACACGAATTAAGGCTCTTTTGAAGATTAGACGGGTAGTTTAGAAGATACTGCTAACTTAAGTTTTTCTATGGTCTTCCCACTTTTTTGCCCGAGGAAAGAAGTGATTACGAATTAAGGCTCTTTTGTCGATTAGACGCGTGGTTTAGGAGATATCGTTGATTTAAGTTTTTCTATGGTCTTCCCACTTTATGCCCGGGGAAAGAAATGAACACGAATTAAGGCTCTTTTATCGATCAGGTCCAAAATGAAGTTTTTCTTTTCAAAAATTTCAAAAAAATTAAAATAATTTAAAAAAAATAAATTAAATCAAACATAAGCCTTAAGGGTCGGCAATGTTAGTGTCCGGTTCGCATAAAATTGGTTATATGCGGTATACCATAAAAAAGTCTAATCCTCCGATGTAGTGGAAACTACTTCATTATGGTCCATAGGAATTATGCTCGACCACCACATGTATTCCAAGCAAACTTCATCAAGAATTGTTAAAAAGAGTTCAAGACAATCCGACCAATAGTTCAGTTTTTTTAATTACGATTTATAGGTGATCAGTATGGGAACGCGTGAAGGGTCCAGGGAATATTTTTTATTTTCAAAATGAAATTATCCAATCCATGGGAAGTATACCCGACCCACACATAAATTCAAAGGAAATGTTATCTACA
This sequence comes from Hydrotaea diabolus, assembly GCA_963513945.1. Classification (NCBI taxonomy): domain Eukaryota; kingdom Metazoa; phylum Arthropoda; class Insecta; order Diptera; family Muscidae; genus Hydrotaea; species Hydrotaea diabolus. The sequence continues at coordinate 109,494,568 of OY740719.1, read as the reverse complement.
ATCGTTTAAAACAGCTTCAAGGCGATCCGACCAATAGTTTAGTTTATATTGAGCTTTAAAGGTAATAAGTACGGAAACGAGTCAAAAGGGGATCTTCAAATTTTATGAAATCATTTTAATCATATATGTGACCCGGCCTATAAAAAAGTGGCAGCGTTCAATCCTGTTTTTAAATTTTTCAATTTCATTTAATATCTTCATTCTGGATTTTCAATACAATTCTGTTTTTCTGGCATTTGTGCTCTTCTTTCTCTACATGTTTAGTACACTTCTAAGCAAGTTAGTACTTTCTACTTTTCACCACGTGAAAGAGCGCCTCAAAAACTATCGAAACCAAAAAAAGGGAAAAATATTTTTGAGTCCTAAGCCACCTTTTCATAGGCCGGGTCACATATGTTCATTAGGCCGTACCTCAAAAAAAGTGCGCTGTGCGCTTGCAGGGTACTTTCGAATAATTTTTGTTTGTTTTTTGCCGAACGTAGGTGTCGCGCTTTCACATTTTTCTTTATACCTTCGGTATTTACAGCCGGATCTTAAAGTGTGACACAACGATGTTTTTGTATCAAAAAGATTAATTTTTCTGTTTTTGAAGTCACCAACCTCAAGTACCTCCTACAAGTCGATCTCACGACAGCCGGTTCTATGCACCGGATCGACCCGAAGTAGGGATTCTTCGGCCAAGGACTGTCACTAGTGCCGCTACAACAACAACCCCCTACTTGCCATCATATCTCAGTTCCTACTACCCTATTGTACCACCCTAATACCAGAAAATTAAAGATCGCACAAAATCTTAATGATTTGCTCTTGCTCAGGAAGTATGTCGATTGGAAACAATATAAACTTTAACTACCGGGTGATTCCAAAAAATTGCCAACAGAGTCTGGAGTTTAAACATGTTGGAATTTGATGAAAATTCGCACGTATGGCTTATTGCTGTCTGTCATATAACATCTCAATTCAGTCTAGATATTGTTTGGTTAAAAATTTTAAAATCGTATCTCAAAGTTTGTCTAGACGACAATTTTTCGGAAAAGATAGCGGTGTTGGAGGTCAAATATGTTAGGAACGCGGCATTAGAAGTAAATAACAACAGGAAAAATGTATGTGCCAATTTTTATAAAAATAGAAGAGGTAATTTTTTAAAAGCGTAGTTTTTGTTTCGATTTTATTTGCAATTACTCTATGAAGACAACTATTTCTAAGGCTGATAACAGCGAATTCGCACTGGGCCTATCTGCACGAGATGGAATAAATATAACTTTACTTATAAATCAACTTAAACCGTTTTCAAAATTTTTATAATGCAAAATTTTAGCAATTAATTGACTAAATATATTTCATTGATTGTTTTATTACAATTTATCTTTTTTTTATTGTCTGCGTTTGAAGAATGTGCCGATGAACCCTCTTGTTGTGCAATTCTCTTTGGTGTATACCAAAGAAAACTAAGCTAGTAACCGCAAAAGAACACGATAATTGACTGTATTGTCGACATAAACATTTTAATACTTTGAGTAAGCTACCCGTCTCCAAACTATTAGCACTACTTGATTATTCTCAGAATATTCTCGTAGAAAATACAGCTACCTATTTAACCCGTTACTGTATTTTGGTGTACTCCTACGACAGGTGCAACAACATGCTGGTCCCGCACGAATGTTATTTTGTCGTCCAACTTACGTTTTATGACTTATACACTTCGAAGCCCCTATAACTCGCTGTGTGGTTTTCACCGCTATTACTTTTTGTTTAATACCTTCCGCGTCATTGCTGACATACCCTCATCTGCGTAGACAAGCGACTTCACATAACCCCACAAAAAATAGTCCAGCGGTGTTAAATCGTAGGATCTTGGAGGCCACAGGCCCACGACACGAGGTAATGCGCTCACCGAAAGTTTCCTTCAATAAATTGATTGTTTTGTTAGCCGTATGGCATGTAGCGAGTCTTGTTGAAACCAAATATCGTCAAGATTACAGGCTTCCAATTCAGGTAGCAAAAGGTGCGATATCATGGCGCGATAACACCATTTCGGTTACGTTCTGGCTATCATCATTTGTGAAAAAATATGGACCGATGATTGTACCAGCCCATAGACCGCACCAAACCGTGGTTTTCGCGGTGTAAGTCTTTCCACGATGAAATGGCAAACAATACTGAAAAAAATAAAGTTTAACACAAATTATGCGTAATATGTGAAGAAAACATTACTGAAAAAGATACATCTGATCACCCGATATGACAGATCTGAAAAAAATGGGTTTTATGAAAGGTTTAAAATCGTATTATTTTTTTACGAAAAATCTTTGTTAAACCTGTTGTATGCAAAGTTTTTAAAATATGTTTTATATTTTGGATTTATAATTCTAAAATAATTTATTACAATAAACAAAAAAAAACAAAATAAATCACACAAATATTTCCCGCTTCGTTCGTTGTCTTCAACTAATAGCCTTTGTGACATCTTTCAAGGTCTGCGACTTGCGAGCCGCCCTCATTTGTTTATTGAGATCCCGAAATATATTCGCTTCAAGCTCGGATTCGGAACGACATTTGGCACAAAATTGCGAAGTGATGACGTGCAAGGGACTGCGATAGTAGACGTCCTTGTTCATGTTGAAGCCATTCTTGCAATGGGCCCATATATGAAAGAATATCTCCACAATCATGACAATGAGGGCGGCGTACACATTGAAACAGAATAAGGTGGGCAGCAACATCATGCGATAATTGGATTTATTATAAGCCAATATGATGTCCTGGGGGCAGGTGATGGTAACAAGGGATCATTTAACAAAAAACAAAAAAAAAAAACAATCAGTATAAGGTAGGTAGTCCACACAGACTGAAGCAATTTTCAAAGCAGGCTGTAGACATTATTTTACAAAATCTAATGGAACGTCAGGACTTCCACAGAGCCTGCTGTAAAAAAACCCAGGGATCTTACTTACATTTGATACACCCTCCATGTTCATAAATGCATCGCGGTTATAGGCATTAAGCTTTGCCTTTGTTTTTGGTTTAACTGGTTCTATTGGAGGAGTCTTAGGTTCTTTGCTCATTTTTGCCTTGGGCCCACGATAAATGTCCTCACTGTGTCCCAGCATTTCCTTTTCGAACTCTTCACAGATCGAACCTCTCAGGAGTTTCTTGGGTATTTGAAAATGTTTCTGCTTCATGTAGCGCACCGTAACCTTGCCCATAATGGGTTCACCCGTTTCGGCGTCATAGCTCTGTTGCTGGGCATTGTCGGCATCAGATTGTATGTAGACGACCTCACCTGTCTCTGAGTTCTGAAAGAAATATTAAAAAATAGAAAACAAAGCAATTACTTAACTGTTACTTAAAATGCAGTTGTCGTCGATGATGTGATTTGTTTAATAGATCGGCACTGATGCTATCTGGGGATTTCCCAGCACAGTGGGTTAAAATCGTTTTCGATAGACCCAAAGTTAAATTACATTAAATCTGCACTAAGTAAAATTGTGAATCAGAAAATATAAAAAGAAATTCAGAAATTTCATTTAAAGTTTTTAGAGTTCTGTAAAGAATGGTTGCTAATTGGGGCTAAAGAATTATTTAACAATTAAAAATGTTTTAAAAAAATAAAAGTGGAATACTTTTTATATTTATTGGTATTTTTTCAAAGGCCTGATCATTTAGATAGGGTAATTTTTTACTATCCAAAATTGCCAAATTATCCGAATTAAAAATTTAGAATCAATTTTTCTAAAAGATTTCAGTTTTCAAACGTTTTATAGAATTTATTGAATTCTGGCTGATCGTAATCGATTTCAAGCCACTGTGCGTCGCCACTTTTTAGTGTTATTAACATATGTCAGTGAAATAGATTAGAAAATAATTGTAGGCTTTTTGCAAGTAGGTACCAGGTCGGTGACAGCGATAAGACTTGTTTTTTGAATAAATGTAGACATGAGTCAGTAACACCGGCATGATTGAGTTGTGTTTGCGGATTTTGTTTTATTTTTGTAGATACCGTGTCTGTTTGTTAGCAATTTAAAGAAAAATGTCTACACCATATTCAAATGCAATCTAGCAAATAACAATTGATATTGAAAACAAGGAAAAACACTACGTTTACGAGGGTTGCTACTTATATTTCGGGTCCGGCAATAAAAACACAATAATAATTCATTGGAAATGGTTTTTATTGTTTTTCAAAATTCTCTTCTTAAAGATCAATACACTTTTGGATGCGCACAAGCCAATTTTCGAAGCACTCTTTCCACTCCGACTGAGACACCTCCAAAACATGATTTTTGAACGCTTTAACAGCTGCTTCGGGCGATGAAAAACGTTGACCACGCACTATTTTCTTGGTTCTAGGGAATAAGAAGAAGTCATTGGGTGCCAAATCAGGGTTGTACGGTGGATGGCCCATCAATTCGACATATTGAGTGGTCAAATAGCTCATCGTTTCAGCTGATGTGTGAGAGCTCTCATTTTCGTAATGCAAAATGATCCGTCTTTTCTTAATATCTTTCCTCATTTCTTCGAACACTGTTGGCAAACAGATGGTTGTATACCACTCAGAATTGACCTCCTACGTTCCACTAAAGACACTGTGGCAACATGACCGGCTATACCGAAAAAAAACGCAATCATTTGCTTCGATGTACTTCTTCTACGTACAACTTTTGTTGAATTTGGCTCGTCTTGTTTTGGGTTTATATGCATAGATCCATGATTCTTCACCTCTGACTTTGAGCTACCGCAGTTATACTTTTTCAACATCTCTTTGCACCAATCCATATGAGCATTCGTCAAATTATGTGGGATCCCACGATAACTTTTTTTTTACCGCCAGAAGCACATGCAATATCTTATTGATGCTTGTCATTCTAATGCCCAAGGATGCCTCAATCTCACGGTATGTTACATGTCGGTCTTGCTTAGTCAGTTCACGCACAGCATCGATGGTTTCTGGCAAAGTTACCGAAGTTGGACTTCCTTCACTAAATCCTGGAGCGAACGGCGTCCAAGACTGAACTCTTGTTACTAGCGATTAACAGTGGTTTTTGATGGTGCTTCATCCCCAAAAGTCGAAACAAGTTGATTAAAACACTCTTGTCTCGATAACCCACGCCGAAAATCGTAAAAAATCATCGCACGAAAATGTTCACGGAATAATTCCATTTTTTAACTGGAATGAATTTTTCATCACACTGGAAACAAAACAATTCGCCCTCAAATGACAAAACGTTCTGAGTGAAGTTATGCTAAAAAATGTCAAAGTTCCATTTTGCATCTGGAAACACTTATATTGTCAGGATCCGAAATATAAATAGCAACTCTCGTACACTGTGTTTTTAACCTCTCCGTTTGCAAAACCTTGAAATACTGGTTGGAGACCCCATAAACTATATACATATATTCTGAATCGTTATAAAAACTAATATTGTCTTGTTACGAGTATGTCCGTCTGATTGTCTGTGAAATGCATATTATTTTCAGATATATGCGTCTAGCACTAAAACATTTGAAAATAAATGCAGAGAATAAAATATGGTAACTATATGGTCGCGGCAACAACAATATTTTCTCTGCAATAAAAGTATGTTTGTCGCAAAGATTGGATGTTTTGACAATAGTACGATTGCGACAATACTAATTTTGTGAAATGTAACAATAGTATTATTGGCAAATTTAAAAATGAAAATAAACCTGTGGCAACAAACATGGTTGATGCGACAAAAGTAATACCGTATGATTGTAATTTTTATAAATTGGAATATGGTTTTTAGAACAATGTTATTGTTGCGAATATTACGCAATCGAAATTTAAAACAAACTGCTTTGGATCTGTACCAGGTTCTTCATTAAGGACATAACAATTTTATGTATTAATAAAACACAGAATATTTAAGATATAGAGTTCAAAATTATTCCAGGAGTAGTGCAAATGTTACATTTTAAGAAGGTAAATCGATTTTGGTCATATAACTACCAAGACCCCGACTACAGCGATGTTTTGACCTGAACGTTGGCAATTTCGCGTTGGATGTTGTCTCTGAGCTCGTCTTAAGTTGTTGGCTTGTTGGCATACCCCAATGACTTGATTTGGCCCCATAATAAGAAATTAAATGGCGTTAAATCACATAAACGAGGAGGTCATTCAAAATTTTGAATTCCAGTCCAATAGTCATAACTTTGGAACGGTAGGACCTCTGGGCTTTGTTTAGGGCTATTTATTAAGAGAAAAAACACAAAAAAATCTGACTACTGGTTTAGATCTAATCCATTTTACCCTAGTACCCGCCGACCACCAATTCGGGCATGGTCATAGATGGACATATTTTCATGAAATGAATCATGGAAGATGCTGGTGAAATTTGACCAGTCGGGAATGAATCACCCTGTATATGGAGTTTGTACTTGTTCTCTACTAAAACTAAAGTCATCGATTTGGACGAGCTATGTTTAATGCAGTATTATGGAGAAAATGATATGGTAAAAATATGTTTGAATGCAAACATTTATATATTTGGAATTTATATGTTTATATAAATGCTTGGGAACAGTGCCGCTGTAAAATGAAAAGTACTGAATGTTTTTGGACCAAATATTTTTTAATATATTTATTGATGTATATTGTATCCAAAAAGAATCTACTTAATCGAAATTTCCGCCTTTTGCCTTTACCCACGCCTTAAGTCGCACTGACCAATCGTCAATAGCTGCACGAACCTCGTCCATTGGAAAATTGACCACAGCTCGAACCAAAGCAGTCTTAAGAGATCCAATGTTGTCCACAATTTGTAATCCAATGGGTTCAAATGTGGACTGCCCGAGGGTCATTCTTCAGAGGAAATGAACGCTGGCAAATTGTTTCGATGCCAGGCCTGGGACGTTTTAGCCCTATGGGCCGGCGCAGAATCCTGCTGGTTTTGGAACAGGGAATTGTTAAGAGGCTTCACAACAGCTACCAAAACGGTTTCTTGATAAACTTTGGCCGATGTTTTGACTCCTTGTTCGCAGAAATGCAGGTCAGTGACCCCATCGTAAGAGACATCCCACCAAACCATGACTGAAGCTGGGTGATTACCCTTTTTCACCCTTGGGATCAGTTCGTTTGCATTTTTCAATCCAATTTTTTTTAAAGCTGCAGTCAATCAATGTGGGGTACGAAAGCCCCAAGTCCTAAGTATTTTTTAATGATTCGACTCATGGACTTTTGCGTGATATTCATCTGACGGGCCATGATTTTCTGTTTTCGGAGCGGATTTCTGTGAATTCTTGATTTAATGGCTTTAATGACATGCGGTGTTCGAACAGAGCGTGGGCGGCCCGACCGGTGGCGGTCTTTTACATTTCCAGTCTCCTCAAACAGTTTTATGCATCAGTAGACGAATATGCGTATTTTTACATTTCACACTTGGGATTTCTTTTGTCGGAAACAGTTTTGGATGGCGTTTATGCCAACAATCTAAAAATGATTTTAGCAATGAAGGCCAAATCATGCAATAGCCGACACCAAATCAAAAAGGTTAGTAAATTCGAGTGATGCAACGTAGAGGAGGAATTTATTTAAATAAAATGGGTTCGTAATAAATAAGAAGAAGAATACTGGCAGTATTGAAAAGAGCTAGCAAATAGGTGCTACTTTGAGCTTAACAAATAGCTTAAAACATATAGGGTAGTGGCGTAAGGACGGTGGAGGGTATATAAGGTTCGGCCTTGACAAGTTACAAATTAATGCCGCACATTACATTTTATTTACGCTTTCGCCGTCTTATCGCTGACGCAGGGCTACCCAGCGATGCTGGGTATAATATTCGAAAGAATTGTGCCTGCAAAATCTATGTTTGAAGGACTGAAGAAAACATTTTTAAAACAACCCATTAACGACTTGCTGAGCCAACATACCCGTACTAAAGTAAGTTAAGTCTAACAAAAATTTCTTAATCTCAATAAGTTGTTTGAAAATTGTTAACAAAATTATGAAATACCATTCGTTTATCAGAATTTGTTGATAACATTTAAAAACACACCGTCTAATTTCAATTTATGAGCGTCAAGTTCTTTGGATTCAATTCTTATTAAAGTAAAAAAATATACCTTACATTTTATCTGTGAAAAATGAAACAAGTAAATATGAATATTGGACACAGCCCACTATGTATACCTCCTTGGTATAATGAGTAGGTATGATTTTGGGGACATTTCTTTTTACGTTAAAAGCAGCAGGACTTCAAATCGGGATGGACTTTTGAAAGGGAGCTTTATCAATATATTTGGATTGCATTCATCTATATTGTTTATTATTAGGGATTGGAGTTTTAAGCACTAAAAATGCGTTTTAAACGCGAAAAATATGCCACAAAATATTTATTAAATAATTTCAGAATATTCAAAAAAGAATGAAAGTTTACTTAAAAAATATAGACTTAAAATAAAAATATCTTCCAAAACTACTTTGTTGTTATCAATTAATAATTAAAAATTTTACTTGTTCAAAATATGATTTTGCAGTGCCCCTTCGTTACACCCTAATGTTCTCGCATGTTCATGCAATTAGTATATAAATCATTTCTTTGTAATTTAAAAAAACTGCTACACATTCTTATTTACAGACATTCGTCTAAGGCTTTAAAGTCGTATTTCAAACAGAAAAGTTCAGTTAAATTGTTAATAATTGCATGAGTGATGTTTGTTAGGAAAAAAACTAACAAAATATGACATTAAATAGTACTTCGGCACTTTTAATACACGATTCATAAATTAACATTGTAAGCTACAATTGTTTTATACTCGTATTTCGATGACTACCTCTAATGAATGAAGAAAGCAATTGAGATGCTTTCGAATGCGAGGGTCGACCAGTAACCAGTGGAAAATAAAATATAATAAAATCACACCGTTACGGTATTTTATAAACTTTCCACTGTGGGCTCGTTATTAATATTGGGAAAATTAATAATTATCATATTTGTGGTCCCTACGGTATAACCATAACGAAAGCTTTTTTGGGCCTAAGGGTTTACAAGACCGACACAAGTTTCAGATAAATCTTAAAAATAAAAAAAAAACTACAGGGTGGCTGAAAAAAGCTGCTACCAAAAAAATATAATAACTTTTTTTCTATTTAAAGAATCTAGTTAATTTATTTTACAGATTGATTTTTAGATTTAACAAAAATGGATAACTGGGACTCTGAAACAAGAATTGGGATTGTCCCCCGCTATCACGCACTGGAGTCCTTAGATTCGGTTCAAAGAGTGTATAGTCGCACGTTTGGCGGCAATCCTCCGAGCATATGGACCATTAATGGAAAATTGAGATGCTTTAATATGCGATGGTCGACCAGACCAGTAACTTTGGAAAAAAATAGGATATAATCGTTTTTTATAAAATTTATATATTAAGGGTTCGTTTTTGAAATTAGAAAAATCAATAATAACCATATTTTTGGTCCCTGTGACCATAACGGAAGCTTGTTTGGGCCTTAGGGTTAACAAGACCGACACGAATTTCAGATAAATCTTAAAAACAAAAAAAAACTACAGGGTTGCTGATGGAAGCCTCCTAGATTTAACAAAAATAGATAACTGGGTCACTAAAACAAGAATTTCGATTGTCCGCCGCTATCACGCACTGAAGTCTGAAGTTTCGGTTCAAAGATGGTAAAGGCGCACGTTTGGTGGCAATCCTCCGAGCAGATGGACCATAATGAGACTTGTTAAATATTTTGCTTAGCATGGGAGAGTCGACAGAAGACCTTACCATCGAAACCCTTCAGTTCGGATGTAGAAAACCATCGCTGCTGCCATACAAAACAATCAAAGAGTTTCGACAAGAAGTTTATCTGCTTAAATGGGTATAATCAAACAGTCTTTGCAGTCAATTATGACCAAAGATTTGAACTTATCCTCATATAAAATTGAAATGGCCAACAACCTGAACGCAGCAGACTTTCCGATTCGCTTGGAATTTTGCCAGAAGATACTGCAATTGGTGGAAGAGGACGGAAACATGTGGAACTGTCTTTGCATGTCTGACGAGGCTCATTTCGATCTAAACGGCAACATAAACAAACAAAATTGTCGAAAAGGGAGTGCTTCCAACACACAGATACTCCATGAGACGGAATTGCATACAATGTGGTGTGCAGTTTCATGACGCTGCAATGTCGGGCCCTACTTCTTCGAAGAAAACCTTTCACACCGTTACGGTTACTGGAGACCGTTACATAGGGATGTTGAGAGTTTTTCTATCCAGAATTATGCCAATTGAGAATTTCTTTCAACTCTGTGTGGTTTCAGGAAGATGGTGCAACTCCTCACATAGCCCGACCTGGTATGATAGAATTACGACGAAAATTTCCCAATAAGCTAATATCCAGAAACTCCACATTCCGTTGGCTTCCTAGGTCGCCTGACCTTACTGCACCCGACTTTTTCTTTTAGGGATTATTGCAAACATTATTCAAAGCAAAACCAGCAAATTTGAATAAACTCAAGCAATCAATTCGAGAAACAATTGCGGCTATTCCTGTCTCAACTCTCTAAGCAGTAATGAACAAATTGTTGGTAAGATGCCGCACATGCATCAACTAGCAAGGGGGCATTAAAATTAAATTATTTTTAAAACTAATTAGGCTATATTTAATAACATTTAATGAACTTTAACATGAATAAAATAATAATGAATTCCATACACTGAAAACAAGTAATTTGAGTTTCTTAATGTAGCAATGTTTTTCAGCCACCCTGTACTAAAAGAATTTTACAAATTCAATAGAGGATATGTACAAATTCCGGAAATACGTCACGAAGATTCTTTGCTAATCCTGCTTTGATTTCCTGAATCACAGCTCAAGATGCAGGCATAATCAAGAGGTTTGCAATAATTCTCGAAACAATAACAATCACCGAAGCAGAAGATCCAAAATAATTTGACGGTAAAAGAGTTTGCGGCACTGTACGAACAGGCGGCAATATGCCACCTACGCTCCATAAAACTCTCATTGATGGAAAAAAATAATTGAAAAGTGTAATTTTTCCTCTAGGCTTAGTGAAGTCGAAACAAAGACTATAAAAAAGATCGCCTCAGACACTCGAGATATTATGCACTGAGTGATGGTAACATCCCATCATCTCTCGAGTACAATATGCCACCTACACTTTACAAATTTCTCATTAATGGAAAAGATATAATTGCACACAAAGAAAAAAATAGGGTTACTATATGGTCACGGCAATAATAATATGTTCTACGCAATAAAAAATGTTCGTCGCAACCATAGTATTGTTGGTGAATCGAATTTAGACAAAAGTATGATTGCCGCAATATTAATATTGTTGAAATGCAACAATAGTAGTATTGTCAAATTTAAAAATAAAAATATTGTTGTAGTAGCAATGTAAATATGGTTGGTGCGACAAAAGTATTGTTTTTTGGGTTTCATGTTCACAATAATATGATTACGGCAATCATAATGTATGATTGTAATTTTTCTTCATTAACTTAAATATGCTTTTTAGAACAATGTTATTGTTACGGATCTAAATATGGTTGTAGAGATCATAGTATGGTTGAGTGTGAATAATACTATGGTTGTGGAGATCATAGTATGGTTATGTTTGAATCATACTATTGTTGTGAGGATCTTTGTATGGTTGTGGGGATCAAAGTATGGTTGTATTTAAAAAATACTATTGTTGTGAGGATAATAATATTGTTATACCACATGCATATTCCCAACAATAGTATGATTCTCTTCGAATATTGTTATCCCAACCATACTTTTTTTCTACGTGTGAAAGGTGTACTATTTCTGTAGGCTTACTATCCGAAGGGCCTCAGGAAAATCGATACAAAGACTATACAAAATATCGCCTCAGACACTCGAGATATTATGCACCGAATGATGTGGTAACATCAGATCCCATCATCTCACATTTGACTCCTTTGTTTTTCCAGAAAAAGCATAGTGATATAAGCGACGAAGTTAAGGCTATTTTACAATAATAATAAAATATTATACGAAAAATTCGTTTGTTATATGGGCGGATTTTGATAGGCGTGCCGGATTTTGAAGCAACATTCAGAACTTTTTAATTTTGATAGTTTTTAAGCTCTGCGCTAATTTTCAACACATTCGGATCAAAAAAAAAATTTAAATGAAAAATTCGTTTTGAGCTATATTGGCGCTATGTTATGGGCGTGTCCCATTTTAATGAGACTTTCAGAACTTTTTCATTTTGTTAATTGTAATGTCTGTACAAAATTTCAAAGCAGTCGAACCAAAGAAAAAAATCGTATAACAAATTTATTTTGAGTTATATGGGCGGTATAAAATGGGGGTGGCCGATATTGAAGAATGTTTATATGTTTCTTAAATGTGTTAAGAAAGTGCTAGGTGCCAAGTTTTATCACTCTACGAGTACGTCTTATAATTTTTTCACACAAATGTATAAAGAGATCCCCACTGTGCGTCGTGACGTTATAATTAGACCGCCACGCGATCATTTGATTTGACACCGTTGGACTTCCTTCTTTGGGAATGTTTAAAAGAAAAAGTTTACATCAATAGGCCAATTAAGAGCTAAAGGATGAAATTATTCGGCATATTAACGACATTGAACCTCCATCTTGACTCAGAGTCATTGAAAATATGAAACATCGGGTAGAGGTATGCCACCGAAGCCGTGGCGAGCATTTGGCCGATATTGTCTATTCCACATATATGTCATAGATCCTTCTTTTATAATGAAAAATATAAAGATAATTTTCTGATAACTTGGACCTTTTGGTCCAAGTATACCGTTTTTGGGGCCCTAACTCCTATAGCAGATCGAAAAACTATTCCCATTTTATTTTTTTTAGTTGACTTTTAGCATTATTTTCTGTGAAGATAAGATTTGCTTGGTGCTTTCAAAAATCAAGTGGAGACTTTATTAAACAATCCTCTAAAGACTAATTTACTGACACTTCTCTTCGAGTGTCTCTAAACTACACAACACTATGGTCAAAGTTGGAACACTAGCAGTTTTTACCTTATCTATGGACAGAATTTCTGGACACACTTTATCGATAGCCACTTGGTGGCTTTTATCTAATAATTTTGTATTTCTTATTTTTGTAATATAAAAAGCACTTAAGCTATTTTTGTAGTGAGACGTAGATGGGGTAATTATATACGTATATCAAATATTTACCTGTATCGAGTATCCCATTTGCCGCCGTTTTCGTTATTGTTTTTGTAAAGTTGTGGCAAAAATCGGTGCTGTCGTTGTAATGTGTTTCATAAAGTTTTGATTTCCTGAAAAGAAACAAAAAGAAAGTTTCAAATTTGAATTATAATTATTTCGGTAGGTTGTTTTATCTTTTACAGTTTATGGCAAATACTAAATCTTTACAATTTTATAAAATATTTGTATTCGCCATATAATTAAAAGCGTCACTTTTAAAATTTATAATCACACAAAATTATAATAAAAACATTTTAATAACCGGTCATACAACTACAATTCCCAGAATAAATCAACATGAATGTCTGCTAAGTCCCTATGCGAGTTTAAGTTAGAACAGAGCATCAGTTTGAGAGAAAGAGGCGGTCAACAATTCAAAAATTTAATATGTCCATATTACCTAATATCGACAAACCCAAATAACTTGGAAACCACAGGGAGAGAGGGGCATTTAATTAAGATAATAATGATTAAAGTCTCCTTGAATACGTACAACAGATTTGCCAAGTAAACAATGCGTATCTTAGGCCCGGAAAATGCTTTTATTCTCTATACTACACCCAGAGAAAAATAGGTTGGAACTACAATGATCGGTCTTACCTATGTAAAGCGAAAAAGGTATTTAGTTGCCACAACTGGTGGTTGTGGCAACCAATAGATGTGCAAACTTTTTGTTGCTGTTACTAATTGATACCAAGTCGAAGTTTCCGAATAGCATGTGACCAATTGCAAATGAAAGTTGACATTATCCAAAACAAAACCTTCAAGGGTTTTCTATACTTATAGTTCAATGCGAGATTTATTTTTATACGCATTTGAAGTTGGTGATTTTGTCTAATCTGTCAGCTGTCTAACAAGGAAAGATAATTAAAAATTCGATAAAATAATGCTTACTTAGTAGGGACATAAATACTGTCACAACATTGAACACACCCATTTCAAAAGTAGAACTGAACATACCCCGTTAATGTCATATGGGGTTTGAAAGCTAATCTCAATAGCGTATGCTGTAACGGCATTTTTATATTGTTTTAACTTTCATCATAGAGTGGTCAGATAATGAGAACCGTATCGTTCTAATAGCGTTTTCAAGTGTGAAATTAAAAAAAAACGATATTTTCAAAACGCTCCGGCCACTAGGGATTAGCCGCATGTTCGTCTACCGATGCATAAAATTGTTTGAGGAGACTGGAGATGTAAAAGACCACCACTGGTCGTGCCGCCCACGCTCTGTTCGAACACCTCATGTCATCAAAGCCGTTAAATCAAGAATTCACAGAAATCCGCTCCGAAAACAGAAAATCATGGCCCGTGAGATGAATAGATGAAAAGTCCTTGAGTCGAATCATTAAAAATGACTTGGGGCTTGAGGCTTTCACGCGACGTACCGGACATTTATTGACTGCAGCTTAAAAAAATAGAATTGAAAAATACAAACGTCTTTTGGTGAAGCACGCTGATAACTTGCACAGGAAAAATTTGTTCACCGATGAAAAAAATTTTACCGTTCAGGAAAAATTTAACAAGCAAAATGATAGTGTATGCGCGGTCATCTAAGGCAGCATCTGAACTGATCCCAAGGGTGCAAATGTGTCATCACCCAGCTTCAGTCATGGTTTGGTGGGGTGTCTCTTACGATAAGGTCACTGACCTGCATTTCTGCGAACAAAGAGTCAAAACATCGGCCAAAGTTTACCAAGAAACCGTTTTGGAAGCTGTTGTGAAGCTTCTTTACAATTCCCTGTTCCAAAACCAGCCATGGTCTTTCCAGCAGGATTCTGCGCCGGCCCATAAGGCTAAAACGTCCCAGGCCTGGCTTCGAAACAATTTGCCAGCGTTCATTTCCTCTGAAGAATGACCCTCAGGCAGTTCAGATTTGAACCCATTGGACTACAAATTGTGGACGGGTTTAGAGGACATGGTTTGTCACAAAAGATTCCCCAACGTTGGATCTCATAAGACTGCTTTGGTTCGAGCTGTGGCCAATTTTCCTATATACGGCGTTCGTGCAGCTATTGACGATTGGCCAGTGCGACTTAAGACGTGTGTAAAGGCAAAAGGCGGACATTTCGAATAAGTATATTCTTTTACGGGTACAATATACATCAATAAATATATTAAAAAATATTTGGTCCAAAAACATTCAGTACTTTTTATTTTACAGCATAAAACGTGTGTAACAGTATTTATGCCCCTACTAAGCACATACCTAACATTTTTTTTGCTCAACAAATTAAAAAAACGCTTCGTTTTATTCATATATTCGGCTTCGTTAAGGTAATTTTGGATAGGTAAGAGGTAAGGCTACCTGTTAAGAGAAAAAAAAATAGTGTGTCGGATTTCAGAACTTTTTTACCTAGTACGCTCCGACCTCCAAGCCGAAAATTTTTTAACCGCTGCCATTTTGCCCCCTTGCATTTAAAGACATGGTCGTAGAAGGACATATTTTCATGAAATGAGCCAAGGAATACGCTGGTGAAATTTGACCAGTCGTGAATGCATCACCCTGTAAATGGCTGCTATAATTACTCAATTACTAAAGCATATTTGTATTTTTTTTTAATTGAACTATGAATTTTGAATTTAATGGCAATAAACAGAATTTGAGAATGTATCTCACACAAATTGCATTTTTCTACAAAAAAAAATAGCTTCATTAACCTCTCTAAGTGGAATAAAAATCAAATTACTTGGACAATTGGGAAACCTCTTTATGTAGGAATAAGAAGTCAATCAAATGCGATCCCACTTATCCAGGTTCCACTGTATTTTTTTGATTCTATTTATTTTGAAAGTTCAAAACAAGTCCAAAACAGTAATTATATTATATGGATCTCCGTTATTGTTGAAGTTTTTGGCAAACACTGGCGGAAATCGGTACGCGATGTACATTTTGACGAACATTTGTATTACAAGGTAACTGCGAATTTCGTATGTGTGCAATAATAAGAATGATTCCAAAAATCTAATTACTGTTTTTAATCTGTTAGACGTACGCGCAAATTTGATAAAATTTAAAAAAAAAAATCGGCAACTATAAAAAAATAAATATTTAAAAATAATAAAGTTAAAAAATTTGATTACATGAAATAGTTCGCAGTGCAATCTTTTATATGACCCCAATTTCGCAGAAATCGGCCAATATGTTCCGGAGCAGCAAGATTTTTAATAAAGCCCAAAAATCGCCTTTTTGAATATTAACTTTTTCAACATCCCAAAAAAAACATATATGTGACAGCGCATAGAGAAAGGTACCTGAGGGTAAAAAAAAAATCAATTTTCACTTATTTTTGATGTGGACAACATCTGAGCATCGAATGAGACCGATCCCATGCCCCAAAAGTGTTCCCTCCCAGAGATATGCGCGTTTTATGAAAGTGATGGTACACCAAAGATACACGTATTTAAATCTTTAAAATGGCTCTCCTGAACAAAACTGGTTTTTACCCTTAGGTCCCATTCTATTTTGCGCGTCACATATAAGTATAAAAAATGGTAGCAGACATTTTAAAGAAGCGTTTTATAAATAACATCAAAAACGGAAAAAAATGTTGAGAGAGTGAATAAAATTTTTATGTTAAATCATCGAATCACTATTAGAGAAGAGAATGTCGGTATACCGGATGGCTCATGCCAAACAATTTTCGGAAACATTGGGCATGAATTTCGTTCTAAAACTGCTGCTTACTCGTCATTGCTTGTTCGAAATTGTTTGACCGAAAGGAATACCGTAATCTTGCCTCAACCACCATATTCACCAGATTTGGCAAATTTTCCCCAAAATTGTTAGGACCCTTGAAAGGACGGCGTATCTCGACATTCAAGGAGATAAAATCCAAATCGCTGAGAGAGCTCGAGACTATACCCAAAAGTACATATCAGGACTGCTTCTAGGATTGAAAAAACGCCTACAGAAGTGTATTAAATCTGAGGGAGAATACTTTAAAGGGGACAAAAGAAGAAAAAAATAAATTTCCCCTTTTCTATAAGTATTGAACATACCTCGTATAGTCCGTCTGACTGTGCCTGTTGAAAGCAAGATAACGGTCAAGAGAATTAATCTAACGGTCAAGAGCAATTTTCTAATGATAAGCCATCATCCAGAATGTTTTATATTTTTTATGAGCAAAATCGGCCCAGGAGAAAAAAAGTTTCTGTCGAAGGGACTACCGGAACCTGGTTTTGAGTATTTGCTTTACAAACCATAATAGATTGGGAACGAACAATGGTTAAAATAGGTTTTGTTATTGGGGATGCATCTTTTACCGCAAAAAGGCATATTTGATTGAAGTTTCGCCTCATGTGGCCCTAAAACGTACCGTGTGAGCAAAATGGCCGACTAATAGTAAAAATGTAAAATTAACGCAAATTTTGCTACGAATCCAAACATTTTTTTCATGTTTTGGGTGAGGTCTCAGTCTTAGGCTACTTTTATATTTGTATACCCTCCATCGAAGTGTTTTGCTGTTAAGTCTTTTCTATTGCCACCAAGTGTCTAATTTGAAATATAGTGACATCGTACGATTGATCGTTTCTGGCTGGTTGTGCTATTTTAATGATTTTTTCCGATTTTTAAAACACATTTGCATAAAACTTGCCCGATGTATTGTTTCTTTTTTTAGCCTGTGTAATTTATTTCCATATTTTGTTTTGCTTTGCTCAATGTAAAGGAAACCGGCGAAAAATACAAACATTCGACCAACTCCACCACGTAATCGATATTAAAAGAAAAAATAACGATAACATATTTATGGTACCTTTGACGAGAGCTTGGGATCAAAAGGTCTATCGGACCGACACCAGTCTTAATTAAATTTTTAATTTTATTTTAATTTAAAAACACACATGTCCAAATTTAAAATTGTTGCTTAATTTGATTATATCGGCCGGTTATTGGCACTCTGGCTGAGCTCCAATTGCAGTAAAATTAAAAAAGAAAATTTATATTTGGGTTCGTAGTAAAACTTTACGCCCCCATTAACAATTGCTTTCTTTATTTGACCATAGATGGGCCCAAGCGTCCATGAAAAATACCCCAATCTCTTGGATAGGCGGCAAAATTTGCTTTAATTTAGAGTCCATATCGACTATTGATCCCCTAAAACGTGCAGAAAATATGCCCCTTTTACGCTTTAAGTGCGTCCCAAATAATAGTACTAGCAGTTCCGATTTTTTTTATAACCGTGTCTGGCCAAACTTTTTTGGGGGTTGGTCTTTTTGACAGCTCTTACTTGATTTTTGCTCGGTTTGGTTTGCCATTTCATAATGAATAGACTTATTCCGGAACAAACGTTCGCTTGTCTACGCAGATAAGCCCGACACGATTAACGCCTTGAAAGAGAGTATTCGACACATCGTTTTTGCTGACCCATGGCCCAAAGTGCTGCAAAGTGGTTGGAAATTGGGCCTCTCGCTTGAAATTTATTTAAGGCAGCCGCGGCGGCCACTTGCCCGAAATCACTCTTAAAACATCTTTACAAAAGCTCAATTCTTGGCCATAAAATTAAATTATATGCGTTTTATTTCTTCAAAACCACACGTCTTAAAAAATACCCTTTATAATTATTTTATAGTAATTTTAAAACCATGTGTCCAAGTATATGGTATTGCTATTTATACTCGTATTTCAGTTCCGACAATGATTGAAAATTGTTTTATTGTTTTTCAAAATATTCTCATTTTCCGCTCCGATTAAGACACCTCCAAAACATGCTTTTTTAACGCTTCATGCTTCGGGCGATGAAAAACGTTGACAACGCATTTTTTTCTTGATGTTCGGGAATAAAAAGAAGTCATTGGGTGCCAAGTCAGGGCTGTACGGTGGATGGCCCATCAATTCGACATCTTAGTGGTCAAATAGCTCAACGTCTTAGCTGATGTGTGAGAGCTTGCATTGTCGTGAAGCAAAATGATCCGTCTTCTCTTATTCTTTCCTCATTTCTTCGAACACTGTTGGCAAACAGATGGTTGTATGCATTCAGAATTGAACGTCCTACGTTCCACTAAAGCACTGTGGCAACATGGCAGTTTATACCGAAAACAACGCAATCATTTGCTTCGATGTACTTCTTCCACGAAAAACTTTTGTTGGATTTGGCTCGTCTTGAAAGACCCATACGGTCGATTGCTGTTTTGTTTCGGGTTCATATGCAAAGATATATGATTCGTCTCCTGTGATAATGTTATGCGCTGCCTTTGAGCTACCGCAGTTATACTTATTTAACATCTCTTTGCACCAATCCATACTAGCCTTTTTTGAGCATTCGTCAAATTATGTGGGATTCAACAAGAACAATTTTTTTTCAGGGCCAAATGAACATGCAGTATCTTTTTTATGCTTGTCACACAAATGCCCGAGGATGCCTCTTTCTCACGGTATGTCACATGTTGGTCTTGCTTTATCAGTTCACGCACAGCATCAATGGTTTCTAAAAAAGTGACCTACGTTGGACGTCCTTCACGAAATTCATCCTGGAGCGAACCGAGACTGAACTCTTGATATCAGCGATTAACAGTGGATTTTGATGGTGCTTCATCGCCAAAACTCGAAACAAATTGATTTAAACACTCTTGTCTCAATAAAGTTCACGGGATAATGTCATTTTTAAACTGAGATGAAATTTTTAACACTCGTAAACAAAACAATTCGCCCTCAAAGGACAAAATGTTCTGAGTGAAGTTCTGCTAGAAAATGTCAAAGTTTGCTATGGAAGTTCCAGTTTGCATTTGGGAATACTGGTATTGTCAGGACCCGTATATAAGTAGCAACCGTAACATTAAAAAAAAATTAAAAAAATGTTAATAAAAAACTTCAAAATTTACGTATTTTCAAGTGACAAAAACACAGATGAGTATTTCATTCCTTTATAAGCAGTAAGTCATTTTCGAGTAAACCGAATTTGCCGACAGTTTCTGATATCAGACAATTCGGAACAATATCTGAACTCTATCGAGAATTCTTACCGAAATCGTTACGAATTCTGTTCGATTTGTCTGAGGATTTTTTATTAATTATGTTCCGAAATATCTGAACGAATTCGGCCAGAATTCTGTTAGACTTGCCTGTGGGATTTTTATTAATTATTTCATCAGACAGACTTCTCTTAATGAACTCGCAACGAATTCTAAACGATTTATCTAAGGTAGTCTGTTCGTTTAAATTTTTTGTTATTTGCTTCATATTTTACAGTTATTGGTATTGTGTTCAGACATGTCGGAACTAATTCTTAACGAATTCTTAACTGTTTGTCTGAGGTATTTTTATATTTCAATTTCTTGTTTTCGGAAATCGGAACATTTTTCCGATTGTCGTACAGAATTCTGACCGAATTCTGAACGTTTGGTTTGCTGGGTTGCGCGAGGGATTTTTATTGTGTTCGGAGGAAAACTCTACTGCCGGCAGTTCTCGTTAAATGCAAAACTGGTTGCCCTTAAGTGTATAGCCACTAAACATTGTTACAGCACAATTATTGCTTGCGGTATTATTATAGTCAAGTGGCGCTCTTCGTAACTGCAGACACCCCTGCTTGTAACTAAAAGTCTTTCCGAACGCTTTTGGAAAATGTTTTACATCTTTTTTTTGTAGAACAAAAATATTTTCTTCTTTTTGATTGTTTACATTCAGAATTTACCATGACATTAGCTTAGAATTCGTTCAGAATTCGGTTCGAAATGTCGGCAAAAACAAACATCAGAATTTAATAAGACTTAATGCCAGAATTCTGACCGCAGTCGTTCAGAATTAGTTAAGAGTTCGATACGACAAATCGAAATTTCCTTTCGAATTTCCCAAGACTACAGTTCAGAATTCGGTCAGAAATCGGTTCGAAATGGCGGCAAAAACATCAAAGTTCCCTCAGAGAAGTAGTTCAGAATTCGTGTCAACCCTCTCATATGTTTTTCGTTACGAACACGCTAAGAATTCTGATCCGAAATCGGAACATTTTTCCGATTGTCTTACAGAATTCTAACCGAATTCTGAAGGTTTGGTCTGCTGGGCTATTATTAAACAGTATTTTTTAAATATTGAAACGAAATTTCGTCTCTGTGGACCTTACGCTGGAAATGCCCATATCTTATTTGTAACTCAGGAACGACTAAGTACCTATTCAAAACTTATTATAAGGGCATCGCAAAATTTTCGCTAGCTCCAAAAAGCACGTAAGATTTTTTTCTCTACTTTAAAACTTTATTGTTTTTGTAAAGGGAGCAACGTAGGATCTCACAGTTTAGAATTGTCAAACAAACTGTCACATACAAATTATAGGTCTTTGCACAAATGTTGACACACTTCTTGAAATGCAGAAAAACTAAATTATTTTACCTACAAACAATGTTCTAACGTTTTGTGAGCTTTATAGAGAAAATTACTTTAGTGCATACATACTCTTATCTAAAAAGTGGTAAACATACGTATGTAGCGCTCTCAGTGCTTATTATAATTTATCAGAAAACGCATTAGTATCTGTTAGCTATGTATGGAATTTTTTACCGGATTTGACCACTGTCTAATGGTGCAAACAAATTCGCAACCTTTCTGACGGCCGGTTGGGGATTCACATTAATTCTCCTACTTCTGGACTTGAACTTTGTACTTTTCACACCTTTTTTACATTTCCAGTTTGTGGGCACTTCTTCACTTGCTTCTGTTTGATTTTGGTTGGCTTTTTTGTTTGCAATAATAAATTCACAAAATACAATTTTTATTTTACGCTTGTTTGAGCGACAAGCGACGACACAGCCACGAAATTTACACACTTCCGTTCCCGACAATGGCTCGTTACCAACTCACTTGCGATCGGTGCTGAGCCTACTACGCCACTCAAGCCATTTTGATATATGTATATATGGTACTCTCTCGCACTCTCTCTATCTCCCATGATGTTTAGTTTGTTTGTACGAATAGCGTTGCCAGTTTTTAAATTAAGTTTAATTCCTAAAAGGTGTTTTATATTTCCAACTTAAGTTAAGATGTTTGTACGAGGGCGGTTCGGAAACTTCTTAGCCTAGCACAAAAAGCGCGGTATAAACAGAAAAACTTCCATCTCTGCTATGAACACATGTTAAATTTTGTTTCGATCTGGCAACTCCTGCATATAGAAACAGGTGTTCACAAAAGACGCATCCGCGATTTTTTTACAATGGAAAAATTAGAAATGCGTGGTGTCGTTAAATATTTACATAAAAAAGGTTTATCTGGACAAGAAATTCATAATGATATGGTGAATGTGTTAGGTGAAAGTGCTCCTTCATATGCAACAGTAAAAAATTGGGTTGCTGAATTTAAACGTGGTCGTACAAGCATTGAAGATGAACCACGTAGGGGACGTCCAAAAACAGCAACAACAACAGAAATTGTAGCCAAAGTACATGATATGGTATTAAATGATCGACGAATAAAAGTGCGTGAAATAGCTAATATCATGGGCATCTCAAATGATCGAGTCCATTTAATTTTGCATGAAGAACTACAGATGAAAAAGCTTTCTGCAAGATGGGTGCCGCACTTGTTAACAGTCGACCAAAAACGCATAAGAATGAACATTTCTCAAGCTTGTTTGGATCGTTTTCAGCGAAATAAAATGGATTTTAAGCGTCGTTTCATAACTGTTGATGAAACATGGATCCACCACTATACTCCAGAGACAAAAGAGCAATCCAAACAATGGACTGAAGCTGGAGGAAGTGCCCCAAAGAAGGCAAAAACAATTCAATCGGCTGGTAAGGTAATGGCAACGGTTTTTTGGGACTTCAAAGGTATTTTATTGATTGACTATCTGCAAAAGGGTAAAACAATAAATTCAGAGTACTATTGCAACCTTTTAGATCAATTAAATGTACAAATTCGAGAAAAGCGTCCTGGCTTACAACACAAAAAAGTAATTTTTCATCAAGACAACGCACCAGCGCACAAGAGTGTTTTAACAATGGCTAAAATTAAAGAATTAAAGTACGAGTTGCTTGACCACCCACCTTATTCTCCTGATTTAGCTCCCAGTGACTTTTACCTGTTCCCAAATCTAAAAAAACTCCTTGCTGGCAAGCGTTTTACCTCAAATGAAGATGCAATTACAGTTGTAAACCACTATTTTGAAGACCTTGAGGAAAACTATTTTAATCAAGGGATAGAATTGCTAGATAAGCGTTGGACTAAGTGTATTAAAGTTTCAGGAGATTATATTGAAAAATAAAAATATTTTTGAAAAAATAACTATTCTCTTTCATTGATAGCCTAAGAACTTTCCGAACCGCCCTCATACTTATATGCCATCTCTAAGAATTCAATAATACTTATGGGTATATTTAGATGTTTTCCCAAAACAAATCCGTCAAACCATTTGGGTTTTATACCCTCCATCATCCTTTTGTCATTTCCTTTGCAAGACCTCAAATAACTGGTCCATAGATTATATTTATTCCGAATCGTCGTAAAATTCTAAGGTGTTGTCACGCCCCCTTAAACAAGCCGTGTTTAGGGCCAAAGTAATGGACCAATTGTTTAAATATGGCATAACTAAATCAGTGACTAGGAAATTATTATTAACTATGTTATTATAAAATTAACTATGTTATGGTAAAGTTTGGAGCGAGTCCAATTTAAGAAGAGCCAATTTAAGAAGGGGCATGGCGCATACATTCCTAAAATTTGGAAGGCAATATCTCTTGAACTAATACGCATGCATATGACTACATCAAATGTTTTGGCAGTACCTCATCTGATCAACCCATTTTTTCAGGACATTTTTAATTGTTTCGGGTCGAATCTCTTGAATGGCAACTTGGATTTCATGTTTCAACACTTCAATTGTCTCTGAATGCTTTGCGTAACATTCAACCTTAATGACTCCCAACAGAAAATAACCCAAAGGCCTCAAATCACAGCTTCGACGCGGCCAATTAACATCACAATTTCGGCTGATTATTCGATTTTAAAAAACACACGCAGAGAAAAAAATATGGTTACCATATGGTTTTGGCAATAATAATAGGCTCTCCACAGTTAAAGTATGTTCGTCGCAACACAGTATTGTTCTTTGAATTTAATTTTGGCAATAGTATGATTGCCGCAATATTAATATTGTTGAAATATAACAGTAGTATTATTGCAAATTTAAAATATGGTTGGTGCGATAAAAGTATTGTTTTTTGGGTTTTTTGTTAACAATAATATCATTACGGCAATTATATTGTATGATTGTAATTTTTCTTCATTTTAATATGCTTTTTAGAACAATGGATCTAATGTAATAATAGTTCTTTTCATAGGGAAATTAAATTTTTTTAAACAAACTGCTTTCGATTTGGTTAACTGAAATATTTTTAATGAATGAAACGCTTGCGTCTTTTAAACTGATTTTTTCTACTGTTAAATAAATCATCCTATTATTTTGAATTTTATTTTCAAATAATTTTTATAATTCAAATCTACCTACTTGTTTTAATTCTAAGAAATAATTGTGGGGATCATAGTATATTTGTGTGTGATCATGCTATGATTGTAGGGATCATAATATGGCTGTGGAGATCATAGTATGGTTGAGTGTAAATCATAGTATGGTTGTGGGGATCATAGTATGGTTATGTGTGAATCATGCTATTGAGGATCATAGTATGGTTGTATTTGAATCATGCTATTGTTGTGAGGATAATAATATTGTTGTGCCACAACCATATACCCAACAATAGTATGATACTCTTCGAATATTGTTATCACAACTATATTTTATTTCTACGTGCAGTGCGTAAAATGTCGATGGTTGCTTTGGCTGCGTGACATGTGGCACCGTCTTGTTGCAACCAAATGTCGTACAAGTCATTCTCTTGAGTTTTTGGAAACAAAAATTCATTGAGCATAGCGCGGTAATGCTCACTGTTGAAGGTAACGGCGGCTCCTTGCTCGCTTTCGTAGAAAAATGGACCAATGATGCCGTCAGCCCAAAATCAACACTAAACAGTGACTTGTTGTGGATGCATTGACTTCTCAGTAGTCACGGGAGGTTTCTCTGAACCCCATTCGCAGCAATTTGGCTTATTGTCATAGCCACCGAGATAAAAATAAGCTTTATCTGAAAACACGATTTTGCATCTCCTGCCAAACAATCTTCAGCCCATTGGGCAAAGCGAAAACGCAACGGGCGGTCATGACGCTTGGGTTCTTGGACCAATTGAACTTTGAGAGCCTTATACTGAGGCCATTAAAGAAGTGGGAGAAATTCTTACTTATTGATAACAGTCCAAGTTGATGAATGCTTTTGGACATTCTCACAAACTGAGCTGAAGGCCGATCTATTGTCGAAAATATTCCACGTAAATGTCTTAATAATATATAAAATATATATTTATGATCGTCGTTAAATTTTAAGGCGATCTGGGTGGAAATAGCTTCCTCCGTGTGACTGTTAAAAGCTCGATAGTGGTGGTTTAACGAATCAACCTAGGATGCTTTGGGTGATCCATCTAGAGGTATTTTTTTAGAACAAAAAAAAATATAAAAATTCAAATCAAGTGGAATCTTTATTGGTAGTTTAAAACAACATTTTATGGCATTTATTTTTTGAAAATAATTACCTTCGAATGTTGGCAACTGTAGTATGGAATAGAGCGTTCAGTGAGAAACGGGAAGATCTGCTGTTTTCGCTTAAAATTTTGTTCAGTGATGAACAAAGCGAATGATTATTATTCGCACATTCCCCTTTACTTTTTTTGCACAAATGACTTATATTTAAGGTAACACAAAATCTTCTTTAACTTCTCTAGTTAAAAAAAACGCCCACTGCGGTATGTTTACTCAAAAATGTCGTCAATCGCTAATGCTAAATTTTGCTCAATGCTAAATTTTGCTTATAAAATCGTACTGTTTTCAATCCAATAGTGGGTTAAAATTTTTCCTCTCACAAATTTTAGACAGAAACGTGGATTTTTTCCGGAGGTTTTATTCTGTCCTTGTAAAGTTTTTTTTTCGCTAAACGATTCGACCCAGCTAATGCCAACCAATTAAAGCATGAACATAACCCCGATTCAATATTGTGACCTGGATTTTGCATTCACTCTTAGGGGGATATACCAGATTTCCCTGGAGATTCGGCATGTCCTTTGTTCGCTTGTCTAAGAGCATCTAATCTGAGATTGTCTATAAGTTTACAATCTGATGATCCAGATCCTGTGGAAATTGTTCCCCTCACAAATTTTAGACAAAAATGGGTCGAAACACTAAACATTAAGTGGGTTAATTTCAAGTTTACATTGAACTCTAGAACAAATGAGTTACGGCAATTTTGCATAAAATGGCGCCGGTTTTTATCTTTTTTCCGCTTTTTGCTGGTGTTTAGGTTTTACAATTTTTAATATTTGCTGGCGCTTCGTCATGAGATTGTTGATTTTTTTTGCTGTTTTTTGTAGCTTTAAGTTTACTCATTTCATTATTTTTTTATTTATGATTTACAGACGATATCTCGTAAAATGCAACAAGTTGGTGGTAACACGTTTAACGAAATTCATGATAACGTTTGTTTAGAGGGCTCAAGAAAGGTTATACTTAAACACTTAAAAATTAACATACTTAATTTTAGATCATAATGGATACCTCAGCTACTCCAAAAGCTGACTGATCGATTAGACGTATCGCAAACAGCGAAACGCATCTCTAAACGATGTAATTGCATTTGTTAATTTTCACTACAACTGCAACAATCCGAAGTGAATTTTCTAGTGAATTTACCCTAGTGAATTTTCTATTGAAATAGCAGAAGAATCAGTTATTACATTAACACGAGTATTACATTAATGGAGTATAGTGGTGGATCCATGTCTCATCAACAGTTATGAAACGACGCTTAAAATCCATTTTATTTCGCTGAAAACGATCCAAACAAGCTTGAGAAATGTTCATTCTTATGCGTTTTTGGTCGACTGTTAACAAGTGCGGCACCCATCTTGCAGAAAGCTTTTTCATCTGTAGTTCTTCATGCGAAATTAAATGGACTCGATCATTTGAGATGCCCATGATATTAGCTATTTCACGCACTTTTATTCGTCGATCATTTAATACCATATCATGCACTTTGGCTACAATTTCTGTTGTTGTTGCTGTTTTTGGACGTCCACTACGTGGTTCATCTTCAATGCTTGTACGACTACGTTTAAATTCAGCAACCCAATTTTTTACTGTTGCATATGAAGGAGCACTTTCACCTCACACATTCACCATATCATTATGAATTTCTTGTCCCGATAAACCTTTTTTATGTAAATATTTAATGACACCACGCATTTCTAATTTTTCCATTGTAAAAAAATCGCGGATGCTTCTTTTGTGAACACCTGTTTCTATATGAAGGAGTTGCCAGATGGAAACAACATGTGTTCATAGCAGAGATGGAAGTTTCCAAAACACTTAACTTTTTCTGTTTATACCGCGCTTTTTGTGATAGGCTAAGAAGTTTCCTAACCGCCCTCGTAGTATCTCTAGTCACTTGTTTCGATCTGGAGTCATAGGGTCCTTGGAAAGGAGTCGCACTTTTTGATAAATCTTAAAAATATTACATATTTGGCTACCTTTCGAATTTTCCTTTAGTTTGAGTAACCATATGCCCATATGTACTAGTGGTTGCAATTTTGACCAAGGGGAGTGTTTTTGGGATTCTTGTGTAGAGTTTGGTCCCTATCCCACCCAAATCTTCTAAATAAATCTGTCATTGCAATCATAGTCAATTTTGCTATAACGTATTCTAGTGCCACTTGCTTTTTAAATGAGTAAGATTTTTGCTTCTTAAATGGAGACATTTTTGAAAAACTTGCATAAGGGATTCTTGAACAACATTTAAGTATACAGTCCATCATATGGTGGAGTGTAAAAAAAAACCTTGGGAAGTTCGTACGAGTTGTTTTTTTTGTCGAATCTGTTATTTTAAAATGGTTTTGTCAGTTTAGGCGAGCGTAGCTGTTACAGGGAGTAATCGATGCATGGGTCTGAGCTAGGATGTTTAAAAACCTATTTTTATGGTATTAAATTATCTTTAAAATCGTTTCAAACTTGTGACCTATCATTTGATTACAACCATAGGACAAACTAATGGACATACAAAGTTCAGTAAGCAAATTTATAGTCCATCGGGTTGTTTAACATGGGGTATATTTCCTATTCTTTTAGATGCTACAAATAAGTTATAAAGGATCCATCTAGAGGTATTTTTTCAGAACAAAAAAAATATAAAAATTCAAATCAAGTGTGGAATCTTACCAATAATTTAAAAGGACAGTTTATGGCATTTATTTTTTGAAAATAATTACCTTCAAATGTTGGCAAATGTATTATGGAAATGAGCGTTCGATGTGTAACGGAAAGATCCGCTGTTTTCGACCAAAACTTTGTTTAGTGATGAAGCCCATTTCTGGCTCAACGGCAAAGTCAAAAAACAAAATTGCCGCATTTGGGAAGAGCAACAAGAAGAGGTACCATTATAACCAGAGAAATCCACGGTTTAGTGCGGTTTATAAGCTGGTAGAATCATCGGTGTATTTTTTTTCAAAAATGATGATAGCCGGAACTTAACCGTGAATGGTGCTCGCTATCGCGCCATGATATCGATCTTTATGCTACCTGAAATTGTAGCTGTAATCTTGACGACACTTGGTTTCAACAGGACGGTGCCACTTGCTATACAGCTGGTGAGTTGGCCGCCCAGATCGAGTCCAAAGTATATGCTGACAAACCAGCTACGATTCAGGTTTTCGAAGCCAACATTACGCGTGTCATAAAAGCCATACCGGTCGAAATGCTAGAACGAGTCATCCAATATTGGACCCTCAGAATGGAAACCCTGAGGCGTAGTTGCGGCCAACATTTGAAGGAAATTATATTCAAAAAATAAATGCCATAAAATGTCCTTTTAAATTACCAATAAAGATTCCACACTTTATTTGAATTTTTATATTTTTTTCTGTTCTGAAAAAATACTTATATATCACCCTATATAAAAAATAAGCTGAAATTATTTAGAAAAATGAGCCGGTGGACTGAAACGGTTGGTATTGTAAATGGGCCCGATCGGTCAAGAGGTAAAAGTTTTCTCCTCACAAGGACTGGGTCAAACTCTGGAAAAATCGTTAGTCCTATACATAAAAAACGAAATATCTCATGAACTATTTGAAATATAATGAATTTGATATTCGGAACATATGATATTGGCATGAACCGAAATAAATCTCGGAAAAAAGTGGGCAGTGCCACGCCCCCTTTAAAAAATTCCTTTTAAGGCCAAACAAATGGAACGATCGCTAAAAATTGTTTACAGGATGAAGTCGATGACTAGGCATTTATTCTACTTAGTAGGGGCATAAATACTGTTACAACATTGAACACACCCATTTCAATAGTAGAACTGAACATACCCCGTTAATGTCATATGGGTTTTGAAAGCTAACCTCAATAGCGTTACTCTGTAACGGAATTTAAAAAATGTTTCAACTTTCATCATGGAGTGGTCAGATAATGAGAACCGTATCGCTGTAATAGCGCTTTTCAAGTGCGACATGAAAAAAGCGATATTTTCAAAACGCTCCGGCCACTAGGGATTAGCCGAATGGTCGTCTACCGATGCATAAAACTGTTTGAGGAGACTGGAGATGTAAAAGACCGTCACCGGTGGGCCGCCCACGCTCTGTTCGAACACTGCATGTCATATCAAAGCCGTTAAATCAAGAATTCACAGAAATCCGCTGCGAAAACAGAAAATTTATGAGCCGAATCATTAAAAAAGACTTGAGAGTTGGGGCTTTCAAAGGACGTACCGGACATTTATTTTAAAAAAATAGGATTGAAAAATGCAAACGTCTTTTGGTGAAGCTCGCTGATAACTTGAACAGAAAATTTTGTTCACCGATGAAAAAATTTTTACCGTTCAGGTAAAATTTAACGAGCTAAATGATAGACTGATGCGCGGTCATCTAAGGAAGCATCATGAAAAATGGTCATCACCCAGTGAGTCGTGTCATGCTGTCATGTTAGTTTTGTTTAGTATTGTTTGGCATTTCATCATGGAAAGACTTACGCCTAAAGAACGTTTACAAATCGTTCAACTTTATTACGAAAATTCACGTTCTGTGAGTAATGTGATTCGTGCACTTCATTCAACTTATGATCATCATAATCGGCCAACATTTCTGGCTCAATGGGTATGTAAACAAGCAAATTGCCGCATTTAGGACGAAGAGCAACCAAGAGCTGCCACTTCATCCAGAAAAAACAACGGTTTGGTGGGGTTTTTGGCCCGATGGAATCATCGATGCATATTTTTTCATAAATGATGATGCCCGCAACGTTACCATGAATGGTGCTCGCTAAAGCACCATTATATCGTTCTTTATGCTACCAGAAATTGAAGCCCGTAATCTTGACGACACTTGGTTTCAACAGGACGGTGCTACTTCAACTGCTCAAACAATAGATCTATTGAGATGTCATTTCGAAAAGCAGCTAGTTAAACGTTTTGGACAGGTGAGTTGGCCACCAAGATCGTGTCATATCACACCGTTAGACTTGTTCCTGTGGGGATATGTAAAGTCTAAAGTTTATGCGGACAAAACCGCATCGATTCAGGCCAGTTACCAGTTGAAATGCTCGAACGAGTCATCGAAAATTGGACTCAACGGATGTACCATCTGAGACGTAGCCACGGCCAACATTTGATAGACATAATCTTCAAAAAATAAATTCCAAAGAATGTTCTTTCAAATGACAATAAACATTTCCCATTCAATTTGAATTTTCTGTGTTTTTTTCTTTGAAAAAGGAGGGAAGCTCAGAATAAATCACCCAAGCGGTTAGTAATACTAAAATCAGTTGCAGTTGAAAGCGGCAAATTTTGAAATCTAGCCTTTTTAGCCCCTGTATTATTTTGTGGTGATATGACCGCACAAACTTTATAAATATCTGTGCAGATATATTTATGGGTCATTTCATGGCAATCGACCCAACTTCTGGAATTGATGTCTTCCGATCTGGATAAAACGTGCACCGAAGTAAGTCCTATTAGATAGTAGTTTAGACTTTAGACACTTTGCAAGAAATCGGTCAAGGACTCTCAAATTCGAATTCTCAAAGGTCAAATTTTGACATTTTGGCTGAACGGGTGTTTTTTCGCAGCCATGTAGCTTGTTACCTGTTGTTCCTAGAAAAAATTTACCCTAGTTTTTTAGATAGCTAGTTATTCTTTCTTTTTAGAAAAAAATAATAAAGTTCGTTTTTTTGCAAAATCAAATTTTTTATTTTGTTTCCTAAAAGGTCCCTTTGTTTTGCTAGAAAGAAAGTTTATATCTTGTCCTTTAAGAGCTTTGTGGCCTTTTAGTGGGATACGACCTTTTGATCTATCAAAAAAAAATGTTGCGTAACTCAAAACAAAGTTTTTTCAATTTTAAGCATATGTACTAAAGTTTATCTCAGAAGGAAACAAGTTTCGTTTTAAGAGACAAAAGGTGCCTCGGTAAAAAGTACCATATCTTTTCTCGAGCAAGAGTGGCTGGGTTGCAAGCAGCATCATCCTGATAGAACTACATATCGTCCAGGTCCATATTCTCAATTTCTGGCCACAAGAAGTCCGTTATCACCTTGCGATAGCGAACACCATTCACTGTAACTGCTTGGCCGACACTATCTTGAGTAATAGCCTACAAATCATAATTTTTTGTTGACGGACAATTTTTAAAACGTGTACTAGTATTTGGGACGCACTAAATACATACTTCAAAAAAGGACATAGTTGCTGGACTTTTTGGCTCATGTGGCCCAAAACACTTCCCGCAAGGTAAAAACTGGCGATTAACGGTCAATTTGGACATGTGGGAACTCAAGGTAATGCAATTTTTTCTACCAATCTAAATATGTGACGCGCAAAATAGAAAGGGGTCTAAGGGCAAAAACCAGTTTTGTTCAGGAGAGCCATTTTAAAGATTTAAATACCATACCATCAAAGTACCATCACTTTCATAAAACGCGCATATCTCTGGGAGGGAACACTTTTGGAGCATGTGATCGGTCTCATTCGATGCTCAGATGTTGTCCACATCAAAAAAAGTGAAAATCGATTGTTTTACCCTTAGGTCCCTTTCTCTATGCG
The DNA here is from genome assembly GCA_963513945.1 of Hydrotaea diabolus. NCBI lineage: Eukaryota > Metazoa > Arthropoda > Insecta > Diptera > Muscidae > Hydrotaea > Hydrotaea diabolus. Next base: position 109,462,239 of record OY740719.1, on the reverse strand, counting down.
CTGTCACATAAAGAGTAATTTTGAAATTTTTGCTAAGATTAACGACGGACGCATGGGCTAAAAGGTCCCACAGAGCAATTTTTAAATTTTGGCTGAGATTAGCGACAAACGCATGGGCTAAAGACCATTTTTTGCGATTAAGAAGCGTGGGACGGTAGAGGTTATCTAACCAACGACGTTTTTATTTCTTTATATTTGTTTCAAATATTTATATTGGAGGTTCACGTCTCCATAAGTGTCAGTTGCAAGCTTTTATAAAACAGCTTTGGTAGGTGTGGAAAAAAGCTTTTATTCTTAACCCGTATACTTTTTAATAGATGGCGGCATTGTAGTTGAACTTTATACGAAATGCTGGAGGTTGCACGCGGAACAAATTTCAGCTACGAGATATTATCTGTATAAGTATACGAGGGCGACCGCAAAACTAACTGGCCTGGCACATTTTCTGTTTTACTAGCAACTTTTTTTTGTTTTGTTTTTTAAAAGCAATCTTTTATAAGCCATATGTCAAAATTTCCGAAATATTTAATGATTATTTTCTTTGTTACAGGTGATTAAAGTAAAAAAGTTTTATAATTTTTGAAAAATGAAAAATAAAGAGTTTCGTGCGGTAATTAAAAACTTTTATATGAAAGGTTATATGCCACAATTAATCAAAGATGAATTGGATTCTGTTCATGGTGATAATGCACCATCATACTCCACCGTGAAATCCTGGGTTCAACAATTTAAAATGGGTCGTTCAAGTACGGAAGATGAACAACGCTCTGGAAGACCGAAAACTGCTACTACTATTGAAAACATTAGAAAAATATTCAATGAAGTGACTAAAGATAGACGAATGAAGCTCAGAGAACTTGCTGATATTGTTAAAATACACGAAAAACAAGTTTGGAGTATTTTACATGATGAACTCCACATGAAAAAGCTATCCGCAAGATGGGTGCCGAGTTTGTTGACTTTGCCCCAAAAAATCGTCCGTTGGACCAATTCCGAGGAGCTTTTAGCGATTTATCAGCGTAATGCAATGGCGTTCTTGCGCCGATTCATAACTGTTGATGAAACATGGATCCACCACTACATCCCAGAATGCAAAGAACAGTCAAAACAATGGATAGAAGCTGGTAAAATTGGTCCCAAGAAGGCGAAAACTGTCAAGTCAGCAGGAAAAGTAATGGCCACAGTATTTTGGGATGCAAGGGGTATAATATTTATTGATTATCTTGAGAAAGGAAAAAACTATAAATAGTGAATATTATTGTGCATTATTGGATCGGTTGAGTAAAGAAATCAAGATAAAACGACCGCATTTAGAAAAAAACAGTTCTTTTTCATCAAGATAATGCTCCTTCACACACTGCATTTTTAACTCAACAAAAACTGGCCGAATTACGATTTGAAATTGCTCCGCATCCACCATATAGTCCAGATTTAACTCCTTGTGATTATTTCTTGTTTCCAAATTTAAAAAAAATTCTCGGTGGCAAAAATTCTTCGTCCAATAGCGAGGTTATTGCTGAAACTGAGGCATATTCTGAAGGTCTTGAAAAATCTTATTTTTCGGATGGAATTAAAAAACTTGAAAAACGTTTGATGAAGTGTATTGAGTTGGAAGGAGATTATGTTGAAAAATAAATAATAATTCCAAAAAAACGGTTCTTTTTATAAGTAAGTGCTATAGTCGGGCGTGGCCGACTCTATGATACCCGCACCACTATAAATGTGATTAAGTCTCCTGTTAATCGAAAGCACTCGTCTCTATTTCTATCTGTACCTATCACGCAAGCACTAAGCCTTTATACCCCATACCACTATGTGGTGAGGGTATAACAATTATAGTTGGTCCACATTTTCATACCTTGTTTTCGGACCCTGTGCCCTCCCACGGACGAGATAAATCATTTGGCTTGACATATTTAAAGTCCTGAGGCAATTCCCTGTCATTTGAGGGGTCACACTAAAATCCGGGTAAACCGAAACTTTTGGACCCTCCTGATGGACCCTGGTGCCCAAACAGGTCGAATTTTTTCTGTATTTAAAATTGTAAGATAATTTCCTTTCATTTAAGGGGTCACACTTATATTTAAAATCATGGGTCCATTTTTTGGGTTCTGAAGGCCCCGTAGGTCCGAGAGGCGGGTCCAACTATTTTTTTTACATTTTGTGGTCAGTTCTACATCGAATGTCATATTTTTTTAATTTGTTGACCAATACACGCGACATCAACTGGATTTGGACCAAATCCGGGAGTTCCTTTGTATGGGGGGTCTATCAGAAAGTGCTCCGATTTGGACCAAATTCAATAGCGTCCGTCCTTGTCCCAATATATTACCACTTGCCAAGTTTCATCAAGATCGGTGCATAAATGCGACCTGTACTTTGATTACAAGAATAGATGGACATCTTTACATCCAGCCAGCCGGCCAGCCAGTCAGCCAGCCAGCCAGACAGACATGGCTAGATCGACTCAAAATGTAATTCTGAGCAACTTTCTCTCTGGTCCCGGTATTCTAACTCGATTCCTTCGATGTGTTACAAACGCAAGCACTAAGCCATTATACCCCATACCACTACGTGGTGCGGGTATAAAAACTTATTAATTATATATTAAGTAACAACAATAAAGAAAATCAATTCATTTTCTTTAAATCTAAGACTTTGTAGGCGTATTTTTAAATCTCATATTTTGTTTGATGGTACGAAAAGATCATTTGCTTCACCCCACAGGCTATGTTTACCATTCTAGGGTTAAAAAACACAGAAGGTCTGTTTTCCAATACAAAGTTTTGTAAAAAAATCCGAAATGCCAGTTTTCTGAAAACCCCAGTTTTGTGGACGCTATAGATTTTTTTTTACCTAAGGGTAAAAAAAACCAATTTTTACTTTTTTTTGATGTGAATAACATCTGAGCATCGAATGAGACTGATCCCATGCCCCAAAAGTGTTCCCTCCCAGAGATATGCGCGTTTTATGAAAGTGATGGTACACTAAAGATACGCGTTTTTAAATCTTTAAAATGGCTCTCCTGAACAAAACTGGTATTTACCCTTATGTCCCTTTCTATTTTGCGCGTCACATATTTTAGTCAGATTAACCGAAATAAAATTTGCTTACATGTTCCTTGGTACCTTTATACCTATATTGCAGACATCCGAATTATTCGTCTTTGTGCCCTATCATGGCCCCAGTTATATACAATTTGAGATTCGTGAGAAAACTACATTGTTTTGGTACCCATATGCCCATGCATATTGTGATCTAGTTTGAGAGTCCTGCAGTCGGGACCATCTTACAAGATGGTCCTTAGACTCCGATCAAGAGAGAGGTCTCAAAGTCATACCAAATTTGATAGATAATAAAGGATGGTCCAACCACAATGCACGATGTTAATTGTGACTCACACCATAACGTCAAGTTTTTTGCCCAACTAAATTTGACATTTCTCTGTTTCAGTGTTTGAGAAATTCAACCATGGAAAGGTACACAATTGAGCAGCGCGTTAAGAATGTTGAAGCCTTTTACGAAAGTGGGCGTTCATAATGCTTTTTGTGGACTTTGTGCTTTTTTTGGTCAGCATTATCGACCAAATCGAGCCGTTGCCTCGAAAACGATGTAAGCGCCAATCGCTTTTTAATGAAATTCGATAGAAAATTTTGCAACGCTCTTAAGATTAAAAATTAATATTTATAAATATACTAGCTGACCCGGCGAACTTCGTTCCGCTTAAATTCGTTAATGCAACGAAAAAAATAATTCCGAGCATGCACTTGCTGCTTTATATAACTCAGTCAATTCAAATTCTTTATTAAAAAGTTGTGTTAAATACAATGGAAATAACTAAAGTAAAAGAATAACGATGTGCTTTAATCAAACCGCAATGATTGAGTTATCAGCCAACCTTCCGCTTTTTCACTGAAGTGCTTTATGGTACACAACGTCTTTCGTTTTGTTCTCTGGCGCGTACACGTACAAAGCGGAAGGTTTGCCGACACGTGAGCACGCCACATACAATTGACCATGTGAAAAACATGGGAACTCAAGATTGATTCCACAAACATCCAGCGACTGTCCTTGCGCCTTATTAATTGTCATAGCGAAGGCGAGACGCACCGGAAATTGAAGACGCTTAAATACGAATGGCAAATCGTTCGCAATAAGAGGAATCCGCGGAATGAGAACATCTTCGCCCTTGAATTTTCCCCTCAAAATCGTCGCTTGAATGACATTTGATTTGAGTGTCTTCACAATCAAACGCGTACCGTTACAAAGTTTTGGTGCATTGAGATTACGCAACAAAATTATAATTGAGCCGACTTTCAATTTCAAAAAGTGCGGCGGCAAGCCCGGGACATCCAGAGAATTCAAAAATTCTGTCGGATAGTTCATGACTTCGTTTTCATCCATCACGGAGTCGACGGATTTGTATGAATGCAACTCACCGGAGATATCATTTTGAATGACGAAATTCAAATGATCGACATCCTTGTTTTTCGCAGCCAAAATCGCTCGTGCACTCAGCCAATCATGGTCAACATAATTCTGCGCGATATTCGGAAAAACCTTCATAATCAGCTCTTCCGGCGTAGTTGTAATGCTGCAAAAATTCTGTGGAAATTCAATTAAGCCGGTAACTAATTCGACTGGAATCACGCCATTACCCATCGCCAACAATTGCCTAGAGAACTCCTCAGCGGACTGGTCACTTCGTAAAGCAACTCGCATGTTCGTTTTCAACTGCAATTTCTTCACGTATTGCCATAAAGCCGACGCCTTCAGGCAAGCGTTCAATTCATCTGCTGGAGTTGATCTTGGAATGACAGGCAGCGTTTGACGAAAATCGCCTGACAACAAAATCAATGCGCCACCGAAATGTCGTGTGTCATTCCGTAAATCTTTCAATGTGCGATTTAAAGCTTCCAATGCGCGTTTGTGAGCCATTGTACACTCGTCCCACACAATAATCTTGCTTTGTTGCAATACTTTTACCATCGCAGAGTTCTTTGAAATGTTGCATATCGGTTCTTCATCCACTTGCATATTCAATGGTAATTTCAATGCAGAATGAGCTGTTCGACCGCCTTCTAACAACGTAGCCGCTATCCCAGAAGAGGAGAGTGCCAAAGCAATCTCAGATCTTGATCGAATTGTAGCCAAAATCAGTGAAATCAGGAATGTTTTTCCAGTTCCACCCGGCGCATCAAGGAAGAAAAATCCGCCATTTTCCGTTATCGACTGCTTGCATAATTTCATCATACACTTGATTTTGTTCTGGATTCAACAGTGGCACATTTATTTGAACTGCTTGACTCAATGCGTTTCGATCGAAATCCATTTCTCGCTTCAATTCTCGATTAAATGCGTCATGCATTGAACGATTTGGCGATTGCATTCCCAATTATCACAAAAAAATGCCACTCATGAGCAGACACATATCCTCGATCAAAATCAAACTTTCGTTGCGCATTTCATCTGACATCTCCAGTTGATTATCCGATGTCACATTGCGAATTCGATGCAAAATATCGTCGGTCATATCATTCTTGTATTTATTCCACAAATCTGCGACATATGAAATCACAAAAGAAATGACATTGACATGAAAAAAAATTTAAAACATTCGAAATATTATTTGGTATTGTTAAACTAACAAAAAAAAAGAGTAAAATTTTAGTTAAAATCTTCCAGGATTTTATATTTTTCTGGAAATTGTCCAACATCCTATGTCCTTCCTTGGGCCAACACGAATTCATCAAGCCCAAAATCGTGAAAATCGGACGATCCGTTATAAAGTTATGCGTGTTCACACGGACGGCATTCTCTTTTATAAATATAGATAGATACCAAATTCAATTGTATCGGAATCCACCAGATTCTGTACTTTTTTTGGCACTTACGTCTTTTTTTGGTAAGAGTTTGAAAAGTGTCCAAAGTGGATTCGATAACAAGCAAAAGTGCCGCATTTGGTCAAATGAGAATTTACGACTGATTGTTGAAAAGGCTATGCATCCACAAAGAGTGACTGTTTGGTGCGGTTTATGGGCTGGCGGCGTCACCGGGCCGTAGTTCTTCGAAAATAAGGTCGGCAAAGCAGTTACCGTCAATAGTGTTCGCTATCGCAGGATGATAGAGGCCTTTTTATGGCCCAAAGATAGTGGTATCGACCTGGATGATATGTGGTTCCAAGATGATGGTGCCGATTGCCACACAGCCAACGAAACCAAGGCTCGTTTGCACGAGAAATTTAGTGGCCGTCGTGGCGAGGTTAATTGCCCGCCACGATCATGTAATTTGACATGGTTGGAGTTCATTATTTGCTGATATTTAAAAGAAAAAGTGTACGCCCATATGCCAATTCAAAAGCTAAAATTTAAGATAATTCGGTACATTAACGACATTGAACCTACATTATAGCTCAGTCATTGAAAATATGGACCATCAAATAGAGATATGCCACCGAAGCCGTGGCGAACATTTGGCCGATCTTTTATTTCACACATAAGTGTCATAGAACCTAATCATTAATTAAAATATTAAGATAATTATATAATTTTTTTTGTTTTATTTACAAAAAACATCGTGCGTTTTAGTTAGACCACCATTTATAATAAATATGGCACTTCTAGAACGACTGTACCGGAACCCATTTACTTCCATAGCAATAGCGGCCGTCTTGGGACAAAATAATTACATATGCCAGATAAAATCGAATTAATTCTAAGTCGAGCGGTACACTGAAAGCTGGATCTAGCTCTAATTGTTTTGGGAGGCTGAATATTTGTCATGACCATAATTTCTAATATCCTATTTCAAAGATTGCCGCAGAGAATAAATTTATGACTGTTGAAACATTATAGGAAAACAAGTCTATTAGAAACCAATATAAGCATTACGTTTGAATGACTCTGTCCCAGATTAGGATTTCTCTACTTATACATGAAAATGATGCTCAATCTCAAAAATTCTAACCAGGCCAATATTTAAATTTCAAGTCGAACGTTTCGCCTTGTCTACTGAGCAATGGATGATTCATTTCCAAAGAATTCCACACCACACAATGCAGAAATGCATGTAAAAAATGCTAAGACGCCATCAGAGCTATCAGCTACGGCTACTGATACCACCATCAAACACAACGTAAGTGTTTTACGTCTGTTCAGTCATTGCGGCATCCGTGACGTATAAGTGATGAAAGTGATAATCGTACGAGTACGTTCAGTGGCGCCCCCTGAGACTACAACACGGCCCACTAGATTGATAACACCCGTATTATGTTTCGACAGCAACTGTTGTTGTGTTCTCTTCTGCTTTTCCTTGTTTTGTTGTTGTGGTTGCTTTAATCTGCACCATATCAATTAAATACAGTTTAAAGGCCAATTATCATTATTTAATGAAATACAAGCACAATTCTTGGCATTTGAGTGTCGCGATAAGAACGCCGAACAATGTATGTGTAGGTGTTGACAGACGGGGGGACTGACTGGCTGACAGACTGACTGTGTCGTAATATGTTTATAACCCAAATGATATTTACTCAAGTGCTGGAGCATTGAGGGAAAACAATAAAACGTCAACGGAACCATAGCAATAACACCCAGTGGGAGAAAACCGACCTACTACTGGCATTTTTTTTTTGGCTAAAAGGTATTTAGTCAAAAATTCACAAATTTTAATTTTTGGTAAGAAAGTGACACAAACAGGCCATATGTATCCCCTTTAAAAAACTTCCAACGATCCAATCTTTTATAAAGAGAGGGACACCACGACCCTCTCTTTGTCTTTAGAGCACTAAAATTGTCTATGTAAGCCGTTTGTTTTCGTCTACTGAACATTTGTGGTTTTTGAGTTATTACCCTTTTGCGGAACAAGTGCCTTATGTAGTGCAACGCGCTCACAATGGCGAGTCAAGTGATTTTCTTTTTTATTTCTTGATTCTTGATTCTGTTGTTGTCGATTTATCACAAAAATTGAAGTGATAATATGTTTTATAATTGCCTCACACTCTACGCATGCTGAGATTACCGAACTGATTATAAAGTAAAATCTAAAGAAACAAGCGATGAAGAGCGTTAAAATTCGAGCAAGGTCGACTTTTTGTTACCCTAAATACCAATGATTAACGATGCTATTTTCGTATAAACCCCATACGAAGGTCCTTCCCGACTTCGTAACCCGCAGCTTTAAAAACCAAATAATACATTCGATTTTGCCCAAAATTGGCATGAATCAGTATACGCAATCCATACAATCTCTGGAACAACTGGTCTTACCCGACTAAAGGCCCTACCGCTCTAAAGACCTCATTGTTAACTCAATCTAGCTCAAAGGAAGCAACGTGGGCTATGTGAGACCTGTAATTATCACTTAGAAAATTGCGCTGGCCTATGTTTTTATTTAGACCCGAAATATGTCCTTCCCCATTTATTAAGTCCGTTCTTGCTCAAGCTCCATACGAAATCTTCTAAATACTGAAGTGGTGTTGGGTTATCATTTTTCTCTTCCCTAGTTATACCCTCCATCATAGGAAAGAGGGTATATTCAATAAATCGAAATACTGGTCGGAGACCCCATCAGGAACATATGCTATGAATCGTCGTAAAACTCTAATATGATCAAACCAAGGCAGTCTGTCTGGCTATGACAAGCAAACTATACATCGCACTATTGATGCGAGGTGACTAACATTTTGTAGAAACATGTGTTGATGCGCTGAAACAAGAAGTAAAAATTGTCCCCTTACAAGGACTGGGCCAACCTCGGGAAAAATCATCTGTCCTTAACTTAAAAAGCAAAATATCTCATGAACGCTTTAAATAAAAGGCTGATATTTGGAAATATGATGTAACCTCCAAAACAATGGATCGATCGTTATAAAATTGAAATGAAATCAGAGATTAGGAAATTATTATACGAGTAGACTATGTAATGATTAAACTGGTCAATGGGGCGTGGCAACGCCAACACACCCTGAACTTACAGACAATATCTCACAATGATTTTTGGAACATATCGTAAGATATTGGCATGGACCGAAATACATCTCGGAAGAAAAGTGGGCGGTGCCACGCCTCCTTTAAACATTCCTTTTACGGCCAAACGAATGGAACTATCGCTATAAAATTGTAACAGGATAAAAGTAATGACTAGGCAATTTTTCTAGACTAAGTTATGGTAAAATTGGACTAGGGGGCTTGACATCACCCGCACAATACTGAACTTAAAAAGAGAACATCTCATGAACTAAAATAGATATGGTGATGATATTTGGAACATATGATGTTGGCATAGATCGAAACACATCCATTAAAATAATCGCATATATGGCCAAAATAGTGGACCGATCGTTAAAAAGTTTTAACAGAACTAAAGCAGAGACTAGACAACTTTTAAAGACTAAGTTATGGTAAAATATGATAAGGAGGCGTGGCAACGTCAACACACCCTTAACTTGAAAGTCAATATCTGATGAACCAAAAGAGATATGACGATTATATTTGAAAGATATGATATTGGCATGGAAGGAAATACATCCCGAAGGAAAAGTGGGCGGAGCCACGTCCCCTATAAAATCGTATTTAAGGCTTAATTAATGGACCGATCGTTAAAAAGTGTTAACAGATAAAATCAAGAACTAGGAAACTATTGTGGACTATGTTATGATAATATTGAACAAGTGGGCGTGGCACCGCCCACACACCCTGGACCTAAAAAGACAATATCTCATGAACTAAAAGAGAAATGACGATGATATGTTCAACATATAATGTTGGCATGGATCGAAACACATGTAGAAGTAAAAGTAGGCGGTGACACGCCCCTTTATAAAATCTCTTTTACTTTCAAAATAATGGACCGATCGTTATAAAATTTTAACAGAATTAAATCAGAGACTAGGACATTTTTATAAATGTGTTATGATAAAATTTGACAAAAGGGCGTGACACCGCCCACACACCCTGAACTTTAAAAGTCTATATATCATGAGAGATATAACGATGATATTTGGAACACATGATTCTGGCATGGGTAAAAACATATCTTTGAGGAAAAGTAATGGACCGATCGTTAATTACTTTAACAGAATAAAATAAATGATAAGCATGTTTTTTTTTTAAATTACATTGTGCTAATATTAAACAATTTTAAAAGGCTACATCTCGTGAACTAATGCTGACATTACAATCGAAATTCGTATATATGATGTTGGTATGGAAAGAAACACACCCCAGTAGGAAGGAGGTTAGTGCCACGCCCCTTGACTACATTTTCATATTGGACCCTAATCCATGATAGAGGTAATATAAGCTTCGGCACGGCCGAACTAAACTTATCTTCTTGCTTTCCTTTTAAGTTAGACTCTTAATATGTGCGCACTAAAACTGCACTGCACAGTGATTAGAAAAAATATGTTATTTTTGGAAAAAAGAGTCTGTTGTGTTTGACCTTGGTCCCATTAAATTACACCCAGCTATAAACAAGGTACATTCTACGAGGGCAGATTAATAATTCCTTGACTTTTGTAACTTTCCTCGTAGTTATATGAAATGCAACAATACTCCCTTCAAGTACCACCTGTTAATAGACTACTTTCAAATTTTAAGAGAGTTCCGTCATTTAGCATGTGTTTAACAGCTGTTGAAAACATACAACCTCGTGGATTTTGTTAAAAAAGAAAAAAAAATGAGTTTCGAGTGCTCATTCAAAATTATTTTTTGCGGAAAAAACCGCCAATGAAACCAAGGAAAAGCTTGATAAATACTATGGGGACTCTGCACCACCGATTGCAATAGAAAAAAGTGGTTTACTGACTTTCGTTGTGGGTTCCGAAATGGTACCTCATCCAGCATATTCTCTGGATTTAGCCCCCAAATTTAAGGAAATGACTCGGTGGAAAGTTTTTCAGCTCCAACGATGAAATTGTTGATCAAACAAATGCCTATTTTATGGATCTCGAAAAATCCTATTTTTTGGAAGGGATACAAAAATTGGATAAACGTTGAACTAAGTGTATTGAGCTTAAAGGAGAAAATGTTGAAAAATATTTTTTTTGGCAAAAAAAAACTGTGTTTTAAATCAGGGAATTATTGATCTGCCCTCGTAGTTCATAGGAACAATTTGAGAACTGTAGCAAGAATAGGTGTTGTGCGCCAAAGTTGTCCATTCTTTATGTGAAAGAACTTTGAATGTTTGCCAAAAACAAATAATCTTACGATTTGGATGACATTCGATTTTTTGAATCGTACCTACATGACTTCATAATTTTTATTACCTCCTACAACAGTTCTCCAATTAACCTCATTCGATTTGCAAGGAATTTCTTCATAAAATAGGTTCAAATTTGAAGTAATAATACTAATCTAGCCCAAGTTAAAACCTTGTGAATTTAAAATTTAAAAAAAAATATTTTCTTTTTAATTTTTTGCACAAAAGTTGGTGGTATTATCATAAATAAACTTATAAATTTACATATCGAAATATATACATTTCGTATTCAAATTTTGAGAAATAAAAACGGAATAAAAAAAAATTGGACTACTACAAAAATTCTATAAAAAACTACCCATTTAATCTAAAAATTATATTGGGACTATTAATTGTTGAAACACAATGATTCGACTTTCTTCTAAAAATTACAATTTTGGATTTTTCTTCCTTTTTTTATGGGTTGTGAGATTTTTTCTAATAGGTATCTTGAAATATTTTTTGTCCCTAATTCACAAATAACGCACGCTATCTCACTACACATTTTTATGATTTTATCATTAATGTTCCAAAATTATCAGATGACTAAATCATGAATTGCTTTGCGAAAACAAGGAAAAGCTTATTTCAAAGAAATTTGGCAAATTTTGTTTTTTATTTCAATTTTTTTAGGGATAAAGTATTAAAATTATCGGCATTCATCCAAATTGATTTGAAATTTCTGACACTGCCAAGCAATTTGAATCAAATTTAACTCAAAAATATACTTTTCTTTTTTAATAAGTGTCAAAAACATACAATAAATGTATTAGAGGGTTTATCGTCACCGACACTGCAATTACATGAACTATTTGTAATTTTTTAACATATATTTCAATGGTTTTTTGAATCCGGAAATGAAGAAAAGCGCAGCGTAAAGAAAAAAGCTTCAATGTGCACTGGCCTTTATTTAGAAATAGATGAATGGTCTTCTTTGTATTTTGAAGTTTTAAAATTAAATGTATTTCTATTATCGAGCCTCTTTTTTATTTAAGTGACTCATATTGCTGAGTCTTTTTTACAACATTGAGCGAAAATCTTTTTGAAATGCCTCAACAGAAAATATATGGATTTGTGAGAGAAGTTCCTAACTCTGTTCTCCGATGAAATGTTAAGCGAAGCACGTGCTGAAACGATGGTATACTTATACACAATGTCGATTTAGACAATAAACGTTTTTGATTTGTTTTCGGTAAACCAGTTTTTAATTTAAACGAGACAAAAAAAGTTTTATTATTGGTTTAATCATTAACGAACAACAAACACAAGCCAAGTAAAATAGATAAAAATCGGGCGTGACCGACTATAGTATGCCCTGCAATATCTGCATTTCCAGAGAATTTGGATAATTTGGATGAATATACAAACGTCGATCCCGCCTTAAGCCCAACTTTAAAAATGTGGATGATGGTCAAAATCGGGGCAGTCATACGTATACGAGTAAGACTGTTTTTGCGTTTTAATTTATCTATATTTATCTACTCGTATGTCGGCTTTTGACCCTTGAGTCGTTGGTTAAGCTAAATCTTCATTTTAATTTCTTTAAAGTACTCTTATTTCTCTTTTTTTAGGTAGCGATTTTTAGTCTCTAGGGCCAAACGAGAAATTGCGGACGCAAGAAAATATCACTGACAAAGCACTTGGTACCGGTGGTAGAATCACTTGCAATGCCTCAATTTTAACGTCTCATGCACGAATGATTTGTCAGTACCTAAAGGGTGGGTAAATTTAAGGGCCGATGCCATTTCTTGCCAGCATTCTGACCATTGATGACTTTTGGAATGGTCAAGAGGCTTTAGTTCTTGAGTTAACTGCACCTTGTTAGCGTGTAAATGCAAGTCTTTATGCATAATGTCCATCAACGACGACAGTGAGAGGTGCAATTGTTGGGCACGACGACGAGTTGAGGTGGATGGATTTTCAGCCACACTATCGCGAACAGTAGCAATATTTTCTGCAGTACGAGCTGTACTCGCATGCGGTGGTGTATTAACATCTCCTATAGAACCGGTTTGCTCAAATTTTTGCACGATTTTTCCGTTTGTACGGCCATTTGGACGATTAAATTGAACCAAAAAAAATCACGAAGTGCACGATATGCATTTTAATAATAAGCCTAAATAGCTTTAAGGCGTTGCTCGCTTGTGTATCTTTCCATGGTGCAAATTGAGTTAGTCAGAAGTTGAGAAATATCAAATGAAATACAGAAAAAAACTTTACGTTTAGGTGTGGTTCACATTCAACATCGGCCCTTAAAATTTAACCACCCTTTATTTTTTTGTATCTTTCCATGGTGCAAATTGAGTTAGTCAGAAGTTGAGAAATGTCCAATGAAATACAGTAAAAACTTAACGTTTAGGTGTGGTTCACATTTAACATCGGCCCTTAAAATTTAACCACCCTTTATTTTTCTAGCTATGGGATGCCGTAGTGCGATATCGGGGTAAGAACATTTAAAATGCTTCAGCAACGGCGACTTCACGAGTAAAAGATTTATTTCTAAGCCATGTGAAAGCTTCTCTATAAAAATGCATTAGCTATTTGGAGTAGTTCCCCCTTTGTTGCTTATTGGAATGTTCAGGGAAATTTAGTATGTGCCAGCGTTTGCAGGCGGATTTTCGGTACCTAGGGCCCTTAAAACCTTAAAGTTAAATTCTATCCGTGACGATTCTGAAAAAACTGCATTATATTTTTGAAACCCCAATGTTCATGTTTTTCGGTCTTAAGGCCTCAAGATGGCTCTTAAACTTAATACAATCTTTAGAACATTTAAATAGTTTCATTGCGAAATTTTTTAATTTTGTTTACCCTCAGTTATACGAGTATCATGGAGTTTGTCATTTCGTTTGTAACATTACGAAAAATTTAATGTTGGAAATCGGCTAGAACTACAACGATTCGGTTGCAAAAAAAAATTAAGTTGCAATCACCAAATGTTGATAATCATATTGTACTCACAACTTTTTGATTCATACCAATTAAAAGTTGTGAGTACAATATGATTATCAACATTTGGTGATTGCAAATCAATTTTTTTTGCAACCGAATCAATGATCATACCAATGAAACGCGAAAAATTTATTTAGTTGCCAAAATTGGTTGGTGGTTGGGATAACCAATAGTTTTGCAAACATTTGTTGTTGTAACCAATTATTTGTGATGATTATCTAAACCTCATTATAACCAAAAACGGATTGTTTAATAATAAATTTTTCTTAAAATAATATAATTCGATTATACTGACCAATCGATTAGCCAATTTTTTCTAGTAAAAATCAACCATCATCTTTTCCACTTTTTCCTCGTCATGACCCTAATTAAGTACTTCAATTGTGTAAGCAAACAGTTTTTTCCCTCTGACTTAAATTTAAAGCTTTTAGTTGAACAAATGTGGAATGTGGCTTTTTTGATCCAAAAATTCTCTTCTAAATAAGTACATAGTTTGTTGCACCGATACTACAATTCCAATAACTAAAAAATAACAGAGCACCTACTAACAGTCCGTTGAACTGAATGAATACTCGGCGACCGTGGCAACGAATCTGTTCTCTGTGTGTATATTATTGAACATCGTCAAGTTCTAAGACTAGTCTAGTCTGTCTGCTAAAAGCACGATTCTGTCCAATCGAAAATAACTAGACCAGAGCTAAATTCTTCTATCTTACCAGATATACGCATTGTACATCGGTTGGTAATGAAAATTGACTAAATCTGGCAAAAGCGGACAAAATTTCCGTTTTAGGGACTAAAAACTAATTTTTCCGCTGTGTAATTGACAGAAACAATAAAGTTATGTTGTCTCACAAACTCGAATAGATTTTGGTCATATGGCCTCTAGACCAAAGGGTACTAAAAACATCGGAATATAACAATATTTCTACGATTCGACTTAATTTGACTTTAACCATGGGTCTAACATAGACATACATGTACATCTGGGTACTCAAAAAAAGTCGAATTTTCTCAATAAATAAAATATAACCTAACTCTTAATCATTGTCTAAATTTTGGAAAATACGAGGGCGACCGCAAAAGTAACTGGCCTAACATAAAAAGAACCGTTTTTTTGGAATTATTATTATTTATTTTTCAACATAATATCCTTCCAAGTCAATACACTTCATCAAACGTTTTTCAAGTTTTTTAATTCCATCCGAAAAATAAGATTTTTCAAGACCTTCAAAATATGCCTCAGTTTCAGCAATAACCTCGCTATTGGACGAAAATTTTTGCCAACGAGAATTTTTTTTAAATTTGGAAACAAGAAATAATCAGAAGGAGCTAAATCTGGACCATATGGTGGATGCGGAGCAATTTCAAATCGTAATTCGGCCAGTTTTTGTTGAGTTAAAAATGCAGTGTGTGAAGGAGCATTATCTTGATGAAAAAGAACTTTTTTTTCTAAATGAGGTCTTTTTATCTTGATTTCTTCACTCAACCGATCCAATAATGCACAATAATATTCACTATTTATAGTTTTTCCTTTCTCAAGATAATTAATAAATATTATACCCCTTGCATTCCAAAATACTGTGGCCATTACTTTTCCTGCGACTTAACAGTTTTCGCCTTCTTGGGACCACTTTTACCAGCTTCTATCCATTGTTTTGACTGTTCTTTGCATTCTGGGATGTAGTGATGGATCCATGTTTCATCAAGTGTTATGAATCGGCACAAGAACTCTATTGGATTACGCTGATAAATCGGTAAAAGCTCTTCGGAATTGGTCCAACGGACGATTTTTTGGGGCAAAGTCAACAAACGCGGCACCCATCGTGCGGATAGCTTTTTCATGTGGAGTTCATCATGTAAAATACTCTAAACTTGTTTTTCGTGTATTTAAACAATATCAGCAAGTTCTCTGAGCTTTATTCGTCTATCTTTAGTCACTTCAATAAATATTTTTCTAATGTTTTCAATAGTAGTAGCAGTTTGCGGTCTTTCAGAGCGTTGTTCATCTTCCGTACTTGAACGACCCATTTTAAATTGTTGAACCCAGGATTTCACGGTAGAGTATGATGGTGCATTATCACCATGAACAGAATCCTATTCATCTTTGATTAATTGTGGCGTATAACCTTTCATATAAAAGTGTTTAATTACCGCACGAAACTCTTTATTTTCCATTTTTCAAAAATTATAAAACTTGTTTACTTCAATCACCTGTAACAAAGAAAATAATCATTAAATATTTCGGAAATTTTGACAGATGGCTTATAAAAGATTGCTTTTAAAAAACAAAAAAAAAATTAGTTAGCCAGTTAGTTTTGCGGTCGCCCTCGTAATATTATTTCTACGACTTGCTAAATTTAAGGCCTTGAATCATGGGTCTGCACATACATATGGGTACTCAGAAGCAGTGGAGTTTCCTTCCTAAATTAAATGTGAACTAACTTTAAATATTTGTCTTAATTTGAGATGCGTATCTTCGGGCCCGAAGGGTTTACAAAAATCGGGCCCCTTCATCAACGGACTAAAAAAACCATGAAATTTCCTGATTACTTAATGTTGCGATTTGGCTGAATTAGAAGCCCTGACCCATGGCCTGTCAATCATGTTTAGTTTGCTACAAACTATTTGTCTTACTTAACCAATTATGTACCACTTGTTTATAGATTTGGGGAATTTGTGTTTAAGCCCTCAGTCTGGAGTTTGAGCAAGGTTGGACTTAATATGTGACTTTAAGAGGGGAAATATGTACCCGAAGGTCACACAAAAAGCCCAATGATTTATTTGATCTAATAGAATAATTGAATATAAAATGTGACCTGTTTAGTTGCAGTATCTCGGAAAAGGTCGTTGCATTAGGGCTATATCAAAACATAAACCAATATGATCGAGTTTCTGGAGGGTAGTTTCATAGTTGCTCATAACGCACTATGCTAAACTTAAGTGGAATTGGATCGACATGTGGCTAATAGAGCAACAGGGCCTCACATCTGGAGGTGCCTTTGTATGGGTGAATACATGAAAGTATGGAACGATGTGGTCCGATTTCTCCAGGTTTAGTTAAGGGTGGCATATAATGGACAATGATTTTTTTTGAGCTAGATCGAAAACAAGGACCGGCAAGGTTTAACTTCATTTGAGTGGGTTATTGGTCGTTCGTAAAGTTTTAAGTCGTTTTTTGGCCCTAGGACTCAGTTCGGTTTCCCATTCTTAGCCAACTCGAAAAAATAATTGCATATCCGGCTTTGTGAGGAAATTTTATTGTACGGGTGGCTACATGAAAGCATGGAAAGATGTGGTCCAATTTCAGCTGGTTTAGTGGCCAAAGCGGCGCATGTTTTTTGAGCTAGATCGAAAACAAAGGCCGCCAAGATCTTACTTCATGTTAGTTGGATATTGGTCGTTCGAAAAGTTCTTAGTGGTTTTTTTGGTCCTAAGGTTCGTTCAGTTTCCCAATCTTAGCCAAATCGAAAAAATAATTGCACATCGACTTTGTGAGCAAATTTTATTGTATGGGTGGCTACATGAAAGCATGGAAAGATGTGGTCCAATTTCATTAGATTTAGTTATAGGTGGCATATAACGAAACATGTTTTTTTGAGCTAGATCGTAAGCATGGGCCGGCAAGGTCTAACTTCATATAAGTTGGATATTGGTCGTTCGAAACGTTCTAAGTCGTTTTTTGGCCCTAGGGTTCGTTCGATTTCCCAAATTTAGCCAAATCATAAAAATAATTAAATTTTCGGCTTTATGAGAAAATTTCGTTGTAAGATGATGCTTATACGTATATCAATCGGGAGTCGATATTTTGGACCCTCGCACATTTGTGAGGGTGCTGAAAAAAAGACGGGCCAATATGAACGAGTTTCGCTAGGGTTTGTTATAAGTCGCTCATAACTTACTATGCTAAATTTGAACAAGTGTGGTTTAGGTAAATAACTTTTAGAGCGGCAGTACCTCACAGGGTGGGGCACATGATAACATAGAGAGATATTGACAAATTTTGCCAGTGTTGATTATAAGTCACCCCCAACGCAAATTGCTTAATTTGAGCAAGATTGGACTTAATTTCAAGACAGATTTCGATAAACGAAATCCATCGGTTAATATTAGAAACTAAAATCGATTTTTGGGTTTGCAATCACAAAGCCTCGATAACTAAGACTGGTCAGTATCGATTAATATATGCAACGAGAATCGATTTTTGTGTTTGGTTCATTAAGCTGTAATGATATCGGTGGTGTTTTAGCTAAAGCCTCGATAACTTAGACTGGATAGCGACCAGGCCTTTCAAGGCGCTACATGAAAACATACAGCGATATTGCCAAAATTCATTAGTAAATATAGGTTACCCCTAACGAAGTGTGCTTAATTTGAGCAAGATTAGATTTAATTTGTGGTTCTACAGATTTCGATAATTGGAATGAAATCGATTAATATTAGAAATGAGAATCGATTTTTGGGTTTGCTTCATTAAGCTGTTATGATACTAGGATGTTAAGCCTCGACAACTGAAATAGAATAGCGACCGGACCTTAGAGGAGGCTTCTTGAAATGATGTTGTCAAATTTAACCAGGACTGTAGGTCACCTCTTATACAGTGTGCTCAATTTAAGCAAGATTGCATTTAATTTGTGGTTCTAGAGATTTCGATAGTCGAAATGAAATCGATTAGTATTAAAAAACGAGAATCGATTTTTGGGTTTGCTATCGCTAAGCTGTTATGATATTAGTGGTGTTTTAGCTTAAGCCTCGATTAATAAGACTGGATAGGAAAACAACATTAATTAATCAATTTTTTAACAAAAATTGCCAATTTTGAGAATGTCTATAGAAAAAGGATTGCTGTAATCGATTCTTAACTAAATTCAAGAGATAAAAAAATAGAAAAATATTACAAAAACAATTTCTTGCAGCCGTTAATTTTTAAAAATCGAGAGCTGAAGGGTTTTTTCATAAGACATGATACAAATGTGGCACTTTTTTATTTTTTTTTAATATCCAAACTTTGTTGTCGAGAATTAATCTAAAGCACTTTTTTTTTATTAAGTAAAGGGTGTTTTTTATTGGGGTATAGAACTTTAAGTTGGCATCACTTTTTTAACTGGCGGCCATTTTGTCAGCTGTCAAGTGATTAATATTTAGTTTGGTTTGCCATTTCATCATGAACAGGTTGACAAAAGAACAACGCTTGCAAAATGGGCCGAAAATGAGATTCATCTCGATGCTGATTTTCATCACAAAATTTTGTTCAGTGATGAGGCTCATTTTTGGTTGAATGGCTACGTCAACAAGCAAAATTGCCGCATTTGGAGTGAAGAGAATCCACATGAGACCCTTGAGACGCCATTACATCCACAAAAACTGACTGTTTGGTGTGCTCTATGGGCTGGTGGAGTCATTGGGCCATACTTCTTCCGAAATAATGCTGGAGAGTCAGTTACCGTTAATGGAGACCGGTATAGAGCTATGATAACCGACTATTTTGTTCCCGAATTGGATGGCATGAATGTGGATGAGTTGTGGTTCCAACAAGACGGCGCTACATGCCACACAGCGCACGTCACAATCGAATTATTGAAGGAAGCATTCGATGAGCGCATAATTTCGCGGAATGGACCTGTCAATTGGCCACCAAGATCGTGTGATTTGCCACCATTGGATTATTTTCTTTGGGGATATGTGAAGTTGCTCGTCTACTCCAACAAACCAGAAACGTTAGGGGACTTGGAAGCCAACATTCGTGGCGTTATTGCCAACATACGGCCCCATATGCTCGAAAAAGTGGTTGAAAATTGAACCTGTAGAATTGGCTTTATTTGAGCCAGCCGCGGCGGCCACATGCCCGAAATCATATTTAACCCTTATGTGCAGTATGAGTCCGCCACCTTCAAACACAGTAATTTGTAAGCAGCAAATTGTAAGCAGTTTTCTTCAGGAGTTTGCCCTTTTATCATATTTTGTGAATGCAAATTCGGCTTTTTTGTAAGTTTATTGAAGGGTATGAACAAAATATGAAGAAATATTACATTATTGTGGGTTGGTTTCTATTGCAGAACACGTTTCGCAACAGCGTAAAAGTTTCGAATGCTCTGCACAAACCGCCTTGTTGCAATTGCAACAATATGTTCGAGTTTTTCGCTGATGTTTTTGCTGTTCACGACACAAGTGACACGATGGCCTATTGGATCGTGGGGCAAATGAAGGTGCCGCAACTGCAATTGGTCTTTCGACAACCTGCAAAAATAAAATTTATAAAATGTTGCTTGTTGAAATTAATATTTTATACAACCTTTACATCAAAAGCTTCTATTGCATTCCGAATTTTGGGATACTTTGTAATGTGGGGGTTCATGGCACGATCTTCAATATTCGGAATTGATAATTGTTTCGTTAACAATTTTATGAACGTTCGACGTCTGTCACATTTCTTTTCTGGTTTCAACTCATTGTAAATTATAAAAGCGACTAATGCAGCTATATCTACCATATTATAAAACAATGCAAGAGTCCACCGATTTGATTTTCGTTTGCACGTGTATGTACCAAGCATCTGGTCCATAGTATCGACCCCTGATTTATTATTTAGTCAGGAATTTGGTTGGGGTGGTGCCCAAACAACTTTTTTCAATATCGATGTAAACAAAGAGGAAACAGAAGGTGGCAAAATTACTACAATTGTGAACCAGGAGCATTTTTGAGAAATAAAACTATAACGATGCCCGGGTGCCCGGCACCCCCTCTGGCTACGTCTATGGTTACCTGTGTTTGGTTTACCTCCAATATCTAATATTTCTGATGAGTTTGCTGACATTATGTGCTATTACGGACAGAAACTACATATTATCACATGATTAATGTACGATTCCTATATAAGGTCCGTAGGCACCTGTTCCTGTATAAACGTACTAAACATGTAAAACCTTATATAAAATGCGAACCAGAAAATATATCGCTTTGAAAATGATTTTACACTATTCTTTAGAACATTTCCTTGGAATACATTACCGGTCTAAAATTCTGTTAACTCAATAAAAATAAACTGCATGCAACCAAAAGTCGAAAAGGTCCCTAGGGACCTATTACTGCACATAAGGGTTAAACATTAATGGCATAAAATTATCCTTCCAATAAAGCCAAATTGATGGACATTAAAACGATTTTCTTGTGTTTTATTTCAATTCGAAGTTCTGTACCTCAATAAAAAACACCCTTTACAAGTGGAAGTTAAGAATGGCAAAATGTTATTGATATCTTTTGAAATGATTTTTCGGAATTTCATTCAAATGGGAACAAGGCGTTTAGAAATTTTATATTAATTTGCCAAAAGTTTTTAAGTTTGTTTTGAGAGCTTGTCTGAGAGAAACCAAAATTTATAGGAGCTTGTAGCCGACTTTGCTATGGCTTCCAGCTATCGCCAACATGTTAATTCAGCACTTACTTTCCCCCACATTGTCTAAAGCGTTTTGGAGATTTCGCTGCGGGGCTGACTCATTTGTAACGCAATGGCTGTAGTTCAAACACAAACCTCAAATGGCCTCAAGTAATACATGTTAGACTTTTTGTCCATACCTCAAGCGATAAGTACATACCCCGCCTACCCTGTAGGGTGATGGTATAAAATAACGTTTAAACAACACAACAAATAACCTGTTGGTTTATTGAAGTGCCGTGAAGTGCTGCCATAAAAGACCGACTAAAGTTAGTCGAATATCATCGGCCGTTTGTATTTGGACCATCCAGACCTACAGGTTTAGTATTAATTTGATATTGCAACGGAACGGTTGATTTTTTGTTATTGTTCTTTTTCGTGTGTGAGTGTTTGTTTTTTCTTTCTGATCTGTACTGCGAATGACAGATATAATCGGCATCATTAAAATGATGTGAACGAAGTATTGCGTGCAAACTCGAAAAAATCTGAATTGTGTTTAATTGCGATCGGCGAATATTGAGTCGCAATCGTGTGTTTTGTTTATTGTTTATACAAAGTCGCTGTGATTTTAAATTAATTAACGAAATTAACATTTTGTTTACGAAATGAAGTAAGTGTGTTTGTGTCAAAAAAAAATGAAAATATTTACACAAATGAAATTTCAAAACGCTATAATGTTCAACCGCTGAAGTGTTTGTAAAAGGGATTGTGGAGTAGATTTTACTCAATTTTGATTAATTTTTAAAAATCAAATAAAACAAGTGTAAAATTTCTAAAGTTCGACCCCGCCAAAACTTATGTATTTTCCGCTATGGATTGCGTTCTAGTTTGAACTAATGTTTATGGCCTTAGGGTCAAGGCTTTAAATTTATTGAAGTTGTAAGATAAATGTCAAATTCAAGTAATTGTTATAGATTACCTACATGTCTGTTGTTAAGGAATGATGATTTTAAGGGGCGAAATTAAGACACATCTTAAAACTCAGTGCAAATTTAAATAAGTGCATAAATTTTGGTGTTTTCGAACATTCAAAAGGTACCATAGGGACCTTTGACTCAAGTCCTCAAACTAAGTGGAAGAGTATATTTTATGTTATATTCGGATTCGTGATGAGATTTCATCTTTGTTTTAGTACCCATAAACCAAAAGTCAAATGGTTTTTGTGTTCTTTAATTTAAAAGTTAATTAGTTGAGATACAAACAGGAAATTTAAAAAAAAATCTGGTTGAGTTTTTAGTCCCTCTTTTTCCCCTTTGCTCGATTTAAATAAATGCTAATCTACTGATATAACCCATATATCTGATATGACGAAAGTTTTTTTTTTTGATTTAGACTAAAGACAGTCAGATGGACATGACTAGATCGATCTATAATTTTAGGGCAGCAGATAAGTATTTTGAGATGTTAGAAACGGAATGTCAAACTGAAATATATGTCCGCTCTATCCTATGGAGGAAAGTATAAGAGTTTTTCTATTTAATGTGTATTTCAGCATCTGACATTTTGTCAGTAAAGAACTGACTCAACTTACTTTTTTCCCACAACATCCCATTAAGGAACAAGGCACAACTTCTCTCAGCTATGTTACAGTGAGCTGTGCACCAAATAATAATCCAATTTTTTACTATAGGTTCAATGAACGATTTTATAGGAAAAAGTAAAAAATAGGTTAGGTTTGGTAGCAGTGGCAGTCTGTACAAGCAAACTCACTGAGACAATATGGCCTATATTGTGATACCACGGAAATTAGTAGAAAAAAATCCTTAGTCCCTCCGGTAGAACCATTGTGATCATTATAAATGGCTCTTAAGTTGGCCAATGCCGATATTAGTTAGTTTAGCAGGTTCCCTATAGAAGTATGAACCTAAAGTAGTTCCCGCCTGATCGCCAGAGAAGGTCACTTACAAAGAAATCCCACGACAGCCGGTTCTGTGGACCGAAATACCCGAAGAGTAATTCTTCGGCCAAGGGCTGTCACACTGGCACACAGTTGCCGCTACAAAGAAATCCCACGACAGCCGGTTCTGTGGACCGGATTGACCCGAAGAGCAAATCTTTGGCCAAGAGCTGTCACACTGGCACACAGTTGCCGCTACAACAACAAGAACTTACAAAGATGGTGTTAAATAAATTATAGTCCCTGCCGTTAAACTCCTTTAAAAGCTCTCAAATTGGCCAATGTCGATATTATCCCATTTAGCTAGATCCCTGGAGAATAACGTACCTAATGTAGATCCGCGCCTTATCGGCGGGCACTTACAGGGAAGGTTTTAAAAGGATGTGTCCTCTATCTTATCCCCACAGCTTTTGTGGTAGTCGTTACTCACGACTTTCAGTCTAATTGCATGTTTTCCAATCAGACAGTGCCACGTCATGACAGATACGACCAATGAGGCGTCAAGTCTTGATAGCGCTAGCAGTATGCGAGAGCTTTTCATATCCAGTTGGGACCACATTTGTCTGGATTGGACGCATCATGAGACTGAAGGCACACTTATAATAAGCTTCTTAGGACTCTCTCCTGCAAAATGAGTTTGCAGATGGGCAGAGGCATACCTACATATTTAAGCACCCCTGGAGTACGCTAGGTAGTACCGAGCCTTGCTTTCTCATCTGCTTCCAGATATGTCCCAATAAGGTGCATATTGAACTGCTAAGACATTAAAAGATTTGAGGCAGTAAAGGGCTGATGGAGTTGAGTTCAGTAATAAGGATTTCAGAGATTTATAGGCGACTGAGATTTATCCCTACTGTGGTGAGAATATTATTTCTCAGTTATTCAACTAATTCCTTAATGACTAAGATCTCCGCTAGACATAGCACTCGACACTCCTTTTAAAAGACACCGAAACCAAATCGACACACGTCTTTTTACCCAAAGTTCAGCAGTTCCTGTCTGGCATAGCTGTATGCTTTTCGAACAAAAGTGGTTCGGCCAGAGTGTAGGCAATGATGACAGCCATTCTATTCGGGATTACACTGTGGCTTTTTATCGACCTTTGTGACATCTTTCTCAATCTTATTGTTGTGGTGGCCACAGTTTGCTTCTAGTGTTTTGAAATGTGTGGTAAACAATGTACCCGTGATGCACTGACAAGCCTTTCTTCGGACCCTACCTAGTATCTTGCAGTATGCGGACTTTCGAAGAGCGTTCCCCCGGACGATAACCACATATATAGCACTATCGGTCTTCCTACTGCAGTGAACATCCAGTGTGAGTCAGGCCCTCACAGCGGCCTAACTCTGATTAATTGATCCGTTTATGCTTTCGAAAAGCCACCATACAAGTATCCCTTTCAATAGGAGGTCCTGCCGCTCTAGAAGCTAAAATAAATTCGATCTTGCTCGTATTTTGCATGACAAATAATAACCAACACGGCTGAAATCGCTCCCATCGGTTAGTCTTTTTACTTGTTCCTTAATAGGATGTTGGGAAAGCAAGTAATTCAGCCCGAATTATTTGCTCATTTCATTATGAAGTTAAATACCTTAGAGAGTCAAGGTAACGTAACGCGTTTTTCCTATAAAAACAATTGATTTGCCGCACCCATTCGACCCTCAATTGTTGTAAAATTCTTCAATGTCCAGTAACTCGTGTCTCCAACTGATAGGACCTCTTTTAAAAAGTTCGATTTACTACTTGATCGCATTACTTATTTACACTCTCCTCTAATCGATTATAATTGTGTTTACAATTTATATGGGGCAATCGGTGGAAAATTCGTACGAGTATTGTTTGATTTGTTATTAATAATAGTCAATAACTTTGTATTGCTGAGTGCATTTAGAGTTACTGTCATCGGTAATATCGGTCAAAATATTATTGTCAAACAGTGCGATAATGTTTTTATTAAGAAGGGGGGAATTGCATAAATATATTGCCAGTAATTGTGAAAGTGGTCTAAGTTCTAAAAAACAATAGCAAACAAAAAAACAACAAAAATAATTTATAAAAATATTAACATAATTAAATCAATGACTAGGAAATTGTTATACACAATGTTATGGTTTATTTAAACAAAGGGCGTGGCACCGCCCACAAAACCTTTAACTTATAGAGACAATAATATGTATATGACGATGATGTAATGTAGTAATGTAATGATGTTGAGATTATATGATGTTGGCCTGCATCGAAACACAACCTGGATGAAAAGTAGACGGTATCACGCCCCCTTTTTAAAATCGCATTCAATGTCAAAGCAAAGCAACGATTGTAGTACAATTTTAAAAGAATACAATCAAGGATTCACATACTACGAGGGCGGTTCGGAAAGTTCTTAGCCAATCAATGAAAGAGAATAGTTAGTTTTTCAAAAATATTTTTATTTTTCAATATAATCTCCTGAAACTTCAATACACTTAGTCCAACGCTTATCTAGCAATTCTATCCCTTGATTAAAATAGTTTTCCTCAAGGTCTTCAAAATAGTGGTTTACAACTGTAATTGCATCTTCATTTGAGGTAAAACGCTTTCCAGCAAGGAATTTTTTTAGTTTGGGAACAGGTAAAAGTCACTGGGAGCTAAATCAGGAGAATAAGGTGGGTGGTCAAGCAACTCGTACTTTAATTCGTTGTTTTTAGTCATTGTTAAAACACTCTTGTGCGCTGGTGCGTTGTCTGGATTAAAAATTATTTTTTTGTGTTGTAAGCCAGGACGTTTTTCTCGAATTTGTACATTTAATTGATCTAAAAGGTTGCAATAGTACTCTGAATTTATTGTTTTACCCTTTTGCAGATAGTCAATCAATAAAATACCTCTGAAGTCCCAAAAACCGTTGCCATAACCTTACCCGCCGATTGAATTGTTTTTGCCTTCTTTGGGGCACTTCCTCCAGCTTCAGTCCTTTGTTTGGATTGTTCTTTTGTCTCTGGAGTACAGTGGTGGATCCATGTCTCATCAACAGTTATGATACGACGCTTAGAATCCATTTTATTTCGCTGAAAACGATCCAAACAAGCTTGAGAAATGTTCATTCTTATGCGTTTTTGGTCGACTGTTAACAAGTGCGGCACCCATCTTGCAGAAAGCTTTTTCATCTGTAGTTCTTCATGCAAAATTAAATGGAGTCGATGATTTGAGATGCCCATGATATTAGCTATTTTACGCACTTTTATTCGTCGATCATTTAATACCATATCATGCACTTTGGCTACAATTTCTGTTGTTGTTGCTGTTTTTGGACATCCACTACGTGGTTCATCTTCAATGCTTGTACGACCACGTTTAAATTCAGCAACAAAATTGTTTACTGTTGCATATGAAGGAGCACTTTCACCTAACACATTCACCATATCATTATGAATTTCTTGTCCCGATAAACCTTTTTTATGTAAATATTTAATGACACCACGAATTTCTAATTTTTCCATTGTAAAAAAATCGCGGATGCGTCTTTTGTGAACACCTGTTTCTATATGTAGGAGTTGCCAGATCGAAACAAAATTTAACATGTGTTCATAGCAGAGATGGAAGTTTCCTTAACTTTTTTTTTGTTTATACCGCGCTTTTTGTGCTGGGCTAAGAAGTTTCCGAACCGCCCTCGTATAATAGTTTATATTGTGTTAAAACTGGACGAATGGGCGTGTCCCCGCAAATACAACCATAAACAATATGACGAGTTGATATATATGATGTTGGTATGGAAAGAAACATACGCTGATAGAAAACATGCCGGTGCCAAGCTTGCTTGACATAATTTTTAAATTGAATCCATGGTGGAAGGAATTAAAGCTTCGGCCCGGCCGAATTTAATTTGTTCACTTGCTTTATTAAGCTGCCGTATTTAAAATCCAATCTTTTCAAATTTACAACACTGCATTATGGCTGACCTATAACTGCGCCTGGAGAAATTGAACTATATCGTTCTACTAGCTGAAGCCGGCCCGCCTTGCAAGAGCAAGTACTAATTTTTTTCTGTATCGTCTCATGATTTAAATTGCTGTGACTGCGTAAACTTAAGGATTTTTAATCCTCATTGTGAATGCATTTTGAAACTGAGACTGGACCTGCTTGAATTGGAACAGAAATTTTTATAAAAACAGTACATCCTCTCCTTTGACTATTATCATTAATGTTTCATTGTTGCGGAAATCTGTCATTGTTATATCGAGTTCCTTCAATGCTTCTTCCCGATGTAGTTTTATGGAATTTTTGGTACTTTTTCGGACTATTGGCCCCCTAAGTGGCATTTTTGTGCACATGTATATTTTGATATTGCTAAATGGCTTAAAAGTTTTAAACAAACTCGAAAATACTAAAGACATTGACAAATTTTAAGGAAGTCAGTTAAAGATTAACGACATTAACCGTTGAATGTATTGGGATGTTCCTGCTTCAAAAACGCCTCTATGCAGTTTTGCGTATACGATAGAAATATGGTTCGAAAAGTATGTGCTCACTTCAAAACACTAACTTACTTCAAAACCCTAAATCTAAACGAATTCAAAAATTAAAAAGTTGCCGAAATGGACTAACCGTTTTAGTTATTTGTTTTAGAGGTAACAGAACCTCTACAGAGGGATTTCTCAATGCACTTTATTACGGGCTCCGCGATCTTCGTCTTCATCAGTAGTACTTTTGTATTATCTGTTTCTACTTAGTAGGGAAATAAAAACTGTTACACACTTTTTATGCTGTAAACTAAAAAGTACTGAATGTTTTTGGACCAAATATTTTTTAATATATTTATTGATGTACGAGGGCGACCGCAAAACTAACTGGCCTGGCACATTTTCTGTTTTACTAGCAACTTTTTTTGTTTTTTTAAAGCAATCTTGTATAAGCCATCTGTCAAAATTTCCGAAATATTTAACGATTATTTTCTTTGTTACAGGTGATTGAAGTAAACAAGTTTTATAATTTTTGAAAAATTAAACACTTTTATATGAAAGGTTATACGCCACAATTAACCAAAGATGAATTGGATTCTGTTCGTGGTGATAATGCACCATCATACTCCACCGTGAAATCCTGGGTTCAACAATTTAAAATGGGTCGTTCAAGTACGGAAGATGAACAACGCTCTGGAAGACCAAAAACTGCTACTACTATTGAAAACATTAGAAAAATATTTAATGAAGTGACTAAAGATAGACGAATAAAGCTCAGAGAACTTGCTGATATTAACAAAATACACGAAAAGCAAGTTTGGAGTATTTTACATGATGAACTCCACATGAAAAAGCTATCCGCAAGATGGGTGCCGCGTTTGTTGACTTTGCCCCAAAAAATCGTCCGTTGGACCAATTCCGAGGAGCGTTTTAGCGATTTATCAGCGTAATCCAATAGAGTTCTTGCGCCGATTCATAACTGTTGATGAAACATGAATCCACCACTACATCCCAGAATGCAAAGAACAGTCAAAACAATGGATAGAAGCTGGTAAAAGTGGTCCCAAGAAGGCGAAAACTGTTAAGTCAGCAGGAAAAGTAATGGCCACAGTATTTTGGGATGCAAGGGGTATAATATTTATTGATTATCTTGAGAAAGGAAAAACTATAAAGAGTGAATATTATTGTGCATTATTGGATCGGTTGAGTGAAGAAATCAAGATAAAACGACATTTAGAAAAAAAGTTATTTTTCATCAAGATAATGCTCCTTCACACACTGCATTTTTAACTCAACAAAAACTGGCCGAATTACGATTTGAAATATAGTCCAGATTTAGCTCCTTCTGATTATTTCTTGTTTCCAAATTTAAAAAAATTTCTCGGTGGCAAAAAATTTTCGTCCAATAGCGAGGTTATTGCTGAAACTGAGGCATATTTTGAAGGTCTTGAAAAATCTTATTTTTCGGATGGAATTAAAAAACTTGAAAAACGTTTGATGAAGTGTATTGAGTTGGAAGGAGATTATGTTGAAAAATAAATAATAATAATTCCAAAAAAACGGTTCTTTTTATGTTAGGCCAGTTACTTTTGCGATCGTCCTCGTATACGTCTGTCATTGTTTTTGAAAAAAAAATCAATAAACTAAACTAACTCTTAGATTTTTTTAAAATATAAATTATTTAAGTAAATTAAAGTGGAATTTTTAACTTAAATATTTTTGGCTACTTAAGGGTAATGTGATACATCAAATAAATTGACGTTTAGGCTACATGTTATAGAAAATGTATACGTATACTTTAAGATGAGCCATATTTTGTAGGTTATTTAAAAAAAATGTTGATGGCATTTAGCCCTACAAAAATAAACTCCATACGATTTCCCTTAAGACATCTCATTACGAAAATTTGGTAAACGAAGGAATATCTGACAGTTTCGGCTGATTATTCGATTTTCAAAAGCAGTGAGTGAAATATCGATGGTTGCGTTGGCTGTGCGACATTTGGCCTCGTGTTGTTGACAAAAATATAATTCTCTTGAATTTTTGGAAACAAAAACTCGTTGAGCATGGCGGAAGAAAAATAACCCAACGATGCCGGCAGCCCAAATTCCACACCAAATAGTGACTCGTTGTGGATGCATTATCTTCTGAATAGTCACGTGTGGGTTCTCAGAACCCCATATGCGGCAATTTCGCTTATTGGCATAGCCACCAAGATGGAAATGAGCTACAACTGAAAACACGATTTTTCGGTACAATTCTTAATCTCTTCCCAAACAAACTTCAGCCTATTGGTCGAAGCGAAAACGCATTGGATGGTGTTTCATTATTTAATGACGAAGTTCAACCATTCCAATAAAACCAGAAATTTGAAAAAACTATCAATACTTTACTTTTTAAATAGCCCACCCTATATATAAGTATACTTTATTTGTCTCCGATCGAAATTTCTAGGAGATGCTAATGTATAACAAATTGGCCCAGTACTGTTTCTTTTGCACTCATAACAATCGATCCAGCGCTCTCCGCATTCCTTAATTGCGGAGCTGCAAGAATCAAGTTGAAACAAACAAATTGTAGCACAGTGTAATCATCGAGCACATTAACTACACCATTAATGTATGATATTCCAAAACGTATTCAGTTAAATAGAACCCAGTTGTCACCATGCTCTAATCGTATTATTCGCTGACGAGTGTATTCAATAAACGCAGGGCAATAAAAATAAATTGTTCATAGAATTTTTGATGAATGATTGATTCTTTGATTTACAATCCATTATAAACTAATTGAAATATATGTAGGTTTTTGATAAGATTTGAAAACAAGTTATAACCATGATTGCTTTTTTGTTTGTAGGACTGGATCCAAACAAAATATCGTCGACTCCACAAATAGCCTATCATTGGATGGCACCACCACCAGCCATGATGTTGATGATAAATATGATCCTCATGAGCATCGGACTGTTAAAAATCCCACCACGTAAGTTTAAGATTTATTTAAGTTTGTATAGGTTATAATGTTGGAGTTTTTGTTTTAATTTTTCAGAAATTGGCAAACATTTGCTCATTTCCTCAAGGCCAGTATAGGCACTGGAGTGCTGGCCATGCCCAGTGCGTTTGCCAATGCCGGTTATGTGAATGGCTTTGTGCTGACTGCAATAATAGGATTTATAGCTGTTCACTGTTTGCATATATTGGTAAGAATACATATTTTCGTGTTAATTTTTAAAGTAAAAATGTTAATGACGCCACCGCAACGAAAGCCGCACCAAACTGTGACTCTTTGAGGATGCTTTGGCTTCTCGACGATCAGGTGCGGGTTTTTAGAACCCAAGATGCGGCAGGTTAGTTTTTTAACATATTAGTCGATATGAAATTGAACTTAGTTAGTACAGAAAGCAAGATGAGCAAGGACCCTTAAGTTATGCAGAGTGATTATGATCATAAGATGCTTGAAATTGTAAATGGGCGTAATCGACCCAGATGGAAAAAAGTTTCCCCTTAAGAGCCTGAAGGTAACTCGGAAAAAGGACAGTCAAAGCGAGCGATCAAAAGTAAATCTGAAAATAAAATTAAATTTCACTGCAAAACAGATTTAATTTAAAGTTTTAACCAAAAAAAAATATTTTAAATAATGGTCCTTGTGATCAAAAGAAGTCCGATTTACTATTGCACACAGAGAAAAAAATCAGTTGGAAATCGGTCCGAACTACAAAAATTCGGTTGGATTAATCGTCTTTCTGTTGTAATAACCAAAATTTCATAGTATTTATGGTAACATGATTCGAGATTTCATATGATGGTTGCTACAACCATACTCGTATCACGGTATTCACGGCCAATAACACAGCTACGCCAACCAAGATACCCCTCCTTATTATTCAAAACAACAACCAATTTTGTTTGGTGGCGACCCATATTAACCGAGTTACGACCACCCAACGTTTGACAATAAATTGCCTTAATTAATTCATTTCAGATATTTATTTTACTGATCAGTCGACCTAGTGCATGGCTTAAAAATATTAAATCTTTTCTAAAAGTACCTCTAACCAACAATCTATAAAAACAACCAATACATGTACAAGTTCAGTTCCCATAATCATCGTAATTTGTAAGGATTACCGATACCTGTTTTCTTCAACCGAAAGAGTTAGTTCCCTCTACTAAAAATTGGTGTGTACCCAATCAAAATTCGGTTGTAACGATGGAATACATGAATAGTACGTGCAACCACCAACTTTCAGTTGGCAAAAATTCGGTTGTGGCAAACAATCTGTTCTCTGTGTGTACGAATCCAAAGATTTGTACTGAAGATTTGCAGAAATTGGATTTAGGCTCTCGGAATCAAAAAACGGTATAGCGAATAAAAGATTCTGCCTGGCCGCACTTTATGACGCAACGGGTTAACGATTTAAAATTTAAAATTTTAATCGGCTGTAAAAAAGAAGTACTGATAATTTTTTCTAATTTCTAGTTTTATTGGAAAGGCTGAACTTTGTCATTTAATAATGGAACACAATATCATTCATATGACTAGCTCGGCTGGCGCGACAGTACCTCATCCGATCAACCCAATTTGTCAGGACATATTCGATTGTTTCGGGTCGAATCTCTTTAATATCAACTTGGATTTCATATTTCAATGCTTCAATTGTCTCTGGATGCATTGAGTAACATTTATCCTTAATGGCTGCACACAGAAAATAATCCAAAGCGCTCAAGTCACGGCTTCGAGGCGGCCAATTGACATCACAATTTCGGGTGATTATTCGATATTAAAAAATATATGGTTTGGTTGGCTGTGTGACATGTGGCTCCGTCTTGTTGAAACCAAATATCGTCCATGTTATTCTCTTATTTTTGGAAACAAAAATTCTTGTTTCCAAATGTTTCTAATGATGCCGCCAGGCCAAAATCCACACCAAACTGTGACTCTCTCTGAGTCCCATATACGGCAATGAAAATGAGCTTCATCTGAAAACACGATTTTTCGGTAAAGTTCTTCATCTCCTGCCAAACAGTCTTCAGCCTATTGGATGGACCATTTAAAATTTTAAATAATACAGCCTATACATAGACATATAGTTTGAGAACAACTATAATATATTTAAGATAAAAATAAAAAAAAATATTTTGGCTAAATTTGGGTGACGGACCCAATGTCAGAAAATCTGGGCCATTCAAACATTTAGGTCCATGTTTGAATGGATACAAAAAACAATTAAATTTTCAAACAATTTCAAATATGACCTTATCTTTAATGTCTGGGTAAATTTAGAGTCTGTTTAAGGGCACAATATCATTAACTTCGGAATGTCTATTAATGATGTCATTTTACTTAAAAAAAACACTACAGTCAGTTTTATTAATACACGGGTTTAAAAAAATCGAAATGCCGGTTTTCTGAAAACCCCGGTTTTTTGACACTCTAGATCCGACGAAAACAAAAAACTTAAATAAAATCGGTTATTTTGTTTAATATTTGTTTTCAATATTATATTGGTCTTCTGATTATATCAATTTGCATTTTTCCAATATAAATTTGTGTTACTTAATTTTAATTTGCAATTCGTAATTTTGATTCGTATTTTCTCAGTTTTAATTTGCATTTATCCAATTTCTATTTGTATTTTCTAAATTTATTTTCATTTAATATCAATTTAATTTATATTGAAAAAAGACAAATTTCTATTTAACTATAAAACGCACTCCATTTGCTATTTGTTTCCTTCCAGATTGGTTCAATGTATGAATTGTGTAAACGAAAACGGGTGCCGTACTTAACCTTTTCCGAGGCCATGACACTGGGATTCCGAGAGGGACCACCGTTCTTTAAGTGTATCATACCGATAGCCACGTAAGTTTTAAAAGCCACTCCACAGTGAGACATAGAAACGTTAGCGCAGAAAATTTTGAACTTTAAATGTCCTACGCCATAGATAAGCAGGTATTCTCTATTTATCCCATTATCCTATCCTATGTTATCCTATTTGTAAAACCATAAAGTTAAGGTCCCGAATCATTAGAAAATATTAGTTGAAACAATAGAATTTGAATTTTTTGTCTCCTTATGCCAAACCTAATGTAGTGTAGTGTGATATGAATGCGCGGCTGTCACACAAAAAACCTAGCTACGAGTAACAGCATTCAATATCAGAACCTGCAGTTGCCTCTAGGACTACATATTATAGTATCAATTCCGATTATGCTTAAATCTGGTTCACTGATGAGCTATCAATGACTTATTCTAATAGTCGGGACACAATATCCTTCTTGATTTAAGGTCATGTCGCTCTAAAAGTCAAAAAATAAATCCGATTGTGCTAATATTTCGCATGGTAAATCATAAGCGACCTATAGTTAATTCTGGTGAAACTGGAACATGTGGGTCCATGTTTTCGAATAATCGGTCTATATTTTTTAATAACAACAGGTATTTTCCGAGACGACGAGGTAGCCTCGTACATACATGAAGAAGGCAGCTAGAGAATGAGATAGCTTTGACTGGAAAAATCATAGAGTGAAGTGAAATTGTAAGCTATAAATAGAACTAATTATATAAGTATAGGGTGATCCATCTAGAGGTATTTTTTTCAAAATAAAAAAAATACTAAAATTCAAATCAAGCGTGGAATCTTTATTGTTTATACGAAATGACATTGTATGCCATTAATTTTTTTGAATATAATATCCTTCAAATATGAAAATGAGCGTTCGACGAAATACAAGAAGATCCGCTGCTTTCGATTAAAATTATGTCCAGCGATAAGGCCCATTTCTGGCGGTCCATATTTTTTCAAAAATGATGATGGCCGAAACGTAACTTTCAATGGTGCTCGCTATTGCTCTATCATATCGGACTTTTTACTATCTGAAATTTAAGCCCGTATTCTTGACGACATTTTTTTCAACAGGACGGTGCCACTTGCCATGCAGCTGCTCAAACAATGGATCTAGTGAGAGGTAATTTCATAGAGCAGCTAATTTAACATTTTGGACCGGTTAATTGGCCGCCTAGATCGTGTGTTATCACACCTTTAGACTTTCTTCTTTGGAGCTACGGAAAACCCAAAGTCTATGCTGACAAGATTCCACACTTGATTTGAATTTTAGGATTTTTTAATTTGAAAAAATACCTCTAGATGGATCACCCTTAACATTGTAACAACCCTATGTTCCACAATAGAACGGCGGGAATAAATAATGATAGGTATTTTCTGATACTCATATAAGACTGATTTCGCATAGGTTTTTTTTTTCACCGCTTACTGTTGTTGTTGTGTTTGCTAGTGGACAACTTTCAGGCACTGTACCGCGTGTGTGTATTAGGGTGGGTCGATTTAGCAATCGATATTGTGCCATCGATTTTTTCGATAGCTTTTGGCATAAGGAAAACAAAATTTCACTACGAAATATAATTTGGACCCTTAGAATGGACACCATGAAGGAAATTATATTCAAAAAATAAATGGCATAAAATGTCCTTTCGAATAAACAATAAAGATTCCACACTTGATTTGAAATGTTATATTTTGAAAAAAATACCTCTAGATTGATCACCCGATAGTAACCATACCTTTTCTCTGCTTGTAAAAATGACATTTCCGATTTGAAGTCCTGCCCTTGCTCAAACTCAAGGCAGAGGCACAGTATCTTCTGAAAAACAGGGTGGTGTAGGTATCCCACAATTGTCTACGTCAAACGTTAGTTGTTTTTTTTACTTGTGGTGATTGGGAGTTTGGGGCTCGACGAGCAGAAAAAAATCTGTAATACTGTAAGGATAAGGTACAACGTTTAAGTTGTTTTTTTTTCATTTTTGTTAAACTTGTTAATTTCTCTCTTTTTTTCGTTTATTACATATTTCTGTTTTAGGCCCTTTGTTGATGGCTTCTTGGCTTTTTATCATTTTGGCATTTGCTGTGTTTATGTCGTTTTTATTGCGGAGAGCATAAAACAAATTGTCGATGAACACTTGGCCGTCTTAGATCTACGCCTACACATGTGCTTCGTTTTGGTGCCGCTCTTCCTGATTTTCAGCATAAGGAATCTGAAGTTGCTGGCGCCCTTTTCATCCTTTGCCAATGTCCTGTTGTTGGCGGGTAAGTAGGAGGCTTCCAAGCCACCAACGCTAATGCGATATCGTACAGCAGACATTAAGTTATGATTTTATGTGCGTATAGGTTTCGGAGTGATACTTTATTATATTTTTGATGAATTACCCCCCATATCGGAACGTAAGGCCGTCGAGGATCTGGGCAAATTGCCCATATTCTTTGGCACGGTGCTGTTCGCTCTGGAGGCTGTTGGCGTGGTAAGTGGATGAGGGAGATGAGATGGACAGAGCAGCCTGAGTAAATATGTATTTAAGGCTTATTATTGCTTATTTTGTGTACGAGTGTGTGTGTTTGTGTTCACTGGATTTATGCTCATTTGGCAGCGACCAACGCAAATAAAGTGAAAGCCAACAGAGAGCAAAAGCGAAGGGGAGGGCAAAGGAAATTTGTTTGTCGCTGTTCTTTTCGTTGGTTGGCTTCCGCTTCCGTTTCCATTTCATTTCGTCGCTGTTATTATGGCCATTTTAATTTGTTTGTTTAAGTAATTTTTGCTTGCTCTTCCGTTCTTCTCCTTTGTTTTCTTCGTCGGGTTTTTAATAAATTTTTGTTTCATTTTTTGGGAGGGTGGATTTGCCATGTACAGTGTGTTCTGTGTTCTCCTCTCCTCTCGTTTATTGTGATTTTCTTAACCGCTCTTCATTGCAGATTCTGGCCATTGAGGAGAATATGAAAACGCCCAAAGCCTATTTAAAACCGTTTGGCATCATGAATATGGGCATGACTATTGTTTTGACCCTGTACGTCGTGCTGGGCTTCTTTGGCTATTGGCGATATGGCGATGCCTCCATGGGCAGTGTGACCTTGAATATACCGCAAGAGGAAATGTAAGTACAACAATGGCTGTGGTTGCGGCAGCTGAGCTAAAAGTCAGCAATAAAGAAATACATGTACGAGTATACTCGTATAAGGGATTAGGTAGTATTGTAAGGGATGTTGATAACAGGACATCGCAATTATTTGCAGTGATTTCTTAGGTAATGCTACGGGCGGGAGGACAGTCAGAACAGCGTCTGTGGGTGTTTTACATTTTTATTGTAGAGCTAGATGCAAGCATGGTGCTACATTGCAATGTGATGGTCAGCGGCACTTTGGAACAGGTTAGGACCAATACCGCTGGCACCAATTCGAAGCTAATTTGACGAAAGTTCCCAATTGGTAAGGGATCGTAGTTTATTTTATCAGTCCAATACTAAACTCTATTCAAGCGATAAGGGTATTGGCTGTGGCTTATACCCTTATCGCTTGAATAAAGTTCGCATATCCGCACAGAGGGCCTTAACTTCCAGTCAGGCCAGACCAATGGTTTCAAGGACTGCTGACGCCCCAGCGATTAAATGCAGATGCTTCTAACATAAGATGTCTAGTATTAGGCTAGGCCGAATCATAGATACCCTCCACCGTTGGGTAAATACGAGTACTCAAAAACAGTATGTTTTTTCCGAGGTTCCTTTAGTCTCTTAAAGGGAATGTTTTTTCCACCCTGGGCCTATTTTTTCCATTCATAATTAGCCAAGTGGCTGGCCTCAGGTCATTTACTATAAAATAAATATTATTAATTCTGTATAAATATAGGGTGATCCATCTAGAGATATTTTTTCCATAGTGGGTTTTTCAGAGTTTATGCGTGGGTTGCGTTAAACTTTATTTTTTCCTTTTCAGTATTGTTTGCCACTTTATCACAGAATGACTAACACCGCAACAACGTCTTCAAATTGTGCAACTGAATTATGGAAATGAGAAACGAGAAGATCCACTGTTTTCGAACAACGGTTTTTTCAGTGATGAGGCCCCTTTCTGGCTCAACGGCAACGTCAATAAATAAAATATCGGCATTTGGGCTGAAGATCAACCAGAAGAGGTTCAAGAGCTGTCATTATACCCAGACAAAATCATGGCTTGGTGCAGTTAATGGGCTGGTGGAATCATCGGTCCATATTTTTTCTAAAAATTATGATGGCGGGAACGTAACTAGCTGAGGGGTCATTTCAAAGAGCAGCTAATTTCACGTTTTTGGCCGGTGAGTTGGCCGCCTAGAACGAGTTTAGACTTCTTTCTTTGGGGCCACGTAATGTCCAAAGTCTACGCTGACAAACCAGCTAAGATTCAGGTTTCAAAGCCAACATTACGCGTGTCATGAACGCCATACCGGTCGAAATGCTCGAACGAGTCATCCAAAATTGGAGCTTCCAAATGAACACGCTGAGACTTATAAAATTATATGTCCTTTCGGATGAACAACAATGATTCTACACTCGATTTGAATTTTTGTTTTGAAAAAAATACTTCTAGACTGATCACCCGTTACAATGTATGATAGAAAAACTTAATTTTTACATAGACTTATAATCAATATTAAAATTTCGTTTGACAAATGAACATAGCTAGCTATCAGTCCTTTTACAGTTCGAAATAGCTTTTACGCCCAAAATTTCAAAGTCGTTGCTTTATTCGTTTGAGTGATATCGTGCTTTGTACAGACAACACGAGCCAATTGTTTCCGGGAAACTTTCAGTTTCCGATACGAAATAAGTACAGCAAGTAAACAAAGTAAAAGGCTTGCGTGGTCGACTATGAGATACCCTCCACCACACCGCTATTCAGATGATTAAGCACCTCTGTCTGGAGCTTGAGCAAGGTCGGACTCAATATGTTAAGAGTTAAATATTTAACGATTATAACGATCAATACACAATTTAAGAGTGATCGGGTATAATTTGTGGCCTCTGGAGCTGCAGGACCTCAAATCAGGAGTTTCTTTAATTTTTTATGTACAAAAACTTCACATTCAGAACCAGAAGAAAACTTAAAAAGTTAGATTTACAACAGCAGTTTAGTAAGAACCTGGACTAAAAGTTTTCATTTCGACAATTGCCACGAAGCTTTCTGCGAAAGGTGGTCACTGACGAACATCACGAACATGACGAAATGTAGATGCAAGAGGGCCCGAGTCAGTTAATCCCTGTTCAATATGACTGATAATAAGAGAACAGTGCCAGTACGTGGACTCAGCATTAAAGTTATCTTCATATTAATTTCTCACTACAGATATAAAGAGTTTTGTGAAATTTTTTAATTAAATTTTTTTAAACGATTCCCGTTATTTTGCCTTGCACCAGTCTATGGAACAGGGTATTTTAAATTAGTTTAATATGTTCCTGATCCTATTTAACGATGTCTGCCTGTCCGACCGTCCTTCCGTCCATCTAAAGCTTGTAATCAATCAACATGTTGCAATTGTTTACCGATCTTTATGAAATTGGGCAGAAGTAAGTTTTTTGGGCCAAAGACGGACGTCATCGAAAGAAGAACATCGGATCAGATTTAGAAATAACTCCCACACATGTTTATCCGATTTTATGCATTTAGCTCCACAAGCCACATAATCTTGATACATTTTTCCCAGTTCATTAGGATCGTACAGCTCATTTAAATGGGTGATATCGGTCCACATATTGATATGGCCTCTGATTTTACATAAAACCGCTCTAGAAAATCTAACGATTTTGAACAATTTTTTTATATAGGGTGGGCTATTTAACATATTAAATTTGCATCGGCTGTAAAAATAAGTACTGATAATTTTTTAAAATTTCTGGTTTTACTGAAAAGGTTGAACTTTGTCATTTAATAATGGAACACAATACAAGTATAGTGGGTTTCATCAAAAAATACGAATACATTTTTGCTCAGCCCATTGGGCGAAGCAAAAACGCATCGGTTGGTGTTCCATTATTAAATGACAAAGTGTAACCTTTCCAATACAAATCAGAAATTTAATGTACTCTTTTTACATCTGATTTAAATTTAAAATTTTAAATGGCCCACACTATAGTGTATGTAGATGGACAAATAATACAATTATTGCCAGTTTGGATCATAAAGGCCAATTTGTATACTCTATTCAACACTGTGAAATGTGGTTTAATGACTAATTTTTTGCTACACCTTAAAGGAATGGAGTTAGACCGTTTTTTAAGTGTACCGATCGTCTCTTCGTTGAGCGATGTCCGTCTGTCCGTCTGGCAGTCTATCATTGTCATCAAAGTACAGGTCTCAACTATAATCCGATTTGGATGAAACCTGGAACATTCTTTAAGTTTGGGAGAATGACGAACCCTATTGAAATTAGTGCACATCGGACCACATTTTTTTATCATAAATACAGTTTTCCCGATATCAGAAACTACAACTTTAAAAGACAGTTATTTC
Organism: Hydrotaea diabolus; assembly: GCA_963513945.1. NCBI lineage: Eukaryota > Metazoa > Arthropoda > Insecta > Diptera > Muscidae > Hydrotaea > Hydrotaea diabolus. Next base: position 109,421,956 of record OY740719.1, on the reverse strand, counting down.
ATTATTTTCACAGAGCATTTGGGATTCACTTTGTAAACTATTTTGGCTCTTTACAAGTCGAGGCAATCTAATGTCACACTATTATCTCATATTTAGAAAACAAATCGAAAAAAATTCTTCATGTTAAAGTCGACTCAGTGGTTCGGGCTGAAAAATATTATCTCAGACACTACGGAATCGATTGAAAAAAACTTGGATTTCATTTTAGTCATTTGGTGGACACCCTGTGTCATCGACAGGGGGTCAAGCATGACCACGTCGGCTTTAACATATAATTCTGAGATTGTGGATGTAGCTAATGCGAAGTGTTCTCAATGGTTGTTTATGTTAATTCACCTTTTCTATAGGAACGATCCGTGGTTCAAGTGGAAAAACACGATCTCAGAGATTGAGTAATTGATGAAAACTCGGATTTCATAAAAGTCACTTGGTAGACACCCTGTGTCATCTGTGACTGATGATCTACAGGGTGTCAAGCATGACCACATCGGCAGCGATATTAAGCGATAACAATAAAACTTTGAAAGAAACTGCAGAAATTTCCGTGCATACAAGACCTGAACAACTCTATGCATCATAAACCGTTTATAGCAAATACAAAATAAGTTTTAAAAAAAAATCATAAGCGAGTAATAACCGAGCTCGCTTCAGGTCATCCTTGGATACGAGAGTTGCTATTTATATTTCGGGTCCGGCAATAAAAACACAATATTTTATGATTGGAAATGGTTTTATTGTTTTTCAAAATATTCTCCTTTAAGATCAATACACTTTTGCATGCGCACAAACCAAGAAGTTTTTCCACTCCGATTGGGACACCTCCAAAACATGCTTTTTGAACGCTTTAACAGCTGCTTCGGGCGATGAAAAACGTTGACCACGCATTTTTTTCTTGATGCTAGGGAATAAGAAGAAGTCATTGAGTGCCACATCAGGGCTGTACGGTGGATGACCCATCAATTCGACATCTGGAGTGGTCAAATAATAGCTCATCGTTTCAGCTGATGTGTGAGAGCTCGCATTGTCGTGATGCAATATGATCCGTCTTCTCTTATTATCTTTCCTCATTTCTTCGAACACTGTTGGCAAACAGATGGTTGAATACCACTCAGAATTGACGATCCTACGTTCCACTAAAGGCACTGTGGGACCAAGGCCGGTTATACCGAAATTAAACGCAATCTTTTGCTTCGATGTATTTCTTCCACAAACAACTTTTGTTGGATTTGGCTCGTCTTGAAAGACCCATACCATCGATTGCTGTTTTGTGTTGGGTTCATATGCATAGATTCATGATTCGTCACCTCTGACAATGTTATACACTGCCTTTGAGCTGTCGAAGTTATACTTTTTCAACATCTCTTTGCACCAATCCATACGAGCCTTTTTTGAGCATTCGTCCAATAATTTGGCGTCCGATGAGAAAAATTTTTTCACGGCCAAATGAACATGCTGTATCATATTGATGCTTGTCATACTAATGCCCAAGGATGCCTCAATCTCACGCTATGTCACATGTCGGTATTGCTTAATTAGTTCACGCACAGCATTGGTGGTTGCTGGCAAAGTGACCGATGTTGGACCTCCTTAACGAAGTTCAACCTGGTGGTTTTTGATGGTGCTTCATCGCCAAAAGTCGAAACAAATTGATTTAAACATTCTTGTCACGGTAACCCACGCCGAAAATCGTAAAAAATCATCGCACGAAAATATCACGAGATAATTCCTCAAAAGTTAAAATTATCAAAACAAACTGTTTTAGCGCTAATCTTAAATAGTTTTTCGTAAAAAATCATTTTTTCTGTACAATGTTGCACAGTTGTCGACCTTTTACTTGCTTAAAAAGCATTCAGTTAAAGAACACGCCTTTTATATTATTTCTATAGTATATAAAATATATAGGAATATGTAGGAATTATTTTATCCGATTAATAATCCAATGATTTTGCTTTTTTACTTTTTTAGTCTAGCACAAGTAACAAAAATTCTGTTCGCCATAACAACGTGGATTTCATATGCCCTGCAAGGTTACGTAACAGCCGATATTATCTGGAATAAATACTTGTCGCGATACGTGGCAGACACTTCAAAACATGCACTATTCGAATTGCTCATACGAGCTCTAATCGTAGTGTTAACATGTAAGTTACTAACATTCAACTCTTTTAATTTTATTTACTTATTTAAAAAATTAACAAAAAATTAAGAAATTAATTAAATATATAAAAAAATATACTTACTTTAAAATCCTTAAGGATTTTTTTAAACCCTTTGTATAATGTAATTGCCGGTCATTAATGCATTTTTATCTCTGTTTTTGCTCTTATTTCCAGTTTGTTGTGCTGTCGCCATACCGGATCTATCACTATTCCTTTCCTTGGTCGGTTCGTTCTGTTTGTCAATTTTGGGTTTGATTTTCCCAGCTCTGCTGCAAATATGCGTCCAATATCGCACCGGCTACGGTCCATGGAAGATACGTTTGACGAAAAATATTTTATTGGTGGCATTTGGCGTGCTGGGCGGTGTGGTCGGATCATATGTTAGTATAGTGGAAATTGTTGAGGCCTACAATAAGTAAATAAAATAATTTATAAATAAAAAACGCAAATCTTTTAATTTTTTACACACTTAAGAATAAGGATTTTTTTTTTTTTTGCAATGGTTTTTAACCGACAGCAGGTGCAGAAGCTGTGCAACGGAAAAAACATAATCCGTGACCCGTTTAAAGGCACTCATAAAAGTGTTTACTCAATTACCCCCTAGACCTTGAATGTGGCAGGGGTCCTAATGGTCTGCTCAGGGGATTCGATGTTGTTGCACCGTCATTAGTCGTCAATGCGGCAATTAAGCCACCCTGGGAGTAATGATGATTGTGTTTACGCATTTGCTGGGGAGATGGGGTGGCGTTGGTGTCTGCATGGATGCATTCTGCCTGCTCCAGTAATAAGTCATAATACGTTAAGATTAAACAGTGCAATTTAAGTCCTATGGCTTATGCTTGTGATACTGCTAAATATTGCACAGTGTTTCGAAAGAGTACATATTGCAGACGGGAAAAAAATATTTCCAACTTTCACAGCTCAAGAAATACTTTTTTTAAGTTATGTTAATAAATTTCATAAGATATAACAATTTCAAAAAAATAAGAAACAATCACATGCTTTATATAAACTAAGAAAATTCGTCTTTCGATAGAAAAATAAAAACAGTTGTAAGAAAATAGTTTTTGCGGTGAATAAGGACATAATGGTAAAGGTAGAAAAGGTTATCATTTGTTTCGCACACTTACTCCATTGTGGGGCTTTTTTAAAAAGAGTGGTTAAATTTTAAGGGCCGATGTTGAATGTGAATCACACCTTAACGTCAGGTTTTTTTCTGCATTTCATTTGATATTTCTCAATTTCCGACTAACTCAATTTGAACTATGAAAAGATAAACAAGCGAGCAAACCGTTAAAGTTATTCAGGCCTTTTATGAAAATGGGCGAATCATATCAAAATGCATATGTGACGTGCAAAATAGAAAGGGACCTAAGGGTAAAAACCCGTTTTGTTCAGGAGAGTCATTTTAAAGAATTAAATACGTGTATCGTTGGTGTACCATCACTTTCATAAAACGCGCATATCTCTCGGAGGGAACACTTTTGGGGCATGGGATCGGTCTCATTCGTTGCTCAGATGTTGTCCACATCAAAAAAAAAGTGAAAATTGATTTTTTTTACCCTTAGGTCCCTTTCTCTATGCGCTAGTGCACTTCGTGATTTTTTTAGGTCAATTTAATCGTCCAAATGTGTGTACGAGTACAATTGGAAAAATCGTGCAAAAATTTGAGCAAACCGGGTATGTAGGAAATGTAAAAACCCACTGCATGCTCGTACCGCAGAAAATATTGCTGCTGTTCGCGATTGTGTGGCTAAAGAGCAGCCCACCTCAACTCGTCGTCGTGCCCCACAATTGCACCTCTCACGCTCGTCGTTGATGAACATTATGCTTAAAGGTTTGCATTTACACGCTAACAAGGTGCAATTGACTCAAGAACTAAAGCCTCTTGGCCATTCCAAAAGTCATCAATGGTCGGAATGGTGGCCAGAAATGACAGCAGTGGATGATCAATTTTCGAAGAAAATCATCTTTAATGATCAGGCACATTTTTACCTCAGTGGATTCGTCAATAAACAGAATTGCCGCATTTGGGCGAATGATAATTCAAGAGTGATTGTCGAATAAACAATGCTCCCACAAAGTGTTTGTTTGGTGCAATTTATGGGCTGGCGGCATCATCGGGCCGTATTTTTTCCAAAAAGAGGCCGGTCGGGCAGTTTCTGTGAGTGGTGTTCGCTATCGTGAGATGATAACGAACTTTTTATGGCCCGAATTGAAATATATTAATATGGGCGATATGTGGTTTTAACATGACGGTGCCACTTGCCACACAGCTATCGAAACAATGGCTCGTTTGCGCGACAAATTCAATGGCCGTGTTATCTCATGTCGGGGCGATGTTAATTGGCTGTCTAAAATTATGTGATTTGACACCGTTGGGCTTCTTTCTTTGGGCTTTATTTGAAAGAAAAGGTGTGCGTCGATAAGTCAGCAACAATTCAAGAGCTAAAGGATGAGATAATTCTGCACATTAATGGCATAGAACCTCAATTATGCCTCAAAGTCATCGAAAGTTTGGACCATCGGATGGAGGTGTGCCGCCGAGGTCGCGGCGGCCATTTGGCCGATATTTTGTTCCTTACGTAATTGAACCATACCAATATTATCATAAAAAAAGAAATGACAATATTTTCCTAAATAATTTGTGATCTATTCAAAATCAACATAAGCCCTTAAAATGTAACCACCCTTTGCCAACAATGTATACTGACTTTTCATGTTAAAAGCCGACTTGCCCAGATGACTTTAAACTTAGTTTGAAACAGTTACACTCTTGCTGGCCTGTCCCTATGAAATGCCAGCCGGAGTTGTTAAAGCGATAACCATATTCGAGAAGAAAGTAGAATCCTGAATTTTGAAAATAAAAGAGAAATGATGAGACTACAATCTGTAGAGATCAGAGATGAAAACGAATCATTCTTTATTAAATTAAATAGCGAACAAAAAAATAAATTAAATGAAATTTGAATCAATATAAATACAATGAATTGCAACTCGTTTCCAATTCAAATGAATTTGGCAAAAATAATTTGCAGTTCCAACTTATTTGAATGATTGGTTTGAATGAAATGATTTTGTCAAGACTAGTGTAAGTACGATATTAATATTTTTTTGTCGTTCGTAATGGATTTATATGAAAAAGAAAGATTCATTTGGAGATGATGTTATCTCCGAAAACACACGCCAACAAATAGTCGTATTAACATTTAAAACATATAATCATAGACTAGAAGCATCGAAGAAGACCAAGATACAGCGATTCGGTACCGATCAGGTTAATTGGACATCTGCAGAGGGCCCACCTGATTTATTTATTCAGATTTTCGATCAAATTAAATCACTTTCAAAAATTTAATCTTCTTTCTAAAATGATACTAGAATATCTCTAGACTATAAGCAAAAAAAGAATAGCCTCTCTGAGAAATCCATATAAACCCCTTGATGTGAGTGAAGATAAATTTGAATTTAACTTTCAAAAACGCAACAAATCCGTGGTCCCCAGTGGGTTAAAAAAGTTAAATTCGAATTTATCTTCACTATTTGACGAGACAGCAGTGTGTGATTAGTGAAGTTAAATTCGAATTTAACTTCACATAGTACGACAGAATTGCATGATTTGCTTTAGAGTTGATCTCAGTGCGTCCATGGAGGACAACTGGAAATTCTTTCGTCAATCAGACAACTGTCAAAATATTGCTACTAGAATACTCTAATAACGCTATAAGGCCGTTTGTCTGAAATAATTTTCAGAATATTGAATTCTTCTCCTGGACTATGAAATTTAGGGAAATTGCTCTAGAATTTCCTATTCAAGGTGAAGAATTCAATATTCTGAAAATTATTAGAGTATACTAGTAGCAATAATTTGACAGTTGCCTGATTGACGAAATTATTTCCAGTTGTTCTCCATGGACGCACTTAGATCCGCTCTGGAGCAATTTCCCAAAAACTGCATATTCCAGGTGAAGAATACAGCAATAATCTGGCAGTAGTCTGATTGACGAAAGTATTTCCAGTTGTCCTCCATGGACGCACTTAAATCCGCTCTAGAGCAAATCATTCAATTCGGTCATATGTAAAGTTAAATTCGAATTTAACTCAAATAGAGAAGATAAATTCGAATTTAATTTATTAACCCTCTGGGGACCGCGGATTTTTTGCGTTTTTGAAAGTTTAATTCGCATTTATCTTCACTCACATAACATCTTGGGGAGGACGATCGAAGTGCTTGGCAGACTTTTATATTATTGTTCATTGTGCCAGCCTAAAAAGGTAAGTTACCTTTCGCCAGTTACCGTCTGATCACTCTCGTTAAGGGGTATATATTGGGCAGCAACTGAGGTGTATGTCGTTCCATACCAATATCATATGTTACAAATATCATCCTTATATCTCTAATAGTTTATGACAAATGGTCTTTCTGGGTTGTGAGGGAAGCGCCAAGTGCTCTTGTATACTGATGACGTAATCTACACACAGAGAAAAAATCTGTTGGAAATCGGTCCGAACTACAAAAATTCGGTTGGAATAATTAATTTTTCATAGTACGAGTATTGAAGGTAATATGATTCCAGATATCATATGATGGTTGCTACAACCATATCAAGGATTTCGTAGCCAATAAAACAGTTATACAAACTAAATTGAGTTTAACTATTGGTTGCGACTACTGCTAGTTATGGCAACCAACCAAATGTGATGTTTATGTTACTTTAGCACCAGTAGTTGGTGCGGACAACAGATTAGTTCTTTGTAGTGACTAAACCCTGTCTGGTCATTTCAACACGAACATACAGGGTTTTCCATTAAGGACATAACAATTTTATATATAAATAAAAGAGAGAATATTTAAGATATATACGAGGGCGGTTCGGAAGCTTCTTAGCCTAGCACAAAAAGCGCGGTATAAACAGAAAAAAGTTAAGTGTTTTGGAAACTTCCATCTCTGCTATGAACACATGTTAAATTTTGTTTCGATCTGGCAACTCCTTCATATAGATACAGGTGTTCACAAAAGACGCATCCGCGATGCGTGGTGTCATTAAATATTTACATAAAAAAGGTTTATCGGGACAAGAAATTCACAATGATATGGTGAATGTGTTAGGTGAAAGTCCTCCTTCATATGCAACAGTAAAAAATTGGGTTGCTGAACTTAAACGTGGTCGTACACGCATTGAAGATGAACCACGTAGTGGACGTCCAAAAACAGCAACAACAACAGAAATTGTAGCCAAAGTGCATGATATGGTATTAAATGATCGACGAATAAAAGTGCGTGAAATAGCTAATATCATGGGCATCTCAAATGATCGAGTCCATTTAATTTTGCATGAAGAACTACAGATGAAAAAGCTTTCTGCAAGATGGGTGCCGCACTTGTTAACAGTCGACCAAAAACGCATAAGAATGAACGTTTCTCAAGGTTGTTTGGATCGTTTTCAGAGAAATAAAATGGATTTTAAGCGTCGTTTCATAACTGTTGATGAGACATGAATCCACCACTATACTCCAGAGACAAAAGAACAATCCAAACAATGGACTGAAGCTGGAGGAAGTGTCCCAAAGAAGGCAAGCTTGCTGGCAAGCGTTTTACCTCAAATGAAGATGCAATTACAGTTGTAAACCACTATTTTGAAGACCTTGAGGAAAACTATTTTAATCAAGGGATAGAATTGCTAGATAAGCGTTGGACTAAGTGTATTGAAGTTTCGGGAGATTATATTGAAAAATAAAAATATTTTTGAAAAACTAACTATTCTCTTTTATTGATAGGCTAAGAACTTTCCGAACCGCCCTCGTAGTTTAAATTTATTTCAGGTGTAGTGCAAATGATACATTTTAGGAATAAAATTCGTTTTCGGTAATATGACCACCACGAGCTCGAGTTCAGGGATCAATTCTTTGGACCTAATTTTCCACCACTCTTGTACCCATTTCGACCGAAACGTTGATAATTTCGCATTGGATGTTGTCTCTGTTGGCCTATTGGCATAGACCAATGACTTGATGTGGCCCCATAAAAAGAAATCCAACGGCGTTAAATCGCATGAACGAGGTGGCCATTCGACCGGACTATTTCTCGAGATAACACTTTCACCGAATTTGCCTTTTAGTACATCGATTGTAACGCGTGCTGAGTGTTAAGTGGCACAGACTTGTTTAAACCACATATTGACGATATCAAGCTCATCCAATTCTGCCCAAAAATAATTTTCTAACATGGCACGATAGCGCTCTTCATTGACGGTAACATGATGATTGTTTTAATCGACGAAAAAATACGGACCTATCACACCTCCGTCATGAAAACCACACCACACAGTATTTTTTGCAGATGCAATTGTGTCTCTTGAAGCACAATGACGCATATTTTTTTAATTGACAAATCCACTAAGCCAGAAATAAGCTTCATCGCTCATACTGTCAAGTGGGGCGATTTTTTTTAGCACGGACTTTGCTGGGCTCAAAAAGGGAAGTTTCAAACATTAATTAAAATTTAGGTAACCGAGTGAATTTGTTTTCTATGATTTTTCGTACCCTATGGCTTAAATCTATGTTATACTTAAGAGCAAAGTTCGTTTTCATTAACAGTTGACCAGAAAAGTTTTTTTTCTGTACAAAGTACCGGTTTTCCAAACACTGTGCACGGACAGATTCAGTTTCAGCATTAACTCCTGGTAAGTAGGTTTGTACACACATTCATATTGTGTAAGTATATATGTGTACATGTGTATTTGCCACAACAATGCAGCAGCCTTGGATTAAAATTGTTTACGGCATTACTGTCAATGTTACTTATGCACATGGACGTGGGGTATAGACAAATCCTACCCCCACCCCGCCATAGATAATGGCATCGAGGAGCACGCACAATCCTTAACGGAGAACTACTCGTATCATAATTCCCAAATCGCTTACTTAAACGATCTCCTACTGCGGTTGCCCTTGCTCCTCTTTGGCAGCTCAAGCAAGGCCCACCACTTGCAGTGGAATCCTACTTATGATTATCCTTGCAGCTCGCTCGTGCTGCTGAAACAGACACAGTCAGTGCCTTTGCTGCCACCGACATGGGCGCCAACACAATTTCTATGCACCGTGTAATCAGCTTTTTTGTTTTTCGCTAGACGGAAAAACGTGTATCCTAGCGTGTGGTGAGTGCGAGTATTTGTGTTTCAATAAAATCGCATTGTTTGCGTCAGGTGGTGTTGGTCGTGATGGTGGCGTGGCGATGGTGGCAGCTCCGTCTGTCTGCGTTGAGGATAATCGTTTTGCTTTCATCATTATTGCTTTTAATGCTTTGGAAAATAACCGTAATTTTCAGCGATTATTTTATGGATGCATACGTGAATTCGTACCGGGGACTAAACCATAAGCCCTATCGCACACTAGTATATACAGTCAAGAAGAAAAGTCTACATACACTCTGCGATTTTAAAATTTTGGAGAATTATTGGCAATTACTAAATCTGATTTTATAACAAATTTTTAAAGCATTTTAAATAAAGATATACTTATAGATATGTTTTGAAAAAAACCGAATAATTAGCTGGAAAAAAGTCTACATACAGCAGGCATTTCTCAATATCAAATGGAAAGTGAAATACAAAGAAGGGGAAATAAAGTTCAATTTTGTTAATTTAATTGAATAAGCACTCATTGCTATTGTTTAAGTAAACAACGTTATACGAGGGCATATCAATAATTTCATGACTTTTCCAACTTCCCCCGTAATTATTTGAAAAGCAACACTGCTTCCATGCTTCCAAGTACCATCTGTAAATATACTACTGTCAAATTTTGAGAGACATACAAGACGTATGTCAAAAGATAGTGACTACCGTTTTGATACGAAAGTGAGTTACTGGCTTTCGTTCGCATAGACTTTCGTTCGACATCGTGACTAAGGCTGTATAAAGTAAGTTAATTTATTTGTTTTAATTTTTTTTACAAAATTAAAACATTTTTTTTTCTTGGCTGTATAAACACATTTTTCCTATGAACTTTTCTTTTGATATTTTGGTTTTTAAAATGGAAACACATTAACTTAGTTTATAAATAAATTTTTTTATTAACGCCTTAAATACTGACATAAATAGTTTTAAATTTTCTTAACAAATTTTCTAAAACCCCTAAATTCTGGGGTGTATGTTGACTTTTTTCCTTGACTGTATGTATGTATATTGCGCGTACGCCAGATTAAATGGAACATCTGGACTGGAGAGGAAAAATAACGTATAACAAAAAATTCCAAACGTATTACCTATTTTTTTTTTGGAATTTTGATTTAGCATCTGCTTTGGAGCTCATCATATGAATAGCAACAAGAGCAGCTATTTAATTAATTATTTTGATAGTATTCCGTTAAAGTATGGATTGTGCATATACGTTTTTTCACTTATATGCGACCCTATACAAAAGCTTGTTACGGACCAATTCCAACGAGTTAAAATTTTTTATTTTAAAATTCAATTTTACTCATGTTCTTTCATCACGAATTTTTGTTGTAAATCGGCTTTGTACTCACGGACAACTTCTCTCAAATCAGTGAAATGTGTCCGCAGATTGACTGGGACCTACTGTTTACTCGTAACTTCGGCTACAAACGGCTAACGCATTTTATAGAGAAGTTTTGAGTCGACGGAATATACGAGATGGTAAATCAGCCGCTAAAGAAATTGTTAGATGTTCATACCCGAAGATGAACTTGGGTTAAATGGCATGTTAGCCATGCACACTACCTAGATTTGCCAACTATTTTCCGAAGAATCCCTTCAAATTTGACTATAAAAGCACTTACAACCACTAATTTTTTTTAAAACTTAATGTAATACATATGTATTTACTAAATAGGACATTACAAGTAAAAAGAAAATTGAGTACAAGTTTATCTTATAACAAAAAACAATATTCATCGCAATAGAAGTCTCGTACTGAACTTAGAACTCGGTTTCCAATTGAATTAAAAAGTTCCGATGCTCAAAAAACAAAACAAAAATGTCTGGTAGATGTACCTTGGATTCGCATAAATGTAAATGGAAATGTATAAATTAAAGAATTCATATTTTATGATTTTTTTTAACTTAAAAGAATAATGTGCAAATCATACTTACTTAATTTTCAAAACATGCCATAAGGAACAATGGGAAACTTCAGTCAAAGAACCAAGGGAGAGCTTCTCTCAAATCATTGAGCAGAGAAACAAGGAAGAACTTCTCTCAAATCATTGAGCTGTGCAACATTAAATTCTTATACTCACTGACCGGGACCTACTATTTACTATTTACAACTCGATTCTGCGTTTAAATCATTTTCCATCTCAGTGGAAATGCGCAGAAATAATAATGCTGCCAAAACCTCAAAAACCTGAGAATGAAATCACTTCTTACAGACCAATCAGCTTACTGGCTACTTTCTCTAAAATATTTGAAAAAATATTTTTAAGACGAATACTACCAGTACTAGAGAAAAATAATATCATACCTGAATATCAATTTGGGTTCAGACATAAACATGGTACTCCTGAGCAATGCCATCGTATCATCGCCTATATTAGAGATACATTGGAAAACAAGAAATATTGTTCCGGAGCATTTTTAGACGTTCAGCAGGCATTCGACAGAGTTTGGCACGATGGTTTGCTTTACAAACTTATAAAAATCCTACCTGGGCATATTATTTGGTCCTTAAATCCTACCTGTCGCAGAGATGTTTTTATGTCAAAGTAAATGAAGAACATTCCGATATTAATGAAATCGGGGCCGGAGTTCCACAAGGCAGCGTACTGGGTCCAGTTCTCTACACCATTTTTACTGCCGATATGCCCACAACGAAACCGCGATACTATCCTGTAGTTCATGCCCGGTAGAAGCTTCGTACTTCGTTCAAAACGAACTTAACAACATTTAAAACTGGATGAACAAATGGAAAATCAGAATAAATGCTGAAAAATCTACTCACGTCACATTTACTATGAGAAATGGTGATTGTCCTAATTTATTAATAAATAATTGTGTCACCAAGCGTCAAATACTTGGGGATTCACATTGACAGAAGGCTGACGTGGAAAGCACACATAAAATCTAAGAAAGAACATTTAAACATAAAAACCCGGCGTCTATATTGGCTATTAGGTTCCAAATCTGAACTAAGTATACACAATAAAATTCTAATATACAAGAGCATACTGAAACCTGTATGGACATATGGTATACAGCTTTGGGGAACTGCCAGTAATTCGAATATCGAAATTTTACAAAGATATCAGTCTAAGACATTAAGGACTATACTTAAAGCACCGTGGTTCGTATCTAACAACACTATTCATAATGACTTAAGCATTCCGATGGTTAAAGAAGAAATAAGAAAACTACCTTCAAAGATTAAGTGATCACTGCAACTCGCTGGCCATTTCATTGCTCGATGATACCAACGAAACAAGAAGACTGAAGCGCCACCACATCCTTGACCTCCCATTTCGGAAGTAGATGCTATATACTTGTATATAATAATTATAGTTTATTTTAATGCTTTAAAATAGTGCATACACTTGCAAATTATTGTTATTTAATCGTAAGATATTTTTATATTGTTGTTCTCGTTGGAGCTCAACAATCTATGTTATTTGTAAATTATTATAAAATTTGCTTATTGTCCTTAGTTGGACAGATTGTAAATAAAAACTTTGAAAAAAAGATGTTTTACCCGGGATTGAACCAGGTTTTACTTGAACGATAGCCGTACACTAAAACAACTAAAATTACAGGGTAATCCTGAAACGGGAATTCTCGGAGAAAAACCATAGATCGTATTGAAAATATAACAAATCAAGCAAAAGTGGGCAAAGTAAAGGTAAACAAAATTGGTGAACAAAATGGTCACTAGGTTCGATAAAGGTCCAATTAGTCTTGACGGTTGACGGTTGATTCTGCAACCTGCAGAAGTCTACCGTCGTCAAACGTCAAACTGTAGTTATCTCCCTCTAACAGATGCAAAATGCAACCCCAACTGAAAATCAGCATTTTCAGTTGGGGTTGCCTACCGTCAACCATCAAGACTAAATGGACCTTTAGGTTTAAGTTGTAGGCCGTTAGTAGAACAAATAGCAAGTTCACTTGGAGGCCCTAAAGACCGATTTTGGAAGCCTTCTGGAAAAGGCCAAAAAAAAGAGGTAAAGATTTTTAGGACAGATAAAAATATATAGTTAGATATAGAAACGGCAGCTTGCTATTTTTGTTAAACTAAAAAAAAAGCTTAATTTTTCATTTAGCCGGAAAGATTACAAAAACTCAAAATGTTTAAAAACTTCTTGAAATTATTTAAACGAGCATTAATCAAAGATACTGTTAGTTTTTCTTATGTTACAAAAAAACTAGGATCATAAGGGTTTTAGTATAATAAAGCTACACACTGCAGAGAGAATCAAAAATAGCGACAGAATAATTTGATTTTGTTAAAATCTTTAACGTTATAATTAAAACTTTTATTGTTAGGCATAATCTATAGGGTGATCCATCTTGAGGTATATTTTCAGACCAAAAATTTCAGGTAGATCGATATCATGGCGCGTTAGCGAGCACCATTCACGGTTACGTTCCGGCCATCATAATTTTTGAAAAAATATGCACCAATATTCCACCAGCTTATAAACCGCTCTGGGGGCTAATCACGGCATTCGATGACGAATGCAAATTCGAATAGAAAAATATTTCGATACGTTCAAATGTTTGGATCATGGCATTCGATCGTAATGTTTTATCGCATACTACTTTTTTTGCAATGCTGCAAAACAAAGACTTTCAACTCAAAAGATGTGTCGTTGGCTGATTCGAGCACGACGTGGGACTGTTAAAAAATTAAATAGATAATAAGAAACATTTTACGCATTATTGCAATGCAAAAATGTAACGATTAATTATTTTATTGTAGTTAATTTATTATTTAATAACAATTTATGGTGTTTTTTTTCGCAATTTTTGTCGAAACCGCTACTGTGATAACACAAATTGAGTTTCCTAAAAGGCCGATGAAACATCTTTCTTTGTTGATTCTCTTTGCGGCAAGCATACGAGTATGATGACAAGCAGAAAAACAAAACAACAAGCGTGAATATTTTAATAAATGCAAGTGAATATTTTAATAAATCTGATAAAAATATAGAAATTAGTTATAAATGGATCCAATGCTATTTTTTTACTCATCATCGTCCGATTCGGGGGAGGATTGCAATGTAAACGTAATTAGAAGAAATATTCGAGATAAAAGCAATCGTTTTTTCATTATCTTTGTCCCTAAAAATAATAAAAAAAGACGAATATTTTTACGTTATTTCACAAAATATAGAAAAATACCTACATTTCTTTTGTTTTACTCTGTTGTTTTGTTTGGCGTCATTAAAAATGGTAGTGTTTGGTTTTTTTCGATGACGGTTGTGCTTTCGAATTCAACTTCGGGTAGTTTCAATTCGATAACGATTGCCGTGATCCAAATTAATTGCGTTTCGAAGTAAATTTGGTCGTTAACGAATGCGGTGATTAGCCCCCTGGTTTTCTCTGGGTATAATGACACCTCCTGAACCTCTTCTTGTTGCTCTTTAGCCCAAATGCGGGAATTTTGGTTATAGACTTTACCCCTGAGCCAGAAATGGGCTTTATCACTAAACAAAATGTTGGTCGAAAACAGCTGGTCTTCCCGTTTCACACCGAACGCTCATTTCCATAATACAGTTGATAAAATTTGAAGGTAATTATTTTCTAAAAATAAATGCCATAAAATGTCCTTTCAAATTACCAATAAAGTTTCCACACTTGATTTGCATTTTTATATTTTTTGTTTTGCTTTGAAAAAATACCTTTGGATGGATCTCCCTATATAAACGAAAAAGTTATTAAATTTTTAAGCCCCAAGGTAAGTTTTGGCCCACCCTGTAGCTCTCGCAAATATTTTCATCCGATTTTTCTGTTTTTAGCTTTGGAAGCCACATCTATCAAATCTTGTTGAGATTTAGCGCGAGTAGGTTTCTGGGCCAAGGAGAACGCTATTGAAATTGAACGCTAATATATTTAAGAAAATAGGTTGAGATTGAGATAGAGGTCCCACATACGAGGGCGGCCGCAAAACTAACTGGCCTGGCACATGTTCTGTTTTACTAGCACCTTTTTGTTTTGTTTTTTAAATGCAATCTTTTATAAGCCATCTGTCAAAATTTCCGAAATATTTAATGATTATTTTCTTTGTTACAGGTGATTGAAGTAAACAAGTGTTATAATTTTTGAAAAATGGAAAATAAAGAGTTTCGTGCGGTATGAAAGGTAATTCGCCACAATTAATCAAAGATGAATTGGATTCTGTTCATGAATTGGACCTTCATACTCCACCGTGAAATCCTGGGTTCAACAATTTAAAATGCGTCGTTCAAGTACGGAAGATGAACAACGCTCTGGAAGACCGAAAACTGCTACTACCATTGAAAACATTAGAAAAATATTTAATGAAGTGACTAAAGATAGACGAATAAAGCTCAGAGAACTTGCTGATATTGTTAAAATACACGAAAAACAAGTTTGGAGTACTTTAC
Organism: Hydrotaea diabolus; assembly: GCA_963513945.1. Taxonomy (NCBI): domain Eukaryota; kingdom Metazoa; phylum Arthropoda; class Insecta; order Diptera; family Muscidae; genus Hydrotaea; species Hydrotaea diabolus. The sequence continues at coordinate 109,406,218 of OY740719.1, read as the reverse complement.
ATGATGAACTCCACATGAAAAAGCTATCCGCAAGATGTGTGCCGCGTTTGTTGACTTTGCCCCAAAAAATCGTCCGTTGGACCAATTCCGAGGAGCTTTTAGCGATTTATCAGCGTAATCCAATAGAGTTCTAGCGCCGATTCATAACTGTTGATGAAACATGGATCCATCACTACATCCCAGAATGCAAAGAACAGTCGAAACAATGGATAGAAGCTGGTAAAAGTGGTCCCAAGAAGGCGAAAACTGTTAAGAAAGCGGGAAAAGTAATGGCCACAGTATTTTGGGATGCAAGGGGAATACTATTTATTGATTATCTTGAGAAAGGAAAAACTATAAATAGTGAATATTATTGTGCATTATTGGATCGGCTGAGTAAAGAAATCGAGATAAAACGACCGCATTTAGAAAAAAAAGGTTATTTTTCATCAAGATAATGCTCCTTCACACACTGCATTTTTAACTCAACAAAAACTGGTCGAATTACGATTTGAAATTGCTCCGCATCCACCATATACTCCAATAGCGAGGTTATTGATGAAACTGAGACATATTTTGAAGGTCTTGAAAAATCTTATTTTTCGGATAGAATTAAAAAACTTGAAAAACGTTTGATGAAGTGTATTGAGTTGGAAGGAGATTATGTTGAAAAATAAATAATAATAATTCCGAAAAAACGGTTCTTTTTATGTTAGGCCAGTTACTTTTGCGGTCTCCCTCGTACATACATGTTTAACCGATTTCACCAAAAAATACTTTTTCTCGAAAATTCTAATAGTTTCAAAATCTAGATAAAATAGGTGCAACAACTTATTTTATGTTGGCTTTTTTGAACATCCAGAAGTGCATGGTATACTAGGGTCGGCCACGCCCCACTTTGCCTTTTTTCTAGTTAAGTATAGGGGAATATTGAAGCTCGTCCAAGGGAACTAAAAACAACAATTGGCTTTTTGCATATCCAAAACGAAATGGTATAAAACAGTACAAAACCATGCTCTTTCGCTTTTTAGAAGGTTTAATGTTAGCGCACTATTTCAGTATGTATGGAAAGTACCTACCCAGGTGAGATATTTATCTACGTTCAAGGATGACAAAGATACAAATTTGTATTTTTTTTATAAAAAATCTATCAGTTTTTTCAATATTCTATAGAAAAGGCCCTGGGAACATCGCTGCCGTTTATTCTGATGGACCTGTAACATATTTAAAGCCATTATTATATAAAAAATCTTGGTAGTTGTTCGAAGAACTTATGATCTCAGCCCACACTTGACGAGTGCTTAATAACCCGGTAATTCCACTTTAATCATATCACTACGAGTAAATAAAAATTAAACGAACAAACAATCTTAATTAATAGTTTAAGTTTGTTTGTTGTGTGCTGAGGCGGCATACGAGTAAAAACCCCCAGCCACACACGTTTCTTTTGTTGGCATCGTCGAAATTATTGCGGAAATTATTAACTCTGCGTCATATGTACTCGTTTGACTGTAACGTACTTGTATCTGTCAGTACGTATGAACGTCTGTTCCTTTAAGGCAAAACGGAAACGAAATTGCCACAGGTAAATATATTTATTTAATTTATTTTGTTTCGTTTGTTTTTTTTATTAAATTAAATACGACTTATACAATTTTTGAGGCATGCATCACACAACACATACGAGTATGCATGATTATGAGAGCTGAGGCCCCCTTCCCTAACCACCAGTCGCCGACGAACAAGGATACAGGCGCGCACACTTCGCTGGAACATTGTTCAAGTAGTAGTAATCTGTTCATTATGGTTCATGTTAATGCGGCTGTTGTAACTGACTGTCTTCGTCGTCGACGTGCACAGTGGTTGTAAAACAGACAAAGACCACTGAAAATAAAATATACAAGTAATCGTACACGCAGAGAAAAGATATGGTTACACTATAGTTACCGCAATAATAATATGTTCTCTACAATAAAAGCATGTTCGTCGCAACAATAGTATTGTTTTTTGAATTTCATTTTGATAACAGTATAATTGCGACAATATTACTATTGTTGAAATGTAACAATAGTATTATTGAAAAATTTAGAAATGAAAATGTGGTTGTAGGAACCATATAAACATGGTTGGTGCAACAAAAGTATTGTTGTTTAAAATTTACGTTAACAATAATATGATTAAGGCAATCATACAGTATGGTTGCGACTATGAAGAAAACAAAACAGGTTTTATAGAGCGTGCGTATGTTTTTTTGATATACAAAAAAACACTTACACACGATACAGTGAATGGTTGTTGTCCATTAAAAAAACAACAACAATCGGAATGTAGTTCGAGGGATTTTTATTGTGTTTACTTTGTTTGGTGAAATACTCTAATACCGATAGGTTCTCGTTTATTGAAAATCTGCCTGCACTTAAGTATATAGCCATTGACCATGGTTTAATTACATTCGTTACTTGGTGTCTACGGATGGTGAAGTAGCATTTACCCCTGCTGGCAACTAAAAGTATTTTCGACTGCCGTTGAAATATATGTTTTTGTTTCTTGAACGAAATGTTCAATAAGAACATGGCCTCAAATCTGGCTATGAACTAATTGTAATGCAATCTAAAATTATTTGCTTGATAAAAAATCTATTTTTGAATAACAACACCCAATCCTAATAAATAATTTTGGCGATCATAGTATGGTTGATTGAATAATACTATTGTTGTACGGATAATAGCATGGTTGCGTGTGAATCACACTATGGTTGTGAGGATCATACTATGGTTGCATAAGAAAAATACTATGGTTGTGAGTATCATAATATGGTTGTGGCGATAATATTATGGTTGAGTGTGAATCATACTATTGTTGTGAAGATCATAGTATGGTTAAGTGTAAATCATACTATTGTTGTGGAGATCATAATATGGTTGAGTGTGAATCATACTATGGTTGTGGGGATCATAGTATGGTTATGTATGAATCAAACTATTGTTGTGAGGATCATAATATTGTTGTGGCACAACCATATACCCAACAATAGTATGATCCTTTTCGAATATTGTTACCCCAACCATACTTTTTTTCTGCGTGTAGGAACACAAAGTGGTTCTTGTTTTTAGCCCGAAGATGAAATATTCTCGTAGACAAAATCTGTCCTTCCGTTTGCAATATCTTAAAACATTGATCGGAGAGCCTAAAAAGTGCAGGGTAAGGCGATTGAAGTGTTACCTATTTAAACGACCATATTTTTTTGCATTTAATTATTTTGATTCAAATTAAAAAATGTTTGAAAAAATCAAAATATCATAATATGTTTAAAGGGTGTTCTTTCAGACGTGTGGTTTTCAAGAAGAAATAAAACGCATTTAATTCAATGTTATGGCCAAGATATGCTTTACTAGAAAGATAAGGGTTTGCCATTATGTTATAAAAATTATTTCGGGCCGCCGCAGCTGGCTTGAATAAATTACAGCGGAGAGGCCCAACTTTCGACCACTTTTGCAGCATCTGGGCCCGTATGTCAGCAATAACGCTCCGAATATTCTCTTCCAAGGCGTCAATCGTGTCGGGCTTATATGCGTAGATAAGCGTCTTCACATAATCCCACAAAAAATAGTTCAGTGGTGTTAAATCTTACGATCTTGGAGGCCACGCCACAGGCCCACGACGCGAAACAATGCGCTCACCTAAAGTTTCCTTCAATAAATGGATTGTTTCGTTGTCTGTATAGCATGTAGCGCCGTCTTGTTGTAACCAAAGGTCCTCCACATCAACATCCTCCAATTAAGGCACGAAAAAAACATTAATCATGGCTCTATAGTGTTGCCTCATTGACTGTAACATTATGGCCGGTTTCATTTTTAGAGAAATATGGACCAATGAATGATTCCCTCTGCCCATAGGAAACAATAAACAGTGAATGTTTGAGAATGTAACGGCGTCTCAACAATGTCTAGTGGATTTTCGTTACTCCAAATGAGACAATTTTGGTTATTAATGTATCCATTCAACCAAAAGTCAGCTTCATCGCTGAACAAAAATTTCTTCTAAAAATGAGGATCGGTGGCCATTTCGGTTTGGGCCCATTCACCACGATTTGCAAACGTTGTTCCCGTGTAAGTCTATTCATTATGAAATGGCAAACCAAACTCAACAAAAATCAAGTGTCAGCTGTCGAAAAGAACACACGTCTGAAAAAAAGCCTATACTTTTGACCGATGTGGCCACCTTATGACTTGCCTAAGGCCTTCAAACGGTTAAGGAAATTCATTTCATGCTGCACAAAAATGATCTGCAGTGTTTTGACCAAAACCGTTTTTCTGCGCAAACACACTGGCATATTTCTTAGTGCTTAACTTGTTCTCCAAAATGCGCAGATGGAATAATCCATCGGATTTGCATCTGGCGATTTCGGAAGCCATTATATGAAACATGGTTTTTTATCCATTCATGGTTTACACGAGACAATGCCGAGTCTTATTGGATCGTCCACGGCCCAACAGCAGCATTCAAAACACTTTCCCGAAATTTGGTCGCATTGACTTTAACAATTGGGTCGATGAAAATCGAACGGTGTTCACAGCTGTCCATTACTAGAGAAGGAAACTTACTTCGGTTGGCCAATCATCGAAGGCTCTATTAAGTCAGTGAGTTCAATTAAGTAAACACGATTAACCAGAAAAATTGAGAACACAATGTTTGTAAATTTGCCAGTTAGTGCGTAATATATTCTTTGCTATTTCGAGACTACATTTTTTTTGCTTTAGTGTTAGATCAGATAAAAATGGGTCATAACGATCCACGTCCCCAGTACAAAGGCCACTCCCCGAATTTACATATAACCGCTCTGGGCTACCCATTTAAATTCCGATTACTATAAAATTTGTTTGATTAGCAAAAGGACGATTGACAATTAAGCAATCTTGGATCAATTTGGACCACATATGCATACTTTTTGATGTAGTCCCCTTTAAATAATATGGGGCCAAAAAACGGCCTTTACTGTCTTTTTTTCTTACAAGGTACAATGCGTTCATTCGCTTCTTTATGGCTTCTCGGTTTTAGCCTCATGAGCAGCTCGAAATGGACAACGATTTTGCTAGAAAACGTATCTGGTCTGAAGAGCGTCATTTTCATTTTGGTGGCTATTTCAACAAGCGAAACTGCTCATATAGAAAACGGGAAAACACACTCACGTGACCGTCAAGGAGCCAATAAATCCACAGTGGTTAAAAGATTTTGGAGCGAAAATGAAAATGCTGCTGAAATATGACTTCGGGTTACAGTGAGCGCTCCAGAGGCTCAATAAAACATTTCTTGAGGCCGGAGTTTGATGACTTGGACTAGGACGATCTTTTGTTTCGGCAGGATGCCGCGTCGTGATACTCAACCCTCTTCACAACAGATTTTTGCACTCCAAGTTTGGTTATCGCGTTTTCAGCCGTCTTAGCTATACAAATTTATCACCTTGAAGTTGGGTTTTGACGTTGCACAGTTGTTTGAAAATAGAAATTGAAAAAACACGCACATGAATCTAAATCTTTTTAAAGAAACAGACTGACGGATGCAGTACCTACACTATAAGTACCTACACTATAAGAATTTTTAATAAAGGAATAGAAGAAGCAAACACTTCAAACAATATGAAACTGAAATCAATAATTGTTTTTCTAGTTCGAAAAAGTTGCCTTTACATAGCAGCTTGCCTAATACTCGTACGTTTGTAGTTAGTTCCTTCCTCTAGGGACAATCGTTTTTAAAATTGGCTTACCGCAAATATGGCAAAGTGCACACGAAACGTTTGACGATTTATTCAAGAACCTTTTTACAAATCGTTGAAAGGCTTTTTACTTTTATCATCATTCATATCTAATAATCTTCTTATAAACTTTAGAAAATCGTTATAAACAAACTTAATATTAATTTTCATGCTCGTGTTGTTGAGGTTTTTGAACACTGTGCGCCTAAAGCCTTTTCTTGTCACCTTAAAGGGCTGATGCTATTCGTAACAGATTCAGGATCTCAGGGTGAATATCAAGCTAGGTAAAGTCAGACACCGTCACCGAGACCTAAGAAAATTGAATTGGGCTATTGCAAAGCCTGACGAGGCTGCCGAATGAGTGAAAATGAGTGCAAAAAAAAAACAAGTAAAAAGCATAGCCTACCTCAACCTAGCTCTTTTCGCGAGCTATTGTGAAAATCAGCTGCACATATGGACATGTTTCAAATGACTTAAAAATTTATGTAACATATTTTGTCCAAACATATAAATTATCTAAAATGTTTTTTATTCGATGCGTTATCCTTTTGTCCGTAGACCGAATAGACCACGTCCAGCACGCAGTGAAGAAAATGTAGCGGCCGTAGCTGAGAGTGTACACCAAGACCGTGGAGAGTCGATTCGGCGCCGATCGCAGCAACTCGGACTGACGACTTGGCGCATTTTACGACGACTTGGCGCATTTTACGTCGACTTGGCGCATTTTACGTAGAGATCTTAAATTGAAAGCGTACAAAATACAGCTTGTGCAAGAACTGAAGCCGCCCGAAGGTCCCAAGCGACATCGCTTCGCTCTATGGGCCCTTGAAAAGTTCTAAGAAGATCCGAAGTTTTTGAGCCAAATTTTGTGGTGTGGTTTGTGGGCCGGTGGAATCATCGGTCCATATTTCTTCAAAATGATGCCGGTGAGAACGTAACCGTCAATGGCGACCGTTATCGTGCCATGATAACCGACTATTTGATGCCTGAAATTAATGCTCGTAATCTCGGCGATATTTGGTTTCAACAAGACGGCGCCACTTCCCACGCATCGTATCAATCAATGGATTTATTGAAAGAACACTTCGGTGAACAGATAATTTCACGTTTTGGGCCGCTCGAACGAGTCATCGAAAATTGAACTTAAAGGATAAACCAACTGAGACTTGATAGACATTATCTTCAAAAAATAAATGCCACAGAATGTTCTTTCAAATGATAATAAACAATCCCCATTCAATTTGAATTTTATGTGTTTTTTTCTTTAAAAAAGTAGGAAACCTCAAAATGGTTCACGCGTTATATACCATCTTACCCAGTAGCGTTATAGGGTATATACCCTCTTACCTACAGGGTAAGAGGGTATAATAATAGTAATGTTTGGTCTTTCGAAAAAACACTAATAACCCGACAAAGTTTAATGCTTCTTAAATGTTTAGAAAGAAATTAGAAACTATTGTGAATGTGATGTAAATCAATTTATTATCGCCACCCCTCTTTTCAGTTTTGCATCACTGTGCTTCAGTGTGATTGTAGTTGTTGCTAATGGACGCCGTCGTATGGGATATTTTAACATTCAGGATACACGGAGAAATCATAACATTTAAGGTAAATATTTGTTTAATAAATAATTCATGCAACATTCTGTTAACAACAACACATACATACACATGTGTATGTGTTGGTATACATGTATGTATATAAGTATGTTCATATGGCATATTTACCCTCAGTCATTCATTCCCATGTACTTTCAATGTATGAAGGCAGATACATATGAATGTATTTGAGTGTGTGTGATTTTATTATAAATACAATGCACACATACATATGTAAAGTCATAACAAGCAGTCAGTCAAGCAAATACATAAACACATGGACAGACAGTCGGCAGAGATGACGAACGGGCTGATGGTTAAACGTACAGGGGTAGGGGTAGATACCCCCAGAGAAAAGTGTCTGGTCACCCAGAAAAAAATTAAAAATTATATTAAATTTCACATTATGAAGAGTGTTTAGGATCCAGCACAAGATATGGCTATTGGGTAGAAGGCTTTAATATAATGGTGTAAATGAAGCATCGATAACTAGAACTCGGATGCCACGCCATACATCTCTAAAAATATGTAGACAAGAAATTATGATGTGTATAAGAGAAATTATGATCCTGGTGGAAAAATTGGCGGTGGCGCGCCCCCTTGTAAAAAAACAATTAAAGGCCACATTGTAGTATATATAATATTAAAATTGGCGAAAAGGCAAAAAGGTCGTGGTAATGATCATTGAACTCTGAAAATACATATCTTATATCTTATTGAGAAAATTATATTGGTCAATCGTTATAAAGTTTAATGGCATGTGATTATTGGTCCAAAAATTGTGAAACGCTGTGAAAAGTCATGATTAGACACTTAGGAATTTGTGTAAGTGATCTTTAGTGTGGAGGACTACTCGTATCATGCAAATAAAGGGTGTCCTAAGAAGAGCGCAATTTTTAAATTTTAAATAAAACACAGATATTTAAGAAAAAATCGTGAAACTTTATTATATCGTAAAGTAGACAGAATGAGGTTATGTATGGAACAATATATCGTGCAGATGGCCGCCGCGGCTTTGCTGGCATGCACGCGATCTTTTAATGAAATTTTCAATGACCGTTTTGCATGAATGCTGCGGTATTTCATTAATGCAGCGTCCAATTTCGTCTTTTAAGGCTTGAGTCGACGTCGGCTTATTCGCGTAAACCATCGACTTCAAAAAACCCCAAAGAAAAAAATTTAATGGTGTTAAATCGCACGATCTAGACGGCCAATTCTGATCTCCAAAACGCGAAATAACACGACCGGGAAATGACTGATGCAGCAATTGAATTGTTTCTCTGGCTGTATGACATGTGGCGCCGTCTTGTTGGAACCACATGCCCTCCACATTTATTTCTTCAATTCTAGGCAAGAAAAAACTGGTTATCATTTCACGATACCAAACACTGTTTGCGCTTGACCTGCCTCATTTTCATAAAAAAAAGGTCCAATGATTCCTCCAGCCCAAAAACCACACCACATAGTGACACGTTGAGGATGCATTTGCTTCTCGTGAATCACTCGAGGATTTTCCGCACCCCAAATGCGACAATTCTGCCTATTGACGAAGCCATCAAGATGAAAATGGGCCTCGTCACTGAAGATGATTTTATCGGCAAAATCAGCATTTTCATGTTGTCTCTCCAATACCCAATTAACGAACTCCCTTTCGTGTAGCGCTCCATTTTTACTAACCTCGTACCTTCTACTAACAAACAATAACAATTGTTCAAATGTCAAACAATGACACTTCGAACGTTGCCAGATTTAAAAATTGCGTTCTTCTTGGGACACCCTTAGTTTAATTTCTCTGTAAACAGCGGTAGGGCCCGATCAGAGAGTAAAAGTAATTAACCGTGCACAGCTCATTGATTTGATAGAAGTTACCCATTGAGAAAGGAAATTAAGTTAGAAAATAGGTATACTGTAGAATGTCTAAATTTATTCAGATTTTGAAAAAATAAGGTTTAATTTAAATTTGTGTGAACATTTCATTCATTTTATTCAGATTTTCAAATTATGCCAAAATGCGAATATAAAATTATTTCTGTATTAATTATTATTGTAATAAATTTTTACTCTTACTGTTGCCTAGCGTCATCTGACGTTTCCATTGGAAAGTTTGACATTTTTTAGCATAAACTCACTCAGGACATTTTGACGTACGACCATCATTTGTGTTGTTTACAGTGACTTGAAAAAATCAGTTTGGCAACAAAATGGAATTAACTCGTGAACATTTTCGTGCGATCATTTTTCACAACTGTCGACGTGGATTATCCGTGCTTCGATTGACTTAAACCTTTCTATGGCGATGAAGCACCATCCTATAGCACTGTGAAAAGCTGGTTTAATAAATTCCATCGTGGCCGATGCTCGCTCAAAGATAAAGGTCGTGAAGGTCGTCCAAAAACGGCCGTTGGCCAGAGAACATTGATGACGTGCGTGAACTGATAATGCAATATCGTCATAGACATACCGTGAGATAGAGGCATCCTTGGCATACATTCGATATTGCATAAACACCTGGCCGAAAAAAAAGTTTTTTCTCGTTGAATCCCGCACAGTTTGACAATCGCTCAAAAAAGGCAAGTGTCGATTGGTGCAAAGACATTTTGAAAAAATACGATCGCGGTGCTTCCAAAGACATTTATAAGATCGTCACAGGTGACGAATCATGGATCTATGCGTATGAGCCCGAAACAAAACAGCAATCGACCGTGTAGTAGGTGTTCGAAGACGAGTCAAATCCAGCGAATGTTGTTCGTGGAAGAAACACTTCAAAGCAAATGGTCGCTTGTTTCTTCGGCAAAACTGGTCATATTCGCTATATTCGCTGTTCCGCTTAAGCAACGTAGGACGGTCAATTCTGAGTAGTACACCACAATTTGCTTGCCTGAAGTTTTCGGAGAAATTCGAAAAAGAACAAGAGAAGAAATATCATTGTGCACCATGACAATGCGAGCTCTCACACATCGGCTCAAAACAGGGCCTTTTTGATCGGCCAAAACGTCGAATTAATGGTTCATCCGCCGTACAGCCCTGACTTGGCACCCACTGACTTCTTTTTATTCCCGCACATCAAGAAAAAAATGCGTGGTCAACGATTTTCGTCGCCAGAAGATGCTGTTGAAGCGTTCAAAAACCATGTTATGAAGTTGTGTCAATCGGAGTGGAAAAAGTGCTTCGACAATTGGTTTGAGCGCATGCAAAAGTGTATAAATCATGCTGGAGAATACTTTGAAAAACAATAAAACCATTTTTGATCATCAATATTCGCATTTTTATTATTAGGCCAGAAATATATATAGCAGTATATGACTCAAATTGGTTCAAGATTGCGAAACAGAATAACGTAACATATCGTCATAGTTCCCAGCAGGAGGCCTATGTGTAAATTTTTAATTTTTTTATTGTCGCTTTTCGATATCTTTATTGGTATAGGATTTAAAAAAAAGGCCTATGTGTTTTTCTTTACAGAGGCCTTTTCCATTTTCATATCAATAATTCTAGTTAGCCTTTTATATATTAATGTATCTGAGCTATATTAAATCATGGGTCAATGTGGTTCAGATCCTTAACAGATAATTTTCATTCAATAGAAATACTTTGTAGATCGTCCAGATCAGACAATAAATACGTCTTCTAAAGCGTCAGGACCTAAAATCGGGAGGGACCTTTGTATGAGGGCTGTATAAAATCATGGGCCGATATGGTCTATATTATAAACAGTTATTTTTCATGCCATGAAACTACTTCGTGTCCAATTCCGTCGAGATCAGAGCGCCAGTACCTGAACTCGGGACGTTACTTTGTATTTAATCCTTAATAGGCCTTGTCCAAAGGAAAGTAACATACCTATTTTCAGCAACCTAGAACAATACCTTACAATACCGACTTTTATACAAAATACCCCCAAAAAGTGTAATTTTTACAGATGTTGTTTGAGACCCTTGTATAGAGAACCTTTTTTGTCTGAAAGGATTTGGTCCATTATACTTAGTAGGGACATAAATACTGTTACACACGTTTTATGCTGTAAAATAAAAAGTACTGACTGTTTTTGGACCAAATATTTTTTAATATATTTATTGATGTATATTGTATCCAAAAATAATCTACTTATTCGAAATGTCCGCCTTTTGCCTTTACACACGCCTTAAGTCGCACTAGCTGCACGAACCTCGTCAATTGGAAAATTGGCCACAGCTCGAACCAAAGCAGTCTTAAGAGATCCAATGTCGGAGTATCTTTTGTGACAAACCTTATCCTCTAAAACCGTCCACAATTTGTAATCCAATGGGTTCAAATCTGGACTGCCTCAGGGCCATTCTTCAGAGGAAATGAAAGCTGGCAAATGGGAACCTAATTTCGGGCAATACTTACTTATTGCTAAAAAATAGTACTGTTTGGGCCAATGCGATTTATTTCGTTTCACGGAGATATGATGCACACTTTTGAAAAAATTCGAGAAGGAAAGATCTGCCACAAGAAACAACTAGATGGACCTTCTTGTACGTTCACCGTAACAACTTATTCAATAATGAGAATTTCTTCCTTGGCTTTAAATCCTTCGTTTTGAAACACAATTGAAAAACTGACTTGTTTTTAAATACTTGTTCGTTCCAGTTTCGGCTATCATTTATATTAGTTTTTCTATTTTTAACTATTATGGAGAGTGTTCGTGGCTTAAAGTGGCTGACGGTAGATTTGTATTCGTCTGCCTTTCAGTTGCCGTCACGTGAGGCGAGGTCATTTTGTGTTAAAGCGTATTTTTCAAATGCGCACTCGATCAATGCAGTGCAGCGTGCTTTTCGTTTATGATTCGCTGTTCCACCACGTGGACGTGTTCCTGGGCGGCAATCAATTGTAAATTGGATAACTTCATTGAAAACAGCAGGGAATGTGGCATGTGTACGAAGGGACCTGAGAGAAGGATTACAACACCCCAAAACAACGAGAGAGCTAGAGCAGCAGTACTGCAATCTCCGAAACGCTCTGCTCGGAAGCAATCACTTGCTCTTGGCATTTCCAGACTTTTTTCAGCCGGCTCTTGAGGCAATGCAATGAGAGGATACATGGTTCCAACAGGATGGTGCCACTGCACACACAGCGGGGGTTACCATGAATTGTTTCAGGCTATTTTTTCCTGGACGGCTTATCTCTTTGAGGGGTGATGTGAACTGGCCGACAAGCTCACCAGACTTAGCACCATGACATTTTTTCCTTTGGGGTTACCTGAAGTCGAAGGTGTATATCAACCGTCCCAACACCTTGGAAGATTAACAATACTGAGGCTGAAATTGGCAGAATACCAGTCGACATGCTTGTTAGAGTTCATGAAAACTTCAGAAAACGTTTGCAGCAGTGTGTGGATAGCTAGGTCGACATTTTCCAGATACACTATTTAAAACGATGTAATTTAAAAAATTCCCTTACTGTTCAATTTAATTAAAATATAAAATACATTTTTCTAAGGTTCATAATTTTTTTATTTCATTCCCAAATAAGAAAATTCCCGCGCTCCACCCTGTATAAGTGTTTAAAATTTTGTATATCTTCAATAATCATTTTCGGCTTCAGATCATAAAACAAAAAAGATTTGTTGTGTTTTTATATTTTATATTGAATATTCCTAATATTTCGGTTGACTTCGTCAATTATCTTCAGGACATTATGGATGTTTTGTTTATTATTGTTGTCGTTATTTTGTGCAACGCCCAACTGACATTTTTCGTCGAGTGTATCAGCAGGGTGCTGTGTGTGTGCTGCAACTATACATATTCGCCCTCAAATAAATGTTTACAAACCTACGTACGGCTGAATGGAAGTTGTTTTTTGGGCCTACAGGTGTAAAAATATCTTGCTGTGGTTTATTATTATAATTTGTAAAATACATTTTCGTAATATTTTCCGCACTTATTTGTTTTCGGGGAATTTCCGTTAATTTCCACAACCCAGTGTCTGTTTGAAATATCCTCAAGAGTCTTATTACGATTATACGAGAAACGTGACAATTGGGTGAGGAAAGGGACGGAATGGCCCTCACCAGACCGTCCCGGGTAAGACGGCGACCGCAGCCATGACGATGAAAACCGAAAAAATTATCATTAAGAATTTTTGATAATAAGAAAATACATTTGGAAAATTGGCAATTGAATGAATGTGATATGAGATGGGATTGATAAGTAGCGTTCGTAGCCCTACGTACAACAGCACACATATTCAGTCAGATGGTTTCGTGCGTGGGAAGCCCATGAACGAAATGAATATTGACGAATAAAGATTAATTATTGATTTTATATTTAATATGTGGTAATTTTGGTAATATGCCATTACGAGACAAAGTGTCGCTGTTTCCTTTTTCTCGGAAGGATGTTCGACGTTAAGATAACCGACATTTGTCGGGAGGAGTGTGTTTCCAGGAATGTCGTTTGATACTCGTATGCTTACAACTGTGAGATTTAACTTGAGAGGCCTTTGTCATCTTTAAACGTTGTGCAGTTCACAGAAAATATTTATTTATTCTTGGAATAACACTTTTTAACTCGGCTAATTAACGATATATAAGAAAGTTATTTCACATTCATATGGCTATTGACATGATAAGGAATACAATTCTACGCGCTTTGATCTGTGCTTCTAGTTGGTTGCACCACGGGTCTCTTTGAACTGATTTTATTCCTCAGAGGTTCAGTTACCATCTTTTGAATATCCCTTACACTTGACTTTGAAGATTCTCAGTGCCGGAGCCTCGTTAGCAGTTAGCATAACATTTTGGAACCAGAGCAAATGTTAAAGTTTGTGCGGGGAACTAAGTGGCCGACTCTAGATTCATTGGACATGGATACAAGAAATGTCTACGGTTCAGATGTAGAGGGCATCGCCATTGGAGGTTCTTAAATAACATGGCCTTAATTTTTTTCAATTATGTACGTATAGATTATTTTCTAACAACTGGAAAGTGTCAAATAATAATACTAATAATTCCTCAACGTGACAAAGGTTTAAAGCATATTGTTTCATAAGTCTGATATAGATGCTATCAAAAATATATAAGAAAACTCTGCTTTATACGAAGCCATGTACTTATATACTTCTGGCCTAGACAACAAACACTAAGTGTTGCCTGGCGCCATCTGACATTCCCATTGGAAAGTTTGACATTTCTTGGCATAAACGTACTCAGCACGTCTTCACGTACGACCATCATATGTGTTGTTTACAGTGACTTGAAAAAATCAGTTTGGCAACAAAATGGAATTAACACGTGAACATTTTCGTGCGATCTTTTTTTTACAACTTTCGACCATTTGGAGTATTACGACAAGAGTGCATCGACGAACTTAAATCTTTTTATGGCGATGAAGCACGCAGAAAAAAAGTATGGTTGTGGTGACAATATTAGAAGAGGATAATACTATTGTTGGGTATATGGTTGTGGTACAACAATATAATGATCCTCACAATAATAGTATGATTGAAATACAACCATACTACGATCCTCACAACCGTACTTTGATCCTCACAACAAAAGTATGATTCATACATAACCATACTATAGTCCCCACAACCATAGTATGATTCACACATAACCATATTATGATCCCCACAACCACAGTATGATTCACACTCAACCATACTATGATCTTCACAACCATATTTAGATACTTACAATCATAGTCTGTTTCACATAGAACCATAGTATGATCCTGCCAACCATAGTATGATTCACACGTAACCATGTTATGATCCCTACAACCATAGTATGATCACACACAAATATACTATGATCATCAAGATTATTTATTAGAATTGGGTTAAATTGTCAACAATAGATTTGATTATAAAAATTATTTAAAAATACATCAAATTCAAAATAATAGAAGTGATTTATTTAACAGTAAAAAAATCATTTTAACAAATGTAAGCGTTTTTACAAAAATAAATCTGTTAAACAAAACCAAAGCAGTTTGTTTGAAAATTTTTAATTTCGTATGTTTAGCTACTTTTATCATGATTTCGGGTCCGTGACAACCCTCTTCAGAAAGCCTTGCTGCAATTGTTGAAAGTAAAACCGGCTCTCCCCAAACGAATGAGAACTACTGTTGTAAATCTTAATTTCAAGTTTTCTTCACACAATTGTCCTCGAAAATACAACTCACTCTTGCCACCTCTAAAGAGACTCCACATCGAGAGCCATCAAAGATTTCTTTTACAACAACGTGTGTGTGCTGTAAAAAGAGTTTAAAAAAACTCTTATACGTAAATGACAAATAGGAAATAATGTGGAGACCGAAAAACATTTTCATTTTTAACTCGAAAAGTAGAAGTGTGGCCGCCATCCAAAACATTTTTGTGCATTAGCCAACATAATAACCATTTACCAACAATTTTTTTTTTAAAAATCAAAGGTACCTTTTTCTAAAAACGCGTAAAAAATAATTTTTCTCAAAATATATAAAAAATCTTAAAGAATTTTTTTAAAAAAATATCTATTGTAAGCCGCAATTTAATCCTGAAAGTTTAAAAAAAGATATCTCAAATCTCATATTAAGAACGAAAGTTGTGAGTTTTTAAAAAAAACGTTTTTAAAATCTTGCTAGTGCTGTAATGGTCAGAATTCTGAATTATTTTTAAAGACCGGCATTTCATATATTTTTTTTTAAACCCTGTCTTGAAATAACCAAGTGCCTGGTTTTTTAAAGAAACAAAAACCGGCGTTTACTGACATTCCGGGTTTAGACTTTTTCCTAAGAATATAAACTATTTTCCAAAGCAGAAGTAAAGTAATAGTGCCCTGGAATAGATCTAACTCAGATTTTATAAATTAGATAATATTTGATTTTTTTGTTTTGGTAGTCATGTTAAAATTGGTCAGAATTTCGGACATAGCGACTGCTGCCCAAATTTTATTTTTATATAAGTATATAACTTTATATAGTTATTTTAAAGCCATGTGTCCACGTATATGGAAAGCAATTTTTTTTGGGCCCTTGACAATTTTTACGGGGACTATATTTAAAAATAAGTCTATATGACCCTAATCAGTTCAAAATTATTTGTTTGTCAGTCTATAACAAATTACATTAAAATCTGTACTAAAATGGATGTTCTAATGCAGCTGTAGGGATGGATCTTTGCACTGGGGCTATATCAAAACGCGGACCGGTATGACCATTTTTATATAAGCTGGTTACTGATCGATCGTTATGAACTGTACCCAATTTCATCAATATACGATGTACTATGTGGATTCTAGAACTAAGGACATAAAACGTTCGAACATAAGTGTGGGATTTATATCTAAATTTTAACCGATATTTATAAAAGTCAACAGTCTTTATCCAAAAAAACTCACTTTTGCAAAAAAACTTACTTTTGGAAATTACATGTAGATTGGTCAACAATTGCGACCTGTAGTTTGAAAACGAGTTTTAGAAAGAAAGCAGACGGACGGATGGAAGTTCGACAGATATCGTAAAATCGATTCAACTGGTTATACTGAGTCTAATGGTAAACTTAAAGGTGGGACTAGCTTAAATACAGGGTGGCTGATGAAAGCCGCTACCAAAAAATGTATTAACTTTTTTAGATTTAACAAAAATGACTGGGACACAGAAACAAGAATTTCGATTGTCCGCCGCTATCACGCACTGGAGTCCGTAGTTTCGGTTTAAAGAGAGTATAGGAGCATGTTTGGCGGCAATCCTCCGAGCAGTTGGGCCATAATGAAACTTGTTAACAATTTTGCCGAGCATGGGACAGTGAACACAATAACTTAACATCAAAACACTTCAGTTCGGATGGTGGAAACAATGCCATACAAAACAATCCAAGAGTTTCGACAAGAAGCTTATCTGCTCAAATGGGTAAATCAAACAGTCCTTACAGTCAATTATGCAGAAAGATTTGGACTTATTCTCATATGTGACAGCGCATAGAGAAAGGGACCTAAGGGTGAAAAATCAATTTTCACTTTTTTTGATGTGGGCAACATCTGAGCATTGAATGAGACCGATCCCATGCCCAAAAAGTGTTTCCTCCCAGAGATATGCGCGTTTTATGAAAGTGAAGTCGACGCTTCTACACCAAAGATACACGTATTTGAATCTTTAAAATGGCTCTCCTGAACAAAACCGGGTTTTATCCTTAGGTCCCTTTCTATTTTGCGCGTCACATATATAATACAAATGGCCAACAAACTCAACGCAGTCTGCTGTTCCTGATTCGGAATTTTGCCAGAAGATGCTTTAAATTGTGAAAGAGGACAGAAACATGTTGAACTGTGTTTTCATGTCTGACGAGGCCCCGTTTCGATTTAAACGGCAACATAAACAAACAAAACTGTCGAATATGGAGAGCTTCCAACCTAGAGATACTCCATTAGATGGAATTACATCTACTTCGTGCCACAGGGTCGTGTGCAGTTTCATAACGCAGCATTGTCGGGCCCTACTTCTTCGAAGAAAGCGGTCAAACCGTTACGGTTACTGGAGACCGTTACTTCAGCGTGTTAAGAGAGTTATTCTATCCAGAATTACGTTGAATGAGAATTTCTTTCAACTTTGTGTGGCTTCAGCAAAATGGCGCAACTCCTCACATAGCCCGGCCTGTTATGATTAAATTGCGACGAAAATTGCCCAATAAGCAGATATCCAAAAACTCCACATTCTGTAGCCTGACCTTACTGCATCTGACTTTTGCTTGCCGGGATTTTTGCAAACAGAAAGTCTACTAAGCAAACTCAACAAATTTGAATGAACTAAAGCAATCCATTCGAGAACCAATTGCGGCTATGCCTGTCTCAACTCTACAAGCAGTAATGAAAAACTTTTTGGTAAGAAGCAACGAGCAGGCGGGGCATTTAAATTCCATTATTTTTAAAACTAATTAAGCTATACTTAATAAAATTGAATGAGCTTTAACATGAATAGAATAATAGAAAAATGAATTCCATGTACTGATATAAAGTTATTTGAGTTTCTTAATGTAGCAATATTCATCAGCCACCCTGTATTTTTAGCCACCCTGTATTTACGTATATCACACTTAAATATTTTAAATCTTTCTTTGCTTTTACATACAACAATAAAAAACCAAAAGCCAGAATCCGGAAAATCCGACAGCATAAAACCGAAAACACTGACATGCCAGGTTTGGACAAAAAACCGGCATTTCGGTTTTGGCATGGACACCCTATTCTCAGCTGTATACTGTCAGTGACATTTTTAAATGCACTTAACGTTGAAGCGTAATTAGAGTTCGACTTTATAGATCGTTGCAAATTATCCACTAGTTTTCCCTGTATGACGACTCTAAATGGTTTCTTTACGACTATGCGCATTTGCTTATCAGAGCCACATCATTTTTCAGCTGCAAATTAACTGGCATTAAACACTCGTAAACTAAGAATTAATTTACATATTGAATGTGTTAAGACCCGGTGTGAATGAATGCGGCTGACGCAAATTTAAATGGAACTTCTTACAGTTCGTTAAATTGGGCCACATCCATGTTTGGACTCGCCAACATTGCCGTTGGCCATTTGTATCATCGCACTTCTAGCGGGAGCATTTCGTGAAGCTTACGTTGTTATCCCACTGAATCACCGGAAGTATGCTTTGAATTTATTTTTGGTAACGATAAAACATGGACAGGAATGAACGTTTAACTTTACTGCCACACACCATCCGTCCGTCTGTCCATCCATTCCTGAAAGCCAGTCGTGGCCAGTGGTGTGTCGTTTCAACGATCGTGATACCAGACTTTGGTTTGTGGCATTCCATGCTATCAGAATACGAGTACTCGTATATTGGCCATGTTTAGCCAAAAAGAAAAATAAAGGAAATTAAAAGAAGATTAGATGTTAATGAGAAACAGCACACAAAGTGGGGTTCGCCAAATAGAAAAAAGAAACAAAACTTTGTAAAGAATTTCAATATTAAACCTCAAAAAACCTAAATCGTAAAAAAACCTACAAGGAGAAGACATATTGTAGGGCATAAAGCCAAACACATGAAACAAGATTTATCCTTAAAATAACGATATGGAGAAACATTGTGGAAGGTATGGTTAAAGTTTTTTGGGTTTTTCTTTGATTACTTTTTCAATATTAGGGAATAATTTAAAACTTTAAGGATATTTTTCTATGAACACACACACACTCAGTATGAAAGGAATGGCCCAAGTTTTGGCACTGGATATCACCTTTGCTAATGACTCTTATAAAATATTTAGGCAAGTTTAGGTATCTACAGTAGTAATACGATAAACGGACAGAATTCTTTTAACTTAAAGCAATTGAAAAGCTTTCTTCTTTCTGGTTATTCCTTAGTAGAGTGACATATCCATTTGAAAGTTTGAAATTTTTTAGCATAAACGTACTCAGAACGTTTTGACATACGAACTTCATTTGTGTTGTGCACAGTGATTTGAAAAAATCAATTTGGCAAAAAAATAGAATTAACTCGTGAACATATTCGTGCGATCATTATTCACAACTTTCGACGTGGATTATCACGACAAGAGTGCGTTGATGAACTTAAATTTTTGTAAGGCGATGAAGCACCATCCTATAGCACTGTAAAAAACTGGTTTAATGAATTCAATCGTGGCCGACGCTCGCTCAAAGTCGAAGGTCGTCCAAGAACGGCCGTTGTGCCAGAGAACATTGATGCCGTGCGTGAACTGATAATGCAAGATCTTCATGTGACATATCGTGAGATAGAGTCATCCTTGGGCATTTCTTCCACCAGCATGCATTCGATATTGCATGAACACCTGGCCGTAAAACAATTTGACAATCGCTCAAAAAAAGGCTCGTGTCATTTGGTTCAAAGAAATTGCGAAATTAAAAAATGCGATCGCGGTGCTTCAGAATACGTTTATAAGATCGTCACAGGCGACGAATCATTGATCTATGCGTATGAGGCCGAAACAAAACAGCAATAGACCGTGTGGGTCTTCGAAGACGAGCCAATTCCAACGAAAGTTGTTCGTGGAAGAAGCACTTCGAAGCAATTGGTCTCCTGTTTCTTCGGGAAAACTGGTCATGTGATGAACCTTTCGCTTGAGCAACGTAGGACAGTCAATTCTAAGAAGTACACCACAATTTGTTTGCCTGAAGTCTTCGGAGAAATTCGAAAAACGGACAAGAGAAGACAAATCATTAAAAACCATGACTATGCGAGCTCTCACACATCGGCTCAAACCAGCGCCTTTTGACCGGCCAAAACGTCAAATTGATGGCTCATCCGCCGTATAGCCCTGACTTGGCACCCAGTGACTTCTTTTTATTCCCGCACATCAAGAAAAAAATGCGTGGCCAACGATTTTCGTCGCCAGAAGATGCTGTTGAACGTTCAAGAACCATGTTTTGGAGGTGTCTCAATCGGAGTGGAAAAAGTGCATCGACAGTTGGTTTGACCGCATGCAAAAGTGTATAAATCATGCTGGAGAATACTTTGAAAAACAATGAAACCATTTTTGATGATAAATATTCGCATTTTCATTATAAGGCCAGAAATATATAAGTATATAGCAGCCCTCGTATATATTTTATAATACCTCCGATCAATACTTTGAGGTTTCAAACGGTATGGCACAATTATATATAAAGGGTGGTTAATTTTAAGGACCGATGTTGAATATGAACCACACCTAATCGTCAAGTTTTTTTCTGTATATCATTTGATATTTAACTCAATTTGAACTATCTAAAGATACACAAGCGAGCAACACGTTAAAGTTATACAGGCTTATTATGAAAATAAAAAAAAAACAATTTTCGAAGAAAATCATCTTCAGTTGTGAGGCACATTTTCACCTCAGTGGATTAGTCAATTAGCAGAATTGCCGCATTTAGGCAAATGATAAAATGAAAGTGTGATTGTCGAAAAAACAATGCACCCACAAAGAGTGACTGTTTGGAGCGGCTTATGGGCTGGCGGCATCATCCGGCCGTATTTTACCAAAATCAGGCCGGTCAGGCAGTAACTATGAATGGTGATCGGTATCGTGAGATGATAATGAACTTTTTATGGGCCGAATTGCGCGACAAATTATATGGCCGTGTTATCTCACGTCGTGGCGATGTTAATTGGCCGCCAAGATCACGTTATTTGACACCGTTGGACTTCTTTCTTTGGAGTTATTTGAAAGAAAAGGTGTACGTCGATAAGCCATCAAAAATTCAAGAGCTGAAGGATGAGATAATTCGGCACATTAACGGCATAGAACTTCGCGGCGGCCATTTGACCGATATTTTGTTCCATACATAATTGAACCATACCAATATTATCATCATAAAAAGAAATGACAATATCATAAATAATTTGTGTTTTATTCAAAATCAACATCGGCCCTTAAGTATGACCGTCGTAATCATATTACTGTTAACATAAAACCCAAAAAACAATACTTTTGTCGCACCAACCATATTTATATTGACTCTACAACCATATTTTCTTCTTTGAATTTGGCAATAATATTATTGTTACATTTCAACAATATTTATATAGCGGCAAAGTCAAAGTTAAATTCAAAAACAATACTATGGTTGCTTAGTACATACTTTTATTGCGAAGAACATTTTATTGTTGCCGTGACCATATAGTAACCATATTTTTCCTCTGGGTGTGTTATCTCGAGAAATGGTCCAGCCGAAAGGCCACCTCGTTCATGCGATTTAACGCCATTGGAATTCTTTTAATGGGACCACATCAGAGACAACATCTAACGAGATATTGCCAACGTGCTGGTCGAAAGGAGGTCCTACAATATTTTTTTATTTAACCCATCTTTAAGGACATTTTTCAGCGGTTTAAAATTGCATACCCTTAATAATATTAGATTTTTAGTTTAAGAGATATATCTGAACAAATTTGACCGATGTTTGGTTTTGAAAAGCACTCAATTCTTAGGTAATTTGGTCAGAGGTATAATATTACGAAAACTAGTCACCGTATCGTCTTTTTCTGTTTCTATTTATTGATGTTGTAGTTATAAAATGTATAATAACACTAGTCAACAGTCAAAATGTACTCGGGATGCGATAATTTTTTCTGTGTATATAACCTTGACATGAGCTCGAAAAATGCAATAAAAATTTTTTTTTTCGTTTGGTTTTTGTTTTATTTTTTTTTTTTTAAATTTTAAAAATTTTTTTTTGGTTAATTTGTTTCGTCCGGCATAACTCGGGAACCACTAGTCCGATTTAATTGAATTAAATTTTAAAAAATTTAAAATTACTTCATATATTAGTTCATATATTGTTTTCCTATACAAGCAACAGTTTCCAAGTTAAAAATGAATATATAAAGGAAAAAACTTATTTTTTGCCTAAAGATTTAAATTTTTTTTTTTAAAAAATTTTTAAAATTTAAAAAAAAAAATAAAACAAAAACCAAACGAAAAAAAAATTTTTTATTGCGTTTTTCGAGCTCATGTCAAGGTTATCTACACAGAAAAAATTATCGCATCCGGAGTACATAAAATTTTTTTTCATTTTGTTGAGTAGTGTAATTAAAAAAATGTATTGTTTGCTTTGTGTTTCTCCAGGTAAATACGAGTATCTAGTTCAAAACTTTGGATTTTTTTTACTTTACACAATTTAAAAGGTTTTATTGCCTCTAGGCGCCACACTTTGGCTTTAAGAGGTAAAAAAGACATGGTTATAGAAACTGTATGAAGTGCATACATTGCATATTTAAGGCATATGTCCGTGGAAACCCATTGCTACGTTATTTTTTTTCTCAAGGTATGAGTTTTATATTTTATTTGGGTGAAAATAAACAATGTTGCACTCAACGGTCACAGCTATATAATTTTATACGTAAATGAAAAATCTATAATATGATATTTTATTTTCTGTTTTATATAAATTATCAAGCATTTCCATACATTCGCGAACCCAACGGTGACCATTTTTGAAAGTAAATTGCTTTTAAACATGTAAAATGTAAACTCCGTCCGCTGTCACCTGCTATAGGCATGGTTTTTCACTAAGTTTTTCCATTAATATTACGTTATTTTCAAACAAACCAACGACCCTATCCCATAAAGTAACTCAAAATCTTCACATTCCCGGAAAATTGAAACAATTGAGAAACGTTTAACAACGATAAAAAGAAATTTACCATTGTCCCTTGATTTAGACTAAATATTGTGCTCCTAAAGTTTGCTTCAAGTTTGAAATAAAAAAGCTTCGTCGATCCTGTTCAACTATACTAGGTAAATGCTAAAATACCACATAATTATTCACAAACTTTAGAAAGTCAATTTTGAACACTCTCAAAGAGTTGTGCTCGTTTAAATATGAAATATCAGTTGAGGTTAAAAAAAAGTAAACTCCGTCCGCGTTTTCCTAGCGACACAAATTGACGATACGAAATTTCTCTTTTTTTAAACAAATTTGTAATAGAGTTCTCTAAAATTTCCCTATTTTTTATTATTTTTGGGCAAATCGTTTGGTAATTACATATAAAAATGTGACAGTTTGTAAACTCCGTCAGCGTAAACTCCGTCCCTATGATTCGGTATATTCAATATAAAAGGAAAACTCGGTTCTAGGGTTGCGTAAAATGATATTTATATGTGTTTATAAAATGGTTGATAAGATTTTTGACATTTTCAAAAAGAATATAGTGAAAATTCGGCAATAAAACTTGATTGATAATTGGAAAAAGTTGAATAAATTGTACTCGATTATTTGTATTACGTAGGATGGGTCGAAGAAAAAAACACGAAACGGTAATAAGTACTGCACAAACAAAGCGAGAAAGAGATCGAGATAGAAAGAGAGTGGCAAGAAAAAAGAATTTAATGAATTGATTTACATTCATGTAAACTCTGTCCCTATACAATTGATTAAAATTAACTTAAAATTTTTTTAACGAAACTTGTAGTTGCAATATTTATAATTTATACTTATTCTGGTCCCATCTCTCGATTCTGATCGAAAAATAACTTAAAAAAACCATATTTGAAATTGCCGAGTTTGAGAATCAAAAAGTGCAACATTTTTTATTTTCACCCATTTATTATGTAATGTTTTGAGTGACTTTAAATGCAATTTTCGAACTATTAGATCAAACTAATATCTAATAGATTGAAAATTAGATTTTAAGTCGGTTACCTGCCTAAGAGCCACTGTCATAGTCTGCTCTAAATATTCTGTTACATACACTGGATGCACAAAAAACTACT
The DNA here is from genome assembly GCA_963513945.1 of Hydrotaea diabolus. Taxonomy (NCBI): domain Eukaryota; kingdom Metazoa; phylum Arthropoda; class Insecta; order Diptera; family Muscidae; genus Hydrotaea; species Hydrotaea diabolus. Next base: position 109,381,699 of record OY740719.1, on the reverse strand, counting down.
TATTGAAATACATAAGCACTCCGAACACTGCATACAGAGTTTGAGGATCTTATAGGCCATACAGCAAAACTCATTTTATAGGCTAAACAATTATCTATCATAGGTCATTTAAATTTTTCGATTGTCTTATTTGGTTCAGAAGATATGATTTTGAAACGAAAAAAATGAAATGGCGCTTCAGTTAAACGGCTGTGATTATATTGGCTGCAAATCGTGGTAAGATTTTTTATTTTGAGCGAGGGGTTAAGAAATTATTTTAATGAAAGTATTTACACTCAGATTTGGCAAACTGACCTGCTATTTTTTAAACAGACTCTGAGTGTAGCTTCCAGGTGGCACTGAGCTTTAACTTCTTCTCTTTAATGCCATTTGGCACCTAGTGCGTTTAAGGCTAAGGTAACGATGGAATTGACCATCACCTTCAGGTTGAATACGCACCTCTAAGTTTAGCTGACTGTATCGCGATTATTGCCTATTTTCAGCACTGTATCTTAATCGGTTACGCACGTTTATGAATGTCTTGCGTTATCAATTTATTTTTGAATGTGATAAAAATACCGAGCCGTATGTGTGTAAGGTGTGTTAAAATTTAGTTACGAGGATGGGTCCATAATTTCGCGACTATTTCCATGAAAGACAATGTTTTCAGCGCTGAAAATGTTATATTTCAATACAAGCTGCCTTACGTTCAGGTTGCCTTATCATCCCCTTGAGGGATAGTCTACTCTAACAAGCCAGTACGTTTGTCGTGCACGAGCCACAAATTTGAGATGAATTAAAAATTGGACCTTATGAATGACCAAAATACCTGTTTTTTTTAAACTTCTCCCTGGATCACTTGAAATTCACGTTTTAAAATTTGCAAACAAAGATGAGGATGTTGCCAGCTTTTGAAAGCTGCCCAAACACATGCTTCAAACTTGGGATAATTCTATTGATGCACATCGCGAGATAAGTTTCGAAATTCCTGCTTAATATAGCATTTATATTCAAAACAGAGGAAAGGTCCAAATAGAGCAGACTTTTTGATTCGCCCTCGAATTATCAATTTTTTTTAGGAGAATTTCCGTGCGTTTGTTATCTGTTTCATTGTCAACCTTTCACTATCATTGATAAGCGAAAAACTTCATGTGGTTCGACAATTGTTTGTTCTAGAAAGTCCCCGACAGTTAAGCGATGACCATGAAGTTGATTGTATTCGCGCTTTCTATAATTTCACTGACACTTCTCAGCCGAAGTTTGGTAAGTTTTCAAATGTAAAATGACTTTACGTGGGTATTTTTCACATTTTGTTAAACTTTTCACTGTTAGGCTGATGGATATGCCATATCTACGGTTGAGGAAAGTCGCAAAGAAACTCATGCTAATGTAGCTACGCCAAATATAACTAGGAGCCCAGTGCAAAATTATACATGGGCTCCTTGGCGCACAAACCTTGGACCAACTCCGCCAATGACTGCTACATGGAAACCTACGACATGGAGTCCGTGGCAAAATTATACCTGGGGACCATGGGAGGCAAATACCACTCAGTCTTCTCTAATGAATAGTACATGGAAACCTATGACTTGGAGTCCGTGGCAAAATTACACCTGGGGACCATGGGAGGCAAATACCACTCAGTCTCATCTAATGAATAGTACTTGGAAACCTATGACTTGGAGTCCGTGGCAAAATTACACCTGGAGTCCATGGGAGACAAATACCACTCAGTCTTCTCTAATGAATAGTACTTGGAAACCTATGACTTGGAGTCCGTGGCAAAACTACACCTGGGGACCATGGGAGGCAAATACCACTCAGTCTCCTCTAATGAATAGTACTTGGAAACCTAAGACTTGGAGTCCATGGCAAAACTACACCTGGGGACCATGGGAGGCAAATACCACTCAGTCTCCTCTAATGAATAGTACTTGGAAACCTAAGACTTGGAGTCCATGGCAAAATTACACCTGGAGCCCATGGGAGACAAATACCACTCAGTCTGCTCTATGGAATTCTACTTGGAAACCAATACCATGGAATCCCTGGCAAAATTACACCTGGGGACCATGGGAGGCAAATACCACTCAGTCTCCCCTAATGAATAGTACATGGAAACCTATGACATGGAGTCCGTGGCAAAATTACACCTGGGGACCATGGGAGACAAATACCACTCAGTCTTCTCTAATGAATAGTACTTGGAAACCTATGACTTGGAGTCCGTGGCAAAACTACACCTGGGGACCATGGGAGGCAAATACCACTCAGTCTCCCCTAATGAATAGTACATGGAAACCTATGACATGGAGTCCGTGGCAAAATTACACCTGGGGACCATGGGAGACAAATACCACTCAGTCTTCTCTAATGAATAGTACTTGGAAACCTATGACTTGGAGTCCGTGGCAAAATTACACCTGGAGTCCATGGGAGGCAAATACCACTCAGTCTCCTCTAATGAATAGTACTTGGAAACCTATGACTTGGAGTCCGTGGCAAAATTACACCTGGGGACCATGGGAGACAAATACCACTCAGTCTCCTCTAATGAATTCTACTTGGAAACCTATGACATGGAGTCCGTGGCAAAATTACACCTGGAGTCCATTGGAGACAGCTACCACTCAGTCTCCTCTAATGAATTCTACTTGGAAACCTATGACATGGAGTCCATGGCAAAACTACACCTGGAGTCCATGGTAGAAGAATACCACTCATTCTACACAAATGAATACAATTTGAAAACCTTTTGCAAAGTTTTTGCTATAGTGCCACAGAATAAAAACAAGTTGAAGTTAAAATAACATTAAAATTTTCAATAAAGTGGCAATACAATTTTGTTTATACACAAATAAATATTTTTTCAAATAAAGAAACTCTAAAAATGCCCCAAAAATAATATCCACATAAAGAGAAGTGGTTGCGTTGCTAAAAACACCTCAAAAATAATTTCCAAATAAAGAGATAAGTGGTTGCGTTTTAGTCTAATTTTTATGGTCATAATAGGAAGGAGGTTATATTCACTTTGTAATTCTGTTTGCAACATCTCGAAATACTAGTCGAAGACCCCATAAAGTATTTAAAAATATTTTGAATCGTCGTAAAATTCTAAGATGATCTGGACATGTCCGACTGTCAGTCTGTGGAAAGCAAACTACTGTTGAAGTTAGATGGCTGAAATTTTGCAAAAATAGTTGTTGATGCTCTGAACGTTTGGTTTTAAAAAAATAGGCCACATCAGTTAATAGGTAAGAGCTTTCCCCACACAACCTCTGGCAAAAATCACAATATGTGACAGCGCATAGAGAAAGGGACCTAAGGGTAAAAAATCAATTTTCACTTTATTTTTTTTTTTGATGTGGACAACATCTGAGCATTGAATAAGACCGACCCCATGCCCAAAAGTGTTCCCTCCTAGAGATATGCGCGTTTTATGAAAGTGGTGGTACACCAAAGATACACGTATTTAAATCTTTAAAATGGCTCTCCTGAACAAAACTGGTTTTTACCCTTAGGTCCCTTTCTCTATGCGCAGTCACATATGTATTTGTAGTATATTTTGGGGGATTTTTGTTAATATTGAGCCCTAACCGCGAAAACAACGTAATCCCAAAAAAAAAAATTGTATTAAAGAGGTTTTTTTGGTTGTTTTTCTAATTCATCTTGAGAATTCCTATACAATTGAATATTCTATATCTTTGTCAATACGAGTGTTAATAATTAATTTTTAGTATATGAGCTTATGAGCATTGCATAGTTTTTTTATTATCGAATTTCACTAAAATGCGAGCGGACCTACGTCTTTTTCGCGTTAAGGGCACGATATGACACCACTTTAAAATCCAATCGTTATGTTAAGTTCGGTCAGGTAATAATTGTAGGCTACATTACCATGCTTTTTGGGCAAAAGGGCGTGGCACCGTCTACACAACCCCGAACTTTAAAAGACCATATTTCATTAATTTTCATTAATATATCATTAATTGTGATGTTTTGATACGACGATGATACTCGTATTTTAAACATGAGATATTAGTATGGAACGGTACGCAACCTTGTGGAGAAGTCGAAGGTGCACCCCCTTCGAATTAAAAAATCTCATTTATGGCCAAATTATTTGGCCAATCCTTGTACAATTTTAACAGATTAAAATCAATAGTTTAAAAACTATTATAGAATTTGTTGTTTTAAAAATAGATGAAAGACCATAGCACCGCCCTTTTAACTCACATGACCTAAAAAGGCCAAATCTCGTAAACTTATACTGATATAGTTGGTATATACTCGTATGATGTCGATAGGGAAAGAAACGACATCAACTGGAAAGAGAGCGGTGTCACGTACCCTTGAATTTTTGTATATTGGACCAGAATATATCATGTTTCGGCCTGGATCATAATGTATTCCGGCTCGGCCAAACAAATTTTTTTTGGATTTTTTTTACTCTTCACCAAATCACAGGTTTTACTCGCCATGTTTTTTTCCTATAACCCAACAACTCATTAGCATTATTTGACTTAAACGACAATCATCATCGGAATAAATAAAAAACTGAGTCCATGCCAAAGATGGACCTAGATGGCAATTATGCATCAATCTGAACGAAGTTTGAATGATATAAATCTTTTGATCAAAGTAATGAGCGACCAATACCTGTATATGGTAAAATTTGACTATGTCTTTCCATGTTTTCCATTAGACATCACACAAAGGTCCCTCTTCGCCCTAATGGTAAAACTGAACTAAATTGGTCCATGTTTTCGTAAAGCCACAATACAATCAGACGATATTTTCGAATAGACTTCCCACAAAAGTATCGTCCGATTTAGGGTCCTTCAGCTCTAGAGACCCCAAAATAAAACCAATCGTGCTCGAATTTTGCATGGTACGTTCTAAGCGAGCGATATTTATTTCCGGCGAAACTGGACCATTTCGGAAAATGTTTTCCTATAGCCCCAATGAAATATATGTATCTCCCGCTTTAGAAGTCACATCTAAAGTCTGGCTTTCATCAAATTGGAGACACTGGCGCAAAATCTTCAGAATAACAAAGTGCCCCACCTGACTTCAACGTTTTTACTTTAATATTCAGCGGATGTCTCCTTATGTCCCTGTGTCGGTTAGGAAAACAAGATATGGTCGAAAAGAAAAGAGGACTTAATGTTTATGGACATTTGACTTAAATCAGTTTAGATATTACGTGGCGGAAAACTCCTCTGTGTATAGTCTGTTCCATACACGGAGTGCACGGCTGAAAAAACGAATTCTCCCGGAAAAACGTAGTGAAATTCTTCTTTGGCAACTAAAATTTTAACCGATTCCATTAGTTTTTTTGTCAGTGTGTACAAAAGTTTATTCTCAGATCCAGTGAATGATCCTGACTGGCCGTAAAATTAGAAAAATTATAAAAAAGAAGGAAAAATAACTGCAGTACTCCTGATATTATGGAAAACTTATTAGATAAGACCCTGTATCTAACAATGGGTACTGTTTTGTATTGCCTTTGCCTATACATGAGAAAAGAAGACCTGCAATAGATTCGGATTACAAAACTTTCGTTATACAGACATTCCACGATCAAAATTTTTGACAATTCTAAACTTCTGCTTAATTGACAACAACTATTTTATTTACGACAAAGAAATTTACAATCAAGTCTTTGGTATGCCAATGGGCAACCCCCTTTCTCCTACTATAGCAGACATTGTACTCGATGAACTTCTGGACGACGCCTTCGCAGAACTGCAAAAAAATGACATAAATATCAAATACCTGGCGAAATATGTAGATGATATTTTTGCAATATTAAATAAAGACGACGTTGACAGGTTTTTAAAAACATTTAACAGTTACCACCCGAAAATTCAATTTACTGTTGAAATTGAGAAAGAAAATATGATATCATACTTGGATACATCATTACACCGCAAAAACAACAAAATAATATTTGACTGGTATAGGAAGGAAACCTCTTCCGGAAGAATTATTAATTTTAACTCAACCCAACCGAAATCTCAAATAATAAACACAGCAAAAAGTCTAATCAACAGAGTTCTAAGAATAAGCGACGAAGAATTTCACACAAAAAATATTAATGACATCAAGAAAATTCTAATGAATAATAGTTTTCCAAAAGGACTTATCACAAACTTGATCGACGAAGTCAAAAGAAAATTAAAATACAGAGTAAATAATGAAACAAACGACATCCCCATCATGCCGGAGAAAGCAAAAAAATTTTACAGTGTAAAATACATACCCGGACTAACTGACAACAAAACCATCAAAGCAACAATGACAACAGAAAACATATGCTTCGCCTACAAGGCAAACAAAACTTTAAGCGCTGTTTTTTCAAACGTCAAAACTCCATTAGACAAACAACAACAAAGTAATATTGTGTACGAAATAGGATGCAAGGGAAACAACAACCAAAACTGCGATTTGATATACATCGGCACAACAAAAAGAACATTGCAGACAAGAATGGGGGAACACATGAGCGACATTGAAAAGAAAAAAGAGAGAACAGCACTATCACAACACATACTAAGCTCTGGACACACTGCTGATTTTGAAGCTGTGAAAATACTTGACAAGGAGAAAAAAGAGAAAAAGAGAATGATCATAGAGAGCTTAAGAGAGAGCTACAAGAAAAAGTAGATAGAACGATGAATCTGAAGGAAGATACTGACAACATTAGCGCAAGCTACAGGGTTGCAATTTCATAAATCGAATTGTGATATTAGAATAAGTTGTGTAAAACAATTTATGTCCTATTTATGTTTGTGTGTTTCATGTAATTTTATAAACTGTGTTTGAGAACCAAACTAACTTTATGTAAAAAAAACACCAACACCTGTTATTGTAAGTTTGAATACTGGTTTTGAAAAACAAATGTTAATTGTTTTCTTGTTTAATAGACGAATCCCCTGAAGAAGTCGACATAAAATCGACGAAACGTTGGGAAAAAAATGTAAAAAGAAGGAGTTTCATTTACATAAAATAATTTAGGCCTCATTAGCTAAAAATAAAGAAAAAGAACCAGATAAGAAAAGTTTTTCTGTTGCAATTACCAAGTGTTAATAATCTTCACGCAGAGAAAAAAAATGGTTACTATATGGTCACGGCAACAATAGTATGTTCTCTGCAATAAAAGTATGGTTGTCGCAACCTTAGTATTGTTTTTTGAATTTAATTTTGACAATAGTATGATTTCGGCAATATTAATATTGTTGAAATGTAACAAAAGCATTGTTGTCAAATTAAAAAATGAAAATATGGTTGTAGCAACAATATAAATATGGTTGGTGGGGCAAAAGTATTGTTTCATGGGTTTTATGTTAACAATAACATGATTACGGCAATGATACACGCAAAATCGTAATTTATTTTTAATTTGACAATGTTATTTTTACGAATCTTACGCAATAATAGTAGTTTCTATAAATAGATTAAATTTATTCAAAACAAACTACGGATTAGTATAACTGAAATATTTGTAATAAATGAATTGTTTCTACTGTTAAATAAATCACTCCCTTTATAAAGAGTTTTATGTATTTTTACATAACTTATTTAATAAAAATCTCTATTGTTGAATAACAACTTAACCCAATCTTTACAAAAAAATTTGGGGATCATAGCATGGTTGTGTGTAAGTCATACTATGGTTCTAAGGATCATACTATGGTTGTATGTGCAACATACTATGGTTGTGAGGATCATAATATGGTTATGGAGATCATAGTATGTTTGAGTGTGAATCGTACTATGGTTGTGGGGATCATAGTATGGTTGTGTGTGAACCATACCATTGTTGTGATGATCATAATATTGTTGTGCCACAACCATATAACCAACAATAGTATGATGCTCTTCGAATATTGTTACCCCAACCATACTTTTTTTCTGCATGTTGATGGAAATTCGGTTAGTACCAAAAGATGAAAGCTTTGATAATATAATGGCGAAGATAACAAAGTATTTGATTGTTCGAAACAATCTCAGTGAAAATAGTTGAAAACTGTCTGATGTGGCAACTCATATATTCGATTAGAAGAGTTCTTCGGTTCCGACAATTGGTAAAGACAACAAATAATTTTGTTTTAATAACCATCTTACTCGTACGGGGCTCACCGCAACATGAAAACCAGATTTTTTTTTTAATTTACTAACTACTTGGAAAATATATGCCGAAAGGTTAATATTGTGTGCTGGATGTGTGCACAACTATCATGCCAGTAATCCCAGACTCAAACCCGGCTTAGAGTAACGAACAAATTTTCAGCGACAGGTTTTCCACTTCGTAAATGCCGGCGACTTTTCGAGTAAGAGATTTATCTCTTAGCCAAGTAAAAACTTCTCTATAAAATGCATTAGCCAATCAGAGTCGGCGTTAAACAGTATTGCGAATTGAACTCTGCACAGCTTACTGATTTAAGAAAAGATTGCCGTTGTTTCTAAATGGGACGCTGTGGGACGTAAGAGTAAGTAGGGTCATGCCAAGATGGTCCGTAAATGTATACCAAATGCTGAAATTGAGAAATTTCTTTTCATACGAGTATCCTATTTTGACTAGAAAATAATTTTATTTTAATTACTTTGTTTAATTGACCCTGAAGTGTCAAACAGAATTTATATCTGAGGATCTAAACAAGCTCTGAATATTTAGTCATAAACCAAAATACATCTGTACCGACGAAATACTTGGAGAACACTGATGCGCAATTATTCGGTTTCCCAAAAAATTCGGTAGTGACAACAAATCCGTTCTCTGTATGAAGCGTTGAGCAGGTCAGCATCTTTAACTTTAGGCAATTTTTATTGCCAAGACACCCTAGTATGTCACTCATTTCAATGTTTGTCAATGAAATTCGGCCATTGTCACAATTGTAGTGTTTTAGAGATCCTTTCAATATCCATTTATTATGATGACGGCTAAACGCAAATTACCATATTCGATTAAACGCCAACGAAAACAAATGACGAAACGTTCTTAGGGCACATTTCGCATGCATTCAACGAACGGCATGGCATACATGGGGTGTGCGCCAATCAAAGCGCTTGTGTGGAACAAGCCCACAAAGGGGATTGAATAAAGCATTCAGTCGAATCAATGGATGTTCGAACACAACTCAATTAAATGGTGAATTGTTACGGCAAATGGCCGTCACCGTCATCATCCTATTTTTCTATGCTACACCTTAACAGTGGAACAGAATATTACCACTTAGTGCGTGTGTTTGTTACACATTTGAGAGTGTTTTGGGACACATCTTGTAAAAATAAAAATCCAAGAATGAGTCTCACACCTGCACACAGTACTGAGGCTGCAGTGACAGTCGCTGCGTGTATGTAAAACAAACAAAATATGTTGCTGCAACACGTTGCCTCGTGTGTATCTAGCATACGAATGCTACCCTGCGTTCAACAGTTACACAGATGGTAGGCGGGGCAAGATGGTCTTGGAATTTATTAAACGATTAATGATATGTATGATTTTTTTTTGACTTTATTAAGGAATATAAACATTTGAGAGTGTTTTGGGACACAACATGTGATAAATATAAAAATAAAAATCTAAGAATGAGTCTCACACCTGCACACAGTACTGAGGCTGCAGTGACAGTCGCCACGTGTATGGTAAACAGAGAAAATATGTTGCTGCAACACGTTGCCTCGTGTGTGTCTATCATGCAAATGCTATCCTGCTTTCAACAGTTACACAGATGGACGGCGGGACAAGATGGTCTTGGAATTTATCAAACGAATAATGATATGTATGATCTCGGATCAAAATTTTGAGGAGTTGCAAACAGTCCTCCCTATAGAGGTAGCTATAAAAAGCGAAGAAGCAGAACACAGTACATTGACAAGTCTTTGCGCCGTCGTAAGATTTTGTCAATAGAGTTAACGCATAAGCTTTTGCCGCCTGTGTATTGTTTTCTACAATGGAAATATAGACAAGTAAATAGTAAAATAACAAATTGACGTTTACGTCCAAAAGCTATTAAAATCGAATTGGACCGACCATCCGACCAAGTTGTCCCAAAAACATACACCAATGCCACGCCTGAAGGAGTAAAGAGAAACAACATACAACAAGTATTTCCACAAAACTTTTGGTGGAAATTATATAAGATTGCTCTACGCGCAGTTCGAAGACTATACGCAAAAGGTAATTCTCATTAATACAAATGAGCCTCCCGTATAAGTCATTTGATTTATTGCCAAAGTAATCGCTGCCAGAGACTGCTGAAGAAAAACCTTAGAGGGTTTGGAAACAGCTGTATAGTCTTTTTTTTAGCTGATTCTGAAAGAGAAACAACAAAAAGGTCTCGAACCAGAATAAAAACTGTTCAAGTCATAATAATGATAAAAGATCGAATAAATGTAAACAAAACAAAAACATATTTAATAAGGATTGGTCCGCCCTAATGTATAACGCATGTATGGGTACATGTACAACACACACACTCTGTGCTTTTGCATTTGTGGTTTTTAACGAAAGCCAAAAAAAAAAGCTATGAAGATTGCTCTCCGCACAGTTGGAAGACTATACGCAAAGGGTAATTCTCATTAATCATAGTGAGGCTCATGTATAAGTCATTTGATTTGTAGCAAAAGTATTCGTTGCCAAAGACTGCTGAAGAAAAGCCTTGGTGGGTTTAGAATCAGACTGTACGTCTGCCTGGTAACCGTAGCCAATATATTTCACCAATTTTATACTTCGATTCTAAAAAGGAATCAACAAAAACGTCTCGAACCAGAATAAAAACTGTTGAAGTCATAAAACTTTTTATTTAATGAATAATAAATGGCTTACTCCTGAGACCGATGTAATAGCTTCATTACACAGACAGAAGAAACCCCCTTTCAGCACCGCAACACAACTAGGATATTCCCATCAGAAGGAAGACCCCGGAAACAGAACCTCAAACCAACCGAACTGCATTAAGCTTTACGTCAGCTTTAAGTCGCTCTTATAGACCTAGACCAAGAATGTTAAGCCCATTACATCTGAAGGAGACTACGGTCTACCAATAAAATTTAGAAATGTATTTAAAGTTTAATAAATAGAGACATAAAAAGGATATTGAGGGTAAGTGATCAAGGCTAGCAGCTGAGAGACAGGTGTAGCATGAAAGGAGTAGTTGCGAAGCAGGTAAGGGTACTTAGGCGAAGGGCGGGAAAGTCTGATCACAAAAAAACAACGTAAGCCAACAGCGTTATGATAAGCCGTAATGTGTTTGTGAGTTCTGTATACTCGTATAGTTTAGTTTTAGTTTCGCATACTCTGAAGTGAATCTGCTTGATAACTCTAAGAAACCTAAGCTACAGCCGGCGCTTAACAAACTCCAGCGACCAGAGCCCGCCAGTGTATCTCCCGCTCTATCAAACAGAATTACATTCGAGGATTCACGTGACAAAGTAATTCGATAGAAATCTGAATAATTAGTATAACTTTTGATTTAAACTTACTCAGAAGCTACTTGGTACAGAGGTAGTGCCATGTTCTTACTTTTTGAATTACTTTGCAATGACAGGTCATTACCCTTCAAATTATTTGGAACCATAAAGTAATCAATTACATATAGTTACTTAAATAAGTATTTATAGAAAAGTTACTTTGATAATTTCTTATGTACGATATCTTAGAGTCGACCACGTCCGATATATGCCATTCCTCACCGGTTTCTTCTCTCATTATGCGTCACTTGTTATAGTCGTCATTTAATGTTGAACGATGTTTTCTAATGGCCAAATCGTGGACATTGTTTAAGTGAGAACATTTGCCATTACCCTGAATGTAATGGTTGCGATATGATTATAATTAATCCATGCATGTGTTGAATGCACACATTTGAATTTCGCTTTGTTCTGTTTGTTTTTGGCTTTTATGCCTATTGTTGGTTGCATGCTCTTTTAGCCGTTCTGATACTCGTTATTCCTTATTGGGTTTATTTGCTCGAAACCGCTAATTAGCATTTGTAATAACCATCGGTTTCGATTCGAACGCACAGCAAATGAAAAAAAATTACCAAAAATTGCAAAACCAAACGACAACGAATATTATGTCTATTTTTTGGGTGAATAAATATTTTTATTTGCAACCATATGGCCGCTGTTATCATTTGAATACACTGCACTTTTGGACCAGAGCAAATAAACAGGCAATTTGTTAATTTATGAATTGTTATAACGAAGTTGTGGCCAAAACCGAAAATGGCGACACTAACCAGGCTCGAAGAGAGAGAGAGAGAGAGCCACAAAAGTGTATAATTATATTTGTCAATAGCGAATATTTAAAAAGAGCCAGCGTGGCGCCAAGTTTAGGCACCTGCAATCGCAGATGTCACAAAGCATACGCTGGGAATAATATAAAGCAGAGGTATCAAATGTGAAGAATTTTTTAACTTTCAAATTATTTCTAACGGCTAGAGTCATTTTTTTTCCAAAATAAAAAAAAATTCAAAATAAAAAAATACAAAAATTCTAATCAATTGTGGAATCTGCATTGTTCACTTTGGACTTTACGTAGCCCCAAAGAAAAAAGTCTAAAAGTGTGATATCACACGATCTAGGCGGCCAACTCACCGGTCCAGAACGTGAAATTAGTTACTTCTATGACCTCTAAATATATCCTTTGTTTAAGCAGCAGTATGGCATTGTCGTGTTGGAACCAAATGTCGTCAAGATTACGAGCTTCAATTTCAGGTAGCAATAAGTCCGATATCATGGCGCGATAGTGGGCACCATTCACGGTTTCGATCCGGCCATCATAATTTTGAAAATAATATGGACCTCCAGCTCATAAACTGCACCAAACGGTGTACGTCTTTTCCCGATGAAAAGGCAAACAATAAAAAGTTCTACACAACTCAAGCATAATCTGATCACTCTTTATGTAACTTGTGAAAGAAGTGGAAATTTGTCAGGAAAATCTGGTTGGATGGTTAGTTTGAAGTAGATGGGTCTAGGGAGGGACCCATACCCTGAGGGGTATATACCTAAGCCAGTAAATGGCTTGCTGTGCGCCCTTGTTCGATGGTTTATTAATATTTTATGGTTAAAGACGTTCTGCGTTGTCCACAAAACTTTTGATACTCTTTTAAAACATCCCTTTAACGTGCTCTAGGTTTGTCACACTGGCCAAAAGATGTTGTAGTCTCGATCTTGCGAATGCTGGGCATTGACAGAGAAACTGCTTAATCGTCGCGATGTCCTAATCGCATGGCTCACACATGTTTGATTCCGTTCTTCCAATATGCAAAGTGCCCGATAAGAAAGCCCTTTACCTTGATTTAATCAGCTTTCTTCAGACTTAATAGCTTTCTTGTTCTTCTTGCATCAGGGTCTTCCCAAAGTGTTTTGGTAATCTTGCCCGCCCGTTGTGCCGTTCATAGCGTTTTGTAAGCGACTTGCGCCCATGATTTCATTTAAGCTCTTGTTGCTTAAAAGGGGAATGGCATTGTCTATGTCAACAGACTGTCTAGCTGAACCTTTCCTTGCAAGTTCATTAGGCTTTTTATTGCCGTCAATGTTAGAATGTCCAGGGACCATTATGCTCTCGGCTATTAATTCTTTAAATTCCAGATGTGTTCGTGTCTTGACAAGCAGCGATCAAGGCACTATGATCGCTGATTGGCTGTCTGTGAAAGTCTTTACATTGTCGTTAATGTTATTTGAGTTCAATCATCGTCCGCATTCCGCGATGGCCTTAATCTTTGCTTGGAATACCGTATTGTGGTCCGGCAGTCGGAAATATTTTCCGATACAGATGTAGTCTATGTTAAACCCAGCTTAAGTTTTCTAGTCCAATTTCGACCCGTCGGCATAACAATAAATGCCCGGTTTATTTTAAAGGGCATATCTGGCCAAGCTGTTGGCTAGCTTTTGGTGTGGAAATTTAAAAAAAGAAATGGGCAACACTGCCACCATTTAACAATTGGCGATATTTCCAGCCTTAAGGTATGCTCTGCACGACGCAATTCTGTGAGACGAAACCCAAATGAATGGAACCATTCATGCTTAAGGTAGGGAATATTTATGGGGAGCCGGATTAAGGCGTTACGAATATATAAGTATATAGTATATGTGACGCGCAAAATAGAAAGGGACCTAAGGGTAAAAACCAGTTTTGTTCAGGAGACCCATTTTAAAGATTTAAATACGTGTATCTTTGGTGTACCATCACTTTCATAAAACGCGCATATCGCCGGGAGGGAACACTTTTAGGGCATGGGATCGTATCATTCGATGCTCAGATGTTGTCCACATCAAAAAAAAAATGAAAATTGATTTTTTTACCCTTAGGTCCCTTTCTTTATGCGCTGTCACATATAGAAATTGAGAACGGTTCATAGTACCCCATCAAACCTTCAAATAAATAAAATGACTGACTTTAAAAGTGATAAGAGTCGCCCTACACTCAGTGATTTTAATTGAATGTGGAATTATTTAAAAAATTCTATGATTTGTGATCTTTCTTGATAAATTTCTATTTGGCAATTTTGAGTTTCGCTTTGGAATGATGTTAACAATTTTGATAGAATTTTTTTGCCAACCATCGCTACAAACGAATGTTGATTGGGTACACAGCAATTTCCTGTAGTGAAAACTAACAGTATCGGTTTAAGAGACGAATGATAATTGGAACTTAATTTGTTCATGTATTGGTTCTTGTTATTCTCTTTGAATTCGGCTGCCATTTCCACCAGCATTTGGACCAACTGATGGTAAACTTTTATGTATTCGGTTATTTGGCCGAAAATTAACGATTTCAAAATATTTATTCTGTTATTTGATCTATTTAGGAGCAGGTGGTTTTAAAACTTGGTTTTTACTTTTGAATCAAATAAAGTATGTGGAAAGATTTAGTTTTGGTTTCAAAGTGTCGAAATTTTTTAAGCTAAAGTCGATATTGATAAATTATTTAACCCTATAATGCCCAAGCCCGCCTTTTGACGGGCTACTCTAAAAGTGCTCTCACAACAAAAACAACTAAAATTCAAAACAAACTTAGTTAAAACTTTACACGAAGCTTTAAAGCAACTACTAGATTTTGGCTCATCGTTTTATTTTACTGCTGTTCCATTCGACAGTCAACTTTAAATAAGTTCAAGCATAAATAAATAGTTTTGTAATAAGTGTGATTTTAAAATAAAAAATTATATGGAAAAATACGTTGTTTTGGATTAAAAAAAAATACTGCTGTGCAGGAAAATATTTGTTTTATCAATAAATATGAAAGTAAATGAAAAAAAATAAATTTAGTTCACCAAAGCTTAGACGAAAATAATATTTTACCACCCCAACAGTTTGGATTTCGCAGGGAGCACAATACCATACATCCACTTGTCCGGATAAGAAATATCGTCAAGTCTAACCTTAACGAACAAAGATCCACCGGAATGGTACTACTAGACATAAGGGCGGCATTCGATCCTGTATGGCACGAGGGCTTAATATATAAATTAATCCATTTCAACTTCCCTCCGAATATGGTTAAGATAATCCAAAGCTTTTTATCTTCCCGGACTTTTAAAGTTCATATCGGTTCTAAATTTTCAAATATATTTCATGTAAATGCTGGCTGTCCACAGGGCTTCTGTTTATCCCCAATACTATATAATATATATACAGCCGATATTCCAGTCATTGACAACTGTATTATGTCCATATTCGCTGACGACACCGCCGTATTGTTTACTAGTAAGTTATCTTCTGAAATACTATCAAACATACAGCTAGCCCTTGGGAAATCATTTGAATATTTTACGAAATGGAAAATATCAATAAATTGCGAAAAAAGTCAGGCGATATATTTCACTAGAAAGTGAAGAAGCATCATACTTGCTAACAATGCTGAAATCAAATGGGAAAATAATGTGAAATATCTAGGTGTAGTTCTAGATTCAAAACTTACATATAAAGATCATATATCATATATTGTACATAAATTTTACATACTAATTAGAACTCTATACCCTTTTATTAATCGTAGATCGGCATTAAACATTGGCAATAAAATGCTAATATTCTATTCAGCACCATATAATTTCTATTCAGCACCTGTCTGGGCTAAAAGTGCAAATTGCCACTTGAAAAGTCTGCAGATCATTCAAAATAAGCTGTTGAAGTTAATCTACAATCTCCCTAGATGTTATTCTACCGCAAGACTTTACCAGCTTGCGGATGTTGATCTAGTAGCCGCCAAAATAGATAAATTGTCTAGAAATTTTAACGTAAAATGTTCGTATTTCGATTATGATCACATCGCTGAGCTGGCTTCAGTTTGAAAATAATAAATTAACAAAGATTTTTTGGAAATTTTTACCTCGATTTACTATTTAAATTAAAAATAATTATTTTAAAATTTCCAATTGTTATATTTAAGCAGAAAAAAGAAAAAGCCTTACACTCTTTTCATGTACATATTAAAATTATAAACAAATCTAAAAATGCTATGAAAACAATAAATTGAATTGAAAAAAGGCGGGGTTGGACATTCCGTGTATTTTTTATTACATTGTGTTGCAGATGTTGTTTGTTGAATGTGTTGTCGATTTTTAATGTTTATAATAGTGCAAAATAAATGTTTGAGTGGATATTACGCTTTCTTCTCATAGTCATGTCGTTGCGTACAACACCTAAGTGATGGTTTCAATTCCCATCGACGAAGACAGTACCGAAGATGAGAAAGAACTAAATAGAGTTAAGAATGACAAAATGGCAGACTCCTGCCCTGCTTCTGATGATTGCATCAACAAATCCCTAAGTTCGACAGATGCTCTTATTATATCAAATGACCTGGATGTGTTTGAGCTTATGCTAATTGGCAAGAAAAAGAGACTCCAGATACTTCAATTTTATCTGGTTTTGCTTTATCTTCTTTAGCTGCTTCATACACGTAGAAAAAAAGTATGGTTGGGATAACAATATTCGAAGAGCATCATTCTATTGTTGGGTATATGGTTATGGATTAACAATATCGTGATTCTCGCAACAATAGTTAGATTTAAATACAACCATAATATGATTCTCACAACCATAATATGATCCTCACAGCAATAGTATGATTCACACATAACCATACTATGATCCCCATAACCATAGTTTGATTCACACACAACCATACTATGATCTTTACAACCATAGTATGATACTCTCAACCATAGTATGTTCCACATACAACGATAGTATGATTCTTATAACCATAGTATGATTCTCATAACTATAGCATAGTATGAATCATGATCCCTACAACAACTATGATCCCTACAAATATGAAAATTATTTAAAGAATACATTAAATTGAAAATAATAGAAGTAATTTATTTAACAGTAGGAAAAACAAATTAAAAACCCGTAAGCGTTTTTATTAAAATGTTTTAGTTAAACGAAGCCAATGAAGTTTGTTCGAAAAATTTTAAGATCCGTAACAATAACATTGTTCTAAAAAGCATATGCAAATGACGAAAAATTTCAATAATACAGTATGATTGCCATGATCATATTATTGTTAGCAAAAAACAATACTTTTGTCGCATCAACCATATTTATATTGTTGCTACAACCATATTTTCATTTTTAAATTTCGCAACAATACTAATGTTACATTTCAACAATACGAGTACTAATATTGCCGCAATCATACTTTTGTCAAAATTAAATTCAATAAACAATACTATGGTTGCGATGAACATACTTTATTGCGGAGAACATATTATTGTTGTCATGACCATATTTTTTCTCTGCGTGTATTCGGCTCGGACTCGATCATACAAACGTCAAACGTGAACTAGAAAAAGAGTAGAGTGGACCGGCTGGTCCAACTTAAGGTGTGTTTGTCGGGGACATGACATGACTCGATTGAGAAATATTTCGTTGGCTTTCAAATCTATAACTTGAAAAAAGAAAATTATGCAGTTCCATGTAAATTAGATTATTTTTTGAGGTCAAAAATAAATGCCAGTCGAACAGCACTAACACACCGTTTGATTGCTTTGAATATTTTTCAACTAACGATTTACTCAATGTAGGTTCAACTTCACTTAGCTTTGGAAATGTTTCCCCTAATTGTTTATATCGCTTGCAGTTCTTAGCAAAACAAATGAATTTATACGCCCGTCAGCAAGATGTTGCGACTCGGTTTACTACTAATAGTAAGTTTATTGTCATATTATTCTTCATGTCGGTTAACCGCTATCCTAATGTGCGGTCATATTAGGGAAAATTCTTCTTTCAAGGAATGAAGAATATAAGTACAATGCCTTCAATCGATAACTCATCACCAATTCCCCCAGATCAACCAGGCTATGACCGATTATAAAAAGTGAGGCCTCTTATCAAGCACTTCAACGGGAGATTTCAACCCGTTCCTATGACCCAATAACTTTGACCCAGTATCTGCCAGATAAATGGGGAAGCAAGCATCCCCAATTATGGTGCGATACGAAAACTGATCTTCTAATATCTACGTACGTTGGAACTAAACAGTTTATATCTAATCCGAATACCAGCCACAGAAAGCTCGATGGGATCGGAAGAAAAAAAGCTTTGAGATTGAATGCTCAATGATTATAAAAGAATATAATCGACATATGGACGGTATAGACTTGATGGATGGGCTAATTGATCGCTATTATATTCCAATGAAGACTAGGAAGTGGACAATTAGAATTTTCTTCATTTTTTAGATATGACAATGGTAAACTTCTATGTCCTTCACCAAAGTAAACAAAAGTGAAGCAAGATGCGAACATCCATCTTTTCGGTCTGAAGTCGCGGAGTCACTTTGTTCTGTGGGTTCTGCGCAGTTTCGTGGTCGAAGTAGACCATTATCTTAATCTGCATCGCAAGCTACCACTCCATCGACGCCTCTTACATCTTATGAAAAGTCGAACCATTTAACCATCGGTCCCATAGAATGTTTGTAATTGCAACAGAAAGTATGTACACGCAGAAAAGAAGTATGGTTGGGGTGACAATATTCGAAAAAGATCGTACTATTGTTGGGTATATGGTTGTGGCAAAACAATATTATGATCCCCACAACAATAGTATGATTTAAACATAACCATACTATGATCTCCACAACCATACTATGATCCTCACAACAATAGTATGATTCACACTCAACCATACTATTATCACCACAACCATATTATGATCCTGATAACCATGGTATTTTTCTCATACAACCATAGTATGATATTCACAACCATAGTTTGATTCACACGCAACCATACTATTATCCCTACAACCATAGTATGATTCACTCAACCATACTATGATCCCCAAAATTATTTATTGGGATTGGGTAATGTTGTTATTCAAGAATAGAGATTTTTATCAAGCAAGATATATTAAATTGCAATACAATTAGTTAAAAGCCAGAATTGAGGCCATGTTTTTATTGAACATTCCATTCAAGAAACAAAAATATATATTCCAACGGCAGTCGAAAATACTTTTAGTTCCCAGCAGGGGTAAATGCTACTTCACCATTCGTAGACTCCAAGACGCGAATGTGATTGAACCATGATCAATGGCTATATATTTAAGTGCAGGCAGATTTAAATAAACTAGAACCAGTCGGTATTAGAGTATTTCACAGAAAAAAGTAAACACAGTAAAAAACCCTCGAACTACCTTCCGATTGTTGATGTTTTTTTTGTATATCAAAAAACATACGCACGTATGCTTAAAAAAACCTGTTTTATTATGTTCATTGTCACAACCATACTCTGATGCCGTAATCATACTATTGTTAACGTAAATTTTAAACAACAATACTTTTGTTGCACAAACCATGTTTACATGTTTGCTACAACCATATTTTCATTTTTAAATTTGGCAATAACAATATGGTTACATTTCAACAATAGTAATATTGTTGCAATCATGCTGTTGCCAAATGAAATTCAAAAAACAATACTATGGTTGCGACGAACTTGCTTTTATTGTAGATAACATATTATTGTTGCGGAGACCACAGTGTAACCATATCTTTTCTCTGCTTATCCAACAGAAAATCAAGCTGATTTTTTCTTTGTGTGCATATATTTGAAAGCACAAGAAGTTAACACAGTTTGGACCACTCTGTTCCATCTGGCATTAATGTTATTTAAAATCGAAACATTAATTATAAATTCAGTTTTTCATATTGTCCAAATTGTTGGTTGCAACTCCTTGTTGTTGTTGTTGCTTTTAGCATATTATACTATACTTTTTTTTTGGCATATTGACAACAATTTTATGCTGTGTTGCTACCAAAAAACTGTGAGACATCAAATACCATAAAAAACACAATTTGGTTTACAATTTAACAATAAAAAATGCCCAATATTCATAAAGTTCCATTCAACTGTTTGTATGGGTGGTTTAAACGTACGTGAGTGTGGCTGTATGACCATCGATAAACCTTTACTGTGCAATTGTGCATAAAATCACAAACATGGCAATAAATATATAAAACCTACATTAGGCTGTATCGGAAAAAATATAGAAAGTGCCTACTTCTCTAAGTCGATTTGCAAACATAATTTTAAACAAACAATAGTGATTTACAACGATCGTGTAAAGTGTTTTTAACATGTTTGTGCTTTAAATTGGCCCCTGCCGTATTTGTTTATCATCCACTAAATTGCGTAATCCATCGGTACAACCGAATGTTAGTTGGTGCTCTGAAATTTTCAAGTATCCAAGTATCCGAACAATATTAAGAAAACTTTTTAATTAACCAAAAAAATAAATATTTTAGTAAGAGCCAAAAATTGCATGCTTACACAATTGAAGTACTTTAAGGGAGAGTCATGACGAGGAAAAATTAGAAAAGATGATGGAAGATTTTTATTGGAACATTATTTGATTAATTTGCTTTAAATGAGTAAAAATCGAATTATTTAATTTTTTAAAAATACTATAAAATAATTGGTTACAGCAACAAATGGTTGCAAAACTATTGGTTATCACAACCAACTAAATGACAACTAAGCACTTTTTTTCTCATTTCATTGGAATCAACGATCAATTAGTTGTGAGTACACTACGATGATCAAATTTATTATCTTTAAGTATTTCGAACCGAATATTCATTACTATTATACACATTTGGTACTCGCAACCGAAATTTCTCTTTTGCAACCGAACCATTGTATTTCCAACGGATTTCCAACTAACTTTTTCGCTGTATGTGTACTAAGTAGGGACATAACTACTGTTACGACATTGAACGCACCCATTTCAATAGTAGAACTGACCATCCCCGTTAATGTCATATGGGTTTTGAAAGCTAACCTCAATAGCGTTAGTCTGTAACGGGATTTTTAAATTGTTTCAAATTTCATAATGGAGTGGTCAGATAATGAGAAACGTATCGCTGTAATAGCGCTTTTCAAGTGTGAAATGAAAAAAAACGATATTTTCAAAACGATCCGGCCACTAGGGATAAGCCGCATGTTCGTCTACCGATGCATAAAACTATTTGAGGAGACTGGAGATGTAAAAGACCGCCACCGGTCGGGCCGACCTCGCTCTGTTCGAACACCGCATGTCATTAAAGCCGTTAAATCAAGAATTCAAAGAAATCCGCTCCGAGATGAATATCACGCAAAAGTCCATGAGTCGAATCATTAAAAAAGACTTGGGACTTGGGGCTTTCAATTGACGTACCGGACATTTATTGACTGCATCTTTTAAAAATAGGATTGAAAAGTGCAAACGTCATTTGGGGAGGCATGCTGAAAAATTGTACAGAAAAATTTTGTTCACCGATGAAAATTTTTTTTACCGTTCAGGAAAAATTTAACAAGCAAAACGATACGAGTGTATGCGCGGTCATCTAAGAAAGCATCGGAACTGATCCCAAGGGTGGAAAAGCGTCATCACCCAGCTTATGTCATGGTTTGGTGGGGTGTCTCTTACGAAGGGATCACAGACCTGCATTTCTGCGAACAAGGAGTCAAAACATCGGCCAAAGTTTACCAAGAGACCGTTATGGAAGCTATTGTGAAACCTCTTAACAATTCCCTGTTCCAAAACCAGCCATGGACTTTCCAGCAGGATTCTGCGTCGGCCCATAAGTGTAAAACGTCCCTGGCCTGGCTTCGAAACAATTTGCCAGCGTTTATTTCCTCTGAAGAATGACAGTCGAGATTTGAACCCATTGGATTACAAATTGTAGACGGGTTTAGAGGACAAGATTTGTCAAAAAAGATACCCCAACATTGGATCTCTTATGACTGCTTTGGTTCGAGCTGTGGCCAATTTTCCGATGGACAAGGTTCTTGCAGCTATTGACGATTGGCCAGTGCGACTTAAGGCGTGTGTAAAGGCAAGAGGCGGACATTTCGAATAAGTACATTCTTTTTGGATACAATATACGTCAATAAATATATTAAAAAATATTTGGTCCAAAACCATTCAGTACTTTTTAATTTACAGTATAAAACGTGTGTATCAGTATTTATGTCCCTACTAAGTATGCATTCTTTATCATTGTAACATTTTTGGTCAATCAAGCCAGTATGAATATCTGTCCGTTCGTCTATTGGTAAGTTAAAATAGAACGCGATTGTAGCCGATCGGAAAGTGGTAAAATAAGTAAAAAATCGATATTGTGCTATCGATTTCTCAAAAGCTTTTGGCATGAGAAAAAAAAGTTCCACTACGACATATTAAAAAAAATCATTTTCGAGGAGCTCAAATTTAAATGTTTTGACTTTATTTTTATGGTTTTTTAGAAGGTAATATTTTTTTTAATATTACCTTTCAAAGGTGGCATACAATCCATACAAATATACATTGCTACATACAATACAATATAACATATGAACGCGTGAAAATAGAAATACATGCAGACAATAGGTTCGTTACCACAACCGAATTTTTTGCCAACCGAATGATTGAAGTTGCATGCACCTATAGTATTTTCTCAGCACCACCGACTGTTAGTTGGTGCCGTGTAACGTTCAGTAAATCTAACTGAAGTATCGGTATAAAATACGAATTATCCCAACGTCCAGCAACTAATTTTTGAATCCAAATGTTCACATACCGCACTTGTTAAACAGAAAATTTTAAATTTTCCATTAAAAAAACTGTTTCCTTATATACTTGAAGTCTTCTTAAACATAGGGAGGGTCATGTCGAGGAAAAAAAGAGTAAAAGGCGATAGAAGATTTTTACTGCGTAAATTAGATTGAACGTTTTGCTGAAACCAGTAGTAATATGATTAGTTTTGCTATTGGTTATGATGAAAGCTTAGATATTATCACCGATATTCGGTTACAACAACAAAAAGTTGCATAACTAGTGGTTGCCACAACCCCTAGTTATGACAACTATATACATTTTATGCTTTGGCATTGGTATGACCGATTATTTAGTTGCGTCAATAATGCGATGATCATGTTTTTTAGCTTGGGGTATGGCTTACTGAA
The DNA here is from genome assembly GCA_963513945.1 of Hydrotaea diabolus. NCBI lineage: Eukaryota > Metazoa > Arthropoda > Insecta > Diptera > Muscidae > Hydrotaea > Hydrotaea diabolus. Next base: position 109,358,264 of record OY740719.1, on the reverse strand, counting down.
TATCCACTGCGATTATAAACATTTGGTGATTGCAGCCGAAATTACTTTTTTTCAGCGGATTTTATTAGTTCCAACCAACTTCGAACTAATTTTTTCTATGCGTGAAATACTGCGTGAATTATAAAGAATCGAGGCAGTAAAGAAATTGAAATTTCGGCTTCTCGAATTTTTTTTGATGTGTGGTAGTGGCATTCCTAGAAATTTAGTCAAGCCAACTGAAAATTGGTTTGTGGAACCAACTTACCCAGATTTTTCCCCTAATGGCATATTTAAATTTGTAAGAAAATTTCATTGTTTTCGGTACACGTAAATGTGGGAGCTTAATCTGAACCGATTTTCTCCAATTTCAACAGTGCCTGTCCTTGGCATGAGAAACTTACTTTTGCCAAACTTCATCATGATTAGTAGCAATATATGGCTTCTAGATCTTGAAACATAAAATCGGATATATCTCTGAACCCATTTTCTTCAATTTTATAATCAAGATTGCCTGTAATATGTGACTTCTTGAGCTAAATACATAAAATCGTATGAACATATATATATGGGAGCTATATCTTAATCTAAGCGGAATTTGAATTTCCATAACGCTTTTTCTCGGTCCGAGAAACTAACGTGTGCCAAATTTCATCAAGATTGGATGTAAGATGTAAAAAAAAAAATATGCTTTAATATAAAAGAATATTTCTTCCACACAAAAAAATCAAACAAGACGCGGCTGCTAGAGCTTAACACATAGACATCGGATGAAAATATTCTTTAACTTCAATAGCATCCGTCTTTGGTCCAAAAAAATTGTATTCTGCTAAATTTCATAAAACTCGGAAAACAATTGCAACCCGTAGTTTGATAATAAAGATGGACGTACGGAAAGGCAGACATACATCGATAAATGAAATGAGCAGGCTATTATAAGTCGATTGATATACCTTAAGGTGGGTCTAGACCACATATTTTTGGTAGTTACAAATATTTGCCATGACACTAACTTATAATACCCTGTTTCACAAAGTGGTGCAGGCTATAAAAAGCCATGTGGGTTTCAATCTACGCTCAGATAATACCGTAAGTGAGGAAGATGCAAAAAAGGGCGTGGCAAAGGCTCCAAATTTTTTGTTAGCTTCTCTTTTTTATTTTATATTTGCTAATTACTGATTTTAAGCAGAATCGTATAAATAGTCCTAAAATTATTATGCGAATACCAAAAGTGGGCGAAATGGTGCATATGTACTTGAGGTACCAGAATGGGGCGTGTCATCCACTCTTGTAGTCCGCGTGTATAAGGCAGTTATAAAAATAGAAAGGAGTTTACAATTTAAGCGGATTTCACGCACTGGGTGACAAGTTATGTGGGTTCTAAACTACCAAAAAGGGTTTGGCTAGGAGTCCAATTATTTGTTACTAAGTTAAGATTATGACCTCGTTCTTTCGTTCCAAAACCAGCCATGGACTTTCCAGCAGGATTCTGCGACGGCCCATAAGGCTTAAACGTCCCAGGCCTGGTTCGAAACAATTTGCCAGCGTTTATTTCCTCTGAAGAATGGCACTCAGGCAGTCCAGATTTGAACCCATTGGATTACAAATTGGGAACGGTTTTAGAGGACAAGGTTTGTCACAAAAGATACCCTAACATTGAATATCTTATGACTGCTTTGGTTCGAGCTGTGGCCAATTTTCCAATAGACGAGGTTCGTGCAGCTATTGACGATTGGCCAGTGCGACTTAAGGCGTGTGTAAAGGCAAAAGGCGGACATTTCGAATACGTAGATTTTTTACTCAATAAATATATTAAAAAATATTTGGTCCAAAAACATTCAGTACTTTTTATTTTACAGCATAAAACGTGTGTAACAGTATTTGTGTCCCTACTAAGTATTTTACACTTAGTATGAAAACTAATGTCACTTAAGTGATTCCCCTTTTTTCAGCTTCGCAATGATGGGTTCTTTTTAGAGCATTTTTCATAACATCTTTCATAATTTGGGGTTGCAGAAACCCAGAACCTACAGTTCTACATCTTAACAAAGCCATTCAAATGAAAATTAGATTCATCAGTCATGCGTTTGCGTTAAAATAATTGATCGATGATTTAAATAATAAAATTCTATTATTCTGGTTCTTTGTTCAGTAGTGAATCACTCCCTTAGTAATTCTCCAAGCGTTATTTATATAATCTAAAAAAAATATATATAAACGAAAAAGTTATTAAATTTTTAAACCCCATGGTAACTTTTGGCCCACCCTGTATAGTGGCACATACATGAATTTATTTAGTGTGTGTGTGGGAGGTACCAGAACGGGTGTGGCATTTAATCCCATAGGCAGTTTGAGAAATATATTACGACGTGTAAACAGTATATAAAAACGAGATATCGTTCCAACCAGCCACACAGACGGATTGACACTTTTTGTTCATTTTAGTTTTTTTTCTTAGTAGGGTTAGGGCACAACAAGTACAATAGTCTAAATTCGGGCGTGGCCGACAATGAATTGCACTACAACAACATGATATTCTGAAGATTCTGCGCCTCTGTCTAAAGCCTGAGCAAGGTTGGACATAATTTGTTAGGGATGCAAACTATTTAAGAATTCAAGTTGGCTCGTTTCAGTGGTTTTAAATGGGTTCAAAAATCATAGGAAAAAATGTTATTTTTGTGAAATTCATTGTATTAAATCTGGGGTATGTAACTAAAAATTTAAATAAAGATAATGCCCATTTAAACAATTCGTATAATGCACATAGTTGCGTATTCTTGAAAAAAAATCCTTTTGATGCTAAAGTGGTGATAGAAACAAGGGCTGTTTATTATTATTATTAATTTCAATTTTTAAAAGGGTCCCAACACAAAAAGGTTATATAGACCCTGAATTATTAACACGGAAATACAAAATCAAATCTATGTACTATAAACTTATTTCTATTAATACAATATATTGACTATTTCTATACACTATGTATGTGTGTATGTATGTATGTTCATAGGTTTTACATTCTAAAGTTAAATCGAATTATATAAATTTATTTTAGTAAGGAATTTTTTGACAGTATCGAATGTATTTTCGTTTAATAAGATTTTAATATCTCTGATTTTATATTTATTTCTACTTTCTTGAGAATTGTTGCATTCGTTAAATATATGGTATACGGTTAATGTTTGACCACAGTTGCAGGTTGGAGGTGATTTTTCAATCAGATGCCTATGTGTAAGAAGACAGTGTCCAATTTTCATTCTGTTTAGTTTAACTTGGTCTGATCTAGGTAAGCTAGGTTGGTTGTATCTAGGTTGGACACAGTCCTGAATGTGAAATAGTTTTGTCTGGTTATCTGTCCTCCATATCTCGTTCCAGAGTCCAAATATATATTTCTTGATAAGTCCTTTATAGTCAGAAAGTTGGATCCCAATTTCAGGATCGATGTCTAATGTCAGGGCCCCTTTTGCCAATTGGTCTACTTTCTCATTCCCAACAATATATAGATGGCTTGGTATCCACATAAAAGTCACCTGATTATTAGGCATTTTAGACAGGGTTGATCTCAGTCGCTGAATAAGAATGTTTCTACTGAAGGGGTCACTTTAACCCTTCAAGGCGCTTTTACTATCTGATAAAATGAGGATCTTCTGACATTGATTATTATTCCTAGCGTGCTCAATGCTCGTTCTGATCGCTAATAATTCAGATGTGTAAATTGATGCATAGTCATAAATACGTTTCTGTGTCATGTGGTTTTCGCCTAAGACTGCGCAGCCGGCCCTAGAATCCATGACAGAACCGTCAGTGTAATAGAATACATGGTCCTGAAATTTTGTGTTTACGATTTCCAGAAATCGTTTCTGAACTTCTGTCGGTAGCATTTCCCTCTTGCTACAGTATGCAAGGGAATAATCTATACTTATGCCTGAAAAATCCCAAGGGGCCACGTCAGACGTTGTTGTGAGTTCTATATTCTCGACTACGAGGCTAAATATTGATGTGAATTTTTGAATTCGATAACGGCCTTCAAGAATGTTGGGTGGTATCGCGATGGTCTGGATCTAAGTCTGTTGATTTAAGTAACGTCGGTAATCATCTGGTGGATCGGATGGTTACTAAGGGAAAATATGTTAAGGGTATAATTAAGTAATTGTTTTAGTCTTCTGAGATGAAGAGGGGGGGGGGGGGGGGGGTTAAGGCCAATATTTGTAGGGAACTTGCTGGACTAGTCCTAAAAGCTCCAATGGAGTAATCGTATTCCAGTATTTAAAATTGGGTCGAGTCCTTTCAGGCGAGAGACGGTGGCGGAGGAGTATACAATTGAAGCATAGTCTAAAGTAGGTAACACAATTGTGTCCAATATTTTAAGAAGGGTGTGTGGGTCAGATCCATAGTGCGAACATCTCAGAATTTTTATTATATTTAATTTAGAATTGGCCCTTGCTTTTATATGCTGAATATGGTGCTGAAATGTTAATTTTTGGTCGAAAATAACTCCCAAAAATGTATGTCTTTCTACAAAAGCAATGTTTTTATCCGATATCTTTAGAGTCAAGTTACTTGCTGTACAATCTCTTCGCCTGGAAAACTTTATGGCCACAGTCTTCTCATCGCTAAATTGAAATCCACTGGTTTCAGTCCATCTATTGTCCTTTAAATTTTTCTCAACATTACCGATAATTTCTTTCCTGGAGTCGTCAGCATACAGCAACGCCTTGACATCCTGCGTAATATTGCTGAATATCGAATCAATAGCCAATAGAAAAAGTGTGACGCTAAGCACAGATCCTTGGGGCACTCCGTTTTCTAAACGGTAGTAGTCTGAAAAGGTGTTACCTATCAAGCAACTAAAGGTTTTTAGTTAATTTTTCTGCACTTGCAAAAGTGCAGGCTATTTATATACCCTGAACATTATTATGGTTTTTACCATTTTTCTATTTTTTTTTAAGTTTTTATACTTTTGTAGACAATTCATCTTCAACAATTTCATTGTAACAACAATTTCCATAAGCATGTTGTTCAGTGGTTGCTTGTGTTATAAAAAACATTGAAAATGATAAATACTCATCTTTCCAGTAGGTTGAGCGTAAAAATATTAACCAACTACATACGAGTTATGAATTTAGCCTTCTTTTCGAAGAAATTCACCCACTGTGCACCATGTATAACCGTTCCACTGTGCTCTCTTCCGTTTCTTTAAGCCCCTGCTGATACTGATGTAAAAGCCAAAATTTACTTTATCTTTTCTCTGTTTATTCTTTCCTCCCCATATTTTTTCCAGTTTCATGGACGAATGCCGTCTGGTTACGAGTATGTTTTTTTTTCATCCAACTTTGGTTTTTCTCGGAAAAAAAAACTTCTTCTCTGGACAGTTTCATTTACGTTTTGACATCTCTGGACATATGGGTAGGTTCGTTACTGGCATTTTCCACAACGTTTTGCTCTGGGTTTTCTTTAATATTTAAATGCAATTTGTTCGGTTGGCACAATATCCAAACGGAGCAACAGACAGCGAGTCAGACGAACGGATATTGAAGTATGGAAATTGTGTAATTTTAATGTCAATATTTATGTTGACAACCAGCCTATATACATACATAAACATATGTACATTCTTGTATAAGTGTATTGTATCTGTATCTGTCTTCGAACATATTGGCTTTGTTCTGGACTGTAGGAATACTTGTGGTCGAGACAGATACCTTTTAAATTGATTTGCATTTGAGGATAAAAGCTGTTGTAACACTGAAACCTCGTATTAAATGTTCTGTATCATGAAAGCTTGGCATTTTTTTACTTTCTACATGCAAAAAAATATATAACCTACAGATTTTAACAACCATTTTGGCAGGCCAGTTAAATATTGCTTTAATATCCTAGCGATACGAATTGTGCCTTCTAAAAGGTGATCTTAAAAATATACAAGACAGCGTGGAAAAGTCCCGAGCAAAGGAAGTTTACCCATACGATCTCTTTGTCATTTAAAGAGTCGCAAATGACACGGCGTTAAACATACGGCGGTTCGGAAACTTCTTAGCCTAGCACAAAAAGCGCGGTATAAACAGAAAAAAGTTAAGTGTTTTGGAAACTTCCACATGTTAACACATGTTAAATTTTGTTTCGATCTGGCAACTCCTTCATATAGAAACAGGTGTTCACAAAAGACGCATCCGCGATTTTTTTACAATGGAAAAATTAGAAATGCGTGGTGTCATTAAATATTTACATAAAAAAGGTTTATCGGGACAAGAAATTCATAATGATATGGTGAATGTGTTAGGTGAAAGTGCTTCTTCATATGCAACAGTAAAAAATTGGGTTGCTGAATTTAAACGTAGTCGTACAAGCATTGAAGATGAACCACGTAGTGGACGTCCAAAAACAGCAACAACAACAGAAATTGTAGCCAAAGTGCATGATATGGTATTAAATGATCGACGAATAAAAGTGCGTGAAATAGCTAATATCATGGGCATCTCAAATGATCGAGTCCATTTAATTTTGCATGAAGAACTACAGATGAAAAAGCTTTCTGGAAGATGGGTGCCGCACTTGTTAACAGTCGACCAAAAACGCATAAGAATGAACATTTCTCAAGCTTGTTTGGATCGTTTTCAGCGAAATAAAATGTACTTTAAGCGTCGTTTCATAACTGTTGATGAGACATGCATCCACCACTATACTCCAGAGACAAAAGAACAATCCAAACAATGGACTGAAGCTGGAGGAAGTGCCCCAAAGAAGGCAAAAACAATTCAATCGGCTGGTAAGGTTATGGCAACGGTTTTTTGGGACTTCAAAGGTATTTTATTGATTGACTATCTGCAAAAGGGTAAAACAATAAATTCAGAGTACTATTGCAACATTTTAGATCAATTAAATGTACAAATTCGAGAAAAACGTCCTGGCTTACAACACAAAAAAATAATTTTTCATCAAGACAACGCACCAGCACACAAGTGTGTTTTAACAATGGCTAAAATCAACGAATTAAAGTACGGGTTGCTTGACCACCCACCTTAATCTCCTGATTTAGCTCCCAGTGACTTTTACCTGTTCCTAAATCTAAAAAAATTCCTTGCTGGCAAGCGTTTTACCTCAAATGAAGATGCAATTACAGTTGTAAACCACTATTTTGAAGACCTTGAGGAAAACTATTTTAATCAAGGGATAGAATTGCTAAGTAAGCGTTGGACTAAGTGTATTGAAGTTTCAGGAGATTATATTGAAAAATAAAAATATTTTTGAAAAACTAACTATTCTCTTTCATTGATAGGCTAAGAACTTTCCGAACCGTCCTCGTAGGAAGCACAATACTGAGAGCAAGCTCCTCGAGTAACCAAATAAGAAATGTGAATGCTCCCTTTGCAAGCATATAAAAGTGGTGGGGTTGCAGTTTCAAAATCATGACTCTTCCACATTAATTCAGTTAAAATACAGACACTTGTTACATCTAATCTTAGTAATATTTGGCACACGTTTGTTGCTTGGACCAAGGGTAGACGTAATTGAAATTGATGGAAAACGGTTTAGATATATTTATATCTTCCACGAATATTATCATCCGATTTTTGCGCTTTTAGTTCTAGGAGCAACATCTTATATCCAATCTTGATGAAATTTAGCAGACGTACGATTAGTGGACCAAGGAAGGGTGTTGCTTAAATATGTCTCCCACATATATTTTCATTTTTATGTTTTTAGCTCTAGAAGCCACATCTTACAACGAATCTTGATGAGACTTAGCATGAGAAAGTCTTAAGGGCAAACAACACTTTATTAAAATTAAAGAAAATCGATTCAGATTAAGCTTAAGCTGCCATATAAGTATATATTTTTGCGTAAATCCGATTTTTGTCTTTAGCTCTAGTAGCCATACATTACAGCCAGTCTTGATGAAATTTGACACACGTGTTTTCTGGACCAAAGAAGGACGTTATTTAAACTAAAGACAAACGGTTCGGATTTATATACACCTATTGCTCCCACATATATGCATGTTCATACGATTTATCTGTTTTTAGCCAATCTTGATGGAATTCAGCACGAGTAAGTTTTTTGTTTTAACCAAGGAAAACGCTACTGAAATTAAAGAAAATCGGTTGAGATTTTGATATAGCTCCCACTCATATGTTCATCCGATTTTCATGTTTTAAGCTCTAGAAGCCACATTTCACAACTAATCTTGATGTAATTTTGCACAAGGCGCGGTTGAAACTAGTGAATATCGGTTTAGATTAACATATAGCACCCACATATATGTTCAAGCTCTTTTACCAAAAACAATGGCATTATCTTACAAATTGAAACATAACATTTATTTAAAAATCTAGGTAAATTGGGTAAAAATCCAATTTTAAGTTGGCTTTATTAAACACCCTAGAGCGCAGGGTATAATATAGTCGGCTACGTCCGACTTGATTTTTTTTACTAGTTTTGTTTATGTTCAACTTCTTAGCCATTGAAGTCCCCCAAACGTGTACGTAATAATTGATTATGCTACGTTTGTATAAAGCCAGTGTGTCATCTTAAGCCTAAACGCCCATTGAGAACCGATTGATCACCTGCACCCCTTTCATATCACCACAAAAAAGGTCCCTTACAATTTGAGGTTCATAAGCCCAAGAGGCCACATTTAAATTTAATCTAGCTCAAAAGAAGCAGAACCTGGTGAAACGGAAAAATATTGTTGAATGTTTTCATATACATACCACGAAATATGTACCTTGCACTCTAGCAGTCACAACTTACGAGGGCTGCTATATATATTTCTGGCCTAGTAATGAAAATGCGAATATTTATCATTAAAAATGTTTTTTTTTTATTTTTCAAAGTATTCACCAGCATGATTTGTACATTTTTGCATGCGCTCAAACCAATTGTCGAAACACTTTTCACTCTGATTGGGAAACAAGGTTTTTGAACGCTTCAACAGCATATTCTGGCGGCGAAAAACGTTGGCCACGCATTTTTTTCTTGAAGTGCGGGAATACCATGGCTACCGCAAAACTAACTGGCCTGGCACATTTTCTGTTTTACTAGCATCTTTTTTGATTTTGTTTTTTAAAAGCAATCTTTTATAAGCCATCTGTCAAAATTTCCGAAATATTTAATGATAATTTTCTTTGTTACAGGTGATTGAAGTAAACAAGTTTTATAATTTTTGAAAAATGAAAAATAAAGAGTTTCGTGCGGTAATTAAACACTTTTATATGAAACGTTATACGCCACAATAAATCAAAGATGAATTGGATTCTGTTCATGGTGATAATGCACCATCATACTCCACCTGGGTTCAACAATTTATAATGGGTCGTTCAAGTACGGAAGATGGACAACGCTCTGGAAGACCGAAAACTGCTACTACTATTGAAAACATTAGAAAAATATTTGATGAAGTGACTAAAGATAGACGAATAAAGCTCAGAAAACTTGCTGATATTGTTAAAATACACGAAAAACAAGTTTGGAGTATTTTACATGATGAACTCCACATGAAAAAGCTATCCGCAAGATGGGTGCCGCGTTTGTTGACTTTGCCCCAAAAAATCGTCCGTTGGATCAATTCCGAGGAGCTTTTAGCGATTTATCAGTGTAATCCAATAGAGTTCTTGCGCCGATTCATAACTGTTGATGAAACATGGATCCATCACTACATCCCAGAATGCAAAGAACAGTCAAAACAATGGATAGAAGCTGGTAAAAGTGGTCCCAAGAAGGCGAAAACTGTTAAGTCAGCAGGAAAGGTAATGGCCACAGTATTTTGGGATGCAAGGGGTATAATATTTATTGATTATCTTGAGAAAGGAAAAACTATAAATAGTGAATATTATTGTGCATAATTGGATCGGTTAAGTGTAGAAATCAAGATAAAACGACCGCATTTAGAAAAAAAAAGTTCTTTTTCATCAAGATAATGCTCCTTCACACACTGCATTTTTAACTCAACAAAAACTGGCTGAATTACGATTTGAAATTGCTCCGCATCACCATATAGTCCAGATTTAGCTCCTTCTGATTATTTCTTGTTTCCAAATTTAAAAAAAAATTCTCGGTGGCAAAAAACTTTCGTCCAATAGCGAGGTTATTGCTGAAACTGAGGCATATTTTAAAGATCTTGAAAAGTCTTATTTTTCGGGTGGAATTAAAAAACTTGAAAAACGTTTGATGAAGTGTATTGAGTTGGAAGGAGATTATGTTGAAAAATAAATAAAAATAATTCTAAAAAAACGGTTCTTCTTATGTTAGGCCAGTTACTTTTGCGGTCGCCCTCGTAAAAAAAGTCCTTGGGGCTGTAGGGCGGATGACCCATCAGTTCGACGTTTTGGCCGATCAAAAAGGCGCTGATTTGAGCCGATGTATGCATGGTGCACAATGATTCGTCTTGTCTTGTTTGTTTTTCGAATTTCTCCAAAGACCTCAGGCAAACAAATTGTGGTGTACCCGTCAGAATTGACCTCGTACGTTGCTCATGCGGAACAGTCGCCACATGACCATTTTTGCCGAAGAAACAGGCGACCATTTGCTTCGAAGTGCTTCTTCCACAAACAACTTTCGTCGGATTTGGCTCGTCTTCGCAGACCCACACGGTCGATTGCTGTTTTGTTTCGGGCTCATGCGCATAGATCCATGATTCGTCACCTGTGACGATCTTACAAACGTCTTTAGAAGCACAGCGATCGTATTATTTCAAAATTTCTTTGCACCAATCGACACGAGCCTTTTTTTGAGCAATTGTCAAATTGTGCGGGATCCAACGAGAACAAACCTTTTTTACGGCCAGGTGTTAATGCAATATCGAATGTATGTGGTGGAAGAAATGCCCAAGGATGCCTCAATCTCACGGTATGCCTCATGGCGATCTTGCCGTATCAGTTGACGCATGGCATCAATGTTCTCTGGCACAACGACCGTTTTTGGACGACCTTCGTCTTTGAGCGAGCGTCGGCCACGATTGAATTCATTAAACTAGTTTTTCACATTGCTGTAGGATGGTGCTTCATCGCCATACAAAGATTTGAGCTCATCGATGCACTGTTGTCGTGATAGTCCATGTCGAAAGTTGTGAAAACTGATCGCTCAAAAAAGTCCACGAGATTTCTTCAAGTCAATGTAAACAACACAAATGATGGTTGTACGTCAAAACGTTTTGAGTATGTTTATGCTTAAAAATGTCAAACTTTCCAAAGGAAATGCCAGATGGCGCGAGGCAACACTTAGTGTAGCCTAGGCTACCCTCGTATGACCGAACTCAACGACGTTTTTACTTGTTTTACTATTTATGTCTCCATTCAAACGTCACCACAAAGCCATTAACAACGAAATAGCTGTGCGAACGTCTTTTTGTGGAAATCCGAATCATATGAATATTATCACCAGGATATATTTCCCCATACATTCGATACGCTCAGAATGTTCTATAAAAGAAAAACCACGGTGACTTTACATATGCTGGTATGTGGGCAACATAAAATGTGGCTCGTCCCAAATTGAGCACGTTATAAATATTTTCATCATCTAAATGAGGCACATTAATGGGTACATATTCGCCTTATTTTGTGCCTCATAAAAATGCCTTAAATGCCAACATATGCTTAGATCCTGTTCCACAGTTCATTACCCTTTTCGGGGGTGTGCCAGAGCCCGAGATCCTTCTTCCCATGGGCGCCAGGATGTGAACATTTGCGTGGCAAACAGATGTGTTAGAGCCTGCGTAGGTTGTGTCTATGGGTGCCAGTGCCTGCCGCTATCATAGCCTAAACACAAACGCCCATTAGTTTTTTCTACGCATGAGAGGCGAGAGAGAGCAAAAAAAAAACAACGCCGGTTATGACATTTCTCGGCCATTAAATGTTTAAGTTTACACCAAAATACAAGACAAAGAGTAAAGCCGCAAACGTCAACGGCACCGAATGTCGTCGTAATTCATGCCTTTTTGTTGCTGTTGGCATTGGGCTCCCTTCCGGTACGCTACGTTGCGGTCCAGTCTCCCATTCACTCTCCCTCTGTCTCGCTTTCACTCAGTGTCGCTCATGCATTTTCTGTACTCCGCTGCAAACGGGAAACGGAAATCATAATAAATTTTTATTACGACATTTATGACTGTATGAATTAAACATTTTCGTGCTATAATTTCGGGATTTTCTGTGTGCATGTGTGTGTGTGTAAGGGGAAGAGAGAGTGTCGTTTAGCTTTTTCGCTATACTTTCGTTTTAAGCCCAACGATAGAGAAAAAGGTTTTCCCATTTCCAGATTAAGATGCCAAATCGTATAAACAAATAAAATACAAACGAGTGGGCGATATGGTTGGTCGGGATCGGGTAGGCTACATCGTACAAGAACAATTACCTCCATACAAAACACTTGACAAGTGTTTATGGCCAGAACGGAAAAGCGGTACGTTAAGCAAACAAACTGGCTAAACACACCTGCTACAAAAAAAGAAGAAGAAAAACAAACAAACATATTCATAACATTGCCGAACATTTTTCTGGAACATTTGTGTTCTGTCCAAATATCTGCACAGCTATGTCTTCAGCCACACACAGTCCCGGACTTCTAAATTGTAACGGCTATATTTTGTACTTACCTTTGGCACTTTAAGACGAGAAGATTTTCCAAGTGGACCGTCGTGGTGTGCTTGACTATCATGTCAGTAAAACCAGGTTCAACTTCGGGTAGGAACATTTCACAGTTTTTAAGCCGAGGGTATTTCCACCTCGTAGTTGCCGGCGACTTTACAAGTAGGAGATTTATCTCTAAGCCTCGTAAAAACTTATTTTTCATATGAGCTAGCCGTTCAGAGCCGGCGTTTAACAGTAAGTCCTGGTCAGTAAGTGTACGAATTATATCGTCCACAGCTCACTGTTGTATAAGAATTTTCCCCTTGTTTCTGAATGGAATGTGTTGGGAATTAAGAAAGTAACTAAGATTTTGTAAGACGTATTAAAAAGTCCCTTACAAAATGACGTCAATTCGCAAAAAGGCCGATTTGCGGTTGCAAGCAGTTGTTCTGAAAATATACATAATAATTAAAAATTGTGTTAGTTGGCTGTTGAGTATTAAATATAAAAGAATTTCAATTTTATTCTTCCAATATTTCATTTTACATAAGTATAATAATAACAGTTTTATGGGTTTAATCAGTATGATTTTTCAACAAATAAATCTTATAAAGGGGTATAGCAAGTTTAGGGGATATTATGGTAACATTAAAGGAAAAAGGGGTACAACCTTTATGTATTTTACACACAAATTGTGTATTCAAATATTTATAGAAAAAGTAATTGTTTATATAGGGTGTCCCAAGAAAAACGCAATTTTTAAATCTGGCAAACATTCGAAGTGTCATTGTTTGACATTTGAACAATTGTTATTGTTTGTTAGTAGAAGATACGAGGTTAGTAAAAATGGAGCGCTACGCGAATGAACATCGCATTCTCATTGTGAAATTGTTTTACCAAAATGGTGAAAGTTTTGCGGCTACAGTTCGCAATTTGCGATCAATTTGGGGTCACAATAATGCTCCAAAAGAGTCAACTGTAAAGAGATTAATGGATAAATTTGCCGAAACTGGGTCTGTTAGTGATGTAAAGACAACAACGCGCCATCGACCAGGTCGATCGACCGAGAATGTCGCAGCTGTACGTGATGATGTCGCTCAAACTCCATCCACCTCAATTCGACACCGAGCTCAGCAAATTGGTGTCTCCAAATCCACTTTGCAGTGAAATTTGACGAAAGATTTGCATCTTCATGCATAAAAATTCAATTGACTTAGGAACTGAAGCCAGCTGACCATGGACAGCGAAGGGAGTTCGTTAATTGGGTATTGGAGAGACAACATGAAAATGCTGATTTTGCCGATAAAATCATCTTCAGTGACGAGGCCCATTTTCATCTTGATGGCTTCGTCAATAGGCAGAATTTGGGGTGCGGAAAATCCTCGAGTGATTCACGAGAAGCAAATGCATCCTCAACGTGTCACTGTGTGGTGTGGTTTTTGGGCTGGAGGAATCATTGGACCTTTTTTTTATGAAAATGAGGCAGGTCAAGCGCAAACCGTCAATGGTGTTTGGTATCGTGAAATGATAACCAGTTTTTTCTTGCCTAGAATTGAAGAAATGAATGTGGAGGGCATGTGGTTCCAACAAGACGGCGCCACATGTCATACAGCCAGAGAAACAATTCAATTGCTGCATCAGTCATTTAAAAATTGCGCTCTTCTTGGGACACCCTTTACAAGGTAATTAACTAAAATAATCTAATCGAGTAGAACAGAATTTTTTCAATTTGCTAATTTACTATTTTATTCATTTATTTCTCTGCATTCTCTTATGATGTCATAAGAAGAATTTTCAATTTTATTAAAATAGTTATCATTCAGTCTGTTTATAAAGTCTGTAAACTTCTCGTATCCGGTTTCCAAATGTAAAAACCTGGCTGAGTATCTCCAGTTCTTATTATTAATTATTTTCAGGCATTTATTTTGAATGATTTGTAGTTTCTTTAGGTTGCTTTTGGCTGCTTTGTACCATACTGGCGAGGCATATGTCATGATAGGTCTAATAACACATTTAAAAGTAGGTTCTTATTACATTGGTGTAGTGGAGATCTTCTGTTTAAGAAGGGCCACAGTGCCCTTAATGACTTGGTAGTTTTTTGGCCTACTTCTTCGATGTGCTTCCTGTAGTTTAGTTTTTTGTCCAGAGTCACGCCAAGATATTTGACGTAATCTTTGATACTTATAAAGGTGTTTTCATAGTTCAGTTGACGAGTTGGTGTTCGCTTTGGAGATTTGTTGAATGGCAATATAATAGCCTGAGTTTTTTTTCCCGATTTATTTTAATTTTCCATTTTCTGAGATATTTATTGCAAGCAGTCAAGCTGTTTTCCATTTTTTTCAATATTGCACTGGTTAGTTTGCTGGTTGTTATTAAAGCTGTATCGTCAGCGTAGTATGCGATATCGATGAGCTTGGGTGGTTTGAAATCTCCTGTGTATATTGAGTACAATAGCGGTGATAATGTTGAGCCTTGGGGCAAACCTGCTGGTACTGTTCTAGGCGCCGATGACGATTCGCTAACATATACTAAATAGCTTCTCGAACTGAGGAAGTCAGCCACAACTTTACAAATATACTTAGGAAAATTGTTTGTGAGAAGTTTGTAGATGATCCCGTTGTGCCAAACTGTATCGAAGGCTTTTTCGATATCTCGAAGGGGAATGCCAGTCGATTTTCGATTTCGCTTATTTCTCAAAATTTTGTTTTTAATACGGCTTATCTGGTGCACCGTACTGTGTTCACTTTTAAATCCAAATTGTTCTTTGGGAACAATATTATTATTGAATGCAAACTCCTTTATGCGGTTGTGAATAATCTTTTCGTATATTTTGCCTATGTTACTAAGAAGGCTGATTGGCCTGTAGCTAGACGCAATGTTTTATGGCTTGTTGGCTTTGTGTATAGGCATGATTTTTGCTATCTTGAAAGTATCGGGGAAACAGTTTAATCGCAGACAGCTGTTAAATATAACGACTAGGAGTTTGATTGCACTTTCTGGCAGCCTTTTGAGCAGTAAATTGGGGATATTATCGAGACCGGGCGATTTTGACGCCGAAAGGTTTGCTAAAATGATTACACTTACTGTAGGGGACACAATATCTACACCTTCCGTGCTTGCTGGTTGAAGATTTAACGAAGTAACAGTTGAATTTATTTTGTTTGCAGATATGTGTGAGTAACTTGAAGTCAGATTATAAGATTTTGCAAACGTGTCAGCCAGTAATTCAGCTTTTTCGGAGTCAGTGATTAATTTCGTCCCTTCCTTTTAGAGATAGGGAATCTGAAGTTTCCGTCTGCCTCTTAAGCTTCTGCTTAACTTCCAAAACCGTTTGTCACCTGGCTTCATATGAATTAATAGATCATTCCATTTCTGATTCCTTATCTGGGATAACTTAGAATCGATTATTTTATTTAGAAATTTTACACATTGGCCATAGAAATGCAATAGGTTCGCATTAGTGGCACGCTGATATTTCCTTCCTTTTTCCAATGTAAGTACCAATGTTGTCAGGTGGGGCATAGTACTTCGTAGAGTTTGTTTTCGGAGTGGAGATATATCTTGCTTTTAAGATGAGGTCGATTAGTTTAGAGATTTCCTGGTCGATTATTATTTTGCTGTTATAGTCACCTACTGTAAGGCTAATTCTGTTGTTTGTCTCATTTTGATAGGCTCTCCAATCTGTTCTCTTATAGTTAAAATATGACATTTCCGATGTCTTGTATGAGAAACATTTAATGAGATACTTATAAAGTCTTAATAGTTTACCAATTTTACTAAAATTTATGGTAAAAAGAATATTTTCAAAATAAACTCCTTTAGCTCAATACGCTAAAGGAGACCCCATTTCTCCAATTTTTGTATCCCTTTCAAAATAGGCATTTTTCGAGGCATTTTTTTGATCAATAATTTCATCGTTGGATATGAATCTTTTTCCACCGAGCCATTTTTTAGGTTTAGAAATAGGAAATAGTCACTGGGGGCTAAATCCGGAAAATATGGCGGATCCGATTCGTATCCCAATTCATGGAATTTGACAAATGGGCATTATTTTGATGAAAAAGATAGATTTCTTGGCCATATGGGGTAGTTTTTTTTAATTCTCCTAAAATCGGTCCAATAACTTGGCTTATATTCGCCGTTTATTGTTTTCCCCTTTTTAAGGTAATCGATTTGAATTACCCCGCGTTTATCCCAAAAAAACTGTTGCCATCACTTTATTGGCCGACAAAATCACCTTGGCCTTATTCAGATAGGGTTCACTCGGAGAAAGCCATTGTTTAGACTGCTGCTTGGTCTCCGGAGTGTTGTAATGGATCCATGTTTTATCCACACTTACAAAACGCAGCAAAAAATCATCAAAGCTCCAACAATCCTTTGAAGTTGTCACACGTTTACGTTTATGGTCAGTTGAGAGCAAACGTGGCAGTCATCTTGCAGACAGCTTTGTTAAACCCAACTGATCATGTAAAATCGAAACCACACTGCCATATGAAATGCATTTGGCATCAACAACTTCACGCACTTTTACTCTCCGATCGGCCAACACCATATCGTGGATTTTTTCGACATTTTCGGATGTATTGACCTCAGTTGGCCGTCTAGAACGTTCAGCGTCATTTGTACTCGTGCGACCACAACGTAAGCCAGTAAACCACTTTTTTACGATTGAAATTGATATTGCAGAGTCCCCATAATATTTATCAAGCTTTTGCTAGGTTTGATTGACGGTTTGTTTCCGCGAAAAATAATGTTTAAGGAGCATTCGAAATTCACTTTTTTCCATTTATAACAAAATCCACGAGGTTGTCTGTTTTGAACAGCTGTTAAACACAAACTAAATGAGGGAACTCTCTCAAAACTTGGCAGTAGCCTATTTACAGATAGTACTTGATGAGAGCAGTGTTGCATTTCATATAACTGCGAGCGAAGTTGGAAAAGTCACGGAATTATTGATATGCCCCCGTATATTGGCCAATTATATCGATGAATTACGACAGTATTAGTATTAGAAGGATTTAATCGTTTAAATCTTCTTTGTAAACCTGTTATACTATTTAGGTTGACTGCTTCCAGAATTTACGTCGATCCTTAGCCTAACATCATGTTTTATTTCCTCTTTGACCATGCTTATACCCAGATTTTTATGAATGACTTTATTTCTTTTCACGTTGACAATAGTTCTAAGGACTTTGTTCTAGAAATTTTGGATAGGTTTTATGCTTTTCTTGCAAGTACATCCCCATCACTGTATTTTATGTAACCAAATCGGCTCTAACTGTTGGTTTTTATAAGTATATACGAATTTCGTTGTCGATTGATAGAACAATAAGCCATTTCATTCCGAGATATTTTGCATTGAAAGGAGAAAGGTATTTGAATTTCATCTATGTACCGATATATTGTAGTATTTTGTGAACATTTATTTTTAAAGGTGATATGGACAGATTTTGTGTTATTTAGTTATAAGGATATAAGGTTAACCGCGTATTGAGGAATGTTGTTAGCTTGTATCTCTCTAGCTGCTACAGAAAGAATTCTGTATCTTCCGCAGAGGTTGCGATGGTAGAATTTGTGGTTTGAGGTATATCATGTGTGTATAGGAGATATAATATTAGACCTAGGATACTTTCTTGTGGTTGTTTTTATTAAGGAAGCGGCCGTTTAAATACGATCTTATTACGTCAACGTACACTATAGGTTACATTTTTCATTATTATTATTAAGGCCCGCATGCCACACTTTATCAACAGCCTATGATACATCCAGGAAAACAGCGGAACATAATTTTTTTTCTTCAAGAGACTGTTCGATTATATAAGTATTATTTATGCTAAGCACCTGATCAATAGTGGAATAATTCTTTCTTAATCCGAACTGATGCGTTGGGATTAGATTGTTTCGCTCTGTTATAGGTTTAGTTCTTCTCAAGAATATTTTTTTTTTAAATAATTTCGATATGTCTGGAAAGGAAGGAAAATTGACCTGTAAGATGTCACTTCTGTAGCTGATTTCCCTGGCTTTTGAATCATTAAGCCTTCATCTGATTTCCAAGGTACGGTACATATTTTATTCTAAAGCAGGCATTTAACTACGGCGTATTCTATTTATGCGATTTAAAGTTAACTGTTTAAGTAATTCTATCGTTATGAGATCAAAACCGACTTCATTTTATTTTCAATTTCATTTTCCTATTAATTTCTTTCTGAACTGAACTACATCTGTTGTTAGCTGCGATATACTCTCTTTTGTTTCAATTAATGTGACATCGATATCCATATTTATTGGATTTTCATCGTGAGAGAAAACGTTGCCAAGATGATTTAAGAATAGTTCAACATTCTGTTCCTTGGTTTTGGCCCAAGTTGAATCAATTTTTACGTACTTCTGGAGAATTTCGCGTTATCGGACCTTTTATACTCTCTCTTTAATTTGTGCGCTCTGCTCGTTACGTTATATTATCAAGACGGGTTTTGTCTGCTGGATGCCTCGTGTGTTGTTATATCATATCTTGCTAGATCTACGTTTAAATATAATTTTGTTTCGTATAAAATAAGGATATATGTTGACCTCAGTAAATAATGGTATATATTAACCCTCTAGTGCATAGCCCCGCCTTTAGACGGGGTCTAGAAAAAAATCGATTTGATAAATATTTTTTTAAATTCTAAAATTCCGACTTTTCTTAAAGTGTATTGAAAGCTTCAAGCCGCGTTTCTGTTTTTTCAGATTGGCAGCACTCCTTCTAGCTTTCGAGTAATGTCAATTTAAAGTGACAGATGACTACTTTCGCGTGGTTTTTATTATTTTTGCAAACTGACAACTTTTTGCAAATAAAAAAAGTATACATTTTTGTGTCGATTTCATTTAAAAAAAATACCAACGTTTAAGAAATTTTACGTTCTTTCTGTGAGTAATTGTATTTTGATAAAAAAAAATTTCACAGGTGAGTAAATTGAAAGATATTCAACTCCGCCTTCAGGCGGGCTCATGCATTGCGCTGTTCACTTGTTTAGCCACCATCTTTCAACCAGTTTCAAATTTATTATATTATTATTAAAATTATCGGACTGATTCTCATTGTACCAGCATTGGACATGTTCCGTAAAAGTAAAACACATATGACCGAGGATGAAATTAGCGAATTCTTTGAACAAACACTATCCGATAATTATACTTCTGGCGATGAATGCGACTTTGATAGTGACGATGATGATAGGGATCCTAGTTACGTATTCCCTGAAGATGATTCTTTTATTGAAGCCCTGCTTGACTCTTCTGTAATGATGGGTAATGCTCTTGAATCCAATTTAAATTTGACGGATTATGAGCAAGCTACCACGGTTAGTGCACCTGATACTTGTTCTTCATCTGCTGCTGATGCTGCTAACCCTAGTGGATCTGCTTTTCGAATATTTTATCATATTTTGGACGTAGCTATGGTAAACGCATATTGTCTTTATAATAGACTAAATAAGGACGTCGTCAACTGTTCACTACCTGACTTCAGAACAGAAGTAGCAAAAACACTGTGTTTGATTCATACGGTGCAACCTGGCAAACGTGGTCGTCCATCATCTTTAACTCCCCCTACAACGGCTAAAAATACGTATTTGCCAGTGCATAATATGAGATACGATCAAATAGGCCATTGGTGCGATTTTTTGGACCGCTCCGGCAAAAAAACATGCAAGTATCCAGGATGTAAATCGGAAACTCAAGCATTTTGCGTTAAATGTAAGATTAATTTATGTAATTCAACAACAAATAAATGTTTTTACAAGTTCCATAATAAAGAATGAATAAAAATTTACAACTTATGTAGATAAAACTATTTTGTTTCACATTTGAATAAAAATTTAGCTGTATACATTTTAAGACGTTAATGCATAGGCCCGCCTCAAGGCGGATTTAATATTTTTACCTGTAAAAGGTGAACGAGGCATCCAATCAAAAAAACAACCTCAGATTCGTGATCAGCGACCTTAAATTAGTCTAATAAAAAATTAGGGGTCAAAACAAAAATTCATGCATTAGAGGGTTAAGACTCAAGCTCTCGGGTCGGAGCAACTACAGATCTCGACCAACTACAGATCTCGACCTCTCGTTATTCTTTCTCTCCAGAGTTTTCAAATGCAGATGCATCTGCCCGGGGCGATGGATCCATGTTCCAGCGTTCATCAATCTTGCTGCTTTCTAACGCTGGAATACTTTCCCGCACGACGAAACTAAAATGATTAGTGAGGGAAGGGCAACACAGGCAAGGAATTGCTTATAGGTTGTGACCTTAACTCTCATAATGTATCATAGGGCAGTAGTAATTGCAACCAGTTCCTAGAATACCTCAAGGAAAACGATCTGCCAACATAATAATGGTACACTCAGGAAAAAATTGGCAGAAAATCGGTCCGAACTACGAAAGTTCGGTTAGATTAACATAATTTTAGTTGAAAATTGAGATTTAATTTTTAAAATGTGTCTCATACATTTAAAAAGCTATAGCCGATATTTCCACACATAATTGTCATGGATCCTGCTATCATAATCAAGAATGTTAAGATAATTCTCGGAAGACTTGTAGTTGGACCACCATATAGCGCATACAAAATTTATAAATGAACGTTTTTTTACCTTTTCGATGCTACTCTCAGCCAAATCTTCAAAATTTCTCTATATTTAGATTTGTGGCAAATTTTGCTATTAATATGCCGTTTTGACTATTGGGGACGTTATTGCGTCAGATTTCGGGTCGCAAACTTTAAATAGGACTTAAAACATTAACAGACTATTTGGCCATAAATCGTTCACATCTTTCCGACATTGGACTTAGGATCAGTACTTACGCTCATCATAATTTAATGGCCAGGATCTGTAAAGAAATATTTCGACTGCTGTATGTGAAATACATAAAGCGGCGGATGTACTTCAATTTCATTCAGAGCCATGTATGTATGTGTACTGTGGGATGTTACTAAAATAACAACAACAGCTAGAAAAGTAGCAGGAACAGATTAAAACATGCACACGCCTTCACCGCACAGTGTACTGAGAAAATATTCTTCCGAATCAGCAAGTAAAGGGTGTTTTTTTATTGAGGTATAGAACTTCGAATTGAAATAAAACACAAGAAAATCGTTTTAATGTCCATCAATTTGGCTTTATTGGAAGGATAATTTTATGCCATTAATGTTTAAATATGATTTCGGGCATTTGGCCGCCGCGGCTGGCTCGAATAAAGCCAATTCTACAGGTCCAATTTTCAACCACTTTTTCTAGCATATGGGGCCGTATGTTGGCAATAACGCCACGAATGTTGGCTTCCAAGTCCCCTAACGTGTTTCTGGTTTGTTGGCGTAGGCGAGCGACTTCACATATCCCCAAAGAAAATAATCCAATGGTCCATGTTAACCGATCCATGGTTAACCGAATTAATTGCTCTGATGGACGATTATGTCGACCATAAAATGGACGGAGCTTGCGGTGAACTTCGCGAACTGAACCATTACTTTCGAAATAAATTTGCACGATTTGCAAGCATTGTTCTTTTGTCAACCTGTTCATGATGAAATGGCAAACCAAACTAAATATTAATCACTTGACAGCTGACAAAATGGCCGCCAGTTAAAAAAGTGATGCCAACTTAAAGTTCTATACCCCAATAAAAAACACCCCTTACAAGGTGACCGGCTAGGAACGATAGAAAAATATATGGCAATTTAACAACAGCGGCGAGGGATATCGAAATGATTCTAGATTAAATTTAAGCCATTATGTATGGAATATGTTGACTTTGATACTTATTTAATTCCCTCAACATTCCAAATTGGAACAATCGGGGAATTTCTCAGCGAGCTGGGCACGATATAATTTGTATACTCACTCACCAGGATCTACAGTTTAATGCAAAAACGTTTTATAACATAACTTTTACATGGCTTGGAGATTGTACTCATAAAGTCGCCGTCAATAGCAGGGTGAACAATTTTGAGACGGGTGTTCTCATACGCCATGGCAGCCACACCAGGGATGATAAATGAGGTTCGCGAGTTGGTACAAACAAGAAATAAGAAAAAAATACTTTTTAACCGGAAAGGTGTGGTGAAGGGTATTATGGTATAGTGCTCATGTTTTTAACCCCAAAATACAAGGAGATAGACCCAAATCGATTTAGAGCCTATCTCTGATTTGATTAAGCTAACACTATTATAATTGGTTAATGTAGGGCCATGATATAATACTCGTAGCTAACTAAGGCCTCTCCGTATTCAGCTCAAAATCCACAGCAAAAAGGCAAATATTACATCTAACACTGACCAAATTTTTTAAAGAACGTGACGAGTCACTAATAGTCCATTATTTCGGATATCCCTGCACAGAGGTTCCTTCCTATTCGTGTCCTGTCGGTTACACCGTTACATGGTACGTAGGGTCATATCGTCCAATGTACCATGCACCCTTAGCTCCCATGCAAAGATCTCTCCAGATTTGAGGTCCTTCTATTCCACAAGCCACATTTTACATTCGATCTTCGTAAACTTTAGTATAGTGCAATATGGAAGATCTTTTATTAATCCTAGCAATAATGGAAAATATCGCTTCACGTTTTCATGTAGCACCCACGTACAGGTAATTGCCGAATCTCGTCTATAAGTCCAATACTACTTATATTTTCGATCCCACTCAAATTAAGAATAGGGCTCTATGAGCGACTTTAATTTAACCTACCGAAGGTCGACCATATTAGCACATTTTTTAAAATAGACCTGCTGCCTTTTATTTACGTGCTTTATATTTCAATTATATTCAATGAATTTTTTATTGATTTCAGGCTCGGATACACTGTAGCTTTTTTTATTATGATGCGTATTTCATTCTACTTTCAGCGGTCTAAAATCCTTTGAAATAAGTTTTTAAAAGTTACATTCAATTTATGACAGGGCTTTTCTAAGCAGATCCGGCGATAACAAAATTTTTTTGCAAATTTCCACACATGGTTTCAATGGTTTTAGACAAACGAGAATAAAAAGAGCAGCTTAAAAAATTAAACATTTATTTAAGCAATAACAAATACCTAGCAGGCAAAAATAAAAATTAACTGAAAAAGGCATCAAATGAGTTGCGGGGGTATCACTGTACGTTTTCAAGTCAAAAAGTATCAAAAAAATACCAAAGTCCCAACTTTATCATCCTTGGGCCACACGCCATGTACGAAATAAAACCGGCAAATGCATCTCGAATGTTGGCCACGATCTCTTCGTAAGCGGTTGGCTTGCGACCATAGGACAACGGACATTATTTCTCCCAAGGAAAATAATGCAGGGTGTCGAGTCACATAGTTAAGGCGATTTATTGCTCGTTAGAACTTCGAGCGCTTCTTCGCTTGTTTTACATGTAGCGCGATCTTGTTGGAACTACTGCTCTGATATATTGGTATTGTTAAGCCCTCCTTCACGCAGAAAAAAAGTATGGTTGTGGTGACAATATTCGAAGAGGATCATACTATTGTTGGCTATATGGTTGTGACCCAACAATATTATGATCCTCACAACAATAGTATTATTCACACATAACCATACTATGATTCACACTCAACCATACTATGATCTCCACAACCATACTATGAGCATCACAACAATAGTATGATTCACACTCAACCATACTATTATCTTCATAACCATATTATGATCCTCACAATCATAGTATGTTTCTCATACAACCATACTATGATCCCCACAACCATAGTATGATTCACACTCAACCATACTATGATCCCCAAAATTATTTATTAGGATTGGGTAATGTTGTTATTCAAAAATACAGATTTTTATCAAGCAAGTTATTATAAATTGCATTACTATTAGATCATAGCCAATTTTGAGGCCACGATTTTATTGAACATTTCATTCAAGAAAACAAAATATAAATTCCAACGGTCAAAAATACTTTTAGTTGCCAGCAGAGGTGAATGCTACTTCACCATCCGTAGACACCAAGTAACGAATGTGATTAAACCATGATCAATGGCTATATACTTAAGTGCAGGCAGATTTTAAATAAACGAGAACCAGTCGGTATTAGAGTATTTCACCGAACAAAGTAAACACAATAAAAATCCCTCGAACTACCTTCCGATTGTTATTTTTTTTAATGGACAGCAACCATTCACTGTATCGTGTGTATGTGTTTTTTTGTATATCAAAAAAACATACGCACACACATACATGTATTCTCTACAAAATCTGTTTTGTTATGTTCATAGTCACAACCATACTGTATGATTGCCGTAATCATATTTTTGTTAACGTAAATTTTAAACAACAATACTTTTGTTGCACTAACCATGTTTATATGGCTGCTACAACCATATTTTCATTTCTAAATTTGGCAATAATACTATTGTTACATTTCAACAATAGCAATATTGTCGCAATCATACTATTGTCAAAATGAAATTCAAAAAACAATACTATGGTTGCGACGATCATGCTTTTATTGGAGAGAACATATTATTGTTGCGGTGACCATAGTGTAACCATATCTTTTCTCTGCGTGTATACAACTATATCATGCCTAAGATGGAATACTTTTCCCATGTATGGACAAGTGCTCTAAAATCATCCCTGGAGTTACTTGACCGTGTTCAAAGAAAAGCGATGGTGCTGATAGGTAACAGTGGCGTATCCAACTCAATTGTCTCCCTCGATCGTCGTCGAAATATAGGATGTGTGTCGCTGTTCTATTGTTACTTTAATGGTGTGAGCTTCGCGGACATCCGTCGATGTATTTCCCACCTATAACGCCATTCAAAAATTCTAGACAAATGTCAGTAAAAATTACTCCCCTCTCTGAACTATTACTTTCCACTTACCAACGTAATGCACTGCATAATAAAGAACAACCCCTGAGTGTTGGGAAATAAAAAAAATAAAAATATTTTAATCGTTAAATTGAACTGATGTGTTCGATACCTATCCCTTTTAATCAGTCCCGTGATATATCACACGGTATCTGAGTAGTGTCAATTAACTCCCTCTAATGACAAAGCCACGTAAAAGTAACCAGTTCTTTTCATATACAGCGTGGAGCGTGGAATTTTGCTTTTTTGCACTGCAGGCTGTGGCGGCACTGTTGTCGAAGAGAGTGTGCGTGGCTTAAAGTGGCTGACGGTAGATTTGTATTCGCCTGCCTTTAAGTTGCCATCATTCATTGGACACGTGAGGAGAGGTCATTTTGTGTTGAAGCGTATTTTTCAAATGCGCACTCGATCATTGCAGTGCAACATGCTTTTCGTTTACGTTTCGCTGTTTCCCCACGCGGACGTGGGGAATTGACAATTGATTGCCTGCATGGCAATCAATTTTAAATATGGT
This sequence comes from Hydrotaea diabolus, assembly GCA_963513945.1. Lineage (NCBI taxonomy): Eukaryota > Metazoa > Arthropoda > Insecta > Diptera > Muscidae > Hydrotaea > Hydrotaea diabolus. The sequence continues at coordinate 109,332,358 of OY740719.1, read as the reverse complement.
AACTTCATTGAGAACAGCAGGGAATGTGCCATGTGTACGAAAGGGACCTAAGGGATGGATTACTTATACAACACCACAAAACATCGAGAGAGTTAGAACAGCAGTACTGCTGCAATCTCCGAAAAGCTGTGCTCGGATGCAATCACTTGCTCTTGGTATTTTTTTAGCCGGCTCTTGAGGCAATGCACTCAGAGGATACATGGTTCCAACAGGATGGTGCCACTGCACACACCAAGGGTTACCATTAATTGTTTGAGGCAAATGCTACTTGGACGGCTTATCTCTTTGAAAAGTGATGTGAACTGGCCGGCATGGCCACCAGACTTAGTCCCATGCGATTTTTTCTTTTGGGGTAACCTAAAGTCAAAGGTGTCTATCAAGCCTCTCAACACCTTAGAAGACCTAATTAACAATATTGTGACTGAAACCGTGGTTTTCTCTGGGTATAATGGCATCTCTTGGACCTCTTTTTGATGCTCTTCAGCCCAAATGAGGCAAATGTTTATTGACGTTACCGTTGAAATGGGTCTTAACATTGAACAAAATTTTGGTCAAAAGCAGTGGATGTTCTTCGAGCTTTTTGAAGAGCCCAAACACTGAAACGGCGACGAGCAGGAAGATCTCACAGAAATGGCCAACAATACTGAAAAGAATAAAAAATAAAGTTTAACACAACTCGCGCGTAATCTGTGAAATAAACCCTATTGAAATAATACCTCTAGATTGATCACCCTATATAAGTTTTGATGTTTTCAATAGCAAACACGGTAATGGGATGGTGGAAACGATTCGGCCCGATCGAGCTGAATGTTGCTTAAACTTGTTTTCCATTTATTTCGAGAACATTTTGTTGCGTTCCTTAACACTGTTCCGGTTGTGCCTGGTGTAAAAATAACTGCCATTAACACACTTCACATTCTACATCTGAATATTGTGGGCATCCTGACAGCGGTACTGTACAATACGAAGGCATGTGTGTGTGTACTGAACAAAAGGAGCAAATAGGTGGAAAAAACAAGCAGCAAAGAAACACCTTTAAATACAGGTGAGCAACTGACGACATTATATTTGTTTTCGTTTATACCCGTACTCCGCTACGAGTATCTGAATATGGTCGGGGCGTTTAATTCTTTTTTTGTACTTTTATAGCATATATCTCTTCCTCTATGGCGACTTTTTGCCAGAACATTAACCAAAGATAACGATAGATGTACTACATATAAAGTACATCAGAGCTCACAAGAAAGAGAGACTTAAGTGAGATTTGATATCTTTTTGGTAGAGCCATTTTAAAAAAGTAGGTTACATCTAAATTATTTTTGAGCAACAATGGAAAGAGTTTTTCGAAGGAATATGAGAGCCATTTTAAAAAAGTAGGTTACATCTAAATTTTTTTTGAGCAACAATAGGAAGAGTTTTTCGAAGGAATATGAGAGACATTTTTAAAAAGTAGGTTACATCTAAATTATTTTTTAAGGAACAGTGGCAAGAGTTTTTGTAAATAATATGAGCTAATACAAGTATATCATGGTATCATTTAATATTTCTATTCTTCAGATACGGGAATATCTTGTAAAAAATACTGAATAGGCTCTTTTCCAAGCAAACTCAATTATCAGTCAAATTGCACACCAAACATTGACCTAAATTATGTTGGTAGTACTTTCGATTTTTGATATATTCGTGTTGTCCTTAACCTAATTTCAACCTTAGAGTACATAAGTCGTTTTTCCTTCTGACCACCCACATAGACGTAGTCGTATAAAAGAACAGGTGTTTTTTGCCTTATAGAGTTTTTGTGTCGGTTAAAACAAATGTTAAACGACAAAAAGGAAAAATAAAATGGTACACAATATGGCAGCACTTAAGAAAGTGTGTTAATTTTTTATGGAGAATTATTAATACACCGTGGACAACAACATTGAAAGTGCTAAAGGAAAATTTAAGACTATCAAAGGAAGAAAGTGAAAATGAGGTGGAGAGTAAAAAAAAAGTTAAGTCCTAGTTAAGTTTGACAGCACATTTAAATTTGAACGTTTTTGTTTATTTGATTTATAAGCGACAATTTAAAAATTCCACTAAAACAGTTTATGCTGGATCTGCATTACATTAGGTACGAAGGATTTTATTTATTACCCTGCAAATTGTTCAGGTTTAAGCCAACGACCAACTTAAGTGATAATGGTCTTTATCAGCCTGCGTGTTTCTATTTCACAGTTCAACAAGCCACTTAGTAAAGGGTGTTCTTTTTAGACGTGTGGTTTTCAATCTGGCCACACTTTTTTCGGATTTTCTCTTTTCACAGCCGTCACTTGATTTATGCTCAGTTTGGTTTGCCATTTCATAACAAATAGACGTACTCCGGAACAACGTTGGCGAATTGTGCTGAATGGACGCATAATAAAATGACCACCGAACCTGATTTTTTCAAGAAAATTTTATTCAGCGATGAAGCTCTCTTGTGCTTGAATGGGTACGTTAATAACCAAAATTGCCGCATTTCGAGCAATGAAAATCCAGAAGCCATTGTTGAGACGCCTTTATATCCTCAAAAAATCAATGTTTGGTGTGCTCTATGGGCAGAGGGAATCATCGGACCATATTTCTTCAAAACTGAAGCCGGCCATAATGTTACAGGCAATGGTTGAACGCTATAGAGCAATGATTCATGACTTTTTTGTGCCTGAATTGAAGGATGTTGATTTGGACGACCTTTGGTTCTAAAAAGACGGCGCTACATACCATACAGCCAACGAAACAATCAATGTATTAAAGGAAACTTTTGGTGAGAGCATTACCTCGCGTCGTGGGCCTGTGACCTCCAAGATCGTGCGAATTAACACAGCTGGCCTATTTTTTGTGGGGTTATGTGAAATCGTTTGTCTACGCAGATAAACCCGATATGATTGACAGAGTAACAGAGCCAACTTTTTTCTTCTAGGATGTTTGTCGATCCACGACAACCTCATATGTTCCAAAGATCGTCGTCATATATCTAGTAGTTCATGAGTCTCTTCTTTTTCACAGACAGACACCGGACATGGCTAGATCATCTTACAATTTTACGACGATTTTGCATATAACGGGTGATTAATCTAGAGGTATTTTTTTCAATAGGGGTTTTTTTTAACCGATAAAGCGTGAGTTGTATTAAACTTTATTTTTGTTTGTTTCATAATGGAAAGACTTACACCGCAACAACGTCTCCAATTTGTGGAACTGTACTTAGTAGGGACATACATACTGTTACAACATTGAACACACCCATTTCAATAGTAGAACTGAGCATACCCCGTTAATGTTATTTTGAAAGCTAACCTCAATAGCGTAAGTCTGTAACGGGATTTTAAATTTGTTTCAACTTTCATCATGGAGTGGTCAGACAATGAGAACCGTATCGCTGTAATAGCGCTTTTCAAGTGCGAAATGAAAAAAAAACGATATTTTCAAAACGCTCCGGCCACTAGGGATAAGCTGCATGTTCGTATACCGATGCATTAAACAGTTTAAGGAGACTGGAGATGTAAAAGAAAGCCACCGGTCGGGCCGCCCACGCTCTGTTGCAACACCGCATGCCATCAAAGCCGTTAAATCAAGAATTCACAGAAATCCGATCCGAAAACAGAAAATCATGGCCCGTGAGATGAATATCACACAAAAGTCCATGAGTCGAATCATTAAAAACGACTTGGGACTTGGGGCTTTCAAACGACGTACCGAACATTTATTGACTGCAGCTTTAAAAAAATAGGATTGAAAAATGCAAACGTCTTTTGGTGATGCACGCTGACAACTTGCACTCAAAAATTTTGTTCACCGATGAACAAATTTGTACTGTTCTGGAAAAATTTAACAAGCAAAATGAGAGAGAGTATGCGCGGTCATCTAAGAAAGCATCTGAACTGATCCAAGGGTGGAAAAGGGTCATCACCCAGATTCAGTCATGGTTTGGTGGGGTGTCTCTTACGATGGGGTCATTGACCTGCATTTCTGCGAACAAGGATCCAAACCTCGTCCAAAGTTTACCAAGAAACCGTTTTGGAAGCTGTTGTGAAGCCTCTTAACAATTCCCTGTTCCAAAACCAGCCATGGACTTTCTAGCAGGATTTTGCGCCGCCCCATAAGGCTAAAACGTCCCAGACCTGGCTTCGAAACAATGTGCCAGCGTTCATTTCCTCTGAAGAATGACCCTCAGGCAGTCCAGATTTGAACCCATTGGATTACAAATTGTGGACGGATTTAGAGGACAAGGTTTGTCACAAAAGATACTCTAACATTGGATCTCTTAAGACTGCTTTGGTTCGATCTGTAGCCAATTTTCCAATGGACGAGGTTCGTGCAGCTATTTAAGATTGACCAGTGCGACTTAAGGAGTGTGTAAAGGCGGACATTTCGAATAAGTAGATTATTTTTGGATACAATATACATCAATAAATATATTAAAAAGTATTTAGTCCAAAAACATTCAGTACTTTTATTTTACAGCATAAAAAGTGTGTAACAGTATTTATGAGCCTACTGAGTATAGCAGCCCTTGCATCAAAGATAAACGTGGTTGGAAACTCCGGATTGAACGACCAAAAAATGTTTTAAGCTCTCGTAAAACCATTTTCCTATTTTAGATTGATAGCTCTTCAACTACACATACAGAGAACAATTCCATTTAGGTTCTATTTTAAACATTTTTCCTAAAAATTTTATTACTTTTCAACAGTGCAACCAACAATCGCTTCTAAAAGCCCACAAAACACTACCAAAGCAAAAAAAAACGTTTTATCTTCATCACAATCATCATCATCATAGCCGCCACCGACAACTCCAGCATTTCACATGCACTGTTTTGTGTGCATTTTTTCCGGTAGATTTTTGTGTTTATTTTTCACAACTGAAATAAATTTTATTATGATTTATGTTGACACTCACTGTTTTGAATACCGAAACTACTATGAAAGAGATTTATTTATGTTTTTATTTCATTTCGTTTTATTTTAGATTTCATTCTTTTTTTAAAAAATGATTTTGAACTAAATTAAATTCGTATGTTCAAATAGATGTACGTACGAAGGTTTTAAATGCTCATAGAATGGATTAAATTTCATATTTTTACCTCGCTAATCTTGCAATGCAAACATTTACTGAGGGTCTACCCTAGGGCGGCGCATACTTTTATACTCGACACTGTACTGTGGTACAGGGTAGTATGACTAAGTGCTGATGTTTGTAATGCCGATCAATTCAGAATCACTGCCTGATTCCATTGAGCGATGTCCGTTCATCCGTATGTACTTAGTAGGGACATAAATACTGTTACAACATTGAACACACCCATTTCAATAGAAGAACTGAACTTACTCCGTTAATGTCAAATGGGTTTTGAAAGCTAACCTCAATAGTGTTTGTCTGTAACGGGATTTTTAAATTGTTTAAATACTTTTATCATGGAGTGCTCAGATAATGAGAACCGTATCGCTGTAATAGCGCTTTTCAAGTGTGAAATGAAAAAAACGATATTTTCAAAACGCTCCGGCCACTAGGGATTAGCCGAATGTTCGTCTACCGATGCATAAAACTGTTTGAGGAGACTAAAGATGTAAAAGACCGCCACTGGTCGGGCCGCCCACGCTCTGTTTAAACACCGCATGTTAAATCAAGAATTCACAGAAATCCGCTCCGAAAACAGAAAATCATGGCCCGTGAGATAAATATCACGCAAAAGTCCATGAGTCGAATCATTAAAAAAGACTTGGGGCTTTCAAACGACGTACCGGACATTTATTGACTGCAGCTTTAAAATGATAGGATTAAAAATGCAAACGTCTTTTGGTGAAGCACGCAGATAACTTCAAAAGAAAACTTTTGTTCACCGATGAAAAAATTTTTACCGCTCAGGAAAAATTTAAGAAGCAAATTGATAGAGTCTATGCGCGGTCATCTAAGGAAGCATCTGAACTGATCCCAAGGGTGGAAAAGGGTCATCACCCAGCTTCAGTCATGGTTTGGTGGGATGACTCTTACGATGGGCTCACTGACCTGCGGAGCAACTTTTTTTTCGGTACGAGCGAGTTTTCCCGGTATTTGCATACTCGTAGAAGAAAAAAAGGCAACAACAGCAACGAAAAACTAGAAACTCTGGGCCAAACTAATAAAAATTTGTTTGCGTTATTTGTGATTCATTAACATTTCAATTGTTGCAGTGACCGGCAAAAACTACTGCTGCCGCTGTCGGTGCTGATGAGGACGATAATGATGGCAACAAACAGGATGTAAAGTGAACGTTTAGTTCAGTCCAGAAAATTGTAGGAATTATGAACCGTATTATATTGTGATATCCGCAGCACGTTTAAATCGGTGGATGGAATAAAAGTACTTTCGTTTTTCAGAGATATAGACACTTTAAAAAGTAGCAGGTCTACAGAGAAACCCTGATGTATAGCGATGATGAATACGATTCGATTTTCTTGCCGAATGTAGACGTTTACATAGACTACACCAGACTCTGGATCATGATAATAATTCTAAAAACTGATATTTGTAACACCTAAAAGGTAGGTTAGTAATTCTGAATAGATACGAGGGTTCCTATTTAGATTTCGGGTCCTGACAATACTAGTGTTCCCAGATGCAAACTGAAACTTCCATTGGGAACTTTGATATTTTTTAGCATAACTTCACTCAGAACGATTTGTCAGTTGAACGTTTTATCATTTGAGGGCGAATTGTGTGTTGAAAAATTCATCTCAGTCAAAAAATGGAATTATCCCGTGAACATTTTCGTGCGATGATTTTTTACGATTTTCGGCTTGGGTTATCGAGACAAAAGTGTTTAAATCAACTTGTTTTGACTTTTGGCGATGACGCACCATCAAAAACCACTGGTAATCACTGGTACCAAGAGTTCAGTCTCGGACGCCGTTCGCTCCAGGATGAATTTCGCAAAGGACGTCCAACTTTGGTCACTTTGCCAGAAATCATCGATGCTGTGCGTGAACGGATTAAGCAAGACCGACATGTGACATACCGTGAGATGGAGGCATCCTTGGGCATTAATACGACAAGCATCAAGAAGAAATTACATGTTCATTTGGCCGTTAAAAAAAATTTTTCTCGTTGGTTCCCACATAATTTGGCGAATGCTCAAAAAAAGGCTCATATGAATTGGTGCAAAGAGATGTTAAAAGAGTATAACTGTGGTAGCTCAAAGCCAGTGTATAACATTGCCACAAGCGACGAATCATGGATCTATGCAAATAAACCCGAAACAAAACAGCAATCGACCGTATGAGTCTTTCAAGACGAGCCAAGTCCAACAATTGCGTTTTTTTTCGCTATAATCGGTCATGTTGCCACATTGCTTTTAGTAAAACGTAGGACTGTCAATTTTTATTGGTATACAACCATCTGTTTGCCAACAGTGTTCGAAGAAATGGGGAAATATAATAAGAGAAGACGGATCATTTTGCATCACGACAATGCGAGCTCTCATACATCAGCTGAAATGATGAGCTATTTGACCACTCAAGATGTCGAATTGGTGGGCCATCCACCGTACAGCCCTGATTTGGCACCCAATGACTTCATCTTATTTCCAAGCATCAAGAAACAAATGCGTGGTCAACGTTTTTCATCGCCCTTAGCAGCTTAGCAGCGTTCAAAAATCATGTTTTGGGGGTGCCTCAATCGGAGTGTAAAAAGTGGTTCGAAAATTGGGTTGTTTGTGCGCATGCAAAAGTGTATTGATCTTAAAGGAGAATATTTTGAAAAACAAAAAACTATTTCCAATTATGAATTATTGTGTTTTTATTGCCGGATTCGAAATATAAATAGCGTCCCTCGTATCAGTGTATTCAAATTACAGGTCGCAATTATGAACCGATTTCAACAAAAAGGGCCACCCTAATCTACGAGCTTCCCTTTTCCTATTTCTTATACTCGTATTTCACTTTTCTGCGTTAATTTTAAAGTTCACGTCGCACATGTCAGGAGCCCCTAGAACTGTTGTTCTGGCCTGACTAGAAGCTGCGGTCCCTTGGGGAGTATCGTGGTGGCTGTGGTTTAAACCCAAATCACGGGGAGAGCTTCGGCTCGGTGTGGGGTTGCATTGCGACCGTGTGCTGTGCCCATAGAACAGCAGAGGTTAAGAAAGTTCTCGACCCCTAACTAAGAGGGAAGTTATGGCCCATATCTGTCATGGTACCGGCGGGATTAACCCAATGGGACGTTGGCCGTGGCATGGCGCACCGTGGTTTAGGCCTTAATGCCGATAACGACGCTAAATCTGACATTTATCTGTCTGGGAGCGCGAATATGTCTATTGTTGAAGAGGGCCGAAAGGCTCGGAAAGAGCCCGAAGATTAAGGCCTTAAATTTAAAGGTGAATATTTCGAAAAACAATAAAAACATTTCCAATGATGAATTATTGTGTTTTTATTGAGGGACCCGAAATATAAATAAAGGGACCCTCGAATTTGTGTATTCAAATTACAGGTTGCAATTATTAACCAATTTCCACCAAAAAGGGCCACCCTAACGAGCTTCCCTTTTCCTATTTCCTACTTTTGTGCATTCATTTTTGAAGTTCACGTCGCTCATGCATCGCTGGAAGTAAGGCATTCAGGCTTTTTTGTTAAGAAACTTTCTTTTTCCCTCTTATTTTGTTTTTCAGGCTTCTAACAAACATCTTGGCAATTATGTTCTAAATATTTTAAGTTTTAACACACAACCACGAACATATATGTGAGTTTCATTTTGAATTTTTTTAAAACTTGCTATATCTAGGGAAAAAAACCAGCACAAAAATACTCGATGGAACTGTTAGCTTTAAGTTTTTTTTTAATATTTGTCTTAATTGAACAAAAACACAGTAAAATGCGTAAAGTACGACCAGGCCTATGTTTTTTTACTCTCCCTCATGGATTGCGTTGAAGTACGACATTGACAGAATTTGTGTATTTAGTTGTTGTTGTTGAGTATTTAGTCGTTGGTGGTTCTTGATAGAACTAAATTTTTGGGGGCCGAAGAATCATTGTCCTATTCTTGGAGAGCAAATATGTCTATTGTTGAAGAGGGCCGAAAGGCTTGGACGGAGCCCGTAGATTAGGGCCTTAAATTTATATATATATTTCAAAAGTTAGTGCATTCTGAGATAAGTTAAATATTTCCACTATTTAAGTCACCATATTTGACGCGCAAAATAGAAAGACCCCTTAGGATAAAAACCAGTTTTGTTCAGGAGAGCCATTTTAAAGATTTAAATACGTGTATCTTTGGTGTACCATCACTTTCATAAAACGCGCATATCTCTGGGAAGGAACACTTTTGGGGCATGGGATCGGTCTCATTCGATGCTCAGATGTTGTCCACATCAAAAAAAAGTGAAAAGTTGATGAAAAGTTTTGTTCAGGAGAGCCATTTTAAAGATTAGGTCCCTTTGTGTTTGCGCTTAGAGTCGTCGACTTCACTTTCATAAAACGCGCATATCTCTGGGAGGGAACACTTTTGGGGCATGTGATCGGTCTCATTCGATGCTCAGATGTTGTCCACACCAAAAAAAGAGAAAATGAAAATAGATTTGTTTACCCTTAGGTCCCTTTCTCTATGCGCTGTCACATATGTCGATGTTCGAAAACACCTTATTTTCGGATCTCTAGAGGCCTATAAACTATGGGCCATGGCTCCAAATGTAATCGAAATGTGGAACAAATGTTATTTTCGGATTCGTGACGACACTTTTTGTCAATTTTTTATGCCCATTTGTACATAGTCAAAGGAGTCCGATTTTTAGGCCTATATGGATAGGCAAGAGTTCCAAATAGACACAAATCTTTAATATAGATCGAGACCACTAATTAAGTGGAGTGCAAAATTAGCTCAAATCTTAACTAACGACCTTTCCAATAGGGACATAATAATTTCGTATCTTTACGTCAACGCACCCTCAAACATTTTTAATGATCTTTCGGTGTCAAAACGTTAGCCGAGATCAAGCTTTTCATAATGGTAAAGTTTACTTACGAGCAACGTTTGGAAATCATTAAAAATTACTACCAAAATTCTGAGTCAGTGGTCACAACTTTAAGAGCGCTTAATCCAATTTTCGGCGTTATTATAGTGCCACCCTACAGGCTGTGCGTGCTTTAGTGGATAAATTTGTATCCAAATTTGTACTTTTCACTCCGGCGCCGGTACCGCTCGAAGCGTCGAAAATATCGCAGCCGTAAGTGCATCCCTTCAAAATGAGCCAAATCAGTCGATTCCAAGTTGTTCTCAGGAATTGGCCATCTCTCAAACCACACTGTGACGTATTTTGCAAAAAGATCTTGGCCTTCATCCTTATAATATCAAACTGACTCAAGAACTAACGCCACTTGATCATTTGAAATGCCGAAACTTCTCCGATTGGGCACTTGCAAAGTTTCAGGAAAATCCAAAGTTTTATCGAAAAATCATCTTCAGCGATGAAGCTCATTTTTGTCAGTGGTTTTGTCAATAAACAAAATATGCGTTATTGGACAGCAAGAAACCCACATGTGCTATAAACCTCAAGATGGAATACCCGTGATTTTGTATACGCCCTAACCGGAAGCTACTGTTTAAATTCAGCTACGAATGGAAAATGCATGTTTAGGGTGATCAAAAGGTATTTTTTCAAAATAAAAATAAATTAAAAAAATCAAATAAAATGTGGAATATTTGTGTTTCTTTCGAAAGGACATTTTATGCCATTTATTTTTTGAATATAATTTAATTTAAATGTTGGCCGCAACTACGCCTAAGGGTGTCCTTTCTGAGGGTCCAATTTTGGATGACTCGTTTGAGAATTTCGACTGGTATGGCTTTTATGATACACGTAATGTTGGCTTCCAAAACCTGAATCGTAGCTGGTTTGTCAGCATAGACTTTGGACTTTAGGTAACCCCAAACAAAATGTCTAAAGGTGTGATATCACTCGATCTGTCCAAAACATGAAATTAGCTGCTTTTCGAAATTACCTCTCAATATATCGATTGTTTAAGCAGCTGTATGGCAAGTGACACCGTCCTGTTGAAACCAAGTGTCGTCAAGATTACGGGCTTCAATTTCAGGTAGCATAAAGATCGATATCATGACGCGATAGCGAGCACCATTCACGGTTACGTTCCGGCCATCATCATTTTTGAAAACCGATGATTCCATTAGCTTATAAACCGCACCAAACCGTGGTTTTCTCTGGGTATAATGACACCACTTGAACCTCTTCTTGTTGCTCTTCAACCCAAATGCGACAATTTTGTTTATTGACTTTGCCGTTGAGCCAGATATGGGCCTCATCACTGAACAAAACTTTGGTCGAAAACAGCGGATCTTCCCGTTTCTAACCGAACGCTCATTTCCATAATACAGTTGCCAACATTTGAAGGAAATTACGATATATTCAAAAAAGAAATGCCATAAAATGTACCTTCAAATTACCAATAAAGATCACACACTTGATTTGAATTTTTATATTTTTTTTGTTCTTGAAAAATACCTCTAGATGGATCATCCTATAGAACGCTCTGATTGATATACTTATAGATAGACATTGACTTTGGAAATAAATTCGCAGTATTATCCATCGCAACTCAAGCGAAAAGCGTATCCATATGATACGGAAGCTTTTATATGGATTACAGATTAAAGCCATCATTATTTACGAGATTGAAAAAACTGGTGCTGAAAAGTTTTACATGCTCCTAGCCGTATTTTAACCAGGCTACTTGTGTGAAAGTTGTGCACACTTTTCACTATCCCACGGCAGGAATCAACATCCTACTCGTACCAAAATAAAAAACAACTGAACAATTAAAAAATTTATACAAATGCTTCGCAAAGTTCGAAGCCACACCAAGCGAATATTGACCCGTTTTCTCTTTTCTTTTGATTACGATGATGCTTGGAAAAACACTTTAAAGCGCATCTGTACGCCTGTTTATTTAAAACATTTATGGAAAGAAAACTTGAAATTTTTTTCCAAATAATCAATCTTTTTAGAGTTTCGAGATACTTGGCCAACATACAAACAACCTCATGTAAACTTAGCTGTAGGTAGACACACATTAGATGGGAACCAGGAATACCGCTTAGTTTGGAAGCGTAAACTACGTAAACGCCACAAGCACCCAAAATCACTGGGAGTGCTCCAAATCGAAGTTTTTGCTTAAATACACAGACGATGATGATGATGGTGCTGCTACTGGTTGGTGGTGATGACGTTGGGTGGCAATGCTGTTGATAAAGCTTGGAATGATATGTAGTTTTCCATTGAATCGTTCGTTTAAATAACAAACCAAACCAAAGTAGACCAAAGTAAAGTCATCGCAAAGTAACGCAACGCTCAGACCAGACCATCAGCCGTGGCCAACGATCGATGCCAAAGTTAAACAGAGGAAATGTACGAAAAAAAAATTATCGAAATAGAAAAACTTGAAGAAAAAATTATGTGGAGAAATTTGTAGGGATACTGGACATATGAAAGACCAAAAACAAATAGTGAAACGGAGCAGGAAGACAGATGGTCTGTTGCACGAACAAATGTGGCAAACAATTGAAAGTTCGTCGTTGCATAGGAGGCGAAAAGGAAGGCGGGCGGAATGTATATGTGTTCTAGTAATGACAGCATGGAGGAAAATCAAATGCAATTGCAGCGCAAATTAAGGATAACTCCTAAGGTGCGAGGGGTTTACAGACGATAGAATATTCTATCCAAAATTCAATTGGAATGTACAAGTTTTGTTTTGCAGAAAGCGGTCTAAAGATGAGGTGACATTAATCTTGCAATATTCATTAAGATTTTATACATAATAAAGAAGGTATTATTATTATTATATAAGTATACTTTTATTATATCCATTTGCATTCGAACTCGTACACGGGCATGCATACAATAACTTGCCCCCACGAAAGTCTCCGACATCAAGAATATAGTAGAATTCGTAAGACTTTTGACTCGCAATTTTTAGTCACTGTTGGGACTGGAGAGTGAACCGGCGTACAGTGTTTGAAAAGAAACTAATTTTTGGAAATAAGTCTCAAATTTATGTTGTGTTAGTCGTAGATTCATAGAATTTCATACAGCTATTGATAAAGTGCTTTCGAGCTTACAGGAACATTCTTAGGCCTCTAGCCAGAATAGGTGCCACATAAGGTTACAAAGTCGAATATACTTAGTAGGGACATAACTACTGTTACAACATTGAACATGCCCATTTCAATAGTAGAACTGAACATACCCCTTTAATGTCATATGGGTTTTGAAAGCTAACCTCAATAGCGTTAGTCTGTAACGGGATTTTAATATTGTTTCAACTTTCATCATAGAGTGGTCAGATAATGAGAACCGTATCGCTGTTATAGCGCTTTTCAAGTGTGAAATGAAAAAAGCGATACTTTCAAAACACTCCGGCCACTAGGGATTAGCCGCATGTTTGTCTACCGATGCATAAAACTGTTTGAGGAGACTGGAGATGTAAAAGACTACCACCGGTCGGGCCACCCACGCTCTGTTCTAACACCGCATGTCGTCAAAGCCGTTAAATCAAGAATTCACAGAAATCCGCTCCGAAAACAGAAAATCATGGCTCGTGAGATGAATACCACGCAAAAGTCCATGAGTCCAATTATAAAAAAAGACTTCGGACTTGGGGCTTTCAAACGACGTACCGGACATTTATTGACTGCAGCTCACGCAAAAGTCCATGAGTCGAATCATTAAAAAAGACTTGAGACTTGGGACTTTCAAACGACGTACCGGACATTTATTGACTGCAGCTTAAAAAAATAGGATTAAAAAATGCAAACGTCTTTTGGTGAAGCACGCTAATAACTTAAACAGAAAAATTTTGTTCACCGATAAAAAAATTTTAACCGTTCAGGAAAAATTTAACAAGCAAAATGATAGAGTGTATGCGTGGTCATCTAAGGAAACATCTGAACTGATCCCAAGAGTAGAAAAGGGACATCACCCAGCTTCAGTCATGGTTTGGTGGGGTGTCTCTTACGATGGCCAAAGTTTCGCAAGAAACCGGTTTGGAAGCTGCTGTGAAGCCTCTTAATAATTCCCTGTTCCAAAACCAGCCATGGACTTTCCAGCAGGATTCTGCGCCGGCCCATAAGGCTAAAACGTCCCAGGCATGGCTTCGAAACAATTTGCCAGCGTTCATTTCCTCTGAAGAATGGCCCTCAGGCAGTCCAGATTTGAATCCATTGGATTACAAATTGTGGACGGTTCTTGAGGACAAGGTTTGTCACAAAAGATACCCCAACATTGGATTTCTTAAGACTGCTTTGGTTCGAGCTGTGGCCAATTTTTCAATGCGCGAGGTTCATGCAGCTATTGACGATTGGCCAGTGCGACTTAAGGCGTGTGTAAAGGCAAATGGCGGGCATTTCGAATAAGTATTCGATACAATATACATCAATAAATATATTAAAAAATATTTGGTCCAAAAACATTCAGTACTTTTATTTTACAGCATAAAACGTGTGTAACAGTATTTATGTCCCTACTTAGTACATATTTATAGATTAGTCGACTTCTGACTAATAGATTCTTTATGGTAAAAAGTCGATTAGTCGACTTTTATTTCGACCTATTCCAGATTTTAGTAGGTATACTATATTTTTCATTCCATATACAGGGTGGCTGATGAATATTGCAACATTAAGAAGCTCAAATAACTTTGTGTACGGAATTCACTTTTCTTTTATTCATGTTAAAGCTAATTCAATTTTATTAAAGCTAGTTTAATTAGTTTCAAAAATAATGTATTTGAATGCCCAACCCTGCTCGTTGATGCATGTGCGGCAACTTACAAAAAAGTTGTTCAATACTGCTTAGAGAGTTGGAGAGGAAAAGCCGCAATTGTTTCTCGAATGGATTGTTTTAGTTCTTTCAAATTTGTTAGTTTTGCTTTGAAGACTTCCTGTTTGCAATAACCCCACAAGAAAACAGTCAGGTGACCTGGGGGATCAACGGAATGTGGAGTATTTGAAAATCAGCTTATAAGGAAATTTCCGTTGCATTTCTGTTATAACAGTTCGGGCTATGTGAGGAGTTGCACCAACTTCCTGAAACCATACACTGAGAAGTTAACCTTATATAAGGTGAACTTAGCCATAAATAAATATGATTTGGAGTCTACATTATATACGGTTTATTTGAACATTTTGTTGTTGGCTGGTATTTAACAATAATAATAGTTAATTTAACTATTCTATGGTTGAATTTTTTAACCATGAAAATTGGTAATTTTAAATTAATTATTGTTGTTTTAACAATGTATTGTTTTTAACCATTACAATTGTTAATATTAAAATTTCATAGTTAGATTATTGAAACAATACATGTTCAATTTAACAATAAAATTGTTAATATTATTAACTTAGAAGATCGTTATAGAAATCATTTTTATTGTAAAGTTAATTATTGGTTACATCTCTAACCAGAAATATAGTTACTGTTACAATTTTTAATATTAAATTAACCTACTAATTATGCCTTTGTTTTGTTTACGTTTACTCGGTCTTTTTTCATTATAATGACTTGAACAATTTTTTTTCTGGTTCGAGACCATTTTGTTCTTTCTTTTTCAGAATCAACTAAAGGAAATGCATTGGCTACGGTTGTCAGGCAGACTGTACAGCTGTTTCTAAACCCGCCAAGGTTTTTCTTCAGCAGTCTTTGGCAACGATTACTTCGGCTAGAAATCAAATGACTTATACGAGGGTTACATTATGATTAATGAGAATAGTCTTCGATCTTTGCGAAAAGCAATAAAGATTGTACAGCTGGCATTTGCATTTGGTGGTGGTATTTAAAAAGAGCGAGATACATACATTGTATTTATCACAATTACAAATCTTTATCACAATTACAAATGTTCGAGCAGAAGAAGAACGTTCGAGCAGAAGTATTTTGCGGCTCAGTGTATAAGTACATAGTTGAAAGAAATACTCAGTCAGCGTAATTCCGGATAGAAAAACTCTCTAGCCAGCTCAAGAAACGGTCTCCAGTTACTGTAACGGTGTGACCGCTTTCTTCGAAAAAGTAGGGCCCGACAATGCAGCGTGATGAAACTGCACATCACACTGTGATACAAAGTAAATGCAAATCCGTCTCATGTAGAATCTGGGGGTTCAAAGCACTCCATATTCGACAATTTTGTTTCTTTATGTTAACGTTTAAATCGAAATAGGCCTCGTTAGACATGAAAAGGCAGTTTATGTCCTCCTCCACCATTTGAAGCATCTTCTGGCAAAAGTGCCAAGCGAATCGGAAGCTCTGTTTCAGTTTGTTGGTCATTTGAATTTTTTTATGGGAACAACTCGAAATCTTTGTGCATAGTTGACTGCAATGACTGTCTGTTTATACCCATTTGAGCAGATAAGCTTCTTGTCGAAACTCTTGGATTTTTTTTTTTGTATGGCAGCAGCTACAACAGCGATTGTTTCCTATGTCCGAACTTAAGAGTTTCGATGGTAAGGTCATCTGTTCACTGTCCCATGCTCGACACAATTGTTAACAAGTTTTATTACGGTCCATCTGTTCGGAGGATTGCCGCCAAGCGTGCGTCTTTACTCTTTAAACCAAAACTACGGACTACAGAGCGTGAAATTTTGTTAAGTCTTTAAATCAATCTAGAAAATAAAAAAAATTACCAGATCCATTAAATAGAAAAAAGTTATTAATTTTTTTACTGGTATCGGATTTTATCAGCCACCTACCCTGTATGTAGAGTATGCACTCCAACCTAAAGAGGAAAAAGTAAATACGAGGTTGCTATATATATTTCTGGCCTACACTTAGTGTAGCCTGGCGCCATCTGACATTTCCATTGAAAAGTTTGACATTTTTTCGATTGTTTTAGATCGTTTCGACGTACGACCATCATTTGTGTTGTTTACCGTGACTGAAAAATTCAATTTTGCAAAAAACATGGAATTTTTCACAACTTTCGACGTGGATTATCACGACAAGAGTGCATCGATATTCTTAAATCTTTGTATGGCGATGAAGCACCATCCTATAGCACTGTGAAAAACTGATTTAATAAATTCAATCGTGACCAACGCTCGCTCAAAGACGCAGGTCGTGAACGTCGTCCAAAAACGGCCGTTGTGCCAGAGAACATTGATGCCGTTGTCATGTGATATACCGTGAGATAGAGGCATTTTTGGGCATTTCGTCCACCAGCATACATTCAATATTGCATGAACACTTGGCCGTAAAAAAAGATTTATTCTCTTTGGATCCCGCACAATTTGACAATCGCTCAAAAAAGGCTCGTGTCGATTGGTGCAAAGAAATTTAGAAAAAATTCGATGGCGGTGCTTCAAAAGACGTTTATATGATCGTCACAGATGACGAATCATAGATCTATTCGTATGACCCCGAAACAAAACAACAGTCGACCGTGTGGGTCTTCGAAGTCAAGCCAAATCCAACGAAAGTGGTTCGTGGAAGAAGCACTTCGAAGCAAATGGTCGCCTGTTTCTTCGGCAAAACTGGTCATGTGGCGACTGTTTCGCTTAAGCAACGTAGGACGGTCAATTCTGAGTGGTACACCAAAAATTGTTTGCCTGAAGTCTTCGGAGAATTTCGAAAATCGAATAAGAGAAGACGAATTAGTGTGCACCATGCCAATGCGAGCTCTCACACATCGGCTCAAATCAGCGCCTTTTTGACCGGCCAAAACGTCGCATTGATGGGTCATCCGCTGTACAGCCTTGACTTGGCTTCTTTTTATTCCCGCACACCAAGAGAAAAATGTGGTCAACGATTTTCGTCGCCAGAAGATGCTGTCGAAGCGTTCAAAAACCATGTTTTGCAGGTGTCTCAATCGGAGTGGAAAAAGTGCTTCTACACTTTGGTTTGAGCGCATGCAAAAGTGTATAAATCATGCTGGAGAATACTTTGAAAAACATCAAACCATTTTTGATGATAAATATTCGCATTTTCATTAATAGGCCAGAAATATATAGCAGCCCGTAGTTAATCAAATGTGGTATTTTCTTAGATTGAAAGGGATTTTTCCCAACTAGTTCGTCAATGCCATCCAAGTGTAACGACCTCCTGCTAATTGCACTGTGTGCACATTTGAGGATTCATTCATGGTCCCCTCGTTGCAGCCCACACTTAGGCTACATCCACATGCATACATACAAATACACTCACCCACCGACCCACACAGCCGCATACGCAAGTGCTTAAGTGAAAGTCAATTGAATCCTTTATTTGTTTGTAGGTATTGCCACAATGCACACTGCCATTATAAACTCGTACTCGTACGCACAGACGTTTCCATTCTGCCGAACTGCATCTGTTGGCTGGTTACTCGCTGGCTGACTACTGCGGCATGATAAATGATGATAGCATTTGAACCGTCTGCATGAACTTGCAATTTATAGAAATATATTTCTTTAACATTTACCATTGACTTGCAAGCATTGAACAGCACAAAAATCTTACAAGTGAATGTCGTTCCACCCTATCGTGAACACACACACACACGCATTTATTGAAAAATAAACTGTAGCTCCTTTGCCCTCTTTCGATGAGTTGGCTGTTCGAGTAAAGTCAATAAAATGGGTGCCTTAAAACTTAAGATGGCACTTTTTTGTATGAATAGTGAGGTCAGGAAATTTTCGCTTATGGGTTCAATATGTTTAAATTTTAAAGTGTCTGGGCTTTTTGATGCAAACATTCAATATGGAGGGCCAATAATGCTTTTAAATATTTAAAATCAGCAATTACATCTTAGTCAGTCAGTGAAGAGATGCAAACTTGTATTTATTTCACTTCGCTAGCCAGAGAACAGGATTAAAAATGACTATTTAAAGCGATTTTCCAGATTTTTAGTTCGAAATAGAGTGTCCAAAACCGAAAACCGACATTCCGGTTTTGATGTCTAAATCCGACAGTCGCCTAGAATTTTGCAACCACCAAAAATATTTTTGAAAGACCTTAAATGTACCGATCGACTCACCAATAGATTCGATTTAACGATATATGTCTGCATATCTAAAGCTTGTTTCAAACTACGGGTTGAAATTGTTGTCCGATCTTCATGAAATTTACCTAATATAATTTTGTTGTACAAAGAATAGACGCTACGGAAAATTGGACCGGTACAGAACTAGTCACGTGATAGGTCCCTCATGGATGGGGACTGGTGCCAGTACCGACCAAACTACCTACTTAGTAGGACATAAATACTGTTACAACACACGTTTTATGCTGTAAAATAATACTGAATGTTTTTGGACCAAATATTTTTTAATATATTTAATGATGTATATTGTATCCAAAAAGAATCTACTTATTCCAAATGTCTGCCTTTACACACGCCTTAAGTCGCACTGGTCAATCGTCAATAGCTGCACGAACCTCGTCCATTGGAAAATTGGCCACAGCTCGAACCAAAGCAGTCTTAAGAACCCTTGTCCTCAAAACCCTTCCATAATTTGTAATCCAATGGGTTCAAATCTGGACTGCCTGAGGGCCATTCTTCAGAGGAAATGAACGCTGGCAAATTGTTTCAAAGCCAGGTCTGGGACGTTGTAGCCTTATGGGCAGGCGCAGAATCCTGCTGGAAAGACCATGGTTGGTTTTGACAGCTCGAACCAAAGCAGTCTTAAGAGATCCAATGTTGGGGTAACTTTTGTGACAAACCTTGTCCTCTAAAACCGTCCACAATTTGTAATCCAATGGGTTCAAATCTGGACTGCCTGCGAGCCATTCTTCAGAGGAAATGAACGCTGGCAAATTGTTTCAAAGCCAGGTCTGGGACGTTCTAGCCTTATGGGCAGGCGCAGAATCCTGCTGGAAAGACCATGGATGGTTTTGGAACAGGGAATTGTTAAGAGTCTTCACAACCGCTTCCAAAACGGTTTCTTGATAAACATTGGCCGATGTTTTGAATCCTTGTTCGCAGAAGTGCAGTGACCGTAAGAGACACCCCACCAAACCATGACTGAAGCTACGTGATGACCCTTTTCCACCCTTGGGATCAGTTCAGATGCTTCCTTAGATGACCGCGCATACCCTCTATCATTTTGCTTGTTAAATTTTTCCTGAACGGTAAAAATTTTTTCACCGGTGAACAAAATTTTTCTGTGCAAGTTATCAGCGTGCTTCGCCAAAAGACGTTTGCATTTTCAATCCTATTTTTTTAAGCTGCAGTCAATAGATGTCCGGTACGTCGTTTAAAAGCCCCAAGTCCCAAGTCTTTTTTAATGATTCGACTCTTGGACTTTTGCGTGATATTCATCTCACGAGCCATGATTTTCTGTTTTTGGAGCGGATTTCTGTGAATTCTTGATTAAACGGCTTTGATGACATGCGGTGTTCGAACAGAGCGAACAGAGCCCGACTGGTGGCGGTCTTTTACATATCCAGTCTCCTCAAACAGTTTTATAAATCGGTAGACGAACATGCGGCTAATCCCTAGTGGACGAAAATATCGCTTTTTTCATTTCACACTTGAAAAGCGCTATTACAGCGATACGGTTCTCATTATCTGACCACATATGACATTAACGGGGTATGTTCAGTTAGAATAACCAATATTATGTTACAACAGCCAACTTAACAGTGTTGGTCACTACACAGAACTAATCTGTTCCCATCATTAATTATTGGTAGCAAAGTAACATGTTCTCCACAATTGCTTGGTTGCCATAACTGCCAGTTGTCGCAACTAACAGTTAAATTGAATTCGGCCGGTATAACCGTGTTGTTTGCTGTGAATACCGTGATATGGCTGTGGCAACCATCGTATGATATCTCTGATTTTTTCTCTGTGTGTATATATAACATTAACTCATTTATATGTGTTTAGCTCTGGAAGCCACATCTTACTTGCATCGAATCATGATGAAATTTGGGCCTCGGAAAAATGTCACAGAAATTTATGAAAATCAGTTGAGATTAGGACATAATAGCTCGCACACATATGTTCACCCGATTCATGTTTAAAGGTTTGTTTTTAAAGCCATGACGTGGCGGGAGGGCTGAGTACTTTCTTAATGAAAGGAAACCAATAATTCCAAGAAGATACAATATGAAATACGAGGGCGACCGCAAAACTAACTGGCCTGGCACATTTTTTGTTTTGATTTTTAAAAGCAATCTTTAATAAGCCATCTGTCAAAATTTCCGAAATATTTAATGATTATTTTCTTTGTTACAGGTGATTGAAGTAAACAAGTTTTATAATTTTTGAAAAATGGAAAATAAAGAGTTTCGTGCGGTAATTAAACACTTTTATATGAAAGGTTATACGCCACAATTAATCAAAGATGAATTGGATTCTTTTCATGGTAATAATGCACCATCATACTCCACCGTGAAATCCTGGGTTCAACAATTTAAAATGGGTCGTTCAAGTACGGAAGATGAACAACGCTCTGGAAGACCGAAAACTGCTACTACTATTGAAAACATTAGAAAAATATTTAATGAAGTGACTAAAGATAGACGAATAAAGCTCAGAGAACTTGCTGATATTGTTAAAATACACGAAAAACAAGTTTGGAGTATATTACATGATGAACTCCATATGAAAAAGCTATCCGCAAGATGGGTGCCGCGTTCGTTGACTTTGCCTCCAAAAAGTCGTCCGTTGGACCAATTCCGAGGAGCTTTTAGCGATTTATCAGAGTAATTCAATAGAGTTATTGCGCCAATTCATAACTGTTGATGAAACGTGGATCCATCACTATATCCCAGAATGCAAAGAGCAGTCAAAACAATGGATAGAAGTTGGTAAAAGTGGTCCCAAGAAGGCGAAAACTGTTAAGTCAGCAGGAAAAGTAATGGCCACAGTATTTTGGGATGCAATGGGTATAATATTTATTGATTATCTTGAGAAAGGAAAAACTCTAAATAGTGAATATTATTGTGCATTACTGGATGGGTTGAGTGAAGAAATCAAGATAAAACGACCGCATTTAGAAAAAAAAGTTCTTTTTCATCAAGATAATGCTCCTTCACACACTGCATTTTTAACTCAACAAAAACTGGCCGAATTCTGATTTGAAATTGCTCCGCATCCACCATATAGTCCAGATTTAGCTCCTTCAGATTATTTCTTGTTTTCAAATTTAAAAAAAAATCTCGGTGGCAAAAAATGTTCGTCCAATAGCGAGGTTATTGCTGAAACTGAGGCATATTTTGGAGGTCTTGAAAAATCTTATTTTTCGGATGGAATTAAAAAACTTGAAAAACGTTAGATGAA
The DNA here is from genome assembly GCA_963513945.1 of Hydrotaea diabolus. NCBI lineage: Eukaryota > Metazoa > Arthropoda > Insecta > Diptera > Muscidae > Hydrotaea > Hydrotaea diabolus. The sequence goes on along the minus strand of OY740719.1, from coordinate 109,310,105 downwards.
GTGTATTGAGTTGGAAGGAGATAATGTTGAAAAATAAATAATAATAATTCCAAAAAAAGGTTCTTTTTATGTTAGGCCAGTTTCTTTGGTAATATACCCTTACTTTTTTAATATACCTTGTACCACCAGTAGTGCAGGGCATACTACAGTCGGCCACACCTGACTTGGGCTTTTTTTTTTACTAGTTTGATATACGAGTAGTTCCCGTATACACAAAGAAAATTTAATTTGGAAGTCGGTTGAAAATAATAATATTCCGATCAAAAAAAAAATTCGGTTGCAGTCACCAAATGTTTATTATCGTAATGGATATTTGGTTCGGCATACCAAAAGATAATAAATATGATCATTGTATTTTAGACGCAACTAATTGATCGGTCCTACCAATCACTGAGGTCGCGATTTAATAGTTTTGACGACATTTCGTTTTTGTAACCTAATATTGGTGGTGATATCTAAACATTCATGATTACCAGAAGCGAAAATAACTTTAATATTACTGCTTTAAGCAGTTAATTAAAATCCTCCATCTTTTTTTTGTCGACATGACCTTCCTATGTTTAAGAGTACTTCAAGATTATAAGGAAACAACTCTTTGTCTTTATTAAAAGTTTAAAATTTTTTCGTTAATCAAGCGTGGCATGTACTTTTGATCCAAAAATTCATTTCTGGAGATTCAGATACTTCGTATTTTCTAGCGACACTTTATGTTTGATTTACGCATTAAATGGTTTTAACACCTGGGCCAATAAGATCATAAGGTCCGGAAAATGAGGTCCTGTCTAACATGGACTCACCACCAACACCATTATCTCCTAATACTGTCAATAGCATACTGAAACACAATCGTTGGTGGAAAGTATAAAAGCTTCGGTTCGGCCAAACTTGCCAATTGTCCACTTGTTACTCTTTAGGGCTTTCCTATGTACTTATTTATTTATATAAGAAGTTCTTATATCATGGGAGATAGTGAAATAAATATTAAAGTTACACTTAGCACTCGTTTATATTCTAAAGGTAATTTTGTCTGTCTTTAAAAAATCTTAAATATTTTAGGTGACGAAACATGATTTAGGAAATATTAACAAAATGTATATATATGTAAATGTTTTGTTGTTGCTACTGATTTTAAAAGATTTCCATGTTTCCGTTTCCTAATTGCTTGCGACGTCAACACATTGTTGCCATTGTTACACCATGCGGAAGCATAACCGTGCACTCAGTTGCTCGTTCGCTCGCTGTTGCCATGCCGTCTTAACGCATCGCGGAAGCCATAAAACATTTAAAACTCTTTAGCATTTGGTTTTCATTCCGATGACTTTTTCGACTCTATGCACTTGGCATCGTCGACGCACGTTGCCTCCTGTGCGACTCTCTTCGCCGCGCCGAGTCCTTGTGCCGTTCTACACGCGTCGGTGCCTTTGTCTGTTCATATTTCTTATGTTTTAATTTGTGTACGATTATGTATTTTATGGCAATGTTGATGTTGAGGTTAAAGGAAGCTCTGCTTATGTTTACCCTCCTGTTCCTTGGTGCTTCTGTTCTGTTCTGTTGGTAGTAGTGCTACCTAAACAAACACGTTTGCACTTAGTCGTACACATACGCGCGCGCTTCCTGTTTCTGTGGCTCTTCAACGCATCGTAGCTCAACTCATAACTTAATTTGAGCTGTTCCCCGTTTCCGGGAAACAACTAAATATTTCTATGTGTAAGTGAATGAGAGTGTGCTTGTGTGTGTGCGTACACTCCCATACGTACAGTCTGTTGAGTGGGTGTGTGTATTTGGTAAGTGTCCTTTTTGCCCTGGTGGGGCGGAGGGGCGAAAGAGGTCTTCATTTGCGACTTTAATGCTCATGTTCAGTTGGCATTAAGCTTTGATAAAATCGCTTTGTCATCAAAAAGATTCAGAAGCCTTTGAAAAGGTCCTCCAAGCGGACTTTAAGTGATACACCAACTGAAGTGCTGTGAGCTCTTTGCCATGTTCTCCCACGAAGGTTGTTTTTTGGTGTGCGGACCATTTTAAATAAAATATCATAGAAATTTATGTACTCAAGTCTAACTATGCTCATGAAGTCTGTTAGTTAGCTTTTGAAGTACAAATTGCTTTTTTCATTTTCCTAAAGAAGGAGTGTGAAGGATATTTAACTCAACATTGAAAAGAAATTCAAGAAGGATTTGTAGAGGAGGCATAGACAAATTAATTTTATTAATTCCATCGGTGCCTCATCTCCTTTCAGTCTTATTATTTCGTCTGGTGTTTTACTTTTTACGGTGTCCCTATACCTTTTGATATCACTAGTTTACAGCCATTCTAGTCCAGAGTTCTAAATATTTTTTCGGATAGATTTTGGCATTAACACGAAAATGAGTTTTCAAAAAATTTCCTCGGATTAGTTTTCAAGATAGAATTTTAAGAAGTTTTTTAAAGATTTTTTATGAGATGTCTTAACTTTTTGAATCGTAACTCCTAAAAGCTATTACCGATTTGATCAAGAGTGATCTCAAATGAAAGGAAATTAGCTTTTCTAAAAGTTTTGCATTGAAGGTACTTAAATCAGTTAGTTTTGACGATAGAGGCATTTAAAATTTGTTGTGGGAAAAATCACGATTTTAAATTTAAAAAAAATATATGACAATAATATGAAAATATATAAAAAAATTGAGGATAAAGTTTAGACTTTCGAGAGCAAAGCAAGCCATGGTTATTTGAAATTAAGTGAGAAATACTAGCTTGGAGATTTGGTAGCGAGAAAAGAAAAAAACAAATTGAAAGACGCGAATGTGAGGACAGATCAAGTTGTACGGCAGCAGAAACGAAACCAGAATATTTTATCTGCGAGTAAAACACCAGACGGAAGAGTTGTAATGGGTGATCCAAGTAGAGATACTTTTTTCAATAGCCTCTTTTTCACAGATCACGTGTGAGTCGTGTCATGCTGTCATGTTAATTTTGTTTATTAATGTTTGGCATTTCATCATCGAAAGGTTTATGTCTGAACAACGTTTACAAATCGTTAAACTTTATAACGAAAATGCACGTTCTGAGAGGAATGTGTTTCGTGCACTTCGTTCAAATTATGGTCAACATAATCTGCCAATATTTCTCAATCAATTGGTACGTAAACAAGGAAAATTGGCGTTATCGTGCAATGATAACCGACTATTGGATGCCTGAAATCGAAGCTCGTGATCTCAGCGACATTTGTTTTCAACAAGACGGCGCCACTTCCCACACATCGCATCAATCCATGGATTTATTGAGAGAACGCTTTGGTGAGCAGATAATTTCACGTTTTGGGCCGGTCGATTGGCCACCAAGATCGTGAGATATCACACCATTAGACTTTTTCCTGTGGGGATATGTAAAGTCTAAAGTTTATGCGGACAATCGCGCTTCGATTCAGGCCTTGGAGCATAACATCACGCGTATCATTTGCCAGTTACCAGTCGAAATGCTCGAACGAGTCATCGAAAATAGGACTCAACGGATGGACCATCTGAGACGTAGCCGCGGTAAACATTTGATAGACATAATCTTCAAAAAATAAATGCCAAAGAATGTTCTTTCAAATGATAAAAATCATTTCCCATTCAATTTGAATTCTAACAAGTCGTGAACCTCGAAATGGATCATGGCATAGCTTTGTGTAGAGATGCCCATGGGAATCTGGTAACCAATACGTCGATGCAGAGGGGCTGGAAAGAACCTTTCTTAATTTGTAAGCGGCTGAAGACCTTCAAGCTACCTATCAAAGATGATGTGAGGAAATGGGAACCCACAAGCCAGGAAGAGCCCTACTCTAAAACGAAAAAGCCTTAGAGCGGACTGTATACCAGTGGAGCTGTATATGACGATCTGATAAAGTGCATGCATTAGCTAGTTATCGCTTTCTGGAAGATCGAACGCTTGTCCGATGATTAAACATCAGCGTAGTAAGGTTGCAAAGAAAAGACCCACGCGTAGAAAATCGATACATACCACATCTTCAGGGCAGTATTCGACACTTCAATAAGATATTCATTTTTTAAAATCGTATTTGCATATGGGATACCATCAGAACTTGTACGTCTTTGTATAGGGTGATCCATCTAGAAGTATTTTATCAGAACAAAAAAAAAAATATTAAAATTCAATTCAAGTGTGGAATCTTTATTCGCAATTTGAAAAAATTATTACCTTCAAATGTTGGCAACTGTACTATGGAAATGAGCGTCCGGTGAGAAACGGGAAGATCCGCTGTTTTCGACCAAAGTTTTGTTCGGTGATGAGGCCCAATTCTGGCTCAACGGCAAAGTCAATAAACAAAATTGCCGCATTTGAGCTGAAGAGCAACAATAGGTCCCATTATACCCAGAGAAAACCACGGTTTGGTGCGAATTATAAGGTGGTGAAATCATCAGTGCATATTTTTTCAAAAATGATGCTGGCCGGAACGTAACCCTGAATGATGATCGCTATCGCGCAATGATATCGATCTTTAGCTACCTGAAATTGAAGCACGTAATCTTGACGGCACTTGGTTTTAACAGGACGGTGCCACTTGCCATACAGCTGCTCAAACAATGGATCTATTGAGAGACCATTTCGAAAAGCAGCTAATTTCACGTTTTGGACCGGTGAGTTGGCCACCTAGATTGAGTGATATCACACCTTTAGACATTTGTCTTTGGGGTTACGTAAAGTCCAAAGTCTATGCTGACAAACCAGCAACGATTCAGGCTTTGGAAGCCAACATTACGCGTGTCATTAAAGCCATGCCGGTCGAAATGCTCGAACGAGTCATCCAAAATTCGACCCTCAGAATGGAAATCCTGAGGCGTAGTTGTGGACAAAATTTGAAGGAAATTATATTCAAAAAATAAATGCAAAAAAATAAAGATTCCACACTTGATTTGAGTTTTTATTTTTTTTGTTCCGAAAAAATACCTCTATATGGATCACCCTTAAGAATGACACTAAGTGATAACAAATACTCAATTAGCATTGTCGGTGGGACAGAACAGGATGTAGCTGAAGCTATTTCAAAAATTGTAATAGAGTAGTCTAAAGTGGGTCTGACGGTTAAATGAGGACAAGCCGAAATTGGCATTCCCAAAAAGGCGCATCGATGCGCCATAAACCAAAAAAAAACAAGTAAAAAAAGTTAAAGTCAGACGTGGCCTACTATGAGATACCCTACACCACTCCCACCCTTGTCTGGAGCTTGAGCAAGGTCGGACTCAATATGTCAATTACATGTCTTTCCGAACGTATCATAAGCGTGGTGGGGTACATTTTGTAGCTGCAGGACCTCAAATCGGAAGCCACCTTAATTTGGAGGCTATTCCAAAACGTAGACTTATACTTATAAAGTGTAATGCAATGTTACAGGACATTAGTTTTGGCCGCTCGTAACGCTCTATGCCATATTTGGTAGAAATTGGATGCAAAAGGTGGCTTCGAAATATTTAGATTCTAAAAACTGAAAGAACCTTTGCGTAGGTGCTATGGGATAATATGGACCTATGCGGTCCAGTCTCACCACAGTTAATTGATGGTTGCTCATAACGTATTATGCTAAATTTGTTCGTGATCAAGTGTAAGTGTCGCTTCTACTGCTACAAATCGAGAGGGAAAATTGTGTGGAACATAGTCCAAAACATAGACCGATATGGTCCAATTTCACTAGAGATCACTCGTAATGCTCTGTGGGAAATTTGGTAGGAATCAGGTGTAAAATATGGCATCTTTAGCTGCAGATTCTGTAATCGGGAATGAATTTTGTTTAGGGGCTATATGTAAATATGGACCTATGTGGTCTAGTTTCTCCATAGTTAATTAATGATCGGCCATAACTACCATGGGCGAGATTGGGTGTAAATTGTGGCATTTAGAGCTGCAGGACCTTAAATTGGGTGGGATCTTTGTGTGGGAGCTTGGACCGATATAGTCCAGTTTCTCCAGAGAAGGGTGTTGGTCATTCGTGATGCTCTGTGCAGAAGGTCGAAGGTAATAAAGGGTGCAACATCTAAAGTGGCGGTTTAAAGTCGTTAATGAGCCGGATTTTTTCATCCTTTAGCTCTTGAATTGTTTTCGACTTCTTGACGTAAACTTTTTCTTTTAAAAATTACCAAACGTGAGAGCAAACAAGACATTGTTTCGTTGGCTGTGTGGCAAGTGGCACCATCCTGTTGGAACCACATATCTTCCAGGTCCACATGCTCAATTTCTGGCCACATTTGGTCGATTGTGCTGACCAAAAAATTTACAGTCACGAAATGCATTTTGATTTGAACTCCTATTTTCGTTAGAGGCTTCAACAATCTCAATTAATTGTGTACCTGTCTAAGATTGAATTTATCAAAAACATGTGAAATTAAGTTGAGCAAAATACTTGACGTGAAGGAAAGACTCACAGTTAACATCGTGCATTATGGTTTGACCCAGTGTTTCCATAACGGCACTTTTGAAGCTTTTTTGTCACCTTTTTTTACCTCGGCACTTTATTTTACAAAAAAGGCGAAAGGTGCTTTCTAGCACTTTTAGGCTTACGAGGGCGGTTCGGAAACTTCTTAGCCTAGCACAAAAAAGTTAAGTGTTTTGGAAACATCCATCTCTGCTATGAACACATGTTAAATTTTATTTCGATCTGGCAACTCCTTCATATAGAAATAGGTGTTCACAAAAGACGCATCCAAAATTTTTTTACAATGGAAAAATTAGAAATGCGTGGTGTCATTAAATATTTACATAAAAAAGGTTTATCGGGACAAGAAATTCATAATGATATGGTGAATGTGTTAGGTGAAAGTGCTCATTCATATGCAACAGTAAAAAATTGGGTTGCTCAATTTAAACGTGGTCGTACAAGCATTGAAGATAAACCACGTAGTGGACGTCCAAAAACAGCAACTACAGAAATTGTAGCCAAAGTGCATGATATGGTATTAAATGATCGACGAATAAAAGTGCGTCGGATAGCTAATATCATGGGCATCTCAAATGATCGAGTCCATTTAATTTTGCATGAAGAACTACAGATGAAAAAGCTTTCTGCAAGATGGGTGCCGCACTTGTTAACAGTCGACCAAAAACGCATAAGAATGAACATTTTTCAAGTTTGTTTGGCTCGTTTTCAGCGAAATAAAATGGATTTTAAGCGTCGTTTCATAACTGTTGATGAGACATGGATCCACCACTATACTCCAGAGACAAAAGAGCAATCTAAACAATGGACTGAAGCTGGAGGAAGTGCCCCAAAGAAGGCAAAAACAATTCAATCGGCTGGTAAGGTTATGGCAACGGTTTTTTGGGACTTCAAATGTATTTTATTGATTGACTATCTGCAAAAGGGTAAAACAATAAATTCAGAGTACTATTGCAACCTTTTAGATCAATTAAATGCACAAATTCGAGAAAAACGTCCTGGCTTACAACACAAAAAAATAATTTTTCATCAAGACAACGCACCAGCGCACAAGAGTGTTTTAACAATGGCTATAATCAATGAATTAAAGTACGAGTTGCTTGACCACCCACCTTATTCTCCTGATTTAGCTCCCAGTGACTTTTACCTGTTCCCAAATCTAAAAAAATCCTTGCTGGCAAGCGTTTTACCTCAAATGAAGATGCAATTACAGTTGTAAACCACTATTTTGAAGACCTTGAGGAACTATTTTAATCAAGGGATAGAATTGCTAGATAAGCGTTGGACTAAGTGTATTGAAGTTTCAGGAGATTATATTGAAAAATAAAAATATTTTTGAAAAACTAACTCTTCTCTTTCATTGATAGGCTAAGAGCTTTCCGAACCGCCCTTGTAAAATACAATTTTTTTCTATCACCTTTTGACAGTTCATAATTTGTATATGCCCTATTAACACTTTTTTATGCGATTAATTTCCTGTAGCGGTTTTGCAGATTATTTTGTAATTAATTCAGTGTTTGTAGAACTGTACTTAAAACGTTTAAGCTATGCGGACAAGGATAGGAAAGCGAATTTATTCTACTTTGTATTATCGCTTCGTATGCCAAATTTTAGTTTATTTCATCATTAAATAAATGTCATATTTAGAAAATAAAACAACCAATTAAAAAAATGTTTTAAGAAAATGTGTAACTACTTTTGAGCTAAAAAAAATATTAAACCTTCCAAAATTTACAAAAAAAAATATAAAAAATATAGAATTTTTTTTAAGTTTAGCTCCTTTTTTCTATTTTGCGCCTTTTTGTTGACTATTTGGAACTTTTTTTTCTAGGCTTATGACAATACTGGGTGAACCACCCTCTATGTGGCTGTTAGAGCTGTCGGTTCTGAAATCGCGAAAAACTAATGTATGGCATCAAAATATCTATCGATGTGGATCGTTTTCAATAGGGTTTATCCTAGGACCAAACTTGAAGCATGCACCAAGTTTCGTCGAATTCGGTTCATAATTGCGACCTGTACTTTGATTAGGTAGCAATTATAGGTGAACAGACGGACGGGCGGACTTTACTCGATGGAATCAGGTTGTGATTCTGTATCGATCGGTATGCTTTACATGGCGTCTATATCCATTCTTTTGAGACATAAGAACCTATTCCGCAGTGTGGTGCAGGGTATTAATTCTAGGTGGGCCAAATTAGACTAAGGGCTAAAAATATTAATAACTTTTTGTTTATATATTTTTTTCTTTTTGTAGGTTATGTAGTTTTTAATGGATCTACATCATGTACATCATCAGCAACTAGCTAAAATTGTTGAATTTTATTATTCTTCTGGCAAGTCTATTATCTCGTCAAGTCAACAAATTAATCGACGTCATTTTAATATAAAAACAGCACCCAGTAACAACATGATTAGGAATTTAGTCTCCTGTTTTGAGATACAGGGATCAGTGTCAAAATCCTAGGGGATTACAACAGCGTCAATTACACCTCTCAAGATCGATCCCACAATAGCCGGTTCTACGCACCGGATCGACCCGAAGCCCAAATTCTTCGGCCAAGGGCTGTACCCCGGTACGGTTTGCAGCTACAACAACAACAACACCTCTCAAGATTAACTGTTTGGTGCGGTGTTATGGTTGATTAAGTAATCGGTCCATATTGACGTGTAGGGTGAACCAGAAATCATTTACGGGTCTCTGTAGAATAAGTTGAGAAGATTCAGCCTCTGTAGAATAAGTTGAGAAGATGCAGCCACTGCGCTTACAGCAAGAGCCACAATTGAACTTCTTCGTTAATTTTTTGGTGAACCCTTCAGATTTATTTGGGCCACCTTTTCTGACCAAATTTGTACTTAAATTAAAGCATCAATTCAGATGCAAATATAAATTTATTTTTTAGATTTGGTAAAGATGAGGAGTCTGAAACTTGTACCAATATGGAATGTGTCATGGAATTTGTATATGACTTCGTACACGAATTTATTTTAAAGTCTATTAAAAATTGGAGATAATACCGATGGTAAAACAATCTCTTATCTTAGATAGACCGCCACCGGTCGGACCGCCCATGCTCTGTTCAAACACCGCATGTTATCAAACCCGATAAATCAAGAATTCACAGAAATCCGCTCCGAAAACAGAAAATCATGGTCCGTGAGATGAATATCACGCAAAATTCAATGAGTCGAATCATTAAAAAAGACTTGGGACTTGGGGCTTTCAAACGACATACCAGACATTTATTGACTGCAGCTTTAAAAAAATAGGATTGAAAACTGCAAACGTCTTTTGGTGAAGCACGCTGATAACTTGCACAGAAAAATTTTGTTCACCGATGAAAAAATTTTTACCGTTCAGGAAAAATTTAACAAGCAAAATCTAAGGAAGCATCTGAACTGATACCAAGGGTGGAAAAGGGTCATCACCCAGCTTCAGTTATGGTTTGGTGGGGTGTCTAATACGATGGGGTCAGTGACCTGCATTTCTGCGAACAAGGAGTCAAAACATCGGCCAAAGTTTACCAAGAAACCGTTTTGGAAGCTGTTGTGAAGCCTCTTAACAATTCCCTGTTCCAAAACCAGCCATGGACTGGTTGCAAGAAGAAAGAGGCCAAGAGAGAAGAAAAGAAGGAAGAATCCGAATCTGAAGATGACGATATGGGCTTTGCTCTTTTCGATTAAATTCGTAACGGCCCAAGCCATTCACAACAACAAATAAAGCAACAGCAGTAAGGCAACAACAACAACAATGGATTCAACAGCAGGATTCTGCGCCGGCCCATAAGGCTAAAACGTTCCAGGCCTGGCATCGAAACCATTTGCCAGCGTTCATTTCCTCTGAAGAATGGCCCTCGGGCAGTCCAGATTTGAACCCATTGGATTACAAATTGTTGACGGTTTTAGAGGACAAGGTTTGTCACAAAAGTTACCCCAACATTGGATCTCTTAAGACTGCTTTGGTTCAAGCTGTGGCCAATTTTCCAATGGACGAGGTTCGTGCAGCTATTGACGATTGGCCAGTGCGACTTAAGGCGTGTGTAAAGGCAAAAGGCGGACATTTCGAATAAGTATAAGTAGATTCTTTTTGGATACAATATACATCAATAAATATGTTAAAAAATATTTGGTCCAAAAGCATTCAGAACTTTTTATAATGTGTGTAACAGTATTTATGTCCCTACTAAGTATAACCAACTTGTGTAATCTTTGGCATTTACAAACATCAGCACTGTGTGCTGCTAACCTTCAACACATTCATGTGTGCTTCTTGTGAAAAGCAATTTTTTCCCAGCCTTCGAAAAAGTTTATTAATTCCAAGCCACACACACACTTGCCACTTTAAGGAATTCTCATAAATAACAAGAGGTATGTCAATACCAGCTAAGATGCTATTTCATTTTTCTTATGACAGACTGTACGTGCAATATTGAGCGTACGATTGTCAGTCAGCCTTTCTGCACGACCGTACATCTGTACGTATAATAAGTACGACTTTAAAGTCATTCATGTCAGAGTGTTCTTTGAAAGTAAATTGAGTGGTGGTTGGAGAGGTAGGTGGGTGGGGATATATGGGGTAGCATAAGGCAAGCAGGATTCATGACATTCCTTATGCTGCTGCTGCCTCCACTATAAAACAAACAATTTAATATTAATATTTTTATGACATTCTTTTACTACCTTCAAAATTGTAGACACAACCGGATGCTGTTGTGTCCTGGCACACAACTGTCTCTGCAATGGCTGTGCCTTTATGACAGCACACCACTAAGCCTACAGTACAAAAACAGTAGAGCCTCGCAAGAATTGCCGCCACAAGAGAATAGAGCATTTCAAATTAAGTACCACTGCTTTCTAGAAAGATGGTGTTAACTCAATAGCTGTCATTCTATAAGCAACACAAAAAGATCCTATGTACACGCAGAAAATATGTATGGTTACTATATGGTCACGGCAACATAAAAACAGTGATTGTCGCAACAAAAGTATTGTTTTTGTAATTTCAGTTTGACAATAGTATGATTGCGACAATATTAATGTTACTGAAATGTAACCATAGTATTATTATACTTTTAAAATTTAAAAATGAAAATAAGGCTGTAGCAACCATATAAAAATGGTTGGTATGACAGATATATTGATCTTTGGATTTTATGGTAACAAAAATATGATTATGACAATCACACCGCATGATCAAATATTTTCTTAATTTTAACAATATTATTGTTACAAACTTTACCCAATAATAGTTATTTTTTTTAAGCAAATTTAAATATATCAATAAAAATGTGCTTTGGATTTGTAGAACTGAAATATTTTCAATAAATAAAATACAGGGTGGGCCAAAAGGTACCAAGGGGTTTAAAAATTAAATAACTTTTTCGTTTATATATTTTTTAGCGGTATTTTTCAGAACAAAAACACAATAAAAAAGTTCAAATCAAGTGTGGAGTCTTTACTGGTTATTTGAAATTATGGCATTTATTTTTTGAAAATAAACACCTTCAAAGGTTGGCAACTGTATTATGGAAATGAGCGTTCGGTGAGAAACGGGAAGATTCGCTGTTTTCGACTAAAATTTTGGTCAGTGATAAAGCTCATTTCTGGCTAAACGGCAAAGTCAATAAACAAATTTGCTGCATTTAGACTGAAGAGCAACAAAAAGAGGTTATTATTTTTGCATATTTTTTCAAAAATGATGGTGGCCGGAACGTAACCGTGAATGGCGCTCGATTCGCGCCATCATATCGATTTTTATGCTACCTGAAATTGAAGCCCGTAATCTTGGCGACACTTGGTTTCAACAGGACGGTGCCACTTGCCATACAGCTGCTCAAACAATGGATCTATTGAGAGGACATTTCGAAAAGCAGCTAATTCCACGTTTTGGACAGGTAAGTTGGCTGCCTAGATCGAGTGATATCACACCTTTATGCATTTTTCTCTGGGGTTACTATTTTCTTTGGGATTATTTGAAGAAGCGAGTATATGTAAACAAGCCCGAGACAATCCTTCAACTCGAGGCCAACATTGTTGCAGAAGTTCGAACGCTACAGCCACAAATATTGAAAGATGTTATGGAAAATGCTCTGAAACGAGCCCATCATTGCGAAGTTGAAAACGGTAAAGTAAAAAAAAAAAATCATTTTGTATATTAAATAATCTAAGAAAAAAAAATAAAAAAAATATTAATAAACGAACAATTTATAAAAGTTTGGGCCACCCTGTACATAAGTTTGTTAAAACTATTTTTTCTACATCGCTCCCAATATTAAACTTTATTTATTTTTTACAAGGTTTTCCGCACAGAATGTTTGTAGTGCAAATTTGAAGACTGATATTCGATTCGTCATATGACCACCACGAGCCCGTGTATAGCGATCCAATTTTCCACCACTCTTGCACACATTTCGGCCGGAATGTTGGCAATTTCGAGTTGGATATTGTCTCTGGGTTCGTCTAAAGTTGTTGGCATGTTGGCATAGACCAATGACTTGATCGCATGAACGCGGTGGCCATTCGACCGGACCATTTCTCGAGATAACACGTTCACCGAATTTGCCTTTCAGTAAATCGATTGTAACGCGTGCTGTGTGTCTAGTGGCAGCGTCATGTTGAAAACACATATCGGCGATGTCAAGCTCATCCAAAAATAATTTTCTAACATGGAACGATAGCGATCTCCGTTGACGGTAACATGACGATTGTTTTCAACGACGAAAAATTACGGCCCATCCACACCTCCGTCATAAAAACCACACGACACTGTAATTTTTTTGTGGATGCAATTGTGTCTCTTGTTTATTGGCAAAACTACTCAGCTAGAAATGAGCTTCATCGCCTATTCTGTCTGGTGGGACAATTATTACGGCCGAAAATTGGACTAAGCGCTCTTAAAGTTGCGACCACCGACACAGAATTTTGGTAGTAATTTTTAATAATTTCCAAATGTCGATCGTAATTGAACTTTACCATGATGAAAATGTTGACTTGGACTAACGTTTTGACACTGAAAGGCCATACGAAATTGTTATCTGTCTATTGGAAAACCCTTCATTATTAAATTTTTGGATCATAGTATGGTTAAGTGGAATCATACTTTGGTTGTAGGAATCATAACAGAGTGCGTGTGATTCATACAATGGCTATGAGGATCTTTCTATGGTTGTATACGCTAGTTGTGAGGACCATAATATGGTTGTGGGGACCATAGTTTGGTTAAGTGTGATTCAGAATATGGCTGTAGGGATAAAAGTAAGGTTCTGTGCGAATCATACTGTTGTTATGAGGATTATAATATGGTTGTGGGGATCATAGTATAGTTGTGTGTGAATCATACTAATCATAACATTGTAGAGCCACATCCATATACCGGACAATAGTATAAGGCTCTTCGAATATTGTCACCCCAACCATACGCTTTTTCTTCGTGTATATGCTGAAAAATATTCGGTTAAAGTTGATCAGATCATTTCCTCGTGCTTTAAAGAATTCATATCGGTTGTTAAAGCCCTAAAAACCTTAAGAGGATCCATAGTAATTTGGAAAATAAAACAAGTAGTATGGCTAGTAACCATAAACTCGTATTCCTTCTACCATCACTACGTACAAAAGCGCAACAAATTGCAGTTTTTTGAGCCTCTTCTGCCGATGCGCCCGACCCTAATGTCAGTTTCAATATAAATTTATATTTGGACTCGGAAAAAAAATTGATCTAATTTCAGTACCCATTCAGGTCGCATGTTTAGACCTTGCGTGCCGTTTTCTGGGCCACTTGAGCCTTTGTGTCCAGCAACTATGCCTGTTTGGGGTCTTAAGTGGATCGCAACTATCAGTATCCATTTAAACAATTGAGCGTCCACAAAAGTTATGATTTTCCTAGATTCCTTTAGTGCCCTGAGAGAAAACTTTTATCTTCCTGGGCCGATTGGGCCATACATCAGCTTTGTCTGACAGAACTTATGCTTTGTCTAGCTGAACATAAGGATGTGTTAACTTGTTATCCTATGTTTATACACTCACCCTACTGGGTAAGAGGTACGGATAAAAAGTGTAACGCATCGGAAAAAGCAATAGCTTACAAAATCACAAAACGGATTAGGTCAAAATATTTGAAGGGTCTTAACAAATGTTATGACCAAATCAGTTTAGTGAGTCATTTGAACCATGCCGGTCTGTCTGTCCGTCTGGTTCGTACGATAACTCGAATTTTGCATGTCGTGTTATTTTTCTAAAACACCACTTTTGGTACCTTCCACACAAATATACTTTTACGCCTACTTTTGGTGTTCTTGAAAAATAGTTAATGCTGTTTGCACCATATCACTAAAAACAATTCTTAAGAATGAAGTTGTATGGCAAAGTTGGTGATAAAATTGTACTCCTACACACACCCCTTCTGGTACATCCCTAATAAATGACCCTGTTTTTAGCCAGATTAGAACCTACAAAAGCTATACCCATTAAGAAAACCTTCGGTTAATTCTAAATACCCTAATATTTCAAACAGGCTTTGAAACTAGCATATGAAAAAGTGTTTGACACTCCCCATTCTGGTACCTCCCATGGAATGCTCCTTTCCTCCCATTTTTGGTATTCTTGTATTATTCTTAATAATATTGATACGATCAAGCTTAAGATCAAAACTTAAGAACGCAGTTATAAAGTTAACTGAGTGACAAAAAAGTAGATTTCTAGCCACTCGGCTTTGTAATTGCGTATCGAAAAGGGGTTGACACGCCCCATTATGGTGCCTCCCATACAAAAGCGCAATTCCGCCCACATTTTGTATTCTTGTAATTTCATAAATACTAATGGCACGATCTCATTAAAAATATTTGGAAGAATGGTGGTATAAGGAAAACTTTGTAGTAAATATTGGATTCCAAGCCACGCCCCTTTTGGTACCCACACCAATCCCCCTGTTTCATGTTGAAAATGAACCTGTTATAGTTCTACTTGTTTGTTTTAATCACTAACGTTTTGGTTTTATGTGTCAAACAGAAAATATGTACATAATTTTCAATAAAATATTTTCTGTACTTCCTAACGTAACTTGAAATAGACTAGTCGTTTTATTCTACCACTTCCACCTTTTTCATCAGGTTATGGGCCTTTTGTCCTGTTTTAGGTAGAATTTGTTAAATATCGTGGTCTAAGTGAAATAAATTAAGAATTTTCAAGAATTTTTTTTTGCAATATTGTGCTGGCGTTTCCAAACTGTTATGGCTTCGAATTCGTTGTGTTTTCCCTTCGAGAAGTTAAGGGGCCGAGAAAATTTTGATGTATGGCGACGACATGCAAAATCTTGTTTGGTAATAAAGAAATGTGGGAAGGTTGTGGAAAACGGTGTATCTGGCGTAGGAGACAATGACGCAAACGAACTTGCTCTGGCTGAGATCACGTTGATGATTGAACCGAACAATTTCGCACATATTGCTACAGCAACAACTGCAAAGGAAGCCTGGGATTCGTTAATACGTGCATTTGGAGATACAGGATCAACAAGAAAAGTGGAGTTGTTAAAACAACTTGTGCAGCTGAAGCTTGGTGATTTCTCATCGATGCAAGAATACGTGAATACAATGGTTTTGACGTCCATTAAGGTAAAAAACTCAGGTCTCAACATTGATGATGAGCTCACTGCTTCGCTTATGTTAGCCGGTCTTCCGGATGAATTTCAAGCGTTGGTATTGGAAAACTCAAAAACAAAACTAACGGTCGACGCTGTTAAGAATTTGTTGTTGCAAGATGCAAAGTTTGATGGGAAAAAAAATTGAAAATGCGCTGGTATCAAAAAAGAAATATAAAAACAGTAAATTCAAGTGTCACTCGTGTCATGAAATTGGCCATTTCAGTAAAAATTGTCCCAAGATATATAACAAGCCTAACTTAAATTCTAAAAAGGTATCAAGAGCCAATGGCGATGTTTTGTATACTTCTTTAATGACAAGTAAAATCAATTCGGTCGATTGGTACGTGGATTCGGCCGCGACGTCTCATATGACTAATAATGAGAACTTCCTTTATAACAAAAAACCTGTATATGACAAGGAAATTGTGGTGGCTAATAACAATAAACTGTCGGTATCGTGTTCGGGAGACATTGACATGTCATTGATAATTAACAGAAGTGAACACAGCGTTGTTGTCAAAAATGTGGAATATGTCCCAAATTTGAGTGCTAATTTAATTTCGGTTCGTCAGTTAACACAAAGTGGCAACAAAGTAATTTTTGAAGAAAACGAATGTAAAATTTACAACAATAAAGAAAAATTGATTGGAAAAGCATTTGCCGAAAATAACTTATATCGTTTAAATTGTAAAATAACAATTCCAAAAGAATCTGTGTTTCTCGTGAAAGAAAATTCAAATTTGTGGCATCGTAGACTTGGACACATCAGTGATGACAATTTAAAAACTGTAAAAAGTTCTTGCTACGGTATAAACTGTGAAGTGAAGTGCAATGAACAATGTAAAATTTGCATTGAAGGTAAACAAACTAGAAAATCCTTTAAAGACTTTGGCAATAGAGCATCAAGCTTACTAGAGTTGGTACATTCGGATGTAGTTGGACCTTTCAAAGTGAAATCGTTTTCGGGAAATTTTTCTATATTAACTTTTGTTGATGATTACTCAAGAAAAATATTTGTTATTCCCATTAAGCGCAAGTCGGACGTTTATACAAAATTTGTAGGATTCAAAAACATTGTTGAAAATCAGTGTTCGCGTAGAATTAAAATATTACGCACCGACAATGGTACGGAATATGTGAACAACCGTTTTTCGGATTTTTTAAAGAGACATGGCATATCTCATCAAAGAACTTGTCCATATACCCCCGAACAAAATGGGGTTGCAGAACGTATGAATAGGACTGTCGTGGAAAGAATGCGTTGTATGTTGTTTGATAGCGGCTTAGGCGAGGAATTTTGGGCTGAAACGGCTGCTTACTTAATCAACCGAGTTCCGTGTAGAGGAAATGCTTATACTCCAGAAGAAATTTGGTCACAAAGAAAACCTACGTTAAAACATTTGAGAGTATTTGGTTGTAAGGCTATGGTACACGTTCCGAAGAAAAAACGAACAAAATTATCCAAGAAATCCATTGAGTGTATATTGATTGGATATAGTTCTGAATCCAAAGCCTATCGTCTATTTAACGCATTTGGTCTAACTTAATTTTGTTATTAGTATACATATTTAGAATTTTAAACTATTTAAAACTTAACCAATATTACATGTTCAGGGAAAGTGTTGAAAATGAACCTGTTATAATTCTACTTGTTTTTTTTTGGTTTTATGTGTCAAACAGAAAACATGTACATAATTTTCAATAAAATATTTTCTGTACTTCCTACCGTTACTTGAAATAGACTAATCGTTTTATTCTACGACTTCCACCTTTTTTTATCATTTCAGTGCATATTTTAACACTTAGAACTTGTCTCTTAATGGATGAAACTCGCAAATTTTGCAAACTTCATAAAAGTTGTATAAAGGCTTTCATGTTTTATTTTTAATATACACGCTAGCGAAAAGGGAGGATAACACGCCGACCATTCCGCCCACTTTTTGCATTTGCA
Source organism: Hydrotaea diabolus (assembly GCA_963513945.1). Taxonomy (NCBI): domain Eukaryota; kingdom Metazoa; phylum Arthropoda; class Insecta; order Diptera; family Muscidae; genus Hydrotaea; species Hydrotaea diabolus. Next base: position 109,292,114 of record OY740719.1, on the reverse strand, counting down.
TAATAATTTTAATACTATTTATACGATTCTCACGATTATGCTGAAATTTCGAAATTAGAAGGAGGAAGATATAGTCATTTGATGGATAAATGAAGCCTCTGCCACGCCCTGTCTTGTGCCTCCTACTAAAACTACCTTCACATAACCTACATAACTTTTCCCTAATGCATAAATTTCGCTTGAGTTATGTATTCTGCAATATGTTTATTTAATCTTTGTACGCGCATAAGAAAAAAGTTGATGCCACGCCCCATTCTAGTACCTCCCACACAAACGATTTTTACGAAATTTTAATAATATCAATATGCTACAGACAATAGAGGATGGAACGTAGGAAAATATAAAATCCATATATCGATGAGGGAATATGTTAGTCGGATCAACCGACTGAAGCTATTTTACTTAAAGCTTTTTTATATCATTACACTGTGGAACAAATTCAGGTTAGCAAAAGTTAGGCCGATTCTAAGAGTGAGGGGTGAAAATATAGGCTAAACTAGAAGACCCGTATTGCGGCGTTTGTTTATGTTAGTTCGAATTTTTTTTAATCGAACTTCGAACTTTGCAGTCATTTCATTTCATTTATTATAATTCGATAATATTTACATTTGGCTTTGTTTTATAATTTATATTTTAAGAGTTTAAGAATAGTATCTTCTACTTCTATATAATAAATGTTTATTTACAAAATTAATTATTTTACACCAAGACATTAATAATGGAAGGAAAAAATTTACAAAAACCTATATGAACCTTTTTTTTGTTAATAAAGATAAAACTTAAAAACTACTTAAAAAACTAACTATGAATTTACCAATTCATTAATATGCGTGTATATAGATGTTGAACATTTCGTGTTAAAATTTTGTGTTAATTTTTCAATCCTATCGATTACAAGTTCTATACCCGCGTTATCGTGAAGACGTTTCGTAGAATAGAAAAATGGAAGGTTAAATATCAATTTCAGTATCTTGTTTTGAGCAACCTGCAATTTCTGCAAGTGACAGTGTGCAGAAGAAGCCCACAATGGCGCTCCGTAGAACAGAGCAGATTGAAATATAGACTTAAATATTAACATCTTATTGCTTAAACTAAGACAGGATTTTCTATTAATAAGTGGATAAAGCATTCTGGTTAACAACTTAACTTTATTAATGGCATATGGAATGTGATTTTTAAACTTTAATTTAGTATCTAACATTATACCTAAGTACTTTACACTTTGTTCCCATTGGACTTCCCTGTCGTTTATCATCATGTTAGTTTGTGGGAGGAAACATTCCTTTCGTTTTCTTGTAAAGTAAATTGCCTGACTTTTCTGTCCGTTTATCATAATCTTCCACTTCTGAAAGTAACTTATTAATACCGATGTTGCAGCTTCAAGGTTTCTGATGACGTCTGTAGCTAAATAGTCAGAGCTTAATACTGCGGTGTCATCAGCAAAAATGGATACCAAGCAGTTATTAAGCTGAGGAATGTCAGCCGTATAAAGATTATATAATATAGGGGACAGGCATGACCCTTGTGGACAACCTGCAGTAATGGGCACTATCGCTGAACTAACTGAATTGATATGAACTCTGAACGTTCTACCCTGTAAAAAGCTTTGAACTAGTGAAATGAGTTCTCCTGGAAAATTCAGCTTAATAAGTTTATAAATAAGGCCATCGTGCCAAACGGTATCGAAAGCTGCCTTGATGTCCAATAGAATCATGCCAATAGAATCATTAATTTAATTTATTTAATTTTTTACTTAAAACTTTTTATAACCAACATTTCAAAATTATATTTTTTTTACATATTTTTATAATTTATTTTTCAAGTTTTTTTTCAAAACCAACACTGAACAAATTTGATACATAAAAAATGAGAAGTAAATTAATATTAAGCTGGAAACGCAAGTTTTGTATTATGTATTATGATTGTTTTCTTTTCAAGTGAAATTTATTGAAGAAACTGAGAAGCATATTATAGATCAAACAGAAAGCTAAAAATATATAGTTTTGTGCAAAATATTTTCAAAAAGCATGAAAAAAATAGTTTGTCCAACATTTTGCTTTATAAGCACCACAAAAAATTTCTAAATTTTTTAAAAAATTTTAATTGTTGGACAGGTCTCTAGCAATAATTTGGCTTTTACAGATTGATAAATATCAATTAGTCGACGAGTTATAGCCAAAAACCATATAAACAATAAAAAATAGGCATTTACTGCAGGTCGATTAAGAAAAATCGAACTAACATAGACAAACGCCGCGATACGGGTCTTCTAATTTAGCCAAAATTTTCACCCCTCACTCTTCAAATCGACCTAACTTTTGCCAACTCGAATTTGTTTCACAGTGTTATCGTTAATAGTATGTTTACATCATGAAGGTCGATTTCTGGAACCCAAGGGTTTCATACATCCTACCCTCAAAATCAGCCAAATCTTATTAAATATTTGTTTTAATTGAATATTTGGGTAAGGGTTTATGAAGGTCGGATGAACTGACTGAAGCTTTTTTACTTGTTTTTAGTATCTGTTTAACGCTAATAGATTGTTTGCATCATGTGGGTTGTTTTCTGGAACCCAAGGGTTTTATACATCTAACCTTCAAAAGCAGTTAGATCTTATTAAATATGTTAATTAAATATTTTTAGCATACTTCGAATTTCTTATGTCAGTGTCATACCCTAATACTAACTACGTCCCTTTCTAAAAGCCAATTCTGAAGAACGTACACCGAGGTGAATGTTCTATTAATGTCTACCATTCCATATAGACTTGGAATTTTGCTTGGAATTTGTTTGAACTGCGGTAATTAATTTAGGCACTTTTTACGATAAAAGTTTTGTACTTTGTGTCTGTTCTCATTAAAGAGGTTTGACTGTCCCACTGTATGTAGGAACACATGCAGTTTACAATATATTTTATAGTTACTTTGGAAATGTTTTGTTTTCATATTGAAAACTTTGCTTTGCATGTTTACTGTGCTCAAATAAAAGTAATACTTTTAGAATATTCGAAAGTTGCGGGCCGAGTGCCACTCATGTGGCACTTCTGTATTGGATGACACACTAATACAGATAGAATACTATTCTAGTTTTAGATGCAATGCATTTTCAATACATAACCAAGGGGCCATATGCTCCAGCTACTTCTTTGCGTTAGAGGTACACGGTAATCCGAAAGGGGTGGCAACGTTAAAGTTGTACAACTGATCGGGCACTAAAATGTTGGTCAATTTCAGCCTCAATTATCAATTTATCTTTCTGAATTTATCTATCTGAATACTAAATCTGCTTGCAACACAATGTTGATTGAAGACCCTAATAAGGTGTATTTACAGGGTGGAACGAAAATTTGCTTTTTTTTTGCACTGCAGGCTGTGGCGGCACTGTTGGTCGAAGAGAGTGGAGAGTGTGCGTGGCTTATAGTGGCTCACAGGAGATTTGTATTCGCCTGCCTTTCAGTTGCCACCGTGCATTGGACACGTGAGGAAAGGTCATTTTGTGTTGATCACGATCGATCACTGCCGTGCAGCGTGCTTTTCCTTTACGATGCACTGTCCCCCCCCCCCACGCGGACGTGTTCCTGGACGGCATTCAATTGTAAATTGGGTAACTTCATTGAGATCAGCAGGGAATGTGTCATGTGTACGAAGAGAACCTGAGAGAAGTAATACAACACCACAAAATATTGAGAGAGTTAAGGCAGCAGTACTGCAATCTCCGAAACGCTCCGCTCGGAAGCAATCGCTTGCTCTTGGCATTTCCAGACTTTTTTTAAGACGGCTCTAAAGGCAATGCAATTATACATGGTTCCAACAGGATGGTGCCCAGCACACACAGCGAGGGTTACCATGAATTGTTTGAGGCAAATGTTTCCTGGACGGCGTATCTCTTTGAGAGGTGATGTGAACTGGCCGGCACGCTCACCAGACTTAGCCCCATGCGATTTTTTTTCCTTTGGGGTTACCTGAATTCGAAGGTGTATATCAACCGTCCTAACACCTTGGAAGAGCTAATTAACAATATTGAGGCTGAAATTGGCAGAATACCTGTCTAACTGCTTGTTAGAGTTCATGAAAACTTCAAAAAACATATGTAGCAGTGTGTGGATAGCGAAGGTCGACATTTGCCAGATACACTATTAAAAAACCATGTAATTTAAAAATTCGCTAAATTTTCAATATAATTAAGTTTAAAATACATTTTTCTAAGGTTCATATTTGTTTTATTTCATTCCCAAATAAGCAAATTACCACGCTCCACCCTGTATTATCGATCATCGTGATATTTCAAGACAATCTAGCCCTGTCCGTCGATGCCAGTTGGCAGATGCCAGATCAAACGAATAAACCTAGGTTCCAGAAGTTTTGCACAAGGATCCCTAATGGTCATAAGAGTTTGTAGGTTGTAAATGGGCGAAATCGGCGCAGAGGGTAGTTTCTTCTTAAGCGACTAAAGGCACCTTGGAACAAAGAACATTTTTTCAAGTATTTGCTTAGCAAATCATTTTGTTTTTGGAAAAATAATGATTTAAATACAGGAAAATGTTGCGGAAGCACTCAATACCTCTAAAATGGGCATAGTTGCTGGACGTTTTGGCTCATGTGGGCCAAAAAACCAGCCGTATGGTCAGAACGGACAAATATGGATTTATTTTGAAGTTTTGACTGCGATTAGAATCGGATGCATGAACCAAAGGGGCTTAGATACGACCCCTATGTTTAAACAAAGTGGACCACCGGTGAATATTGACCTAATGAATCCTAATATGGATTTATTTTAAAGATTTGCCTAAGATTTTAACTGGACTCATGGACCCAATGGGTCAAAAACTCCCACTTTTTGTTATAACTACTCTAAAAGCGAAGTCACAGTAAAGTTAACCATCTTTTTATAACCTTACACAACTGGGTAAGAGAGTAATTAAGAATATATCATTTGGTATGGACAAAAGGTGTAACGCATTGAAAAAAGGACTTTAGATCCTACAAAGGTTTCGGCCAAATACGCTGGTTCGCACGATAACCCCCAAAAGGAGCTAGCAATCGTTTTTAAATTTTGCACGTCATAATACTTTTCCAAATGTGTCTATGGGATTGAAAAAGGGCTATTTTGCTACACCCCTTCTGGTACCTTCCAAACAAATGAACCATTGCGCCTTCTTTTGGTATTCTTGAAATATCTTTAATGCTATTCATAGGATCTAAACCAATATCAAGTCCTAAGAAGAGAACCTCTGCTGGTACCTCCCACATAAATGCAGATTGTTACTTGTCACTCAGTGAGTAAAATTCGCTTAAATTGTGCACACCGTAATAGTTTTACAGCGGCTTTGCACGAGTACAAGCAGGTACCCCATTCTGGTACCTGCCATACTCATACGATCTATCTTAAAATCAATACTTAAGACCACAGTTACAAGGTTAACTTGGTGACAAATAATCGGATTCAAAGCCACACCCCCACACAACTTGTCTGCTCGAGCATGAAATTCTTTACATTGCAAAAGCCATAACACTTTTATAACGGCCTTTAACATGTTTTTGAAAAGATTAGATAACACGTCGCATTCTAGTACCTCCAAGGCAAATGCGCCCTTTCGCCCACTTTTGGTATTCGCAAAATATTTTAGTTTTTATAATACGATTCTGTAGAAAATAAGTAATTAGAATATTAATTATAAGTTAGACAAGGTAATCAAATTGGAGCTTTAGCCACGCCCCTTCATGAACCTCCCTCACAAATGGCAATATCCAAGCGTAGATTCAAACCGACATAACGTTGTCCCTAAATCAGGAATTTCGCTTGAATTTCGTTTTCTGCTATATGTTTATTTCATCTTTGTGTGCGCATAAGAAAACAGTGGATGCCACGCCTCGTTCTAATACCTTCCACACAAGCGACCTTTTACGAGATGTCAATGATATCAGTATGCTACAGGCAATAGCCATGGTAATCATTGGTTATAAATAAAATGCTAGATTAACTACAAGAAGAGAGAGTTAAAATCTAGCAGGCCCTCTTCTACAATAAAAGTTTACGTCAGATGAACAGACTGAAACTTGTTTACTGGTTGTGGGCACTTTGATCCACGAGGCCAACATTAACCTTCAAAATAAATCCGTATTTGCATCTGTAGTAAAATCTGCTGTATTTTTATGTACTTAATTTACATTATACGGGCATATCAATAATTCTGTGACTTCTCGAATAAAACGCAGTTATTTTTGCAAAAAAAAATTATTTTAATATAATATCCTTTTTAAGCTCAATACACTTCCTTTACTCCATGACAAACAATACCAAACCTGATCTTATTAGCTTGTGGAGTAATTCCTCTCAAAAGTAATAACAACAAATGATCACAACAAACCAAAAACTCAAACACTTAATCCAATGTTTCTCCAATTTTTGTATCGCTTCCATAAAATAGGATTTTTTGGGGTCCATAAAATGGACATTTGTTTGATCAATAATTTCATCGTTGGAGCTAAATCACTTTCCACCCAGCCATTTCTTAAGGTTTGGAAATAGATAATAGTCAATTGGGGCTAAGCCCGGAGAATGTGGCGGATGAGGTACAAATTCGTAACCCAGTTCATGCAATTTTGCCATTGATACTGCACACGTGTGCACCCGGGCATTATTTTGATGAAAAAGAAATAAGGGGTGTTTTTTTTTTTAAATCCTCGTTAAATCGCTCCAATAAGTTGGCATAATATTCGCCGTTTATTGTTTTTTTCCTTTTGCAGGTAATCGAGGATTATTCCGCGTGCATCCCAAAAAACTGTTGCCATCACCTTATTGGCCGACAAAGTTATCTTCGGAGCCGTTTCTACCGGAGAAACCCATTGTTTAGAATGCTGCTTGGTCTCCGGAGTGTTGTAATGGATCTATGATTCATCCACACTTATAAAACGTCGCAAAAACTCATTCGAATTGTGATTAACAACTCCAAACAATCTTTTGAAGTTGTCACACGATTACGTTTATGGTCAATCGAGAGCAAACGCGGCAACCATCTTGCAGACAGCTTTCTTAAACCCAACTGATCATGTCAAATCATAACCACAATGACATATGAAATGCGTATGGCTTTAACGATCTCACGCACTTTTATTCTTCGATCGACCAACAACTATATTGGATTTTTTTGAAATTTTCGGGTGTATTGACCTCAATTGGCCGTCCAGAAAGTTCAGCGTCATTTCTACTTGTGCGACCACAACGTAAGTCACTAAACCACTTTTTTACCATTGAAACTGATGGTACAGAGTCCCCGTAGTTTCTAACAACCTTTTTCTTAGTTTGATTGACGGGGTTTTTCGCAAAAAACAATGTTTAATGAACACTCGAAATTCACTTCTTTCCATTTGAACCAAATTCACGAGGTTGTAATTTTTCAACAGCTGTTAAATACAATCTAAATGATGCAACTCTCTCAAAATTTTCCAGTAGCCTATTAACAGATGGTAATTCACAGAAGCAGTATTGCATTTCATATAACTATGAGGAAAGTTGGAAAAGTCACGGAATTATTGATATGCTTTCGTAGGAAGCTTGGCGAGTAAAATATCGATTTTGGCATGGCGCTCCATCCTACTAAAACAAAAGACCGTACATGTTCAGGCCTCGAAAAATAACTTATCACTCCTTTGTAGCGAAATCCTTCACTGAAATGGCGAGAACAGAGAAATCAAGTAAAAAAGACGTTTAGTTCGGCCAGGCCAAACTTAATATGTGACGCCCAAAGTAGAAAGCGACCTAAGGGTAAAAACCAGTTTTGTTTAGGAGCGCCATTTTAAAGATTAGGTTCCTTTCTATTTGCGCTTATAATCGTCGACTTCACTTTCATAAAACGCGCATATCTCTGGTAGGGAACACTTTTTGGGCATGGGATCGGTCTCATTCGATGCTCAGAAATTGTCCAAAAATTTATTTTTTTATCCTTAGGTCCCTTTCTCTATGCTCTGTCACATATAGAGTCAACCGTCCTTACGCTACAAAAGCGCAAAAGAATGGAACGTTTTTTAGTCCCAGCGTCCGTCCTAAAGCCATTATTTCAACTAACTCTATATTTGATTCGAAGAACAATTTCCTTTAATTTTTAGTGTCTATATTGAATATTTATTACTCGTTTTCAAGATGCGGTACGTCCAAAACCCAGCAACTAAGCCCTTTATTAATTAGTATATTTAGTAATTAGTGTATTAATTAATTTAGCGTGTATTTAGTGCGTAATTAGTTACAGCACCCATTTCATCTGTTGTTCGCCCAAAATTGTATTTACTAAGCAGATACTCAAAAATGTGTACTTCTCAAAAAAGTGTACTTCCGAGGTACGTTTAGTCCCTTAAAGCAAAACATTTTGTCCTGGACTGATTTCCCCCATACACAATTCCTCACAGCTTATGACCATTAACCAGTTGCAATTCAGGATTCTAGGTTGTTTCTTTTGACCGCTATCGTGCTTTCAAAAAAACACAAGGGCGGACGGACTGACGGACACGGCTAGATCATCTTAGCATTGCATACACTTTCTGGGGATCAAGATCAAGAATATATATACTTTATAAGGTACCAAATCAATACGAGGTTGCCATACATATTTCTGGCCATCTGACATTTCCATTGAAAAGTTTGATATTTTTTTTAGCATAAACGACTCAGAACGTGTTGACGTACGACCATCATCTGTGTTGTTTACAGTGACTTGCAAAAAATCAATTTGGCAAAAAAATGGAATTAACTCGTGAACATTTCCGTGCGATCATTTTTCACAACTTTTGACGTGGATTATCACGACAAGAGTGCATCGATTTTCTTATATCTTTGTATGGCGATGAAGCACCATCCTATAGCACTGTGAAAAACTGGTTTAATGAATTCAATCGTGGCCGACGCTCGCTCAAACACGAAGGTCGTGAAGGTCGTCCAAAAGCGGCCATTGTGCCAGAGAACATTGATGCCGAGCGTGAACTGATAATGCAAGATCGTCATGTGACATACCGTGAGATAGGGGCATCCTTGGTTATTTCTTCCGCCAGCATACAGTCGACATTGCATGAAGACCTGGTCGTAAAAAAGGTTTGTTCTCGTTGGTTCCCGCACAATTTGACAATCGCACAAAAAAAGGCTCGTGTCGATTGGTGCAAAGAAATTTTGAAAAAATACGATCGCGGTGCTTCAAAAGACATTTATAAGTCGTCACAGGTGACGAATCACGGATCGTGTGGGTCTTCGAAGTCAAGCCAAATCCAACGAAAGTGGTTCGTGGAAGAAGCACTTCGAAGCAAATGGTCGCCTGTTTCTTCGGCAAAACTGGTCATGTGGCGACTGTTTCGCTTAAGCAACGTAGGACGGTCAATTCTGAGTGGTACACCAAAAATTGTTTGCCTGAAGTCTTCGGAGAAATTCTAAAAACGAACAAGAGAAGACGAATTATTGTGCACCATGACAATGCGAGCTCTCACACATCGGCTCAAACCAGCGCCTTTTGGACCGGAAAAAAAACGTCGAATTGATGGGTCATCCGCCGTAAAGCCTTTACTTGGCACCCAATGACTTCAATTTATTCCCGCACATCTAGAAAAAAATGCTTTGTCAACGATTTTTGTCGCCAGAAGATGCCGTTGAAGCGTCCAAAAACCATGTTTTGGAGGTGTCTCAATCGGAGTGGAAAAAGTGCTTCGACAATTGGTATGAGCGCATGCAAAAGTGTATAAATCATGCTGGAGAATACTTTGAACAACAATAAAACCATTTTTGATGATAAATATTCGCATTTTCATTATTAGGCCAGAAATATATATAACCTCGTATTTTGTGGTATTGCAAACAGAATGGCACATCTAATATGCCATCCAGCCCTCGGCAGAGGGAATAAAAGGATGTATCTAAAAACGTGATAGTAACGGGCGTACCGGTGGTTGTTCGCCCCGCCCTATCTCAAGATGTCGTATTGTCATTGTTTGCATTTTGTCAACATAATTTTCATTTAAAATAAAATTTCAGTTTACGTAGCAGCGAGCGAACAAATAAAGTTTACTTTTTCTCATTTTACTTGAGTTGTGGGACGTTTCGTTATGTTTGTCGTTGTTTGCAGCGCCCTACCCAGCTCCTACCCACACCTTCTTGCGTTTACGGATTTTCCTTGCCTTTGTGTAGTTGCTGTTGTTGTTGTTATGTACAATAATTAGATTTATTTGTAGTTAAGCGAAGGCTTACTAAGGCAAGCTAATGGCAAAGATGTGATGGCTGACTAAGAGGGGATAGGAGGAAGAGTGTGGCAGTGACACAGTGCGAGTTTGAGTGAGAGTGTCATCCTTTGTCAAACGTATAATTTGAACTTCTCGGATGACGTTTTCAATTAAAAATGTATTTGTCTTTTCTAAAAATGTGTTATAGTTATAAATCAGAGAATGATTCTCACTTCCTTTCATACTTGTCGTGCTGCCATATTTGATAAATAAAGAGGATGGCAGTGATGTGATGGTTAAGGGATAGAAAGATATCGCCCCTAAGTGCAAAACCGCTATACTATAGCCAAGCAGGCACATAAGTTTAACTGTGCCCTTAAACTTTTGTTTTTGTTTTAAGAAATCTATATTTATTTGCAATCTATCGTTCGATAATAAGCAGTTTTTTCAGAATAGAATATGGTACAAATACGAGGGCTGCTATATTTCAATTTTTCAATTGCAATTCTCTTTATTGCCAATAATAATCGAACAAGTAATACAATAATCTTAACATAATTTGGTAAAAAGATTAGCCCACTCAGGCTTAACTACTTAAACTTACAACAAAGAAGTATTCTGAATATCTAAATTTGACATTAATAAATTCAAGGAATATTTTTCAAAAAACCTTATACAAATTTATTTAGTAAAGATAAAATTAGAGTTAAAGGATAAATAAAAACATCATACCAGACAGGAGTCCCGTATAAGTTTAAATATTAATATTTTGTTAACTATGGAAAGTTCTGATTTTCTGTTTATAAACGGATATAGAATCTTAGTTGTCATATTAATTTTATGTATCGTGTATGACACATGCTCATTAAAAATCATTTTTCTATCTAAAATAACTCCCAAGTATTTAACACTTGACTCCCAGTTTATCTCAGCGTTGGCAATCATTATTTTAGACTGCGGTAGAAAAATACTTTTTCTTTTACTAGTAAAGAATATTGAACTTGTTTTGTTAGCATATACCACAATTTCCCATTTGTTGAAGTATTCTGTTACCTCATTTACTGCGTTTTGTAGTTTTTCCAATATATCGGCTGACAGAGATCCTGAGCTCAAAATTGCAGTATCATCTGCGAATATATATATTTCCGGCCTAATGCGAATATTTATCATCAAAAATGGTTTTATTGTTTTTCAAAGTTTTCTCCAGCATGATTTATACACTTTTGCATGCGCTCAAACCAATTGTCGAAGCACTTTTTCTACTCCGATTGAGACACCTTCAAAACATGGTTTTTGAACGCTTCAACAGCATCTTCTGGCGAAGAAAATCGTTGACCACGCATTTTATTCTTGATGTGCACGAATAAAAATAAGGCATTGGGTGCCAAGTCAATGTACGGCGGATGAGCCATCAATTCGACGTTTTGGCCGGTCAAAAAGGCGCTGGTTTAAGCCGATATGTGAGAGCCTGCATTGTCATTGTGCACAATGATTCGTTTTCTCTTATTCATTTTTCGAAGTTCTCCTAAGACTTCAGGCAAACAAATAGTGGTGTACCACTCAGAATTGCCCTCCAACGTTGCTCAAGCGGAACAGTCGCCACATGACCAGTTTTGCCGAAGAAACAGGCGACCATTTTCTTCGAAGTGCTTCTTCCACGAACCACTTTCGTTGGATTTGGCTCGACTTCGAAGACCCACACGGTCGATTGCTGTTTTGTTTCGAGCTCATACATATAGATCCATGATTAGTCACCTGTGACGATCTAATAAACATCTTTTGAAGAACCGCGATCGTATTTTTTCAAAATTTCTTTGCACCAATCGACACGAGCCTTTTTTTGTGCGATTGTCAAATTGTGCGGGATCTAACGAGAACAAACCTTTTTTACGGCCAGGTGTACATGCAATGTCGACTGCATGCTGGTGGAAGAAATGCCCAAGGATGCCTCTCTCTCACGGTATGTCACATGACGATCTTACATTATCAGTTCACGCACGGCATCAATGTTCTCTGGCACAACGGCCGTTTTGGATGACCTTCGTGCGAGCGTCAGCCACCATTGAATTCATTAAACCAGTTTTTCACAGTGCTATAGGATGGTGCTTCATCGCCAAATAATGATGTAAGTTAATCGATGCACTCTTGTCGTGATAATCCACGTCGAAACTTGTGAAAAATGATCGCACGAAAATGTTCACGAGCTAATTTCATTTTTTGCCAAATTGATTTTTTCAACCCACTGTAAACAACACAAATGATGGTCGTACGTTAAAACGTTCTGAATACGTTTATGCTAAAAAAACGTCAAACTTTGCAATGGAAATGTCAGATGGCGCCAGGCAACACTTAGTGTTGCCTTGGCGAAAAATAGAATAGCAACCCTTACAATCAGAGATAGACATTTATTTCAATAAAAAACCACTATAATAAATCAAAAATACTTCAGGTGTCCTTAAATAATGACAATGCTCTTTGGAAAAACTTAAAAATATATACTTAGAAGGGACATAAATACTATTACACACGTTATATGCTGTAAAATAAAAAGTACTGAATGTTTTGGGACCAATATATATATTTAATTATTAAATTTAATATATTTATTGATGTATATTGTATCCAAAAAGAATCTACTTATTCAAAATGCCCGGCTTTTGCCTTTACACACGCCCTAAGTCGCACTGGCCAATCGTCAATAGCTGCACGAACCTCGTTCATTGAAAAATTGGCCACAGCTCGAACCAAAGCGGTCTTAAGAGGTCCAATGTTTGGGTATCTTTTGTGACAAACCGTTTCCTCTAAAACCGTCCACAATTTGTAATCCAATAAGTTCAAATCTGAACTGCCTGAGGGCCATTCTTCAGAGGAAATGAACGCTGGAAAATTGTTTTGAAGCCAGGCCTGGGACGTTTTAGTCTTATGGGACATCGCAGAATCCAGCTGGAAAGTCCATGGCTGGTATTGGAACAGGGAATTGTTAAGAGGCTTCACAACAGCTTCCAAAACGCTTTCTTGGTAAACTTTGGCCGATGTTTTGACTCCTTGTTCGCAGAAATGCAGGTCACTGACCCCATCGTATTAGACACCCCACCAAACCATGACTGAAGCTGGGTGATGACCCTTTTCCACCCTTGGGATCAGTTTAGATGCTTCCTTTGATGACCGCGCATACACTCTATCATTTTGCTTGTTAAATTTTTCCTGAACGGTAAAAATTTTTCCATCGGTGAACGAAATTTTTCTATGCAAGTTAGAAGAGTGTTTCACCAAAAGACTTTTGTATTTTTCAATCCTATTTTTTTAAAGCTGCAATCAATAAATGTCCGGTACGTCGTTTAAAAGCCTCAAGTCCCAAGTCTTTTTTAATGATTCGACTCATGGACTTTTGCGTGAAATTCATCTCACGAGCCATGATTTTCTGTTTTCGGAGCTGATTTCTGTGAATTCTTGATTTAACGGCTTTGATGACATGCGGTGTTCGTACAGAGCGTGGTTGGCCCGACCGGTGGCTGTCTTTTACATCTCCAGTCTCCTTAAACTGTTTTATGCATCGGTAGATGAACATGCGGCTAATCCCTAGTGGCCGGAGCGTTTTGAAAATATCGCTTTTTTTCAGTTCACACTTAAAAAGCGCTATTACAGCGATACGGTTCTCATTATTTGACCACTCCATGATAAAAGTTGAAACAATTTTAAAATCCCGTTACAGACTAACGCTATTGAGGTTAGCTTTCAAAACCCATATGACATTAACGGGGTATGTTCAGTTCTACTATTGAAATGGGTGTGTTCAATGTTGTAACAGTATTTATGTCCCTACTAAGTATGTTAAAAAAGTTTAGTTATTTTTTCTTAGTTTTTTGAAAAGAAACCTGGATTTGAACCTTCCTGTAGTTTTCTGTCTTGCAGTACTTTGATACGGTCCGCCTGACCATTAAAACCCATCATAAATTTTCACGTAAAAATTGTCCGTTTAACTTAAGCGACTACACACCGCTGATAAGCGGATTATTTTAGTCGGCACATCCTTATTGTATTCCATCATTATCCTCCAAGAAGGTGTGTTGTTCTCACTGGTCAACTAAAGTTCGCTATTCCTTGTCGAATTCATGTTTTCGTTGTCTGCATTTCGGACGTGGCTGTTGTCAGTTTTAAAGTCACTCCCATTTTCTGTCTTCATCGTTTGCAAAAGTTATCCTGGAAAACGTACAAACTGTCCTTTGGCTAATGTGCTTGCTTCGTGCTTTCTTTCGTTGGCGATGGAGAATTCGCTTCAAGGACATGTTCTAATCTGGGCCACGACTAAAAATTAACACAAATGCTTAACTCAGTCCAGTCTGTCCGCTCAACATTTAACACTTTGAGCGGCACGTAAGAAAACAATTTTTTCTTAAAGCTGCATTTTCTTATCTCAAACGTGTCTTGATTTTAAGGCCATTATAAAAAAAACTCCCAAGTTTTCACATTCAGTGCAATTTTGTATAGTCTACCATGCAAGTGGTAGCTGGGGGTTGTTGGAAAATGCGGAGGTTAGTCACAAGAAGGTGTCATCAAGTGTAGGTTTTTAGCATGTCGAAGAGGGGTTATTATACTTATACAACTATACAGGACGCTAATGTTTGTATAAGGAACAATTAGATTTTCCGTTTGTGACACCTTGAATTATGAGACGTGAACCTTTTTTAAGCTCTAGGTTTAAGGCCTTATTAAATTCATAGTTGTGGCAATTATTTGGTACATTAATGGCCAGCACAAATTTTCACAATCTCTAAACCATTTGTAAACAGGTCACTTTGGAGAAAGAGAAAAAAATTACACTTTAAGTCGTCACTTATTAATGCCCTACTCCGCATCGTTGTACAGGATATTATGACTTAGTGATTATGTTTGTACCAACTACATCGAAAGGAGATAAATTCCATATTCACCGATGGATTCAGTAACATCATTGAGCCATATCCGTCCGTCTGCCTATCTATGGTTGTATTAAAAGTACGGTTTGCAAATATAAATCGATTTCGATGAAATAAGAAATAATCGTTGGGAAAATTTTCTATATTATACAGAGGTCATTTCCGATTTTACAACTCCCAGCTTTTAAATATACTTGATTTGATAAAATCTAAAAGTCACATTAAATGTAATTTTACGAATGTTATTTATATCCACTTCGTAAGAAGCAAATGTTTTGGTACAGGATATATGGGAATATGGAAAATTTTTAATTTTTCGTGCTACGGGAATAAGTTTTTTCTACTTCAAGGAGCTCAGGTCAGAGTAAAGAGTTTTTAAGAATGTTATTAACGACGCAAAAACATATATTTTGCAATAGAAAAAAAAATTCAAAATTCACTTAGCAAGTGTACAATTCGTAAGTTCGGCCAGGCCGAAGATTTTATACTCTCCGCCATGGATTGCGTTGTAATGGCTGGTTCAACTAAAACGCACGATGTTAATTGTAATAAAACAAAGACTTTTTATAGAATTATCGTAATATTTTCTAGTACGATAGAATGATCTATGACAATTATGGTGAAACAAAATATCGGCCATATGCTCATCACGGCTTCGGTGGCATACCTCTAACCGACGGTCCATATTTTCAATGAATGACACATAATGGAGGTTCAATGTCGTTCGTTAATGGTCCAAATTATCTAATCCTTTTGATCTTGAATTGTTCTTATTAACGTACATTTTTCTTTAAAATATTCTTTAATTGTTTGATTTGATAATTTGTAATTTGTAGAAAAAATTTATTCTAGAAATACCATAAGCGAGTAATAACCAAGACCGCTTAAACTCGCTAAAGATCTCTCTTGAATAACTTTCATCCTTAAAATATTAATTATTTATATTTTGTTTATATTTTTCTTTAAACAAAATCATTTTATGGTTTTCTACAATGTGAAGTTATTGCGTTAGCGACCTCCTAAACGAGTTTCCATTAGAACACAGCAATTGTTTCGTTGACTGCGTGACAAGTAGAACCATTCTGTTGGAACCACATACCGTCCAAGTACATATCATCAATTTCTGACCACAAGAAGTCGTTATCGTCTCGCTATAGCAAATATCATTCACGGTTACTGCTTGTCTGACCTCTTTTACGACGAGGAAGGGCCAAATGACGCCGCCAGCCTATTAACCACATTAAACAGTCACTCTTTGTGAATGCATCGGCTCTTTAACAACCACTCGTGGATTCTCGTATGCGGCAATTTTGCTTGTTAACGAACCCACTGTGGAAAGATTTGTTCGACTATGCTGATTAAAAAAAAAAACACGAAGTGTACGAATTGCATTTCAATTTTAACGGTCATTTTCGCAAAAGGCTTTAACGCGCTGCTGTATACTGTACCTCTCCATAGTTACATTTGAGAAACATTGAATTGTCAAATTAAGTTGGGTAAAAAACTTGTCGTTAAGATGTGACTGACAATTACCATCGTGAATTATGGTTGGACCAGCCTTAAGTATAGAATTGACAGTATTGGGGGATATGCTTGTTGATGGTGGTTCCATACTTGCCAGAACATAGTTTTTGGGGCCATATGAACCATTGTCTAATTTAGATTCGTGATAAAAATGTTATTGTTTTAAAGAACCCATATGTGTAGATAAGGGCCTTGAATTTATGACAAATCTTTAATATTAATGCATTTTGAGGTTAGAAGGAAAATTCCACTGTTTCTAAATAACAGTGGACTTTATTTTCGGAACTTAAGGGGCCCTTGAAATATAGACCAAAGCCTCAAATACCTTCGAATTGTAGAATTATTGTTGTTTTCGAGTTCGTGATGATCCGTCCTGCATGATTTTAACACCCAAATGCCCATTGTTGAAGGTTTAAATATAAAATTTAGGTACACAATATGTTATTATTATTATTTGGATTTGTAAGAAAATTTTCACAAATCGTTAAAGTAAACGTATTTTGAGATTTGTAAGGAATTACACTTTTTCAGAATAACCAATAACCGTCGAAATATAGCCAAATCGAAAATTATTGTAATTTTCGGATTAAAAACGATATGTTTTGTTGTTTTTAAAACCTATGTGCCCATTGTTGAAGAAGGACGATTTTTTGGCCCCAATTGTCCGGTACGAGTGCAAACTCGTGCCAAATCTTAAATATGTGCAAATATTATGATTTGTATGAAAACGTTACTTTTTCTGGTTGCCATGTCTTCTTGATCATAACGGGATGGCTCTTGGGCCCCAAGGTTTATAGGTCAAGTCGTTTACATACAGGGAACAGATTCGTTGCTACAACCAAATTTGTTTGCCAACTAAATGATTGAGGTTGCATGCACCTCAAGAATTCCATCAATACTACCGAATGTTAGTTGGTGCTCTGCAACGTTTAGCATTTTTAACCTAAGAATCTGTAGAAAATGTATCCGAACAACTAGAAAAGAATTTTTGGATCCAATTACAGATGCTGCGCTTGATTAGATAATCGTTCAGTAGAGGCAACCTGTTTTCTTATATACTTATACTTGAAGTACTCTGAATATGTGACGCGCAAAATAGAAAGGGACCTAAGGGTAAAAACTAGTTTTGTTCAGGAGAGCCATTTTAAAGATTTAAATACGTGTATCTTTGGTGTACCATCACTTTCATAAAACGCGCATATCTCTGGGAGGGAATACTTTTGGGGCATGGGATCGGTCTCATTCGATGCTCAGATGTTGTCCACATCAAAAAAAGAAAAAAAATGAAAATTGATTTTTTTGACCTTAGGTCCCTTTCTCTATGCACTGTCACATATAAGGAGGGTCATGTCGAGAAAAAGATAATGGAAAATATTTACTGAATAAAAAATCTACTAAATTAAAATTTTGCATTTGGCTCTAATGAAAGTTTAGATATCATCACCAATATTCGGTTACAACAACAAAATGTTGGCAAAACTATTAGTTTGCCACAACCACCAGTTATGCCAACCAAATATGTTTTGTGCGTTTCATTGGTATGACCGATCAATTAGTTACGTAAATGATCGTATTTATCATCTTGTAGTATATCGAACCGAATATCCATTAAAAATATAAACATTTTATGATTGAAACCGAAAGTCTTTTTGCAACGGAATTGTAGCAGTTCCAACCGATTTCCTTATATTATTTCTGTGTGTCTATGGCAGTCTTATGTATGTCTTATGGTCCTATAATCGATTAATCGACTTTTGGGTTTTTAAAAGTCAAAGTCGACTTTTTGTGTTTAAAAAAGTCCAAAAGTCTACCTTTTCTTGACGACTTTTCGATTTTCGATTCTTTTCAAATGATGACCGCGGCTACGTCTCAGATGGTCTATCCGTTGAGTCCAATTTTCGATGACTCGTTCGAGCATTTCGACTGTTAACTGGCGAATGACACGTGTGATGTTTTGCTCCAAGGCCTGAATCGAAGGGGGTTTGTCCGCATAAACTTCGGACTTTACATATCACCACAGGAAAAATTATCACGCGATCTTGGTGGCCAATCGACCGGCCGAAAACGTGAGAAAATCTGCTCACAGAAATGTACTCTCAATAAATCCATTGATTGGTGCGATGTGTGGAAAGTGGCGCCGTCTTGTTGAAACCAAATGTCACCGAGATCACGAGCTTCTATTTCAGACTATTTGATGTCTGAAATAGAAGCTCGGTTATGATGGCATGATAACGGTCTCCATTGACGGTTTCGTTCTCCCCGGCATCATTTTTGAAGAAATATGGACC
Organism: Hydrotaea diabolus; assembly: GCA_963513945.1. Classification (NCBI taxonomy): domain Eukaryota; kingdom Metazoa; phylum Arthropoda; class Insecta; order Diptera; family Muscidae; genus Hydrotaea; species Hydrotaea diabolus. Next base: position 109,273,193 of record OY740719.1, on the reverse strand, counting down.
GATGATTCCACCGGCCCACAAACCACACCAAACCGTTGTCTGGATGAAGTAGCAGCTCTTAAATATCTTCTGGTTGCTCTTCGTCCCAAATGCTGCAATTTTGCTTGTTTACATACCCTTTGAGCCAAGTGCACGAAACACATTCCGCACAGAACGTGAATTTTCGTAATAAAGTTGAACGATTTGTAAACGTTGTTCAGGCGTAAGGCTTTTCATGATGAAATGCCAAACAAAATTAAACAAAAATAACATGACACGACTCACACGTGATCTGTCATAAAAAGGCTATTGAAAAAAGTATCTCTACTTGGATCACCCTATATAACCATATTTTGAATCCAACCAATGCGTGTTGCCTAAAGTTATGATGCAGTTTCATTTAGTTTCGCAGATAGAGAAATATACATAAGTGTTATTTCATTTTAGTGGTAAGGTATACCGAGGTCTAAAATACTGCGTGAAGCGCGGTAACAAAGTCGGACAAAGTCTGGTGAGCGTGTCGGCCAGTTCACATCACCATCAAAGAGGAAACATTTACCTCAAACAATTCATGGTAACCCTCGCAGTGTGTGCAGTGGCACCATCCTGTTGGAACCATGTATCCTCTGATTGCATTGCCTCAAGATCCGGCTAAAAATTCTGTATCATAGTCAAGTACCGTTCGGAGTTTACAGTTACGGCAAGGATGTTATCCTGGAAATAGTAAGGCCAATAAAGCCTACTCGTGATATGGCGCACCACCCAGTGACGCGGTCCGGATTCGGAGGTTTTTGGTGAAGTTCTTTGAGATTTGTTTTACTCCACTACCGCATATTTTGCTTGTTTACACACCCACTGAGATGAAAATGTGCCTCATCAGAAAAGAACACAATTGCGTCACGGGGTATAGTTGCAATGTCTTCACAAGAGGTCTGCCGTGTCAAAAAGTCCCGTGCTGACAATTGTTGGACAACTGGTAAAATTCAGTTCATCATGAAGAATACGGCGTCTTGAAATGATAACAGCTAGTGATTTCTTCCGAGCAGAGAGTTTTGGACATTCCAGTACTCCTGCTCTAACTCTCTCGATGTTTTGTGGTGTTGTAATCGTTCTCTCAGGTCCCCTTCGTACACATGACACATTCCCTGCTGTGCTCAATGAAGTTATTCAATTTACAATTGATTGCCGTCCAGGAACACGTCCGCGTGGGAGAACAGCGAATCCCAAACGAAAAGCACGCTGCACTGCAATGATCGAGTGCGCATTTGAAAAATACGCTTGAAGACAAAATGACCCCTCCTCACGTGTCCAATTAAAAAATACGCTTGAAGACAAAATGACCCCTCCTCACGTGTCCAATGCATGATGACAACTGAAAGGCAGACGAATACAAATTTTCCGTCATCCACTATAAGCCACGCACACTCTCCACTCTCTTCGACCAACAGAGCAACAGTGCCGCCCCAGCCTGCAGTGCAAAACAACAAAGTACCGCGCTCCACCCTGTATATGCCTTTAAAAATGTTCGAGATTCATCTAGAGCAATCAGTCAAGTTGGTTTGTATAGTACACAGAGAGAACAGGTTCGTTGCTAAAACCGATTTGTTTTCCCAACCGAATGATTGAGGTTTCAACCAGTTTCCAACTATGTTTTTATCTATGTGTATAACTGAAATTATATTCTACGCTATATAACAATTTTTTTAGACAAACTGATAAACACCAAAATCAGAAATTCTCGAACTACTATTGATACCCATTTGCTGAAGTGGCCGAAGAGGTTGTGGGTTCCAAAGTCAACGAAGTGGATTGCATATGGGGGTTCCTTGATAAAGGGTAACACTAGTCGCGATAAAGGCCACAATGATGGCAATGGTGTTCTAATACTATTAAAGCACTGTCTGGAAAGAACGCCAGTTTGTCGTTAAACAAACCTAGTATAAAATTCGACTTTAATCAACTTTTTATGCTAAAAAATTGAAAGGTCTTAAAGTCGACTTTTGATTTTTTTGTAATAGTTAAAAAGTTGACTGTTAGTCTGAAGCATATAACCTCCTATTATGTCAATGAAGTAACCCTTAGTATCGCTCTTGTTCAGCCTAATCGAAGTTAGACTTTTCGGATGTGTGCCACCCAGTATAGATCTCATTTCGACCATGTTAACACTCGTTGATAACTGATACGCAAACTGTTATGTTTAACATTTACCTCTACATATACCAGAAATATCGTTTCTTGAGTAGGGGAGACAATGTAATATTCTAGACATGAGCTTTACAAGTAATATAGAACTTTGACAGCTTGTCGAATAAACGTAAATTGAAATAGGAGCAGAAACAGCCATCAAATGATGTTTTTTTCAAAATGGAACGTTACAAACCACTCCAGAAAATTCTCATTTACAGCCAGCCATCCTCCTGAGGTCGTAGGGGGGAAAATGGAAAAGCAAAACTTTTCTTTGCTACGAAAACAATGGCACCAATACACGGATGTGAAAAAAATTAAGTTTTTTCAACGAGAGCAGGAGTGTGCTTGTATATTTTAATAATTTTATACAGTAGCAAATATTAAATTACTAATGACATTAAATTGTTAAAGAAGAATTTTCCGAAGCGGTTTCTTTTAAATTGTGAAAATTTTAAAGAGAGAGGGAGAGAAAGCAAGAGAAAAAATCAATAAGAAACATTTGCATTTATTGGAGGAAAATCTGTTTCGTTGACGTTATGGCCACATTCGTTCAGGCAACGCACGGATGGATGCGTGTGTGGAACTTTTCTTGTCCTCAGGCAAGTCTGTGGGAGTGTGGGACGAATGTGTGTCAATAAAAATGGAAATTGTTGACGGCTGCCGATGGAAATGAGAGAAGCTTTAACAAATAATACATACCAACGAGGTCGTTATGAAAAGAAAAATGTCTGCAACACCAATCGATAGATAGCATTACTGAAAACCAAGTAAAAACAAGCGAATCCTTTTTTACACTCCACCTTACTTATTTACTTGACCCATTTTGTACCAGACTACAAAAATGTTTTTATATCTTTATGACATTTTCAAGGCTACGAGTACTTAGAAATAGGCCAAAAATAATTTTTATATTTTTTTCTGATTACCTGTGAAAACTGCTGGTTGAGATCTCGAACGTTGGGATAATTAGAACAATCAATTTTTTGTGTGATATAAAATGTTACGAGGATTGCTATTTATATTTCGGGTCCGGCAATAAAAACACAATAATTTGTCAATGGAAATGGTTTAATTGTTTTTCAAAATATTCCCCTTTAAGATCAATTCACTTTTGCATGCTCACAAACCAATTTTCGAAGCACTTTTTCCACTTCGATTGAGGCACCTCCAAAACATGATTTTTGAACGCTTCAACAGCTGCTTCGGGCGATGAAAAAAGGTGACCACGCATTTTTTCCTTGATGCTACGGAATATGAAGAAGTCATTGGGTGACAAATCAGGGCTGTGCGGTGGATGGCATATCAATTCGACATCTTGAGTGGCCAAATAGCTCATCGTTTCAGCTCGCATTTTTGTGATGCAAAATGATCCGTCTTCTCTTATTATCTTTCCTCATGTCTTCGAACAATCTTGGCAAACAGATGGTTGTATACCACTCAGAATTGACCTCCTACATTGCACTAAAGGCACTGTGGCAACGTGGCTGGTTATACCGAAAAAAACGCAATCATTTGCTTCGATGTACTTCTTCCACGAACAACTTTTGTTGGATTTGGCTCGTCTTGAAAGACCCATACGGTCGATTTCTGTTTTGTTCCGGGTTCATATGCATAGATTCCATGACAATGTTATGCACTGACTTTGAACCACCGCAGATATACTTTTTCAACTTCTCTTTGCACCAATCCATACGAGCCTCTTTTTGAGCATTCGTCAAATTATTTGTGATCCAACGAGAATACATTTTTTTCACGGCCTAATGATATAATATAGCTTATACAGCTCACAATTTTATGGGCTGCACTTAAGAATGCAACAATACCCAACACACAATTTTAAACATGTTCAACATTGAACATTCTGACAGCGGAAAAAGTTTTTAAGGTTTTCTTTATTATTCTTTTCTTAAAACGTGTTTAACTTTGAACAATAATGTCGAGGTAATTTTGATTTTAGTCCTGCTCCTAGCAGTCGGTTTGCGCGCATTGTTCCAAGTTGCATGCAGTGAAAAACACCAAAGATACACGTATTTAAATCTTTAAAATGCCTCTCCTGAACAAAACTGGTTTTTACCCTTAGGTCCCTTTCTATTTTGCGCGTCACATATGTATTTGATGCTCCAGCTTATGGTAGGAATTAACAGAGATACCCTTTCAAAGAAAACAAACACCAAAATTTAAAAAAAAAATGTTGTATTTTATATCAACAACCCAATAATTAACTTCGAAATATATTTATTACGTTTATTGGAAAATAAACACATTTTATTCAATTAATAATCAAAAAATTAAAAAAAAGCACGGTACTAGGAGACAAGTGCTAAAAAAATTAAGTGCGCCTATTATCCCAGCGATCGAGATCTCGGCCAGCCACGTTTACGTTTTACCCAAGGAACAATTTGGATTTAGAGCCTTTCATAGTACGATGCACCAGGTCAAAGAAATTACGAATTATATAAGTAGATTTTCTGTATAAAAATCGAGACATTAAGAAAGCGCTCGACACTGTCTGGCATGCTGGTTTAATTTCTAAATTAAATAAATTAAATTTCCCAAAATACTTGATAAAACTTGAACAATCGATTTTGACACGGCTTACATTCTGCGTGAATATAAACTGCGTTTCCTTCACCTTTGTTAACATACCTGCGGGAGTTCCTCAAGATTCTGTTTTAGGACCAATTCTTTATATAATATAAGGGGTGATCGGTCTAGAGATATTTTTTCAAAATAAAAAAAATACCAAAATTCAAATCAAGTGTGGAATCTTTATGGTTTATATTTGCAAGGAAATTTTATATCATTTATTTATTTAATGAAATTTCTTCAAATGTTGGCCGAAACTACGCCTCAGGGTGAGGGTCCAATTTTGGATGAATCTTTTGAGCATTTCGGCCGGTATGAAGGTAATGACACGCCTAATGTTGGTTTTCAAAACCTGAATTGTCGCTGGTTTGTCAGCATAGACTTTGGACTTTAAGTAGCCACAAAGAATAAAGTCTAAAGGTGTGATATCACACGATCTGGGCGGCCAATTCACGGGTCCAAAACGTGAAATTAGCTGCTGTTCGAAATGACCTCTCAATAGATCCATTGTTTGAGCAGCTGTATGGCAAGTGGCACCGTCCTCTTGAAACCAACTGTCTTCAAGATTATGGGCTTAAACTTGAGGTAGCACAAAGTCCGATATCATGGCGCCAGAGCGGGCACTATTCACGGTTACGTTACGGTTATCATCATTTTGGAAAATATAGACCGATGATTCCATTAGCTATAAACCGCACCAAACCGTGGTTTTCTCTGGGTATAATGACAACTCTTGGACCTCTTCAGCCCAAATGTGGCAATTTTGCTTATTGACGTTGCTGTTGAGCCAGAAATGGGCCTCATCACTGAACAAAATTTGGCGAAGGCAGTTTGTTACAGATCGCTAATTTCCATTATATAAGTATAGTTGCACAATTAGGAGACGTTGTTGCATTGTAAGTCTTTCCATGAAGAAATGTCAACCAGTACTCAAAAATCCTAAGGAAAAAAACAAAGAGCATCCCTATTCTAATACGAGACAATCGGCGATACAATACTGGCATAGTAAAATGTGAAGTTCTAGCTGAAACATTCAGTTCGAACCATTCAATTTCAAATTCCCTCAGTGGCCAAGAGACTATCCATGAGATCAACGACGCCATACAAACCTTACAATATTCACAACACAATATTACTGAACATCGTATTAATCACCGAAAGATTTCCAACCATATTAGAAGTCTAAAGGCGCGTAAAGCCCCGGCAATGACAGTATAGATAAGAGATGCATTAAAGCAATGCCAAAGAAAGCTGGAAAATATCTCACTACAATAATAAATGCTTGTCTTCGTCTTTCATATTTTAATAGAGCTTGGAAGGAATCGAAAATAATACCAATTAAAAAACCTAATAAGCCCTCCGAAAATCCAAGCTCATATCGTCCTATCAGCTTATTATCCTCGTTAGGAAAACTGCTAGAAAAAGTTATTAAAGACGAGCTCAATATATTTATTGAAGAAAACAATATTCTCCATAAAGAACAGTATGGCTTTCGTAAACAACATAATACCGTCCATCCAATTATACGAATCAGACAAAAAGTGCAAAACAACTTTTATGATGGTCAATCTACAGGTATGATGATACTTGACATCAAAGCAGCATTCGATTCCGTTACATTCTTACATTCAAGGACCATATATCATATGTCATAGATAAAAAAAATAGTAAAAACAAAATGTTTATTTTTAAGTCAGTTTTTCAAGCTGTTCTTTTGTATGGATGTCCTTCATGGAGCAATGTGGCTTCAACTCATGTTAAGAAGCTTCAAATAGCCCAAAATAAAGTTCTGAAAATGATTTTAAAGCTTCCTAGACATTACTCAACAACATGTCTCCACGAAGTTGCCAAAGTGGAGTTAGTAAATGATAGATTGGCAAGACTTAAAGAAAATTTTGTCATCAGATGCCAAGAGTCTGATATTATTCATATAAGAGATCTAGCATCGTTGTAAATATTATAACTGAAAACAAGTTGAAAATGTGAAACTCTAGTCAGCCTATTCAGAAAGGTTTTTTTTTGTGAATTTTCCTTCAATTAAATCCGATATTAATTAAACCTCATCACAATATATCAAATTTTGTTTACTAATATTTAAGTAGCATAGGCTTATACAAACCTAAACTCTTTGTCATTGTAGATAATAAGAAAAATTAAATTGTTATATTAAGAACATAAAAAAAAAAATTGAATTGAAAAAAAATTATTAATACTCACGCGTAATCTGTGAAAAAAATTAGAACTAATGCGTTTAAAACTCTGGCAATCTTTTTTTTTACCAAAAAAAGAAAGTTTTGTTATACTCCACAGAAAAACAATATTTCTACTAATTGCGTTGTATGCATGTCCTGTTTGCGGTAATTGTGCCAAAACCCATACTACTGAAAAATCAAAGATGTCAAAATAAAATATTGAAATTAATGCTCAATTTACCCTGGCACTTGAGCACTAAAAGATTGCACGAGCTTAGTAATGTTGATCACATCAGCATAAGAATAAATCACATATCTCATAAATTTGAAATATCCTGTACCAAAAATGAAAAAAGTCTGATATCCATTTTGTATAAATGAAATTTTTATCTGGCCACACTTTTTTCGGAGTTGGTTTTTTTGAAAGCTGTCACTTGATTTATATTCAATTTGGTTTGCCATTTCATAATGAATAGACTTACTCCTGAACAACGTTTGCAAATCGTGGAAATTTATTACCAAAGGAATGGTTCTATTCGAGCGACGCCTTGCGCGCAGAGTCGGTAATTCAAGCAACCATGGATCGGTTTCGCACCACGTTTACTCTAGTGGATAATGCGCATCCTCAGAGACGCTGTACCGTGAGCATCGAAGGCATTGGAGCTGCTGTTTAGCAGAGTATCGAAGAAGACCCGAATGAGTCCATCCGCGATCGCCCTTAATAATTTAAGATGTACTCATCCATTTTATGGAAGATTTTGCGGAAGGATGGTGTATAGGCTTAAAATCCAACTTATGCAAGAGTTAAAGCCGAATGACCATCAAGCGCGTCACACGTTTGGTGAATGGGCCCAAAACGAGGTGGCAACCAATTCTGATTTTTGCAAGAAAATTTTGTTCAGCGATGAAGCTCACTTTTGGTTGACTGGGTACGTTAATAACCACATAAGTAAAGTATACCCCAGTTCGATGAAGTATTTTCTTTAAGTGAGACTTAAAATTTGTACCCAGCTTATCATACCGTCAAATGTTGGCAAGCTGTGCATTTTCCAAACAACTCCTTGGTTATCATGTACAAGGATGCGTGGCAAATGACGCACACATGCCATGATTTAAATTTATTGAAATTGTTATTATTTTGTTTTTTCCCCCATTCTTTGTTTAAACTTCTTTATACCTTGCACGCGAGTACAAAGAAAAGTCGAATGGAAAATTGTTGATAAGGCAGAACCGCCCTAAAGGCACTGTCATCCAGGTGCCAGACTTATGGGGCCATATACAAGGACGGTGAATTCATACGCATACATAGACAAACATAATGGGAGACAAACAAATTCAGAGACACCTAAGAATTCTAGTCTACTCGTAGGTCATTTATGCTTTGTCTAGTTCAAACAGAATATGCTGCAAACGACTAATCTAACATTGCATAACATATCCTATGAAGTGGTCTTCTCGAGCTTTGTTTTAAAGGATATACACAAGACCGTGAATCCTGCGTAGAGCTTAAAACAGTTGATGATGAAAAATAACATTGACACATTTTGTGGCTGTCTAAACATTACGAGCGAATATTACTTAGAGAGATGGACTGACAGGCGGCAAGGCACACATACATTTGAACATGCATTCATCTAGTCCCTGTCAAATTCACATATACATCCACACATTCATATGAATGTATGTATTTGGTATACGGCACAAGGACACCGAGAGTTTTCCACTTCCTTGTTGTGTATGTGTCAAGTCAATGCTGTTGTGTGTACGTATGCATGTCGACTGACTTTATTTCTGTGTTTGTGTATGTAACACGACGAGATAGTTCATTTGTCTATGGATGTATGAAAGTGTATATCCATGCTGAACATGTGTACTTTAGTGTGTGAATGTGCTTTAAAACTCATAAATAATGATGGTTTTCTTGTTTATAAAGGGTGCTTTTTTCAGACGTGTGGTTGGTTATCTAGAAGAAATAGAACGCATATAACACAGTACAACACCAAAAAAATATAACCATATACAGACACCACTACGTGATAAAAAGACCAAAAAATAAAAGACCCATGTCTTCCAGTTTTGCGCAAAGTCATGAACTTTTTTTATGGGCTCGCTGTAATTTTTGCAAAAAAAAGTAAAACTTTTCTCAAATGGTTCGGTATTTGATTTCGCTCTCTGAAACAAAGTTGTAGCTCTTGTCATAAAGAACAAAAAATGTGAACATAAAAATTAAAAAAAAAATCATCTTCAAGGTCATAATCGCAAAAAACTTCTAAAAATTTATTTTTTTTTTATTTTTTTTTTAGGTCCATAGGTAGCAAACCGTCCAAAATTCTAGGAAACAATGAACTACAAAAATGTACCTAAGATCTCAATAACCAAGAGAACATATGAAATTACTAGGAATGATACTTAACACCGTTCAGGTAGCCGCAAAAGCGAAAAATTTCCAAAAAATTTTTAAATTCGTTCGTTTACTTCGGCATTATTGAAGTATGTTCACAATTTTTGTTCTTTATGACAAGAGTACAATTTTGCCTCAGAGAGTCTGAGGCCTAAGAAAATTATCACTTTATTGCAAAAATGATTCCGAAGCTCCAAATCTTTGGGGGACCATAAAAAAGTGCAGGAATTTAGGAAAATGGGAGACAAGGGTCTTTTTTTGTCTTTTATCACGTAGTGGTGTCCGTATATGTGACAGCGCATAGAGAAAGGGACCTAAGGGTAAAAAAATAAATTTTCATTTTTTGATGTGGACAACATCTGAGCATCGAATGAGACCGATCCCATGCCCCAAAAGTGTTCCCTCCCAGAGATATGCGCGTTTTATGAAAGTGATAATACACCAAAGATACACGTATTTAAATCTTTAAAGTGGCTCTACTGAACAAAACTGGTTTTTACCCTTAGGTCCCTTTCTCAATGCGCTGTCACATATGGTTATATTTCCAAGACTTAAAAAGTTACACACAGTGTAATTTAATGGTATGGCAAAGAATTTTGCTTTTTTATAAAGAAAGGTGCTTTAAAATTTATTTTAAGCAAGCGGCCGCCGCTGCTGGCTCGAATATATTGAAGCCAAGAGGCACAATGTTCGTCCACTTTTCGCAGCAGTTGGGGCCGTATGTCAGCAATAACGCGCCGAATATTCTCATTCAAGGCATTTATCGTGTTGGGCTTATCTGCGTAAACAAGTGACTTCACATAACCCCACAAAAATAGTCCAGCGGTGTTAGATCGCACGATCTTGGAGGCCATGCCACAGGCCCACGAAGCGAGCTAATGCGCTCACCAAAAGCTTCCATCAATAAATTGATTGTTTCGTCGGCTGTAAGGCATGTAGCGCCGTCTTGTTGGAACCGTCGTCCATATCAACATCCTCCAATTCAGGCACGAAAAAAACATTATTCTTTTCTCTATAGCGTTCCTTATAGACTGTAACATTATGGCCGGCTTCATTTTAAAAGAAATATGGACCTCTGCCCATAGAGCTCACCAAACAGTGACTTATTGAGGATTTAATGGCGACTCAACTTACTCCAATGCGTCAGTTTTGGTAATTAACGTATCCATTCGCCAAAAGTGAGCTTCATCGCTGAACAAAATATTCTTGTTAAAAACAGGATCGGTGGCTATCTCGTTTGGCTTTTGGGCCCTTTCAACACGATTGCAAACGTTGTTCCGGATTAAGTCTATTCGTTATAGAATGGCAAACCAAACTCAGCATAATTCAAGTGACAGCTATCAAAAAGACTAAAAAAGTGCGGCCAGATTAAAAACCACACGTCTAAAAAACACCCTGTATATTAGGCTGGTCCATTAAAAATAAACTACGGAATTTTGAAGTTAAGTCCCTAAGAAATTATTCAGGAATACTAAGAGAGAACTTTTGTTTTAGAATTTTCTCCTATTTAAACAAATTCCAATACCAACAAATTCAGAAGTAAACAACGCATTTCTGAAGTTTAGCGCGCAAAGACTTTATAGACCCCATATCACACTATGGTACAGGGTTTTATGACTGAGTATTGATGAGTATCATGAAAAATGGTTTTATTTTTTTTCAAAGTATTCTCAAGCATGATTTATACACTTTTGCATGCGCTCAAACCAATTGTCGAAGCACTTTTTCCACTCCGATTGAGACACCTCCAAAACATGATTTTTGAACGCTTCAACAGCATCTTCTGGCGACGAAAATCGTTGATCACGCATTATTTTCTTGATGTGCGGGAATAAAAAGAAATCATTGGTACCAAGTCAGGGATGTACGGCGGATGACCCATGAATTCGACGTTTTGGCCGGTCAAAAAGGCGCTGGTTTAAGCGGATGTGTGAGAGCTCGCATTGTCATGGTGCACAATGATTCGTCTTCTCTTGTTCGTTTTTCGAATTTCTCCAAAGACTTCAGGCAAACAAATTGTGGTGTACCATTTAGAATTGACCGTCCTACGTTGCTCAAGCGGAACAGTCGCCACATGACCGAAACAGGCGACCATTTGCTTTGAAGTATATCTACCACGAAGAACTTTCGTTGGATTTGGCTCGTCTTCGAAGACCCACACGGTCGATTGCTGTTTTGTTCGGGCTCATACTCATAGATCCATGATCCTGTGACGATCTTATAAACGTCTTTTGAAGCACCGCGATGGTATTTTTTCAAAATTTCTTTGCACCAATCGACACAAACCTTTTTTTGAGCGATTGTCAAATTGTGCGTGATCCAACGAGAACAACCCTCTTTTACGGCCAGGTGTTCATGCAATATCGAATGTACGCTGGGGGAAGAAATGCCCAAAGATGCCTCTATCTCACAGTATGTCACATGGCGATCTTGCAGTATCAGTTCACGCACGGCATCAATATTCTCTGGCACAACGGCCGTTAATGGAGGACCTTTACGACCTTCGTCTTTGAGCGAGCGTCGGCCACGATTGACTTCATTAAACCAGTTTTTAACAGTAATATAGGATGGTGCTTCTGAGTACGTTTATGCTAAAAATTGTCAAACTTTCGAATGGAAATGTCAGATGGCGCCAGACAACAGTTAGTGTGGCCTATGCCAGAAATATATATAGCAACCCTTGTATACATCTGTCCATCTATCGTTTTATTGAAAGTACAGGTAGGGCATTGGAACCGATTATGACAAAGCTTGGCATATTGTTTAAGATTGCGCCTGGGACAAACTCTCTTGAAATTGCTCCATATGGGTCTTTGTTTTGAAATGTCGCGAACAAAAAGAGAAAAGGCCATAAGTCCAATAATACAAATTTTACAGGAGAGACAAAATACTTTCTGTTAATGATTAAGCAAAGAATTCTTAAAATCTATTAAAGCAATTTAGTACAATTTTCGATTCCTTTTCAAATCATTGTAATACCAAATAAAATATTCTATGAGTATAACTATGATTCTAGATGAACCAAAAGTTACCATGTGTTTAAAAACTTGAATTACTTTTTCTTAGAATATATAATATAAGCATACAAAATGGAAATTTTTTTACACTTAGTATGAAAAAGTATTTCACTTAAATGACCCCTGTTTTTAGTTTCGCAATGATGGACTCGTTTTCGAGCATGTTCCATGACATCTTTCAAAATATGTGGCTGTAGCGTTCGAATTTCTGCAACAATGTTGGCCTTGAGTTGAAGGGTTGTCTCGGACTTGTTCACATATACTCGCTCCTTCAAATAACCCCAAAGAAAATATTCGGGTGCTGATAAATCTGGCGATCGCGCTGGCCAAAATATTTCCAAATTTTTGGAAATATTTTCGCTCTCCAAAAATTTGACTTAAACGTGCCATTGTGCCTCGGCAGTTATGGCAGTGGTCCATTCTGCTAACACGACATCTCAGATCTGTTTTCAAGAGAAGGACGTAAAAAATTGTCTATCATAAACCGATACCGCTCTCCATATACGGTTACAGCACTTCCATCTTCATTCTCGAAGAAGTAAGACCCAATGAGCCTACAGTTCTGCTTATAACCAAAATCATTCAAAATAATATTAGCTTTATCACTCTTAATCAAGTTTTCAATAAAGTTGTTTTCATTTCTGGCCAACTGTTGAAATTTAACTGCATAATTTAGACCAATTGGACCTTATACGGGTATTACAGTAAATCTTTTTTAAAAAAGCGCCGTAGTGACGTACAACACATTCCTAGCTGAGCAGAACGCCTTCTGGCAGATGTTTTTGGTGTTTTGCTAACACTTCGCTGTACTCGATCAATTTTTTCCACAGTGCGAATTAAACGTGGTCTACCGGTTCGAGACAAATCTGGCCGCCACGACCAAGTGATTTGATACCGTTGGACTTCTTTTTTGGAGATATTTTTTTTAAATTTCCATAAAGAAAAAATCCAACGGTGTAAAATGACATGATCGTGGCTTCCAATTAACACCGCCGCGACGTGAGATAACACGCCCATTGAATTTCGCGCAAAAGAGCCATTGTTTCGTTGGCGGTGTGGCAAGTGGCAACATCTTGTTGGAACCACATATCCTCCAGGTCCTTAAGTTCTGGCCATAATAAGTCCGTTATCACCATCGAACACCATTCATAGCGAACAGCATTCACGACAACGGCTTGGTCGTCCTCATTTTCGAAGAAAGACGTCCCTTTGACTCCGCTAACCGATAAACCGCACCACACAGTCAATCTTTGTGGTTGCATCGGCTTTTCAACAATCACTCGTGGATTCTTAATTGCCCAAATGGGGCAATTCTGCTTGTTAACGAATTCACTGAAGCAAAAGTGTGCCCAGTCGCTGAAGACGATTTTCTTTGTAAAGCCTGTATTCACTTTTGTCTGCTCAACTAACCACTCGGCGTATTGACGACGCATGAAATGGTCAGTAGGCTTCAGCTCTTGGGCCAATTGAAATTTTTAAGCGTATTGATTCAAATCTTTATACAGAATTCGCATCAGTGATGTTGGTGAGATGTTGCGCACGACGACGTCTCGAGTTTGACGGCTCACATTTCCTACATATACGGTTTGCTGAAATTCGCACATAATTCTCCAGATTGTAGACACATTCGGTCAATTATGCTGACCAACCAAATTACGAAGTGCACGAAATGCATTTTGATTTGAACGCACATTTTCGTAAAAGGCTTAAAGAATCTCAACGCGCTGCTCAATTGTTAACTCTTCAATGGTTGTCAACCACTGAAACAAAGCAATAGCAAATTAAATTGGGCAAAAAAATATTCCCATTAAGGTGTGACTCACAAAAACATCGTGCACTATGTTTGGACCACCTTTTATTAAAGGAACTTTTTTCTCCGTTTCTCCAGCATAATGTTTCCATGAAAGTATAAAATCGAGGAGTACACCCAGGTATTTTGCTTCTTTAGATAGTTTCAGCGTTTTGCCGTCTAGTATACTGAGTTTAAGGGATCGTGCATTTTTTTTATCAGTCGAACTAGCCTTGACATGCTTGTATTGACACCTAATCCTTTGACCTTTTTTCCATGATCCCACTAATGGCTAGTGGATCATTGAAAGGGACGAGCAAAACCACTTCTTCGTCATACACTGTCGGTGTGGAGTGTCCTCATTTGAGGACCTGCATGATTCGTTTATCAAAAGATTCTAACTAATGGTGATATGAAAGGTCCTTTCTGTGTTCCACCCATAATACTTTTTCTTATGACCCACTACAAGGACAAGTTCCTTTTTCTAATTTTAGCGTATTGGCTATCCATAATACATTTCCACCCATAATACTTTTGCTTATGACTCACTCCAAGGTTCCTATTTCTAATTATAGTGTATTGGCCATTCAAAAGATTTCGTCTACTTGTATCCTAATAAAGGGTGTCCCAAGAAGAACGCAATTTTTAAATCTGGCAACATTCGAAGTGTCATTGTTTGACATTTGAACAATTGTTATTGTTTGTTAGTAGAAGGTACGAGGTTAGTAAAAATGGAGCGCTACACGAATGAACAACGCATTCTCATTGTGAAATTGTTTTACCAAAATGGTGAAAGTTTTGCGGCTACAGTTCGCAAATTGCGATCAATTTGGGGTCACAATAATGCTCCAAAAGAGTCAACTGTAAAGAGATTAATGGATAAATTTGCCGAAACTGGGTCTGTTAGTGATGTAAAGACAACAACGCGCCATCGACCAGGTCGATCGACCGAAAATGTCGCAGCTGTACGTGATGATGTCGCTCAAACTCCATCCACCTCAATTCGACACCGAGCTCAACAAATTGGTGTCTCCAAATCCACTTTGCAGCGAATTTTGACGAAAGATTTGCATCTTCATGCATAAAAATTCAATTGACTCAGGAACTGAAGCCAGCTGACCATGGACAGCGAAGGGAGTTCGTTAATTGGGTATTGGAGAGACAACATGAAAATGCTGATTTTGCCGATAAAATCATCTTCAGTGACGAGGCCCATTTTCATCTTGATGGCTTCGTCAATGGGCAGAATTGTCGCATTTGGGGTGCGGAAAATCCTCGAGTGATTCACGAGAAGCAAATGCATCCTCAACGTGTCACTGTGTGGTGTGGTTTTTGGGCTGGAGGAATCATTGGACCTTTTTTTTATGAAAATGAGGCAGGTCAAGCGCAAACAGTCAATGGTGTTTGGTATCGTGAAATGATAACCAGTTTTTTCTTCCCTAGAATTGAAGAAATGAATGTGGAGGGCATGTGGTTCCAACAAGACGGCGCCACATGTCATACAGCCAGAGAAACAATTCAATTGCTGCATCAGTCATTTAAAAATTGCGCTCTTCTTGGGACACCCTTTACAATCCAGAGCTTCCAGAACTGAAGTTATTTCAATATTACTTAAAGCGCCCCCTAAAAGGTTAATGTTAAAGATATAATGTAGAAAAGGGTGGAACCCTACATTTCTACAAACAATACTTATACAGAACTTCGGTTTTAAAGTCATAAAGATTGGGGAAAATATTTCGATTATCGTGACCAATATGTGTCGTAATTGGCTGCCATCATCAAATTCGAAATGTACAATGTTCCCACCCACAAAATTCAAAAGGACATTTCGCCCATCTGAAGCGAAACCGTTGTAGAGCAGGGATCACTCCGAATGTAGCTGGATTTGTAAACCAAGATTTAACATAAAATTTATTTTGCCCGACACAAACATAATCTCACTGTGACAGTTTTTCTTCTACGCTTACACACACATAGAGATGGCCTAACACACACCCACACATATATATAGTGACGGCATGTCAGTGTATGTGGAATTTCATTTGCATTAAAATCCCATTATCTTAAATAAGACTTACGTACACACACAAAAAGGGAAACACGTACATGCAGCATGTGGGCGTCTGAGTGTGTGGGTGTGTCTGTGTATGTGTATACTACAAATACCAATACAATTGTATTACTGTAACCAAACAAATCCATGTAAAATATCTTATAGCTCAAGCCACACACATGCACTCACACATACATATGCGTAGTTACAAGGACCGCTTGAGAGTACTTGTGCTTGTAGATGTCAAAGGATAGCGCTGCGGTTGTGTGTGTGCGTGTGTGTGTCCTGTACGAGTACATGTACCATAAACAAGTATTTGTGGTGGCATGTTACGGTTTATTTGTCACATAAGTTATCAATAAACAATTTCCTTAAATATTTTCATCCTCATGCGGTGGCAGCCGTTGTCGCTGAGCCTCGTCGGAAAACTTGTGATTGCGAGTGTATGCGTTGGTATGGCGGAATGTACTTATGGCGTTGTAGATATAGATGTAAATGGAAATGTAGATGTACGTGTGAAAATTGACATGGTAGATTTCAATTGTGATAATTTGCCTACACACGCACACACATACACGGAGAGAGATGAGAAAATACAAAAGCACAAACCAAAACCAATACAAGTACAAGTTGTACGAGTATGTATTAGGATGTTCGACGAGACGTGTCCCATTTAAATTGCCATTGATTACGAATGTGTGTATGTTCGTGTGGGAGCAACATGTCACTGCCATTGTGGTATTGTTTTAGATCTTTGTCGCAGCTTCCGTACAGTTACTGGACAAATACTTATGAACGTCCGGCAAAATATTATTGGAGTATATTGGGCCATTTGATGGGTCCCTTTGGGGGTCGTTAAGTTCATTATTAGCCTTATCTTAAAAACAAATACATTTGTATTGAAATTCGATTTACTTATACTAGTATACCTCACCCTACTTGATAGGTGGTTATACACCATTTAGTAGGGTTAAAAATCGAAAAAGAACATTTTAGACCCTGCAAATGTTTAGGCCAAATCAGTTTTAAGACTTTTGAACCTTGTCCGTCTGTTCGTCTGTGCAGTTGGTTACTACGATAACTTTCGAAAGGTATTATCAATAAGTTTTTAATATTGCATGTCGTAGAACGAGGGCATATCAATAATTCCGTGAGTTTTTCAACTTCCCTCGTAGTTATTAAAATTCAACACTGTCAAATATTGAGAGAGTTCCGTCATTTAGTTCAAAACACACAACCTCGTGGATTTTGTAAAAATGGAAATAAGTGAATTTCGAGTGCTCGATTAACCTTTATTTTTGCGGAAAAAACCGCCAATCAAACCAAGGAAAAGCTTAATAAATACCATCGATTTCAATGCTAAAATAGTGGTGTATTGACTTTCGTTGTGGTCGCACAAGTAAAAATGACACTGAACGTTCTGGACGGACAATTGAGGTCAATACAACCGAAAATGTCGAAAAAATCCACGATATGGTGTTGGCCGATTGAAGAGTAAAAGTGCATGAGATTGTTGCTGCCATACGCATTTTCATATGGCAAAAAATCCACGATATGGAGTTGGCCAATCGGAGAGTAAAAATGAGTAAAATTTTTGATGCCATACGCATTGCATATGGCAGTGTGGTTTCGATTTTACAAGATCAGTTTGGTTTAAGAAAGCTGTCTGCAAGATGGCTGCCGTGTTTGCATTCAATTGACCATAAACGTAATCGTGTGACAACTTCAAAGAATTGTTCTGAGTTGTTTACCCACAATTCGAATGAGTTTTTACGGAGTTTTGTAACTGAGGATGAAACATGGATTTATTTCAACACTCCGGAGACCAAGCAGCAGTCTTAACAATGGGTTTCTCTGGTTGAACCGGCGCCGAAGAAGGCCAGGGTGACTTTTGCGGCCAATAAAGTGATGGCAACAGTTTTTGGGATGCACACGGGATCATCCACAACTATTACCTTCAACTTATTGGATCGCCAAGAAAAAAGTTATTTCTCATCAAGATAATGCACGGGTGCATATATGTGCAATTTCAATGGCAAAATTACATGAATTGGGTGACGAATTGGCACCTCATCCGCCATACATAAATAGGGCTTGCAGTTGAGAGTCCTTTCGACTATTTTTTGAATAATTTTTCAAGTTTCTATTGAACAAAAGTCCAATACAAAAAAATACAAGTTTTAAATTTGCCTACAAATTATGGGCTGTATTTATGAAAATTTTCGGAAGGTTTTAAATTCAATTTTCTTTAAAACAAGTAAGCAAGTTGCAGTCAGTTGCTCTGAATTACATGAACCTTCACCCATATTTTTAAATTTTCCATAGTTCCGTAGTCCATTTCCTGAAACGTACCAATCTTATTGAAATCTTGTAAAAGGTCGTTCATGTGAAAGGTATCAGATAAGGGTGTAATATCCACTTTTTTCTTATGTGCATACAATGACGAAATAAAGATGTTGCAGAAACAAAATTTTAACGAAGGTCATTCATTAGGGATAAAACTATGTGCTCTCCATTTACGCTCGAATAGTTTAGTTTGCGTGGGCGGCATAAGAATGGCTCCAAATTGTCCTCAGCTAGTCAAATATACTATACATTTTTTTTACTACTAATTTTCAGCTGAATCGTACGAGAGCGACCGCAAAACTAACTGGCCTGGCACATTTGCTGTTTTACTAGCAACTTTTTTTTTGTTTTTTTAAAGCAATCTTTTATAAGCCATCTGTGAAAATTTCCGAAATATTTAATAATTATTTTCTTCGTTACAGGTGATTGAAGTTTTATAATTTTTGAAAAATGGAAAATAAAGAGTTTCGTGCGGTAATTAAACACTTTTATATGAAAGGTTATACGCCACATTTAATCTAAGATGAATTGGATATGGTGATAATGCACAATCATGCTCCACCGTGAAGTCCTGGGTTCAACAATTTAAAATGGGTCGTTCAAGTACGGAAGATGAACAACGCTCTGGAAGACCGAAAACTGCTACTACTATTGAAAACATTAGAAAAATATTTAATGAAGTGACTAAAGATAGACGATTAAAGCTTAGAAAACTTGCTGATATTAATAAAATACACGAAAAACAAGTTTGGGGTATTTTACATGATGAACTCCACATGAAAAAGCTATCCGCGAAAAAAGTGCCGCGTTTGTTGACTTTGCCCCAAAAAATCGTCCGTTGGACCATTTCCGAGGAGCTTTTAGCGATTTATCAGCGTAATCCAATAAAGTTCTTGCGCCGATTCATAGCTGTTGATGAAACATGGATCCATCACTACAAAGGATCCATCATGCAAAGAACAGTCAAAACAATGGATAGAAGCTGGTAAAAGTGGTCCCAAGAAGGCGAAAACTGTTAAGTCAGCAGGAAAAGTAATGGCCACAGTATTTTGGGATGCAAGGGGTATAATATTTATTGATTATCTTGAGAAAGGAAAAACTATAAATAGTGAATATTATTGTGCATTATTGGATCGGTTGAGTGAAGAAATCAAGATAAAACGACCGCATTTAGAAAAAAAAGTTATTTTTCATCAAGATAATGCTCCTTCACACACTGCATTTTTAACTCAACAAAAACTGGCCGAATTACGACTTGAAATTGCTCCGCATCCACCAAATAGTTCAGATTTAGCTCCTTCCGATTATTTCTTGTTTGCAAATTTAAAAAAAAATTCTCGGTGGCAAAAAATTTTCGTCCAATAGCGAGGTTATTGGTAAAACTGAGGCATATTTCGAAGGTCTTGAAAAATCTTATTTTTCGGATGGATTTAAAAAACTTGAAAAACGTTTGATGAAGTGTACTGAGTTGGAAGGAGATTATGTTGGAAAATAAATAATAATAATTCAAAAAAAAACGGGTTTTTTATGTTAGGCCAGTTACTTTTGCGGTCGCCGTCGTATAACTAGTATTAAAATTATTATGCAACTACCAAAAGTGGGCGGAATGGTACTTTTGCACTGGAGGTACCAGAAAAGGGCGTGTCATCTACTCTTTTCGTACGCCTGTTAAAGCCACTACGCTTGTTAAAGCCACTATATTAATATTATAAAGTTCGAAATTTAAGAAAATTTTCATGCACTAGGAGAGGGGTGTGGCTATGATATTCAAGATGGGTGTGGCTATGAAGCCAATTAAATGTCCCCCAATTTACTTTATAATTCTAATTTAAAGTTTTCATTAAGAGATAAAACGTATAAATAGCATTAAAGATATTGCAAGAACAGCAAAAGTGGAATATTGCATTTGCATGGGAGGTACCAGAATGGGGCGTGTCAGCCAAATTTTTCATACGCGACTACAAAGCTGTTATACTAATAATACGGATTTCACAGTTTAATAAAAAATAAAAATTACACACTGGGTCACAACACTGAAATATGCACAGAAAAAGGGCCATTTGTGTCGGAGGTACTAAAAAGGGCGTGACTAGAAGTCAATTTTTTGTTACCAAGTTAACCTTACATTTTAATTCTTAAGTATTGATTTTTATCTTACAAAAATATAAGGCGCGTAATGGGACATTAGTGTGGGAAGTACCAGAGGAGGTGTATGACCCATTTTCAATCACGTGTAAGGCGTTAGAAAGTAATAGTTAATAGGATTCGCTTACCGTCACACGCATTAATGGGAATATTTGCTCTTTCGAGTAAAACAATAAATAAAGCCAGTAACAATTATTGGCGAGATGCTGTATATTTTTGTACATGTAAGAAAGTCCATGTTGAATTTTTATGCAATGATAGTGATTCTAGTGACACATTATGAATTCAATATTTAGGCAACGAACTTGCAATAAATTATCGGGGTTAAACATTCCCTTGAACTTGGGGGAGGACATATCTGAGACACGAAGACGAGACTTGACCATTGCCAAATCATCATAAAAAGCAGGTTATATTGGGTGAAATTAATTTTACGCAAACTATTCCCAATTAAAGCCCATTAAGGCGACATATTAAAATGTATGGCACGTTATTGCTAACGTGACTAACGTTAGCTAGCTGGGTCTGCTCACGGTAGGAAAATATTAAATCTTACTCGCATGCAGACTCTCACTCAAGCACGCACTATGAGATATGTTAAGAAATTCTAGAATGATTTAAAGATCACAAGTCAAACCAAGGGATTAGGCGACCCATGTTGTAAACATTATTCCTGTCACGCTGAAATGTGCCTACCCATGTATGGCCATAATACCAAACAACTTACAATAATCATATGTACGGTAATCCCGTTTATGCTCACATGTATTGTAAAGCCAAATCAATTATAATTTCAGAAACAGAAATAACCAAAATATATCGTATCCAAGCAACAACATCCCATAAACAATTCCACAAAATACTATTATTTTGCCATCCTCCCAAAATAATGCCACCAACCTCCACCTCGCCCTCTGTCGAGATCAACTTCAATTTAATATCTTCAGTTTTGAAAATTTTCAATTGGTCATGCTGCTGCAAAAACGAACAAAAGTCGATATGAAAACAAACCGGATTTCAAATGGACTGCAATTGTTTATGGCCGATAACAAAGTTATTATTTATCTATTGAGAACTTAAAATTGCACTTAAACGGAAATAGATTGAATCGAACTCTTGCATGCAATCGAAATATAAAATGGCCAGCATTAAAACTCTACACAATGTGAATTGTTTTTAATCCTCTCGATATACCCTACACAAATGTTTGCAGCATATTGGCAAGAAAGTGGTTAGGAAACGAACGCAGAGGAATATATTGGTATGACCATTAAATGGTAGTATTGTGTATTACAATATTTTGATACTTATTTAATAAATTATTAAACTATTTATAAAATTATATTAATTACATGCTGATGTTTTTAATATATATTTACTTTTTCAATATTATATAATATATAATATTGAAAATATTTGATCTAGTCGGTGTTGACCGACACTTATTGGTTTTTATTTACGTTTTAGTTCACTCAGAAAAAATTTAGCTGGATTAAGTAAAAATAAGGTGATAACTTAAACTAACATACCTTTTATCATCGGGTTTCGTCCAATAAGAGCGATTATGGTCTTTAATTCTGCATCTAGGTTAGATCCCATAATTTTCTTTTCTGCAATATAAAGTAAAAACATTGAGTTAAATTAGGAAAGAAAAAAATAGAAATCAATATTTCATATAAAACAACTATAAATTTTTTTCTTGTCAAAAAGTAAATTTAAATAATTATAAGAATAAACTTCGCACAGTGGCGCTCGTCGAGCAAACACTGTTGCATAAAATTTGCATGTGCGCCTACGATATTTTGAATGAACCTAGATTTTTAGTTCAGAAGATAAAACCGTTCAAATTGGACCGTTTTTGGTTTTTAAAAAAACATCATTTTTAGTTTAAATTTGGGCCAGTCAATAGAAAAAGAGAAAAGACGATTCGTTACCTATTTTTTGTAATACTACTCCTGAGTACAACGAAAACTAGGTAGAGAATCGTCTTTTTTGTTACTATTGATTGATGTTTTTTTAAATATACAGGGTGGGCCATTTAACATTTAAAATTTCAAGCGGCTTTAAAAAACAGTACTGATATTTTTTTTCAAATTTCTGGTTTTATTGTAGAGGTTAAACTTTGTCATTTAATAACACAGTACTACACATGATTTCGGGACTCAATTCTGATAATTGTTTGTGAAAGTAGCCCCCAAAAAGAAGAACTTCTGCAGCATTCGTTTGGTCAAGGTACATCAAATAATAATTGAATAATTAATTTGAAGTTAGTAAGTATCGTATAGGGGAATTTGTCACGTTTTAGGCACTTTTGTTTGTCATAACTCTAGAACCACTAGACCGAATAAGCTGAAACAAATTTAAAAGTAAAATTACAAAGCCTTTAATCTGTTCATACAACGTTTCGCTACATAAGCAACAGTTTCGCAGTTATAAATAAATGTATGAAGAAAAAAATATTTTTTGCCTAGAAAATTAAAGTTTTTTTTTTTTTAATTCATAAAAAATACAAAACGGTAAAAGTGTCAAGTCCTATTACTTTCACGTAAAGTCACATAACCTTTGAACAAAATGAGACATAGATCATGAAAATCGATTTACGCGTTTCGCTTTTATGCACAATTAAGTGAAGGTATGAGTTTCAAAAATTTGCTCGAGATATGTACAAAATTCTTTGCAAAAAACGTTGATGACTTTTTTATGATTCTCAGAATTTAAAAAAAAAATAAGTAATAAACAAAAGGTTATTTAATTTTTATGATCGCTCATAAATGTGCGTGGACATTTATTAATTTTTGATACCTAATTTTGGAACAATTACCTCAGTAATCGGACGAACAAGGAGAGAGGTTCCACCAGGTGACCATGCCAATGGAAGAGCGATTCAAAGGCAAGAAATTGGATGCATTGCTTGCGGAGGTTTGTTGGTGGAGTTTTCAAATTATGCAGTTTGAAGATGAAAGCACCGAAGATGAAGATGACACTGAAATTTGTGGACGCACTGAACAAAACATGCCCTTGAATATTATGTCTATCTCGGATGATGATGCAGACTCAGAACATGAATGTGAACAACCTACGAAGAAAATAAGGTCATCAAAACCACAAGCGTCAACTTCAACGAGGATGAACAGTGATAATAATTGAAAATGTTCTAAATTTTGATTCCATGCATAGAAAACATATAAAAATCTCATATTTTCTGTGTAAGAATAGCTGTAATATAAATCGGAATGTTTATTTTCATGCAAAATAAAGAATCATCAATGTTTTTTCCAAAGAATTTTGTGCATATCTCTAGCAAATTTTTGAAATTCATACCTTTTCTTAATTGTGCATAAAAGCGAAAAGCGTAAACCGACTTTCATAATCTATATCTCATTTTGTTAAAAGGTTATGTGACTACGTTAAAGTACTAGGACTTAAGACTTTTTACCATTTTGTAGTTTTTATGAATTAAAAAAAAAAAATAGGCAGAAAAATATTTTTTTCTTTATACATTTATTTATAACTGCGAAACTGTTGTTTACGTAGCGACACGTTGTATGAACAGATTAAAGGAATTGTAATTTTATTTTTTTTAAATTTGTTACACCTTTTTCGGTCTAGTGGTTCCCGAGTTATGACAAACAAAAGATCCTAAAACGTGGCAAATGTCCCTATACGATACCTACTAACTTCAAATTAATTGTTAAATTATTATTTGATGTACCTTGACCAAACGAATGATGCAGAAGTTCTTCCTTTTGGGGCGACTTTCACAAACAATTATCAGAATTGAGTCCCGAATCAATCACCTGAAAAATGTTGTACTGTGTAATGGAACACAATATCATTCACACAGGGTGGCTGATAAATATTGCTACATTAAGAAACTCAAATGGAATTCATTTTTCTTTTATTCATGTTAAAGCTCATTCAATTTTTTATTAAATATAGCTTAATTAGTTTAAGAAATAATGAATTTGAATGCCCCCTGCTCGTTGATGCATGTGTTGCATCTTACAAAAAAGTTGTTCATGCTTGGATAGTTGAGGCAGGAATAGCCGCAATTGTTTCTTGAATAGATTGCTTTAGTTCATTCAAATTTGTTGGTTTTGCTTTAAAGACTTCCTGTTTGCAATAAAGCCACAAGAAAAAGTCAGATGTAGTAAGGTCAGGTGACCTGGTGGTCCAACGGAATGTGGAGTTTCTGGATATCAGCTTTTTAGGAAATTTTCGTCGCAATTCTGTCACAACAGGCGGGGCTATGTGGGGAGTTGCACCAGCTTGCTGAAACCACTCAAAGTTGATAGGAATTCTCATTTGGCATAATTCTGGATAGACAAACTCTCATATCATGCTGAAGTAGCGGTCTGCAGTAACCGTAACGGTGTGACCGTCTTAGCTCGGCAATACCTCAGAGCTAAGACGGTGGGTCAGACCATCCAATTTTTCAGTACAATTTTGATTGTTTCGGGTTGAGACACTTCAACAGCAACTTCGATTTCACCTTTTAACGCTTTAATTATCTTTGGATGCTTTGCGTAACATATATCTTTAATGGCTCCCACTATTCACAGCTCAGAGGCGGCCAATTTACATCACAATTTCGGGAGATTATTCGATTTTCAAAAACAGTGCGCGAAATATCAACGGTTGCGTTGGTTCTGCGACATGTGGCCCCGTCTTGTTGAAACCAAATGTTGTTTATGTCATTCTCTTGAATTTTTGGAAACCAAAATTCGTTCAGCATGGCGCGGTGACGATCAACATTAACATTAACGGCGGATCCTTGCTCATTTTAGAAGAAAAATTGCCCAATGATGCCTCCAGGCCAAAATCCACACCAAACAGTGACTCGTTAAGGATGCATTGGCTTCTCAATAGTCACGTGTGGGTTCTCTGAGCCCATATGCGGCAATTTTGCTTATTGAGATAGCCACCGAGATGAAAATAAGCTGTAACTAAAAACACGATTTTTCGATAAAAATCTTCATCTTCTGCCAAACAAACTTCAGGCCACAGGGCGAAGCGAAAACGAGTTATATTGTGTTCCATTCAAAGTTTAACCTTTCCACTAAGACCAGAAATTAAAAAAAGGTATCAGTACTTTACGGTTTAAATGTCAATATTTAAAATGACCCACCCTATATAATGATAAAAAAAATGTAATGTTTGCTTTTTGTTTCTCCAGGTAAATTCCTATTTAAAAACTGTAAATTTTCATTTCATTTTCATTCACTGCTTTTTAACCGTATTTCACAATATGTTCTTTGATTATTCCTCCTTTACATAATTCAAAAGAGTTTATATGAAGTTATAAGCCTCTAGCTTCTTTCATTTTGACTTAATCGTGAGCCAGACGGGCATGACTACTTATATCTTCACAGGTCCACGAGTTCATATAGCCCAGTAACCCGACTTCCAACATACATTAACATATGGATAGAATAAGAAAATAAATTTTAATCAAAAATCAATTTGACTAAATTTGGGAACACAGACCAAACACTTGGTTTGAAAATCCACCCCATTTCAACATCGGTATAGAGATACCAACTAAAATCAATGAACTTTTCGAACAAATTCATTATATGTGACGCGCTGTCCAATATATAAAGCTGCATTATCATTAGATCGTATGAAGTGCATAAAACAATGCCTTAGATTCGACAATGGAAATACGCTACAGCAACGACTAATCAACAGCAAAAATGCGGCTATTGATGATATTTGGCAAATGTTGCAGTCTAACTTGGCAGCAGTAACCGTTGATGAGCAGTTAGTCCCATACAGAGGCCGCACCCGCTTCACACAATACATTCCATCGAAGCCTGCCAAGTACGGTATAGAGATATGGTGGTTGTGCGACTCAAAATCATTTTATCCTGTCAAAGGAATTGCCTGACCAGGCACGAGAGGTGAGTCAAGGGCAGCATGTTGTACTTTAACTTTCGGAGAGATATTTGAATACAGGCCGCACAATTTATGCCGACAATTTTTTCACAACTTTGGATATGGCGCGTACTTTGATCAGGAACAGTGCGCTCGAATAAGACATGTGTGCCTCGGGAATTCCAAAAAAATCATCCGCGTCCTGTCAGCAGCACATAGTTCGGCTTCAACGAAGGCGATATAGCACTATGTTCATATGTGCCCAAGAAGAACAAAGCGGTAATTTTGCTGTCAACACAACATTATACTTGCGGTGTGGACATGCCATTTTGAAAAGAAGAAGCCGTTTGCTATTTTGGATTACAATGCCAACAAATCGGGCGATGATACAATGGACTAGATGCTTGGCTCATATACATGCAAGCGCTCAACAAACCGCTGGCCATTGGCCGATGAAGCCAATAAAAAGAAGCGACAAACGACGGTCATTCCTACTGGTGCTGACAAAACAATAGGCACTACCAAACATAGAGGAACGAGCGCTAAACAACCGCATATCCGCATATCCAAGGATACGGAACGCAATGGAAGCATTTGATGTAAAGGTAAGAAAAAACAATTCTTATGTTCAAAAGCAGAATAACTACATAATTTTTAGATATTTTTTTAGATATTATCAAGACCGGCAGATGGAGCTGCACCGTCGTTTGCGTCTAGAACGAACAGACCGTCATGTCGCCTATGCCGTTCTGAGTACGGACGGCAGCGGAAAACAAGGGCCTTTTGCCATTCTTGTAACAATCCAGTTTGTGCAGATCATTCAACACTTATGCATCGATCCACCTGCACAGAAAATATGTTGGACGAAGGACAATCTACACAACAATAGTTTTTTAGACTTTTTTCATATAAAATTCATAAAAAATTAATAATGTTATATATATAAAAAAATTTCTAACATTCATTATACATGTATAATTAGTAAATAACAATAAATCAAAACAAAAAAAAATGTAAAAAAATGCGTTTTCATATAAAATTCCATACAAATAAAAATAGGTCTCTGTGGGCCTTGTACTTCGTATAAGGGAAACGGATGACTCAACCGTCGCACAGTGTTGCGAAAGCGGAATTTTTCGGAAATCATATTGCCTAAACTGTATTTTTAATTGTATCGATGAGAAACTTCTACAGATTGGTCAGAATGAAATCCCAAACAGAATGAGTGAAAAAAAAATTTACACCGAAAAAAATTGTTGGGTCAAATTTTCAACAAAAGTCAAAAAAAAAATTGTTCGAAAAATTTACAAAAAAAATTTATTTTAATTTTTCTTTTATTTCTGATAAATACCCTATGATTAGTTTTTTAAATAAATTATAGGGTGGTCCGAACAAGAATTATAAACGTCAAATTTTCATGATTTTTCGATATTTGTTGAAAAACTCTGAAATTTTATAAAAAACCAAAATCTATTTCATTTCTTATTTGAAAGGTGGCAATCAAAGCTTTAAGCTTTGATACCGGTTTGAAGTCAATAGCTTCAGTTTTAAGAGAGTTATGCTCATTTTTGTGGAGTGCTAGAATAGATGTAGAATAAAAAATAAGTGATTCCGAGAATTTCCGTTCTATTTCTATGGAATAAATACTGAGAGGGATATACTAAAATCGCTATAACTCCCAGGAGGGCAGGTATGGGCAGCTGATTTTTTCACAGTTCGTTGAAAACAAATTATGTAACATTTGTGTAGTGGTTTGGAACTGGGACTCTCTGGGACTTTTTAGATATTGCTTACCTAACCCAAATTTAAAGGAAAAATGGACCTTTAGTCGGGGTTTCGTTCTAAAAAAGGTGCATATGAAAACGTCTCAAACAACATTCCTTTTTTTTACAGAAGATACTTGTCCGAAGGCAGATTTTTTTCCGAATCAAAATATCTGTCACCAAAATCAAATGAGATCATTTTGAATACAGCCCTGAAATCCCCTCTTTTCGTGAAAATTTTGTATATTTGACTTCTAAAATCAATTAAAAATCAACGGGCCAACATAAAAATAAGCTTTATGTGTTTTTTGTTTACTTGGAATGTCTGTGACAAAATTGCATCATTAAAAACACTGAAAAAAATAATCGGAAAAAAGTTACTTTTCCACTAGCCGCAACACAGTGCGTCGGTTAAGAACGAGAAGTTGCTTGTGTTTTCCAATATAGAGTTTAACGTCCACGACAAAGAACATAGCGAGTGTCCCTTATTGTAGTAAGATCATTAGATTCGAATATAAAGTAGTTAAACCATAAAACCAGTATTGAAATAACCAAACTTGGGTGAACTATTTTAACTAACTTCTCATTAAATTTACGAGCATTATTTTTTTGAGCGTAGCACTTGTGATTTCTCTGATGAGTTACTGCAACTGCCCTCTAATGGTGGATGAACAAAAAATGATAGAAATGCCAAATTTAAATTTGAGATTATCGCTGACCTTTTTGTGCATTGTTTAGATTTTATGCTAAAGGACTTGCTGTTGTAGCCATCCATGGTGCTTAATTAATTAAAATTGTTTTAATGAATGGATTTTGTTTCAGTTCGATGGAAATGCACGTTTCAATGAAGTTTATACATACGAGTATAAATTAGGTTCTTTTTTTTGCTGCTTAAATAATTGCTTGCAAAACTCATTATTTTATATTTTTTATTCGATTTTATAAACGAGTAGACAATTTGTCAGACTGATTTAAGTTTGTTTTTTTTACACTCCATTATAAAATAGAGTGTATGTTGACTTTGTCATTCCATTTGCAACAGCTAGAAGCATTGATTGGAGAGCCCATAAAGCATCTACATATACTCGTATTATGAAAATTTACGACAATCTACCCACACTTAACTGTCTGCCATGGAGTGCAAACTAGAGTTTGCAATATTGAAGTGGAGTGGCTTTAATTTCTGGATCTAGTGCTGAAGCTTTGAAACCGCGGCCTGGTCGGTTAAGGGGTACAAATTTTCTGCACACAAGGGACTGAAACACCCTCAGGAACAATTCCTTTGTGTGTGCTACGAGTATTTTTATACCCTACACCACACTGTGGTACAGGGAATAATGTCATAGTGTTGCAGGAATTGATATGTACCCCATATTAAGTATGCCGATCGATTTAGAATCAGTATTTGATTCCATTGAGCGACGTCCGTCTGTCTGCATGTTCATCTATTGTTGTAATTAAAGTACAGGTTGAAAATATGAACCGCACTGCTCTCTAATGGTGGATGAACAAAAAATGATAGAAATGCAAAATTTAAATTTGAGATTATCGCTGACCTTTTTGTGCATTGTTTAGATTTTATGCTGAAGGACTTGCTGTTGTATCCTTCCATGGTGCTTAATTAATTAAAATTGTTTTAATGAATGGAGGATTTGTCTCAATTCGATGGAAATGCACGTTTCAATGAAGTTTATACATACTAATATGACTCGCACTAAATTTCGCATAGAGCGTTACGAGCGATTAGCATTTATCTCTGCCATCGGTCTATGTTTTTATACCCTACACTTTACTGTGATACAGGGTATTATGACTTAGTGATGATGTTAAGAACACCTTAACTTAAGATAGATCGTATGTTAAGTATACCGATTGATTTTGAGTCACTTACTGATTTTATTGAGCAATGTCCGCCCGTCTATCGATTTATTGTAATCAAAATACAGGTCGTAGTTATGAAGTGATTTCAATGAAACATTCTTCATGTTTGGCCCAAGGACGAACACTATTGAAATTAGACCACTTCGGTATGCGGGTTGTTTGTCGCTGTTCCATCGCTTCTTTCAAGGTGTGTGCTCTTCAGACATTCGTGGTCTTATTCCTGACATGAGGATATTCGGCAGGTATACACGTCTTTCCAGGAATTCACACCCGCTTGTTACGAGGATTACTATTTAAATTTCGGGTCCTGACAAAACTAGTGTTCCCAGATGCCAACTGGAACTTTTATTGGAATCTATGACATTTTTTAGCATAACTTCACTCAGAACGTTTTGTCATTTGAGGGCGAATTGTTTTGTTTACAGTGTGTTGAAAAATTCATCTCAGTCAAAAAATGGAATTATCCCGTGAACATTTAAGAGCCAAAAGTGCTTAAAACAACTTGTTTCGGTGAAGCGCCATCCAAAAACCACTGTTATTCGCTGGTACAAAGATTTCAGTCTCGGACGCCGTTCGCTCCAGGATGCATTTCGTGAAGGACGTCGAACTTCGGTTACTTTGCCAGAAACCATCGATGCTGTGGGTGAACTGTTTAAGCAAGACCAACGTGTGACATACCGTGAGATTGGGGGATCCTTGGGCATTAGAATGACAAGCATCAATAAGATATTGCATGTTCATTTGCCCGTGAAAAAAAATTGTTTTCGTTGGATCCCACATAATTTGACGAATGCTCAAAAAAAGGGGTCGTATGGATTGGTGCAAAGAGATGTTGAAAAAGTATAACTGCGGTAGCTCAAGTCAGTGTTTAACATTGTCACAGGTGACGAATAATCGATCTATGCATATGAACCCGAAACAAAATAGCAATCGACCGTATGGGTCTTTCAAGATAGGCAAAATCCAACAAAAGTTGTTCGTGGAAGATTTACATTGAATCAAAAGATTGCGTTTTTTTCATTTCGCCTTTAGTGGAACGTACGACGGTCAATTCTGAGTGGTAAACAACCACCTGTTTGCCAACAGTGTTCAAAGAAATGAGGAAAGATAATGAGAGAAGACGGATCATTTTGCTTCACGACAATGCGAGCTCTCACACATCAGCTGAAACGATGAGCTACTTAACCACTAAAGATGTCGATTCATGGGCCATCCACCGTACAACCCTGATTTGGCACCCAATGACTTCATCATATTCCCTAGCATCAAGAAAAAAATGCGTGGTCAACGTTTTTCATCGCCCGAAGCAGCTGTTGAAGCGTTCAAAAATCATGTTTTAGAGGTGTCTTAATCGGAGTGGAAAAAGAGCTTCGAAAAATGGTTTGTGCGGAGGAGAATATTTTAAAAAGCAATAAAACCATTTCCAATGTTAAATTATTATGTTTTTATTGCCGGACCCGAAACATAAATAGCAACCCTAGTATCGATGTCGGCACTATACCCTACAGATCGAATTCGTTTTTCGACCATACGGACCGTATGTGGAATCGACTTCGGAAATTGTATTTCCCCCCAATTACGAAATTCAGAAATTCAAAGCAAATGTCAATAATTATTACAGCTTCTTACCTCCTCCGCTTTCCATCCACCAACATAAATCATTGCAAGAGTAGGGGAAAACCACTGAGTGCTGATCAACAGAAAGAAAAAAAAAATAGTTGGCTAAACCATAATGCACGATGTTAATTGCGAGTCACTCCGTATGGTCAGGTTTTTCGCTCAACTTAATTTGACATTTTTTTGTTTCAATGTCTGACAAATTCGACCATGGAGACGTATACGATTGAGTAGAGCGTGTTAAGATTGTTAACGCCTTTTACGAAAATGGGCTTTCATAACAAACTGCATTTTGTGCCCTTCGAGATTTTTTTGGTCAGCATAATCGACCAAATGTGTCCACAGTGGATTCGTTAACAAGCACAATTGCCGCATTTGGGCAAATGAGAATCCACGAGTGTTTGGTGAAAAGCCGATGCATATACAAAGAGTGGCTGTTGGGCGTGGTTTATGGGCTGGTGGCGTCATCGACTCGTACATCTTCGAAAACGAGGTGGGCCAAGTAGTTACCGTAAATGAAATTCACTAACGCGAGATGATAAGGGTTTGTTTGTGGCCAGAAATAAAGGATATGGACCTGGATGAGATATGGTTCAGCGGAATGGTGCCACACAGACAAATAAACAATGCACGAGAAATTGAAAGCTGTGTTATCTCACGTCGTGGCGATGGTTATTGGCCGCCACAATCTTGTCATTTGACACCGTAGGGCTTTTTATTTTGGGAATTATAAAAATATGTGTACGTAAATAAGCCAAGAACAATTCAAGAGCTAAAGAATGAGATATTTCGGTACATTTACTACATTGAACCTCCATTATGTCTCAGAGCGAATGAAAATATGGACCATCGAATTGTCATAGATCCTGCTATCATAATAAAAAATATTGAGGTATTTTTTTTTAACAATTTTTTGTTTTATATACAATTAACTTCGTGCATTTTATTAGGACCACGCTATATTTAGATATCACACATAGGATTTTCCGATTTCAGAACCTACAGCAATAAAAGCCACATTAGAAATCCGATTCCAACCAAATTTCCCACTCAGCATTATGAGCGTTCAAAAAGCATCTCTGGTAAAATGTTATCAAATATTTTTGATTCCTGCCGATTGAAGGAACATTAGTCACGCTAAAAATTTGTATAGTACGTTAAGGGTGACTATTTATTAACTGTGGCGAAACTAAACCACATAGGCCTATATTTTTTTACAGCCCACATACAAAGGACCTTCCTGATTTCAAATCTTACATCTTTAAAAGTCACATCTGATATCCGATTCCTAAAAAATTTCGCATGGAGCGTTACAAGCAACCAGCAGCCATATCCTGTTATATTTGACCTCCTCGGTCTGTGTTTTTTTTATAAGCCGTGTCACAAATAGCCCTGTTGAAGCCATAAATTATACCCGGACAAATAGTTATACCTTGCTGAAGCTCCAGATAGATGGGCAAAATTCTCTGTATAGCTAGGTGGTGCACTCTCGGCCAAGCCCGACTTAAACATTGTTCATTTTAGAGATAACCAAGCTGAGAAAATGTACTCTTGGGGGTTTTATTCGTGTGAGCGGCAGTGTACTTAGTTGTTCCCTCCAGAATGCAAAAAAGTGGTATACAACCATTTATTTGCCTACAGTGTTCGAAGAAATGAGGGAAGATAATAAGAGAAGACGGATCATTTTGCATCACGACAATGCGAGCTCTCACACATCTGCTGAAACGATGAGCTATTTGACCACTCAAGATGTCGATTTAATGGGCCATCCATCGTACTGCCCTAATTTGGCACCCAATGACTTTTTCTTATTCCCTAGCATCAAGAAAAAAATGCGAGGTCAACGTTTTTCATCGCCCGAAGCAGCTGTGGAAGCGTTCAAAAATCATGTTTTAGAGGTGCCTAAATAGGAGCGAAAAAAGTGCTTCGAAAATCGGTTTGTGCGCATGCAAAAGTGCATTGATCTTAAAGGAGAACATTTTGAAAAGCAATAAAACCATTTCCAATGATAAATTATTGTGTTTTTATTGCCGGACCCGAAATATGAATAGAAACCCTATTATGCAATAACGCATATGTGACAGCGCATAGAGAAAGAGACCTAAGGGTAAAAAAAATTCAATTTTCATTTTTTTTTTGATGTGGACAACATCTGAGCATCGAATGAGACCGATCCCATGCCCCAAAAGTGTTCCCTCCCAGAGATATGCGCGTTTTATGAAAGTGATGGTACACCAAAGATACACGTATTTGAATCTTTAAAATGGCTCTTCTGAACAAAACTGGTCTTTACCCTTAGGTCCCTTTCTATTTTGCGCGTCACATATGCAACACCTGATCAGAAAATTATTCATTGCTGCCTGAACGGTTAAAGCTGTAATCGCTTCAATTATAGTTTAAATGAACTGCTTCAAATCAGTCAAATTACTTGGTTTCGTTTTGTACACCTCTGGCTTGATATAACCCCATAAAAAATGTCTGGTGCAGTCAGTTAGTCCGGTGACCTTGAGGGTCAGCGGAATGTGGAATTAGTGCTTGCCATAACCGGTCTGACTATTTGTGCAGTTGCTCCATTAGCTTAAACTAAATAATGTTGAATCGGATACGTCCTCGGCGTGGTTCTGGATAAAAAAAAATCCTTCAATATCTAGGAATATTTTTTTATGGTTTTTTTGGAAGCGAAACAGCATAAATTGCTTTTGTAAATTGACACAAAAAAAATTTGAGTTTCAGTCGAATAGTCATGACTTTGGAACGGTAAGACCTCTAGGCTTTGTTTAGGTCATTTTGGAAAGGTAAGAGGAAGAGAAAAAAAAAACAAAAAATCCGACCCCTGGTTCAGAACTTAACAGTTTACCCTCCGACCACAAACCCGAAAATTTTAACCGCTGCCATTTCACCCCCTTGTATTTTTGGGCATGGTCGTAAATGGACATATTTTCATGAAATGAGCCAAGGAACACGCTAGTGAAATTTGTCAAGTCGGGAATGAATCTCCCTGTGCGTGTATCAATCTAGAGGTACTCGTATTTTTTAATAGGGTTTTTTCACAGAATACGCATGTTGTGTTAAATTAAATTTTTTTCTTTTCAGAATTGTTTGCCATTACACAGTATGACAGATAAAAAATATCTAGGAAATGATATTATTTTTCTTGTAGATCTTGCTGAGTACAACAAGAAACCGGTTTTGAAATTTCCCAAACACCTCCAATATCTGGAGTTACGGGTAAAAACCCGGGTTTTCGGATGAAATCGCAACAAATTTTACAACGCTGGATACAAAGCAAAATTAAAAATGTAAACAAAGTACCGTTAGTTTTCATTTACCATATGTTTTGTGACATTGCTTTTTAATTTTTGCTGAAGTTGATCATTTATTTTGCAATGTTTGCAATGTCGCCAAAAGAAGAACAACGTCGAAAAACCTTTTGTAATTTTTTCGACCATCATCTTGATTGGAAGAAATCCGATAACGTTTCTCATTTTGTAGAGCAGGGAGAATACCGAAGTTCGGTATATAGAACACTGGCGATATATGAGAAAAGACAAACAACAGAAAGAAAACGTGGTTCTGGAAAAAAGTGTAGTTTGAAGTGTAGTTTTTCGACTTCGAAAAATTACCAATGGTAAAGTCGCTAAATCCTATAGGGAGCTTGGGAAAAAGTTCCAATGTGACGGAAAAACAGTGATATGGGAATTCAGAGAAAGTCCAGAAAAAATAAGGCAAAAGCGTCAGAAGCTCAAGAAGTTACCCAAAAGTCTCGACTTAGAAGTTTGGTTAAAAATACATTCAAAGCCAAGAGCGATATTCTATGCATCATGGACGATGAGTCATATTTCACATTGGATGGAAACGAATGACAAGGAAAACATTTTTTTGAAGGAAAAAAAACACGTAGACAATAAAATAAAGTATGTGGAGCATTAAAAATTTCCTAAAAAAGTTTTATTGTGGCTTGCAATTAGTCAGCATGGAATGTCAGATGCAGTTTTTTTTTAGACCGGTTTGGCAGTCAATTCTGACAGATATATTTATTTCTGCTTACCAAAAGTTGAAGAATTTATGATTAAGAAGCATAGAAACAACTTAAATGTAATCTTTTGGCCCGACTTAGCATCAAGTCATTACGCCAAGAAGACATTGGAAGCCATGGACACCCTTCAAATTCCATATGTATGTAAAGAAGAAAATCCACCCAATGTACCCCAATTAAGCCCAATTAAGGATTTTTGGGCAAATTTAAAACCAAAAGTATATGCAAATAACTTCAGACCCAAAACTACCAAAAATTTGATTTAAAAAATTCGAAAGGAGCTTCAAAACATGCCAATATCGACATTTTCAACAGCCATGGAAAAAGTTCCTCAAAATTGCCGCAAAGCAGCTCGAATGGGACCAAATATTTTTTTACATTAAACTAGTACTCGTACAATGTATTATCTTAAAAAAAATTTAAATTTGTTTTTGTTTAAAAGAAAAAAAATGTTTTTTTTTGTTGCGATTTCGTTCCGCATACGTTATGCCAGTAACTTCGTTGAATATCAACCGATTGTTTAAAAAAAAAAAACTGCGGCCTTTCGAATGGTATATACGCATTTAAAATCCCACTGAAAAAATCTGTGTATTTTTCCTATAAACTCATTTTTTTAAAATTGTAATATTTTAACTTTGGATGCGTTTTTACACAGAATTTTTTAAAAGCAAACGAACAATTTTTGAACTGAATAAAAAAAAGAGAGTGTTCTTACGAATACAATTCGGTAGCACCATCAATCCAAATTTTTTCAAAAAAAAAAAAAAATGATGGCCGGAACGTAACCGTGAATGGTACTCGCTTTCGCGCCATGATATGGGACTTTTTGCGACCTAAAATTAAAGCCCGTAATCTTGACGACATTTAATTTCAACGATACGGTACAACTTGCCAAACATCTGCTCAAACAATGGATCTAGTGAGAGGTCAATTTGAAAAGCAGCTAATTGCACGTTTTGGACAGATGAGTTGGCCGCCTAGATCGAGTGATATCACACCTTTAGACAGTTTTCTTTGGGGTCACGTAAAGTCCAAAGTCTATGCTGACAGACCATCTACGATTTAGGTTTTGGAAGCCAACATTACGCGTGTTATTAAAGCCATTCCAGTCGAAATGCTCGAAAATTCAACCCTCAGAATTGACACCGAGAGGCGTAGTTGCGGTTAACATTTGAAGGAAATTATAATCAAAAAATAAATGGCATACGAGAATGTCCTTTCAGATAAACAAAAAAAGATTCAACACTTAATATGAATTTTTATATTTTTTTCTTTTTGTTTATATTTATTCGGTCTTTTATCATTATTATGACTTGAACAGTTTTTTATTCTGGTTCGAGACCTTTTTGTTGTATCTATTTCAGAATCAAAGTAAACAACTGGTGAAATGTATTGGCTTGGCAGACTGTACAGCTGTTTCTAAACCCACCAAGGCTTTTCTTCAAAAGTCTTTGGCAACGACTACTTCGGCAGTAAATCAAATGACTTATACGGGAGGCTCATTTGTATTACTGAGAATTACCCTTTGCGTATATTCTTTGAACTGTGCGTAGAGCAATCTTCAACGCGCAATATCATTTCCACCAATTTCGTTTCGCATGGGCTTTCGTTGAAGACCACAAATGCAAAAAGCACAAACAAAGTGTGCATGTTTTGTGCGTATATATCGAGCCCTAACCGCGAAAAAGACGTAAGCGCCAAAAAGAAAATTTTACAGGAAGAGGGTTTTTTTCTGGAGGATTCCGAAACAATTTGTAAATATAAAAATTTAATTTTTAATAAGCAATTAAATTTGCTTTATCTCTGTAAATGGTAATATTAAATTTCTAATACTTATGCTTAAGGGGGTTGTACGAGTACAATTTCCTATTGAACTTCATTAAAAAGCGAGAGGCGCTCACGTCTTTTTTACGTTAAGGGCTCGATATATTCATAACATATGTATGAATTAGGGCGTAACAACCCTTCACTATACACTACGATCAAATTCGGTTTTCGCTCGTACAGTCCGTATGTGGAATCGACTTCCGGCAAATGTATTTCCCACTAATTGCGACATCAAGAAGTTCAAGGCAAGCGTCAATAATCATTACTCCCTCTCTCCCCCCTCCAATCCATTAATTTCCACTCGCCAACGCAATGCACCGCATGTATAGGGGGCATCCCCCGAGTGTTGGTTATTTAAAAAAAAACAGATTTCCAGCGATTCTACTAACTCAATTTTAAAATGTTAATTGGTTCAATGAACTTTGCCGTATCAATTAAATATTTGTTTGTTCTAAATTTTTGGGTAAACTGTTAAACATCTCTCGATATCCCAGTACGCAGCGAGAGATTTCCTCTGTCCTCTAAGTAGTCCAGAGCAACTCTAAAATATTCGGTAGTCACTCAAATGACATTCCACTGTTTCCATTTAGCAGATAAACAATTTTTATGGCTGACTCGAAAAACGTTTCTAATGGGCAAAAATGGACATTGACACAGCGACCGCCACCATTAACAGAGAGCGGCATTAAATGGGTTCCTTTCCTTTTTTCCAATATTTCAATTTGACTCCTATTACCGTTTGTCCTGCACATTTGGGGACTACTTATAATACCATCCTCGCTTTTGGCACTACCTCTCTTCCCCTCCACATGAAGTTGTACCCAAAGTCGGAGTAAATGTAAACGTGGTGGGGGGGGGGGGGGGGGCATTTCGCTCCAGAAATGATGGGTATGGGTTGGGTCATCGCATCGTTGGGCATAATGTGCCATAAGACCCTTATAAACATGTCAATCACAATGTCGAGTCTGGCTGGGATTTTGGTGGTGTACGAGTATCTGCGACTTACATACGCCATAAACAGCAAACAAATTCCCTGTTGTTCTTTTTGAATTGTTTTGGTGGTCTTGTGATGTTTGCCCCATACCCACCATTAACTTGAGCTCTGGAGTGGACAGAATTGTCTTTATGCTAAGTTTTTTTGTTGTTGGTTGTTTTGCTAGCTTTTTCAGACGTTTCCCTTCATTGGCCAATGACTCTAAATATGAGTACATGTGTTGGTAATTATACCCTCCGCCATACAATGGAGGGTATATTAGTTTCGTCATTCTGTCTGTAACACCTTGAAATAATCATCGGAGACCCAACAAAGTATATATATTCTTGATCCTCGTAAAATTCTAAGATCTAGCCATGTTGTCCGGCTGTCCGTCTGTTGAAAACAAGATAGAGCCTGCATGAAAACAGCTAGGGGGCTATATGGCTCTACGGGAAGTTGGTGTTGGAGACCCTCGACCGACACTACCTCGTAAAAATTAGTTTTTTATTTGGAAATATCCGTCCAGTTTCTTGAGTAAAATCACTCCCACACAATCGGTCTCATGGGCCTTGAAAAATAATATGACAATAAATCACTACAAACTTGACCTATCGAGATGAAATTTTCTACATTATGATTTTTATATAGAACACACCTCTGCGCCAAATACTGTTGAGATCGGAAATGTCCTACTGATACCTCCCACACAAACGGTCTCATGGGCTTGAGAAATAATATGAAGATAACTCACTTGACCTATCGAAAGGAAATTTTGCACATATAGATTTCTATACACTTCCGCACCAAATTTGGTTTTAATTGGGAATCTGGTGGATGGTATCCAAAGTTCGGCACAGCCAAACTGAACATTTTTTACTTGTTTTTTTTTTTAAATATTTAAACCTTAAATGGAATTTGCGGTTAATGTGACAGAATGGAAAATTCTATGTTGCTGACGGCTGCTTAATGTGATTCACCACATTTTTTGGGTGTGGGGTGTTTAATCATTTTGCCAGACCAGGCACAGAGTAAGGCCGTATCATTTGGTATGGCTATTTATTTAGTGTTTAAATGGAGAACATTTCTCTTTAGCTCGGGCTAAGAAGAAATTGTGTGTTTGGTATATTTAGGGGAACATAGCGAATGCCAACCATGAAAGTTTGAATGCTTTTTAGAAAATACAAATTAAGGACTCTTGTCGACGTTTTACCAGTACTCACCTTCCACTTGTTTTAATTCTAGAAATTAAATTAAAAGCTTCTATTTCTAGCTCATACTTTTCAATACAACCTAAATTTAGCAACGAATTCGAGTATTTACTTATATTCTTGTGTTTCAAGTATCAGACAATATACACAATACAAGGACGTATTGACTGCTGTCCGTTGACACGGAGTTCCATTTTTACAGATCAATGTTCGTTCACATTGTTTAAAAGCACTTATGCCTTGATTAAAACGGCAGATGTGCTCTGGTGCGTTAATGCTCGTTGACGAAAATAAATATCAACTGTCGCTGCTAAGTCGATACAAGTTGTAAAGAATCACTAATTGCAACAATGACAAGGTAGTAGTGAGAGAGAGAGAGAGTCCTCAAAATAAGTGCAGTAAGTATCAACGGACAACAAGGACATGTAATACACGATTGCAAAAAAACTGTAGTATTTGGGTCAGAATATTTTTATACGTACCTAAAAATGGTTTTGTTCCTTCGAAAAGTTTTTAAAACGCTTTCTTGTTATCGTATAAATGACATGATTAGGTAACTGCGCGTTTGACACCTGTGCTTTGGGAGGAAGCATTAATGAAAATGTGAATCGGGTATCTATCTATGCTAGTGTTTTGTCCCATACTTCAAAAATTATGGCGGTACCTAATAAATAACAAATCAAAGTTGTTGTTTTGTTTACATTTATTAGGTCTTTTATTATTATTATGACTTGAACAGTTTTTTATTGTGGTTCGAGACCTTTTTGTTGTTTCTTTTTCAGAATCAACTAACAAATTGGTGAAATGTATTGGCTACGGCTGTTTCTAACTGTACAGCTGTTTCTAAACCCGCCAAGGGTTTTCTTTAGCAGTCTTTGACAACGATTACTTCGGCTACAAATCAAATGACTTATACGGGAGTCTCACAAATAAATAAAAAATATTTTGGATTTGTCCAACATATGCACAGCATTGTAAAAATTTAAAAAAATAATTAAAATTGACTAAATGGTGGTGAAATTTTAAGGGCCGCTGTTGTAACCCCAAGTTTTTTTTCTGCATTTCATTTGATATTTCTCAATTTCAGACTGACTCAATTTGAACCATGGAAAGATACACAAGCGAGCAACGCGTGATTCATATTATGAAAATTTTCGAAGAAAATCATCTTCTGTGATGAGGCACATTTTCACCTGAGTGGATTCGTCAATAAGCAGAATTGTCGCATTTGGGCGAATGATAATCCAAGAGTGATTGCCGAAAAAACAATGCTCCCACAAAGAGTGACTGTTTGCTGCGATTTATGGGCTCGCCGCATCATCGGGCCGTATTTTTTCCAAAAAGAGGCCTGTCAGGCAGTTACTGTGAATGGTGAATCGTGAGACGATAACAATATTTTTATGGCCCGAATTGGAAGATATGGATGTGGACGATATGTGGTTTAATCAGGACGGTGCCACTTGCCACACAGCTAACAAAACAATGGCTATTTTGCGCGACAAATTATATGGCCGTGTTATCTCATGTCGTGGCGATGTTAATTGGCCACCAAGATCATGTGATTTAACACCGTTGGACTTCTATCTCTTGGGTTATTTGAAAGAAAAGGTGTACGTCGATAAGCCAGATCAAGAGCTAAAGAATGAGATAATTCGGCACATTAACGGCATAGAACTTCAATTATGCCTCAGCGTCATCGAAAATTTGAACCATCGGAAGGAGGTGTGTCGCTGAGGTCGCGGCGGCCATTTGGCCGATATTTTGTTCCATACATAATTGAACCATACCAATACTCGTAATATCATAATAAAAAAATACAATAATTTCCTAAATAATTTGTGTTTTATTCAAAATCAACATCGGCCCATAACATTTAACCACCCTTTAGATAACTTAGATCGTGGTGTTCTCTTTCATATGATCGCAATTTCATACAAATCGGACAATCCTTTCCAGAACGGAAAGATTTTTATTAAGTAAAGCCTAAAAATAAATTTTTCGTCAATTCAAGTTTTTTACCCCCCGAAAAAAATTATAATAGCAGCCATTTACACGATTTTAAAGAAAATATTTTTAAACTTTTCGAGCAAAGTGATATATTTTAAGTACATATTAAATATAAGGTGAACCATCAAGAGGTATTTTTTCAGAACAAAAACAATAAAAAAATTCAAATCAAGTGTGGTATATTTATTGGTAGTTTGAAAGGACATTTTATTTAATTTATTTTTTGAAAATAATTACCTGCAAATGTTGGCAAACTGTTTTATGGAAATGAGCGTTCGTTGAGAAACGGGAAGATCCGCTGTTTTCAACCTAAATTTTGTTCAGTGATGAGGCTCATTTCCTGCTCCACGGCAAAGTCAATAAAATTTGGGCTGTCGCATTTGGGCTGAAGAGCAACAAGAAGAGGTTCAAGAAGTGCCATTATACCCAGAGAAAACCACGGTGCGGTTTATAAGCTGGTGGAATCATCGGTATACTTTTTAAAAAATGATGATGGCCGGAACGTAACCGTGAATGGTGCTCGCTATCGTATCATGATATCAATCTTTATGCTAGGTTTCAGCAGGACGGCTCCACTTGTCAAACAGCTGCTCAAACAATGGATGTATTGAGAGGTCATTTCGAAAAGCAGCTAATTTCACGTTTCAGGCAGGTGAGTTGACCGCCTAGATCGAGTGATATCACACTTTTAGCCATTTTTTTTGGGTTACGCAAAGTCCAAAGTCTATGCTGACAAACCAGCTACGATTCAGGTTTTGGAAGCCAACATTACGCGTGTCATTAAAGCCATACCGGTCGGACTCTCCAACGAGTCATCCAAAATTGGACCTTCGGAATGGAAACACTGAGGCGTAGTTGCGGCCAGCATTTGAAGGAAATTATATTCAAAAAATAAATGCCATAAAATGTCCATTTAAATTATTTATAAAGATTCCACACTTGATTTGGATTTTTATACTTTTTTTTGTTCTGAAAAAATACCTCTAGATGGATCACCCTATATTTGGACACAATTTCAATTAAACAAAGAATATCTAGTAAATTTGAGGTAACCCTATGTCTTGAAAAACCACATCGATGACAGCTAATAATACAGGGCCGTAGAAAAATATTTTCCACTGCTGCAGTCAAAGAATAAATATAATTAGCGTACCCAAGAGCGTTCCCACAAAACCCATGATTTGCTAAGGATTACAAAATTGCTCGAGGCTAAGTGGTGTCCACCTGTTAATTTGTTTTTAAGATTTGGCTGACATAAGTAACCATAAAGCCTTGGAACTCAAAAACCTTCTATTATAGCCAAAAGAAGCGATAAGAAGTTTATATGCATATCAAAGGTGGCCGAAACATTAATATGATTCACCATGTGATAATTACTTAATTTCAGTAACAAATTCATGGTTGAGGTGTAATGAGATCCGGCCTATCGGACTTTAATGCCGTTTAAACATTAAACTTAAAGCTGATTATTTCAACTAACTAGTATCAGGAAAACATTTTTTCGTGAACGCTTGCTCAACTATTAACCAGTAAAAAAGGCTGAAGTCGACCGTGACCGTGTATGAAATACCCTATAAAATGGGACGGGTCAATTTTTGTGGATAAAAAACCCCGAAATAGCCTATTTTTAAGCGGTTTCAGAAACATTTCTAAGCAGTTTTGCCAAAGAAACCATTTGTATCATTTTCGTGCTTGCCAATTTTTCAACAAAGTCCGTCCTGCCTTTATGAGAATGAGGGCAAATAAAATATTCAATTATTTTTTGAAACTTTTTTTGGAATGGCAAGAAAAATTGGACGACGGTTCCAATGTTATTGCCATAAAAGGAAGAAAATCTGGAAATTCATTTTCAACATCCGCAGGACGAAAAGTAGAAAATTATGTTATTTTTTAATAATCCATAAAAATCTGTTATGTTAAGGCAGATACAAGCACAAGATTTAAAAATAAAAATCTGTAGAGTGTCGTGGCACTTCCTAATGTAAAGGGTGTTTTTATAGACGTTTGGTTTTCAATCTGGCCACACTTTTTTCAGTGTTGCTCTTTTTGACAGCTGTCATTTGATTTATGCTCAGTTTGGTTTGCCATATTATAATGAATAGAATTACTCCGGAAAAACGTTTGCAAATCGTGGTGAATGGACCCAAAACGAGATCCTGGCTTTTACAAGAAAATTTGTTCAG
This sequence comes from Hydrotaea diabolus, assembly GCA_963513945.1. Classification (NCBI taxonomy): domain Eukaryota; kingdom Metazoa; phylum Arthropoda; class Insecta; order Diptera; family Muscidae; genus Hydrotaea; species Hydrotaea diabolus. The sequence goes on along the minus strand of OY740719.1, from coordinate 109,229,123 downwards.
CGGTTGAATAAGTACGTTAATAACCAAAGTTGTCGCATTTATAGTAATGAAAATAGTAATGGAAAAGAATATTCGGCGTGTTATTGCTGACGTACGGCTTGAAATGCTGCAAAAAGTGGTCGAAAATTGGGCCTCTTGGCTGGAATTTATTCGAGCCAGCCGCGGTGGCCACGTTCGTTTTATTCCTTCTTGAAAGCCACATGTCTAAAAAAACGCCTATATATATTTCTGGCCTAGGCAACACTAAGTGTTGCCTGGAACAACCTGACATTTCTATTGGAAAGTTTCACATTTTTTAGCATAAACGTAATCAGAACGTTTTGACGTACGACCATCATTTGTGTTGTTTACAGTGACTTGAAAAAATCAATTTGGCAAAAAAATGGAATTAACTCGTGAACATTTTCGTGCGATCATTTTTCACGACTTTCGACGTGGATTATCACGACAAGAGTGCATCGATGAACTTAAATCTTTGTATGGCGATAAAGCACCATCCTATAGCACTGTGAAAAACTGGTTTAATGAACTCAATCGTGACCAACGCTCTCTCAAAGACGAAGGTCGGGAAGATCGACCACAAACGGACGTTGTGCCAGAGAACATTGATGCTGTGCGTGAACTGATAATGTAAAATCATCATGTGACATACCGTGAGATAGAGGCATCCTTGGGGATTCCTTCCACCAGCATACATTCGATATTGCATGGACACCTGGCCGTAAAAAAGGTTTGTTCTCGTTGGATCCCGCACATTTTGACAATCGCTTAAAAAAAAATGCTCGTGTCGATTGGTACAAAGAAATTTTGAAAAAACACGTTCGCGGTGCTTCAAAAGACATTTATAAGATCGTCGCAGGTGACGAATCATGGATCTAGGCGTATGAGCCCGAAACAAAACAGCAATCGATCGTGTGGGTCTTCGAAGACGAGCGAAATCCAACGAAAGTTGTTCTGGGAAGAAGCACTTCGAGTCGGCTGTTTCTTTAGCAAAACTGGTCAGGTGGCGACTGTTCCGATTGAACAACGTAGGAGGTCAATTCGGAGTGGTACACCACAATTTGTACCCCTGAAGTCTTCGGAGAAATTCGAAAAACGAATAAGAGAAGACGAATCATTGTACACCATGGCAATGCGAGCTCACACACATCGTCTGAGCCTTTTTGACCGACCAAAACGTCGAATTGATGGGTCATCCACCGTACAGTCCTGACTTGGCACCCACCCAATGACTTCTTTTTATTCCCGCACATCAAGAAAAAAATGTGTGGTCAACGATTTTCGTCGCCAGAAAATGCTGTTGAAGCGTTCAAAAACCATGTTTTGGAGGTGTCTCAATCAGAGTGGAGAAAGTGCTTCGATAATTGGTTTGAGCGCATGCAAAAGTGTATAAATCAAAATGCTGGAGAATACTTTGAAAAACAATAAAACCACTTTTGATGATAAATATTCGCATTTTCATTATAAGGCAAGAAATGTATATAGCAGCCCTCGTATCAGTACTTGTTTTAGAAAGGATCCTACACAAATGTTCATCCCAAATTTAATTCCTGCAGTTCTAAAAACCACAATTGTAACTCTATCGTGCTCAAATTTTGCCAATTTTAGACAACATAGGTATATTTCTTTGTATAGCCGCGATAAAAAAGGTCCCGACTGATTTTAGAACAGGCAGCTCTAAAAGACACATATCACATTCGTTTCCGATCAAATTTCGCACAGGGCGTTTTGAGTTACCAACACCCATGTGCGATGAAGTTAGACTATTTCGGCCTATGCATTCGAATAGACCTAAAGCAAACTTCTGCCACTCTAGAAGCCACAAATTAAATCCGATGCGAATCGTACAGCCGATACTTTATAATCAGCCAATAACTATTCTTTTCGAAATTGGACAATATCTTTATATGTTTTCATATAGCCCCAACGATTTATATCCCATACACTTTAAATATTGCATGTTATGCCTGACCGAGCTCAATCTTCAGGCAGAGACGCGAATTTTCTAAATAACAGGGTAGTAGGTTGTATTACAGTCCAAGGCTTTACATTTTATTACTTGTTTTTTTTGTTGTTAAATTTTCTCAAAGGAACTTCAAATTTAACCAACAGGTATTGAAGTACTCCATTCATTGACTACCCCTATGTTCTGATACCGGTGCATATTTTCTACCCGTACTTTTATTCAAAGAGCAAAGATAAATTACATTGCCATAGCCATTGATTTGGGTTGACTTTAATTTTATGTTCATATGATTTCAAAAAGGAAATTCTCGATAAAATATCTGTTGCAAATCGTAAAGTGGCACATGCTCCAATACAAATTGTTCACAATGAAGAGTCTCAAAGAGTTGCACAGATAACAATCGTTTGCAATATAAATAATCGGAATATTTATAACGCAACTAAACATGAAGTAACATCTGTTTGGTTTTTCTTTGAAGTATAGGGTGATCAATCTAGAGGTATTTTTTCAAAACAAATATAAAAATTCAAATCAACAAATATAAAAATTCAAATGAATTGTGGAAACTATATTGGTAATTTGAAAGGACATTTTGTGGCATTTATTTTTTGAATATAATTTCCTTCAAATGCTGGCCGCAACTACGCCTCAGTGTTTCCATTCCGAGGGTCCAATTTTGGATGACTCGTTGGAGTATTCGACCGGTATGGCTTTAATGACACGCGTAATGTTGGCTTCCAAAACCTGAATCGTAGCTGGTTTGTCAGCATAGACTTTGCACTTTACGTAACCCCAAAGAAACATGTGTAAAGGTGTGATATCACTCGATCTAGACGGCCAACTCAACTATCCAAAACGTGAAATTAGCTGCTTTTCGGAATGACCTCTCAATAGATCCATTGTTTGAGCAGCTGTATGGCAAGTGGCCCGTCCTGTTTAAACCAAGTGTCGTCAAGATTACGAGCTTCAATTTCAGGTAGCATAAAGATCGATATCATGGCGCGATAGCGAGCAGCATTTAGAGTTACGTTCCGGCCATCGTCATTTTTGAAAAAATACGCACCGATGATTCCACCAGCTTATAAACCGCACCAAACCGTGGTTTTCTATTGATATAATGGCACCTCTTGAACCTCTTCTTGATTTTGCTTCACTTTCACTTTCACTTTTTTTTTTAAATAACTAAGTTAAAAAACAGCATTCCTCATTCTTCAAACGATGATATAAATATTTTCGGAACGCTTGTACCAGCAAGGAGTGTTTTTAATCTTGCAAGGATTAGTAATGTGGAGGTTATAAACCAAATTGACTCGTTGAAATTAAAGAAGAGTTCTGGCTATGACGATATAACTCCCAAGATGTTGGTTATAAGGAAAGAATTAATTGCAGAAATATTTGTACCCATTTTTAACAACATGATTGAAGATCGTAAATACCCCGACGTTTTGAAGATTCATAAAGTTACTCCTATACCAAAAATAGTCGGTTCAAAAAATGTGTCTGATTTTCGTCCAGTAGCAGTTTTATCAGTCATTGATAAAATCATTGAAAAAATAATATCTGAACAGTTGACCAATTATCTTTATGAGAAAAATTTACTGTATGAATATCAATTTGGTTTCACGAAAGGATCAGGAACGGAAGAAGCTTTGGTTTATGTTCTAGATTTTGTTTGTGGTGGAATCGATGCTGGGTATAAGGGCGTCGCAGGTGTTTTCTACGATTTCTCGAAAGCCTTCGATCTAGTGGATCATGATATCCTAGTAAGGAAACTGAGAAATATTGGCGTGGCGGATGAAACCATGCTCCTTTTCAAGGACTACTTACGAGGCAGGTTACAGTACGTTCAAGTTGGAGATTCGAAAAGCAGTATGTTACCAGTAAACCACGGTGTTCCACAAGGTAGTGTCCTGGGTCCACTGTTTTTCAAAATATATATTAATGATTTGAAAAATATAATTTTTTATGGCAAATTAATTATGTTTGCTGACGATATATGTCTCTTTTATAAGTATGCAGATGAAAAGGTATTACAAACACAGATTGAGTATGATGCAGCGATATTATCCGAGTTCGCTCGTGTAAATAAATTAGTCCTCAATTCTGCAAAAACAAAATTTATGAGATTCAAGCCGCAGAAAAGTAGAAATGACGGGGAAATGATTGTTCATATTGACGGAACAGCTGTATCGGAATCAGAGAATGTCAAATATTTGGGTATAAACTTGAGTCACAATTTGTTGTGGGACGTGCACATTGCAGAAGTTAAGGCGAAAATTTCATCCGCTACAGGAGTTTTATACAAGTTTAAGAACAAGTTAAATACTGAGGCGAAATTGATGATTTACCAGTCGCTTGTACATTCTCATTTAACATATTTGCCTTTAATATATGGTTGTAGAGTTAACAGATCTTTGAAGTCTTTGCAATCAGCTCAAAATAAGGCGCTAAAAACAGTTTACAACCTACCAATACGATATCCTTCTATTCACTTATACAAATACAAAGCCCAGCATATATTACCGGTTCGTGGTTTGTACAAACAGCGACTTCTGTTGTACATGTTCAAGTCTGTACGAGGCATTGGTTCCCGATCAGTCTCATTTAATCAGAATGTAACGAGAACTGGAAGAAGTACGAGGCAAGCTGAGAATTTACATATATCAAGATGTCGCCTAGATTTGACAAAGCAGCGTATCGGATTTGCTGGACCAAGGGAATACAATAACTTACCAATAAATTTGAGAAATATATCGGCTGTATCTTCTTTTAAATTACAGTTAAAATCATTTTTGTTAGAAAATTTAGAAACACTTCTTATGTAAATAAATTTTATTGAATCTTTTGTAAATTATATTAAAATTTAATTTATATTTAAAGTAAATTGTTAATAATGTGTTAATAATTATTGTTGTCATTTTTAGCCCCTACAAAGCCTACAAGGCGCTGGGGCTTTCAAAGAATTAATTTGTATCAATTTTCTTTTGGAAAAAAATAAATAAACAAAAAAAAAAAAAAAAAAAAAAACCAACACTCAGGGGATGCCCCCTATACATGCGGTGCATTGCGTTGGCGAGTGGAAAGTAAAGGATCGGAGGGGGGAAAGAAGGAATAATGTTTATTGACACTTGTCTTGAACTTCTGGATGTCGCAATTAGTGGGAAACACATTTGCCGGAAGTCGATTCCACATACGGACTGTACGAGCGAAAAACGAATTTGATCTGTAGTGTATAGTGCGGTCAACTGGCCAATCGATAACAAACGGGTGTGAATTCCTAGAAAGTCGCGTATCCCTGCCGAACATCCTCACGTCAGGAATAAGGCGACGGATGTCTGTTGAACACACACCATGAAAGTAACGATAGAACAGCGTCACGCAACCCACATTCCGACGATGATCAAGGGAAACAATAGAGTTGGATACCCTACTGTCACCTATCAGCACCATCGCTCTCCTTTGAACACGGTCAAGTAGCTCCAAGGATGATTTTGGAGCACCTGCCCATATATGGGAGTTGTATTCCATCCTCGGCCTGATGTAAGTTGTATAGATATTGAAAAGATCAGAAGGAGTGAAATATTTCTTGCACCGCTTTAAAAAGTCAATGCCCTTAGTGCTTCTTTCGACACTTCGAATACATGTCTCGCCCAACGAGCGTCACATTGTATTTTCATGCCCAGAACATCAAGAGCTTCTGATTGTTCAATATCCGTACCATCGATAGAAATTGACGATATTGTTGGGTCAGCGAATCGCTTGTGAGACAACAAGCAGCACTGTATCTTACGCGCATTAAAATCTACTCTATTCACTCGACCCCATTCGGAAATGGCCAGTAAATCCCGGCCAAGTGTCTCATCCATAATTCGCCTTTTGTCTTTAATATCTTGAAGACTCGGCCTACGGTCGAATGAATATGAATGACATAGGTTACTGTCATCCGCAAAGGAGTAGATTGGATTCACGGTCTGACCCAACAGATCATCAATGAAAATTAAAAATAAAGAGGGAGAAAGGACAGAGCCTGCAGTAAGCCTATGTTTGTTGGATGAGAACCCATCTACATCACCCTACCTACCACACTACTTACAACACAAATGTTGTGTTAACTCAATATGTAAACAAATACCTGAACAAAACCTTTGACCACAATTAAAATCTAAGCGAAAAAAATTGTTTAAAATTGGTTCAAACTATACAATTTTTTTGGAATTACTAAGATAATTTTTATTATTTTGTTATGGTCTGTATAACAAATAACATAAAGTCCCCAGCTTCAGTCATATGTTGATATGAACTGACTAGACTTTAAAGAAATTTACTCAAATGATATTCAACAATAGATTCGCACTTTAAAACTCACTAGGTTAAGATCCTGCCAAAGTGATGCTTCATAAATTATAACTGCTTAGACTACGCTGTATAGGGCTGGAGGGGGTGGGGGTCGCTACAATTGCTTCGGAATATATTCGAAAAATCTTGCGATTAATGTTAGTAATTGCACATGTACTCGTATGTGCAAGCACTACAGCTGAGGGGCATACGTACGACTGGGCAGAGAAGGCAAAATTTAATTTCTCAAAACTTTAACATTTGATCCGAACAACGACGACAACGAAGACAACAAGGAAATTCACATGCTCATGCGATTACCGACACATACATGTGTATGACACAGTTAACGGTGAATATGTGTGCATGAGTGCGTGTATGCGTACAGCCTTCCGTTTCCTCGGCATCCTTGCACTTAAGACAAGAGTTTGTGTTTGCCATGTTAAGAGAGCGGGAGAGAGAGAGACAGACAGTGAAGAGGAGCATTTCACAATGTGTACTTGTTTGGGCTCACTTGTATGCTGTAAACAATGATTTTACACAACTGTAAATAACACAATAACACACTACTCCATATACCCAAATAATGCACACACACACAGATACTCAGGCATACATTAGGGTGGTTCACATTTGTAAGGATGTTTTTTGAAAAGAAAAAAATATTTACCAAAAAATGACTCTTCGCGACGAAGACAAAAAATTAGAAATTACAATAAAGTAAGGTTTACAACAGCACTCGTAGTTCTCATTCGTTTGGGGAGAGCCTGGCCTTATAGAGTTCGGTTTTACTTTCAACAATTTGAGCAAGGCCTTCTGAAGAGGGTTGTCACGGACCCGAAATCATGATAAAAGCAATGTGCAGCCACGAAAATCAATGTCACTTTGCCATTTTCTTAAAAACTTGTCTTCTATTTAAATATAGAAGCAAGAGGTCTTGAGCCGAAATAAAACAAACGAGCTAAACAATTAAAATAATGTTATTTTAGGGCTCCATTAAATCCCTATTCTCTCTTATCTCGACACAGGAGATGTTGGCTACTAAAGAGACTTCGCTAATGTTTGAAAGGCCATGATTTGCGGATATGCACCTGTAATGTAAGTAAGGTTTATTTTCACCACTGTCCATGAAATAAAGGGTGGTCCAACTGAAACGCACCATGTTATTCGTAAATAAACCAATAAGATTTATGAAAATTATGTTAATATTTTTTATTATGATTAAGGATCTATGACTATTATGTCTGAAACAAAGCTGCCAAATGTTCGCCGCCTCTTCAGTGGCATACGAGGGTTGCTGTTTATATTTCGGCTCCTGACAAAACTAGTGTTCCCAGATGCAAACTGGTACTCCCATTGGAAACTTTGACATTTTTTAGCATAACTTCACTCAGAACGTTTTGTCATTTGAGGGCGAATTGTTATGTTTACAGAGTGTTAAAAAATTCATCTCAGTCAAAAAATGGAATTATCCCGTGAACATTTTCGTGCGATGATTTTTTACGATTTTCGGCGTGGCTTACTGAGGCAAGAGTGTCCAAATCAACTTGTTCGACTTTTGGCGATGAAGCGACATCAAAAACCACTGTTAATCGCTGGTACCAAGACTTCAGTCTCGGAAGCCGTTCACTCCAGGATGAATTTCGTGAAGGACGTCCAACTTCGGTCACTTTGCCAGAAAACATCGATGCTGTGCGTGAACTGATTAAGCAAGACCGACATGTGACATACTGTGAGATTGAGGCATCCTTGGACATTTGTATGACAAGCATCAATAAGATATTGCATGTCCATTTGGCCGTGAGAAAAATTTGTTCTCGTTGGATCCCACATAATTCGGCGAATGCTCAAGAAAAGGCTCGTATGGATTGGTGCAAAGAGATGTTGAAAAAGTATAACTGAGGTAGCTTAAAAGCAGTGTATAACATTGTCACAGGTGACGAATCATGGCTCTATGCATATTAACCCGAAACAAAACAGTAATCGACCGTGTGGGTCTTTCAAGACGAGCCAAATCCAACAAAAGTTGTTCATCGAAGCAAATGATTGCGTTTTTTTCGGTATAACCGGTCAAGTTGCCACAGTGCCTTTAGTGGTACGTAGGACGGTCAAATCTAAGAGGTATACAAACATCTGTTTGCCAACAGTGTGCGAAGAAATGAGGAAAGATAAAAGGAAAAGACGGTTTAATTTGCATCACGACAATGCAAGCTTTCACACAGCAGCTGAAACGATGAGCTATTTGACCTCGTACATATAGTTTCTAATCAAAGGAAAACTATATAATTTCTTAAAAGCTCTACAAATAAGTTAAGCCGATGTACGAAATAACTTAATTCCTTCAACATTATAATCAGGATAAAACGAGAAACTATTCTTAAATCAGTGATCTGTTTAATGCATATTATAAATATAAATGATGCGAAATAATCTTCTGATTAAAAATCGCCAAGCAAGTCCTAAAGCCGACCAGTGTGACGTATGAGTTATGTTCGACTATACGTTCCTCATACGACATGGGGGTAATATGTATGATTTTAACTGGGGTTCTTAAAGTGATTATCGCTTAGTCGACGAATCGACTTAATTTTGCAATAATTTAAAAAGTCGTGATAGACATGTGTGCCTGATTTCAATAGGATAATCATCTTTACCGTTTGACTTTTTGCTACCAACTTGAGTTTTTAGACCCTGCACTACTCTATAGTTTCATGCAAATGTTTGTAACTACCAAACATATTTAAGCTAAACCCACATTTAAGTTTCCAATTGACTCAGTATCAGGAGTTGTTTTGATTTATAGCTTGTAATCAAAATGCAGGTCGCGATTGTGGTCGGATCTTCATGAAATTTGGCAGAAGTAAAATTTTTGAACCGAGGACATATAATAAGATATAGCTCACAGACATATGTTCAACCGATTTGATGCCTTGAGCTCCAGAATCCTAATTAAATATGGTACAGTTTATTATGATCGATCGTTTATCAGCTAGGATGAAAATGAGTAATATCAATAAATAACAGTAAAATTTTCTCACGAAGCCAAATAAAAATTTATTTTTCCAATTTGGATAAATTTGGATAATCGACGCCAATGCCGAAAATGCAGATTATAAGCCTGAGCATACTCGAATAAATACCAAAGATAATGAAAAAAATCTGTTTATAGCAAAATTTTGTGTTCCAATATGTCTATATTGACCATACGGGCCGTATTTTGGGATGCATAAGTCAAGAAAGCACTATTCTTTCTTTAAGATTTAAGTGCGTCGCAGCTAACAGTACACATTCTAACAATTGTTCCTCCACAAAAAAACCATACCATGAGGGTATTGAAGGGATGCAATTTTGACACTGGGTATATTTTACCTATTTACAATCCTTTGTACATAAGACATCATTATACAAAATTGTAGAATCTTAGCCTGATTCGTTTGACCGGGAACGTTCTTTTAACAAGCACACGGAAGGACGGATATGGCTGATCGTCCTAATATTTAACGACATTCATTAATATTAATATTTGTTAGGGCCTCCCATCCATGCTGTTACAAACGGAATGACAAATTTAGTATATCATCCACCCTTTAGTGAAGCTTATAATAAAACCATTTGCAATGATATATTGTTGTGTTTTTATTGCCCGAAATATTAATAGCAACCCTCGTATACTAACACTGAAACTATAATCAGCTGTATAACAAGTTTATTTTTATTATTTTAAACTAATAAACACCGAAATCAGAAATTCACGAATAATTATTGATACACGTTTACCCGATGCTAATGTGGCAAAAGAGCTTATAGGTACAAAGATTACTTGACAAACGTGTAAGCACAAGGTGCGAAAAATTCCATAAAAATGGCAACGGTTTTCGAATAAAATTAAAGCACTATCTGAAAGTTGTTTATTCAAAGAAAATTAGTTTTTTGCTTATAAAATAGTGCATTTTGATATCCCTAAAGACAAAATTGGAAAAGTCGACTTTTGCTTTTTTGTAATAATCGAAATGTTTAAAAGTCGACTTTAAGTCTTAAGTACATTACTCTACTAGCGGTTGTCGCACAAAAAGGCTCCACTGCCACAGCGGCAGCGTTTTGTCGAGTCGCGAGTAAAAGAAAGAGAGCCTAATGATTGTAAACCCTGTCCTATGCCTTGCTCATAAAAATGTCTTGCTACAAATTCCCCTCAGGGTTCTCTCGAGCGTATTCTTTAAACATCATAGGAAACCCCTAATTTCTTGCCTGGTGTTAATTCGAGAAAAGTAATGCATAAGCAATTTCACACAAAACATCCCATTAGGATCGAAGGTAATTGAAACCGAGTCTGACTTTCGTATTCCTGTAAACTTTGATATCATTTCAACAAAACCCACACGGAATTTAGACGTACGTTCAGGGAATAAGTAACCCTGAACTTGTAACGCGGTCCACTTCAGAGTTTACTAAAAGCTAATTGAAATACGAGGGTTGCTATATATATTTCTGACCTAGCAACACTAAGTGTTGCCTGGCGCCATCTGACATTTCCATTGGAAAGTTTGACATTTTTTAGCATAAACGCACTTAGAACGTTTTGACTTACGACCATCATTTGTGTTGTTTACAGTGACTTTAAAAAATCAATTTAACAAACAAATGGAATTAGCTCGTGAACATTTTCGTGCGATCATTTTTCACAACTTTCGACCAAAACGGCCGTTGTGCCATAGAACATTGATGCCGTGCGTGAACTGATAATGCTAGATCGTCACGTGACATACCGTGAGATAGAGGCATCCTTGTATTGTATCAACACCTGGCCGTAAAAAAGTTTGTTCTCGTTGAATCCCGCACAATTTGACAATAGCTAAAAAAATGCTCGAGTCGATTGGTGCAAAGAAATTTTAAACAATACGATCGCGGTGCTTCAAAAGACGTTGACGCAGGTGACGAATCATGGATCTATGCGTATCAGCCCGAAACAAAATAGCAATCGACCGTGTGGGTCTTCGAAGACGAGCCAAATCCAACAAAAGTTGTTTGTGGAAGAAGCACTTCGAAGCAAATGGTTGCCTGTTTCTGCGGCAAAACTGGTCATGTGGCGACTGTTCCGCTTGAGCAACGTTGGACGGTCACACCACAATTGTTTGACTAAAGTCTTCGGAGAAATTCGAAAACCCAACAAGAGAAGACGAATAATTGTGCACCATGACAATGCGAGCTCTCACACATCGGCTCAAACCAGGGCCTTTTTGAACGGCCAAAACGTCGAATTTATGGGTCATCCGCCGTACAGCCCTGACTTGGCACCCAATGACTTCTTTTTATTCCCGAACATCAAGAAACAAATGCGGGGTCAACGATTTTCGTCGCCAGAAGATGCTGTTGAAGAGTTCAAAATCCATGTTTTGGAGGTGTCTCAATATGAGTGGAAAAAGTGCTACGACAATTGGTTTGAGCGCATACAAAAGTGTATAAATCATGGTGGAGAATACTTTAAAAAACAACAAAACCATTTTTGATGTTAAATATTCGCATCTTCATTGCTAGGCCAGAAATATATATAGCAGCCCTCGTAACCTGCACAAATATAATATTTCAATTACTTACCAGCACTAAATGTAATAAGCTAACCTTTCAAAAATTAACCTCACAATTATAAGTAGTATTCCGAGATACTAAGGCCATTTGTGGCTTGCTTCAGCGTAGTGCAACTCAAGATATTCTACAGAGCAACATATAAGGACCACCCTAACGTACAATGCGAATACATACAAACGGTTGTCCGCACATATGTACACGCATTTGTATATAGGCTTGGGTATTCGTATTTGTATATGTGCGTGAGTACATGTAATTATGTGAATGTACTTGTGGTAATACAAAATGCATTTTGTGTAAAAACGCATAAAATTCTGTTTTTCCATTTGCTGTCTTTTTCCTCTTCAACTTTTTTTCTGTTGTATTGTGTTTAACAGCTTCAACAATATCAAACTCTTGGAAGGATGTTCGACGAACAGTGGATCTCTAACCCTGTAATGTTTTACTTTAGGTTTGCCAGATTTTTAAAGGTTTTAAAAATTATATTCCTAATGAATGTTTAGTCTTTATTTTGTAGAAAAACAGTTGTTTTCCTTCAGTACTACATCATACTGTGGTAAAGGGCAGGTACCCGAAATCTGTATTGTACCTGTAGACTCAATATCACTTTTTAATTTCGTTCAATGATGTACGTACGACTATCTATCTGTCATTGTAATCAAAGAATAGAATAAAAAACAACGTAGCTAGAAGAAGTTATGCACATTTACAAGTTTTAAGTCAACTAAGAAATTTAAATTGATCCATTTAATATTATAAAAACATAAAATTTCATTGCATAGCATGCAACTGTAGCCACAAGTTACAATTTATTTTGACAAAATTTGGCATTAAACTTAACGAGCAAAAGATCAAATCGGTCCATGTTTTCATAACGACCCTTCAAGATATCTCCCAGTATGTGTTCCAGCCGCACTAAAAGTCTCATCCGATTGTGCGTCAGTATATTTCGTAACCACTCTGAATTGCACCTTATAGGGTTATGTTTTTTTTTGAGGTCCAGTCGCTCTACAGGTCACAATAAAAGTACGATCTACCTCAAATTAAACAAAGTGCGTAAGACGTGAGTAAATGCCAGGTAAAAGTGGAACGTAGCGGTCTCCCATGAAATGTGACTCTATCGCTCTAAAAGTAATATAAAAATATATATGGTGGAACATTTAAAATTTCAATCGACTGGTAAAAAGAGAACTGATAATTTGTTCAAATTTCTGGTTTAATTGGAAAGATTGAACTTTGTCATTTTATAATGGAGCACCATTCGATGCGCTTTTGCATAAAATGGTTTACTAGGAGGTGAAGAATTGTACCGAAAATCGTGTTTTCAGATGTAGATCAGTTTCAGTCTCGCTGGCTATGTCAATAAGAAAAATTGCCACACGTGACTATTGAGAAGCCAAAGCATGCACAACGAGTCACTGTTTGATGTGAATTTTGGGCTGGCGGCATCATTGGAACATTTTGCTTCAAAAATGAGCAAGAAGCCTCCGCGGTGAGCGTTAACACGCCACGCTTAACGACATTTTGTTTCCAAAAATTCCAGAGAATGACGTGGACGACATTTCATTTTAACAAGACGGGGCCACAAGTCACACAGCCAACGCAAACATCGATATTTTACGCACTGTTTTTGAAAATCGAATAATCAGCCAAAATTGTGATGTCATTTGGTCACCTCGGATCTGTGGCTTGAGCCCTTTAGATTATTTTCTGTGGGGAGCTGTTAAGGATAAGTGTTACGCAAACCGTTCAAAGACAATTGAAGAGTTCAGCTAGTTGTGGTAGTCATATGAATGATAATGTGTTCAATTATTACTATATGACAAAGCTCAATCTTTCCGATAAAACGAGAAATTCAAAAAAATCTTCACTACTTTTATCTTACAGCCGATTCAACCTGTATAAACTCTATATTCGCTAAACTAGGCGTGGAGTCTACTTTATTGAAAAATGGATTTGATCGGTTAATGTTTCTATAGATATACCATACAAATGTACCTCCTGCTTTTGGGTCCAACCAAGTCGAGAACGGCAAATGTCATCAGATTGACATTATTTACAGAGCAAATATTTTAGCAGATTGGTCGACAGTTTCTTAAATTCCTCATACCTCCAGATTTGGAATTAAAAATATTTAAAAACGAAAATGTCAAGCAGGTTTTAATCAAGCTTAGATTTTGTAAGTTGCGATAGTCTTATACATAATAAGCGATAACCATATGTTTTGGGTATTTTTTAAGTTGCGATATCTTTTTCTTTAGAGTTAGCCATCTTAGTTACCTATTGAGATTGCAAAATGGACACATTGAACAAAAATGAAAGTAATACAATATCTCTTTGTATACACCAAAGACATTTAAACTGTAAGAGGGTTTATCAGAGAATTCGACAAAATCAGACAGTAAAATATATAAATTGTATTGAAAATAATCAATGAAATAAAAAAGAATCAATTAATTGCTACACTTTTGCTTTGTAAGATATAACAATTTGCCGATGACACTTCTTCCTTGATGATTACTTTTTAGTATACATAGCAAAAAAGCATATGTTTTTATATAGCTTGTTTCCACAACACCAGAACAACGCTTCGACTTTTATTAAGCCCAGAGGTCCCTCTGTTTCAAAGTTATGACTATTTGACTAAAATGCAAACATTTTTTGTACTCAAATCAACAGAGCTGGTCTGAACAACTGGTTCGGTTTAAAAAATGTTTTTACTCGTAGGTTCTTTTGAACCGTGGTACCGGTTAGGTTTAATCGGTCAAATTTGGTTCATAAATTATAGAAACAAAAATATTTTTTTTGATTTAATTTATTTTTATTAAAAACTTCACATTAAGACAAATTAATAAAATAAAACAAAATTGTTGACATTGTTAAAATTAGGCTTACAAAGTCGATGAAAAAGTAGACTTTTGCTTTTTATTAAAAAAAAAGTATAGTAAACTTCCGACTAATTGAATTTTTTGTGGTCAAAGGTCGATAAATCGACATTTTTCTATTCGAGATTTTCGTTACTATTACATACTTATAAGCTCCACTAAAGGGTGGATGATATACTAAATTTGTCATTCCGTTTGTAACAGCACGGATCGGAGGCCCTAACAAATATTAATATTAATGAATGTCGTTAAATTTTAAGACGATCAGCCATATCCGTCCGTCCGTGTGCTTGTTAAAAGAACGTTCCCGGCTAAGATTCTACAATTTTGTATAATGATGTCTTATGTACAAAGGATTGTAAATAGGTAAAATATACCCAGTGACAAAATTGCATCCCTTCAATACCCTCATGGTATGGTTTTTTTTTTGTGGAGGAACAATGGTTAGAATGTGTACTGTTAGCTGCGACGCACTTAAATCTTAAAGAAAGCATAGTGCTGGACGTTTTGACTTATGCATCCCAAAATACGGCCCGTATGGTCAATATAGACATATGGGAACACAATATTTTGCTATAAACAGATTTTTTAAATCATGACACATTCGAATTTGTGAGACAGTATCATTATCTTTGGTATTTCTTCGAGTATGCTTAGACTTAAATGGTCTGCATTTTCGGCATTGGCGTCGATTATCCAAATTTATCCAAATTGGAAAAATAAATTTTTATTTGGCTTCGTGAGAAAATTTTACTGTTATTTATTGATATTACTCATTTTCATCTTAGCTAATAAACGATCGATCATAATAAACTGTACCATATTTAATTAGGATTCTGGAGTTCAAGGCATCAAATCGGTTGAACCTATGTCTGTGAGCTATATCTTATTATATGTCCTCGGTTCAAAAATTTTACTTCTGCCAAATTTCATGAAGATCCGACCACAATCGCGACCTGCATTTTGATTACAAGCTATAATTCGAAACAACTCCTGATACTGAGTCAATTGGAAACTTAAATGTGGGTTTACGAGGCCGGTTCGGAAAGTTCTTAGCCTATCAATGAAAGAGAATAGTTAGTTTTTCAAAAATATTTTTATTTTTCAATATAATCTCCTGAAACTTCAATTCACTTAGTCCAACGCTTATCTAGCAATTCTATCCCTTGATTAAAATAGTTTTCCTCAAGGTCTTCAAAAAAAGGTTTACAACTGTAATTGCATTTTCATTTGAGGTAAAACGCTTGCTAGCAAGGATTTTTTTTAGGTTTGGGAACAGGTAAAAGTCACTGGGAGCTAAATCAGGAGAATAAGGTGGGTGGTCAAGCAACTCGTACTTTAATTCGTTGATTTTAGCCATTGTTAAAACACTCTTGTGCGCTGGTGCGTTGTCTTGATGAAAAATTATTTTTTTGTGTTGTAAGCCAGGACGTTTTTCTCGAATTTATAAATTAAATTGATCTAAAAGGTTGCAATAGTACTCTGATTTTATTGTTTTACCCTTTTGCAGATAGTCAATCAATAAAATACATTTGAAGTCCCAAAAAACCGTTGCCATAACCTTACCAGCCGATTGAATTGTTTTTGCCTTCCTCCAGTTTCAGTCCATTGTTTGGATTATTCTTTTGTCTCTGGAGTATAGTGGTGGATCCATGTCTCATCAACAGTTATGTAACGACGCTTAAAGTCCATTTTATTTCGCTAAAAACGATCCAAACAAGCTTGAGAAATGTTCATTCTTATGCGTTTTTGGTCGACTGTTAACAAGTGCGGCACCCATCTTACAGAAAGCTTTTTCATCTGTAGTTCTTCATGCAAAATTAAATGGACTCGATCATTTGAGATGCCCATGATATTAGCTATTTCACGCACTTTTATTCGTCGATCATTTAATACCATATCATGCACTTTGGCTACAATTTCTGTTGTTGTTGCTGTTTTTGGACGTCCACTACGTGGTTCATCTTCAATGCTTGTACGACCACGTTTAAATTCAGCAACCCAATTTTTTACTGTTGAATATGAAGGAGCACTTTCACCTAACACATTCACCATATCATTATGAATTTCTTGTCCCGATAAACCTTTTTTATGTAAATATTTAATGACACCACGCATTTCTAATTTTTCCACTGAAAAAAATCTCGGATGCGTCTTTTGTGAACACCTGTTTCTATATGAAGGAGTTGCCAGATCGAAACAAAATTTAACATGTGTTCATAGCAGAGATCGAAGTTTCCAAAACACTTAACTTTCTGTTTATACCGCGCTTTCTGTGCTAGGCTAAGAACTTTCCGAACCGCCCTCGTAGCTTAAATATGTTTGGTAGTTACAAACATTTGCATGAAACTATAGAGTAGTGCAGGGTCTAAAAACTCAAGTTGGTAGCAAAAAGTCAAACGGTAAAGATGATTATCCTATTGAAATCAGGCACACATGTCTATCACGACTTTTTACATTATTGCAAAATTAAGTCGATTCATCGACTAAGCGATAATCACTTTAAGAACCCCAGTTAAAATCATACATATTACCCCCATGTCGTATGAGGAACGTATAGTCGAACATAACTCATACGTCACACTGGTCGGCTTTAGGACTTGCTTGGCTATTTTTGATCAGAAGATTATTTCGCATCATTTATATTTCTAATATGCATTAAACAGATCACTGATTTAAGAAAAGTTTCTCGTTTCATCCTGATTATAATGTTGAGGGAAATAAGTTATTTTGTACATCGGCTTAAATTATTTGTAGAGCTTTTAAGAAATTATATAGTTTTCCTTTGATTAGAAACTATAAGTGACGCACAAAATAGAAAGGGACCTAATGTAAAAAAAAACAGTTTTGTTCAGGAGAGCCATTTTAATGATTAGGTCCCTTTCTATTTGCGCTTAGAATCATCGACTTCACTTTCATAAAACGCGCATATCTCTGGGAGGGAACACTTTTGGCTCATTCGATGCTCAGATGTTGTCCACATCAAAAAAAGAAAAAAAAAAACAATTGATTTTTTTTTACCCTTAGGTCCCTTTCTCTATGCGCTGTCACATATGTACGAGGTCAAATAGCTCATCGGTTCACCTGATGTGTGAAAGCTTGCATTGTCGTGATGCAAAATAAACCGTCTTTTCTTATTATGTTTCCTCATTTCTTCAAACACTGTTGGCAATTAGATGGTTGTATACCACTCAGAATTGACCGTCCTGCATTCCACTAAAGGCACTGTGGCAACATGGCCGGTTATACCGAAAAAAACGCAATCGTTTGCTTCGATGTACTTCTTCCGCGAACAACTTTTGTTGGATTTGGCTTGTCTTGAAAGACCTATACGGTCGATTGCTGTTTTGTTTCGGGTTAATATGCGTAGATCCATGATTCGTCACCTGTGACAATGTTATACACTGTTTTAAGCTACCTCAGTTATACTTTTTCAACATCTCTTTGCACCAATACATGCGATTTTTTTCTTGAGCATTCGTCAAATTATGTGGGATCCAACGAGAACAAATTTTTCTCACGGCCAAATGGACATTCAATATCTTATTGAAGCTTGTCGTACTAATGCCCAAGAATGCCTCAATCTCACGGTATGTCACATGTCGGTCTTGCTTAATCAGTATCGATGGTTTCTGGCAAAGTGACCGAAGTTGGACGTAATTCGCGAAATTCATCCTGGAGTGAACGGCGTCCGAGACTGAACTCTTGGTAGCAGCGAGTAACAGTGGTCTTTGGTGGTGCTTCATCGCCTAAAGTCGAAATAAGTTGATTTGGACACTCTTGTCCCGAAAATGGTAAAAATTAACGCACGAAATGTTCACGGGATAGTCTCATTTTTTGACTGAAATGAATTTTTCAACACACTGTAAACAAAACAATTCGCCCTCAAATGGCAAAACGTTCTGAGTGAAGTTATGCTAAAAAATGTCACAGTTTTCAATGGGAGTTCCAGTTTGCATCTGGAAACACTAGTATCGTCAGGACCCGAAATATTAAAAGCAACCCTCGTATATAGTTCTGTAAAATTTTTTTTAAACCCTATTATTTTAAAGTGACATTTACACATTTATGGTACTATTAGTCAGGCAATGTGAAATAACAACCTCACCATTTTAAGCAAACACGGACAGTAGACTTGGAGATTTTAACCAATCTTGTATAAAAAAGGTTTTATAATAATAATGTACCACCAAAAAAAAACAGTTTCGCTGCACTGTGTCTACGAGTGAGCCGCATGTTTGCTGTTTGTTGAACTGTAGTCTTACTGCAATCATTTCGACAATAATAAGGCGACTTGATAAATCCAACCCAGTGGCGGAATTGGAGGACAATTTTTCAAACTGGCATTGTAAGGTCTAAAAATATTATTTCACGCTTTCTGCTTTTGTAAATTAACCTTTATGGTTTTAAGTTACCTAATTTCGCTTTCTATGTTTAAGATTTAAAAATTATTGAAAACATTTTTTGTCCGTGAAGATAAATTTTAAATTTAACTGGCACAGACACAAACGACCCCCCTAAACATGACGCAGTGGGCTTACAGATATATATAGAAGACTTAACAGCGATAATTTGTATAAGAGTATATGTGACAGCGCGAAGAGAAAGAGACCTAAGGGTAAAAAATCAATTTTCACTTTTTTTTGATGTGGACAACATCTGAGCGTCGAATGAGAGCGATCCCATGCCCCAAAAGTGTTCCCTTCCAGAGATATGCGCGTTTTATGAAAGTGAAGTCGACGATTCTACACCAAAGATACACGTATTTAAATCTTTAAAATGGCTCCCCTGAACAAAACTGGTTTTTACCCTGAGGTCCCTTTCTATTTTGCGCGTCACATTTACTATTGCGAAGTCTGAGGAAATGCGACAAGAAATCTTACTAAAGATAAAACAACTGTAAACTTATTCCACTTTTATCTTATTCCAAAAAAGCATACATAACCTTCTACGTCGATTTTAGTTATTGTAAGTACAGGGTGGGCGATTAACAATTAATTAATTTTGAATAGGCTGTAAAAATAAGTACTGATAATTTTCTCATATATGTGGTTTTATTGAAAATGTTAAACTTTGTCATTTAATAATGGAACACGATATTATTTATCGATCAACCCAATTTGTCAGTAGATTTTCGATGGCTTCGGGTAAAATCTGTTCAATGGAAACTCGATTTCATGTTTTAAGACTTCAATTTTTTTTGGAAGCTTTGCATAACATTTATTCTGAATGGCTCCCAACAGAAAATAATCCAAAGGGCTTAAATCGCAGCTCTGAGGCGGCCAGTTGACATCACAATTTCGGCTGATTATTCCATTTTCAAAAACAGTGCGTAAAATATCGATGGTTGCGTTGGCTGTATAACATGTGGCTCCGTCTTGTTGAAACCGAATGTCTTCCATGTCATTCTCTTGAATTTTTGAAAACAAACATTTGTTGAGCATGGCGTGGTAAAGCTCACCGTTGACTTTATCGACTGCTCCTAACTAATTATTGATGAAAAATAGCCAAATAATACCTCTAGCCCATAGTAAAACAAACAGTGACTCCTTCTCCACTGTCTGTAGATTCTCTGAACCCTATATCCGGCAATTTTGCTTATTGACATAGCCACCGAGATGAACATGAGCTTCGATTGAAAATACGATTTTTCGGTGAGATTCTTCATCTCATGTCAAATAATTTTCAGTCCATTGGGCGAAGAGAAAACGTATCTAATGGTGTTCCATTATTAAATGACAAATTTTAACCTTTCTAAAAAAACCAGAAATTTGAAAAAAATATTAGTACTTGTTTTTGCAACCGATTCAAATTTAGAACGTGAAATGGCCCACCCTGTAGTTCTCCGATACAATTTAAACCATAATTGCTAACTGGAAAACTATGGGTACTCCATATTGGTACCCCAATTAGCCCTTGATAATCTACGTCAGAGTCGAATCATTTTGGATCTTAAGTTTTGATTTAAAAAATCGCCTACTGGGGACAGACAAATAAAAATGAGTAGTCGCAAATTAGAGATAGTCCATGCGATTGCGCGTCAAGTGTCATATTCAGAATATTCTAATACAATTGCAGAGACGAAAATTTTTGGATTTTAAGGTTTAATTTTAATTTCAATAAACGCCCACTGTGGTCAAACGAATAAAAATGGTTCTTCTTAAATTGGTCCATACGAATGCGCGTCTAGAGTCACCATCATTCATTTATAACAACATCTTTATTAAAGTTATTTTTAACATTTCGAGATTTTATCTATAGATATTACAACACGCAGAAAAAAAAGTATGGTTGGGGTGACAATATTCGAAGAGGATCATACTATTGTTGGGTATATGGTTATGGCACAACAATATTATAATCCTCACAACAACAGTATGATTCACACATAACCATACTATGATCACCACAACCATAGTATGATTCACACTCAACCATACTATGATCTCCACAACCATACTATGATCCTCACAACAATAGTATGATTCACACTCAACCATACTATTATCTCCACAACCATATTATGATCCTCACAACCATAGTATGTTTCTTATACAACCATAGTATGATCTTCACAACCATAGTATAATTCACACGCAACCATGCTATTATCCCTACAACCATAGTATGATTCACTCAACCATACTATGATCCCTAAAATTATTTATTGGGATTGGGTAATGTTGTTATTCAAGAATAGAGATTTGTATCAAGCAAGTTATATTAAATTGCATTACAATAAGTTAATAGCCAGAATTGAGGCCATATTTATATCGAACATTCCATTCAAGAAACAAAAATATTTATTCCAACGGCAGTCGAAAATACTTTTAGGTCCCAGCAGGGGTGAATGCTACTTCACCATCCGTAGACCCCATGAAACGAATGTGTTTAAACCATGAACAATGGCTATATACTTATGTGCAGGCAGATTTTAAATAAACGAGAACCATTCGGTATTAGAGTATTTCACCGAACAAAGTAAACACAATAAAAATCCCTCGAACTTTTTAGTTATTTTTAATGGACAACAACCATTCTCTGTATCGTGTGTATGTGTTTTTTAGTATATGAAAAAAACATACGCACACACATACATGCATGCTTTATAAAACCTGTTTTGTTATGTTCATAGTACTGTATGATTGTCGTAATCTTATTATTGTTAAAGTAAATTTTAAACAACAATACTTTTGTAGCACCAACCATTTTTATATGGTTGCTACAACCATATTTTCATTTCTAACTTTGGCAATAATACTATTGTTACATTTCAACAATATTAATATTGTCACAATCATACTGTTGTCAAAATGAAATTCATAAAACAATACTATGTTTGCGACGAACATTCTTTTATTGTAAACAACATACTATTGTTGTGGTGACCATAGTGTAACTATATCTTTTCTCTGCGTGTAGAAAAAATGCTTAGAAAATTGTGTGCATGCAAAAGAGTATTGATCTTAAAGGAGATTATTTTGAAGAACAATAAAACCATCTCCAATGATAAATTATGCCTGACACGAAGTTTAAATAGCAACCCTCGTATTACAAATATCAACACAAAGTCATAATGACCTCTGTCGCAGTGTGGTGTGGGGTATAATTATAGAGTTTGGTCCAACCATAATGTATGATGTAAACTGTGATTCACTCCTCAACGTCAAGTTTTTTTGCTCGACTTAATATGACATTTCTATGCTTCAGTATTTGACAAATTCAACCATGGATAAATACACAATTGACCAGCGCGATAAGATAGTTGAAGACATTTACGAAAATGGCCGTTCAAATAAAAATTTATTTGGTGCACTTCGTGATTGTTTTGGGTAGAATAATGGACCAAATTTATTCAGAGTGGATTTGTTAACAAGCATAATTGTCGCATTTGGAGAATCCACGAGTGATTGTTAAAAAATTAAAATTAAAACCTTTGGACTTTTCTCTTTGGGGATATTTAAAAGAAGAAGTGTTCGTCGATAAGCCAAGAGCAATTCAAGAGCTAACAAATAACATAATTCGGCACATTAACGACATTGAATCTCCATTATGTCTCGCTATGGCGAGCGTTTGACCGATCTTTTGTTTCACACATAATTGCATAGATCCATCTATCATATTAAAAAAATTTAAGATAATTCTCCGAAAACCTTTTGTTTTATTTATAATTAACAACGTGCGTTTTAGTTGGACCACACTTCATTTTTTTACGGTTTATATATAAAGGGGCTCTTGTACAACTCCTATAGGGTCCACGTTAGCTGACTTTTCAATAGGCTAGGCAGTCACTAGATTAAATGATGGTCTTAGTATATCATGTGTAGAAAGCGAAGCCATGGCCTTAGAACTGTTGCTCCAGGCCTGTTAGTAGGACTTTATACAACATTCTTACAGCTTGGGGAAGAACCTCTATGTCTGTGTGCGTGCGTTTGTGTATATAAGTGCATAAGTGTGTGTGTTCTTGCAAACACAGCACCGAGCATTATTACATGCTTACGCACACAACCAATTCTACACACACACAAACGTCTACTAGAAACTGGCAAACACTTGCAATGACATCGAAGAAATGAGAAATAAAATCTGGCAAAATGTTAATGCATAACAAAGACATAAAGCAAAATAAAGCAAGCATTACTACTCCCACTAACACGACATCAATGCATCGCCTGCCTTACAGCCACATAGGAGACGATTTTGTCCCCCGTGGGCCAGAGATGGCTTTTAGCTGAAAAATCTAAGCAGACTTATACTAATGCTGCCAGCACATCTAAAGGCCTTGCATATTCACACATACACATAAGCCAATGTCTGCTTGTGTTTGTGTCAATATTCTGTGTATGTGTGTGTGTCATTAGGAAATGGTCGTTTAACCCAAAAAAGTCCGACTGCGTATAATTTAAAGCTGCAAAAAGTGCTCACTGCTTTGCCAAGTTGGGTATTTTAAAGCGACAACAACAAATTGAATTGTATGTGACCCATTGTAAATGTTGTTCATAATTTTTTCATATTGCATAATTTTTAGTTTTGCTTGGCCTATTACGGTAACGTTGCTATATATCATGTAGTACACTCAGAGAAAAAAAGTCGGTAGGAAATCGGTACGAATTAAGTTCCCATGAGCATGGCATTTTTGCGGAATTCTCAATAAAAAGGACTTCGGAAAGTGAAACCGATTTCGGATAAACGAACTGAGCTCTTTATAAACTGTTCTATGAAACGGAGATTAAAACAAATGGCATTTCTAATAAAATTCTCGTATCTGCAATTTCACTTCTGATTAATTTCATTAATTGAAAAACATATTTAAAATATAACAGTTCGTTTGATTAAAAATAAATAATAAAAATTACGAGGGTTTGCTATATGTGACGCGCAAAATAGAAAGGGACCTAAGGTTAAAAACCAGTTTTGTTCAGGAGAGCCATTTCAAAGATTAGGTCCCTTTCTATTTGCGCTTAGAATCGTCGACTTCACTTTCATAAAACGCGCATATCTCTGGGAGGGAACACTTTTGGGGCATGGGATCGGTCACATTCGATGCTCAGATGTTATCCATATCAAAAAAAAAAGTGAAAAGTTGATGAAAAGTTTTGTTCAGGAGAGCCATTTTAAAGATTAGGCCCCTTTCTATTTGCGCTTAAAATCGTCGACTTCATTTTCATAAAACGCGCATATCTCTGGGAGGGAACACTTTTGGGGCATGGGATCGGTCTAATTCGATGCTCAGATGTTGTCCACATCAAAAAAAGAAAAAAAAAATTGATTTTTTTACCCTCTATGCGCTGTCACATATATATTTTTGTATTAGGCACTAAGTGTTGCCTGGCGCCATCTGACATTTCCATTGAAATGTTTGAAAATTTTCTGCACAAACGTACTCAGAACATTTTGACGTACGACCATAGCTTGTGTGGTTTACAGTGACTTGAAAAATCAATTTGGCAAAAAAATGGAATTAACTTGTGAACATTTAACAATCGCTCAAAAAAAGGCTCATGTCGATTAGAGCAAAGAAATTTTGAAAAACTACGATCGCGGTGCTTCAAAAGACGTTTATAAGATCGTCACAGGTGACGAATCATGGATCTATGCGTATGAGTCCGAATCAAAACAGCAATCGACCACGTGGGTCTTCGAAGACGAGCCAAATCCAGCGAAAGTTGTTCGTGGAAGAAGCACTTCGAAGCAAATTGTCGCCTGTTTCTTCGGCAAAACTGGTCATGTGGCGACTGTTCCGCTTGAGCAACGTAGGACGGTCAATTCTGAGTGGTACACTACAGTCTGTTTGCCTGAAGTCTTCTGAGAAATTCGAAAAACGAACAAGAGAAGACGAATAATTGTGCACCATGGCAATGCGAGCTCTCCCACATTGGCTCAAACCAGCGCCTTTGTGAACGGCCAAAACGTCGAATTGATGGGTCATCCGCCGTACACCTCAGACTTGGCACCCAATGACTTCTTTTTATTCCCGCACACCAAGAAAAAAATGCGTGGTCAACGATTTTCGTCGCCAGAAGATGCTGTTGAAGCGTTCAAAAACCATGTTTTGGAGGTGTCTCAATCGGAGTGGAATAAGAGCTTCTACAATTGCTTTGAGCGCATGAAAAGTGTATAAAAAAAGTGGAAAATACTTTGAAAAACAATAAAACCATTTTTGATGATAAATATTCGCATTTTCATTATTAGGCCAGTAATATATAAAGCAGCCCTCGTGATAATGCTTGTCATATGAATTTCAATTGTATTTGTTTATTCTTTTATATTAAAAAGAAAATTATATTAAAGGAAAATTGTATTAAAATAAATCATTTATTTTTATTTGGTTGAGTGGGTTGTCTTAAATGTCTTTGACACATTATTTGTTCGAGATCATATATTTTGTCTAAGGCATCAGAATTGTCCTCGAAGTATGTTTTCATAACATTACGAGTAATTGATTCCAATGCCTCCTGCGCAATGGGTTTAATGTGATTCATTATTAGATCATCATCAGTATTTTCAACATTTTCATTTGCCATAATATGCGAAGAGACACCCCACCAAACCATGTCTGAAGCTGGGTGACGACTCTTTTCCACCCTTGAGATCAGTTCAGATGCTTCCTTAGATGACCACGCATACACTCTATCATTTTGCTTGTTAAATTTTTCCTGAACGGAAAAAATTTTTTCATCGGTGAACAAAATTTTTCTGTGCAAATTATCAGCGTGCTTGATTGCATTTTTCAATCTTTTTTTTGTTTTAAGCTGCATGCAATAAATGTCCGGTACGTCGTTTGAAAGCCACAAGTCCCCACTTTTTTTACTGATTCGACTCATAGACTTTTGCGTGATATTCATCTCACGGGACATGATTTTCTGTTTTCGGAGCGGATTTCTTTGAATTCTTGATTTAACGGCTTTGATGACATGCGTTGTTCGAACAGAGCGCGGGCGGCCCGACCGGTGGCGGTCTTTTACATCTCCAGTCTCCTCAAACAGTTAAATGCATCAGTAGATGAACATGCTGCCAATCCCTAGTGACCGGAGCGTTTTGAAAATATCGCTTTTTTCATTTCACACTTAAAAGCGCTATTACAGCGAAACGGTATTTTCGAAAGACTGTATTACTCCACAAACTAATTAGATTAGATTTGTTGTTGGTTGTCATATTTAAACGGAAAAGTTATAGGCTGTTTCCACTACAGTCGCGTCCACGTCCCCGTCAACGATTTATCGAAAATTTGTTATGGTGTTTCCATTGTGTTTTGCGTCCACTTTTGCGTTCAAACAGCTGTTTGTGTTTATTTATTTTTTTTTGCGGTGCGAAAAATTTAATATTTTTGTGTTGTGACATTATCATGGAGTTAACTGATATTATTTTGCTAACCGCAGTGGAAAATGAGGATCAAATGGTATTGCGCCTAATGGAAATGTGCAGTAGCAGCAGCGTTTTATGTTTATGCTGATAAACAGCTGTTTTAATAGGGATGTGCAATTTGTTTTAATAGGGATGGAGTTGCCATTTACAGGTATGGGTGGGTATCGACTGCAAAAATAATCGTATTTATAGTAAACGCGACTTATCGGAAATCGCGTCCACTATGAACGCGACTTTATCCAATACCTAACTTCCTGTGTTTTTTGTATAGGCTTTTACGTGCGTTCATTGATTTTTGGACGCGGACGTGGACGCGACCGTAGTGGAAACAGCCTTTTAGTCAGCGAAGTTAAAGCGAACGCAACACCGTTTGGTAGACGCACGATTCGTCGATGGTGTGGGACAGCTCATCGGTACCATATATGTGCACTACTCATTTAATGATCTTTATTTACGACACATTGCAAGATTTTGCATATGCGTAAGTCGAAGACTTAGGATATAGGTGACGCTCTGAAACTATAAGTATTCCTACCATATTGACAGACTGTCCGAACTTTTACGAGATTTTAATAAAATCGGTACTCTCAGGCAATAGAGGCCAAAACGACGAAAAATTAAAATCCACATATGGGCAAAGGTACATAAAAATCGGATCTACAGATCGAATCTTTATGATAGGTTCTTTCCATATATTGTTGTACAGGTCACAAACAAGAAGCGTGTTCATTGGAACTAAGCGCAGTGTTCAGGTTTGGACTAAGGACGAAACCTTTGGAAATTGGCCCATATCGGTTTTGTACTTTTTGAACTACAAAAAAGATTTTTCACGATTTCGGAACCTACAGCTTTAATAGAGACATATAATAACTGATGATCAATAATTATTTTTTTCTTTTCAGTATTGTTTGCCATTTGCAGGAATTGAAGCCTTACGATGTTTCCGCGCGTCGCCGTTTCAGTGTAAGGGCTCTGTAAAAGCTCGAAGAAGATTCGCTGTTTTTGACCAACATTTTGTTAAGTGGTTAGGCCTATTTTTGGCTCAACGTCAATAAACAAAATTGCCGCATTTGGGCTGAAGATCAACTAGCAGAGGTTCAAGAGGTGCCATTATAGCAGGAGAAAACCACGGTTTGGTGTGGTTTATAAGCTTGTAAAATTATCGGTGAATATTTTTTCAAAAATGATGAACGTAACCGTGAATGGTGCTCGCTATCGCGCCATGATATCGATCTTTATGCTACCTGAAATTAAAGTCCGTAATATTGTCGACATTTTCAACAGGACTATGCCACTTGACATACTATGCCACTTGACAGGACTATGCCACTTGACATACAACTTCTCAAACAATGGATCTATTGAGAGGTCATTTGGAAGAGCAGCTTATTTCATGTTTTGGACCGCTTTGAACTGCTTTCACGAGATGGAAGCCTAGATATCACACCTTTAGACATTTTTCTTTGGGGCTACGTAAAGTCCAAATCAGCTATGATTCAGGTTTTGGAAGCCAAAATGCTCGAACGATCAAAATGCTCGAACGATCCATCCAAAATTGGACCCTTGGAATGGACAACGTGAGGCGTAGTTGCGGCCGGCATACAAAATACATACAAAGAAGAGGGTTGTCACGGACCCGAAATTATGATAAAAGCAGTGTGCAGCTAGGAAAATCAATGTCACTTTGCCATTTTGTTAAAAACTTGTCTTCTATTTAAATATAGAAGTAAGAGGTCTTAAGCCGGTTAATCCCTGTTCAATATATGAATGACATAAAATGTCCTTCCGAATGAACAATAAAGATACCACACTTGATTTGAATTTTTCTATTTTTTATTTTGAAAAAAAAATTCTTTTTTGTGTAGTAATGAAATTTTACTTTAACGTTTCATGTATAGGGTGATCTATCTATAGGTATTTTTTTCAGAACAAAAAAAAACATAAAAATGCCAATCAAGTGTGGAATCTTTATTGGTAATTTGAAAGGACATTCTATGGCATTTATATTTTGAAAAATCAATCAATCATTCTCCAAATTTCAGAGTCTTCCGTTTACGAGCCTCACACTGGTGTAGCTTTAAGTAGATGTGTACTCATATTTTATTTTACTTAAATTTCACGAGTTTTATTTTCTCTTTATAACTTTTACATGCGAGTATCATCCACCATCCTCTTGCGGTTTTAATTGTTTTATAATTAAATAAGACATTTTCTCGCAATGTTTGCCTCAACCGCAAATATTTTGAAAATTGTTCTGTAAACCGACAATTATTTTCATCTCTCCACTGCAACACCCCGTTGCCGCTTTGGCCAGAGATGTGCGCACAAACTACCTAGGCTTGCGGTCAACAATTTATGTTGAACGTCACAAAGGTTAGAGGTGGAAATTATAAAAGAATTTTTCCAAAGAAAACAGAACTAAAAACCATCGTTCTTTGTTGCCATGGATGCTGTTAATTTAAAGGTGTTACAAAGTCATATTTATGGCAAACAAAGTTTCCATAAACTTTTCACATTTTTTTCCTTTCAAAAAGCGGCAATGGTTGTCGGTCGAATGGTGCAGGTGTATGAAGGGAATTCCGGAAGAATACCTTAATTACCGCAATAAATTCAAATAAAATATAAAGAATGTGGAGATTCAACAAATGACCTAGGGGGAATGGGCCAATCACGCCAAAGACTTAGAATATTTAAATATTTGAGAAGTGCTTTCGTAATTGTTAACGTAATTGTGAAACATTTGACTAGGAGTGTTGAAAGAGAGTGTTGAGTTGGGTATAATTGTGATGGAGTATTGAAATAGAATCAGAGCGAAAGAAAAGAATTACAAACTCCTGATACAAATCCCTAGATACAACACTTTATTACTACACTTTGAAGCGGCGACCTTATTCTTTGACTTAATGCAGCGAAGTTTCACAGTGGGCGAATTTGGAAATTGTTTTTTTTTGTAAGTGAATAGTAGACCTTTGGTTTTATCTTTTAAAATTATTATTCGGCTTGAGTCCGCAGGGGACGAGTGGGGTCAGCTGATTTCCCTTAGGTGATCCCAAGAGCTCCCCTGCGAATAATCCTTTTCATCCGCTATGTTTGATGGTAACATGGAGCGAATTCTTGGTGTAGACATTGAAACTACCAGTCAGAGTGGAAGAAGACGTATGCTACGAGGTTGGACCAGAGACTAATGTCTGGTGCTGCGGGAGGTCATTAGCCCCTAGAACTGTTGTTCTAGCCTGACCTAACTGGGAACGGACCTTCGGGAAGTTTAGCGGCGGCTGTGGCTTAAACCTAAATTGCTGGTTAGGTGAACGCTTGGCGTGGACTTCCATATTAACGGGTTGCTCCGACCCAAAGAATAGCAGAGGTTTTAGATGAACCTTAACCCCTCACCAAGAGGTAGGTTAAGCCCGCACAGCTGATCCTGAAATGGATGTCTCCTGTTTACTGGGGGGCGTTGGTAGTTGCATTATAGCTTACTCGAGTGCTATGGAGCACCTTGGCCATAATGGTGATAATCACGTAAAACTGACATTAATCTGTTCGGCTTAAGGTCATGTATTTGAAATCTATATTGTGTTGTTGGTTCAATTTTTATTTTTCCCAATATTGCGATTGCCTTCGTCAATCATCTTCGGGGGTTGTGACTTAAGGAAACACTGTCATCTGTCTGATTTTTAATAATTCTGCTTTAATAATTCTGCATGCTTATCTAACTGACTCGCTTTTTAAAAAGTTTTACAGCATTCTATCATAAGTGAATTGTTAGTGAAAAAGATAAGGGTACTACTTATAGTATAAATGGCATCGAAACTGTAAAGTCCCTAATGACCACAGCTCTGTAAAGTTTTCTTCGCAATAACTCTAGAAGGATTTGAAGACTTATACGGGCATTATGAGAGCGTGGTTTACCGTTACAGTGTTGCGTTATGGGCAGCATTCTTAGCTTTTTGTCAGTCGCTGATGAGGTGTACAAGCACAAGCGATGTTCGGTTTCGGTCCGGTTGTTTCCGTTAATATAAGGCGGAGGATTATTTTGTTGTAACAATTGCAATAGATATGTGTAAAACTCATGGGCTATCTGTTAAGTCTGCGGCATCGCGACGCGACGTCTTGTTTTTCAGTCCATTGTATAGGGTGATCCATATAAAGGTATTTTTCAATGGGGGTTTTTCACAGATTACGCGTGAGTTGTATTTAACTTTATTTTTTATTTGTTTGTGATATTTGACATTTCATCATGGAAAGACTTTCACCGCAACAACGTCTCCCAATTGTGCAACTGTATAATGGAAATGAGCGATCGGTAAGAAACTGGCTTCGGCCAAAATTTTGTTCAGTGATGAGGCCAATTTCTGGCTCAACAGCAACGTCAATAAACAAAATAGCCACATTGGGCCAACGAGCAACCAGAAGAGGTCCAAGTGGTGTCATTATACCCAGAGAAAACAACGGTTTGTTGTAGTTTATGGCCTAGTAGAATCATCGGTCCATATTTTTCCAAAAAGATGATGGCCGTAACGTAACCGTGAATGGTGCCCGCTCTCGCGCCATGATATCGGATTTTTTGCTACCTCAAATTCAAGCCCGTAAATTTGCAAAATTTAATTGAAACATGACAGTGCCACTTGCCATACAGCTGCTCAAACAATGGATCTATTGAGAGGTAATTTCGAAAACTAGCGAATTTCTCATTTTGGACAAGTCAGTCCAGATCGTGTGATATCACACCTTTAGACTTTTTTCATTGGGGCTATGTAAAGTCCAAAGTCTAAGCTGGCAAACCAGCTACGATTCAGGTTTTGGAAGCCAATATTACGTGTGTCATTAACGCCATATCAGTCGAAATGCTCGAAAGATTCATTCAAAATTGGACCCTCAGAATGGACACCCTGGGGCGTTGTTGTGGCCATACTTTGAAGGAAATTATATTCAAAAATAATTGGCATAAAATGTTCTTTCGAATAAACATTAAAGTTCCACACTTGATTTAAATTTGTTTATTTTTTTTAATATAAAAATTTTTTTCCAGGTGGATCACCCGATATATTACGGCTTTTGCTACACTTTATCTGGTGGGTACCATCGCTTCCAGTACAATCAGCAAAAAGTGAACCAAGAGACAAGTAAAAATAAACTAAATTGTAGGGAAATTTAACTTCGTTTGGCACTAAGAAATTTTTCACAATGCCATGTTCACGCATAGGGTGTTTTTTAGACGTATGTTTTTCATGAAGAAATAAAACGCATATTCCTTAATGATATGGCCAAGAATTTGGCTTTATTATGAAGACAAGGGTTTGCCATTATGTTTTAAAAATGATTTCGGCAAGTGTCAGCCGCGGCTGACTCGAATAAATTCCAGCCGAGAGTCCCAATTTTCGACCACTTTTTGCAGCATTTGGGGCCGTATGTCAGCAATTACGCGCCGAATATTCTTTATCAAGACGTCAATCGTGTCGGACTTATCTGCGTAGACATGCGACATCACATAAACCCACGATCTTGAAGTTTCCTTTAATAAATTGATTGTTTCCTTTGCTGATGGCATATAGAGCCGTCTTGTCGGAACCGAAGGTCGCCCACATCAACATCCTCAAATTCAGGCACGAAAAAGTCATTAATCATGGCTCTATAGCGTTCCCCATTGACTGTAGCGTTATGGCAGTCTTCATTTTTTAAAGAAATACGGACCAATGATTCTCTCTGCTCATAGAGCTCACCAAGCTGTGACTTTTTGTGGATGTAACGGCGTCTCAACGTCCATAAAAAGTGACTTTTTGTGGATGTAAGGGCGTCTCAATAATGCCTTGTGGATTTTCATGCGACAATTTTGATGATTAACGTACCCATTCAACTAAACTAAGGATTGGTGGACATCTCGTTTTAGGCCCATTCTCCACGATTTGCAAACGTTGTTCCGGAGTAAGTGTACTTAGTATGAAATGGCAAACTAAGCTGAGCATACAGCTGTCAAAAAGACCAACTCCGTAAAAAGTCTGGCCAGAACTAAAATTATACGTCCAAAGAAACCACACCTTATTTCCTTGAAATAAGGCTATGGTTTGATCTGGATTCTAGATTATTTTAAATTCATATTACTATTTATTTCCTCCTACGAGGGCTACAATATATATTTTTGACCTAATAAGGATAATGCCAATATTTATCATTAAAAATTGTTCTATTGTTTTTCAAAGTATTCTCCAGCAAGTTTTTAAACACTCTAGCATGCGCCCAAACCAATTGTCGAAGCTCTTTTTCCACTCCGATTATGACACCTCCATAACATGGTTTTTGAACGCTCTAACAGCATCTTCTGGCGACGAAAATCGTTGACCACGCATTTTTTTCTTGATGCAAGGGAATAAAAAAAAAGCCGCTGGTTTCAGCCGATTTGTGAGAACCCGCATTGTCATGGTGCACAATGATTCGTCTTCTCGTGTTCGTTTTTCGAATTTCTCCGAAGACTTCAGGCAAACAAACAAATTATGGTGTTCCACTCAGAATTTACCGTCCTACATTGCTCAAGCGGAACAGTCGCCACATGACCAGTTTTGCCGAAGAAACAGGCGGCCATTTGCTTAAAAGTGCTTCTTCCACGAACAACTTTCGTTAGATTTGGCTCGCCTTCGAAGACCCACACGGTCTATTGCTGTTTTGTTTCGGGCTCATACGCATAGATCCATGATTCGTCACCTGTGACGATCTTATAAACGTCTTCTGAAGCACCGCGATCGTATTTTCCCAAAATTTCTTTGCACCAATCGACCAAGCCTTTTTTTGAGCTATTGTCAAATTGTTCGGGATCAAACGAGAACAAACCTTTTTTACGGCCAGGTGTCCATGCAATATCGAATGTATGCTGGTGGAAGAAATGCCAAGAAATATGAGAAAGATGCCTCTATCTCACATGACGATTATCAGTTCACGCACGGCATCAAAGTACTTTGGCACAAGGGCCGTTTTTGGATGACCTTCAGGACCTTCGTCTTTGAGCGAGCGTCAGCCACGATTGAATTCATTAAACCAGTTTTTCACAGTGCTATAGGATGGTGTTTCATCGCCATACAAAGATTTAAGTTCATCGATGCACTGTTGTCGTGATAATCCCCGTCGAAAGTTGTGAAAAATGATCGCACGAAAATGTTCACGAGTTAATTCCGTTTTTTGCCAAATTGATTTTTCAAGTCACTTAAACAACACAAATGTTGTTCGTACGTCCAAACGTTCTGAGTACGTTTATGCTAAAAAATGTCAAACTTTCCAATGGAAATGTCAGATGGCGCCAGACAACACTTAGTTTTGCCTAGAAATATGTATAGCAATCCTTGTAGTATAATTTTTTTCCTTAAAACAATAACGTTTTTACATAATGTATGGAAACACTTAACTACAAGCCTAGTTCAGTGAACTAAACCAAAAATTAAAAAAGAACAAATTTAGTCGAATAGTGATAAAAACGGCTCGAGATCTCTTACATGTACAGGGTTTTCCATAAAGGGCATAACAATTTTATATATTAATAAAACACAGTATATTTTAGATATAGAGTTCAAATGTTTTCCATTTGAACATTTGTAGTGCAAATGGTTCATTTTACGAATGAAATTCGTTTTCGCCCAATCACACCTCCGGCATGAAAACCACACCACACAGAGTGAGTTGTATTTTCGTGGGCAATTGTGTGAAGAAAACTTGAAAAGTAAGGTTTACAACAGTAGTTCTCATTCGTTTGGGGAGAGCCTGGCCTTATAGAGTTCGGTTTTACTTTCAACAATTGCAGCAAGGCTTTCTGAAGAGGGTTGTCACGGACCCGAAATCATGATAAAAGTAGTGTGCAGCCACGAAAATCAATGTCACCTTGCCATTTTGTTAAAAACCTGTCTTCTATTTAAATATAGAAACAAGAGGTCTTGAGCCGGTTTAATCCCTGTCCAATGAGTAAATTTTTGCAAATGCAATTGTGTCTCTTGGGTTTGTTGCTGTCCAATAACGCATACTTTGTTTATTGACAAACCCACTCAGCCAGAAATGAGCTTTATCGCTGAAGATGATTTTTTTTGAGCAAGCGCTCTTAAAGTAGCCACCACCGTCTTAGAATTTCACTAGTAATTTTTAATGATTTCCAAACGTGAACTTTATTATGATGAACATTTTGACATCGACTTATGATTTGACACTAAGAGATCATTAAAAATAGTTGAGGGTGCTTTGACATAAAGATAAGAAATTGTTTTGTCCCTATTGGAAAACCCTTTATATGAATACTTATACATATCGCATTTGAAATAGTATTATCTTCTCTTAGTACGAGGGCGACCGCAAAACTAACTGGCCTGGCACATTTTCTGTTTTACCAGCAACTTTTTTTTGTTTTTTAAAAGCAATCTTTTATAAGCCATCTGTCAAAATTTCCGAAATATTTAATGATTTGTTACAGGTGATTGAAGTAAACAAGTTTTATAATTTTTGAAAAATGGAAAATAAAGAGTTACGTGCGATAATTAAACACTTTTATATGAAAGGTTATACGCCACAATTAATCAAAGATGAATTGGATTCTGTTCATGGTGATAATACACCATCATACTCCACCGTGAAATCCTGGGTTCAACAATTTAAAATGGGTCGTTCAAGTACGGAAGATGAACAACGCTCTGGGAGACCGAAAACTGCTACTACTATTGAAAACATTAGAAAAATATTTAATGAAGTGACTAAAGATAGACGAATAAAGCTCAGAGAACTTGCTGATATTGTTAAAATACACGAAAAACAAGTTTGGAGTATTTTACATGATGAACTCCACATGAAAAAGCTATCGGCAAGTAGGGTGCCGCGTTTGTTGACTTTGCCCCAAAAAATCGTCCGTTGGACCAATTCCGAGGAGCTTGTAGAGATTTACCAGCGTAATCCAATAGAGTTCTTGCGCCGATTCATAACTGTTGATGAAACATGGATCCATCACTACATCCCAGAATGCAAAGAACAGTCAAAACAATGGATAGAAGCTGGTAAAAGTGGTTCCAAGAAGGCGAAAACTGTTAAGTCTGCAGGAAAAGTAATGGCCACAGTATTTTGGGATGCAAGGGGTATAATATTTATTGATTATCTTGAGAAAGGAAAAACTATAAATAGTGAATATTATTGTGCATTATTGGATCAGTTGAGTGAAGAAATCAAGATAGAAGAAAAAATCGACCGCATTTAGAAAAAAAAGGTTCTTTTTCATCAATATAATGCTCCTTCACACACTGCATTTTTAACTCAACAAAAACTGGCCGAATTACCTTTTGAAATTGCTCCGCATTCACCATACTCGTATAGTCCAGATTTAGCTCCATCTGATTATTTCTTGTTTCCAAATTTAAAAAAAATTCTCGGTGGCAAAAAATTTTTGTCCAATAGCGAGGTTATTGCTTAAACTGAGGCATATTTTGAAGGTCTTGAAAAATCTTATTTTTCGGATGGAATTAAAAAACTTAAAAAAAACGTTTGATGAAGTGTATAGAGTTGGAAGGAGATTAAGTTCTTTTGGAAGGAGATACGGTTCTTTTTATGTTAGGCCAGTTACTTTTGCGGTCGCCCTCGTATTGTTTCTTATTAAAATAAAGTATATAATTTCTCGTTAAAAGATTTGTCTAACATTAATACTAGTTTGTTTTTAATTTAAAATAAGCTTATTTAAAAAAATTAAATATATAAAATATGATTTTTGTGCTTTATTTGCCTATTGACCTAACTCTTTTCTGTTTCAAAAGAGAATATCTTTAAAAAAGAGAAAGATAACTATCCAAACCATTGTTGGCACCTTGTTTGGCAGCTCATTAATTTCAGATATTATTGCCACCAATATGGCGTACAATTTCCCCCACTGTGTGCAAGTGGTTCATAAAACATTATCAGTCGCTGCGCTTCGTTAACTGCCCGTCATAAATATACGTTTGCATGCTCGCTCCTCCCTCTCACTATACGCATCCTATGCAGTCACATTTATCGCATTTTTTGTTAATTTTTGTATTGTTATTTTTCTGTTTATTTATAATTCAATTTGGGTCATAAAGTTCACAGTTGCGTAAATTGCGATTTAATCCATGTTAAGTACTTTTCCAATTAAGTTCGGTGTGTATTTTGTTCATTTGCGATTGTGCACGGGTATTTTCTGTTGCTTTTGTGTTTTTATTGTGTAATAAATGCGACAGGATTTTTCTTCGAATGGATTTTTAAAATTTACATCGATTTATTGTGCAAACACATGCAGATATTTTTAGCCTGAAAATATTTGTAAAACTATAGCGATATTGTTGAGCAATTTACTTTGATTACTTTTGATTGCATACGATGCCCATGTGCAGTTACAGAGACTTCAAATTCGAATACAGTGATTTCAGTTT
Source organism: Hydrotaea diabolus (assembly GCA_963513945.1). Taxonomy (NCBI): domain Eukaryota; kingdom Metazoa; phylum Arthropoda; class Insecta; order Diptera; family Muscidae; genus Hydrotaea; species Hydrotaea diabolus. The sequence goes on along the minus strand of OY740719.1, from coordinate 109,192,095 downwards.
GTTTTTGTAAATTAAAAAAATAATAACTTTTTTAGCCATTTGTTTATGGCTCCCAATTAATTTATGTTTCTGCCCCGGATGACTTTGTAGTAGTAACACATCCTGTCACCCCAATGTTTTAAAACCTTGGTAACGGCCATGTGTATCTGAATCGTCGATGGATTCGTCATTTTTAAATTTAATTAAGAAAACACTCTCAAGGTGTCTAATTGCAGCTCAAAGGAACCCAGTGGCATCGCCGAGATGGCTAGTAAAGACTGACTTAACTTGGCGCACGAAAATCAATCTAAGGATACTCCTAGACCGGGTTTTCAATCTCCGGCCACAAAATGATATTTTATGCATCTGTAGCGGTTAACCGAGATAGAATTTTCAGCTGTAACTGTCACTTACTGAGGATGCAGTGCAGCTTTTCTTATCTGGTGGCTTTCTAATCTGGTGTTTTTTTTTTAATCTGGTGAATTTTAAATCTTGTGGTTTACTAATCTGGTGGTTTTTTAATCTTGTAGTTTTCTAATCTGATAATTTTCTGCACACCAGATTTGGCAGTTAACCTACCACTGGAAATGAAAAGCTCTTCGTCTGGAATGGAAATATGATCTTTGTCTACTTATATATCGAACTGATCTTATGCCTATACTGCACGCAGAGAAAAAACATGGTAACTACATGGTCACGGCGATAATAATATGTTCTCCGCAATAAAAGTATGTTCGTCGCAACCATAGCATTGTTAACTGAGTTTATTTTTGACAATAGTATAATTGCTGCAATATTAATATTGTTGAAATATAACAATAGTATTATTGCCAAATTTAATAATGAAAATATGGCTATAACAACAATATAAATATGGTTGGTGCGACCAAAGTATTGTGTTTTGCGTTTTATGTTAACAATGATATGATTACGGCAATCATACTGTATGATTGTAATTTTTCTTCATTTAAATATGCTTTTTAGAACAAATGTTATTGGAACGGATCTAATGCAATAATAGTACTTTTTTTTATCGAAATTAAAATTTTTTAAACAAGCTGTTTTGGCATTGTTTATCTGAAATATTTTTAATAAAAACGCTTACGTTTATTTAATTTTATTTTTTCTGCTGTGAAATAAATCACTCCTATTATTTTGAATTTAATGTATTTTTGAATAATTTTCATAATTCAAATCTATTGTTGACAACTTAAACCAATTTTAATAAATAATATTGGGGATCAAATCTATTGTCGACAACTCAAACAAATTCTATTAAATAATATTGGGGAATTGTGTGTTATTATACTATGGATCATAACATGGTTGCGTGTGAATCATAGTATTGTTGTGAGGATCATACTATGGTTGTATATGAAACATACTATGGTTGTGAGGATCATACTCTGGTTGTGGAGATCATAGTATGGTTGAGTGTGAATCATACTATGGTTGTGGATCATAGTATGGTTATGTATGAATCATACTATTGTTGTGAGGATTATTGCATGGTTGTATTTGAATCATACTATTGTTGTGAGGATCATAATATTGTTGTACCACAACCATATACCCAACAATAGTATTATCCTCTTCGAATATTGTAACCACAACCATACTTTTTTTCTGCGTGTGAGAAGCTATTATTGAGACATTCAGGGTTTGTATGCGAATAATGAGCATCTTTAGGTTTCAGGCTGATACGTGAAATGCTAAGTTGCTGGAGTGAGTTCGTTGTTTTCCGATTTAGGCGCTGCATATTGTTCCACGCGAATATAACGCTGGGTTTCCATCCTGATTTCAAGTGGTAAAAAAGTCACTCTTAAAAGTAAACATGAACCTTTTTTGTCTTACTTACTTTAATATCAGTTGATTTACTACTAAACACGACTAAAACAAGTCGTCCTACAATTTCCTTTTTTGACATTTCTCTTCTAAAACTTTTCTATAAAATGGATTGGCGATGCGAAGCCGGCGGTAAACAGTGGGTCCAGTCTGTGAGTAGTAGAACTATGTGCATGGTGCACAGCCCACCATACGAAGAAACAAAGTACGAAGAGACACTATTCGAAGAGCATCATACTATGATTGTGTCACAACAATATTATGATTTTAACAACAATAGTATGATTCACATACAACCATAACAACCGTGTTGTAATCCATACAACCATAATATGTTTCACACGCAACTATTTGATGGTCCCTACAACCATTGTATGATACACACGCAACCATTTTATGATCCCTACAACTAATGTATGAACCCACTTAACCATACTATGATCCCCTAAATTATTTGTTAAGATTGTGTTATGTTGTTATACAAGAGTAAAGATTTTTACACTAAGTGTTGCCTGGCGCCATCTAACATTTCCTTTGGAAAGTTTGACATTTTTTAGCATAAACTTACTCAGAACGTTGTGACGTACGGCCATCATTTATGTTGTTTACAGTGCCTTGAAAAAATCAATTTGGCAAAATAATGGAATTAACTCGTGAACATTTTCGTGCGATCATTTTTCACAACTTTCGACTTGGATTATCAAGACAAGAGCGCATCGATGAACTTAAATCTTTGTATGGCGATGAAGCACCATCCTATAGCATCAATCGTGGCCGACGCTCGCTCAAAGACAAATGTCGTGAATTTTTTACTTACTCTACTAAGGATGAAAAGCCTTATAAAGCCTTGTTATTTGGTTTGAGACCCAAGTTCCATCTATTATTAAAAATAAATTAATATCGAAGGGGCTTCAATGTCTCGATGTGAAAATTGTGCACAAAACAACCAAATTTGCCGCTTTTGTAATCTACGTTGTATATTTTAAACGTAAGACAATTACAATAAAAGAATTAAGGCTCAACCACTCGATAATGGACTATGTCGTATAACGCAATGCCATAATTGCCAAATGTATGGACATGGCTCAAGTCGCTGCAAGGTGAAGACGTTCTGTGCAAATTGTGCCGGTGATCATAAAACAACGGACTGCAAAGAGAATGCTGTAAAATGCGCAAACTGTAAAGGTTCACACAAATCAACAGACGATAGTTGTCCTAGCAAAACTCATTACTTAAGTATGAAGCAACGAAGCAAACAAATGAACAAACAGCAAAACAGAAACATTCCGAATATAGTTTTTAACAACAAAAACTTTCCAAATTCTCTTCAACAAATCATACCACGAACATCAGGCGTATGGCAATGCCCAATAAACTACAACAACAAGCTAAACAGCAATAATAATAACTCAAATTTTGCATCTAACACAACACCAATTTCTGGAGAATTATTTTCTGCACAAGAATTACAAGCCCTTGCGCTGGAACTAATTAACAATTTAAGAAATTGTAAAAGTAAATATGACCAATTCGAGGTGATAACAAGCCTAGCTTGCAAATTTTTGCCATAATGACATCCGAATTAAACATTGTTACGTGGAATGCAAGAGGCATTAAAAACAAAAGTAGTTAATTATTTCAATTTATGTTAACATATAATATACACGTATGTTTAGTGTCAGAGACCTGGCTAAACTCAAAAATATCACTTAGTCATCATGATTTTTATATATATAGAAACGATATAGACAGTTAAGAAGAGGAGGAGGAGTGGCTATAATAATTAGGAAACATATATCTCATTTTACTGTTCCCATTGTTAACACGTCTCTGATTGAAAACATTGGTATTAAGATCATGACAGATTCCGGGGATACAAAAATATATTCTTGCTATTTCCCAGGTGGCCGAGTTGGATCTGATAGTACACGTAAACAAATGTTTGCATCAGATATTCATAAACTGAGCAGCAGTGAGAGATATATTTTAGGGGGAGACTTCAATAGTCGTCACCAGTCATGGGGCTGTTCTAGAGCTAACTGTTGGGGGAACATTTTGTACGAAAAGCAAGATTCCTATAATTTGACTATCATACATCCAATTGAAAGCACTATATACCATCTCAATTAAATCGACAGAGTTCTACTCTAGATATTTTCATTACAAATAGTGATGAATCGTTGACCTCGGCTGAAGTACTGAACGAATTAAGTTCCGATCACCTTCCCGTTAATATAACCATGAATCGTTTTTTCATGGTTATTGTTGTATATGAAGACGAAATAAAACACGTGTGACGTCGTTAACAGAAGATAAGAAGTAAGTTGCTTTATTTGATGAAGCAAAAAAGGGAACATAAAAAATTAACAAACAAACAAGAGCTTAAAACGTAACAAGTAAACAAATGACAGTTAATCTACATTGGATTGAAGTAGTGTACAGTACTTGATTGCACAGTAGTTCTAACAGTTATCTTAACGGACATCACGGAATTTAGATTTTACGACTTTAAAAATGCAAATTGGCATAGGTTCTCGCGATTTATAAACAGAAATCTTGTTCTACCAATTGATGACGCAGTTTCTAGTACTGTGTTAACTGACTCAGCGTTGGAACATTTTACTAATACTCTAAATGAAGCAATTGTACATAGTGTACCTCAGAAACGTAAAAGGAGTACCAAAAAACAATTGCAAAGATATATAAAGTCCCTAATCCAGAGGCGCAACTACCATCGTCGGAGTTGGCTGCGATATAGAGATACTAACGATTACTATTAATTCAAGACTCTGAATTCTGTAAAAAGGTGGCAGATTGAAAAATTCAGAAATTCGTCATGGAATAAATTACTTTCTACATTAGACAAAGGGTCTCCTCCTTTTTGGAACCTATCAAAGATCATGAGAAAGAAATCTAAAGACATTCCAATCTTGAAGGATAATAATTCTCGTTTCTCCACAACTGCTGAGAAATGTGAAATATTAGGTAAAACCTTTTTAAATAATCATACCTACTCCGCAAATTTGACTGACTTTGCTACGGAGAACCAAGTAAGGGACACCATTTACGAATTCAACTTTAATTCAGGCATAAATGGAGATCATACTACATACGACAACATTGCAGCTATAATAAAGGGACTTAGGTCCAAGAAATCGCCAGGTGCGAACGGCATAAATAACAATTGCCTCAAATCCCTTCCAAGAAAAGGTATACACTTTTTGACCATATTCGTTAACAGCTGCATTAACTTGGGTTATTTCCCCGATAAATTTAAAGAGGCAAAGGTCATTGCCATTAAGATACCCAATAAACCTTCCGATTCCCCATCCTTATACCGTCCCATTAGCTTATTGTCTTCCATTAGCAAGGTGCTAGAGAAGGTTATAAAGGAGAAAATTACTAACTTCTTAGACGAAAATGACATTCTGCAGCCCCAACAGTTTGGATTTCGTAGAGAGCACAACACCATACATCCTTTAGTCAGGATAAGAAATATTGTCAAGTCAAATTTTGAGAAACAGGAGTCCACCGGTATGGTTTTATTGGACATAAAGGCAGCGGTTTGATTCAGTATGGCACTACGGTTTGATTTCTAAACTAATACGGTCAAACTTCCCTCCAAATATTATAAAAATTGTCCAAAACTTCTTATGGTCCAGGACTTTTAGGGTTTACATCGGATCTCAACACTCAAGATTGTTTAATATAAACGCCGGCTGCCCACAGGGATCATGTCTTTCGCCAGTGCTGTATAACATATACACGGCGTCCATATTTGCTGACGACACAGCAATACTACGTTCCGCTAAATTATCTTCCGAGATAGTTGCATACTTACAATTACACTTAGAAAATTATTTGTATATTTCACCAAGTGGAAAATAGCAATAAACTGCGATAAAAGTCAGGCCATCTATTTCTCTAGGAAAAGAAAAGAATATTTTCTTCCTCAGGACAACATAAGTGTTAACAATGCAGACATAAAATGGGAAAAAATGTCAAATATTTAGGTGTAACTCTAGACTCTAAACTAACATATAAGAATCATATTTTATATATTGTTAATAAATGTAACATCCTGATTAAAACTTTATATCCATTTATTAACAGATCCTCGGCATTAAACATTGAAAAAAAATGTTAATATTTAAATTAATATTTCACGCTGTAATATTTTATGTAGCCCCTGTTTGGGCAAAATGTGCAAATTGTCATTTAAAAAGGCTACAGGTACTCCAGAACAAAATCTTAAAATTAATATATAATTTTCCAAGATTGTATTCTACGGCACGACTCCATCATATCGCAAATGTCAACCTTGTGGTTGTTAAGATAGACAAACTGTCTCTAAATTTTAATGCCAAATGTTCTTATTCCGAATATAATCACATTGTTGAGCTGGCCTCATTTAGTATTTAAGTAGTTTTAAGTTTTACCAGAAAGTTTTATCATATACCAAAAATGTCATACAGGTTTTTTGAAATGTTTTGCCTCCGTTTATAATATTAAATCATAAATAATACTATTTTAAGAATAACATTGTCATATCTAAGCAGAAAAAGGAAAAACCCCTTAAACTCTTTAAATTTTATGAATAATAATTATAAACAAATTTGTATATTATTATGAATCAATAAATAAATTATGAAAAAAAATACGTATGTAAGATCGTCACAGGTGACGAATCATGGATCTATGAGTACGAGCCCGAAACAAAACAGCAATCGACCGTGTGGGTCTTTAAAGACGAGCCAAAACCAACGAAAGTTGTTCGTGGAAGAAGCACTTCGAAGCAAATGGTCACCTGTTTCTTCGGCAAAACTGGTCATGTGGCGACTGTTCCGCTTGAGCAACGATCAATTCTGAGTGGTACACCACAATTTTTTTGCATCAAGTCTTCGGAGAAATTCGAAAAACGAACAAGAGAAGGTGAATCATTGTCACCATGGCAATGCCAGCTCTTACACATCGGCTCGAACCAGCGCCTTTTTAACCGGCCAAAACGTTGAATTGATGGGTCATCCGCCGTACAGCCCTGACTTGGCACGAAATAACTTCTTTTTATTCCCGCACATCAAGAAAAAAATGCGTGGTCAACGATTTTCGTCGCCAGAAGATGCTGTTGAAGCGTTCAAAAACCATGTTTTGGTTTAGTCGGAGTGGTAAAAGTGTTTCGACAATTGGTTGGAACGCTTGCAAAAGTGTATAAATCATGCTGGAGCATAATTTGAAAAAAATAAACCCACTTTTGATGATATATATTCTTATTTTCATTATTAGGCGAGAAATATATATAGAAGCCCTCCTATACTTGAAATATTTTTAATGAATGAATTTTTTTCTACTGTTAAATAAATCACTCCTATTATTAAAAGTTTAATGCGTTTTTAACTAATTTTCTTAATAAAAATCTCTATTGTTGAATAACAACTTAACCTTATTCTTACAAACAATTTAAGGGATCATAGTATGGTTGTGTGTGAGTCATATTATGGTTCTCAGGATCATACTATGGTTGTATTTTAAACATACTATGGTTATGAGGGTCATAATATGGTTATAGGGATCATAGTTTGGTATGTGTGAATAAATCTTATGTTGTGGGGACCATAATATTGTTGTGGGGATCCTAGTATGTTTGACTGTGAACCATACTATTATTGGGATGATCATAATATCGTTGTGCCCTAAAAAGGGTGGTTATAATAATATTGGTGTTCCCTAAAAAGGGTTATTGCCCTTTTTTAATATTTTAAACAATACCATACTTTTTTTTCTTCGTGAGGTCACTAATTAGCATGGTCGGGACGTCTAGTAAATCGATAACTGAATGAACTTGGCGCACAAAAACTCAATTGTGGAGTCGAGACCAGTTTTTTAATCTCCACCCTTAGTCATGCCTTTATAGTGCTTAACCGAAACAGAATTTTCAGAAGTATTTTTAAATAAAATATCGCCACCAAACTGTCACTCACTAAGGATGCAGTGCAGCTTTTCTGATCTATTAGTTTTTCACTTCACAGATGTAGCTGTTTTGCTTGTTAACCTAAAAAGCTCTTCGTCTGGAATGGAAATATAATTTTTCGAGCAAAATCTTTGTCTATAACGTACTGCTCTAAAGCCCATACTGAGAAGCTATTGTTGATTTGGAGTTTGTAAGTGAATAATGAACATCTTTGGGCATCAGGCAGTAAAGTGGAATGCTAGATTGATGGACCGAGTTCTTTGTTGACAGGTACTCGAATTTCTGGCGAATATTCTCCTTGAAAGCTCCAACCTTGAAACTTATTGACGAAAATCCGCGACTTCAAAAAGCCGCATTCAAAATAGTCTGAAACGGTTAAACGGTTGCATCGGATGATCAGGCCGAGCAAAATCTTTGTCTATATCGAACTGCTCTAATGACCATACTGAAAAGCTATTGTTGAGACATTTGTAGTTTGTAAGCGAATAATGAACATATTTAGGTATCAGGCTGGTACGTGAAATGCTAAGTTGATGAACCGAGTTCGTTGTTGAGAGGTTCTCGCATTTTTGGTGAATATTCTCCTTAGGAGCTCCAAGACCTTGAAACTTGTTCTACGAGAGCGGTTCGGAAACTTCTTAGCCTAGCACAAAACACGCGGTATAAACAGAAAAAAGTGAAGTGTTTTGGAAACTTCCATCTCTGCTATGAACACATGTTAAATTTTGTTTCGATCTGGCAACTCCTTCATATAGAAACAGGTGTTCACAAAAGACGCATCCGCGATTTTTTTACAATGGAAAAATTAGAAATGCGTGGTGTCATTAAATATTTACATAAAAAAGGTTTATCGGGACAAGAAATTCATTATGATATGGTGAATGTGTTAGGTGAAAGTGCTCCTTCATATGCAACAGTAAAAAATTGGGTTGCTGAATTTAAACGTGGTCGTACAAGCATTGAAGATGAACCACGTAGTGGACGTCCAAAAACAGCAACAACAACAGAAATTGTAGCCAAAGTGCATGATATGGTATTAAATGATCGACGAATAAAAGTGCGTGAAATAGCTAATGTCATGGGCATCTCAAATGATCGAGTCCATTTAATTTTGCATGAAGAACTACAGATGAAAAAGCTTTCTGCAAGATGGGTGCCGCACTTGTTAACAGTCGACCAAAAACGCATAAGAATGCACATTTCTCAAGCTTGTTTGGATCGTTTTCAGCGTAATAATATGGATTTTAAGCGCCGTTTCATAACTGTTGATGAGACATGGATCCACCACTATACTCCAGAGACGAAAGAACAATCCAAACAATGGACTGAAGCTGGAGGAAGTGCCCCAAAGAAGGCAAAAACAATTCAATCGGCTGGTAAGGTTATGGCAACGGTTTTTTGGGACTTCAAAGATATTTTATTGATTGATTATCTGCAAAAGGGTAAAACAATAAATTCAGAGTACTATTGCAAACTTTTAGATCAATTAAATGTACAAATTCGAGAAAAACGTCCTGGCTTACAACACAAAAAAATAATTTTTCATTAAGACAACGCACCAGCGCACAAGAGTGTTTTAACAATGGCTAAAATCAACGAATTAAAGTACGAGTTGCTTGACCACCCACCTTATTCTCCTGATTTAGCTCCCAGTGACTTTTACCTGTTCCCAAATCTAAAAAAATTCCTTGCTGGCAAGCGTTTTACCTCAAATGAAGATGCAATTACAGTTGTAAACCACTATTTTAAAGATCTTGAGGAAAACTATTTTAATCAAGGGATAGAATTGCCAGATAAGCGTTGGGCTAAGTGTATTGAAGTTTCAGGAGATTATATTGAAAAATAAAAATATTTTTGAAGAACTAACTATTCTCTTTCATTGATAGGCTAAGAACTTTCCGAACCGCCCCGTACATGTTTTATGCTGTAAAGTAAAAAGTACTGAATGTTTTGGACCAAACATTTTTTAATATATTTATTGATGTATATTGTATCCAAAATGAATCTACTTATTCGAAATAGACGCCTTAAGTTGCACTGGCAAACCTACAATAGCTGCACGAACCTCGTCCATTGTAAAATTGGCCACAGCTCGAACCAAAGCAGTCTTAAGAGATCCAATGTTGGGGTATCTTTTGTGACAAACCTTGTCCTCTAAAACCGTCCACAATTTGTAATCCAATGGGTCTGCCTAAGGGTCAATCTTCAGAGGAAATGAACGCTGGCAAATTGTTTCCAAGCCAGGCCTGGGACGTTTAAGCCTTATGGGTCGGCGCAGAATCCTGCTGGAAAGTCCATGGCTGGTTTTGGAACAGGAAATTGTTAAAAGGCTTCACAACAGCTTCCTAAACGGTTTCTTGGTAAACTTTGGCCGATGTTTTGTCTCCTTGTTCGCAGAAATGCAGGTCAGTGACCGCATCGTAAGAGACACCCCACCACACGATGCTTCCTTAGATGTTCGCGCATACACTCTATCATTTTGCTTGTTAAATTTTTCCTGAACGGTAAAAATTTTTTCATTGGTGAACAAAATTTTTCTGTTCAAGTTATCAGCGTGCTTCACCAAAAGACGTTTGCATGTTTCAATCCTATTTTTTTTTAAGCTGTAGTCAATAAATGTCCGGTACGTCGTTTGAAAGCCCCAAGTCCCAAGTCTTTTTTAATGATTCGACTCATGGACTTTTGCTATGAACAACTGAAAATGGTAATTTATCAATATTTTCACGAAAAATGTGCACTTTCACAAGGCCAAAACTGCCTAAATGAGCGTTCCAACGCTTTTGCGATGTACTAGAGAGTTCTTAACTATTGTCTTGGCTACAATTTTTGTGTTAGTATTGGATCGAAAATCTCAATGGTTTGGCTGTTATAGGCCAAAATATCCAAAAAAGTCTTAGAAAAAACTGGAATTCAAAATCGGGAGGCTCGATTTTCACCGTAGACGTATGGTCTAGTGGACTTTTTTGCTCGGTACAGTCCCAAGAATCTGAAACGCGAAGCGCCCATTAAGATTTTTTTCCTTCAATACTAATCGCCCCACCCTAATGTTCAGTTCTACTATTGAAATGGGTGTGTTCAATGTGTTAACAGTATTTATGTGCCTACTAAGTACACTATTCGGTGGAGGGTACAAAAACAATAAAGTTTCCTCGCAAATCTAAATATGACATGTCTGTTAGCTGACTTGGTGACGGTGACCCATGCACCAAATTAGGTCCTTTCAAACATAGGCCACTACAAACAATCATATCCCTCAATACTGGCAATGTCACACTGTAACGAAATCCTTGGTGGAGACTATAAAAAAACATTCAGCAAAAGAATGTTATCTTACGTTTGTTGAACACTTAGAAATACAATTGCATTAGTATTTGCTCAAACCACTGTTTCCTCCTTATCAATTCTCTTCGCGCTGTGAAAAATCATGCTTGTTATAATATTTTATTTTTATTGTAATCCAATTTACATTAAATTAAAATTATCATTTGTGATAAGTATATGCACGTTGGTGCAGACCAAACTACCGACCGACAGATAGACGGTCGGAGTTATGTTTAAGCACAAATTGTTTGGTTGATAATACAATATTTTAATCAGCCACACATTGTTTCACTCTTGATGAGAATCACGTTTGTGAGGTCAATTTTATAGCAGTGGCATTGAGGAAATTTATCCACACTTTCGATTCAACACCAGTCGATTGTTCGAGTCGAAGTTAATGAAATATTAAAAATAAGTGCAGATATATAGGGAAATTGTACTGTTTTTCATGTTCAGAAGTACCTTTCTTTTTGGCGTCCAAGAGACCTTAGGCTTAGATCGTAGAATCAATGTTATATTTGGATTCGCGACGATTGTTATCGTTTCTTACTGTCATATGTCCATATGGGCAGTATTTGGACCCCTAGGTCCCATAATAGTCGGCACGACTCCAAATTGACCGAAATCGTATATTTGTGAGAATTAAAATGTTTCTGGATACCTAAATATCAGTGACACTAACTAATAACAGAAGGCTTTGAAGTCCGGAGTCCCAGGATTATGCCCGACCATAGATGATAGTTGGAAAACGCGGCCGAACGCCGCCGACATAGACCGAAGTTTAAATAGACAAATTATTTTCAAAGCCACTAGGGTTCCTGGACATTTTTTTTCATATACATATATTTTTTTTTGTCACGCCCTATAAACTGTTCTTCTGCCGCTATTTGCATTTAACAATAAAAATATTACAATACAAGAATATTATGTAAAGCTAAAACTATACCAAACGGTTGAATCGTACATTATTCCGTATTATCAGTCATTTTTCTGTAAAGTTCAGTCTAAAAAACAAAAATATTGGACTGCTCTACTCACGCAGAGAAAAAAACAGGGTTACTACATGGTTACGGCAATAATAATATGTTATCCGCAATAAAAGTATGTCCGTCGCAACCATAGCATTGTTAACTGAATTTAGTTTTGACAATAGTATAATTGCTGCAATATTAATATTGTTGAAATGTAACAATAATAGTATTTTTGCCAAATTTAAAAATAAAAATATGGTTATAGCAACAATATAAATATGGTTGATGCGACAAATGTATTGTGTTTTGCATTTTATGTTAACAATAATATGATTACGGCAATCATACTGTATGATTGTAAATTTTTTTTCATTTAAATATGCTTTTTAGAACAAATGTTATTGGTACAGATCTAATGCTATAATAGTGCTTTTTTTTATCGATATTAAAATTGTTTAAACGAGCTGGTTTTGTTTAACTGAAATATTTTTAATAAAAACGCTTACGTTTATTTAAACTTATTTTTTCTATAATTATTTTTTCTAATTTAATTTTTATTTTTGAATAATTTTCATAATTCAAATCTATTGTCGACAACTTAAATAAATTCTAATAATTATGACTTGAGCAGTTTTTTATTCTGGTTCGAGACCTTTATGTTGTTTCTTTTTCAGAATCAACTTAAAAAGAAGAAATTGGTGAAATGTATTTGCTACGGTTGCCAGGCAGACTGTACAGCTGTTTCTAAACCCGCCAAGGTTTTTCTTCAGCAGTCTTTGGCAACGATTACTTCGGCCACAAATCAAATGACTTATACGGGAGACTCATTTTTATTAATGAGAATTACCCTTTGTGTATAGTCTTCGAACTGTGCGTAGAGCAATCTTCAACGCGCAATATCATTTCCACCAATTCCGTTTCGCATGGGTCTTCGTTGAAAACCACAAATGCAAAAAGCACAATCAAAGTGTGCATGTTTTTTGTGCGTACATATACTCATACATGCGTTGCACATTAGGGCGTACCAATCCTTTTTAATAGTTTTTTTCCTTTTTTTGTTATTTATTCGGTCTTTTATCATTATTATGACTTGAGCAGTTTTTTATTCTGGTTCGAGACCTTTATGTTGTTTCTTTTTCAGAATCAACTTAAAAAGAAGAAATTGGTGAAATGTATTTGCTACGGTTGCCAGGCAGACTGTACAGCTGTTTCTAAACCCGCCAAGGTTTTTCTTCAGCAGTCTTTGGCAACGATTACTTCGGCCACAAATCAAATGACTTATACGGGAGACTCATTTTTATTAATGAGAATTACCCTTTGTGTATAGTCTTCGAACTGTGCGTAGAGCAATCTTCAACGCGCAATATCATTTCCACCAATTCCGTTTCGCATGGGTCTTCGTTGAAAACCACAAATGCAAAAAGCACAATCAAAGTGTGCATGTTTTTTGTGCGTACATATACTCATACATGCGTTGCACATTAGGGCGTACCAATCCTTTTTAATAGTTTTTTTTCGTTTTTTTGTTATTTATTCGGTCTTTTATCATTATTATGACTTGAGCAGTTTTTTATTCTGGTTCGAGACCTTTATGTTGTTTCTTTTTCAGAATCAACTTAAAAAGAAGAAATTGGTGAAATGTATTTGCTACGGTTGCCAGGCAGACTGTACAGCTGTTTCTAAACCCGCCAAGGTTTTTCTTCAGCAGTCTTTGGCAACGATTACTTCGGCCACAAATCAAATGACTTATACGGGAGACTCATTTTTATTAATGAGAATTACCCTTTGTGTATAGTCTTCGAACTGTGCGTAGAGCAATCTTCAACGCGCAATATTGGGGATCATAGTATAATTGTGTGTGACCATACTATGGTTGTAGGAATCATGACATGGTTGCGTGTGAATCATACTATGGTTGTGAGGATCATACTATGGTTGTATGTGAAACATACTATGGTTGTTAGGATCATACTATGGTTGTGGAGATCATAGTATGGTTGAGTGTGAATCATACTATGGTTGTGGGGATCATAGTATGGTTATGTGTGAATAATACTATTGTTGTGAGGATCATAGTATGGTTGCATTTTAATCATACTATTGTTGTGAGGATCATAATATTGTTGTACCACAACCATATACCCAACAATAGTATTATCCTCTTCGAATATTGTCACCACAACCATACTTTTTTTCTGCGTGCTACGGGTCAAAGAATCCGAAACACATTAAAGATTAACTAGATACTACAGGGTGGCTTATGAATGCCGCTACCAAAAAAAATTTAATAACGTTTTTCTATTTCTATTATTCTTCTATTATTTTGAAGATTGATTTTTTGATTTAACAAAACTATTTAATTGCGACACTGAAATAAAAAAATTGTTTTGTCGGCCGCTATCACGCACTGGAGTTCGTAGTGTCGGTTCAATGAGAGTATAGGCGCATGTTTGGCGGCAATCCATAATGAGACTTGTTAACAATTTTGTCGAGCATGGAACAATCAACAGAAGACCTTACCATCGAAACCATTTAGTTTAGACGGAGAAAACAATCGCTGTTGCAGTTGCTGCCATACAAAACAATCCAAGAGTTTCGACAAGAAGCTTATCTGCTCAAATGGGTTTAAGCAGACAGTCATTGCAGTTAATTACGCACAGAAATTTAGAGTTATTCCCATAAAAAATGCAAATGGCCAACAAACTGAAAGCAAGAGACTTTCCGATTCGCTATTAATTTTTCCAGAAGATGCTTCAATTGGTGGAAGAGGACGGAAACATGTTGAATTGTCTTTTTATGTCAATATTCGAATATTGAGTGCTTTCAACCCACAGATTCCCCATGAGACGGAATTGCATCCACTTCGTGTCACAGTGTGGTGTGCAGTTTCATCACGGTGCATTGTCGGGCCTACTTCTTCGAAGAAAACGGTCACACCGTTACGGTTACTGTAGACCGGTACTTGCACATGTTGAGATAGTTTTTCTATCCTTAATTACGCCGATTGAGAATTTCTTTCAACTCTGTGTTGTTTCAGCAAGATGGTGCAACTCCTCACATAGGCTGACCTGTTATAACAGAATTACGACCCAATAAGCTGATATCCAGAAACTCCATATTCCGTTGGCCCCCAACCTGGCCTTAACTTACTGCACCTTTTTCTTGTAAGGGTTATTTAATAAAGGAAGTCTACAAAACAAAACCAACAAATTTTAAACTAAAGCAATCCATAAGAGAAACAATTGTGGCTTTTCCTGTTAACTCTCCAATCAGCAATGAACAGCTTTTTGGTAAAATTCTGCACACGTACGAGGTCGACCGCAAAAGTAACTGGCCTAACATAAATAGAACCGTTTTTTTTTTGGAATTATTATTATTTATTTTTCAACATAATCTCCTTCCAACTCAATACACTTCATCAAACGTTTTTTAAGTTTTTTAATTCCATGCGAAAAATAAGATTTTTCAAGACCTTCAAAATATGCCTCAGTTTCAGCAATAACCTCGCTATTGGACGGAAATTTTTTGCCAGCGAGAATTTTTTTTAAATTTGGAAACAAAAAATAATCAGAAGGAGCTAAATCTGGACTATATGGTGGATGCAGAGCACTTTCAAATCGTAATTCGGCTAGTTTTTGTTGAGTTAAAAATGCAGTGTGTGAAGGAACATTATCTTGATGAAAAAGAACGTTTTTTTTCTAAATGCGTCGTTTTATCTTGATTTCTTCACTCAACCGATCCAATAATGCACAATAATATTCACTATTTATAGTTTTTTCCTTTCTCAAGATAATCAATAAATAGTATACCCCTTGCATCCCAAAATACTGTGGTCATTACTTTTCCTGCTGACTTAACAGTTTTCGCCTTCTTGGGACCACTTTTACCAGCTTCTATCCATTGTTTTGACTGTTCTTTGCATTCTGGGATGTAGTGATGGATCCATGTTTCATCAACAGTTATGAATCGGCGCAAGAACTCTATTGGATTAGGCTGATAAATCGCTAAAAGTTCCTCGGAATTGGTCCAACGGACGATTTTTTGGGGCAAAGTCAACAAACGCGGCACATATCTTGCGGAAAGCTTTTTCATGTGGAGTTCTTCATGTAAAATACTCCAAACTTGTTTTTCGTGTATTTTAACAATATCAGCAAGTTCTCTGAGCTTTATTCGTCTATCTTTAGTCACTTCATTAAATATTTTTCTAATGTTTTCAATAGTAGTAGCAGTTTTCGGTCTTCCAGAGCGTTGTTCATCTTCCGTACTTGAACGACCCATTTTAAATTGTTGAACCCAGGATTTCACGGTGGAGTATGATGGGGCATTATCACCATGAACAGAATCCAATTCATCTTTGATTAATTGTGGCGTATAACCTTTCATATAAAAGTGTTTAATTACCGCACGAAACTCTTTATTTTCCATTTTTCAAAAATTATAAAACTTGTTTACTTCAATCACCTGTAACAAAGAAAATAATCATTTAATATTTTGGAAATTTTGACAGATGGCTTATAAAAGATTGCTTTTAAAAAACAAAAAAAAGTTGCTAGTAAAACAGAAAATGTGCCAGGCCAGTTAGTTTTGCGGTCGCCCTCGTATCAACGAGCAGGTGGGCATTAAAATTCCATTATTTTTAAAACTAATAAAGCTGTATTTAATAAAATTGAATTAGCTTTGAACTATTACATGTATAAAGAAAATGAATTCCATACACTGAAAGAAAAGATATTTGAGTTTTTTAATGTAGCAATATTGATCAGCCACCATGTACATTTAAGCTTTGTGAGCCCGTAGCTCAGCAAATACGAGTATGGGCTTCAGGGGATATTGTTTTTTTTTTTCGTTTGTCTCCATATAAAAAGTTTTTCCAATTTTAAATAATTTAGTTCATATTCTGATTTTAAACGCTAAAGCTCAAGGAGCCCCATATGATACTCGTATACATTCTGTTCATATTGCACTTGAAACGTTATGGCTAACTGATAAATAGACCCTGAAATAAGGTCCTACTGCTCTATGCTTTCGAATAGTCATACAGAGAGCCCCTCCAGATTTATGATGCTGTTGCTCTACAATGTGTATTTTGCATCCCACGTTGCTAAAGTCTACAACTCAACCTGGTGAATTCGAACCTTGTCGATTCGTTCGATTTCAGATCTGACATTAGGCAATTTCAAATCAAATATCATCAGCCTATGCTTAATTATTGAGCACAGCTGTACGCTGCGTACGTTGTTATTCTTGACATCATGTGTATGATCCGAAATCTGGCTGGATAAATTAATTATTAATATTTAATAAAGAAAATAAGCAGGATAAAATATCTTCCATAAAAAAATATATTTTAATGGATATGTATTTCTGTATATTTACACGTGTAAAACCGAACGCGTGAAAACGCAAATATTTTATTCCATCCAACACGGAAAATGTTTCTTTAAGCACTTTAATGTTTGTATGCATTAAATGAAAGTGAAAACAAAAATACAATAAAAAGGTCATGGAATAAATGAAATTAATCTGGGACATGAAATGGGGGTGGTAAGGGTTCATTGACAAATGTTGCTTAGAATTGAAAAAGGGCAATAACACATCAAAGAAAAAAAGAGAATGAATGTCCCTTGGAATAAAAGTATTTCAAGTGGCCCAACGAAAATCTCATAACTTTTATCCAAAACAGCTAATTTAATGAAATAAATAAAAATTTAAACTAAAGCTTTTACTGCACTTGACATGTTGGAATCATTATTTGGTTATAGTAATCATATGTGCGTGATCAAGATATGTTTTTGGGATATCAAATATGGTTGTGAAAATCATAATTTTTTTTTAATGCCGGATATCAATTGAACTTTGCGTAATACTTGAGATTAGGGAAATCTATAAGAGAGTTGCTCTACATATTTCTGGCCTAGGCCTGGCGCCATCTGACATTTCCATTGGAAAGTTTGACATTTTTTAGCATAAACGTACTCAGAACGTTTTGGCCTACGACCATCATTTGTGTTGTTTACAGTGACTTGAAAAATCAATTTGGCAAAAAACGGAATTAACTCGTGAACATTTTCGTGCCAACATTTTTCACAACTTTAGACGTGGATTAATTATCACGACAAAAGTGCATCGATGAACTGAAATCTTTGTATGGCGATGAAGCACCATCTTAAAGCACTGTGAAACACTGGTTTCATGAATTCAATCGTGGGCGACGTCCGCTCATAGACGAAGGTCGCCCAAAAACGGCCGTGCGTGAACTGATAATGCAGGATCGTCATGTGACATACCGAGAGATAGAGACATCCTTGATCATTTCTTCCACCAGCATACATTCGATAAAAAAGGCCATTAAAAAGGTCTGTTCTCGTTGGATTCCGCACAATTTGACAATCGCTCAAAAAAAGGCTCTTGTCGATTGGTGCAAAATAATTTTTGTGCTTCTAAAGACGTTTATAAGATCGTCACAGGTGACGAATCATGGATCTATGCGTATGAGCCCGCATCAAAACAGCAATCGATAGTATGTGTGTGGTCTTCGAAGACGAGCCAAATCAAACGAAAGGTGTTCGTGGAAGAAGCACTTCGTAGCAAATGGTGGCTTGTTTCTTCAGCAAAACTTGTCATGTGGTGACTGTTTCGCTTGAGCAACGTGGTGACGTGGTGACTGTTTCGCTTGCGTGCTACACCACATTTTGTTTGCCTGAAGTCTTCGAAGAAATTCGAAAAACGAACAAGAGAAGACGAATCATTGTGCACCATGACAATGCGAGCTCTCACACGTCGGCTCAAACCAGCGTCTTTTTGACCGGCCAAAGCGTCGAATTGATGGGTCATCCGCCGTACAGCCCTGACTTGGCACCCAATGACTTTTTTTTATTCCCACACATCAAGGAAAAAATGCTTGATCGACGATTTTCGTCGCCAGAAGATGCTGTTAAAGCATTCAAAAACCATATTTTGGAGGTCTCTCAATCGGAGTGGAACAAGTGCTTCGACAATTGGTTTGAGCGCATGCAAACGTGTATAAATCAGCATGATTTATACACACACTTTGAAACAATAAAATCATTTTTGATTATAAATATTCGCATTTTCGCATTGAACAGGGATTAACCGGCTCAAGACCTCTTGCTTCTATATTTAAATAGAAAACAAGTTTTTTAGCAAAATGGCTAAGTGGCATTGATTATCGTGATTTCGGGTCCGTTACATCCCTCTTCAGAAAGCTTTGCTGCAATGGTTGAAAGTAAAACCGAGCTCTATAAGGTCAGGCTCTCCCCAAAAGAATGAGAACTACTGTTGTAAACCTTACTTTTAAAGTTTTATTCACACAATTGCCCACGAAAATACAACTCACTCTTGCCACCACCAAAGAGACTCCACATCGAGAGCCATCAATAGATTTCTTTTACAACAAAGTGTGTGTGTGTGTGTGTTGTAAAAAGAGTTTAGTTGACTATGTCAACTTGTGTGCCGTGCCGTGCATGTACGTATGCTTAGCTCGTTTGTTTTATTTCGGTCTGTTGCTTTTACACATTGAACAGGGATTAAACCGGCTTACTTTTCAAGTTTTCTTCACACAATTGCCAACGAAAATACAATAAATCAATGTCACTTTGTCATTTTGTTAAAAACTTGTGTTCTATTTAAATATAGAAGCAAGAGGTCTTGAGCCGGTTTAATCCCTGTTCAATATTTTATTTTTAGTTAATAAAAAAGTAAATACAATTGCAAAGTCCTTATATTGAATATTTGGACACCAATTTTTTGAATTCTGCTTCTTTTTGCAAAATATTATATTAAAACTTCCAAGAATTAGAAGAAAAATATTTTAAAATATACAGAAAAATATATTTTTAAGTTTAGCTCCTTTTTTTCTTTTTGCTCCTTTTTGACTATTTAGCACTTTTTGTAAGCTTTAGATGGTCGGACGAAAGGACAAACAGACATGGTAAAATCAAAGTTAAGCTAGTGACTCTGAGCCGATCGGTACACTTAAAGGTGGGTCTCTAATATTTACAGTAATTACAACATTTGCCATGAGTACGTATTCAAAAGAATCCGCACCTCTTTACGGAATAGTTCAAGTTCAAACTTTATATGTGACTACTGGAACGGAAGGGACATCTTTTATATTGGCTATATGAAAACGTAGACTGTTATGGTACAATATCAACTCAGTTAGTTGTTGTATGCTGTATATAAGCTAAATCGAATTAAAACGTAAATCGGACGGAATCTTTTCAAGTTTCCTATATTAATAGGTTGGCCAATATTGTCGAGCTGTAGTAGGGCTGGTTATTAGTAGTCCATAAAACTACACTACCCTGGATGGAGTAGGGCTTACAAAATAATTCTAAAGGAATCAGTTTTCACACAGTTTGTCTGTGGAGTAAACCTGAAGAAAGTGATTTAAAAACATGAGTCTATCTCCTCTCGTCTTATGTGTTAAGGATTCCATCAATACGAAATTCTATGGCAACATTTTTATCTTTAAACACACGTCCGTCTCATAATCAAGGCACGTTTATCGCTTCTGCAGGAACGTAGGTGGATATGTAGGCATATAAATTAATATGTACAAGTCAGTATATTATACATACATTTATGCATGTATACGATATCCTTAATAGGTATGTGCTTGCTTCTAATGCTCTCAAGGACCCCCTGTTCCACCACGGCAAAAATCTCGTAAGTGTAAATTTCACAAACTTTTTACATTAAAAACAATAAGCGAACGTGTGAACGTTAGCTGGAAGTAATAAATTATCACCTACCTTAGCAGCTCCCGAACGGCGGCCGCAGCCAGTGCCACCCACCATCTATCTCCCTTGCGGTGTCGCGGTGATGGCATACATGTGATAATTTGTATTATGTTCATCGGTAACAAATCGATACACAAGTGTGAGATTTATCTCAATAATCAGCCATTAAACTTTTTTGTTTCGTTGCTGTCAGTAAAGAAGAAGAACCTGAAATAAAAAGAAAAAGTTTTTAAAAAAAAAGTAACTTTGACTCAAGTTAGGGGGGATTTTGTATTTTTTTGTTAAGCTACACATGTTCGCACCATCCGATATCTGTGTATGAGGAAAGTATACAAATTATGGGCGAAATAAAGCCACCAATATTGTCAGAATAAAATTAAACAGAGATAATTCTCATAAATGATTGATTATTTTTCTTGCTAGTGCTCTATATTTAGACTGCGATTATTTTATTTTTACTACACATTTTTGTCAGTGTAGGCTATTAAAGGTATTCCCAAAATCGACTGGATATATTTAAAATTTTTTTTTCAAGATTAATTAAGGAAAAAAATTCTTCTATTTAAATATAGAAGCAAGAGGTCTTGAGCCGGTTTAATCCCTGTTCAATGTGGAAAAGAAATTAAAAAAAAATTTAAATATATCAAGTCGATTTTGTGATATAAAGTTTTAAATAATTCAGAAAAAACACAATTTTTAATATTGAAATTGCAGCAACTTCAGGAATTTAAGTTTTTTTCTTGCACAGTTTTAAATATTGAAATTCCCTCTTAATATTTGGAACAAAGGTGAAAATCCCTGACCTACAGCGTCACACTTCTCGTTAGACCCCGGCGAAGAATTCCATATTCTAAAAACAGCCTTCTAGCGTTATTAGCGTATAAGTATACTAATAGCAATAATCTGTTAGTAGTCTGGCTAACAAAAGTATTTCCACTTGTCTGTCCTCCATGCACACACTTTGATCCGCTCTAGACCAATTTCCCCCAAATTTAATTTTCCAGGTGAGGAATTCATTATTTTGAAAATTTTTTCAGAGAAACGACCTTCTAGCGTTACTAACCTGTACTAGTAGCAATAATCTGGCAGTAGTCTGACTGACGAAAGTATTTCCACTTGCCCTCCATGGACACATTTAGATCCGCTCTAGAGCAATTTCCTCCAAATTTGATTTTTCAGGTGGGGAATTGAATATTTCGAAAATTATTTTAGACAAACGACCTTCTAGTGTTATTAGCCTATACTAGTAGCAATAATCTGGCAGTAGTCTGATAGACGAAAGTATTTACATTTTTCCTCCATGGACTCCCTTATATCTACTAAATATTCTGAAAATAATTTCAGACAAACAGCCTTCTAGCGTTATCAGCGTATACTAATAGCAATAATCTGGCAGTAGTCTGATTGATGAAGTATTTCCACTTGTCATCCACGGACGCACTTAGATCCGCTCTAGAGGAATTTCCCCCAAACCAGGCGAGGTTTTCAATATTCTGAAAATTGTTTCAGACGAAGCAATAACACTAGTCAACAGTCAAAATGTACTCGGGATGCGATAATTTTTTCTGTGTAGATAACCTTGACATGAGCTCGAAAAACGCAATAAAAATTTTTTTTTTCGTTTGGTTTTTGTTTTATTTTTTTTTTTTAAATTTTAAAAATTTTTTTTTGGTTAATTTGTTTCGTCCGGCATAACTCGGGAACCACTAGCCCGATTTAATTGAATTAAATTTTAAAAAATTTAAAATTACAATTCCCTTAATCTGTTCATATATTGTTTTCCTATACAAGCAACAGTTTCCAAGTTAAAAATGATTATATAAAGGAAAAAACTTATTTTTTGCCTAAAGATTTAAATTTTTTTTTTTTAAAAAATCCATAAAAAATCCAAAATGAAAAAAAAATTGCTTTTACGCGTATTTGAAAGCTCATATGACCATATTTATAAATGGTCGCTTGTTTTAACTTAAACAACCTTTTTGGGCAACTAGGATCCAAGCGTCCGAGAAAATGCTGAAAGCAAATTTATATTCGAATAATAGGGAGATACTATTTTATTTGAGTCTCCTTGTGTTCATATTTATTATTATTTATTTTAAGTTTGTTACCCACAAGACTACATTGGTCCATAGCCACTCTCTATTGGATAATCTAAATGATTTTTCTCTCAAAAATAATTTAGGAATCTTAAACATATACACAAAATGTTCTGGTAAAAATCAAGATCGTTGGCCATCTCGTTTTGGTCCCATCCTCCACGATTTGCAAACGTTGTTCCGAAGTAAGTCTATTCATTATGAAATGGCAAACCATACTGGGCATAAATCAAGTAAAAACTGTCAAAAAGACAAACAAAGTGTGGCATGATTAAAAACCACACGTCTAAAAAAACACCCTTTACAATTAGAATTTATACAAGTAACACTAATAAGAAAATTATCGGTTACGCTAAAAAAAAATAAAATCGAATTGGACCGACCATTAGACTAAATCTTAAAATTTTTAAATCCTTCCTACAAAATTTAGTTGAAATTTCCCAAAGTGACAACGCTGACGAAAAACAAACTTCCGTTGTACTACCCAAAGGTTTAATTGCACCACATTTTTCTGCACTGATCAGAACATAAACCAGTGTCCCCGTTCTGGTTGTTTTCGACCAAATTTGGTCTGAAAAAATTAAAAAGTTTGTAGTTCGGTCGGATTTTTGGCCATTTTTGCCGCCTTTTATTAAGTGTGTTCGTTTACTTTCCCAGTAAAAATTTGCAAGTTTCTACTTTTGAGAGCGTAAGGCCAATTTTACTCTCTTTCACATTTCATCTCTTTTACATTTCATTTTATTTCGAATTTTAAAGTGTTCTCTCTCTGGCTCTCATTTACTGGACTTTACTGGAGATTTGCACAAATTTGCAAGTACACGAAAACATTTATTATTTGTAAAGCCTCGATATATGAGACCAAATATATAACAATTAAGTCAATTGACAAAAAAATTAAAATAAATAGTAAAACCTATTCCTATTTTCAACGTGTCTCGATTCTGGAAAAAAAAAGCTTTTTATAAAAATAACTTGTTGTCTCCTTCGATGTATTAATTTTAAGAATGACTAAAAGGTACACATCAAAATTTTAATTTTTAACGGAATCATGCAACAATATAAAAAAACTGGATATGACCAACTTGAGTGTGAACGTTGGTAACGAGTGACAAAACATGACTTACTTAATTTTAATAAGACTGTTGACGAAAAAACTATTAGAACTGCACCCACTTCATGTAATGTTCAATCATATATATTTGAGTTGCTTATAATCAATATTGGTTGGGAAATTTGAAATTTTGGCGAATGTTAGATTCAACAGGGGAATACTGTGTATTTTCAGAGACAGAAAATAAATACCCATAAAAATATAAATTGAATAAAAATTTATAATAATTAATAGCAACAAAATTATTTGAATATTATTTTTTACTATGGGCTGGTTTTGTTAAATAAATAATTAATATTTTTGTAAAAAATTAAGAAAATTGCAATAGATAGTAGTGTTAGAAACAACCAGGGTAATGATATTTAAACACTTTGGTAAGAAATTTTTTGAAGAAAAAATAAATTTTTTAAAAAACAATTTTAAAGACTTTGAAAGTACTATAAAGATTTATTGTATAGTAAATAATAAAGTACTTACTTAGTAGGGACATAAATACTGTTACAACATTGAACACACCCATTTCAATAGTAGAACTGAACATAACCCGTAAACGTCATATGAGTTTTGAAAGCTAACCTCAATAGCGTTAGTCTGTAATGGGATTTCAAAATTGTTTCAACTTTCATCATGGAGTGGTCAAAAAAATAGGATTGAAAAATGAAAACGTCTTTCGGTGAAGCACGCTGATAACTTGCACAGAAAAATTTTGTTCACCGATGAAAAAATTTTTACCGTTCAGGAAAAATTTAACAAGCAAAATGATAGAGTGTATGCGCGGTCATCTAAAGAAGCATCTGAACTGATCCCAAGGGTGGAAATGGGTCATCACCCAGCTTAAGTGATGGTTTGGTGGGGTGTCTCTTACGATGCGGTCACTGACCTGCATTTCTGCGAACAAGAAGTCAAAACATCGGCCAAAGTTTACCAAGAAACCGTTTTGGAAGCTGTTGTGAAGCCTCTTAACAATTCCCTGTTCCAAAACCAGCCATGGATTTTCCAGCAGGATTCTGCGCTGGCCCATAAGGCTTAAACGTCCAGATTTGAATTGCATTCCAGATTTGAACCCATTGGATTACAAATTGTGGACGGTTTTAGAGAACGAGGTTTGTCACAAAAGATACCCCAGCATTGGATCTCTTAAGACTGCTTTGGTTCGCGCTGTGGCCAATTTTCCAATGGACGAGATTCGTGCAGCTATTGATGATTGGCCAGTGCGACTTAAGGCGTGTGTAAAGGCAAAAGGCGGACATTTCGAATAAGTGGATTATTTTTGGATACAATATACATCAATAAATATATTAAAAAATATTTGGTCGAAAAACATTCAGTACTTTTTATTTTACAGCATAAAACGTGGGTAACAGTATTTATTTCCCTACTAAGTATAATATATTTCATTTTCCCGCTTGAAACAACCAAGAACAGCAAAGTGGCCCATAATCTCAGAATCAACCATCAACCCCCTGTTAACGATTTGGTCGGACACAGTCGATTTCGGGCCGTTTTGGTCTGTTGTTGGTAATATTTTGTTCCCATTTTCCACCACTAATTAGAACAACAACTGCAAGCCAATTTCAAATTTTGAGCTCTTTTGGCATTTTCTCTTTTAGTAGATTCTCTCTGGCTGTCTGAAGCAAACTGTTAACAATAACAGCTGTTAGAATAACATAACTTACTGATATTTGTAATTTAACATGATGCTAAACAATCATGCAAACATACATACATATGTACGTACATGCACACATCTCTCAAACCGTTTTTCACAAAAAATACCATGAAAAATATAAAAATGCACCTACCCTTCGTAACACTTAAAACGATTGGTCTTCAATATAAGCAGACTGTTGTAGAAACCATTAAATTAGTTGAATGATACACATGCATGTTCGAACGGAGCAAATAACGATATCCCTTTTCTTATTGTTTTGTGGAAAAATCACACCACCTCCCCAACTGACGAAGTAAAGGAAGGCCCGTAAAAAAGTATTCTCTTTGTTCAATTTGTTGTTCTTATTCCGAAGTCTTATTCTATTTTCATTGTTTTTGTTGTTGTAATAAGACATCCATTCCAATGACAAGGCATTTTTGTGAGACTACCGCGCACTGTTGTCTCTCACAAACCGCATACACACACCGCGCAATAGACAAACACGAACACGACTTTCAAGCAAACGAAAGAATGAACGGCCACAGACAAAACACGATGCGATTATTTACAAAAACTTCCTTGATCAATTATTTTATTAAAACCCGTTTATAAACACTCACACCTTATGATTTTGTCAGTTTTTTTTTTCAATTAAAGAACATTTCAATGGTTTTCTACAGTTTCCAATTAATTAGCCCGAATTGGAACGTCGACACACTTAAAGGGTCGCGAATAAACTGAATGTCTGAATGCAAATATGCATATGCACTTGTTGCTCTTCGAAAATTCGAGCATACAAATCAGTATGAAAGGGCAAATGTATGAGTGCATGCGAGTGAGCAGGATGAGGATACGGAATATTGGGAGAAAATAATTTGTGTGCGTAGGTGTTTTTTTTTTTTTTGACTTGCCGTTATGTTAACTTAGTGCCTTTAACACTGGATCTAGTGCTGTTCGAAGTCATTAAAACGCCTAACAGCGAAAAAAGTTATAGTTGTAGTATACTGTTGACGATCTGGTGTTTTTATAACTTCTACCGAAGGGTGGATGTAACACAGCGAAAAATTGATCGGAGAATCAACTGAATAGATTCTACTCCCTCACACATTAATTTGCCCTTTCACACTATTTTCGAAGAGCAACAGGTGCCTTTGCATATTTGCTTTCAGTTTATTCGCGTCTCATTAAATGTGTCAACGTTCTAATTGGAGCTAATTAGTTGGAGACTGTAGAAGCCATTCAAAAATTTTATTTAACTTAAAAGAAAATTGGCAAAATCAAAAGGTGTGATTTGTTATTATCGGGATACAATAAATAATTGAAAAATAAAGGAAGTTTTCGTAAATAATTGTTTAGTGAATTGTTTGTCGCCGTCCATTCTTTCGTTTGCTTTAATGTCGCGTTCGTGTTTGTCTATTGCGCGGTGTTTGTGCGGTTTGTGAGAAACAACAGGAGCGCTAGTCTCGCAAAAATGCATTGTAATTGGAATGGATGTCTTATTACAACAACAAAATCAAGAGAATAAGGTTTTGGAATAAGAACCAGAAATTGAACAAAGAGAATACATATGTTTTGCATGCCTTCCTTTATACTGTCATTTGCGAGGATGATGTGATTTTTCTGGAAAACACGGGAATATCGTTATTCGTTTCATTCTACATACGTATACATTAGTATGTGCATATGCGACAGCGCATAGAGAACGGGACCTAAGGGTAAAAAAAAAAAATCAATTTTCATTTTTTTTCTTTTTTTGATGTGGACAACATCTGAGCATCGAATGAGACCGATCCCATGCCCCAAAAGTGTTCCCTCCCAGAGATATGCGCGTTTTATTAAAGTGAAGTCAACGATTCTAAGCGCAAATAGAAAGCGACCTAATCTTTAAAATGGCTCTCCTGAACAAAACTGGTTTTTAACCTTAGGTCCCTTTCTATTTTGCGCGTCACTTATGTAAATAAGTGACCACAACGGTTAGCTTCTATTGACGACGGTGCGATAAAATTCCAACGACGACGGGTTAGTGCATTTTTATATTCTTAAATGTATTTTTTGTGAATAGCGTTTGGGGAGATGTGTGTACCCTGCCAACATTTTCTATCGCGGAAGTGACTAAGAAATGACGCTAGGAAGTTAAAAATCATCGTCTGCGATACCGTTTTTTCATCGCAGAAGTGTCTTTCGTATAGAGAAGTTGTACCCCCGGAGGTAATTTCCAGAAGTCACATACGCGTAACTACTTAAAGTCACTTCTTAGTGCCTTCTTGGAGTTACTTGTGATTCTAATTTTATTTCGCGGTCACAGCGACATTGGCAGAAGTGTTGTTTATTATATGTATCCATAACGGACAATCTTCCAATTGCCGTCTGGATGCTTTAAAGACGACTGTAAAGTAAATTGTAAACAAAAAAATCCTGTCAAATTCAAACTATCTCCCAATTATCGTCTGGAAGTGACGTAGCGTAGCGCATTTGACGATGGACGATTAAAGAAACTTCCAAATATTGGGAGGGTTTGTATGTACGTATGTATGTTTGCATGCATGCTTGTACCGCAACATTTTGGCTGGTTATGTATCTTTAACAGCTGTTATTGTTAACAGATTGCTCCACTGATCCAGAGAACTTTCAATAAGAGAGAGAGAGAGAGAGAGAGAGGAAAAAGCTAAAAATAAAAATTGGTTTGCTTTTAGTGTATTCATCAGTGATGGAAAATGTGGTACAATTATGCCAACAGTAGTACGATTTTATTTTATTTTCCCCGATCATTTTCGTTTCCAGGGAATGAGGGAAATTTATACAATTTCACAGGATTTCGGTCGGGAAATTATAATAAGACAGTAATACAAGTTAATTAATATACAGTACGCGCTCGATTTACGCAATCGATAGGAAATCAGGCCTGTTGCACTTACCACAATGTTGTTGTTGTAGTGGCATATAGTGCTGGCGTGACAGCCCATGGGCGGAGAATTCCTTTTTCGGGTCGATCCGTTGTATAGAATTGGCTGTCGTGGTCGCTTGCCGCACTTGTCGAGCCAACATTTAACTTTTGATGACCCGAATTGGAAAATATGTTATATCGTTGTGGGGAATGATGAATAAAAAAATTTTGACATTTTAGCAATTTTAAGTTCTTATGTAGATGCAGTTGGTTTTGTGTTTGCTAATTTTACACCATTTTCTCCTTTAGTTACAAATGTGCCGAAGACAGAAAACGAAAACTCCCATAGGTTTCCGAGATATTGCCGTTAGACAAATTGCATGTTCTTTAGGAAAATAAATTTTTGCCAAAATTAAGATAAGCCAATACAATTCGAACATCAGCTAAAGTAGCAAAACCCAAATGGAACTAAATTATTGCGGTTTGGACTAAATTGTTACGGCTTTGCTATCAAGCTTAAATTATGGAGGCTTAACTCTAAACACCACTATTTTTTACATGTTTTAAAAAAATCTCATTCTCATTTTTGTTTTTCTCCAAATACACATATTTAGTAAAGGACTTGCCCCTTTTGAAAAGAAAACGTATTGAATAGTTGTCTATATTGAAAAAAATATTTTTCAATTACTGTTACTTTTTATTTCGAAAATGTGTCCTCCGAATATTCCAAATGCCCTTTTTAAATGTCCTCCGTTTTTGGCACAAATGTCCTTTTTTCCAAAAAAACTTTACGGTAACCCTAATCTTTCATAGTATTTTCTATAAGTGGCAAATTTCGCTGTCGACCGTGTTATCCGTGACGATAATGATGAAAGAGAACAAGACTACGTTGGCAGCCGCCAAGAAGATTCGGTAGCATTCACAGACGATGAAAAGACAGTGTTTTAATAAAACACAGAATATTCACGATATAGAGTTCA
Source organism: Hydrotaea diabolus (assembly GCA_963513945.1). Taxonomy (NCBI): domain Eukaryota; kingdom Metazoa; phylum Arthropoda; class Insecta; order Diptera; family Muscidae; genus Hydrotaea; species Hydrotaea diabolus. The sequence goes on along the minus strand of OY740719.1, from coordinate 109,162,524 downwards.
AATTTATTCCAGGCGTAGTGCTAATGTTACATTTTAAGAATGAAATTCGATCATATGATCAGCACGAGCCCGTGTACAGCGATCTAATCTTTGGACCCAACTTTTCATCACTCTTGCAGACATTACGACCGGAACGTTGGAAAGTTTGCGTTGGATGTTGTGGCTGAGCTCGTTTAAAGTTGTTGGATTGTTGGCATAGACCAATGACTTAATATGGTCCCATAAAATAATGGCATTAAATCGCATGAACGAGTTGGGCATTCGACCGGACCATTTCTCGAGATAACACGTTCACCGAATTTGCCTTTCAGTTAATCGATTGTTACGCGTGCTGTGTGGCACCGTCTTGTTGAAACCACATATCGGCGATGTCAAGCTCATCCAAATCTGGCCAATAACAATTTTCTAACATGGCACGATGGCGCTTTCCATTGGCGGTAACTTGGCGACTGTTTTCTCTGGCGAAAAAATACGGCTCAATCACATCTACGGCATGAAAACCACAGTATTTTTTTGCGGATGCAATTGTGTAGCTTGCAGCACATGGCTTGTTGCTGTCGATTAATGCATATTTTGTTTATTGACAAAACCACTCATCCAGAAATGAGCTTCATCGCTAAAGATGATGTTTCTAAAAATATTGGATTTTAGTGAAACTTTGCCAGTCACCGACTCAGTATTTCGGTAGTAATTTTTAATGATCTCAAAACGTTGCTCGTAAGTGATCTTTACCATAATGAAAATGTTGACTTCGACTAACATTTTGACACGCAATGATCATTAAAAATGTTTTAGGGTGCGTTAAAATTAAGATATGAAATTATTATGTCCCTATTAGAAAACCCTTTTTATTAATGATCGTCGTATAACTTTGGGACGGTCTATGGTCACATAGCGCAAAATTTTGATTATTTCTACAGATTTTGTTATTTGAATTAATAAAAAATAATTTTACACAATAAATAATTGTCTTTTGAATACGTAACACTTCAATCGCCTTAACCTGTACTTATATATTAGAAACATTTGTATGTTTTTAGCATGTTCCAAACATTTGAATGTTTGCATGCAAACAAATTTTGAACATATTTTTTTCAGTGTAACCATGCCAGTCCATCCATGTATCAGTTGAAATCACAATACGAGTAGAGTTCAAACGAATTAATCTAGGTTCACGGAATTGGAATAATAATGAAAACTGTGCAAGCTGAAAAAAAAGATTCCCAATAAGAGAAAAAAGTTACCTCGGAATAAGTACATTTTTTTTGAAAATTTGTTGAACTATTCATAGTTTTTGTGAACAAATCATGTTTTAGCATCTCACGAAGCCCGTATGGCCAAAACAAGCGATCAATTATCAATATGGACATAAGTATAAGTAAATTTGAGCAAATTGAAAACGATTTCAAAAAAGTGTTCGTTATAATGTTTTAACTCAGATAAGGGTCGATCTCGTGAACCGTAGAGACGAAGAAAATGTTTCTCATACTGTCCAATGAAGAGACCTGCGGTAAATATGGCAAATCATGGATTTATTTTGAAGATTTGACTCATGGACCAAGGGGCCTGCCTGCATTTAGTTTCTTTTTCTAAGCTTTCGCAAGAAATCTGTGACAATAAATTTCAGAAAATGTATATCTTCTTTTCTTTAATAAATCCATCCAATATATTTTGTTTTCGGCACCTCCTCTCCGATATATGCACTTGGAAACCACACCCTTACACTAATGACACTTAACCGAAGTTCTACTCCTTTCCACCACCAGTTACCATGAAAAAAACTTTTCTTTCTACGACAAAAAGAAAAATCATATTGAGATAAGACGACAGTAGACAATTTATCAATTCCTTTGCAATTTACCCACTTTTTTGGTTTCCTTTACAAGTTGAGGTGATGGAAACGTGTTGTCGTTTCCCATGCTTATGTGAAACTTTTTCACATTTTTTCTACTCGGTTCCTACACAAAAGCTACGAAAAAATTGGGAATAAAAGTTTTTAGTCGTCTTATTTTTTAGCGTCATAAAGTAAGGGGCGGAATATAGGAGGCAATATGCCTGTCGTCTGTAACTGAAGTAAATACCGCTGAAGTACTACGATATTGTCTTTTAATGAATATGAGAATTTTGTCTTATGCTCACTTCATTTTGGTCGTGAAATTCCTTTGGTGATACCCTACATGCAGGCAGTATTTTGTTGATGAGTCCGAGAGAAAAATCTCTCGCGAAACTTATGAGCTAACGTGGAGCACAGATATCAATTGGATTTTTCGTATAGGGTGATCAATCTAGAATAATATTTTCAAAAAAAATTCAAAAATATTAATCAATTGTGGAATCTTTATAAAATCGGTTGAACCCGTATTTGGGATATATATCTTTACTTAGTTTAATCAAAATTGAATGTTATATGCAACTTCTATCGGATGATTAATCTAGAGGTACTTTTTTCAAAATAAAAAACACAAAAATTCAAATCAAGTGTGGAACCATTATTGTTCATTCGAATGAACATTTTATGCCATTTATTTTATATATCCATTTTGGATGAATCGTTCTAGGATTTCGACCACAATGGCGTTAATGACCCAGGTAATATTGGCTTCTAAAACCTGAATCGTAGCTGTATTGTCAGCATAGACTTTGGACTTTATGTAGCCCCCAAAAAAAATCTAAAGATGTGATATCACACGATCTAGTTGGCCAACTCAGCGGTCCAAAACGTGAAATTAGCTGCTCTTTGAAATGACCTCTCACAAGATCTATTGTTAGATCAGCTGTATGGCAAGAGGCATCGTCCTGTTCAAACGAAAAGTCGTCAAGATTAATTTCAGGTAGCATAAAGATCGATATCATGGCGCAATGGCGAGCACCATAAACGGTTACGTTCCGGCTACCATTTATTTTAAAACATATGGACCGATGATTCCTCCAGCCCATAAACCGCACCAAACCGTGATTGTCTCTGGGTACAATGACACCTCTTGAACCTCTCGGGTATCTCTTCAGCCTAAATGTGGCAACTTCGTTTATAGCCGTTGCCGCTGAACCAGAAATGGGCCTCATCTCTGAACAGAATTTTGTTCGAAAACAGCGGATCTTCTTCGAGCTTTTCAAGAGCCCAAACACTGAAACGGCGACGTTCAGGAAAATAGTTAGGCTTTAATTCCTGTACGAGCTGTATTTAATACACCTTCAAACCAAGATCCTACCGCAAAATGCTCCAAGTTGTTCTATATGACAAGCCAAGTTGTTGAGAACGGTGCCGTATCGAATCCAGAAGGTTTTCACTTACACTCTTAGCTACTGCCGCTATGTTTTCAATACTTCGTGCTGGATGTGGTCTATTGGGACGAGTATTATCCAATAGTGAAAAGTGGGTTTCAATGTTGGCGATGGTAATCCGAGTATGGCGTTCGGTAAGCAAATTATGTTGGCCTTTAAAAGGTCTAAACGCACGAAAAACGTTTCTCTTCGAACACGTATTTCCATAATACGGTTGCACATTTTGGAAATGAAATCCATGTTGAAATGGCAATTAATACTGAAATGAAAAAAAATAAAGTAAAACACAAATCACGCGTAGTCTGCGAAAAAAACCTATTGAAAAAAATACCCTTATACTGATCACCCTTTAAAGTTAGAAATTAAACTGAACTGATTTCCTACAATTTCCATAACTTCAATACAAGATTTGATGAAATATGTGGCTTCTGGATTTAAAAACATAAAAAATCGGATGAACATATATGATTTTCGATTCCGATTTTCTTTAATTTCAAATCGAGCCCGTCCTCAAATAGAGCCCTTCCTTAAAAAACATTTTTTGAAAGTCTAGTGTAGCAGGTGCAGTCATCCAACATGTATGCCCCAAGACCAGTGGTTTGCTATGGTTGCTAAGTATGGTTGGGGTGACAATATTCGAAGAGCATCATAATATTGTTGGATATATGGTTGTGGTACTACAATATTATGAAACTCACAACAAGAGTATGATTCACACACAACCATACTAAGTTCTCACAACCAAAATATGATTCACACTCAACCACGATCCACACAACCATATTAAGATCCTCACAATAGTATTTTTCACATACAACCATAGTATGTTTTACATACAACCATAGTAGGATCCTCACAACTATAGTATGATTCACATACAACTATAGTATGTTTCACATACAACCATAGTATGTTTCACATACAACCTTAGTATGATCCTCACAACCATAGTGTAGGGATCATACCTACAACCAAAGTATGATCACACACAATTATACTATAATTCCCTAAATTATATATAAGAATTGGGCTAATTTGTCAACAATAAATATAAGTAGATTTGATTTAAAACTTTTTTTAAAATACATCAAATTCAAAATAATAGGAGTGATTTATTTTACAGTAGAAAAAATCATTAAAGAAACGTAAGAGTTTTCATTAAAAATATTTCAGATAAAAAAAGTTTGTTTAAAAAATTTGAATTTCCATATAAACTATTATTGCTTTAGATCCGCAACAATAACATTGTTCTAAAAAGCGTATTCGAAGGAAGAAAAATTACAATCATACAGTATGATTGCCGCAATCATGATATTAGTTAAAATATAATTCAAAAAACAATAATTTTGTCGCGCCAATCATATTTATATCGTTGCTACAACAATATTTTAATTTTTAAATTTGGCAATAATACTATTGTTACATTTCAACAATATTTATATTGCGGCAATCATACTATGGTCAAGATTAAATTCAATAAACAATACCATGGTTGCGATGAACATACTTTAATTGCGGAGAACATATTATTATTGCCGTGATCATATGTGACACTTAAAATAGAAAGGGACCTAATGTTAAAAACCAGTTTTGTTCAGGAGAGCCATTTTAAAGATTAGGTCCCTTTCTATTTGCGCTTAAAATCGTCGACTTCACTTTCACAAAACGCGCATATCTCTGGGAGGGAACACTTTTGGGGCATGGGATCGGTCTAATTCGATGATGTTGTCCACATCAAAAAAAAGAAAATTGATTTTTTTTTACCCTTAGGTCCCTTTCTCTATGCGCTGTCACATAAAGTAACCATATTTTTTCTCTGCGTGTGCTTATCCATACCAGATCAGGTATGGTCTTCAAATAGGAGGGTTCTTTTCCCCAACTTTAATCGATATAGAGTTTCAGTGATTAAGGTACTCATCCCGAAAGGAATGCCACTCATTTGAATTCAGGATAGTGTCAGCCTTCGTTAGTTTTACAGCTTTACAATTGCCATGAATGATCCCAAATCCTGGAACTCAGACGATTTTCTCGCCATCTCCTCCAGAGAGATCCTCAAGTCAGTGAACACTAGAATTAACATTTAAAAAAGTTAATTTCTTAATTTGACATCGATGGTTTATCCTGATTTCTGGAGATTACCCAAAAAAGGGTATTCGAAATTCGTCAATTCTCTTCCTAAATGATCTATTGTTTTGTCCTGCTTTCCCTTTTCTTCTACTTGATCTCGGTTGACGTTATGCATTTCTTCGTCGGCACACTTGTCCCAATAAGCAGTGTTCGGCAGAGTGGGAATTATGAATTAGATGTGGTTTTCACTACACAGCCACAGTCAGGCTGGTGATGACTGCCAAGATTTATGGATGTCTCCGGAACTTGCGATGTGGCAAAGTGTATAAGAAGCCATGGGTTGGTCGGGAAAGACGATTTATAAATAAATCATTAGACAAGTGTGTTCATATATTCATACGTACTCAACCCACACACACACACAGAAACATGCACACATACAAAGATGATTGGTTTGATGATGACGTTTTTATTCGAGTATCGTGTGGCTGCTGCCGGGATGGAGGTGTCAAATAATATGGAATGGCGACAAAAAAAAAATCCCAAGAATTATCGATTTCATTTGTGTCTAGGCTCGACGCCATGTTAATGATAAATTTGTTTTCCTCTTCTTCGGCATACGTAATTTTCACCGTAAGGCCGACGTAATATTTGCGTCACGTAATTTGAATGCAATATTTAAGGCGGGGCTGTGCGCCTATTAATCTAAATATCATGAGAGGGTGGTCAAAGGGCAAAGTAGGGGGGTATTATCGAATATTTTCGAGGATAAGTCGGTGAATACCGTATACGTAATCATCATTTTATGGCACGTGGATATACAAATATGTACCAAAAATAGCTGAGTACATTCCTGTAAAACTCGTGTATGTAATTTTATTAAAAGTCTTTTAAATTTGTTGCAACAGCTAAAAATAGAAAGTCAGTTCAAACGGGGGCAGTTCAATCAGTAGCAGCAGTGAAAAAAAGCTTTGGCAAAGATTTCATGTTATTTCTGATGATATTCTTGGCTGCTACTACTACGATTTCCCCAGATCTTCAAAATACGATTAATTTTCTGATTCAACTTCATCTAAAGACATGCGGAAAGTAAGACTCATTTTAATGTTTAGGAAAAGACCGAAAGTGGAGGAGGTTCGATCTGTAAAATATGTTTAAAACAATAAAATACGCAATTCATTTAATTTGTTTTCATAGTTCATATGGTGTCATGAATTAATAGACACATTTTTTATCGTCAAATGCAATACAAGTGTTGGTCTGAAGATTAGTCAATGGGAGAAACCCCCAGAAAAATTAATTGGAAAATTCGTAAGTTCGGCCGGTCCGAAGCTTTTATACTCTCCACACGCAGAAAAAAAGTATGGTTGGGGTGACAATATTCTAAGAGGATCATACTATTGTTGTGTGGCACAACAATATTATGATCCTCACAACAATAGTATGATTCACACATAACCATACTATGATACCCACAACCATAGTATGATTCACACTCAACCATACTATGATCTTTACAACCATACTATGATCCTCACAACAATAGTATAATTCACACTCAACCATACTATTATCTCTACAACCATAGTTTGATCCTCACAACCATAGTATGATTAACACTCAACCATACTATGATCCCCGAAATTATTTATTAAGATTGGGTAATGTTCTTATTCAAAAATAGAGTAAGTTCTTTTAAATTACAAGTAAGTTCTTTTAAATTGCATTAAAATTAGTTCATTACCACATTTGAGGCCCTTTTTATTGAACATTTCATTCAAGAAACAAAAATATATATTTCAACGGCAGTCGAAAATACTTTTAGTTGCCAGCCGGGGTGAATGCTCCTTCAACATCCATATACCGCAAGTAACGAATGTGATCAAATCACGATTAATGGCTATATACTTAAGTGCAGACAGATTTTAAATAAACGAGAACCAGTCGGTAGTCGAATATTTCACCGAAAAAGTAAACACAATAAAACTCCCTCGAACTACCTTCCGATTGTTGTTGTTTTTTATAATGGACAACAACCATGCACTACATCGTGTGTGTATGTTTTTTTGGTATACCATAAAAACACACACACATGGTCTTTAAAACCTGTTATGCTTTGTTCATAGTCTCAACTATACAGTATGATTGCCGTAATCATGTTATTGTTAACGTAAATCTTTATTTTCATTTCTAAATTTAGCAAAAATAGCATTATTACATTTCAACAATATTATTATTTCCGCAATCATACTGTTGTCAAAATAAAATTCAGAAAACTATACTATGGTTGCGACGACAATTCTTTTATTATAGAGAACATATTATTGTTGCGGTGACCATATAGTAACCACATCTTTTCTCTGCGTGTACCGTTTAAGTATGGCATTGACAGTAGTGGATGATTTGGTGTTAGTAGTGGGTCCATTTTTGACAGAACTACTTATTTGGACCCTATGGCCCGTTGTCCTGTTCAGATTCGTGAATTTCATTGCTATGGAAAACCCATGTGTTCATTGTTGAGGGTGCCCTTTGAAGGGTGCCCTAGATTCGGGTCCTTAATTTAGACAAAGCATATTGAGATTAGTCATGTGTCGACGTTCGAAGGGACCTCATTTTCGGCACTCTACGATAGTGGCCAATAAACGAAGACCTCGAAAATAGTCGACTCGAAGCATTAATGCTGTTTTCCGGTCCGTGTCGACAATTTTTGTTGTTTTCAATGCCCATATGCTCATAGCTAAACAGTTTTTAGACCCCTATGGGCAAGTCCGAGTGCGAAATTGGTCTAAGTATTAAATCTAGCTTTATATTTGAATTTGTGAGAGAATTTCACTGTTTCTGGAAACCTATCTGTCTCCAATATGATTTGAAAGGTTGTTAAGCCCCATTGCACTTATACCACACCCGGTATATAGGCCTCAAATTTTGCTTAATCATAAAATTATGTCTTAATCGGATTTTTAAAAAAAAAAACTCCACTGTTTCTGTGCACCTATATGTTTATGTTCGAAAGAACCTTTTTTCAGCACTCTAGGGACTTTATACTTCTGGGTCGATGACTTGATATAAGCCGAATCTTAAAATGCATATGATAATGAGATCCGTGGCGAAATTTTATTGTATTGTCCATACTTAAAGGAGACCGAATTTTGAGACTTAAAGGCCTATATGAGCCGTTCCGTGTTCGAAATTGGCACAAATATTAAATTTATGCAGGATCTACGAACATGCCTGAAATTACAAGAAGGCGAAATGGCAGCGGTTTGAAAATTTTCCGATTGGTAGTCGGAGGGTACTAGGGTAAAATTGCTAAGTTTAGTACCAGTGGTCGGATTTTTCATTTCAGTCAAATAGTCATAACTTTGGAACGGTACCTCTGAGCTTCGTTTAAGTATTTGGAAAGGTAAGTGGTAGGGCTATCTTTTAAGCGAAAAAAAAACAAAAAATCCGACCAATGGTTCAGATCTTAGAAATATTACCTTAGTATCCTCCCACCACCAATCCGAAAATGCTCCAACCACAGCCATTTCGCCCCCATGTATATTCAGGCATGGTCGTAGATGGACATATTTTAATGAAATGAGCCAAGGAATACGCTGATGAAATTAGTTCAGTCGTATATATATTATTGGAGAAAACTTCTGTGTTTCTGGATACCCATATGTCTGCGAAGGTTAGAGAGCGTTTTTTGGGTCATAGGGTCCACAAATCGAGGCCTAGTAAAATTGATGCCATTATCGGATTATTCAGAAAGTTTTACTATGTCTGGGTACCCATTTATTATTGTACAAAGTATCTACTTTCGTCCTTAGACCTTATTTCCATGGGTCAAGGCCCCAAATCAGGCCAAAAAGCAGAAATAATGCTTTAAAGGTAGCCCCAACCATAATGCACGATGTTAGTTGTGAGTCACACCTTAATGTCAAGGTTTTTGCCAAACTAAATTTGATATTTCGTTGTTTCAGTGTTCTACAAATTTACCCTAAAGAGGTAGAGAATAGAGTGCGGGTTAAGATTATTGAAGCTTTTTTCGCAAATGGGCGTTCAAATCAAAATACATTTCGTGCGCTACGTAATTTATTTGGCCAGCATAATCAACCAAATGTGTCCACAATTGTCCATAATTATGCGCAAATTTTAGCAAAACGGGAAATGTGAAAACAACTACGAGGGCTTGATGAAATTTATCATCAAAAATGGTTTTATTGTTTTTCAAAGTAGTTCTCCAGCATAATTTATGCACTTTTGCATGCGCTCAAACCAATTGTCTTAGCACTTTTGTACTCCGATTGAGACACCTCCAAAACATGGTTTTTCAACGCTTTAACAGTATCTTCTAGCGATGAAAATCGTTGACCACGCATTTTTTTCTTGATGTGCGGGAATAAATTAAAGTCATTGGGTGCCAAGTCAGTGCTGTACGGCGGATGACCCATCATTTCGACGTTTTGGGCGGTCAAAAATGCGCTGGTTTGAGCCGATGTGTGAGAGCTCGCATTGTCATGGTGCACAATGATTCGTCTTCTCTTGTTCGTTTTTCGAATTTTTCCGAAGACTTCAGGCAAACAAATTGTGGTGTTCCACTCAGAATTGACCGTCCTACGTTTTTCAAACGAAGCAGCCGCCACATGACCAGTTATGCCGAAGAAACAGAAACCATTTGCTTCGAAGTGCTTCTTCCACGAACAACTTTCGTTGGATTTGGCTCAACTTCGAAGACCCACACGGTCGATTGTTGTTTTGTTTCGGGCTCATACGTATCCATGATTCGTTCCTTTGACTATCTTATAAATGTCTTTTGAAGCACCGCGATCGTATTTTTTCAATTTTTTTTTGCATCAATCGACACGAGCCTTTTTTTTTTGAGCGATTGTCAAATTAGGCGGGATCAAACGAGAACAAACCTTTTTTACGATCAGGTGTTCATGCAATATCGAATGTCTATCTCACGGCATGTCACATGACGATCTTGCATTATCAGTTCACCCACGGCATCAATGTTCTCTGGTACAACGGCCGTATTTAAACTACTTTTACGACCTTCGTCTTTGAGCAAGCAAACTATGATTGAATTCATTAAACCAGTTTTTCACAGTGCTATAGGATGGTGCTTTATCGTCATACAAAGATTTAATTTCATCGATGTACTCTTGTCGTTATAATCCAAGTCGGAAGTTGTGAAAAAAGTTCACACGAAAATGTTCACGAAATACGAGGGCGACCGCAAAACTAACTGGCCTGGCACATATTCTGTTTTACTAGCAACTTTTTTTGTTTTGTTTTTAAAAGCAATCTTTTATAAGCCATCTGTCAAAATTTCCGAAATATTTAATGATTATTTTCTTTGTTAGAGGTGATTGAAGTAAACAAGTTTTATAATTTTTGAAAAATGGAAAATAAAGAGTTTCGTGCGGTAATTAAACACTTTTATATGAAAGGTTATGCGCCACAATAAATCAAAGATGAATTGGATTCTGTTCATGGTGATAATGCACCATCATACTCCACCGTGAAATCCTGGGTTCAACAAACTAAAATGGGTCGTTCAAGTACGGAAGATGAACAACGCTCTGGAAGACCGAAAACTGCTACTACTATTGAAAACATTACAAAAATATTTAATGAAGTGACTAAAGATAGACGAATAAAGCTAAGAGAACTTGCTGATATTGTTAAAATACACGAAAAACAAGTTTGGAGTATTTTACATGATGAACTCCACATGAAAAAGCTATCCGCAAGATGGGTGCCGCGTTTGTTGACTTTGCCCCAAAAAATCGTCCGTTGGACCAATTCCGAGAAGCTTTTAGCGATTTATCAGCGTAATCCAATAAAGTTTTTGCGCCGATTCATAACTGTTGATGAAACATGGATCCATCACTACATCCCAGAATGCAAAGAACAGTCAAAACAAGGGATAGAAGCTGGTAAAAGTGGTGCCAAGAAGGCGAAAACTGTCAAGTCAACAGGAAAAGTAATGGCCACAGTATTTTGGGATGCAAGGGGTATAATATTTATTGATTATCTTGAGAAAGGAAAAACTATAAATAGTGAATATTATTGTGCATTATTGGATCGGTTGAGTGAAGATATCCAGATAAAACGACTGCATTTAGAAAAAAAAGTTCTTTTTCATCAAGATAATGCTCCTTCACACACTGCATTTTCAACTCAACAAAAACTGGCCGAATTACGATTTGAAATTGCTCCGCATCCACCATATAGTCCAGATTTAGCTCCTTCTGATTATTTCTTGTTTACAAATTTAAAAAAAAATTTCGTCCAATAGCGAGGTTATGCTGAAACTGAGGCATATTTTGAAGGTCTTGAAAAATCTTATTTTTCGGATGGAATTACAAAACTTGAAAAAAGTTTGATGAAGTGTATTGAGTTGAAAGGAGATTATGTTGAAAAATAAATAATAATAATTCCAAAAAACGGTTCTTTTTATGCTAGGCCAGTAACTTTTGCCGTCGCCCTCGTAATTTCATTTTTTTGCCAAATCGTTTTTTTCAAGTCACTGTAAACAACACAAATGATGGTCGTACGTCAAAACGTTCTGAGTACGTTTATGCTAAAAAATTTCAGACTTTCAATGGAAACCCTTGTATGCATGCTCGCCCATTTCGTTCTGCGAAAAACATTGATGTTGTTCGCGATGTTGTGACAAAAACGCCGTCAACCTTGACTCGTTTATGGTGTTCGCTATGGCGAGATGATAACGGACTTCTAGTGGCCAGAAATTAAGTACAGGTTGGTGCCACTTGCCACGCAACAAAAAATTCTCAAAATTTTGTGCGAGAAATCCAGCAGCGGTGTTACGAGTATCTCTAGTCGTGGCGTCGATAGTGTGCTTAACACTGCTTTTTCTTTGGGGATATTCAAAATAAGCCAGTATCAATTCAAGAAATTAATAATGAGATTATTTCTGCACTTAAACGATATTTAACCTCAATTATGTCTCAGAGTCACTGAAAATATGGACCTTTGATTAGAGGTATGTCACCGAAGCCGAGAAGAGCATTTGGGCGATATCTTGACTCAAAGATAATTGCCATAAATCTTGCAATCATTTATTCAGATAGTTTTGTAAAAACTTTTTGTTTTATTTACAAATTTACAACACCGTATGTTTTAGTTGGGCCCTGCTTCACAATATGCAATACGACTAGGCCCCAGAATATTGTAACGATCTACATTTTGGAGATAAGAGCGCTTCCACACATGGATTTTATTGCCAACACATGAAGGCGCAGAAAATACTTTTAATATCCCTGCAAAAACGTACACGCAGAGTAAAAACATGGTTACTACATGGTCACGGCAATAACAATATATTTTCCGCAATAAAAGTATGTTTGTCGCAACCATAGCATTGTTAACTGAGTTTATTTTTGACAATAGTATAATTGCAGCAATATTAATATTGTTGAAATGTAACAATAGTATTATTGCCAAATTTAAAAATGAAAATATGATTATAGCAACAATATTAATATGGTTGGTGCGACAAAAGTATTGTGTTTGGCGTTTTATGTTAACAATAATATGATTACGGCAATCATACTGTATAATTGTAATTTTACTTCATTTAAATATGCTTTTAAGAACAAATGTTATTGGTACGGATCTAATGCAATAAGAGTACCTTCAAAATTATAATTTTTTAAACAAGCTGCTTTGGCTTTGTTTAACTGAAATTGTTTTAATAAAAAGGCTTACGTTTATTTAAACTTATTTTTTCTACTTTGAAATAAATCACTTCTAATATTTTGAATTTAATGTATTTTTAAATAATTTTCATAATTCAAATCTATTTGTGACAACTTAAACCAATTCTAATAAATAATATTGGGGATCAAATCTATTGTAGACAACTTAAACAAATTCTAATTAATTATATTGGGGATCATAGTATAATAGTGTGTGATAATACTATGGTTGTAAGGATCGTGTGAATCATACTATGGTTGTGAGGATCATAGTATGGTTGTATTTGAATCATACTATTGTTGTGAGGATCATAATATTGTTGTACCATAACCATATACCCAACAATAGTATTATTCTCTTCGAATATTGTCACCACAACCATATTTTTTTTCTGCGTGTAGTTAGGTCCTCAATGAAGCTACTAATTGTCAGATTTGGCTCAAATTTTGAGCATTACAGATTAAGTCGCACCCATGTCACAACTCTTCTGTCACTCCTTGCCCAATACATTGAGCGTATAATAAGTATACATACATTCACACACATACATACCTACATGTGTTATGCCAATTATGACGAAGTATTGGATTTAAAAGCGCTATCAAAATATTGCCATTCATAAATTTAGCAAAAATAAATCAAAATATATACGATAAATGCCCTGACATCGTATAATGAGCTTGTGCAAATTCAGTGCTTTGCCATTGTTGTTGCTGTTGCAATTATTGCCCGATACTCGAGCGAACATACATACACACATACATTATGGATATTTGCTTGATGTTCATAATCCTTAATTTATCGCCAGCTACTCACTCTGTCTCGCAACAATTTAAATTATGCATGTTCAATAACAATTAATATGTTCTGTTAGAATATAATCCATTTAGGACATTTACAAAACGGCAAAATCTGAATATAAATGCATTTTTGAAATGAAAAAATATGATAATTTATTTATAATTTAATGACTTTTATAAGGATTCTGTTAATGGCAGCGCATAAAGAGGAATTTCGGTTGCAGTCACCACAACCGTTTATATTCGTAATGGATATTCGGTTCGAGAGATGATAAACATAATCATTGTATTGTATAAACAACTAATACCAATGAAACGAGAAAATTCTATTTAGTTGCCGTACTAGTGGTTGCGGCAACCGAAAGTTTAACAATAAAAATATTATGGGCCACCGTGGTGTGAAGGTTAGTGTGTACGAAAATCGTGCCAGTTAGCCCATATCTAATTCCGGGTAAAAACACAATTTTTTGTGGCGGGTCTCTACCACGCAAATGTCGGCGGCTTAACTCGTAAAGTATTAATGTCTAAGCTATGTAAAAACTATTGGATGCAATGCATTAGCCATACGGAGTTAGCCTTAAACAGTAGCTCCAGGTCAGTCCGTACGTCTATTATACTATTGACAGCAACATAGAGCCCCTACGAAGACAAAAAGAGATCATCTAACTTTTCACATATATGTATTATAGCTGTAGAACGGGTGGTGTTGGAAACTTGAAAAGTTCCCGCTTAGTGATAAGTTCGCCATTGTTGAATAGGGCCGATGTTTAGTGCATTTTGAAATAAGTGAGAAAACTCCACTGTATCGAAGTACCCAAGTATGTTCGAAAGGATCTCTCGTGTTTTTTTGAAAAATAGCCTCCCTTATAGATGTAAAAATGGCTTAAATATGAAGGCTGCTATATATATTTCTGGCCTAATAATGAAAATGTGAATATTTATCATCAAAAATGGTTTAATTGTTTTTTAAAATATTCTCCAGCATGATTTATACACTTTTGCCTGCCCTCAAACCAATTGTCGAAGCACTTTTTCCGCTCCAATTGAGACACCGTCAAAACATGGTTTTTAAACCCTTTAACAGCATCTTCTGGCGAAGAAAATCGTTGACCACTCATTTTTTTTGATGTACGGGAATAAGAAGAAGCCATTGGGTGCCAAGTCAGGGCTGTACGGCGGCTGACCCATCAATTCGACTTTTTGTCCCGTCAAAAAGCCGCTGGTTCGAGCCGATGTGTGAGAGCTTGCATTGTCATGGTATACAATGGTTCGACTTCTCTTGTTCGTTTTTCGAATTTCTCCGAAGACTTCAGGCAAACAAATTGTGGTGTACCACTTAGAATTGACCGTCCTACGTTTTTCAAACGAAGCAGCCGCCACATGACCAGTTATGCCGAAGAAACAGAAACCATTTGCTTCGAAGTGCTTCTTCCACGAACAACTTTCGTTGGATTTGGCTCGTCTTCGAAGACCCACACGGTCGATTGTTGTTTTGTTTCGGGCTCATACGTATCCATGATTCGTTCCTTTGACTATCTTATAAATGTCTTTTGAAGCACCGCGATCGTATTTTTTCAATTTTTTTTTGCATCAATCGACACGAGCCTTTTTTTTTTGAGCGATTGTCAAATTAGGCGGGATCAAACGAGAACAAACCTTTTTTACGATTAGGTGTTCATGCAATATCGAATGTCTATCTCACGGCATGTCACATGACGATCTTGCATTATCAGTTCACCCACGTCATCAATGTTCTCTGGTACAACGGCCGTATTTAAACTACTTTTACGACCTTCGTCTTTGAGCAAGCAAACTATGATTGAATTCATTAAACCAGTTTTTCACAGTGCTATAGGATGGTGCTTTATCGTCATACAAAGATTTAATTTCATCGATGTACTCTTGTCGTTATAATCCAAGTCGGAAGTTGTGAAAAAAGTTCACACGAAAATGTTCACGAAATACGAGGGCGACCGCAAAACTAACTGGCCTGGCACATATTCTGTTTTACTAGCAACTTTTTTTGTTTTGTTTTTAAAAGCAATCTTTTATAAGCCATCTGTCAAAATTTCCGAAATATTTAATGATTATTTTCTTTGTTAGAGGTGATTGAAGTAAACAAGTTTTATAATTTTTGAAAAATGGAAAATAAAGAGTTTCGTGCGGTAATTAAACACTTTTATATGAAAGGTTATGCGCCACAATAAATCAAAGATGAATTGGATTCTGTTCATGGTGATAATGCACCATCATACTCCACCGTGAAATCCTGGGTTCAACAAACTAAAATGGGTCGTTCAAGTACGGAAGATGAACAACGCTCTGGAAGACCGAAAACTGCTACTACTATTGAAAACATTACAAAAATATTTAATGAAGTGACTAAAGATAGACGAATAAAGCTCAGAGAACTTGCTGATATTGTTAAAATACACGAAAAACAAGTTTGGAGTATTTTACATGATGAACTCCACATGAAAAAGCTATCCGCAAGATGGGTGCCGCGTTTGTTGACTTTGCCCCAAAAAATCGTCCGTTAGACCAATTCCGAGAAGCTTTTAGCGATTTATCAGCGTAATCCAATAGAGTTATTGCGCCGATTCATAACTGTTGATGAAACATGGATCCATCACTACATCCCAGAATGCAAAGAACAGTCAAAACAATGGATAGAAGCTGGTAAAAGTGGTCCCAAGAAGGCGAAAACTGTCAAGTCAACAGGAAAAGTAATGGCCACAGTATTTTGGGATGCAAGGGGTATAATATTTATTGATTATCTTGAGAAAGGAAAAACTATAAATAGTGAATATTATTGTGCATTATTGGATCGGTTGAGTGAAGAAATCCAGATAAAACGACGGCATTTAGAAAAAAAAAGTTATTTTTCATCAAGATAATGCTCCTTCACACACTGCATTTTCAACTCAACTAAAACTGGCCGAATTACAATTTGAAATTGCTCCGCATCCACCATATAGTCCAGATTTAGCTCCTTCTGATTATTTATTGTTTACAAATTTAAAAAAAATTTCGTCC
Organism: Hydrotaea diabolus; assembly: GCA_963513945.1. NCBI lineage: Eukaryota > Metazoa > Arthropoda > Insecta > Diptera > Muscidae > Hydrotaea > Hydrotaea diabolus. The sequence goes on along the minus strand of OY740719.1, from coordinate 109,145,626 downwards.
AATAGCGAGGTTATGCTGAAACTGAGGCATATTTTGAAGGTCTTGGAAAATCTTATTTTTCGGATGGAATTACAAAACTTGAAAAAAGTTTGATGAAGTGTATTGAGTTGGAAGGAGATTATGTTGAAAAATAAATAATAATAATTCCAAAAAACGGTTCTTTTTATGTTAGGCCAGTTACTTTTGCGGTCGCCCTCGTAATTTTATTTCTTTGCCAAATCGTTTTTTTCAAGTCACTGTAAACAACACAAATGATGGTCGTACGTCAAAACGTTCTGAGTACGTTTATGCTAAAAAATTTCAGATTTTCAAACCCTTGTATGCATGATCGCCCAGTTCGTTCTGCGAAAAACATTGATGTTGTTCGCGATGGTGTGACAAAAACGCCGTCAACCTTGACTCGTGAATGGTGTTCGCTATGGCGAGATGATAACGGACTTCTAGTGGCCAGAAATTAAGTACAGGTTGGTGCCACTTGCCACGCAACAAAAAATTCTCAAAATTTTGTGCGAGAAATCCAGCAGCGGTGTGACGAGTATCTCTAGTCGTGGCGTCGATAGTGTGCTTAACACTGCTTTTTCTTTGGGGATATTCTAAATAAGACAGTATCAATTCAAGAGATTAATAATGAGATTAATTCTGCACGTAAACGACATTTAACCTCAATTATGTCTCAGAGTCACTGCAAATATGGACCTTCGATTAGAGGTATGTCACCGAAGCCGAGAAGAGCATTTGGGCTATATCTTGACTCAAAGATAATTGCCATAAATCTTGCAATCATCTATTCAGATAGTTTTGTGAAAACTTTTTGTTTTATTTACAAATTTACAACACCGTATGTTTTAGTTGGGCCCTGCTTCACAATATGCAATACGACTAGGCCCCAGAATATTGTAACGATCTACATTTTGGAGATAAGAGCGCTTCCACACATGGATTTTATTGCCAACACATGAAGGCGCAGAAAATACTTTTAATATCCCTGCAAAAACGTACACGCAGAGTAAAAACATGGTTACTACATGGTCACGGCAATAACAATATATTTTCCGCAATAAAAGTATGTTTGTCGCAACCATAGCATTGTTAACTGAGTTTATTTTTGACAATAGTATAATTGCAGCAATATTAATATTGTTGAAATGTAACAATAGTATTATTGCCAAATTTAAAAATGAAAATATGATTATAGCAACAATATTAATATGGTTGGTGCGACAAAAGTATTGTGTTTGGCGTTTTATGTTAACAATAATATGATTACGGCAATCATACTGTATGATTTAAATTTTACTTCATTTAAATATGCTTTTAAGAACAAATGTTATTGGTATGGATCTAATGCAATAATAGTACATTTTTATTGAAATTAAAATTTTTTAAACAAGCTGTTTTGGCTTTGTTTTACTGAAATATTTTTAATAAAAATGCTTACGTTTATTTAAACTTATTTTTTCTTCTGTAAACCAAATCACTCCCTATTATTTGAATTTAATGTAATTTTGAATAATTTTCGTAATTCAAATCTAAATACTATGGTTGTAGGGATCATAACATGGTTGCGTGTGAATCATAGTATGGTTGTGAGGATCATACTATGGTTGTATATAAAACATAATATGGTAATGAAGATCATACTATGGTTGTGGAGATCATAGTATGGTTGAGTGTGAACCATCCTATGGTTGTGGGGATCATAGTATGGTTATGTGTGAATCATACTATGGTTGTGAGGATCATAGTATGGTTGTATTTGAATCATACTATTGTTGTGAGGATCATAATATTGTTGTACCACAACCATATACCCAACAATAGTATTATTCTCTTCGAATATTGTCACCACAACCATACTTTTTTTCTGCGTGTAGTTAGGTTCTCAATGAAGCTACTAATTGTCAGATTTGGCTCAAATTTTGAGCATTACAGATTAAGTCGCACCCATGTCACAACTCTTCTGTCACTCCTTACCCAATACATTGAGCGTATAATAAGTATACATACATTCACACACATACATACCTACATGTGTTATGCCAATTATGACGAAGTATTGGATTTAAAAGCGCTATCAAAATATTGCCATTCATAAATTTAGCAAAAATAAATCAAAATATATACGATAAATGCCCTGACATCGTATAATGAGCTTGTGCAAATTCAGTGCTTTGCTATTGTTGTTGCTGTTGCAATTATTGTCCGATACTCGAACGCACATACATACACACATACATTATGGATATTTGCTTGATGTTCATAATCCTTAATTTATCGCCAGCTACTCACTCTGTCTCGCAACAATTTAAATTATGCATGTTCAATAACAATTAATATGTTCTGTTAGAATATAATCCATTTAGGACATTTACAAAACGGCAAAATCTGAATATAAATGCATTTTTGAAATGAAAAAAAAATATGATAATTTATTTATAATTTAATGACTTTTATAAGGATTCTGTTAATGGCAGTGCATAAAGGGGAATTTCGGTTGCAGTCACCACAACCGTTTATATTCGTAATGGATATTCGGTTCGAGAGCTGATAAACATGATCATTGTATTGTAGGGTGTCCCAAGAAGAACGCAATTTTTAAATCTGGCAACATTCGAAGTGTCATTGTTTGACATTTGAACAATTGTTATTGTTTGTTAGTAGAAGGTACGAGGTTAGTAAAAATGGAGCGCTACACGAAAGGGAGTTCGTTAATTGGGTATTGGAGAGACAACATGAAAATGCTGATTTTGCCGATAAAATCATCTTCAGTGACGAGGCCCATTTTCATCTCGATGGCTTCGTCAATAGGCAGAATTGTCGCATTTGGGGTGCGGAAAATCCTCGAGTGATTCACGAAAAGCAAATGCATCCTCAACGTGTCACTGTGTGGTGTGGTTTTTGGGCTGGAGGAATCATTGGACCTTTTTTTATGATAATGAGGCAGGTCAAGCGCAAACAGTCAATGGTGTTTGGTATCGTGAAATGGTAACCAGTTTTTTCTTGCCTAGAATTGAAGAAATTAATGTGGAGGGCATGTGGTTCCAACAAGACGGCGCCACATGTCATACAGCCAGAGAAACAATTCAATTGCTGCATCAGTCAGTTAAAAATTGCGCTCTTCTTAGGACACCCTTTATAAACAACTAATACCAATGAAACGCGAAAATTCTATTATGGTGGTTGCGGCCACCGAAAGTTTAACAATAAAAATATTATAGGCCACCGTGGTGTGAAGGTTAGTGTGTACGAAAATCGTGCCAGTTAGCCCAGATCTAATTCCGGTGAAAAACACAATTTTTTGTGGCGGGTCTCTACCACGCAAATGTCGGCGGCTTAACTCGTAAAGTATTAATGTCTAAGCTATATAAAAACTATTGGATGCAATGCATTAGCTCCAGGTCAGTCCGTCCGTCTATTATACTATTGACAGCAACATAGAGCCCCTACGAAGACAAAAAGAGATCATCTAACTTTTCACATATATGTATTATAGCTGTAGAACGGGTGGTGTTGGAAACTTAAAAAGTTCCCGCTTAGTAATAAGTTCGCCATTGTTGAATAGGGCCGATGTTTAGTGCATTTTGAAATAAGTGAGAAAACTCCACTGTATCGAAGTACCCAAGTATGTTCGAAAGGATCTCTCGTGTTTTTTTGATATAGTCCCCGTAAAAATTGTATGGGGGCCGAAAAATAGCCTTCCTTATAGATGTAAAAATGGCTTAAATACGAAGGCTGCTATATATATTTCTGGCCTAATAATGAAAATGTGAATATTTATCATCAAAAATGGTTTAATTGTTTTTCAAAGTATTCTCCAGCATGATTTATACACTTTTGCCTGCCCTCAAACCAATTGTCGAAGCACTTTTTCCACTCCAATTTGGACACCGTCAAAACATGGTTTTTGAACGCATCAACAGCATCTTCTGGCGACGAAAATCGTTGACCACGCATTTTTTTCTTGATGTGCGGGAATAAAAATAAGTCATTGGGTGCCAAGTCAGGGCTGTACGGCGGCTGACCCATCAATTCGACTTTTTGTCCCGTCAAAAAGGCGCTGGTTTGAGCCGATGTGCGAGAGCTTGCATTGTCATGGTGCACAATGATTCGTCTTCTCTTGTTCGTTTTTCGAATTTCTTCGAAGACTTTAGGCAAAAAATTTGTGGTGTACCACTCAGAATTGACCATCCTACGTTGCTCAAGCGAAACAGTCGCCTCATGACCAGTTTTGGCGAAGAAATAGGCGCATATTTGCTTCGGAGTGCTTCTTCCACGAACAACTATCGTTGGATTTGGCTCGTCTTCGAGGACCCACACAGTCGATTGCTGTTTTGTTTCGCGCATAGATCCATGATTCGTCACCTGTGACGATCTTATAAGCGTCTACGAAGCACAATGATTCGTCTTCTCTTGTTCATTTTTCAAATTTCTCCGAAGACTTTTGGTAACCAAGTTGTCGTGTACCACTCAGAATTGACCTCCTACGTTGCTCAAGCGGAAGCAACAGGCGACCATTTGCTTTGAAGTGCTTCTTCCACGAACAACTTTCGTTGCAATTGGCTCGACTTCGAAGACCCACACGGTCGATTGCTGTTTTGTTTCGCGCATAGATCCATGATTCGTCACCTGTGACGATCTTATAAAGGCCTTTTAAAGCACAGCGATCGTATTTTTCAAAATTTCTTTGCACCAATCGACACGAGCTTTTTTTGAGCGATTGTCAAATTGTGCGGATCCAACGAAAACAAACCTTTTATACGTCCAGCAGGTGTTTATGCAATATCGAATGTATGCTGTTGGAAGACATGCCCAAAGATGCCTCTATCTCACGGTATGTCACATGCCGATCGTGCATTATCAGTTCACACATGGCATCAATGTATTCTGGCACAACGGCAATTTTTGGACGACCTTCATCTTTGAGCGAGCGTCGGCCACGATTGTATTCATTAAACCAGTTTTTTACAGTGCTTTTGGATGGTGCTTTATCGCCATACAAAGATTTAAGTTCATCGATGCGTTCTTGTCGTGATAATCCAAGTCGAATGTTGTGAAAAATGATCGCACGAAAATGTTCACAAGTTAATTCCATTTTTTGGCCAAATTGATTTTTTCAAGTCGCTGTACACAACACAAATGATTGTCGTACGTCAAAACGTTTTGAGTACGTTTATGCTAAAAGATGTCAGACTTCCCAATGGAAATGTCAGATGGCGCCAGATGGCCAGAAATAAAGGGTGTCCTAAGAAGAGCGCAATTTTTAACTGACTGATGCAGCAATTGAATTGTTTCTCTGGCTGTATGACATGTGGCGCCGTCTTGTTGGAACCACATGCCCTCCACATTCATTTCTTCAATTCTAGGCAAGAAAAAACTGGTAATCATTTCACGATACCAAACACCATTGACTGTTTGCGCTTGACCTGCCTCATTTTCATAAAAAAAGATCCAATGATTCCTCCAGCCCACACAGTGACACGTTGAGGATGCATTTGCTTCTCGTGAATCACTCGAGGATTTTCCGCACCCCAAATGCGACAATTCTGCCTATTGACGAAGCCATCAAGATGAAAATGGGCCTCGTCACTGAAGATGATTTTATCGGCAAAATCAGCATTTTCATGTTGTCTCTCCAATACCCAATTAACGAACTCCCTTTCGTGTAGCGCTCCATTTTTACTAACCTCGTACCTCCTACAAACAAACAATTACAATTGTTCAAATGTCAAACAATGACACTTCGAATTTTGCCAGATTTAAAAATTGCGTTCTTCTTGGGACACCCTTTATATATGGTATATAATGTTATATATTTAAATAATATGTATTTTGCGATTCGGCTAAATTTGGGTGCTGGTTCCTAAGTCTAACAATTTGACTAATGTTAACTTGGATGTGGGTACCAAAAACCCAAATACTAGTATGACCTTTTTTAAAATCTAGATGAATTTAGATCTGTTCCTTTATACTTCTTATTCGGAAAATTATTTCCTTTCTAGGCTTAAATCGAAATGTGGGTGAAAGCCGGGTTTCTACTTAAAAAAGTGTAGGTTTTTTAAAAAGACGATTTGAAAAAAAAACAGAAATTTCGGGTTTCTGAAAATCCCGGTGTTTTGGACAGTTTAAATACAAAGATGTAGGATCTGAAGCTGGAGAAGCCTCATATGGCCCCCAATTCCGGCCAAATTTCACAAAAGACTTTACGAGTAACCATTATGCATGGCTGGTAAACTTGGACCATATCTATCAATGATTTTAAAAAGCCCATACACAAAGGTCTCTCCCAATTTAAGATCCAGCAGCTCTAGAAATCGGAAATTGAACCCGATCCTACTTAAATCGTACATGGTACGCTGTGCGGAAAAGACAATAATCTTCCATAAAACTGGAACACATAGGTCCATAGAGGCCCCACATAAAGGTCCTTGCTGATCTGCTGCTTTAGAAGCCACGCCCTACTCACGATTCGGACCAAATCTCACACACGACCAATACAATACTCTGGTGATTTTGGACGATGTCGGTCCATGTTTTCGAAAACATGGATCATCGCAAAAGCTTTTTCCAAATTGAGGTTAAGCAGTCCTTGAAACCCCAAATTAAACAATGTCAAACGTAAATTTTTCATGGTACGTTATAAACGAGCAATATTTAACTCTGGCAAAACTGGACCTGGTTTTCTAAAAAACCGCGGCGCAAACGTCCCTCCCGGCCTTGCTAAAATTTGCATTGGTACGTTATAAGCGACCACTAATTAACTCTTAGTAAACACACAGAAAGGTTCCCCCCAATACGAGCTCCTGACACGCTGTATCATATCGGAATATGACCAGCAAAAACTCATTTTACTCATACTCACGCCCGTACGCATTGTAAATTTAAATTTTTTGACGCTAGCCCATCCATTGCGCAACCATTTCAAACTTGCTTATTGGCAGGAGTCTTTCCAGTGTGTTGGAAGATTGCGAACATCCAGCCGAAAGGAGTCGGTCTATCCACCAGTTTGGTGAGAGTTAGGTCGTGGTTTGGATTTCTCCAAGGCATTTGATAGAGTCTGGCGCGATGCACTCTTATCAAAGCTGATCGTTTGGTGTCGGTAACACATTTGCTCGATTTATATCGAGCTTTATCCGAGATCGCACTATACGAGTTGTTGTAGATGGGTTCTCATCCAAAAAACATAGGCTGACCGCAGGTGTGCCGCACGGCTTCTCCCTCTTTATTTCTTATTATTGTTGACGATCTAGGATCAGACCGTGAATCCAATCTACTCCTTTGCGGATAACAGCAACCTCTGTCATTCATATTCATTCAACCATAGGCCATGTCTTCCAGATATTGAAGACAGAAGGCAATTTATGGATCAGATACTTGGCCGCAATTTACAGGACATTTCCGACTGGTGTCGAATGAAGAGTGTGGATTTTAATGCGCTCAAGACGCAGTGCTGCTTGTTGTCTCACAAGCGATTCGCTGAACCAACAGTGTCGTTATTATCTATCGATGTTATGGATGTCGAACAGTCAGATATTCTTGATGTTATGGACCTGAAAATAGAATGCGACGCTCGTTGGGCGTGGCATGTATCCAAAGTATGGAAAGAAGCACTTAAGTGTAGCCTTCCTCAAGTCATATTTCATTCCTCCTGATCTTTTCGATACCTATACAACCTACATCAGGCCATAGATGGAATACAACTCCCATATACGAGGGCGACCGCAAAACTAGCTGGCCTGGCACATTTTCTGTTTTACTAGCAACTTTTTTGTTTTTGTTTTTTAAAAGCAATCTTTTATAAGCCATCTGTCAAAATTTCCGAAATATTTTATGATGATTTTCTTTGTTACAGGTGATTGAAGTAAACAAGTTTTATAATTTTTGAAAAATGGAAAATAAAGAGTTTCGTGCGGTAATTAAACACTTTTACTCGTATATGAAAGGTTATACGCCACAATTAATCAAAGACGAATTGGATTCTGTTCATGGTAATAATGCACCATCATACTCCACCGTGAAATCCTGGGTTCAACAATTTAAAATGGGTCGTTCAAGTACGGAAGATGAACAACGCTCTGGAAGACCGAAAACTGCTACTACTATTGAAAACATTAGAAAAATATATAAAGAAGTGACTAAAGATAGACGAATAAAGCTCAGAGAACTTGCTGATATTCTTAAAATACACGAAAAACAAGTTTGGAGTATTTTACATGATGAACTCCACATGAAAAAGCTATCCGCAAGATGGGTGCCGCGTTTGTTGACTTTGCCCCAAAAAATCGTCCGTTGGACCAATTCCGAGGAGCTTTTAGCGATTCATCAGCGTAATCCAATAGAGTTCTTGCGCCGATTCATAACTGTTGATGAAACATGGATCCATCACTACATCCCAGAATGCAAAGAACAGTCAAAACAATGGATAGAAGCTGGTAAAATTGGTTCCAAGAAGGCGAAAACTGTTAAGTCAGCAGGAAAAGTAATGGCCACAGTATTTTGGGATGCAAGGGGTATAATATTTATTGATTATCTTGAGAAAGGAAAAACTATAAATAGTGAATATTATTGTGCATAATTGGATCGGTTGAGTGAGGAAATCAAGATAAAACGACCGCATTTAGAAAAAAAAAGTTCTTTTTCATCAAGATAATGCTCCTTCACACACTGCATTTTTAACTCAACAAAAACTGGCCGAATTACGTTTTGAAATTGCCCCCGCGTCCACCATTAGTCCAGATTTAGCTCCTTCTGATTATTTCTTGTTTCCAAATTTAAAAAAATTTCTCGGTGGCAAAAAATGTTCGTCCAATAGCGAGGTTATTGCTTAAACTGAGGCATATTTTGAAGGTCTTGAAAAATCTTATTTTTCGGATGGAATGAAAAAACTTGAAAAACGTTTGATGAAGTGTATTGAGTTGGAAGGAGATTATGTTGAAAAATAAATAATAATAATTAAAAAAAAAAAACGGTTCTTTTTATGTTAGGCCAGTTACTTTTGCGGTCGCCCTCGTATGCAGGTTCTCCAAAATCATCCTTGAAGCTTCTGGACCGTGTTCAAAGGAGAGCGATGGTGCTGATAGGTGACAGTAGGGTATCTAACTCTATAAGTATAGTTTCCCTGGAGCATCGTCGGAATGAGGGTTGTGTTCTATAGCTACTTCCATGTTGTGGGTTCTTCAGGCGTTCGTGGTCTTATTTCTGATGTGAGGATGTTCGGCAGGTATACACGACTTTCCAGGAATTATCCGTATGTGAAATCGACTTCCAGCAAATGTATTTCCCACCAATTAAGACACCAAGAAGTTCAAGACGAATGTCAATAAACATTACTCCCTCTTTCCCCCCTTCAATCCCTTGCTTTCCATCGACCAACGCAATGCATTGCATGTATAGGGGTTGCCTAATTAAAAAAAAGAGCTAAAGGTGAAAATATTTGGCAAAGTAATGATGTGTTGTGTAATAATGTTTACAAGTCATTGAAAATATGGACCATCGGATAGAGGTATGCCACCGAAGCCTTGGCGATATTTTGATTTAAATATAATTGTCCGTCCATCAAAATAAAAATATTAAACATACGAATAGAAACATATCCTCTAAAAAATGTTTTATTATTTACAATTAACATCGTGCGTTTTAGTTGGACCACCCTTTATTAAATCCGACCTACTCAAAACTTGAAAAGTGGGCCCAAACTAAAAAATAACAGAGTGCTTTATTTATAAGACTTTAGTTTAACAGTTTTGTTATATGTGTTCGCTTAAATGAAGCCTTTAGTACTACAATCATTAGGTTGTGACAACCAATCTCTCATCCATCTGTAATAAGACTTTTTCGAAGCGCAACACAGTGGCAAAAATCTATACATTTTCTTTGTGTTTTACAAAACGTTATGCCCTACACTTAGCCTTGACTTGTGAATACCCCTATTGTGGATATGCAATTTATGTGATAATTTGCCTAAATCCGCCCATCTACGCCCAATTTGTCACTGCATATGAGTAATGCATATTACGAGCCAAACTCAATTTATGCGGTTGATTGAATCATCGCCCACCTCCTGCCCCTTCGCACATATTTTGCACAAATAAACCTTTTAGTTTTCATTAGTATTTTCCCAAACAACAAACAAAGGCAACATCAATTTATAAATTATTCCGAAGCAAGTGAAGCGTTTAAATAGAACTCCCTTCATTTATGTTTTACAAGAGCTGCTCTCCACGTATGAGTGGAAGGCCATTTGTGGGGCAATTTTTTCCGTTTTTGGCAATGTTTTTTATGCCCTACACTATTGAAGGGAGGTATACGGAATATGCGGAAACGTTTGCAACTTCATTAAATATTAAACGAAGACTCTTTAAGGCATATATGGAACAGATCAATAATTCCCTTCGTCTTTGAGCGAGCGTGGGCCACGGTTGAATTCGTTAAACCAGTTTTTCACAGTGCTGTAGGATGGTGCTTCATCGCCATACAAAGATTTTAGTTCATCGTTGCACTCTTTTCATGATAATCCACGTTGATAGTTGTGAAAAATGATCACACGAAAATGTTCACGAGTTAATTCCATTTTTTTTTGCCAAATTGATTTATTCAAGTCACTGAAAACAACACAAATGATGGTCGTACGTCAAAACGTTCTGAGTACGTTTATGCTCAAAAATGTCAAAGTTTCTAATGGAAATGTTAAATGGCACCAGGCAACATTTAGTGTTGCCTAGACCATAAATATAGATAGCAACCCTTGTAGTTAAAATAAAACGTTTTTCCGGAAAATATCTAATTTAAGGCTTTTAAATGACAGCAATGAAACAAGGCGTTTCACGTACCTATACTAGACCTTCCATTCAGATGGCGAGCAGAAAATAAATGACACTCTCCCACTATTTTAGTTTTAAGTAAATATAGATTGCAAATAAATAAATAAAACAAAAGGAAAACTCAGCACCCTCTAAGTATTGTGACCTTTACATATGTATTTGAGGGTGTCCATGATTCGTTATGGCCAACCTTTATTGTTACCGTCGTGTGCACAACATTAGTGTGGCTACTGTTTTTGAATGTACATAAAAATTATCTGTAATAAATCAGCTTAAAAATGTCAATTTGTCAAATGATTTAGCGCACCAGCTGGGGAAAACAAGGCTTAGAAGGCCTATCATCAGGCCTTATTAAAGTGGCATTAGAGTCGCAGAAAAGGCCAAAATACTACGGATCTTAATACAAAATATTCACAGCGCACAAATGGCTCCTATTTAGTCTTTTTTTTTTGAAATTTCCCTTAAAGTTTTTTAATTCTGTTTTCTATAAGAAGGCCTTTTCAATTCCGGCAAAGGAATGATTTTGAGTGAGCGTAAACGAAACAAATTTTACGACAGGCTGACTCATTTATAAGAACAAATGTCTATGGAAAATCTGTTTAGTACCAAGCGCATTACACCATAGGAATGGCATAATTAATTTCCTATTTTGTCTGCAACACCTCGAAATAATGATTGAAGGTCCTATAAAGGATATATAATTCGGATTATTGTCGTTAAGTTAAAAGAAGAACATCTGACTACGTCTTGTGGAAGAACCACAGCGGTCGAGCGATAAGGTCTGACATGATGGCTTATTGTAGAGGTATTTTTTCAGAACAAAACAATATAAAAATTCAAATCAAGTGTGGAATCTTTTTTGGTAATTTGAAAGGACATTTTATGGCATTTATTTTTTTAAAATAATTTGCTTCAAATGTTGGCAACTGTATTATGGAAATGAGCGTTCGGTGAGAAACGGGAAGATTCTCTGTTTCGACCAAAATTTTGTTCAGTGATGAGGCCCATTTCTGGCTCAACGACAAAGTCAATAAACAAAATTGCCGCATTTGGGTACACAACCAGTAGAAAACCCTTATGTACTCGTATAAGTAGGACAAATTTTAACTGTAGTGAATTTTTCATTTTCTTAATTAAACCTCTTGTTATTAAATGATAAGATAATTTATTAAATAAAGTTAATAAGCTTGAAACAGGTCACAAAATCCACTTAAAGATTTTAAACTTTTAATTAAGTACTTGAGCGCAATGACCTTAGGGGCCCATACCAGGGCCACTTATGTTTAAAACAAGCGACTGCAGAATTATGGCCACACTTTTCGTTGAAATTGTCAGCCTGTCTATTTATTTTTGTGTATGTCTGTTTTATACGACTTAATATCCCTTTTTGCTTATTATGTACAAAAAAGAAAGGAAGGCCAAAATAGAAAAAGGAGGAGAACATCAGCGAATCGAGTAAAGAAACGGGAGATGTAAGATTATTTTTCATAAATCACAAAACGTAAAAAATTAAGCCATTTTGTCGACGACACATAAATATGCATACAATGTTTAGATGTAAGTCTTTCCGGTACACAACAACGAAAAAGGGAAAACGTTTTGGAGTGCTAGAAGTCTGCATGTTTTACAAAAATAATAACGTACTAGTATGTATACTTATGCTAGAAAGAGTATAAATATGAATATTGTCAACCTAGTTAGTATATATTCTTATAATTTATTCTATATTCTTGGCCATATGGATCGTTTTAAAATTCTCGTTAAATCGGTCGAATAAGTCGGCATAATATTCACCCTTCACTGTTTTTCCCTTTTGAAGGTAATCGATGGGATTAACCGCATACATCCCAAAAAAATTTTGCCTGGACATTATTGGATGTGAGTGAAGATAAATTCGAATTTAACTTTCAAAAACGCAAAAAATCCCCGGTCCCCAGTGGGTTAAAAAGTTAAATTCGAATTTATCTTCACTCTTTGACGAGACAGCAGTGTGCGCATAGTGAAGTTGAATTCGAATTTAACTTCACATAGCAAGACAGAATTGCATGATCTGCTTTAGAGCGGAAATACTTTCGTCAATCAGACTACTATTGCCAGTACTCGTAGCAATAGTTTGGCAGTAGTCTGATTGACGAAAGTATTTCCAGTTGTCCTCGATGGACGCACTTAGATCCGCTCTAGAGCAATTTCTTCCAAATTTCATATTCCAGGAGAAGAATTCAATATTCTGAAAATTATTTCAGACAAGCGGCCTTCTAGCGATAGTAGCCAGAACCAGTAGCAATAATCATGCAGTAGTCTGATTGACAAAAGTATTTCCAGTTGTCCTCCATGGACACACTTAGATCCGCTCTAGAGCAATTTTCCCCAAATTTCATGCTCCAGGTGAAGAATTCAATATTCTAAAAATAATTTTAGACAAACGGCCTTCAAGCAATAGTAGCCAGTACCAGTAGCAATAATCTGGCAGTAGTCTGATTGACGAAAGTATTTCTAGTTGTCCGCTCTAGAGCAATTTTCCCCTAATTTCATATTCCAGGTGAAGAATTCAATATTCTGAAAGTTTTTTCAGACAAACGGCCTTCTAGCGACAGTAGCCAGTACCAGTAGCAATAGTCTGTTTGGCGAAAGTATTTCCAGTTGTCCTCCATGGACGCACTTAGATCCGCTCTAGAGAAAATTTCCCCAAATTTCATATTCCAGGTGAAGAATACAATATTCTGAAAATTATTTCAGACCAACGGCCATCTTGCGATAGTAGCCAGAACCAGTAGCAATAATCTGGCAGTAGTCTGATTGACGGAAGTATTTCCAGTTGTCCTCCATGGACGCACTTAGATCCGCTCTAGAGCAATTTCTTCCAAATTTCATATTCCAGGAGAATTCAATATTCTGAAAATTATTTCAGACAAACGGCCTTCTAGCGATAGTAGCCAGAACCAGTAGCAATAATCTGGCAGTAGTCTGATTGACGAAAGTATTTCCTGTTGTCCTCCATGGACGCACTTAGATCCGCTCCAAAGCAAATCATGCAATTCTGTCTTGCTATGTGAAGTTAAATTCGAATTTAACTTCACTATGCGCACACTGCTGTCTCGTCAAAGAGTGAAGATAAATTCGAATTTAACTTTTTTAACCCACTGGGGACCGGGGATTTTTTGCGTTTTTTAAAGTTAAATTCGAATTTATCTTCACTCACATCATTACTGGCCGATAAAATCACCTTGGCCTAATTAGGAGCCGGTTCACCCGGAGAAACCCATTGTTTAGACTGCTACGAGTACTCGGTCTCCGGAGTGTAGTAATGGATCCATGTTTTATCCCCAGTTACAAAACGCTGCAGAAATCATTCGAATTGCGGTTAAAAAACTCCAAAGAATCCGTTCAAGTTGTCACACGATTACGTTTATGGTCAATTGAGACAAACGCGGCAGACATCTTGCTGACAGCTTTCTTAAACCCAACTGATCATGTAAAATCGAAACCACACTGCCATATGAAATGCGTATGGCATCAAAAAGCTCGCACTCTTTTACCATTCTATCAGCTAACACCATAACGTTGACTTTTTCGACATTTTCGGGTGTATTGATCGGGTGTCATTTGTACAGGGTGGAGCGCCAATCTTTGCTTATTTGGGCATGTAATATAATAACTACAAACCTTCGAAACATTTATTTTATATTTCAATTATATTGAACAGTAAGGGAATTTCTTAATTACATGATTTTAAATAGTGTATCTGGCAAATGTCGACCTTCGCTATCGACACACTGCTGCTTACGTTTTCTGAAGTTTTCATGAAACTCTTACAAGCATGTCGATTGGTATTCTGTCAATTTTAGCCTTAATGTTGTTAATTAGGTCTTTCAAGGTGTTGGGACGGTTAATATACACCTTCGACTTCAGGAAACCCCAAGGAAACAATTCCATGGGGCTAAGTCTGGTAAGCGTGTCGGCCAGTTCACAGCAGCCCTCAAAGAGATAAGCCGTCCAGGAAACATTTGCCTCAAATAATTCCTGGTAACCCTCGCTGTGTGTGTAGTGCCACCATCCTGTTGGAACCATGTATTCTCTAATTGCATTGCCTCAGTTCATCATAAAGAATCCGGATGAGAGAACGTCAGGAAATACCAAGAGCAAGTGATTGCTTCCGTGCAGAGCGTTTCGGAGATTGCAGTACTGCTGCTCTAACTCTCTCGATGGTTTGTGGTATTGAAATCCTTCTCTCAGATCCCCTTCGTACACATGACATATTTCCTGATGTTCTCAATGAAGTTAACCAATTTACAATTGTTTACCGACCAGGAACACGTTCGCTTGGGGGAACAGCGAATCGTAAACGAAAAGCACGCTGCACTGCAATGATCGAGTGCGCATTTGAAAAATACGCTTCAACAAAAATGACCTCTCCTCACGTGTCGAATGCATAATGTCAATTGAAAGGCAGACGAATACAAATTGAAAAATACACGGCGGAAAACGGAACACCTAGCCCTAAAAAGAAGAATATTGCTGTTAGCTGAGACTAGAACAGAAGATCGACGTTTTACGCAGCATACAGGGTAAATTATTTACGACTAGACAAATTTCACCAGCGTATTCATTGGCGCATTTTATGAAAATATGTCCAAGGGGGTGAATTGGCAGCGGTTTGAAAATTTTCGGATTAGTGGTCGGAGGGTACTAGGGTAAAATTGCTAAGTTCTGAACCAGTAGTCGGATTTTCTTTTTATTACCTAATCGAAGCCCAGAGGTCCCACCTTTTTAAAGTTATGACTTTTTGACTGAAATGCAATTTTTTTTGTTTTAATTTACAACAGCAAATAAATGTGTGCTGTTATTTCTCTTCCAAAAAAAATTCTGCATTTCAGTCAAATAGACAAAACTTTGAAACGGTAGGACCTCTGGACTTCGTTACGGTAATTTTGGAAAGGTAAGAGGTAGGGCTATCTTTTAAGAAAAAAAATCCGAGCACTAGTTAATAACAAGTTAGGCAGTTTTACCCAAGTACCCTCCGACCGCCAATTCGAAAATTTTCATACCGCTGAGAAATCGCCCCCTTGCATTTTCGGGCATGGTCGTAGATGGACATGTTTTCATTAAATGAGCCAAGGAATACGCTGGTGAAATTTGACCAGTCGTGAAAAACATAATGTACAACTTAGAAGAGACTCCACATGGAAGCCATCTGTAAATTTTTTTGGCTCTAGCTAGTAGCATACGTGAGCTGGACCAGTGTCAAAACTTTATTAAACGTGGAATTTTCCTTGAATATGATATAGGACTTAAGGTGGCTAGAAATTTAGGATATGGACCTGGACGTTATGTGGTTCCAACAGCATGGTGCCACTTGCCACACAGCCAACGAAACAATGACTCTTTCGAGCGAGAAATTCAATGGCAGTGCTATCTCACGTCATGGTCATGTTAATTTATCGACACGATTATGTGATTTGGCACCGTTGGAATTCTTTCTTTTTTGAACCATCCATTATCCATGTGACAGCGTATAGCGAAAGGGTCGTAAGGGTAAAAAAATCAATTTTCATTTTTTTTCTTTTTTGATGTGGACAACATCTGAGCATCGAATGAGACCGATCACATGCCCCAAAAGTGTTCCCTCCCAGAGATATGCGCGTTTTATGAAAGTGAAGTCGACGATTTTAAGCGCAAATAGAAAGGGAGCTAATCTTTAAAATGGCTCTCCTGAACAAAACTTTTCATCCACTTTTCACTTGTTTTTTTGATGAGGACAACATCTGAGCATCGAATGAGACCGATCACATTCCCCAAAAATGTTCCCCCCAGAGATATGCGCGTTTTATAAAAGTGAATTCGACGATTCTAATCGCAAATAGAAAGGGACCTTATCTTTAAGATGGCTCTCCTGAACAAAATTGGTTTTTAACCTTAGGTCCCTTTCTATTTTGCGCGTCACATATGCTTTTCAATTACAATGCGTTTTAAGCGATTCTTTACAAGTCAGATTGCGGGGTGTTTATGCACTTCTTGGCAATTTCACAGAAGCGATTCCGTAACCAAATATCCGTTATTTTGTTGAAATTTTTTTCTTCTAAGCTAACTACACAACACTTCTAAGTCCACTGTGCTTAAAATTAGTCTGTTAAATTTTAAGGTACACATGGTAGGTACATGACTTTCTATAAACTCAATCTTGTAGGATCCAGATGTACGTATATATACATCCCTAAAACTGTTACCGGCAACTTCTCTGGATGTTGGTATTATTTTTTTTGTCCATTTTCTGAATAGGTTTTTTTAAATCTTAATCTATCTGGTCCAAAAATTCTATTTTTTGACTCATCAATAAATACAGCGTTGTCTAAATAAATCAGACTTGTCCAAAAGCATCTTAGCACAATCTGATCATGACTTTTTTTTTTGCCAACAGATATGATGGACTTTTTCCGAGGAAATCAGGCCATATAACTAGATCAGTAGAGTCTATTTCACACAAGTAATGGGGGTCTGCTTCTGTTTGAGCTTTGTAACCGTCTGTTCTGTATCTAAGAAACCGAAATTTAGGGGACAGCTTTTATCGTGTGCACAATTTGGCGTCCCTCTCGTTGTGAATTTTGTCTCAGAAGGATATATCGATTTTTTTTATTTGCAAACTACTGATGTTTATGCCTAATTTTATAATCGGTTACAAACGGGGTGACATATTCCCATATGTATCGAGTATGGATTGTACATTCCAAATATAATTTGCGGATACTCATGCGTAAATCCGTGTAGATTTCACTATCCCGACACATTGCGTATATAACAAAAAAATATAAAAATTCAAATCAAGTGTGGAATCTTTTTTGGTAATTTGAATGAACATTTTATGACATTTATTTTTTGAAAATAATTACGTACATGCACGGCACGGCACACATGTCGACATAGTCAACTATACTCTTTTTACAACACACACACACACAAATGTTGTAAAAAATCTATTGATGGCTCTCGATGTGGAGTCTCTTTAGAGGTGGCAAGAGTGAGTTGTATTTTCGTGCGCAATTGTGTGAAGAAAACTTGAAAAGTAAGGTTTACAACAGTAGTTCTCATTCGTTTGGGGAGAGCTTGGCGTTATAGAGCTCGGTTTTTACTTTCATCAATTGTAGCAAAGCTTTCTGAAGAGGGTTTTCACGGACCCGAAATCATGATAAAAGCAGTGTGCAGCCACGAAAATCAATGTCACTTTGCCATTTTGTTGAAAACTTGTCTTCTATTTAAATATACGAGTAGAAGCAAGAGGTCTTGAGCTGGTTAATCCCTGTTCAATGTGAAAATAATTACCTTCAAATGTTGGCAACTGTACTTACTTATACATTATGGAAATGAGCGTTCGGTGAGAAACGTAAAGATCCGCTGTTTTCGACCAAAATTTTGTTCAGTGATGAGGCCCATTTCTGGCCAACGGCAAAGCCAATAAACAAAGTTGCCGAATTTGGGCTGAAGAGCAACAAGAAGATGTTCAAGAGGTACCATTATACCCAGAGAAATCTACGATTTGGTGAGGTTTATATAGGTGGAATCATCGGTGCATATTTTTTTCAAAAATGATGATTGCCAGAACGTAACCGTGAATGGTGCTCACTATCGCGTCATGATATCGATCTTTATGCCACCTGATATCTATCTTTATGCTACCGTAATCCTAACGACAGTTGGTTTTAACTGACTGTGCCACTTGCCAAACAGCTGCTTAAACAATGGATCTATTGAGAGGTCATTTCGAAAAGCAGCTAATTTCACGTTTTGGACAGGTGAGTTGGCCGCCTAGATCGTGTGATATTACACCTTTAGACGTTTTTCATTGGGGTTACGTAAAGTCCAAAGTCTATGCTGACAAACCAGCTTCGATTCAGGTTTTGGAAGTCAACATTACTCGTGTCATTAAAGCTATACCGGTCGAAATGCTCGAACGAGTCATCCATAATTGGACCCTTAGAACGGAAACCCTGAGGCGTAGTTGCGGCCAACATTTGAAGGAAATTATATTCAAAAAATAAATGCCGTAAAATGTCCTTTAAAATTACCAACAAAGATTCCACACTTGATTTGAATATTTATATAAGTATTTTTTTTTGTTCTGAAAAACTACCTCTAGATGGATCACCCTATACATTCTTTATATGGGTCCAATGAATATTTTGTGGTGTTGCAAGCTGAATATCATCTTTAGTAAACCATCCACTTTTCGGTAAAGGATATAATTACATACTTATTTCCATTTAATCTTTATATTCACCTCTGTGCGCCCTATTTAAACTGCTAGTGCAACCTAAATGCCGATAATGTAACCAAAGCAAAATGTCTATCACTCCAAAGCATGTGGCGACTTTGGCATCTACAGCATAATGAAGGAAGCCTAAAATGAATTGTATATTCTAAAAAATTGACTTGATTATATTGTCATTGATTAAGAACACGATATAAATACTTAAATACGCACACATACAGACACTCACGCATACTTCTACAAATACCAATCAACTCTGTCAACGAAACGCAAAGTGCTAGTATTGACGACGATATCGTAACAATGGCATAAATCTTGTTTAAAATGTCTCAAATTATTGAAAATTGGATTAAATCGGTTTACAGTTCGACGACGACAGCAGCATGCATTCCAAAGAAGAAAAGGATATTATCACATTTATACTTGTGTTACAATTATATAAAAGGTTTATAATTATGAGGCGGAAAATGGATGGATTAAGATGGAATAGGACTAAAGTTTTGTGAAAGAGATATTTGTGATTACACGTTAAGCTCATTGAGCGTGGAGATTGCCTAGTCAGTTTATCGTAAGTATGAAATCAAAGGAATATTATAGTGGATGGTGATGCAATATAATAATCCACAGTTATGATGGAAGATTTGTAAGTAATACGAGTATAAGGGGCTTTGGATACAGGAATCAATGCTGTCCAGAGATTTAAGTCGATTGGATTTAAGTTGAAAAGTAATTTTGGAATGTCTTTGATATTCTCTTTGCATGGAGCTGTAGATATATTTTTGAACTTTTGGTCAAAGTAACAACACAACTCGTGGCTGTGGCAACCAATAATTTTGCGAACATTTTGCTGTAGTAACCAATTACACTAACTTACAGCAAAATAGTGCAGAGTTCTTAATAGCGGTAATAGCATTTGGAAGTTATGGTCCAACAATCTGAGACATCTCATAAAAAAACCAAAAAATTTACCTTGAAAACTAATTAGAGGAATATGTTTTAAAATTCATTTCGTGATTAGGAGGCCAAAATCTATAGGAATAAAAATATTAAGAGCTCTGGACCAGGAAAAAAATCATAATTTGTAAACTAGTGCTATTAGTGACATGTTTACGGCAACAACGATGAAAGGCCTTTCAAGGGATTTCCGCTATGTAGGACTCCCTTTTATTGTTTCCATCGTTAGTTGTCGATGACAATTATATTAAAGGGACAGGACAAATGCGATAATTTAAAAAATGAACTACCCGTCAACCGGTTTTAAACCCAAAACTTAGCACTTTATACGAGTATTAATTTTGAATTTAGTGTTTGTTTTCTCTCTTTTGATTTTATCGATATTTACACTATTGACAATTAAGTAAAAGATAAGATTAAAACAAATTGTAATCTCGCGAACTTCATCTACGTCATTTTATGTTTAAATAAACGTTTTTGTCCCTCCTAATAGGGACCTTGTTAAGGAATAAAATTTATTTTCTTCAGACTAGTATTTAAAAGTGGAAATGGTTTGTTCCTTCTTTTCCTATAGTTCTATTGTTCAGATTTAGCTCCAAACCAAACTACAGGGTGGAGCACGGTAATTTGCTTTTTTTTCACAACAGGCTGTGGTGGGCGGCACTGTTGGTCCTGTTGGTCAAAGTGAATGTGTGTGACTTATAGTGGCTGACGGGAGATTTGTATTCGTCTGCCTTCCGGTTGCCATCATGCATTGGACACGCGAAGAGAGGTCATTTTGTGTTGAAGCGTATTTTTTAAATGCGCACTCGATCATTGCAGTGTGGCGCGCTTTTCGTTTACGATTTGCAGTTCCCCCACGCGGACGTGTTCCTTGGCGGCAATCAATTGTAAACTAGGAAACTTCATTAAGAACAGCAGGGAATGTGTCATGTGTACGAAGGGGACCTAAGAGAAGGATTACAACACCACAAAATATCGAATGAGTTAGAGCAGCAGTACTGCAAACTCCGAAACGCTCTGATCGGAAGCAATCACTTGCTCTTGGCATTTCCAGATTCTTCATAATGAACTGAATGAGAGCCTGGCCTTATAGAAATCGGTTTTACTTTCAACAATTGCAGCAAAGCTTTCTGAAGAGGGTTGTCACGGACCCGAAATCATGATAAAAGTAGTGTGCAGCCACGAAAATCAATGTCACTTTGCCATTTTGTTAAAAACTTGTGTTATAATTAAATATAGAAACAAGCTCGTTTGTTTTATTTCGGTCTGTTGCTTTTACACATTGAACATGGATTAACGGGCTCAAGTTAATCCATGTTCAATGTGTAAAAGCAACAGACCGAAATAAAACAAACGAGCTAGACTTTTCACCCGTATAAAATGTGCGTGGTCCAAAAATTGTCATCACTGGACTATTTGACACGGCGGACCTTTTGTGAAGACATTCTTGCAACTACGAGTATGCCCCGTAACGCAATTGTGTTCATTTCTGGTGAGGCACATTTTCACCTCAGTGGGTGTGTAAACAAACTAAATACTGGAGTGAAACAAACCCCAAAATAGTTCAACAGAGACACCAGACCAGAGAGCATTCGGACTGCGTCACTGTGTGGTGCGCCATATCACGAGTAGGCATCATTGGCTCTTACTTTTTCCAGGATAACCTTCTAACCGTAACCGTAAACTTCGAAAGGTACTTGACTATGATACAGGATTTTTTTCAGCCGGCTCTTGAGGCAATGCAATTAGAGGATGGTGCCACTGCACACACAGCGAGGGTTACCATGAATTGTTTGAGGCTAACGTTTCCTGGACGGCTTATATCTATGAAAGGTGATGTGTACTGGCCGGCACGCTCACCAGCCTTAGCCCCATGCGATTTTTTCCTTCGGGGTTACCTGAAGTCGAAGGTGTATATCAACCTCCCAACTCGTTGGAAGACCTAATTTACAATATTGAGGCTGAACTTGGCCAGTCGACATGCTTGTTAGAGCTCATTCAGAAAACGTATGCAGCAGTGTGTGGATGGCGAAGGTCGACATTTGCCAGATACACTATTTAAAACCATGCAATTTAAAAATTCCCTTACTGTTCAGTATAATTAAAATGTAAAATAAATTTGTCTAAGGTTCATAATTTTTTTTTATTTTATTCCCATCTAAGCAAATTTTCGCGCTCCACCCTGTACAATTGGGTTAAATTCATAATTCTGAGCTATTTAATTACATGGATCCTATATTATGGAGAGAAAAAACGGAATAAGATGTGGACTGTGCTGACCAACAAATCCTATATACGTAGATGGGTGGCTCGGTGGATAGCGTATCTGCGCATCAGACCACAGACCCAGAGTTCAAACTCAGAAAGCTACTATAACACATTTTTTTAAGTCTGTATTTTTAAGGCATGGTTTTTTTGTGTTAAAGAGAATTAAAAAAAATAAACTCACAAAGGCTTTTAGCGATTCTACAGTCCTGGGCCTGTGGCGTGGCCTCCAACATCGTGCGATTTAACACCGCTGGACTTGTTTTAGTGGGGTTATGTGAAGTCGCTTGTCTACGCAGATAAACCCGACACGAATACGAGTATTGGGCGCGTTATTGCTGACATACGGCCCCAAATGCTGCAAGCAGTGGTCGAAAGTTGTGCTTCTCGGCTGGAATTTATTCGAGCCATCCGCGGAGGCCACTTGTCCAAAATCATTTTTAAAACATAACGGCAAACCCTGATCTTTATAATAAAGCTAAATTCTTGGTCATTACCTTAAATTACGCAGTGCAGCACTAAAATCTTGCACCAATTGAGACCCCCAAAATTTGAAAGCTTATGATGGTAGAAGAAAAATCCTAGCTGGGTTGTAATACTTGCTTGATGCTTGATATAGTAGGGTCATTTTTGGAGTCGGTCCACTCTTATAAGCATATAGATAATGGAAACAATATGCAGGTTCAGATTAGTAATTTCTATGAGAGATTTTTAGAAATAAAGTCTACTTACGAGAGAAACACTGGACTCACTGGATAAGATACAAGCTAGAGATTACTTCATTACGAGAGACAAAATATTATATATTTTCTCAAGACGTAGGCCGAAGTTGTCTTCAGGAGAAGATGAAATTCCAAACATACTATACTATGTTTGGAATTTCTAAAAATTTTATAGTATTGTTGCTTGTTTAACAACATGCTAAATAACTCTTATTTTCCAAAAAAATGGAAAAATGCTAAAGTCGTGCTATTACCAAAGAAGGATAAAGATTGTAGTAATCCAAAGAATCTTAGGGCTTTAAGCCTACACCCGAATATAAGTAAGGTTTTCGAGATGTGCATTAGTAATAATATAAATAGATTTTGTAACGAAAAAAAAATTATTAAACAACAATTCGGATTTAAGCATAAACACTCGACCATTAACG
Organism: Hydrotaea diabolus; assembly: GCA_963513945.1. Taxonomy (NCBI): domain Eukaryota; kingdom Metazoa; phylum Arthropoda; class Insecta; order Diptera; family Muscidae; genus Hydrotaea; species Hydrotaea diabolus. The sequence continues at coordinate 109,122,177 of OY740719.1, read as the reverse complement.
CTATACATGTACTTACATCAGACGTTAATTGGAACTGGAACAAGGGGTTATATACAGAGGCGAGTTTAATTAACATAGAGAAGGCTTTTGACAGCATTTGGATTCCAGGGTTAATATTTAAATTAATATATTACCAATTTCCAGAGAAATTGTATTAATTCACAATATGATTAGTGAAAAAACTTTTAGAGTATATAACCTAGATCAGAGGAGCAGAAAAACGTTCAAAATTGTTAATGGGATGGTTAACTCCCCGATACTTTTTAATTTATTTATACTAGATTTTCTAAAGGAAGTCGACAACACAATTTCTTTTGCGGATGATATTATCATATACCACGCAGACAATACGATAGATAAAATAAATACAAACATTCAAGGAGCATTTAACAAGGTAGAGAAATACACTACAAATTGGAACATGAAGATAAATATAGGAAAATGTGAGACAATACCATTCAGACCTCCTGTGAACAAGTGTAATTATGATTTAAGAAGGAACTGGAAATCATTTGGTATCAAATCTTCCACAAATAATTCTGAAATAACAAAAATGGAAACAGTTAAATACCTAGGGGTATACTTGGATAAATTCCTATTTTTTAATAATTATGTCAAGGAGTCACTTCAAAAGGCCAGGAAGGCTTTTTTCATATATAAGGCACTGTTCTATTCAAAATATATAAAAAAGAGAGTTAAATTAATTATGTATCAATCCTTAATTAGACCAATTATTACAAATGGATGTCAAATATGGTTCAAAGAGATTCTTCATACGTGGACAAAATTCGAGTATTCGAACGTTAAAGCAATCGTCTATAGAGCTATGACAAACAGTGATCTCAGATTTCATAAAAAAATCCTTATAAAGGTGTATGTAATGCACAAAAACCCAAACCAAAAAAATGTTGGTGGTTAACGGAATAGATGTATAATTTTCTTTTTTTTTAATTCTTAGACAACAATTTTAGTTTCATTCAAATCGAAGAGTAATGTTTTTTGTAAAAGTGTTTTTCATCACAAAAATATTATTAAATTGCTAAGTGTTCTCACTAAATAATTATTAACGAAAACTTGTAAATACAAAACAATTATCTGTAATAATACTTGAGAGCCCGAACAAGGGCCGTTGTATATTTGTAAAATATTATTAACTAGTGTTTATTTTAGTTTTTATATATCCCAATTTATAAATAAATAAACAATTAAAAAAAAAGGTTTTTTTTTAATTGAATTATGAATTATTAGCTAAGGTTTCTTTTTAATTCATTTTTAAAGTTTTCGACAGGAAGGTGGATTTTAATACCATTTTGTAAAAACAAGTACTGAATCTTAAGTCTATATCTCGTGAACTATTAAAACTATTGCTTGACCTCTTCGGAAATCAATAAAAATATATAAAACCAAAAAAAAACAACATCTTACTCAAAACAACAAAACTGTCAAAAAATCTCAAAATTTCGTCATATCTTTCTATGGTTTTTCACACATATTTCCGGAATTGCTACGAACTCGACCAGATAATATATAACAAAAGAGTAGACAAGAGCAAAACATACAGCTCTTCTTAACAAGCCAAGTTAATTTGCTGGCTCCTTCACATAGTTATAGCCCCACATAATCACTAAAAATGCAATAAAGGACCAAGAAAACTTCTAGAAAACCACACGTCTGAAAAAAAACACCCTTAGGAATATGTAATAGCATTGTTGTGCAGTTCAACTCGTATAGTAAATTAAAAGTAAATAGATACATATTTATTCCCAATCCTTAGTCTTTAATTATCGCATGGCCTAAGCATGTTAATTAAACAATAACCAAAACGTTTTTCCTCAATTTTGGTAAAACTTTCAATTACAAATTGAAATGTGTCTGTCTAACAACAATATTATCGCACATCATTCAGCTCAATTCATCTGCAACACTGTGCGACAGAAACTTTAATTTTGGAATAAAGGTAAAATTGGATAAGCTAGAGAGACAAGAGACAAGAGAGAGGTGTATACATATAGTGGTCATATCAATCATTCCATGACTTTTCGAATAAAACGCAGCATTTTTCCAAAAAATACTCGTTAAATCGGCGAAAACACCGCTTATTGTTTTTCCCTTAATCGTACTCGATGTGGACTATCCCGCCTGCATCCTAAAAAACTGTTGCCTTCACCTTATTATCTGACAAAGTCACCTTGGACTTCTTCGGAGCCGGTTCACCCAAAGAAACCCATTGTTTTGACTGCTGCTTGGTCACCGGAGTTGTTGTAATGGAGCTATGTTTCATCCACAGTTACAAAACTCCTCAAACCTCATTTGAATTGCGGTAAAACAACTCCAAACAATCCTTGAAAGTTGTCACACGATTACGTTTATGGTCAATTGAGAGCAAACGCGGCATCCATCTAGCAGACAGCTTTCTTAAAGCCAACTGATCATGTAAAATCGAAATCACACTGCCATTTGAAATACGTATGGCATCAACAATCTTACGCACTATCACTCTTCGATCGGCCAACACCATATCGTGGCTTTTTTCGGCATTTTCGGGTGAATTGACCTCAATTGGCGGTCCAGAACGTTCAGCGTCATTTGAACTTGTGCGGCCACAACGAAAGTCGGTATATAACCTTTTTACCATTGAAATCGATGGTGCAGAGTTCTCTTAGTATTTATCAAGTTTTTCCTTTGTTTGATTGACGCTTTTTCCGAACTCGAAATTCACTTTTTTCCATTTTTTTACACAAAATAAATGACGGAACTCTCTTAACATTTAACAGAGGTGTATTAACGTGCACTCAGAAAAAACTCTTTAAACTCACTTTAAATCCAGAACAAGGGACTTTAAAACAAATAATTTTAATGTATGAAAACCAGCCGTATTGAAAAATATTTAATTTTAAAGTTTACACTTTACAATTTTATTTATTAATGTTAACACTTTGAATAATAAAATAAAAACTTTACATTTTAATATGGTCATTTTCGAATAGAATTTAAACAATTTTTATTTTTAAGTTCGCACTTTTAACCCAATTTAAAAATGTTTGTTATTAAAATTTAAAGTTAATACATTCAAACTTAAAATTAAAGCGTCAGCTTTTAATTAAAGAGTGAACACTTTCAAGTGCAATTTAAAAGTGTTGACAATAAACTTAAAAAAAACATTTTTTTCTAGTCAACCAACAATATTTGAAGTCTGGCTCAACATTTCGTCTTCTATTCCAAACTGAAAAAAGTAGTGTGGAAATTTGAATTGTATCTAAAGTACACTGAGCCGAAAATACAATGATTTTTTTAACCATGTGCCTGGTTAAATTTAACATGGTAAATGTTTGATAACGAAGACAAAATAAAGTTATATAAGGTCAAATGTTCTTACAAAATAGTTGAGTGAACATAATAAAGGGTGATCCATCTAGAGGTATTTTTTCAGAACAAAAAAAGAATATAAAAATTCAAATCAAGTGTGGAATCTTTATTGGTAATTTGAAAGGACGTTTTATTTTATTTATTTTTTGAAAATAATTACCTTCAAATGTTGGCAACTGTACGAGTATTATGGAAATTAGCGTTCGGTGAGAAACGGGAAGACCCGCTGTCTTCGACCAAAATTTTGTTCAGTGATGGGACCCATTTCTGTCCCAACGGCAAAGTCAATTTGGGGAAAAGAGCAACAAGAAGAGGTTCTAGAGGTGCCATTATACCTAGAAAACACCACGGTTTGGTGCGGTTTATAAGCTGGTGGAATCATCGGTGCATATTTTTTCAAAAATTATGATGGCCGAAACGTAACCGTGAATAGTGCTCGCTATCGCGCCATGATATTGATCTTTATGCTACCTGATATTAAAGCCCGTAATCTTGACGACACTTGAAACAATGAATCTATTGAGAGGTCATTTCGATAAGCAGCTATTTTCACGTTTTGGACAGGTAAGTTGGCCGCCTAGATCGAGTGATAGCACACTTTTAGACAGTTTTCTTTGAGGTTATGTAAAGTCCAAAGTCTATGCTGACAAACCAGCTACGATTCATGTTTTGGCAGCCAACATTACGCGTGTCAATAAAGCCATACCGGTCAAAATGCTCGAACGAGTCATCCCAAATTAGACCCTCAGAATGGAAGCCCTGAGGTGTAGTTGGGGCCAACATTTGAAGGAAATTATATTCAAAAAATAAATGCCATAAAATGTCCTTTCAAGTTACCAATAAAGATTCCTCACTTGATTTGAATTTTTAAAAAATACCTCTAGATGGATGACCCTATATAAGAATATTACATTAAAAACAAACTTTTAAATAAGAAGTAAACATTTTTAAAACTTTAAATTGGCACTTTAACAAAATAATTGCTTATGTGCTCCGCTTAACAATCTTTAGACTGAGGCACTTTAATTTAATTTTTCATTTATTTACATATATATTACAGTTAAAATTATAATAAACTAAGTTAAAGGGGACTAGCATCGAAGGCTATCGGCCGAAACTTTTAATAAAGGGTTCACATTTAATTTTAACTTAAAAAAAAGTATTCACATTTAATTTTAAAGCGCACTTTTTTCTCAGTGTGGTACTTGGACAGGAACAGTGTTGCATTTTATATAACTACGAGGGAAGTTGGAAAAATCATGGAATTTTTGATTTGTAAATCGAAACCACACTGTCATATGAAATGCTTATGGCATCAACAATCTTACGCACTATCACTCTTCGATCGGCCAACACCATATCGTGGCTTTTTTCGGCATTTTCGGGTGAATTGGCCGTCCAGAAGTTTCAGCGTCATTTGTTCTTGTGCGGCCACAACGAAAGTCGGTGTACCACCTTTTTACCATTGAAATCGATGGTGCAGAGTTCTCATAGTATTTACCAAGCTTTTCCTTTGTTTGACGCTTTTTCCGAACTCGAAATTCACTTTTTTCCATTTTTAACAAAATCCACGAGGTTTTATGTTTTGAACAGCTGTTTTACACAAAATAAATGACGGAACTCTCTTAACATTTAACAGAGGTGTATTAACGTGCACTCAGAAAAAACTCTTTAAACTCACTTTAAATCCAGAACAAGGGACTTTAAAACAAATAATTTTAATGTATGAAAACCAGCCGTATTGAAAAATATTTAATTTTAAAGTTTACACTTTAAAATGTAATTTATTAAGGTTAACACTTTGAATATTAAAATAAAAACTATACATTTTAGCAACGTGCACGTCGAATAGAATTTAAACAATTTTTATTTTAAAGTTCGCACTTTTAACCCAATTTAAAAATGTTTGTTATTAAAATTTAAAGTTAATACATTCAAACTTAAAATTAAAGCGTTAGCTTTTAATTAAAGAGTGAACACTTTCAAGTGCAATTTAAAAGTGTTGAAAATATACTTAAAAAACATTTTTTTCTAGCCAACCAACAATATTTGAAGTCTGGCTCAACGTTTCGTCTTCTATTCCAAACTGATAAAAGTAGTGTGGAAATGGGAATTGTATCTAAAGTACACTGAGTCGAAAATACAATGTTTTTTTTAACCATGTGGCTGGTTAAATTTAACATGGTAAATGTTTAATAACGGAGACAAAATAAAGTTATATAAGGTCAAATGTTCTTACAAAATAGTTGAGTAAACATTATAAAGGGTGATCCATCTAGAGGTATTTTTCAGAACAAAAAAATAATATAAAAATTCAAACCAAGTGTGGAATCTTTATTGGTAATTTGAAAGGACGTTTTATGGTATTTATTTTTTGAAAAGAATTACCTGCAAATGTTGGAAACTGTATTATAGAAATGAGCGTTCGCTGAGTAACGGGAAGATCCGCTGTTTTCGACCAAGATTTTGTTCAGTGATGAGACCCATTTCTGGCTCAACGGCAAAGTCAATTTGGGGGATAGAGCAACAAGAAAAGGTTCAAGAGGTGCCATTATACCCAGAGAAAACCACGGTTATGTGCGGTTTATAAGCTGGTGAAATCACCGGTGCATATTTTTTCAAAAATTATGATGGCCGAAACGTAACCGTGAATAGTGCTCGCTATCGCGCCATGATATTGATCTTTATGCTACCTGAAATTGAAGCCCGCAATCTTGACGACACTTGAAACAATGAATCTATTGAGAGGTCATTTCGAAAAACAGCTAATTTCCCGTTTTGGACATGTGAGTTGGCCGAGTGATATCACACCTTTAGACATTTTTCTTTGAGGTTAAGTAAAGTCCAAAGTCTATGCTGACAAACCAGCTACGATTCAGGTTTTGGAAGCCAACATTACGCGTGTCATTAAAGCAATACCGGTCAAAATGCTCGAACGAGTCATCCCTGAGTCGTAGTTGGGGCCAACATTTGAAGGAAATTATATTAAAAAAAATAAATGCCATAAAATGTCCTTTCAAGTTACCAATAAAGATTCCTCACTTGATTTGAATTTTAATAAAGGGTTCACATTTAATTTTAACTTAAAAAAAGTATTCACATTTAATTTTAAAGCGCACTTTTTTTCTCAGTGTGGTACTTGAACAGGAACAGTGTTGCATTTTATATAACTACGAGGGAAGTTGGAAAAATCATGGAATTATTGATTTGACCTCGTAGTTTGTTTTGAAAAAGTAATTAAATTTACATTGTCATTGTATTTTGATATCGTTCCGAAACAAATGATCTTTTTTTTTGAAGTCCTGTAGCTTATATGCAGCATCGAGCTTTAAGAACTACCTTTAACAACTTATGGTGCAAAGATCCAATTTTAAAAGTTACATATTAAATCTGACTTTGCTCAAAGTTCAAACAGAGTAGCGGATTTTGCTGAATAACAGAGTGGTGTAGGGTATCTTACCTTTTTTACCTTCTCTTATTTGTATGCCTTGGCCTTGTCGTCTAAAATATCGTTTTCTCAATCGCATTAAAATTTATTAAAATCTCTCAGAGTAGTTCAGTGAATAAGTCTTTCGTACTCAGGCTTTAAAACTACTGTCGCACATTGTTATCATTCAGTGAATGTAAAATCTATTAAAGGGAGCACTAAGAGTCATTATACTAGCTGAACATCCTCTACTGCGTCGGCATCCTCACCTTAATCTGTGTGCCGACACGAGCACAAAACTCTGACCTAATTGGCAATACATCAAAAACCACTGGAAACGTTTCATTCCATTACATTTTCAAATGTTAGCCATCTCGTTTTTGCTTTTGCTAGTGGATTTTCCAACAATTGTTATTTTAGCAATTCGCTGGACTTTTTTTGTGTGTGTCCTACAAGCGATGGACTTACAATAAATGAATGTTGCAATTCTTCTGGCGTTACTGATGTAGTTTTTTTCTGGTCGCCTTTGGCCATTGCAACCGAATCGTTCAGGTATGAAAGAAGTGGAGGGAAGGAAATGGATGGCAAACCGAATAAAGTTCCAAATTAAAATAGCCATAGTGCTTTTGTGACAAAGTTGGCGCCAAAGTGAACCGAAAGCAAAGTAAAGGCTTAATGCGAAATTAAATTTTGCAATTTTTGGACGACTGTAACTCTTGTCTCATGTGGCTTAAATAATTTCTATTGAATTTATTTATAAGATATAAGGAGTGTTTTTGGTGCTCGATTATAAAGTGAAGTGAGGTTATTTATCATAAAAACTTAAAATTTGCAAAACAAACTTTTTGAACGTAAATTATAAATAATTTTCCTTAAAAAAACATTTTTATGTTTGTACAATGGGGTGAACTAATGGCATTAGCAAGCCCTTACGCGCTTAGCAACCGAGTAACAAAAGAACACGCCTATTTTTGCTAAACTAGTTGAGGCTTTAAGACGATAAACGAATAACAAATATGTATATAATACTTAGTAGGGAAATAAATACTGTTACACTCGTTTTAGGCTGTAAAATAATAAGTACTGAATGTTTTTGGACAAAATATTTTTTAACATATTTTTTAGTGTTTATTGCATTCAAAAAGAATCTACTTATTCGAAATGTCCGCCTTTTGCCGTAACACACGCCTTAAGTCGCACTGGCCAATCGTCAATAGCTGCACGAACCTTGTCCATTGGAAAATTGGCCACAGCTCGAACCAAAGTAGTCTTAAGAGATCCAATGTTGGGGTATCTTTTGTGACAAACCTTGTCCTCTAAAACCGTCCACAATTTGTAATCCAGTGGGTTCAAATCCAATTGACACGAGCCTTTTTTTGAGCGGTTGTCAAATTGTGCGGGATCCAACGAGAACAAACCTTTTTTGCGGCCAGGTGTTCATGCAATATCGAATGTATGCTGCTGGAGGAAATGCCCAAGGATGCCTCTATCTCATGGTATTCCATATGACGATCTTACATTATCAGTTCACGAACGGCATCAATGTTCTCTGGCACAACGGCCGTTTTTGGACGACCTTCACGACCTTCGTCTTTGAGCGAGCGTCGGCCACGATTGATATCATCAAACCAGTTTTTCGCAGTGCTATAGGATGGTGCTTCATCGCCATACAAAAATTTAAGTTCATCGATGCACTCTTGTCGTGATCCACGTCGAAATTTGTGAAAAATGACCGCACGAAAATGTTCACGAGTTAATTCCATTTTTTGCAAAATTGATTTTTTCAAGTCACTGTAAACAACACAAATGATGGTCTTAGGTCAAAACGGTCTGAGTACGTTTATGCTAAAAAATGTCAAACTTTTCAATAGAAATGTCAAATATATATAGCAACCCTCGTATAACATATGAACGCGTGAGAATAGAAATACTACTAATTCGAGTCTCTAAATTTTGTGTTACTAACTCTAGTACATACTTTATTTATTGTTGGCGTTTTAAGTTTTTGTACGTGTTGGCCATGCCCCTTTATAAAATCGTGTCGGCATTACTGCATGACCATTTCTTGGCGTACAACAGCGTACTGTTTCTAGATGATCTGCCAATATTTATGAGTCTTGTATCCCTTTATTAGTGAGGGCGTGGCACATGGCTCTCTCTTCCCCCTTAACACATTAATAGAATACATAGCAATTAACATTTTTTTAGTCGTTCATCAGTTTTAAATGTGTGCGAATCTAAAACCATCTATTTTACAATTAGCTGGGGTTTTGAGAAAGGAAGGTGAGCCCCCTAATCTGCATGATTTTCGTTCGTTAAAAACTAATAGTATTTATATGAAACCTTAAGTTCCTATCTTTTCTAGATTATGACTTATGATCTGTTTAAGGTTTGTAATATGTGGTGCAGCACGTACCACTTGCGGTATCAAAAAGCGAAGGAGTAAACACAAAATTTTTTAAGTAACCTTCCATAGAAAGTATATAGATTCAAAATAGGTTTACGCACTACAGAGCACCAATCATTAAAAGAGGCAGCTTATTTATATAGGGTAATCAATCTAAAGGTATTTTTTTAAAACAAACAAATATAAAAATTCAAATCCAGTGTGGAATCTTTTTTGGTAATTTGAAAGGACATTTTATGGCATTTATTTTTTGAAAATGATTTCCTTCAAATGTTGGCAAGGAACGGGAAGATACGCTGTTTTCGACCAAAATTTTGTTCAGGCCCGTTTCTGGCTCAACGGCAAAGCCAATAAACAAAATATCCGCATTTGGGCTGAAGAGCAACAAGAAGAGGTTCAAGAGGTGCCATTATACCCACAGAAAACCACGGCTTGGTGCGGTTTATAAGTTGGTGGAATCATCGGTGCATATTTTTTTCAAAGATAATGAAGGCCGGAACGTAACCGTGAATGGTGCTCGCTATCGCGCCATGATATCGATCTTTACCTGAAATTGAAGCCCGTTATCTAGACGACACTTGGTTTCAACATGACTGTGCCATATTAAGAGGTCATTTCGAAAAGAAGCTAACTTCACGTTTTGGATAGGTGATTATGACGCCTAGATCGAGTGATATCACACCTTTAGATATTTTTCTTTGGGGTTACGTAACATCCAAAGTCTATACTGATAAACCAGCTTCGATTCAGGTTTTGGAAGTCAACATAACGAGTGTCATTACAGCCATACCGGTCGAAATGCTCTAACGAGTCATCCAAAATTGGACCTTCAGAATGGAAACCCTGAGGCTTAGTTGCTGCCAGCATTTGAAGGAAATTATATTCGAAAAATAAATGCCATAAAATGTCCTTTCAAATTACCAATAAAGATTCCACACTTGATTTAAATTTGTATATATTTTTTGTTCTGAAAAAATACCTCTAGATGGATCACCATTGGATATACAGGGTTTTCCATTAAGGACATAATATTTTTATATATTAATAAAACATAGAATGTTAAAGGCATAGAGCTCAAGTTTATTCCAGGTGTAGTGCAAATATTACATTTTAAGAATGAAATTCGATTTCGGTCATATGACCACCACGAGCCCGTGTACAGCGATCTATTTCTTAGAATGATCTATTCCTTAGACCCAATTTTCTACCAATGACTTGATGTGGCCCCATAAAAAGAAATCCCATTGCGTTAAATCGCATGAGCTAGGTGGCCATTAGACCGGAGCGTTTCTCGATATAACACGTTCACCGAAGTTGCCTTTCAATAAATCGATTGTAACGCCTGCTGTGTGGCTAGTAGCACCGTCTTATTGAAACCATATTTCGGCGATCTGAAGCTCATCCATTTAAGGCCAGAAATAATTTTCTAAAATGGAACGATAGCCCTCTCCATTGTCGGTAACTTGACGATTGTTTTCATCGACGAAAAAATACGGCCCAATCACACCACCGACATGAAAAGCACACCACATAGTAATCTTTTGCGGATGCAATTGTGTCTCCTAAAGCAGATTTGGGTTTGTTGCGTCCAATAACACATATTTTGTGTACAAAATCAATTAGCCAAAAATGAGCTTCAACGCTGAAGATGATTTTTCGATGAAATTCTGGATTTTCGTGAAACTTTGTCAGAGCCAAATCGAAGAAGTTTCGGCGTTTTAACTGATCAAGTGGCTTTAATTCTTAAGTTAGTTTCATCTTATAAGGATGAAGGTCATGATCTTTTCCCAAAATACGCCAAAGTGTGGTTTGAGAGATGACTGATTTGGCTTATTTTGAACTATTCACTTACGGCTGCGATATTTTCATCATTTGAGCGATGCGAGGTTTCTTTGGCGCCGAAACATCCAATAATGAAAATTTGGATCCAAATTTATCGACTATAGCACGCACAGCCTGTCGGGTGAACGATTATTATGGTCGAAAATTGGAGAAAGCGGTCTTAAAGTTGCGACCATCGACGCAGAATTTCGGTAGAAATTTTTAATGGTTTCCAAACGTTGCTCATAAGTGAACTTTACCATGATAAATGTTGACTTCTGCATATATATTTATGGCCTAGGCAACAGCAAGTGTTGCCTGGCGCCATTTGACATTTCCAATGGAAAGTTTGACAGTTTTTAGCATAAGCGTACTCAGAACGTTTTGACGTTCGACCATCATTTGTGTTGTTTACAGTGAATTGAAAAAATCAATTCGGCAAAAATGGAAATAACTCGTGAACATTTCGTGCTATCATTTTTCACAACTTTCGACATGGACTATCACGACAAGAGTGCATCGATGAATTTTGATCAATGTATGGTGATACAGCGCCATCTTATAGCATTGTGAAAGACTGGTTTAATGAATTCAATCGTGACAGGTCGTACAAAAACGGCCGTTGTGCCGAGAACATTGATGCCGTGCGTGAACTAATAATGCAAGTTTGTCATGTGACATACCGTGAGATAGAGGCATCCTTGGGCATTTTTTCCACCAGCATACTTTCGATATTACACGAACACCTGGTGGTAAAAATGGTTTGTTCTGGTTGGATCCCGCACAATTTGACAATCGTTAAAAAAAGGCTCGCGTTGATTGGTGCAAAGAAATTTTAAAAAAATACGATCGCGGTGCTTTCAACGACGATTGCCACAGGTGACGAATCATGGGTCTATGCGTATAAGCCCGAAACAAAACAGCAATCGACCCTGTGGGTCTTCGAAGACGAGCCAAATCCAACGAAAGTTGTTCGTGCAAGAAGCACATCGAAGCAAATCGTCGCCTGTTTCTTCGGCAAAACTGGCCATGTGGCGACTGTTCCGCTTGAGCAACGTAGGACGGTCAATTCTGAGTGGTAGATACACCACGATTTGTTTGCCTGAAGTCTTTGGAGAAATTCGAAAAACGAACAAGAGAAGGCGAATCATTGTGCACCATGACAATGTGAGCTCTCCCACATCGGCTCAAACCAGCGCCTTTTTGACCGGCTAAAACGTCTAATTGATGGGTCATATGCCGTACAGCCCTGACTTGGCACCCAAAAACTTCTTTTTATTCCCGAAACGAACAATGCGAGCTCTCACACATCGGCTCAAATCAGCGCCTTTTTGACCGGCCAAAACGTCGAATTAAGGGGTCATCCGCCGTACAGCCCTGACTTGGCACCCAATGATTTTTTTTATTCCCGCACATCAAGAAAAAAATGCGTGGTCAACGATTTTCGTCGCCAGAAGATGCTATTGAAGCGTTCAAAAACCATGTTTTGGAGGTATCTCAATCGGATTGGAAAAGGTGCTTTGACAATTGGTTTGAGGGCATGCAAAGGTGTATAAATCATGCTGGAGAATACTTTGAAAAACAATAAAAACATTTTTGATAATAAATATTCGCATTTTCATTATTAGGCCAGAAATATATATAGAAGCCCTCGTACTAGGTTTTGACACTGAAAGATCATTAAAAATGTTTGAGGATGCGTTGACACAAAGAAACGAAATTGTTATGTCTCTTCTGGAAAACCCGTTAGTTACACGTTTCATCCTTCAATAAGGGCGACCTGCAAAAAAATCGAGGTGAAATTTGACCAGGTCAGTCTAGAATTTCATATATCTCCTATTAAATGTTTCGTTTCAACAAGAGATGTTACATATTAAACCCATCCTTGCCCAAAATATGGACCAATCGTTGGATTCTTTCAAATACTTTAGTATTGAGGAGTTTCACCTAGTTGGCCCTGTCGTATGTAGCATTATTTTACATATTAAAATCTATTTGTAGTGCAATGGGTCACACATTACAAATGCAGCAACACTCTTAAAACTTTCGTTTAATTAGGAAATTTCAATATTAAATCTCACACGGAATAAAACCTGCATCTTCTCTGTACGTTCGCTTTCTCAGCATTAGTTTTTAAACATGACCTAAATCTAAAATGACTAAAAACAAACAAAATTCTGCGGAAAACATCCGCATCGTATATTCGGATGGCATGTAAAGCATAAAATATTAATTGCCAAAATTGCAAAAACAAATTTAGTTTAATTGCCGTCACAAAGTTCTGATGTTACAGGAAGAAAAACAAACAAACGCCATAAGTTTGTGGGAAACTGTATCACCCCATAAATGTGTTAACTACCAACCCTCCTGCCCCTCTCAAACAACCAACTTCTTTCTAAACGACTTTGACGATGGTCGTGACATATTACATATGAATTATTACCACCACATCGAAGAGGAATTTCGACCGAAGGCTTTAATTAAATATGCACCAAGTTCACATTGGCTTGGACACTCTGACCGAAATGACCTAATGCACCCACCTATAGTGATGAATGTCTGTTTTAAAGTTCACATTCGGACATTTGAACTGTAGGTAGGAATTCTCAAGAAATAGCGACAGGATAAAAGTTTGTTTGTCCTTTCCTTGGTTTGACATTGAGGTCTGCCATAAGTTATTGTGTGAGTGTGTGGGTGAAAAGGCGTCTTTCCGTCTAGACGACTTTACCACGCAACCGAAAATAAAACTCGAAAATTATATGTAAGGAAACGAAAGTATTTATAAGAAAAATGTATGATACATACATTCGTTATCAAACATTTGCCATGAAAAAATTTGACAAGACACATGGTTAAAGAAATCATTGCATTTTCGGCTCAGTGTAGACTTCTAATTCCAGATGTTACCATTTATCGAAGTCCTTTAAGAAGCGGTTTTTGGAGGACTTCACTTGAAGATTTAAGGACATTTCTTGAAACAATTTAAATTGTTTACTCACTGTGTGGGAGCTGTAGTTTAGATTCGGTATCGCATGGCTATTGCTTTCTGAAAAAGAAAAATAAAAAGAAGAAATAAGAGGTTAGTCTGTAAAGTTATTGACTTTTTGCAGGGTTAGTTAGCAGCTTTCAAATACTTTCTATACATTTTTTGTACGAGGCGACCGCAAAAGTAACTGGCCTAACATAAAAAGAACCGTTTTTTTCGAATTATTATTATTTATTTTTCAAGATAATCTCCTTCCAACTCAATACACTTCATCAAACGTTTTTCAAGTTTTTTAATTCCATCCGAAAAATAAGATTTTTCAAGACCTTCAAAATATTCAGCAATAACCTCGCTATTGGACGAAAATTTTTTGCCACCGAAAATTTTTTTAAAATTTGGAAACAAGAAATAATCAGAAGGAGCTAAATCTCTACTATATGGTGGATTCGGATCAATTTCAGATCGTAATTCGGCCAGTTTTTGTTGAGTTAAAAATGCAGTGTGTCTTGATGAAAAAGAACATTTTTTTTCTATTTTTTCGTTTTATCTTGATTTCTTCACTCAACCGATCCAATAATGCACAATAGTATTCACTATTTATAGTTTTTCCTTTCTCAAGATAATCAATAAATATTATACCCCTTGCATCCCAAAATACTGTGGCCATTACTTTTTCTGCTGACTTAACAGTTTTCGCCTTCTTGGGACCACTTTTACCAGCTTCTATCCATTGTTTTGACTGTTCTTTGCATTCTGGGATGTAGTGGTGGATCCATGTTTCATCAACAGTTATGAATCGGCGCAAGAACTCTATTGGATTACACTGATAAATCGCTAAAAGCTCCTCGGAATTGGTCCAACGGACGTTTTTTGGGGCCAAGTCATCAAACGTGGCACCCATCTTGCGGATAGCATTTTCATCTGGAGTTCATCATGTAAAATACTCCAAACTTGTTTTTCTTGTATTTTAACAATATCAGCAAGTTCTCTGTGAGCTTTATTCGTCTATCTTTAGTCAATTCATTAAATATTTTTCTAATGTTTTCAATAGCAGTAGCAGTTTTCGGTCTTCCAGAGCGTTGTTCATTTTCCGTACTTGAACGACCCATTTTAAATTGTTTAACCCAGGATTTCACGGTGGAGTATGATGGTGCATTATCACTATGAACAGAATCCAATGCATCTTTGATTAATTGTGGCGTATAACCTTTCATATAAAAGTGTTTAATTACCGCACGAAACTCTTTATTTTTCAAAAATTATAAAACTTGTTTACTTCAATCACCTCTAACAAAGAAAATAATCATTAAATATTTCGGAAATTTTGACAGATGGCTTATAAAAGATTGCTTTTAAAAAACAAAACAAAAAAGTTGATAGTAAAACAGAAAATGTGCCAGGCCAGTCAGTTTTGCGTTCGTCCTCGTACTGCATTCTGTCACGTTTCTCGCTTGTGCCAGGGAACCAAGGCCCCCTCGTCACAACTTTGCAGGCTCTATGTGACATTTAGTTTAGTTTTCTGGATCATTGCAAAAATAATGCACTGTTTAGAGTAGCAACAGCAATCTTCGGTGCACAAGTATGATGCTGTGAATTTTAATGCTGTTGCGAATGAGGCTTTACACAGAGCCGAAAAATAAATGATTTTTTTAACCAAGTGTCTGGTTAAATAGTTGAGTGAGCATAATACACTCCCCGTCACATGAATAGGACCCCCACGATGAGTTTTTTAAAACTTAATATTTTCAGCAGAAAAACGGTATGAATTAAATCTATATTTATTTGTATGAAAGGTGCATTACTTCTGAAAGGAATGGGCAATAAATGGATTTGATATGTATACTGGTAAATTTTATAAAATCATTTTAACAAAACAACTGAAAACAGAGCTTCGGTTTTTGCGCCACTTGAATAGGAACCCCTCATCAAATAATAGCTTTTGTAAAGTTTGAAAGCAAAATTATACATTTTATTAAGTTTTAAATAAGTAATTATGAATTTTATGCATTTTAAAGAAAGTTCAGTAGTGTGTAGAGCCTCCTTTATTAAGGATAGCTTCGAAAAGTCTACTGGGAATCGAATCATACAATGTTTTAATGTAGTCAAGTGAAATCGTTGACCAGGCTTCCTTAATTACTTCAATTAGTTCGTCTTTGTTGCTGTATTGCTAACCAGAAGCATAAACTTTGCGAACGAGCCATCCCCAAACATTTTCTATAATGTTCAAATCTGGCGAATCCTATAAAACCCTTTTCTTACCGTGAAATTCAAAGCGAAATAAAGAAATTAAAAGGCAAAAAAGCCCCTGGATATGATCACATTAACGCTAAAGTAGTCAAGTCACTTCCTAAAAAGGGGATTGTGTTTCTTACAACATTATATAATTCCATCATAAGATTATCACATTTCCCATCTCAATGGAAGCACGCAAAGATCATCATAATGAAGAAGCCAAATAAGCCCGAAAACATGCTAAGTTCATATCGACCGATAAGCTTGCTCCCAATTTTCTCAAAAATTTTTGAAAGGCTTTTCCAGAAAAGACTTCTTCCGCTATTGGACGCAATGAACATCATACCAGACTATCAGTTTGGTTTCAGGCCTAATCACGGTACACCTGAGCAATGCCACAGGATCATAAAGGTTATCAGAGACTCTCTAGAGAAGAAACTGTACTGCTCATCAATCTTTCTGGATATCAAGCAAGCGTTTGACCGGGTATGGCACAGTGGATTACTTTTTAAACTTAAAAAAATGCTACCAACTCCATATTATTTATTGTTTAAATCGTATTTAAGCCTGCGAAGTTTTTATGTGTATGTTAATGGTGAAGAGTCTGAAGTTGGAAGTATTAAATCTGGGATACCACAAGGAAGCGTTATGGGTCCGTTGCTTTATACGATATACACTTCTGACATGCCTGTTAACACGGATATCACGATCGCTACATACGCTGATGACACCGCTATTCTGGCTACAGGTTCGTTTCCTGCGGAAGCATCATCTAAAGTACAAAGACAGCTTGACGATCTTCAATTGTGGTTTGATACTTGGAACATTAAAGTCAACGCTGACAAATCCAGCAATGTAACTTTTACATTGCGAAAAGAAGACTGCCCTCCACTCACTTTAAATGGCGTTGTGATTCCAAAATCTAATCACGTTAAATATCTTGGACTTCGAATAGATCAGCGGCTTAACTGGAGAGAACATATAAAAATGAAAAGGAAGGAAGTTGAGATAAAAACCAAAAAAATGTACTGGTTAATTGGGCCTAAATCACAATTAAGCTTAGAAAATAAAGTCATCCTTTATAAATCTATTTTGAAACCTGTGTGGACTTATGGAATCGAACTATGGGGAACATCCAGCAATTCCAACTTGGAAATTTTACAAAGGTATCAGTCCAAGACTCTCCGACTAATTTCTAATGCACCATGGTTTGTGAATAACCGCTGTATTCACAACGATCTTGGTTTTAATTTTTTAAAGGACGAAATAGCTAGGTTTAGCGCCAACTACTTAGACAGACTAAGTAATCACTCTAATGTTCTGGCTATATCCCTTTTAGATGATAGTGACGAGATTAAAAGACTAAAAAGAAATCATATACTAGATCTCCCTTTTTTAAAATAAATGCATAATTGCAATAATATAGGTTAACAATGCAAAATATATTAATGCTGAGGCCACTGGGTTTTAGCTATACTGTCATTTATTTATTTATTACTAAATTTGCTTATTATTTTTGTATATAAAATAGATTGCAAATAAATATATTGTTGAAAAAAAAAAAAAAAAAAAATCTGGCGAATAGGGAGGCCAGTCAAGAACTTTGACATTTTGATCCCGAATCCATGCCTTCACCACTCGAGCAGTGTGAACCGGTGCATTATCGTGCTGAAATGTCCATTGTAAGTATCCGAATAGATTGTTGAAGTAAGGAAAAGCTTGCTGAAGTACGCCATTATAGCAACTTGCGTTCATTGTGGTAGACAAAAATTTTAATTCGCAGGTACCATAATAGGATATGGCCCCCACACCATGACACCACCCACTCGGCTATGTAAGCGATCCAGATGGTGCTCCTCTTTGCGAAGATCATGGAAATAATAGTTATATCCATCTGGGCCCTCGAAATTATTTTTTTTTCGTCTGAGACTGCGTCATGTGACTGCGGCAAAACCCCAAGCGTATTTTTTTGCGGTCATCGTTAAGGGGCTTTAAATGCTTAGCTTTAGAAATAACGCGTTGAACCGTTCTTACACTAGCTTTAACGCTAGTTTTAGCCTTAATTTGTGATGACGAATCGTGCGAATTTGATGCTGATCTTAGTATAGCTCGCTTATCAGTAGCAGAAAGCACACTTTTTGTTTGCCCTTTCATATTCTTGCCATAGCTTGACTCATTTCGCAAAAACGTAGACAAGACATTTCGGCTTCTTCAGATTTTATCAGCGATTTTATGGACTGAGTGCCAATTTTTTTCTCATAGAGAGTGAATATGAAGATCTCAAAAACAAACAAAAATATCCCGCTCATCGTAAAAGGTGTAAGAAAGATCACGAGACAATTTATCTCGCTCTTTTGAAAAACCACTACCAAATGCAATTGCTAGCTGTACAATCTTCATAGCGCAATATCATTGCTTTTCGCACAGTTCGAAGACTAAACGCAAAGTGTACTTATAATTCTCAATAATCATAATGGGACTCCCTTATAAGTCATTTGGTTTGTAGCCGAAGTAGTCTTTGCCAAAGACTGCTGAAGAAAAACCTTGGCGGGTTTAGAAACAGCTGTACAGTCTGACTGGCAAACGTAGCCAATTTTTGTTGATACATACTGAAAAAGAAACAACAAAAGGTCTCAAACCAGAATAAAAACTGTTCAAGTCATAATAATGAAAAATACCGAACAAATGCAAACATAACAAAAACATAATTAGAACATTAAAATTTGTAACAGTTACTATATTTCTGGTTAAAATGGGTAACCAATAATTAGTTAACTTAACAATAAAAATGATTTCTATAACAATCTTCATAGTTAATAATATTAACAACTGCATTGCAAAATTGAACATGTATTGTTCAACAAATAAGCTATGCAATTTTAATATTGAGCATTTTCATGGTTAAAAACAATGCATTGTTAAAATAACAACAGTTATTTTAATAATAACAATTTTAATGGTTAGAAAACTCAACAATGCATTGTTAAAGCAACTATTATTTTTTTTAAATTACCAATTTTCATGGTTAAAAAATTCAACCATAAAATAGTTAAATTAACTATTATTATTGTTAAATACCAGTCAACAACAAAATGTTCAAATTAAACTTGTGTAACCTAGACTCCAAATCATGTTTATTTATGGTTAAGTTAACCTTATATAAGGTTATTTTTCTTCTTAGTGTAGTTGGATGATGATGACAACAACAAAATGTTCAAATTAACCTTGTACAACGTAGACTCTAAATTATGTATATTTATGGCTAAGTTAACCTCATATAAGATTATTTTTCTTCTCAGTGTAGTTGGATGATGATGACGACGGCGGCGATGTCACCAAAGCGAGTTACCCACTCCTGACTGCATTGATACAACAACGGGCAGTTAAGTCCGTTTCGCTTCCTGATGTGGTTCAGACCTGAGCAGCTCTACAAATGCGCCCACTCCATGTAACAAGTACACTGCTGCACGATGATGTCTCCGGTTTGCCAAACTAGGCAGATCCCTGGTCTAGTGTCTTATAATTATTGTATTGTCTGCAGGCCTGGTTGAAGTTACACCGCCATTTTTTCATTTGATGAAGTCTCGTTAGCGAAACAGACAGCAACAAGCTTAAAAAAACAGTGAGGTAAGGTTGTCATTTGAAGAGGATAGGCATCACACTTTCCTTATCCACAACACTTTATCCCCCAAAGCAAAACTTGCTTTTAATTTTCTAACCACACGAAACTTTACTCGTACTACATGGAACCTATATTCCCTTATGTTGCATTTCGTAAATATTTCCATTTATCACTTCTGTGTCAGTTTCCAATTACATACTGTCACATTTTAATTCGTTTTCTTTTTTTGGACTAAAATTGGAAACCAACTTTGCTTATTTCTTATTCCCCCTAACCTTTCCTGTAAATACATTAGTTGTTTTTGGTAGCCACATCAAAGAAGACGAGTGCAATAGATTAGTCATGCCTTTCGCAACACTTTCAGCTATGTCTAAGGTATGTTTTTTTTTGTTGTTTTCAGTTATTAGGTCTTTTATTATTGTTATGACTGGAACAGTTTTTATTCGGATTCGAGACCTTTGTTGCTTACACACAGAAAACAGATTTGTTGCCACTACCGATTTTTTGCCAACAGAATATTAGTGGTGGAATTTTGGTTGGGTACACAGCAATTTTCAGTAGAGAGAATTGATACTTTCGGTTGATGAAAATAAGTATCGGTAATCATAGTAGATAAAGGTGATCTTTGGAACTGAAATTGTATATGTATTGGTTGTTGTTATAGATTGTTGGTTTTTAGTACTTTTTGAGAAAAAAAATATTATTTTTGCAATTGATCAACTGAGTAAAAAAAAAACGTCTTTGAAAAGATGTTTTGATAAGCATTGCAATGATGCCCCAACCTGAAAAGATTTATTTAAGGTATATACCAATATTTATTGTCAAGCTTTAACATGTACAACACAGTTGGTTGGTTGCCATAAACGCCAGCTGTCACAACCATTAGTTAAACTGAATTCGTTTGATATAACTGTGTTATTGGCTGTGAATACTAAAATATGGTTGTAGCAATTATCATATGATATCTCAAACCATGTTGTAATCAATACTGTGCAATAGAAAGTCGGCTTATCCAAACGAATTTTTTGTAGTTCGGACCAATTACCAACAGATTTTGTTCTGTGTTTGTATTTTTTAGAATCAACGTAAAAATTGGTGAAAATTATTGAAAAGGTTTGCCAGGCATACGAGCGTTGCTATTTATATTTCGGGTTTGGCAATGAAAACACAATAATTTATCATTGGAAATGGTTTTATTGTTTTTCAAAATATTCTCCTTTAAGATCAATACACTTTTGCATGCGCACAAACCAATTTTCGAAGCACTTTTTCCACTCCGATTGAGACACCTCCAAAACATGACATGAGACACCACCAAAACATGACATGAGGCACCTCCAAAACATGAATGAACGCTTTAACGCCAGCTTTGAGCGATGAAAGACGTTGACCACGTATTTTTTTCTTATTATCTTTCCTCATTTCTACGAACACTGTTGGCAAGCAGAAAGTTTAATACCACTCAGAATAGACCCTCCTTCTTTCCACTAAAGGCATTGGGGCAACATGGCCGGTTATACCCAAAAAAGGGAATCATTTGATTCGATGTACTTCTTGCATGAACAACTTTTGTTGGATTTGGCTCGTCTTGAAATACGGTCGATTCTTGTTTTCTTTAGAGTTCAAATGCATAGATCCATGATTCGTCACCTGTTACAATGTTATTCGCTGGTTTTGAGCTACCGCAGTTATACTTTTTCAACATCACTTTGCACCAATTCCTACGAGCCTTGTTTTGATCATTCGTCAAATTATGTGGGATCCAACGACAGCAAATGTTTTTCACAGCCAAATGAACTAGCAATATCTTATTATGCTTGTTATACGAGTACTAATGCCCAAGGATGCCTCAATCTCACGGTATGTCACATATCGGTCTTGCTTAACCAGCTCACGCACAGCTTTGATGGTTTCTGGCAAAGTGACCGAAGTTGGACGTTCTTTACGAAATTTAGCCTGAAGAGAATGGCGTCCGAGACTGAACTCTTGGTACCAGTGATTAACAGTGGTTTTGGATGGTGCTTCATCGCCAAAACTCTAAACAGGTTGATTTTAACACTCTTGCCTCGATAACCCACGCCGAAAATCGTAAAAAATCATCGCACGAAAATGTTCACGGGATAATTCCATTTTTTTAACTGAGATAAATTTTTCAACACAATGTAAACAAAACAATTCGCCCTCAACTGACAAAACGTTCTGAGTGAAGTTATACTAAAAAAGGTCAAAGTTTCCAATAGAGGTTCCAGTTTGCAACTGGGAACACTGGTATTGTCAGGACCCGATCGAAATAGCAACCCTCGTACTATACAGCTATTTCTGAACCCGCCAAGATTTTTCTTCAGTAGTCTTTGGCAACGACTACTTCGGCTACAAATCAAATGAATTATGCGGGAGTCTCATGTCTAAAGTTTTTATTATCAGCTGTGGATCATCTTGCATCTAAAGGGTGGTTACATTTTAAGGGTCGGTGTTGATAAAACTCATATTATTTAAAAAATAATTGTCATTTCTTTTTAATATAATAATACTGGTATGGGTCAAATATGTATTGAGCAAAATATCGGTAAAATGGCCGCCGCAACCTCGGCGGCACACCTTCATCCGATGGTCCAAATTTTCGATGGCGCTGAGGTATAATTGAGGTTTTATGCCGTTAATGTGCAGAAATGTCTTACCCTTATCGACGTACACCTTTCCTTTGAAATAACCCCAAAGAAAAATGTTCAACGGTGTCAAATCACATGATCCAATTAACATCGCCACGACGTGAGATAACACGGCCATTGAATTTGTCGCGCAAAAAGAGCCATTGTTTCGTTAGCTGTGTGGCAAGCGGCACCGTCCTGTTGACCATATCTTACAATTCGGGCCATAAAAAGTTCGTTATGATCTCACGATAGCGAACACCATTCACAGTAGCTGCCTGAGCGGCCTTATTTTGAAAAAATACGGTCCATGATGCCGCCAGCCCATAAACCGCACCAAAGAGTCACTCTTTGTGGATGCATTGTTTTTTCAACAATCCCTCTTGGATTATTATTCGCCCGAATGCGGCAATTCTGCTTATTGACGAATCCACTGAGGTGAAAATGTGCCTCATCACTGAAGATGATTATCTTCGAAAATTCATCATCCACTTCAAAATAAGCCTGAATAACTTTAACGCATTGCTCGCTAGTGTATTTTTCCACAGTACAAATTGAATTAATTTGAAATTGAAAAATATCAAATAAAATGCAGAAAAAAAACTTGACGTTTAGGTGTGGTTCACATTCAACATCGGCCCTTAAAATTTAACCACTCTACTTAGTAGGGACATAAATACTGTTACAACATTGAACATGCCCCTTTCAATAGTAGAACTAAACATACCCCGTTAATGTCATATGGGTATTGAAAGCTAACCTCAATAGCGTTAGTCTGTAACGGGATTTTAAAATTGTTTCAACTTTCATCATGTAGTGGTCAGATAATGAGAACCGTATCACTGTAATAGCGCTTTTCAAGTGTGAAATGAAAAAAGCGATATTTTCAAAACGCTCCGGCCACTAGGGGTTAGCCGCATGTTCGTCTACCGATGTTTGAGGAGACTGGAGATGTAAAAGACCGCCACCGCTCGGGCCGCCACCGCTCGGGCCGCCCACGCTCTGTTCGAACACCGCATGACATCAAAGCCGTTAAATCAAGAATTTACAGAAATCCGCTCCGAAAAAAGAAAATCATGGCCCATGAGATAAATATCACGCAAAAGTCCATGAGTCGAATCATTAAAAAAGACTTGGGACTTGAGGGTTTCAAACGACGTACCGGACATTTATTGACTGCAGCTTTTGGTAAAACACGCTGATAACTCGCACAGAAAAATGTTGTTCACCAATGAAAAAATATTAACCGTTCAGGAAAAATGTAACAAGCAAAATGATAGACTGTATGCGCGGTCATCTAAGGAAGCATCTGAACTGATCCTAAGGGTGGAAAAGGGTCATCACCCAGCTTCAGTCATGGTTTAGTGGGGTGTCTCTTACGATGGGGTCACTGACCTGCAGTTCTGCGAACAAGGAGTCAAAACATCGGCCAAAGTTTACCAAGAAACCGTTTTGGAAGCTGTTGTGAAGCCTCTTAACAATTCCCTGTTCCAAAACCAGCCATGGACTTTCTAGCATGATTCAAGCTAAAACGACCCTGGCCTGGCTTCGAAACAATTTGCCAGCGTTCATTTTCTCTGAAGAATGGCCCTCAGGCAGTCCAGATTTGAGCCCATTAGATTAAAAATTGTGGACGGTTTTAGAGGACAAGGTTTGTCACAAGAGATACCCCAACATTGGATCTCTTAAGACTGCTTTGGTTCGAGCTGTGGCCAATTTTCCAATGGACGAGGTTCGTGCAGCTATTGACGATTGGCCAGTGCGACTTAAGGCGTGTGTAAAGGCAAAAGGCGGACATTTCGAATAAGTAGATTCTTTTTGGATACAATATACATCAGGTAATATATTAAAAAATATTTGGTCCAGAAACATTCAGTACTTTTTATTTTACAGTTTAAAACGTTTGTAACGGTATTTATGTCCCTACTAAGTATATAACGTACTATAGACCTAAAATAGCAAACTGAATTTAAGAGCTGTCCTTAATCTGCGATATTTTACATGTAGTACGAGTATAAAGGATTAATTTGGATTTTTAGTTTTCATAATTTTCCACATTCGGCTTCTTATAATTTCTTTAAAGTTTTTCCTGTGGTGCTGTGCCTACTAAGTATATAAAGTACTATAGACCTAAAATAGCAAGCTGAATTTAAGAGCTGTCCTTAATCTGCGATATTTTTCATGTAGTACGAGCATAAAGGATAAATTTGGGTTTTTAGTTTTTATATTTTTCCACATCCGGCTTCTTTTAATTTCTTTAAAATTTTTCCTGTGGTGCTCTCAGGTAAAAGATTATGCCGTAAGGATTTACCTAAAGGGTACCACAGGAAACACATTTATCTTTAGCTTGCTTGTTTCATTTCGATACAACATAATAAATCACTGTTAAGAGGAAGTAACCAATTATAATAGAAGAAATGTTTAGCAAACTGCCTCATTCGATTTATTTGAAAATTCCCAAAGAACTTAAAAAACTTTTATGCCTTTTGCAACACCCTGCATTACTAAGTGCCTAGCTGGTATTTTCTCCCCCAATGATTAATGGAGCATGAGTTAAAGTTTTGGCAGCTATACCCAACAATACAGATACTGGCAATAAGAATCAGCAGCCTCCCTGCCTCTTATCTAAAATGGTTGCCATTAACATTTACTTGGGACACTATACTCGTATATCAGATAGTATCAATACTGCCCATATTTTATTTGTATACAATTCTCAATAAGAATTACACATCAATAACATTAATAATAATACGAATATTATCACCTACCATTATTCTGATATTATTCCAAATGTGTCGCCCCGATATGAAGGTGCGTACTGCTGCCCACATAATAGCGAAATCACATTTCACCCCCATTTGCATAACTTAAATATGAAGACGAAAACAAAAATCTCAGATTATTATTCGCACACTTGGCGGCACTTTTTCTTATGGCGCTCGGCGTTCGTCATAAATATCTTTTCATACGAGTATCCAAAAGTAAAGAAAAATACTGGAATGCTTACTCATAAATGGACATAAATTCAGGGCACTTTTATGGCTTGGCCTTTGTGTGAAGACAAACAAATAAATTTATTCCATTACAAAGTATATTTTTGAGGAGGGAGGGACAAATAAAAGGCTTAGTGAAAAGATTCAGCAAAATTAATAAGAAACAAAAAAAGAAAAGAAATAAAATGTATTATGTACACGTTCACAACTTATGTTTGGTCAGATATGGCCATAAAATAAAAATCGACACTCATTTGTTATAATTTAACCCTAGCTGCGGCCCCTTCCAACACCACTTGGCTTACAGTGGGTTCCATTTGTTATTAAAAAAAACTATATTGACTGAGCGTTCCTCTTAAGACTCATACATGGCTCGCAGTCAAGTCTGGGACTGCCGAGATAGAGTTGTATAACGTATACTTTATATCCCGCCGATTGGTGGATGTGCCCCCCAAATTTGCTACAAGGCAATAACCGATTGGTCCTAGCCGACTTCAATACCTACCACGAACTGTGGCATTCTCTCCTAGATAATGTCCAGAGGGGCAGAACAAATGTATAGCTCTACGTTCTGCACAGTGAATGCTGACGCCCTTACATTGGTGATTGACACAATTCGCCTGACATAACTATGGCATCGAAAGGCATGACTTGCTCCGTGTTAATCTGGCAGCCCTTCATCTCTTTAGGATCGGACCACCTTCTAATACGGGGGTTGCTATATATATATTTCTGACCTAAGCAGGTGTTGCCTGGCGCCATCTAACATTTCCATTTGAAAGTTTGACATTTTTTAGCATAAACGTACTCAGAACGTTTTGACGCACGACCATAATTTGTGTTGTTTACAGTGACTTGAAAAAATCAATTTGGCAAAAAATTGAATTAACTCGTGAACATTTTGGGCGATAATTTTTCACAACTTTGGACTATCACGACAAGAGTGCATCGATGAACTTAAATCTTTGTATGGCGATGAAGCACCATCCTATAGCACTATGAAAAACTGGTTTAATGAATTCAATCGTGACCGTAACTCGCTCAAAGACGAAGGTCGTCCAAAAACAGCCGTTGTGCCAGAGAAAATTACTGCCGTGCATAAACTGATAATGCAAGATCTTAATGTGACATACCGAGAGATAGAGGCATACTTGGGCATTTCTTCCACCAGCATACATTCGATATTTCATGAACAGCTGGCCTTAAAAAAGGTTTATTCTCGTTGGATACCGCACAATTTGACAATCGCTCATAAGAAGGTTCGTGTCAATTGGTGCAAATTTTTTTTGAAAAAATACGATCGTGGTGCTTCAAAAGACGTTTATAAGATCGTCACAGGTGACGAATCATGAATCTATGCGTTTGAGCCCGAAACAAAACAGCAATCGACAGTGTGAGTGTTCGAAGACGAGCCAAATCCAACGAATGTTGTTCGTGAAAGAAGCACTTCAAAGCAAATGGTCGCCTGTTTCATCGCCAAAACTGGTCATGTGGCGACTGTTCCGCTAGTACAACTAAGGTTGGGCAATTCTGAGTGGTACACCACAATTTGTTTGCCTTAAGTCTTCGGAGAAATTCGAAAAACGAACAAGAGAAGACGAATCATTGTGCACTACGACAATGCGAGCTCTAACACATCGGCTCAAACCAGCGCCTTTTTGGCTGGCCAAAACGTCGAATTGCCGTACGCCGTACAGCTCTGACTTGGCACCCAATGACATCTTTTTTGTTCCTGCACACCAAGAGAAAATGCGTGGTCAACGATTTTTGTCGCCAGAAGATGCTCTTGATGCGATCAAAAACCATGTTTTGGGTTTATCTCAATCGGAGTGGAAAACGTTCTTTGGTTTGAGCGCATGCAAAAGTGTATAAATCATGCTTGGGAATACTTTGAAAAACAATAAAACCATTTTTGATGATAAATATTCGCATTTTCATTAGTAGGCCAGAAATATATATAGCAGCCCTCTTAATACTCTCCTTCAACATACAATATAACTTCATAATCTCTGAACGCCGTACACATCTTTATCAAAAAAAGAATAAATGCCTTCAAAGGAGCGACCATCCGCAGCTTAAGGATATATCCACTCCCTCGGATAGCCGAGAAGATTTTTCGGGACATATTTCTGCTAATCGAATACTCGAGAAACGACCAAATTTCCCAGCGTCGCTTCAACCCTACTGACTACAGTTTCCAAACAACCGGTGTTTTCATAAAATCGGCATTTGGGGTTATTTTTAAAACCGTTTTGCAAAAAAACCGTTTGTCGGTTTATGTCATAAATAATAAAGCCGGCATTAGCCGACATTTCGGTTTTAACCTTTTGCCTATGAGAGGAAATATTTTCCTACACTGAACTAAAGCAATTGATCCCAATTATAGACTTTGATAATGCAGTTATCAATTGCTACTAATAAAGATTTGTTTTTTTTTTATTAAAAAATAAACTTTTTAAAAAAAACTTTAGACGTGCGTGTCCGGCAGGTTCTTGGACCCTTAAATAACGTAAGATATAAATTTATGAGAAGATTTTATTGTTTTCACGGCACTCAAATTAAGCCAAATTGCAAAAAAAAAATATAATTTTAGGATTTATTTTTTTTCGATACTCTTATGTTCATGTGTGCCGGAAGCAGTTTTTTGGTCCTTATGGGAACTATAAAAAACATGGGGCTATAGAGTCCAAACTGCTCCAAGATTGGTTATTTTTCTAACGTTGTAAACTGTACCAATTTTGATTAACACGGAATTGAAATGGGTGTTCTAGAGCTGTTTTTTGTAAAATCGGAAAGGACCTTTGTACTGGGGCTATTTTGATCAGTTACTGATCGATTGTTATAAACTGTACTAAATAAACAGGTAAACCGACATGTCGGGTTTTAGCTTTTTTTGAATGAAATGTCGGTTTTCTGTTTTGGACATTCTACTAATGATCCTAAGGGTAAATAAATCAATTTTCATTTTTTTTTGATGTGGACAACATCTGAGCATCGAATGAGACCGATCCCATGTCCCAAAAGTGTTCCCTCCCAGAGATATGCGCGTTTAATGAAAGTGAAGTCGACGATTTTAAGCGCAAATAGAAAGGGACCTAATCTTTAAAATGGCTCTCCTGGACAAAACTGGTTTTTAACCTTACGTCCCTTTCTATTTTGCGCGTCACATGGAGTTAAGTAAATCAACTCTGAGATCAGTAGGCTGTCAGTGGTCAACTAATGCAAGCGGAACAAATAGGAACTTGAATATATCCGCTACCAAAGCATCTGGAATACTTTCCACTACTTGGGCTGCTATTGGGCTGCCTTGGAATGTAAGACCAGATGATGTTCCAAGATTGTTAGTGTCAAGTTCGACCGTTTTTTTAAGGCATGACTCTGAAAAGTAGCTACATGGTCCTTAAAACGCTCGTATTTGTGACACCAAACACATATGTGACAGCGCATAGAGAAAGGGACCTAAGGGTAAAAAAACAATTTTCACTTTTTTTTTGATGTGTACAACATCTGAGCATCGAATGAGACCGATCCCATGCCCCAAAAGTGTTCCCTCCCAGAGATATGCGCGTTTTATGAAAGTGAAGTCGACGATTCTAAGCGCAAATAGAAAGGGACTTAATCTTTAAAATGGCTCTCCTGAACAAAACTGGTTTTTAACCTTAGGTCCCTTTCTCTTTTGCGCGTCACATTTAAAAAAACCTTGTTGCCCTCTTATAACGTGGTAGATCGTTCATTGGTGATGTATGAAGAGAATGGAAGCGAGACTCAGGGGAGAAACATCCACACCAGCAAGAACGCCGCCCGAACGACATGCTACAGGGGGCCTTCTTTTGCACTCAGAGATCCATATACAAGAGCAAACGAATATCATTCCCTAATAATTACAACTTGTAAAAGCAGTATCTGCTGGGATGTTACTTAAAGGATTAATGGAAATAGCTCCTCGGCAGGTCAGGAGTGATCTTCATGATCTAGAGAAAGAAGTCCAATGGTACAAGCAGAACCTCTATATCATAGGGTCTATCTACCAGTTCTAGTCGGCATTAGCTCGCAGAAACTGCCTACAACTATAAAGACCGTGCATAAAGCCAATTCTCTGAAGGCTGCAAGGAAAAGAAGAGCCTATACCCGACAAACCAGAGTGGTAGTGGTGGTATCTGATTGTGCTCTGAGATCTACCTACTCGAGCAATTAAATGTTACAGAATATATTATCCAAATCAGCACCTAATGGGTAGGCATCCGTCACCTCTGAAAGTCATGAGTGATTTTCATGATCTAGAGAGAGAGAGAGATTCAATGGTACAAGCGGAACCTCTAGATCAAAGGGTTTATCTAGCAGTTCTGACCGGCATTCACTCTAAAGCAGTCGCAGCAACTGCCAACAACTTCAAAGTGAAAGCCGTGCATGGAAAACCTCCTCTAGAGACAACAAGGAGAATAGCCCACCCCGAGTGGTATTGGCTCTGATTGTCCTCTGAGATCTACCTAAACGATCTCATAATTACATGTTGTCAAAGCAGTATCTGCTGGGATGTTACTGAAGGGATTATCCAAATCAGCACCTAATGGGTTGGCATCCATCACCTCTGAAAGGCAGGAGTGGTTTTTATGATCTAGAGAGATAGAGGTCCAATGGTACAATCGAAACCTCTACATCAAAGAGCCTATCTAGCAGTTCGTACTTGCATTCACTTTAATGCAGTCGCAGAAACTGTCAACTACTTCTAAATGAAAGCCGTGCGTGGACACCCTCTAGAGACAATAAGGAGGAGGAGAGCCCACCCAGACAAACAAGAGTAGTATTGGCTCTGATTGTTCTCTGAGATGTACCTACATGAGCTATCAAAAATCATGCTCGACACGATAACATTATGTCAAAAAAGAATCTCTTGGGATGTTACGGAATGAATTATCGAAATCAGCACCTAATGGGTAGGCATCCCCCACCTCGGCAAGTCAGGAGTAATCTTTATAATTTAGTGAGAGATCCAATGGTACAAGCGGAACCTCTATATCAAACGGCTTTTCTAGCAGTTCTGACCGGCTTACACTCAGACGCAGTGGCCGTCTTAACTAGCACTGAACTCGAACCGGCAGCAGGGTATCAAAGACGTTTCCCACATGCCAGTAGGAACCATACAACACACTACACCTTTTCAAATGGCCATCTCAGTTGGACGCCTGGCCCCTTCGGACACAACCGGTCCATGTCAACATCTTCCCGAACCTCGAAACAACCCTGCCGGAACAGCAGCACATCACAAGGCAGACATAACCACACAGCAGCCGCAACAACATTAGTTGCACCAAGCTAATTTTGAGCAATACTGACTTTAATTTGTGGCTTGTAGGGCTGCAGGACTTCAATTTGGAAGAGGCCTTTGTGTAAAGCCCCTCCTAAACTTGGGCTGTTTGGTAATGTTAACAAAGTTTGTTTTAGGTCGCCCATAACATTCTTTGCGAAATTTGAGTAGGCTCTGAAATTGAAAGGGATCGTAGACAAATATCAATGGGCCCGATTATCGTTGGCCCAAAACGAAACACTGCGAACACTTTCGTCAAAATTGGTTCATATTACCAATCTGTAGTTTGAATACAGCAAAAGAGGGATAAATAG
Source organism: Hydrotaea diabolus (assembly GCA_963513945.1). Lineage (NCBI taxonomy): Eukaryota > Metazoa > Arthropoda > Insecta > Diptera > Muscidae > Hydrotaea > Hydrotaea diabolus. The sequence goes on along the minus strand of OY740719.1, from coordinate 109,091,053 downwards.
ACCAACCGACGGACATCGTTCAAAAGATATAAAATGTATTTTTCAAAATATTCTCCTTTAGGATCAGTACACTTTTGCATGCGCACAAACCAATTTTTGAAGCACTTTTTCCACTCCGATTGAGACACCTCTAAAATATGATTTGTGAACGCTTCAACAGCTGCTTCGGGCAATGAAAAACGTTGACCACGCATTTTTTTCTTGATGCTAGGGAATATGAAGAAGTCATTGGGTGCCAAATCAGGGCTGTACGGTGGATGGCCCATCAATTCGACATCCTGAGTGGACGAGTAGCTCATCGTTTCAGCTGATGTGTGAGAGCTCGCATTGTCGTAATGCAAAATGATCCGTCTTCTCTTATTATCTTTCCTCATTTCTTCGAACACTGTGGGCAAACAGATGGTTGTATACCACTCAGATTTGAACGTCCTACGTTCCACTAAAGGCACTGTTGCAACAAGGTGGTTATACCGAAAAAATACGTAATCATCTGCTTCGATGTACTTCTTCCACGAACAACTTTTTTGGATTTGGCTCGTTTTAAAAGACTCATACGGTCGATTGCTGTTTTGTTTCGGGTTCATATGCATAGATCCATGATTCGTCACCTGTGATAATGTTATACACTGCCTTTGAGCTACCGCAGGTATACTTTTTCAACATCTCTTTGCACTAATCCATACGAGCCTTTTTTTGAGCTTTCGTCAAATTATATGGAATCCAACGAGAACAAATTTTTTTCACGGCCAAATGAACATGCAATATCTTTTTAATGCTCAATCTCACGGTATGTCACATGTCGATCTTGCTTAATTAGTTCACGCACAGCATCGATGGTTTTTGTTAAAGTGACCGAAGTTGGACGTCCTTTACGAAATTCATCCTGGAGCGAACGGCGTCCGAGACTGAACTCTTGGTACCAGCGAGATTTACAGTGGTTTTTGATGGTGCTTCATCGCCAAAAGTTGAAACAAGTTGATTTAAACACTCTTGTCTCGCTAACCCACGCCGATAATCGTAAAAAATCATCGTACAAAAATGTTGACGGGATAATTCCATTTTTTGACTGGGATGAATTTTTCAACACACTGTCAACAAAACAATTCGACAAAACGTTCTGAGTAAAGTTATGCTAAAAATGTCAAAGTTTCCAATGAAAGTTCCAGTTTGCATCTGGGAACACTAGTATTGTCAGGACCCGAAATATAAATAGCAACCCGCGTATCTATTCAGAATTACTAACCATACCTTTTAGGTGTTACAAATATCAGCTTTAAGAATTAATAACCTGAACCAGAGTGAGGTGTACACTATGTAAACATCAACATTCGGTGCATCAGTGTTTCTCTGTAGACCTGCCACTTATTAAAGTGTCTATATTCTCTGAAAAACGAAAGTAATTTTATTCCTTTCACCGATATAAACGTGCTGCGGATATCACAATATAATACGGTTCATAATTCCTACAATTTTCTGGACTGAACTAAATGTTCACTTCCTGTTTCACATCCTGTTTGTTGCCATCATTATCGTCCTCATCAGCACCGACAGCGGCAGCAGTAGTTTTTGCCGGTCACTGCAACAATTGAAATGTTAATGAATCACAAATAACGCAAACAAATTTTTATTAGTTTAGCCCAGAGTTTCTATTTTTTTTCGTTGTTGTTGCCTTTTTTTGCTTCTATGCAAATACCGGGAAAACTCGCTTGTACCAAAAAAAAGTTGCTCCGCCATCGACCAAATACGAAAGACAAAACTGGAGACCAGCATAAAAAGCATGTTGGAAATTTCGCAACAGCTGCTGCTGCAGTCGTTTTATTTTTGTTGATGCAAGTTTGCCCCGGCCAGCCCGCCACACCCGATCCTTGCCGGTGACCCGTATTTCATTGCGTTCCGTTCGTTCGTTCGTTCAATTTCAATGTTATTTTTTTTATTCCTTTCTTTATGTTCGCATTCGAAGTTTGGATGCCATAAAATGTTGTTATTTTTAGCAAGGAAAAATGATAATGACATTATATGCTGCTGCCAACCGACCACCCCCCCCCCCCATTTGGTAATGGAAGAAGTTGCCGCGATATTTGCTATTTCCATAACAGCATCGACCGTGGCATCATTAAAATGTATATCCCTCATTCCAACCATGGTAAAATGGTGGGCCACAAGCTCTACCCCTCTCCCACTTCCTAATGGTTTGGTCATTACAATTCTATTCATTTTAAGTTCCATTATCGCCATTATTATTCGGTTATTAAACTTTTGAATAATTAATGGGATGATGATAGTTTACCCTCTAGTTAAGACGAACGACAAAAATGGTGGAGCTTTTTTTCAGAAAGGGTTTTTGTTGCAATTCAAATGCGATATTGCAGGGAAATCGCTTTTGTTGCTATTTAACTGCGATACTGCAAGAAAACTGTGTTGAAAGTATATTGAGAGCTATACTTTTTGACATTAACCATGAAAGTAGAAATGTATGCTGGTCATATTATGTACTGGTGAACCTCGTATAACTCGTAGATAGTTTTCTTAAAATTACCTGAGCACTGCTTCAGTACGAAGAGTTGCAGAGAGCAGTTTAAACCTTTTCAAAGCCACGCTGGAAGTGGAAATAATTCCGACTTCCCAATGGTATAGATTTAAAAACAAGTCATCTAGCAAAAATCTACTCATATTCTGCAAATGTATTTCAGAAGGCGCTATTTTTAAGTAAGGTATGCTCTGCTACGACGATTGCAATATATATTTCTGGCCTAGGTAACACTAGGTGTTGCCTGGCGCCATCTGACATTTCTATTGGAAAGTTTGACATTTTTTAGCATAAACGTACGCAGAACGTTTTGACAAACGACCATCTCCTGTGTTGTTTACAGTGAATTAAAAAAAAATAATTTGGCAAAAAAATGGAATTAACTCGTGAACATTTTCGTGCGATCATTTTTTACAACTTTCGACGTGGATTACCACGACAAAAGAGCATCGATGAACTTAAATCTTTGTATGGCGATAAAGCACCATCCTCAAAGCTCAAAGACGAAGGTCGTCCAAAAACGGCCGTTGTGCCAGAGAACGTTGATGCCGTGCGTGAACTGATAATGCAAAATCGTCTTGAGACATATCGTGAGATAGAGGCATCCTTGGACATTTCTTGCACCAGCATACTTTTGATATTTCATGAAAAACTGCCCATAAAAAAGGTTTGTTGTCGTTGGATCCCGCACAATTTACCAATCGCTTAAAAAAAGGCTCTTGTCGATTGGTGCAAAGAAATTTTGAAAAAATACGATTGCGGTGCTTCAAAAGCGTTTATAAGATCGTCACAGGTGACGAATCATGGATCTATGCATATGAGCCCAAAACAAAACTGCAATAAACCGTGTGGGTCTTCGAAGACGAGCCAAATCCAACGAAAGTTGTTTGTGGAAGAAACACTTTGAAGCAAATGGCCGCCTGTTTCTTCGGCAAAACTGGTCAAGTGGCGACTGTTCCGCTTGAGCCACGTACGGCGGTCAATTCTGAGTGGTACACCACAATTTCTATGCCTAAAGTCTGTGGAAAATTTGGAAAAACGAACAAGAGAAGACGAATCAGTGTGCACCATGACAATGCGAGCTCTTACACATAGGCTCAAACCAGCGCCTTTTTGACCGGCCAAAACTTCGAATTGATGGGTCATCCGCCGTACAGCCCTGACTTGGCACCCAATGACTTCTTCTTATTCCCTAGCATCATAAAAAAATGCGTGGTCAACGATTTTCGTCGCCAGAAGATGCTGTTGAAGCGTTCAAAAACCCTGTTTTGGAGGTGTCTCAATCGGAGTGGAAAAGGTGCTTTGACAATTGGTTTGAGCGCATGCAAAAGTGTATAAATCATGCTGGAGAATACTTTGAAAAACAATAAAACTATTTTTGATGATAAATATTCGCATTTTCATTATTAGGCCAGAAATATATATTGCAGCCCTAGTAATATACAAAATGGAAATTTCTTTTGCACTAAGTATGAAAAATAATCACACTAATGACCCCCGTTTTCAGCTTCGCAATGGTAGGCCCGTTTTAGAGCATTTTCCATAACATCTTTCAAAATTTGGGCTGTAGCCTTAAAATATCTGCAACAATGTTGGCCTTGAGTTGAATCATTGTCTCGAGCTTGTTCACATTTTCGCGCTTCTTCAAATAACCCCAAATAATAGTCGGGTGCTGACAAATCTGGCGACTGCGCTGTCAAAGTAATTTCCGAATTTCTGGAAATTATTCGTTCTCCAAAAAATTGACGTAAAAGAGCAGTGTGGGCAGTGGCTCCGTCCTGCTGAAACTACAGCTAAGGTCTGTGTTCAAGAGCTGGACGTACAAAATTTTTTAACATAAACCGATACCGGTCCCCATTTACGGTTACAGCTCTTCCATCTTCATTCTCGAAGAAGTAAGGCCCAATGATATTTGCAGATGTGATCCCACACTATACCGTACACTTAATGGGGCGCAATTGACGTTGATGAATGGCTCTTGGATTTTCAGAACCTACAGTTCTGCTTATTAACACAGCCATTCAAATGAAAATGAGTTTACGTTTAATAATTGAGCGCTGATTTAAATAAAATTCTTTCAGTTCATTCAGTTGACATCGATAATCAAACGGACGACATTGTTTTGTTAATTGACAACCCCTGAAGATGATGACGAAGTCAATCGAAATATTGGGATAAATAAAAATTAAACAACACATAGAACAACGAGTTTAAATAAACGTAAAATTCTATTATTCTGGTTCTTTGTTCAGTTGTGAATCTCTCTATTATTTATTCTCCACATGTTATGTATATAATCTGAAAAAAAAATATAGGGTGATCCATCTAGAGGTATTTTTTCAAAACAAAAAAAAATATAAAAATTCAAATCAAGTGTGGAATCTTTATTGGTAATTTGAAAGCACATTTTATGGCATTTACTTTTTGAAAATAATAACCTTCAAATGTGGGCAACTGTATTATGGAAATGAGCGTTCGGTGAGAAACGGAAAGATCCGCTGTTTTTGACCAAAATTTTGTTCAGTGATGAGGCCCATATCTGGCTCAACTGCAAAGTCAATAAACAAAAATTCCTTATTTGGGCTGAAGAGTAACAAAGAGAGGTGCAAGAGGTGCCATTATACCCATAGAAAACCACGGTTTGGTGCGATTTATGCACTGTTGGAATCATCGGTCTATATTTTTTCCAAAAGTATTATGGCCGGAACGTAACCGTAAGTAATGTTCGCTATCGCGCCATAATATCGATCTTTATGCTAGCTGAAATTGAAGCCCGTAATCTTAACGACATTTGGTTTTAACGGGACGGTGCCACTTGCCGCTTGCTGCTCAAACAATGGATCTTTTTAAAGGTCATTTTGAAAAGCAGCTAATTTCACGTTTTGGACAGGTGAGTTGGCCGCCTAGATCGAGTAATATCACACCTTAAGACATTTTTCTTTGGGGTTACGTAAAGTCCAAAGCTACAATTCAGGTTTTGGAAGCCAAAATTACTCGTGTCATTAAAGCCATACCGGTCGAAATGCTCGAACGAGTCATCCAAAATTGGACCCTCAGAATGGAAACCCTGAGGCGTAGTTGCGGCCAACATTTGAAGGAAATTATATTCAAAAACTAATTGCCATAACATGTCCTTTCAAATTACCAATAAAGATTCCACACTTGATTTGAATTTTTATATTTTATTTTCGTTCTGAAAAAGTACCTCTAGATGGATCAACCTATAAAAACGAAAAAGTTATTAAATTATTTAAAACCCATGGTAACTTTTGGCCCACCCTGTACTGCTTCAGTTGTTATAAGTAGTTCAAGCCTTTTTACAGCCACGATGGCAGTTAAAATGTTTGCGACTTCCTTATTGCATGGATTTTATAACTACTCATGCTCATTTAAGTCTTAGTGTGTTGCACTTTCATGCTGCTGTTACACTACGAAACTTAACTAGTAGTCGTTCATTAATACCTTTTTTTTGCGTAATTTGGGATATCAAAATAAAATAAAATAATTAAAAAAAAATCATTATTTAACGTATGCTTAACTTAATACTTATTTATATAAAATAGATTAATCTTACTTTAAGTTTTTTTTGTATATTTTAAACAAATTTGAAGTAATTTTGTAACTATATAAGGCCTAAAGGCTCGGTTACTTTTTGAATATCAATAAAATGAAATGAAAATGAAAATCTACTCAAATTCTACAAATGTGACGCGCAAGAGCCATTTTTAAGATTAGGTCCCTTTCTATTTGCGCTTAGAATCGTCGACTTTACTTTCATAAAACGCGCATATCTCTGGGAGGAAACACTTTTGGGACATGGGATCGGTCTCATTCGATACTCAGATGTTGTCCACATCAAAAAAAGTGAAAAGTTGATGAAAAGTTTTGTTCAGGAGAGCCATTTTAAAGATTATGTCCCTTTCTATTTGCGCTTAGAATCATAGACTTCACTTTCATAAAACGCGCATATATCCGGGGGGGAACACTTTTGGGGCATGGGATCGGTCTCATTTGATGCTCAGATGTTGTCCACATCAAAAAAGAAAAAAAATGAAAATTGATTTTTTTTACCTGTAGGCCCCTTTCTCTATGCGCTGTCACAAATGTATTTCAGAAGGCGCTAGTACTCGCGGAAGGTGAGGTATGCTATGCTACTCCAAAGGCCTACCCACAAATAAGCCTACCAGATAGAACACAAAGTAAAGGGTGGTCTAACATAAAACGATTTTAATTGTAAATAAAACAAATATTTTTCAGACAATTATCTTAATATTTCTTATTATGCTAAAAGGATCCATGACAATTATGTATAAAACGAAGTATCGGCCAAATCCTCGCCACAGCTTCGGTGGCATGCCTCCATCCGATGGTCCAAATATTCAATGACTCTGAAACATAATGGAGGTCCTATGTCGTTATTGTGCGAATTTTCTCATTCTTAAGCTCTTGGCGTACAGTACACCTTTTTAGATACGAGGTCTGCTATATATATTTCTGGCCTCGTAATGAAAATGCGAATATTTATCATCTAAAATGGTTTTATTGTTTTTCAATGTATTCCCCAGCATGCTTTATACACTTTTGCATGCGCTCAAACCAATTGTCGAAGCACTTTTTCCACTCTGATTGAGACACCTCCAAAACATGGTTTTTGAACGTTTCAACAGCATCTTCTGGCGACGAAAATCGTTGACCACACATTTTTTTCTTGATGTGTGGGAATAAGAAGTAGGCAGTGGGTGTCAAGTCAGGGCTTTACGGCGGATGACCCATCAATTCGACGTTTTGGCCAATCAAAGAAGCGCTGGTTTGAACCGATGTGTGAGAGCTCGTACTGTCAGCATTGTGCAGCATAATGATTCGTATTCTCTTGCTCGTTTTTTCGAATTTCTCCTCAGACTTCAGTCAAACAAATTGTGGTGTACCACTGAGAATTGACCGTCCTACGTTTATAAAATGGAACAGTCGTCATTTTATAAACGCCGAAGAAACATGCGATCATTTGCTTCGTAGTGCTTCTTCCGCGAACAACTTTCGTTGGATTTGGCTAGTCTTCGAAGACCCACACGGTCGTTTGCTGTTTTGTTTCGGGCTCATACGCATGGATCCATGATTCGTCACCTGTGACGATCTTATAAACGTCTTTTGCAGCACCGCGATCGTATTTTTTCAAAATTTCTTTGCACCAATGGACGTGGGCTATTTTTGGGCTATTGTTAAATTGTGCGGGATCCAACGAAAACATACCCTTTTTAAGGTCAGGTGTTCATGCAATATCGAATGTATGCTGGTGAAAGAAATGCCCAAGGATGCCTCTACCTCACGGTATGTCACATGACGATCTTGCATTATCAGTTCACGCACAACGACGATCGTCGGCCACGATTGAATTCATTAAACCAGTTTTTCACAGTGCTATAGGATTTTGATTCATCGCCCTTCAAAGATCGATGCACTCTTATCGTGATAATCCACGTTGAAAATTGTGAAAAATGATAGCTCGAAAATGTTCACGAGTTAATTCTATTTTTTTGCCAAATTGATTTTTTCAAGTTACTGTAAACAACACAAATGATGGTCGTACTTCAAAACGTTCTTAGTACGTTTATGCTAAAAAATGTCAATCTTTCCAATGGAATTGTCAGATGGCGCCAGGCAACACTTAGTGTTGCCTAGGCTAGAAATATATAAAGCAACCCGCATATCCACAAAGAAACTAGTCCAATGGGGTCAAATTACTTGATCGCGGAGGCCAAATCACATTGTTACGACGTAAGATAACGTGGCCAATAAATGTTTCGCGCAAAAGACCCATTGTTTCGTTGGCTGCGTGGCAAGTGGCACCATCCTGTTGGAACCACATATCGTTCAGGTTCTTATCCTCAATTTCTGGCCATAAAAATGCTGTTTTCATCTCGCGATAGCGAATACCTTTTATGGTAAATGCTTGGCCCGATGACGCCGCCAGCGCATTGATTGCACCAAACAGTCACTCTATTAAAAAAAATCACTCGTTGATTCTAATTTTCCCAAATGAGGCAATTCTGCTTGTTAACGAATCCACTGTGGACATATTTGCTCGATTATGCTGACCAAAAAAATCAAGAAGTGCACGAATTTTTTTTTGATTTGAACGCCCAATGGATTGATGATGGATGCCAAAGTCTGCAGCGTACTGCCACTCTCTGTAGATGCATCGGATAACAATCGGTTTTTAATCCGCATATGAGAAAGTTAAGCTTGTTTTCATAGCGACCAAGATAAAAACGCTCTACCTCAGAGAAGAGATTTTCACGAAAGCAGTTTCAAAGCTGATGGACAAAGGCCTTTAATTACTGCGATAATACAACCTTGCAAGCGAATAAAGCGAGGTCAATGTTTAAAGCAGTGTTTGAAATGGCTCTTGTGCGCCCAATAAACATTATAAACTTACTATAAATTGATTATAAACATACATTAGTAAACGTAAGCTTGGAAATTCTTTATGGTAATCATTGTAACATGTTGATTTCCAATTATCGGATAAACAAAAAGGGTCCCTTATTCTACAATTGTATCCATGCTTGGAAAACAATTGGAAATCAATTTGAAAAAACAATATTTAATAAATCATGTGGAATGTTTGTTGTAAATGTGTATATTTGTTTGTTTCAAAATTGGATGTAAATACGATTGTAAATACGGATGTGGCGACGATTGTAATTCAAGCAGGCCAGTATACTTACGAAAGTATTGTAAATGTCTATTTTAGTACATCTTTTACAAATCTATTATAAATACATTACAATAAATTTGTGAATTTTAATTTTCGTAAACTAGTTTGGAAATAGTGTTTGGAAAACAATTGTTAATAAACTAGTTTACGTCAATGTTTATTGGGCGTGCACACGCACTGGTAAATGCGCTTGAGTTTTGAAGTGTGTGTGCGAAACAACTGCTCGGCACTTTGTAATGTTCTGAGCATGTCACACATGAATTTCCCTCGATAAAACCAACGAAGAGCAACACAATTGCGTGGCTCTTTTGGTTGCGTGCTAGTCAAAGAGCTCGAACTTTTTGCGAGGGAAAGAGCAACATCGGCTGCACAGTTCTTTCGCATTTCGTGTTCTGGCATGAAAAGGGCGAAAATAACATCGGCAATACATGTTGTCAACATAAACCATTTATCGACATTTTAGCGATTTTTATTAGTAATTAAAAGCGTTGGTGCATTTGTACGTAATCTCTTCACACACAAATCAGAAATTGTCATTTCTTCGCACTATTCGACGCTTTAAAAAAGTAAAAACACATTTCTGCATATTTTTGATATCATAACGATATCATAAACACATTGCCGTTGTTTTAATATTTGAATTTCTTTTATTTTTATGTTTGCCATATGTGTTTTTATACCCGCACCACATAGTGGTATGGGGGATAATGGCTTAGTGCTTGCGTTTGTAACACATCGAAGGAATCGAGTTAGAATACCGGGACCAGAGAGAAAGTTGCTCAGAATTACATTTTGAGTCGATCTAGCCATGTCTGTCTGGCTGGCTGGGCGGCTGGCTGGCTGGTCGGCTGGCTGGCTGGTCGGCTGGCTGGATGTAAAGATGTCCATCTATTCTTGTAATCAAAGTACAGGTCGCATTTATGCACCGATCTTGATGAAACTTGGCATGTGGTAATATATTGGGACAAGGACGGACGCTATTGAATTTGGTCCAAATCGGAGCACTTTCTGATAGACCCCCCATACAAAGGAACTCCCGGATTTGGTCCAAATCCAGTTGATGTCGCGTGTATTGGTCAACAAATTAAAAAAATATGCCATTCGATGTAGAACTGACCACAAAATGTAAAAAAAATAGTTGGACCCGCCTCTCGGACCTACGGGGCCTTCAGAACCCAAAAAATGGACCCATGATTTTAAATATAAGTGTGACCCCTTAAATGAAAGGAAATTATCTTACAATTTTAAATACAGAAAAAAATTCGACCTGTTTGGGCCCCAGGGTCCATTAGGAGGGTCCAAAAGTTTCGGTTTACCCGGATTTTAGTGTGACCCCTCAAATGACAGGGAATTGCCTCAGGACTTTAAATATGTCAAGCCAAATGATTTATCTCGTCCGTGGAAGGGCACAGGGTCCGAAAACAAGGTATGAAAATGTGGACCAACTATAATAGTTATACCCTCACCACATAGTGGTATGGGGTATAAAGGCTTAGTGCTTGCGTGATAGATACAGATAGAAATAGCGACGAGTGCTTTCGATTAACAGGAGACTTAATCACATTTATAGTGGTGCGGGTATCATAGAGTCGGCCACGCCCGACTATAGCACTTACTTACTTGTTGAACCTTGAATTGTTTTTGTTTATACTATGGGTATTCACTTCAGAACATTCCTCTCTAGGAATATTGTAAAATTGTAATTTTATATGTTGAACAACAACAATCCAAAAATATTTGACAGAAAATTGTTTTTGTTTCTAATATATATTTCCACATTTACAATTTTGAAGTGAAAACCCCTACTATGTTCTTTTTTTCTTTTCCATAATTTAATTAATTTTTTAAATGAATTTAAAATGAAATTTTTACTCAACCTAGTGACTTTGGCTCTTACTTAACTAACTATAAATAATTGTAATGAAAGGCTATCTTTAACTATACCTTGATGAACTACAATGGATTTATTTGACAAAATTAAAACTGCAGATTCAAAAATACATACTTCGTATTGATCATACAATACGAATACATTCAAATCTTAACATGTAATCGACTTAGCACAAATTACAAACAACGATAACATTTTGTAGATTTACAGTAATGGGTTTGATTTCAACAACAAAAAAGATACATGCAATGAATATAAGAGTTTAATTATAAAAAAATCGCATATTGACGGTTTTCAAACCAACATGTATGACAACACTTCAAACAACACGAACTTTTTTTTTATTGACTACACACGAAGCCCGAAGTGCAAATAAAAAGAAAATGAACTTCGTTCTGTAAAATTGCTGCGCACATCAACGGTTGCGCTCGGTAAAATGGCACAGCCATTTACCTTTTTGAAGAGCGCTCTTGTGTGCTGTGCCGCGTTCGCTGCCGTGCGCGCGAGCATTTACCATTTGTATGCACTGGAACTTCAATAGAAAAGAGTTTGAGCGAGAGTTAAAGAGCGATTTCAATCACTGGTTTAAAGGAAGTTTCGGACGGTGAAAATCTACTATAACGAGGAAATTAGAGATAAATGGAATGACGCCGGCAAAAAGACGACGCCGGAACATGGTATACCTAAGTCAAACACTATGCTGCTGTCGTTTTTGTAGAGATGAAAAAGACCGAACGAGTTGCACAATTGGGAGACGTTATTGCGGTGTAAGCCTTTCCATGATGAAATGGCAAACAAAACTGAAAAGAAAAAATAAAAAACTAACGAGTAATCTGTGAAAAAAATCTATTAAAAAAAATTCCTCTAGATCTCCCGAAATAAGGTCCGATCTTCATGAAAGTCGTCTGAGCTTATTCTCATGAACTAGTTACCAACCCGGAAGAAATTGTACGAGACTTGCAATGTTGTTACAAAGCTTTAAAAAAAGTGCAATCTCTGGCTTGAGGCTCTGCTCTGCCCCTTCTATCCAGTTATAAAATCCGCTGGTAATTCCCATGTTTTCTTAGACCTGTGTAATACGAGGGCGACCGCAAAACTAACTGGCCTGGCACATTTTCTGTTTTACCAGCAACTTTTTTTGTTTTGTTTTTTAAAAGCAATCTTTTTGCAATCTTGTCCAAATTTCCGCAAAAAAATTAATGATTATTTTCTTTGTTACAGGTGATTGAAGTAAACAAGTTTTATAATTTTTGAAAAATGGAAAATAAAGAGTTTCGTGCGGTAATTAAACACTTTTATATGAAAGGTTATACGCCACAATTAATCAAAGATGAATTGGATTCTGTTCATGGTGATAATGCACCATCATACTCCACCGTGAAATCCTGGGTTCAACAATTTAAAATGGGTCGTTCAAGTACGGAAGATGAACAACGCTCTGGAAGACCGAAAACTGCTACTACTATTGAAAACATAAGAATAATATTTAATGAAGTGACTAAAGATAGACGAATAAAGCTCAGAGAACTTGCTGATATTGTTAAAATACACGAAAAACAAGTTTGGAGTATTTTACATGATGAACTCCACATGAAAAAGCTATCCGCAAGATTGGTGCCGCGTTTGTTGACTTTGCCCCAAAAAATCGTCCGTTGGACCAATTCCGAGGAGCTTTAAGCGATTTATCAGCGTAATCCAATAGAGTTCTTGCCCCGATTCATAACTGTTGATGAAACATGGATCCATCACTACATCCCAGAATGCAAAGAACAGTCAAAACAATGGATAGAAGCTGGTAAAAGTGGTCCCAAGAAGGCGAAAACTGTCAAGTCAGCAGGAAAAGTAATGGCCACAGTATTTTGGGAAGCAAGGGGTATAATATTTACTGATTATCTTGAGAAAGGAAAAACTATAAATAGTGAATATTATTGTGCATTATTGGATCGGTTGAGTGAAGAAATCAAGATAAAACGACCGCATTTAGAAAAAAAAAGTTCTTTTTCATCAAGATAATGCTCCTTCACACACAGCATTTTTAACCCAACAAAAACTGGCTAATTTAGCTCCTTCTAATTATTTCTTGTTTCCTAATTTAAAAAAAATTCTCGGTGGCAAAAAATTTTCGCCCAATAGCGAGGTTATTGCTGAAACTGAGGCATATTTTGAAGGTCTTGAAAAATCTTATTTTTCGGATGGAATTAAAAAACTTGAAAAACGTTTGATGAAGTGTATTGAGTTGGAAGGAGATTATGTTGAAAAATAAATAATAATAATTCCAAAAAAACGGTTCTTTTTATGTTAGGCCAGTTACTTTTGCGGTCGCCCTCGTATGTTAATATTTTAAATGTTAATGAGAAACAAGGGCAAAACTCAATTAAAGACATGGTCTTTTTAATCTCTTTTGGATTTTATCTGAGATTATTAAATTTTTAAAGGATTTTAGTTAAATTTGACTATTAAATTAGCTGCCAGTTCTTAACAGTTTAATTTGGTATTTGTTATCTTTTTTTCGTTTTCTTTATTTGCCAATCCCATTAAAAAGACCATTTCACCGCTCCCCCTTAGAGCAACATTCGAAGTTACTGTTTCATATCCATTTATTCGAGTGCCTGCTATTTGTCCTGTCATTCGACTACAATTTCACATTAATGACGAACAATTCGAACACACAATCCATTTGCCAATGGAATTTTCATAGAATTTTAAATAAAACCAGCAAATGTGGTTTCAAAGCTGAAATTGCTTAAATGAGGAATTTTAATTATTTCCATTCCTCTTTCGTTGGGGTTTTCCCATCTTTAGATGGGGTTTTTAACGGAGTTGATTGCAAATTAATTGTATCATTTTGCTCTCTCTGTGATGTCGATGAGGGTGTTTGTGTTGGTATGTGCTAGAAATATCTTTTAAGCCTACGACAAGAATGAGCATTTTCAATTCGTTTTTATCAAAGCAAATCGAATTCTTGATATGCTTTAATAACAGTTATAAAACTATTAGTCATTGTTGACTTGGTCTAAAGTTTGGTTTGGATAATGTCATTCTACGTCGACGAAAAAAAATTGGAATTGCTAAGCAAATACTTTGAAAAGTGTAGTTTTTCGATAGTACCATTAGTAGCTTTTGGTCCGATTTCGATTTTTTTTGCAATATAAACCAGGTTATGGCAGTATGTCATCTTTATGAAAACCTTTAGGATCGAAGCTGATTTCGTTTGACCGATATCGTGATTTTAATAGATACTCGGACGGACGGGTATGGCTGGATATCCGGTCGATATTTCGAACATAATCTTTATATATGACAGCGCATAGAGAAAGTGACCTATTGGTAAAAAAATCAATTTTCATTTTTCTTTTCTTTTTTTGATGTGGACAACATTTGAGCATCGAATGAGACCGATCCAACGCGCCAAAAGTGTTCCTTCCCAGAGATATGCGCGTTTTATGAAATGGAAGTCGACGATTCTAAGCGCAAATAGAAAGGGACTTAGTCTTTAAAATGGCTCTCCTAAACAAAACTTTTCATCAACTTTTCACTTTTTTGATGTAGACAACATCTGAGCATCGAATGAGACCGATCCAACGCGCCAAAAGTGTTCCCTCCCAGAAAAATGCGCGTTTTATGAAATGGAAGTCGACGATTCTAAGCGCAAATAGAAAGGGACTTAATCTTTAAAATGGCTCTTTTGAACAAAACTTTTCATCAACTTTTTACTTTTTTTTGATGTGGACAACATCTGAGCATCGAATGAGACCGATCCCATGCCCCAAAAGTGTTCCCTCCTAGAGATATGCGCGTTTTATGAAAGTTAAGTCGACGATTCTAAGCGCAAAGGGACCTAATCTTTAAAATGGCTCTTCTGAACACAACTGGATCTTTAACCTAAGGCCCCTTTCTATTTTGCGCGTCACATATGTATAAAATTCTCGTGTCACAATGTTAGTAACCTTAATCCTCCGAACCGGCTTTACCGATTTTTACCAAATTTTATAAGCATATTCAGTAGGTCTGAGAATCGGCTTCTATCTATTTTGCCCCTAAGTGAAAAGCGTAGTTGACCCTTAACATTTTTTTAATTGTTTCGCTCGTTTGTTTTATTTCGGTCTGTTGCTTTTACACATTGAACAGGAATTAAACCGGCTCAAGACCTCTTGCTTCTATATTTAAATAGAAGACAAGTTTTTAAAAAAATGGCAAAGTGACATTGATTTTCGTGGCTGCACACTACTTTTATCATGATTTCGGGTCCGTGACAACCCTCTTCAGAAAGCCTCGCTGCAATTGTTGAAAGTAAAACAGAACTCTATAAGGCCAGGCTCTCCCCAAACGAATGAGAACTACTGTTGTAAACCATACTTTTCAAGTTGTCTTCACACAATTGCCCACGAAAATACAACTCACTCTTGCCAGCTCTAAAGAGACTCCACATCGAGAGCCATCAATCGATTTCATTTACAACAACGTGTGTGTGTGTTGTCTATTTAAATATAGAAGCAAGAGGTCTTGAGCCGGTTTAAACCCTGTTCAATGCATTTTTTTTAATTTTTGGACAACATTTTTTGTTTTTATTTTTCTATAATGTGGCTTAAAACAATACATACAACCCTTAATTTTTACCCTTTAATCACCAACCCTTATTTTTTAATAGCCATATTAGTAATTTAATCGTTTTTCATCCCGCTCAATGTAAGATTTTTAAAATTTTCCTCGCTTTTACTGGTGAGTGATACTCATTTGACAGACTATACCAGTGCCACTTCCCAGTAAACAGCACGGAGTAGGGATGAGACCGAAGCCGGTCTCCTGTTTCTCTTACACAATAAGACTTCTCTCACTCCCTACACAGTTTTCGGCCATGATTATTGTTTAGCAAGTGTAGTACAAATTCGTCTACTATCCGCTATAGTGTGGCCTACGAGGGCGGTTCGGAAAGTTCTTAGCCTATCAATGAAAGAGAATAGTTAGTTTTTCAAAAATATTTTTATTTTTCAATATAATCTCCTGAAACTTCAATACACTTAGTCCAACGCTTATCTAGCAGTTCTATCCCTTTATTAAAATAGTTTTCCTCAAGGTCTTCAAAATAGTGGTTTACAACTGTAATTGCATCTTCATTTGAGGTAAAACGTTTGCCAGCAAGGATTTGTGAAGAGGTAAAAGTCACTGGGAGCTAAATCAGAAGAATAAGGTGGGTGGTCAAGCAACTCGTACTTTAATTCGCTGATTTTAGCCATTGTTAAAACACTCTTGTGCGCTGGTGCGTTGTCTTGATGAAAAATTACTTTTTTGTGTTGTAAGCCAGGACGTTTTTCTCGAATTTGTACATTTAATTGATCGAAAAGGTTGCAATAGTACTCTGAATTTATTGTTTTACCCTTTTGCAGATAGTCAATCAATAAAATACCTTTGAAGTCCCAAAAAAAACGTTGCCATAACCTTACCAGCCGATTGAATTGTTTTTGCCTTCTTTGGGGCACTTCCTCCAGCTTCAGTCCATTGTTTGGATTGTTCTTTTGTCTCTGGAGTATAGTGGTGGATCCATGTCTCATCAACAGTTATGAAACGACGCTTAAAATCCATTTTATTTCGCTGAAAATGATCCAAACAAGCTTGAGAAATGTTCATTCTTATGCGTTTTTGGTCGACTGTTAACAAGTCCGGCACCCATCTTGCAGAAAGCTTTTTCATCTGTAGTTCTTCATGGAAAATTAAATGGACTCGATCATTTGAGATGCCCATGATATTAGCTATTTCACGCACTTTTATTCGTCGATCATTTAATACCATATCATGCACTTTGGCTACAATTTCTGTTGTTGTTGCTGTTTTTGGACGTCCACTACGTGGTTCATCTTCAATGCTTGTACGACCACGTTTAAATTCAGCAACCCAATTTTTTACTGTTGCATATGAAGGAGCACTTTCACCTAACACATTTACCATATCATTATGAATTTCTTGTCCCGATAAACCTTTTTTTACGTAAATATTTAATGACACCACGCATTTCTAATTTTTCCATTGTAAAAAAATCGCGGATGCGTCTTTTGTGACACCCTTTTTCTATATGAGGGAGTTGCCGGATCGAAACAAAATTTAACATGTGTTCATAGCAGATATGGAAGTTTCCAAAAACACTTAACTTTTTTCTGTTTATACCGCGCTTTTTGTGCTAGGCTAAGAAGTTTCCGAGCCGCCCTCGTATACAGGGTGATTCATTCACGACTGGACAAATTTTACCAGCGTATTTCTTGGCTCAATTCATGAAAATGTGTCCATGTACCACCATGCCCGAATAACCAAGCGGCGAAATGGCAGCGGTTTAAACAATTTCGGATTGGTGGTCGGAGGGTACTAGGGTAAAATTGCCAAGTTCTGAACCAGTGGTCGGATTTTTTCTGTTTGTTGGAAAGGTATTTAAGATATCCTTTCGAATCTTTAAAAAAAATAAAAAAAAAGTAAAATGGCCGTAGTACGGTGCATTCAACAAATTTTTGAAAATAACCTGCACATAACCTCAATTTTCTCAGCAAGAAGGTAGATAACTTTTTTTTCTCTTAAAAGATAGCCCTACCTCTAACTTTTCTATACTTACCTAAACGTTGCCATTTCGCCCCTTGAATTTTCGGGCATGGTCATAGATGGACACATTTTCATAAAATGGGCCAAGAAATACGCTGAAGAAATTTGCCCAGTCGTGAATGAATCACCCTGTATATAAAATTGGATATGTATGATTATGAATGTACGAGTATGTATAGGACCTATAGACACATAAACCGCTCATCTGATTCTGATGAAATTTTTAAGTCAAACTTTAGATAAGCACGACGGGTGTTTTTTTTTAATTGGGTCAGTCGGCGAAGGGGCGTTGCAAAAATGATTTTTAAAGCTAAAAGACTGAAAATTAGTACATATATACTTTATATGTAAAAAAATAAATGTAATAAAATGTTCTTTCGAATGATCAATAAACATTCCACACTTGACTTGAATATTATATTATTTTGAATAAAAACAAGTAAGTAAGTGCTATAGTCGGGCGTGGCCGACTCTATGATTCCCGCACCACTATAAATGTGATTAAGTCTCCTGTTAATCGAAAGCACTCGTCGCTATTTCAGCCAGACATGGCTAGATCGACTCAAAATGTAATTCTGAGCAACTTTCTCTCTGGTCCTGGTATTCTAACTCGATTCCTTTGATGTGTTACAAACGCAAGCACTAAGCCTTTATACCCCATACCACTATGTGGTGAGGGTATAAAAATACCATGACTTGAGCAGTTTTTTATTCTGATTCGAGAACTTTATGTTGTTTCTTTTTCAGAATCAACTTAAAAAGAAGAAATTGGTGAAATGTATTTGCTACGGTTGCCAGACAGACTGTAAAGCTGTTGCTAAACCCGCCAAGGGTTTTCTTCAGCAGTCTTTGGCAACGATTACTTCGGCGACAAATCAAATGACTTATACGGGAGACTCATTTTTATTAATGAGAATTACCCTTTGTGTATAGTCTTCGAACTGTGCGTAGAGCAATCTTCAACGCGCAATATCATTTCCACCAATTCCGTTTCGCTTTTGTCTTGTAACAAAAAAAACGGAAAAACTATAAAAAAAATACCTCTAGACTGATCACCTGAATTTTCTAAAAACAAGCTTCGCTAGAAAATCTTATGTGTTCCTAGGTCTAATTCCTTATTTCCTAGTATTCTGTTAGAGAGTTTTCACAAAAAATTTCCAGCTTAAATTCGGTCAATTTCTCTTAGTGTTTAGGTTTATTACCCGTTGATTTGCATTTGGATATTGCTATTTTTAACGCCTTTTTAAAAACTCAAAGGAATATCAAGGTTTCTAAAATGTTTTCCTTAAAGCTGTATAACATGGGCTAACGCCATTAAAGTGCCCTGTAATAATACTCTATGACATGATTCAAGCTATACTTTCTCTCTTAAAATTTAACTAAAAACTCCCTTACTTTAAAATAAAACATTATTCCAAAGAGTGTTACTGGTTTAAAAAATAAAAACGGGTCATTATGTTCCTTGTTTGACCCTCATCATGGGGTTGACTTCTACTTTGCCATATGAAGCATAACCCTTGTCGTACCTTTAGTCAAATTCTCATAACCTTCCAAACCACTGTAGGGCATGCAGTTATCTCCGTTTGTGGCATGTCCCTTTTACAAATGATGTCACGTTCAACATGTGAACAATTAAGAACATTTTTAATTGAAATAAATATGTTAATTTAATTCCAAACCAATTGCACAAACCGAGTACAAGTGAAAATTTAACGAAAAAAAGAATTTCAATTACAAACAGTGTGCAGACAGACAACACTTAAACAATTCAAATTAAACGGAAAATTTGCTACAAAACGATGTCATTATTTATCACATCAAATCACATGAAATGGAATGAAATAAATGTTATTTGACAACAACAACAAAACCAACAGAATGAAGAGGATGCCTTTGATTGCGAAATTCTCCTACAGGAGGCAGGGGTGAAAGGAAACATCATTAACATGAAGTCTGTGAGTATGAAGGGAACCCAGTGTGTGAAATAGATACATGCATATTTAAGATACACACGAAATATACATGTGTTCTCTCCGGTCTTTTCTTTTTCATACAATTCAATGGCAAGTTTTCTTGTAAAGAAAAAAGAAAACTGCTAAACTTGCCAGACAACGTGTACAAAGGCACGTACTTCCCATGTCACTCAAACGCATTGCACTGTCGATGAAATGGAATGGCTATCATTTTTTCCCGGCTAAACTTTTCTTCGTTGGCATTTGGCTTTGAAGTTTGTTTTGTTTTATTTTTAGTTGAATAAAAAAGCAATACATGCTTCTTTGTTGGACTCTGTGGCGTATGATGTATGCACTACAAATATTGCGTATACGAGGGGCAGTACCCATGTAGTGTTAATGATTGTGAGTTCATTAAACATTTCAAGCTCACAGCTTGGATTGCGCACAGAGTATGCGAAATAAACAGAAAGAGACAATTTATTAAGGCCTTGAATGTTTATTTAGACCCCACGTGCGAGTGGAAGTTATGCGAACGGCAAGTGGCGTTCTTACTAAGCTTTTCCAATCAATTCTACCCTACACCACACTGTGGTTTAGCGTATTATGACTTAGAACTGAAGTTTGAAACACCTTAAAGGAATCAAGTTGTACCCTATGTTAAGCATACCGATTCACTCAGAATTACTATCGCCCTCCCTCCTTCCGTAATCAAAGTACAAGACGCAATTATAAAGCAATTTCGATGAAAACCTACTACCAAGGACAAAACCTACTGAAATTGGTCCAAATCGGTACATATTTTGATATCAATCTAGATGAATTTTTTTCAATAAGGGTTCTTCCACTAATTACACGTGAGTTGTGTTAAACTTAATTTATTTTTTTTTCTGTATTCTGTGACCATTTCATCATGGAAAC
This sequence comes from Hydrotaea diabolus, assembly GCA_963513945.1. Lineage (NCBI taxonomy): Eukaryota > Metazoa > Arthropoda > Insecta > Diptera > Muscidae > Hydrotaea > Hydrotaea diabolus. The sequence continues at coordinate 109,070,465 of OY740719.1, read as the reverse complement.
ACCTACACCGCGAAAACCAAGGAGAATTTCGCCATACCGGTCGAAATGCTCGAACGAGTCAAAATTGGACCCTCAGAATGAACACCCTGAGGCGTAGTTGCGGCCAATATTTGAAGAAAATTATTCAAAAAATAAATGGCAAAAAAAGGCCTTTCGAATGAACAATTAAGATTTCACACTTGATTTGAATTATTGCATTGGTTTTTTTTAGTTTTTTCTTTTCGTTTATATCTTTACGGTCTTTTATCATTATTATGTTTTGAACAGTTTTTATTATGGTTCGGGGCATTTTTGTTGTTTCTTTTTCAGAGTCAACGTAAACAATTGGTGAAATGTATTGGCTTGGTTGCCTGGCAGACTGAACAGTTGTTTCTTAACCCGCCAAGGTTTTTCTGTAGCAGTCTTTGGCAACGATTACTTCGACAACAAATCAAATGACTTTATTTAATGAAGAAATACCTTTAGATTGATCGCCCGATACTCGTACATAGGTTTGTCCTGATTTCAGAATCTTCAGTACTAAAAACCACATATTACAGAGCGTTTTTAGTGACCAACATCTATCTTTAGTGCAATATTGCCATACCAGCTCATGTTTTCAAATAGCTCCCACATAAAGGTCCCTACCGATTTTAGGTCCTCCTGCTCCTGAAGCCACAAGTTACACCTGATCACGCAAAAATCTTGCATGGTTTTTGTTTTCTGATACACCATAGAAAGTCTTCCCAAATCGAAGTCATACGAGGGCGACCGCAAAACTAACTGGCCTGGCACATTTTCTGTTTTACTAGCAACTTTTTTTTGTTTTTTAAATGCAATCTTTTTGCAATCTTCTCCAAAATTCCGCAAAAAATTTAATGATTATTTTTTTTGTTATAGGTGATTGAAGTAAACAAGTTTTATAATTTTTGAAAAATGGAAAATAAAGAGTTTCGTGCGGTAATTAAAAACTTTTATATGAAAGGTTATACGCCACAATTAATCAAAGATGAATTGGATTCTGTTCATGGTGATAATGCACCATCATACCCCACCGTGGAATCCTGGGTTCAACAATTAAAAATGGGTCGTTCAAGTACGGAAGATTTACAACGCTCTGGAAGACCGAAAACTGCTACTACTATTGAAAACATTAGAAAAATATTTAATGAAGTGACCAAAGATAGACGAATAAAGCTCAGAGAACTTGCTGATATTGTTAAAATACACGAAAAACAAGTTTGGAGTATTTTACATGATGAACTCCACATGAAAAAGCTATTCGCAAAAGCTATGCCGCGTTTGTTGGCCCGTTGGACCAATTCCGAGGAGCTTTTAGCGATTTATCAGCGTAATCCAATAGAGTTCTGCCGCCGATTCATAACTGTTGATGAAACATGGATCCATCACTACATCCCAGAATGCAAAGAACAGTCAAAACAATGGATAGAAGCTGGTAAAAGTGGTCCCAAGAAGGCGAAAACTGTTAAGTCAGCAGGAAAAGTAATGGCCTCAGTATTTTGGGATGCAAGGGGTATAATATTTATTGATTATCTTGAGAAAGGAAAAACTATAAATAGTGAATATTATTGTGCATTATTGGGTCGGTTGAGTGAAGAAATCAAGATAAAACGACCGCATTTTGAAAAAAAAAGTTCTTTTTCATCAAGATAATGCTCCTTCACACACTGCATTTTTAACTCAACAAAAACTGGCCGAATTACGATTTGAAATTGCTCCGCATCCACCATATACTCGTAGTCCAGATTTAGCTCCTTCTGATTATTTCTTGTTTCCAAATTTAAAAAAATTTCTCGGTGGCAAAAAATTTTCGTCCAATAGCGAGGTTATTGCTGAAACTGAGGCATATTTTGAAGGTCTTGAAAAATCTTATTTTTCGGATGGAATTAAAAAACTTGAAAACGTTTGATGAAGTGTATTGAGTTGGAAGGAGATTATGTTGAAAAATAAATAATAATAATTCCAAAAAAACGGTTCTTTTTATGTTAGGCCAGTTACTTTTGCGGTCGCCCTCGTACTTCTCTACAAGACATATTTAACTTCTGATCTTGCTTAATTGAACAAAAGTCCCTCCTGGTTTAAGCTTCCACCGCTCTAAAAATCACAAATTAAATCTAATTAGGCAAACATTTCTCTGTAGGGTATAAGTGGAGTCTATTACCCATAGGTGATTCCAAGTGTTCACCTGCAAACTCAAAAAACATATCGAGCAAATCTTTGGAGTAAACTGTGATGATGCCGGTCAAAGCGTACCAGGCTCTAAGCGAAAGTCGTCATGTGCTACGAGTTTGGAGAATCAAGTCAAAAGCATCTTAAATACTTGTTCTAGCCTTACCTTTGGGGAGTTTCGAGACGACATTGGTTTGACAACTAAATGACTGGTTAAGTGAATACTTGGCGTAGAAGCGCTCAACAACCGTGTGATAAGACCCTAGAGTAGCAGAACCTCAACCCTTCACCAAGAGCTAGGCGATGTTTGCACGGCTGATCCTTAAGCTGGCTCCCTCCATGATATCTGGAGAAGCAGGTGGTAGTCGCATTGTACAGAAAGGGTCATTTAAAATTTTGAAGAGTTACTGCCGAATCAGTTGTAGTGAATACTTTTGTGTTCCATTGTAATATAAAAAAGTTTAACCTTTCCAATAAAAAATAAATTAAAAAAGTTATTAGTCCTTATTTTTACAGCAGACTAAAATTAAAAATGGTAGATCTTCCACCCAATACCTTACCCCAGTGCTATGGATTACCGCGGTTTGGGTCGTAAAACAATACTTTAATCTATACCCAAATTTTAAGGGATATGCTACGTGTGGCATGGATAAATTAACCCATTTTGGCTATTTTTTATATAGCCTTTATCCAAGGGTCCTCCCAATTTGTGGTCCTGTGGTCCTGCTGCATTATAAGAACCTGCCCGGTTCAAATGAGATCTCATTAGTCTATGCGTTCGCATAGCCCCCATTCTAAGGTCTCTCCCGATTTGTGGTTCTTACGCTTGAGAAGTCACGGTGAGCTGAAGAGACACTAAACGAAATTTGATCGGAATCGCTATCAAAACGTGAACCAATATGATGCAGTAGATTTTCATCCAGATTGTATGTTTATGTGGCTTTAAGAGCCAAAGTCACAAATCGATTGAACATAAGTGCGGGAGCTTGGTTCAAAAAAAAAAATAAATTGTGACAAATTTCATCAGAATTATATATAACATGTGGCATCAAGAGTAAAAGATTTAAAATCTGTTGAAAATTTGTTTGGAAGCTATACCTTAATCAGAGCTGTTTTACCTCAATTTTAATAGGGTATGCTCTTGGCAAAAAAACTTATTTCTGCCAAATTTCATAAGTATCGAACAGAAATTGCGACCAGTTTTTTGAGTACAAAGTTTAGAATTGAGATAGACATCAGACGAACAGACATCTTTGAATGGAATCAGCTGGATTATACGTCAATCGCTAGACTAAGATTAAGGTCTAGCTCAAATATTTTTGGTAGTTACAGACATTTGCCATTAAACTAACTATAATAGCCAGTTTACAGAGTGGTGCAGGACAAAATTATAGACTGGTGACCATATAATTTGTAGAGTCTCCGAAGATGCCGAAAGAAACAAGTAACAACGTCGTTATGTTCGGCCAGGCCCTACGCTACTAAAGCGCAGGCCTACGCTACTAAAGTGCAAAACACACAAGTAAAAACGTCGTTAAGTTTGGCCAGGGCGAACCTTATATACAACTTCCACCATCTTTACGCTAATAAAGCTCAGAAAAATATTAAGTGTTTTGGGCTTATTCGGCCCATGCGTTCGTCCCTTACTTGAGACAAAACCAAAAATATTATTACTAAATATTAGAATTCGTAGCAAAATATGGTTTTATTTGAGTAAGTATATGTCCATTTGTGACAGCGCATAGAGAAAGGGACCTAAGGGTAAAAAAATAATTTCACTTTTTTTTTATGTGGACAAAATCTGAGCATCGAATGATATCCCATGCCCCAAAAGTGTTCCCTCCCAGAGATATGCGCGTTTTATGAAAGTGATGGTACACCAAAGATACACGTATTTAAATCTTTAAAATGGCCTTAGGTCCCTTTCTATTTTGCGCGTCACATATTGACGTTTTTGGGCCATCTGCACGCAGAAAAAAAGTATGGTTGAGGTGACAATATTCGAGGAGGATCATACTATTGTTGGGTATATCGTTGTGGCACAACAATATTATGATCCTCACAACAATAGTATGATTCACACATAACCATACTATGATTCCCACAACCATAGTATGATTCACACTCAACCATACTATGATCTCCACAACCATACTATAATCCTCATAACAATAGTATGATTCACACTCAACCATACTATTATCTCTACAACCATATTATGATCCTCACAACCATAGTATGTTTCTCATACAACCATAGTATGATCCTCACAACCATAGTATGATTCACACGCAACCATACTATGATCCCCACAATCATAGTATGATTCACACTCAACCATACTATGATCCCCAAAATTATTTATTAGAATTGTGTAATATTGTTATTCAAAAATAGAGATTTTTATCAAGTAAGTTATTTTAAATTGTATTACTATTAGTTCATAGCCAGATTTGATGCCATGTTTTTATTAAACATTTCATTCAAGAAACAAAAATATATATTCCAACGGTCAAAAATACTTTTAGTTGCCAGCAGGGGTAAATGCGACTTCACCATCCGTAGACACCAAGCAACGAATGTGATTAAACCATGATATATATGGCTATATACTTAAGTGCAGGCAGATTTTAAATAAAAGAGAACCAATCGGTATTAGAGTATTTCACCAAACAAAGTAAACACAATAAAAGTCCCTCGAACTACCTTCCGATTGTGTTTTTTTTTAATGGACAACAACCATTCACTGTATAGTGCGTATGTCAAAAAAAAACATACGCACGCACATACATGTATGCTCTATAAAACCTGTTTTGTCATGTTCATAATCGCAACCATACTGCATGATTGCCGTAATCATATTTTTGTTAACGTAAATTTTAAACAACAAAACTTTTGTTGCACCAACCATGTTTATATGGTTGTTACAACCATGTTTTCATTTCTAAATTTGGCAATAATACCATTGTTACATTTCAACAATAGTAATATTGTCGCAATCATACTGTTGTCAAAATGAAATTCAAAAAACAATACTATGGTTGCGACGAACATGCTTTTATTGTAGAGAACATATTATTGTTGCGGTGACCATAGTGTAACCATATCTTTTCTCTGCGTGTGAGCCAAAAAGTTCAGTAACAACGCCCTTTTTGGGGTATTTAGTGTCCCAACTAACAGTTTCCATTTGAATCATTATAACGAGTTTTCCGATAGGGCCATAACAATTTCGTATTTTTATGCCAAGGCATAAAAATGCATAAATTTGGATCCAAATTTCCACTTTTGGAAGTTCCGGCGCCAGAGAGAAACCATACAGCTCGCAGCGACGAAAATGGGCACCTTTTAAACCACACTGTGGCGTATTTTGCATATAAGGCCTTTATCCTTATAAGATCAAACTGACTCAAGAACTAAAGCCACTCGCTCAGTTGAAACGCCGAAACTTCTCCGATTAGGCTCTGGCAAAGTTTCCCGAAAATCCAGAATTTCATCGAAATATCATCTTTAGCGATAAAGCTCATTTCTGGCTGAGTGGTTTTGTCAATAAACAAAATACGCGTTAGTGGACAGCAACACACCCACATGTGCTGCAAGAGACACAATTGCATCCGCAAAAAATACTGTGTGGTGTGGTTTTCATGCCGGAGGTGTGATTAGGCCGTATTATTTCGTCGACAAAAACAATCGTCATGTTACCGTCAATAGAGAGCGATATCGTGCCATGTTGGAAAATTACTTATGGCCAGAATTAAATGAGCTTGACAAAGACGGTATGTGGTTTGAACAAGACTGTGCTACTAGCCACACAGCACGCTCTACAATCGTTTTACTGAAAGGCAAATTCGGTGAACGTGTTATCACGAGAAATGGTCCGGTCGAATGACCACCTCGTTCATGCAATTAACCGCCATTGGATTTCTTTTTATGCGACCACATCAAGTCATTGCGGTATGCCAGCAAACCAACAACTTTAGACGAGCTCAGAGACAACATCCAACACGAAATTGCCAACGTTCCGGTCGAAATGTGTGCAAAAGTGGTTGAAAATTGGGTCAAAAGAATATATCGCAGAACACGGGCTCGTGGTGGTCATATGGCCGAAATCGAATCTCAATCCTAAAATGCAACATTTGCACTACAGTAGGAATAAATTTTAAATCTATCTTAAATATTCGGTATTTTATTAATATATAAAATCGTTTCGTTCTCAATGGAAACCCAGAACGTCCACAAAAAAGTATTATTTGCCAAACTACATACTCTAAAAAGTGTTCTTTTTAGATAGGTATCTTTAGACCCTTAAAGGAAATCTCTTTCCCCCTTGCCAGTTTTGGCCATTTACAATTCCAAACAACTTATGACGATAAGTCCCCATCATACGCCATTTCAGAATCCTAGGTTGATTTGTTTGACCGCTATTATGATAGAAGGGTCTATGTCAATTATGTGTAAAGCAAAATAACTGTCACATGCTCGCCACGCCATCGGTGGCATACCTCAGTCCGATGGTCTATATTTTTAATCAGTCTAACACAAAGTAGAAGTTCAATATCGTTTATGTGTTCTCATCCTTATGCTCTTGACTTTTTCCTAGCTTTTCTTTGAAATATTCCCAAAGAAAGAAGTCGCGGCCAATTAAAATCACCACAACTTAGGATAGCATGACCATTGCATTTTTTGGGCAAAAAAGCCATTGTTTCGTTGGCTGTGTTGCAAGCGGCAACATCCTGTTGGAACCCCGTATCATCCAGGTCCATATCCTCAATTTCTAACCACAAGAAGTCCGTTATCATTCGGAATAGCAGACACCATTAACGGTAACTGTTTGGCCGACCTGATTTTCGAAGAAGTACGGCCCGATGACAAAACGATGGCAGAACGAACTGGGCTGTAAACTTTGTACAATATTGTGATAACTACGAGGGCGGTTCGAAAAGTTCTTAGCCTATCAATGAAAGAGAATAGTTAGTTTTTCAAAAATATTTTTATTTTTAAATATAATCTCCTGAAACTTCAATACACTTAGTGCAACGCTTATCTAGCAATTCTATCTCTTGATTAAAAAAGTTTTCCTCAAGGTCTTCAAAATAGTGGTTTACAACTGTAATTGCATCTTCAGGTAAAACGCTTGCCTGCAAGGAATTTTTTTAGATTTGGGAACAGGTAAAAGTCACTGGGAGCTAAATCAGGAGAATAAGGTGGGTGGTCAAGCAACTCGTACTTTAATTCGTTGATTTTAGCCATTGTTAAAACACTCTTGTGCGCTGGTGCGTTGTCTTGATGAAAAATTATTTTTTTGTGTTGTAAGCCAGGACGTTTCTCGAATTTGTACATTTAATTGATCTAAAATGTTGCAATAGTACTCTGTATTTATTGTTTTACCCTTTTGCAGATAGTCAATCAAAAAAATACCTTTGAAGTCCCAAAAAACCGTTGCCATAACCTTACCAGCCGATTGAATTGTTTTTGCCTTCTTTTGGGCACTTCCTCCAGCTTCAGTCCATTGTTTGGATTGTTCTTTTGTCTCTGGAGTATAGTGGTGGATCCATGTCTCATCAACAGTTATGAAACGACGCTTAAAATCCATTTTATTTCGCTGAAAACGATCCAAACAAGCTTGAGAAATGTTCATTCTTATGCGTTTTTGGTCGACTGCTAACAAGTCCGGCATCCATCTTGCAGAAAACTTTTTGATCTGTAGTTCTTCATGCAAAATTAAATGGACTCGATCATTTGAGATGCCCATGATATTAGCTATTTCACGCACTTTTATCCGTCGATCATTTAATACCATATCATGCACTTTGGCTACAATTTCTGTTGTTGTTGCTGTTTTTGGACGTCCACTACGTGGTTCATCTTCAATGCTTGTACGACCACGTTTAAATTCACCATATCATTATGAATTTCTTGTCCCGATAAACCTTTTTTTACGTAAATATTTAATGACACCACACATTTCTAATTTTTCCATTGTAAAAAAATCGCGGATGCGACTTTTGTGAACACCTGTTTCCATATGAAGGAGTTGCCAGATCGAAACAAAATTTAACATATGTTCAAAGAAGAGATGGAAGTTTCCAAAACACTCAACTTTTTTCTGTTTATACCACGCTTTTTGTGCTAGGCTAAGAAGTTTCCGAACCGCCCTCGTAGATTAAGAAAACTGATTTTAACAAAATAAAAAACGCCCATATTTGTAAAATGTTTTAACATTCTTAACGCGCTGCTCAATTGTGTACATCTATCTCCGTGCTTGTCAATTTTGTCAAACACTGAAGCAAAGAAGTGTCAAATTAATTTGGGTAACAATTTCGACGTTAAGATCTGACTCACAATTAACATCGTGCATTATGGTTGGACTACCCTTTATATACTTCATAGGGTCTCCGATCAATATTTCATGGTGTTGCAAACAGAATAACAAATCGTATATATCGCCCAACCCTTGGTAGAGGGTATACAAAAATAAGTGCTCACTTCGTCCTCTGGGGAAAGGATATACAAAAATATGAGTATTTGAACCACCCTGTACAACCTGCCGTGGCATTGTATACAAATCGACCGAATATTAAAACTACAAGCATTTGAAGTAAACGGAATGCCTTGACAATCTAAAACTATTTAACAAATTACTTTGCTTAAAGTTTGCACTAGGAACGTTTAGCCTTGCGTGTATGCATGTAGGTTCGTATCTTAAATGTGTTACTTTCTACTAGATGTTGAAAGCACACATCGATATGGGAGTTTCAAAACTGTTTTGGCACTTATGTCATCATAAAAAGTTGTACCACATGCTCACATACGTTCGAGTATTGCCCTGTGCCGCCAAACAACGTTTGTATGCTGCAAAAGTCCCAAATGTTTGACTGAAGTACGACAACAAATTCAAACGCAATCCAATATTCGATGTGTTCATTTTACGCAAAAGTTTCCACACGAACTGCAAAGCGACAGTTTAAAGGGACACGAGATGGTAGAGCTAACGTGAATCTCCGGGTACCCTATAAGCAAAATCAACATTTTACTCACAAACTTAAAATACGGGGTGGAGTGCGAAAAATTTGCTTATTTGCGAATGAAAAAAAATAATATTATAAATTATAAAAAATTAACCTTAGAAAAATTTATTTTTTCTTTTAAATTATATTGAACAGTAAGGGAATCTTTAAATTACATGGTTTTAAATAGTTGTTGTTGTTGTAACAACAATATATTTATTTTGAAGTCTTGTTCGTTTATGGGGGATCTGCTTCGATATCCAGGTGTCGGGCTTGGCCGGACAATTGAAGAGGTGCAGTACATCATGTGGTCCCTGATGGCAGGCGGGACAGATGTCCGGAACGTTAGCATCAATTCGTGCCCAGTAAGAATTGAGGCGGCTGCATCATCTAGATCTCAGCTGCGCCAGAGCCACGCTCGTCTGCCGAGGTAGTACCTTCTCCTCAGATGAAATCTCCGGGGAATGTTCCCCTAGCACTACATTCACACGGTAGCTGGATACTGATGCTGCGACATCATCGGCGTGAATGTTGTTCAAACCTGCCTGATAGTTTCGATGATCTAAAGGTTATCTCTTATACCGCTGGACCTCTCTCTCTAGATCATGAAGATCGTACCTGATCTGCCTGGGTGGAGGCATCCTGTTCAAGATATGGTGGTTAGGATGACTGCTGCGAAAACACCCTAGCAGGTATTGCTTAGACAACAGGTAATTGTGTCTGCGCACGGTAAGGACCTTCGTCTCCTCATGTAGATGGTCCTTAGAAGACATAAGAAGACACCCTGTTGATGTTCTAAGAGCGGCATTCTGGCAAGTCTGAAATTTCTTTCACTGCGTCGTACTCACGTTCGCCGACCATACAGGTGCTGCGTAGTTTGCTACAGACCGACCTATCGCTTTGTAAGAGGTCAACAAGGTTTCTTTGTCGGCTCCCCAAGTACTGCCGGCAAGTGACTTGAGGACCTTGTTCCTACTTTTGAGTTTATCGCAGATAGCTGTAGCATGTACAGATGGTCTAAAAAGGCTGTCCAATGTGACCCCAAGGATTTTGGGGTAGTTGGTCGGGATGTTGACGTCATCGACTTTCACATTGAGTGACAACCGCACCTCTGCGGTCCATGCAGTAAACAGTGTGGCTTATGATTTGGAAGCGGATATTTTCATATTCCTCGCAGTGAAGAAACGTGCTAGGTCAGGTAACAGTAGATTTTTTATCTAGTGTATCTAGCCAATGTCGAACTTCACTATCCACTCACTGCTGCATACGATTGCTGAAGTTTTCATGGACTCTAACAAGCATGTCGACTGATATTCTGCCAATTTCAGCTTTAGTATTCTAATTAACAAGTCTTCCAAGATGTTAGGACGTTTGATATACACCTTCGACTTCAGGTAACCCCAAAGGAAAAAATCGCATGGGTCTAAGTCTGGTGATCGGGCCGGCCGGTTCACATCACCCCTCAAAGAGATAAGCCGTCCAGGAAACATTTGCTGAAAACAATTCATGGTAAGCCTCGCTATGTGTGCAGTTCATTCTGGAACCATGTACCCTCTAATTGCATTGCCAGAAGAGCCGGCTTAACAAAAAGTCTAGAAATGCCAAGAGCAAGTGATTGCTTCCAAGCATAACGTTTTGGAGATATCAGTACTGCTGCTCTAACTCTCTCGATGTCTTGTGGTGTTGTAATCCTTCTCTCAGGTCCCATTCGTATACATGACACATTCCCTGCTGTTCTCAATGAAGTTACCTAATTTACAATTGATTGCCGTCCAGGAACACTTCCGCGTGGGGGAACAGTGAATCGTAAACAAAAAGCATGCTGCACTGCAATGATAGAGTGCGCATTTGAAAAATACGCTTCAACACAAAATGACCTCCCCTCACGTGTACAATGCATGATGGCAACTGAAGGCAGACGAATGCAAATCTCGCGTCAGCCACCATAAGTCACGCATACTCTCTACTCTCTTCGACTAACAGTGCCGCCACTGCCTGCAGTGCAAAAAAGCAAATTACCGCGCTCCACCCTGTATTAGAAATAGTTCCGTAGAACTTTGACATTTCTTGTAGATTTCGAAGAATGGAGACAGCAAAACATGGACATCTTCTAAAATTATATGACGACTCGCAAGAACTTATAAGGTTTCCTTTGGATTTTGAGGCTGTTGCGAACAGCGTCGTTTAATATATGATTACTTCATTGAATGGTGTAGCGTGCGAAAAACATGGAAAATTCCTTTAAAAAGTTTTGCTTAAATTGTCTTTCTTACGAAACATTTCTCCGGAGATAAGTTTTTCCTCGGAAAAGCAAAGCGGTTGCTTCTTAGTGGAATTTGTCTCCTTTTTTCCTTGCTACTAAGACTAGATGGAGTTTTAGAAATATCGTCTCTCAATGTTTTCGAATTCGTTTAGTTTCTCGGTATTTTCTGTTTGTTGCAACGTTGCACAATGCGTTGTGGCATAACTTTCTACGACGGAAGCAATCAAGTCCGCCAGTTAAGGGGGAATTGATTGTACACTTAACAATTAAGATGACAATTTGCCGCAATGTTGTTTCGTTTGTGGTAGGCTAGAAAACATTGCTGGACGAACAGTTTAAAAGTTTTTCTTAAATACAGGGTGGCTGATAAATATTGCTACATTAAGAAACTTAAATAACATTTTTTTCAGTGTATGTGACGCGCAAAATAGAAAGGGACCTAAGGGTATTAACCAGTTTTGTCCAGGAGAGCCATTTTAAAGATTTAAATACGTGTATCTTTGGTGTAGACTCGTCGACTTCACTTTCATAAAACGCGCATATCTCTGGGAGGGAACACTTTTGGGCCATGGGATCGGTCTCATTCGATGCTCAGATGTTGTCCACTTCAAAAAATGAAAGTTGTTTTTTTATCCTTAGGTCCCTTTCTCTATGCGCTGTCACATATGGATTTTTTTCTTTTTATGTTAAAGGTTATTAAATTTTGTTAAATATAGCTTAATTAGTTTTAAAATTAATGGAATGCATTTGCGGCATCTTACCAAAAAGTTGTTCAGTACTGCTTGGAGAATTGAGACAGGATTAGCCGCAATTGCTTTAGTTCATTCAAATTTGTTGGATTTGCTTTGTCGACTTCCTGTTTGCAATAACCGCTACAAGAAGAAGACAGGTGCTGTAAGGTCAGGCGACCTTAAGGGCCAACGGAATATGGAGTTTCTGGATATCAGCTTATATGGAAATTTTCGTCGCAATTCTGCCATAAAAGGCCGGGCTATGTGACGAGTTGCACCATCTTGCTGAAACCACACAGAGTTGAAAGAAATTTTCATTCAGCATAATTCTGGATAGAAAAACTCTCTCAACGTGCTCAAGTAACGGTATCCAGTAACCGCAAGGGTGTGACCGTTTTCTTCGCAGAAGTAGGGCCCGAAAATGCAGTGTGATGAAATTGCACACCATACTGTGACACGAAGTCGGTGCAATTCAGTCTCATGGATTAGCTGTGGGTTGGAAGCACTCTACCTTCGACAATTTTGTTTGTTTATGTTGCCGTTTAAATCGAAATGGACCTCGTCAGACATGAAAAGACAGTTTAACATGTTTCCGTCCTCTTCCACCATTTGAACCATTTTTCCGAAGGGAATCGGGAAATCTTCTAAATTCAGCTTCTTAGCCATTTGAATTTTATATAGGAAAAAGTCCAAATCTTTGTGCATAATTGACTGCAATGACTGTCTCCTTATACCTATTGGAGAAGATAAGCTTCTTGTCGAAACTCTTGGACTATTTTGTATGGCAGCAGCGATTGTTTCTGCAGTCCGAACTTAAGGTTTCGATTGTAAGGTCTTCTGTTGACTGTCCCATGATCGGGAAGTCTGCTGCTTTCAAATCTTTGTTTTTGACTGCACTGACTTACCCATTGGAGCAGATAAGCTTCTTATCGAAACTCTTGAATTGTTTTGTATGGCAGCAGCTACAGCAGCGATTGTTTCCTTCGTCCGAAATAAAGGGTTCGATGGTTAGGTCGTCTGTTGACTGTCCCATGCTCGGCAAAATTGTTAAGAATCCTCATTAAGGTTCATCTGCTCGGAGGATTGCCGCAAAACGTGCGCCTATACTCTCTTTGAACCAAAACTATGGACTCTAGTGCTTGGTAGCAGCAAATACAGCAGCGATTGTTTCCTCTGTCTGAACTGAAGGGTTCGATGGTTAGGTCTTCTGTTGACTGCCCCATGCTAACAAGCGTCTTTAAGGTTCATCTGCTCGGAGGATTGCCGCCAAACGGACTCCAGTGCGTGATAGCGGCGCACAATCCAAATTCTGGTTTCAGTGTCCGTCCCAGTTATGCAATTTTTTGAAATCTAAAAATGAATCTGCAAAATAAAAAGAAAATTAATCAGATTCATTAAATAGAAAAAAATCTATGAAATTTTTTTTTGGTAGCGGCTTTTATCAGCCACCCTGTATATTTGTAAAACCCTATCTATTAGGCACGATAATTAAATACGTCATCTTTGATTCAATTAAGATATGTTAGGGGTCCGCCATAGGATGGAGTGAGAGATAAATTTGTCATTCCGAAACACTTATTCATTGTAATAAAAGTCTTAAAGGATCTAGCCATGTCCGTCTCTCTGCCCGTTCTTCTGTCGTTTAAAAGCACAATTATTTTCAAACGAAAAGGGAGAGAGTCCGACTTTCAGATATGTGACTTCAAGATGTAGATCGGTTGTTTAAAAAAAAAGAGCAAAGCGTTCATTTGGGAAAAAAAACCCTTTTGCAGTATAAATAGTTTTGTCCTCGGGCATTTCCACTATACAACGGACAAAGCAAACATACGAGGACTGCTTTATATATTTCTGGCCTAATAATAAAAATGCGAATATTTATCATCAAAAATGGCTTTATTGTTTTTTAAAGTATTGTCCGGCATGATTTATATACTTTTGCATGCACTCAAACCAATTGTCAAAGCACTTTTTCCACTCCGATTGAGACACCTCCAAAACATGGTTTTTGAACGCTTCATCTTCTAGCGGCGATAATCGTGGACCACACATTTTTTTCTTCATGTGCGGAAATAAAAAGAAGTCATTGGGTGCAAAGTTAGGGCTGTACGGCGCATTACCCATCAATTCGACGTTTTGGCCGGTCAAAAAGGCGCTGGTTTGAGCAGATGTGTGAGAGCTCGCTTTGTCATGGTGCCAAATGATTCGTCTTCTATTGTTCGTTTTTCGAATTTCTCCGAAGACTTCAGGCAAACAAATTGTGGTATATCACTCAGAATTGACCGTCCTACGTTGCTCAAGCGGAACAATCGCCACATGACCAGTTTTGCCTAAGAAACAGGAGAGCATTTGCTTCGAAGTGCTTCTTCCACGAACAACTTTCGTTGGGTTTTCTCTTCTTCGAAGACCCACACGGTCGCTTGCTGTTTTTTTACGGGGTGATACGCATAGATACATGATTCGTCACCTGTGACGATTCTTTAAACGTCTTTTCGAAGCACCGAGATCTTCCACGAACAACTTTCGTTGGATTTGGCTCGTCTTCGAAGACCCTCACGGTCGAGTGCTGTTTTGTTTCGAGCTCATACGCTTTGATCCATGATTCGTCACTTAAAGCATTCGTCTTTTAAAGCACCGCGATCGTATTTTTTCAAAATTTCTTTGCACCAATCGACACGAGCCGTTTTTTGAGCGATTGTCAAATTGTGCGGGATCCAACTATAACCTTTTTTTACCAAGAATGCCTCTATCTCACGGTATGTCACATGACGATCTTGCATTATCAGTTCAAGCACGGCATCAATGTTCTCTGGCACAATGGCTGTTTTCTGACGACCTTCGTCTTTGAGCGAGCGTCGGCCGCGATTGAATTCATTAAACCAGTTTTTCACAGTGCTAGAGGATGGTGCTTCATCGCCATATGTGACGCGTAAAATAGAAAGGGACCTAAGGTTAAAAACCAGTTTTGTTCAGGAGAGCCATTTTAAAGATTAGGTCCCTTTCTATTTGCGCTTAGAATCGTCGACTTCACTTTCATAAAACGCGCATATCTCTGGGAGGGAACATTTTTGGGGCATGAGATTGGTCTCATTCAATGCTCAGATGTTGTCCACATGAAGTGAAATTAAAATTGATTTTTTTTTTACCCTTAGGCCCCTTTCTCTATGCGCTGTAACTTATAAAGATTTATGCTCATCGATGCACTCTTGTCGTGTGAATACATGTCGAAAGTTGTGAAAAGTGATAGCACGAAAATGTTTACGATTAAATTCCATTTTTTTGCCAAAGTGATTTTTTCAAGTCACTGTAAACAACACAAATGATGGTCGTACGTCAAAACGTTCTGAGTACGTTTATGCTTAAAAATGTTTAACTTTCCAATAGAAATGTCAGCTAGCGATAGGCAACACTTAGTGTTGCCTAGGCCAGAAATATATATAGCAACCCGTACAAGTAAAAAACGTTTAATCGGACTAAACCACCTATGAAATATCTTACACCACTCTT
Source organism: Hydrotaea diabolus (assembly GCA_963513945.1). Taxonomy (NCBI): domain Eukaryota; kingdom Metazoa; phylum Arthropoda; class Insecta; order Diptera; family Muscidae; genus Hydrotaea; species Hydrotaea diabolus. The sequence goes on along the minus strand of OY740719.1, from coordinate 109,054,794 downwards.
TCATTTTGATTTTTTCTTCAAAAGACTTTGAAACATTAAACAGAGAAGTGTCAAAGCTTTTACGTCCCTCAATACTGTGAAGCTTACAAACGATTTACGCATATTTCATTAGTGGTTTTTATATATAAACGACTACTTACATGATATCTAAAGAAAAATTGATAAAAAAAAGACTCACACATTATAATGAAAAGTTTCAATGCCATTGAAGTTCTCTCGTACTTAATGTTATTTTGACTTATCCATTACTCTTGAGTATCCATTAAATCGTTAATGCTATGTAAATGTATATCTGTTTTAAAATAAATTTCCTGTTTCTTATTAGCCGTATTAGGGTGTGTACAACTCGGAAAGTTTGCCGAAACAAACTTTGTTCAAAGGCAAATTGTAGCAGTAATAGAAAAACGAAACAGTCATCATAATAAATTTGTTCGAGTTAACTTTTTCTAAACTTATTTCACTTGAACTTTTGCTGTCATTTTAATTATTTACAGCCCTGACTGCGTGTAGTCGCCGTACTTTCAGTTTCTCCCAGTTCCACTCTCGCTGGCTGGGCTGGGCTGCGCTATGCTGGCCTTTCCGTTTCCCTTTCAGACTCATTTATTAAATGTATGAATAACAATTGCAACAAACAGCAAGGATAAGAGCAAACAAGGACACCGAGGACAAACTTTTATTCTCGACAACGACAACAAAAGCGAGAAATAACTTTTTGTTATTGCAGCAAATTTGTTGCAATAAAATATTTACCCTGGCATGCAATATTATGTCGTATGACATAAATTTCCGGCATTTATTTAGTAAAGCAGTTCTTTGAAAAACATGGAAGGGACAACTTTTATTTCAAATTAAATGGGAGTTAAGATCAAATACCAATTTAAAGGCAGCTTGACAAGAGATAACGAAATTATGTTCGGCGGAAGCGGCTGGGTTTTGATGTACCCCAGTTAAGCGTTTGCCACAGTATCGCTACTCCTATAAAATTCTTGCTAAGGAAACTAAACAGGTTAACCGTATACCGTATTTTTAAAACGGAAACACTGGAGTTTCCGGTTTAGATTTTTTTTCAACCAAACATTCAGCCCGATTCTGAATACTTTTCGGGAGATAATTCCCTTGGAAATTATTTTTCCCAAAAATGAGTCCTCCCTTTCTAAACAAACGGGGAGAATAGTTATACGGGAAGAGAATTTGGATAATTCGTAGTCACCTGTTTTCTTTGGCTAATAATTTAGAAATTATTTTTATGTACAACGTAAAAAGTGAATAAATCTATATATATAAAAGAAAGTGTCCGAAGCGATGTAATCCCATAACTCGAGATTGGCCAAACCGATTTTGATGATTTGTACTTTGTTGGAAAGGTATTTTCTCAGCACGGGTTTTAAAAAAAATAAAAAAAGAACTTCAAAATATCAAAATTTGAAAATGTCTGATTTTTACCACCCAGCGTGTTTCGACAGGTTTATTTTCGATTTTTTTCATTAAGTATATAAAAATGAAAGTGCTTTGCTACACCGCTTAAAACTTGAAAACGACTGGGGAAAACTGGATACTTCCTTCTGGGGGTTTGTTCATAATCGAAATTTTGGAGTGTGGGCGGAGGAGGCGTAACAAAACTGTTTTTTGAGCAGGATGACAATCGGTACAAAATTTTAGGTTACGATGGTCTGTTGATGATTTATGTGTAGTTTGCATGAAACCGGCATTTGAAAAATATTTGGTATGATGGTTTAGTAACAAAACACATTTCATTTATATATTTATTAGGGTGATCCATCTAGAGGAATTTTTTCAGAACAAAAAAAATATAAAAATTCAAATCAAGAGTCTTTATTAATATTTTAAAAGGACATTTTATGGCATTTATTTTTTGAAAATAATTTCCTTCAAATGTTGGCAATTATGGAAATGAGCGTTACTCGAGAAACGGGAAGATCCTCTGTTTTCGTCCAAAATTTTGTTCAATGACGAGGCCCATTTCTGGCTCAACGGCGAAGTCAATAAACAAAATTGTCGCATTTGGGCTGAAGAGCAAGAAGAGGTTCAAGAGGTGCCATTATACCCAGAGAAAACCACGGGTTGGTGCGGTTTATTACCTGGTGGAGTTATCGGTGCATATTTTTTCAAAAATGATGATGGCCGGAACGTAACTATGAATAACCATATCATGGCGCTATCGATTTTTTTGCTATCTGAAATTGAAACCCTTAATCTTGACGACACTTGGTTTCAACAGGACGGCGCCACTTGCCATACAGTTAACTTAACAATGGATCTATTTGGAGGTCATTTCGAAAAGCAGCTAATTTCATGTTTTGGACAGGTGAGTTGGCCGCCTTGATCGAGTGATATCACACCTTTAGACATTTTTCTTTGGGTTACGTAAAGTCCAAAGTCTATGCTGACAAACCAGCTAAGATTCAGGTTTTTGAAGCGAACATTACGCGTGTCAATAAATTGAACCCTCAGAATGGAAACCCTGAGGCGTAGTTGCGGCCAACATGTGAAGGAAATTATATTCCAAAAATAAATGCCATAAAATGTCCTTTCAAATTACCAATAAAGATTCTACACTTGATTTGAACTTTTATATTTTTGTTTGTTCTGAAAGATCACCCTATAGATGAAATCGTGAATTGGAACGCGAGCGTTCCTACGACACAATAACTTTGCAACAACAAATACAAACAAATATTCCACTGTTGAATAAACAGCAAATGAGTGCGTATGATACACTGATAAAGGCTGTCGATGATGGAAATGCTGGACTATTTTTCCTTGATGCGCCCGGCGGAACAGTGAAAACGTTCCTGCTATCATTGATGTTAGCAGCAATACGTGCTCAAAGTGGTATTGCTTTAGCATCTACCGGATTTGCTGCAACACTGTTGGAAGGTGGAAAAACCGCACATGCAGCACTAAAGCTTCATCTAAACCAGCACATCAACGAAAATCCTGTTGGCAACTTTTTAAAGCAATCAGCCATTGCAAAAGGGTTGAAAAATTGTAAATTGATAATATGGGATGAGTGCACGACGGCGAACAAACGATCATTAGAAGCACTCGATCGAATATTGAAAGATTTGCGCAACAATAATAATCGCTTTGGTAGCGTGAGGATACTGTTGGCAGGCGACTTCCGACAAACACTTCCCGTGATTCCGAAATCAGATGAATTAAATGCATGCCTGAAGTCATCCTATTTGTGGCGATACGTGAAAACTATTCCATTGAGAACCGCAGAAGTTTTCTTAAAAGAACTGCTGAGAATCGTAAATGGAGAAATTCCAGTAAATACTTCCAGTGGTTTAATATCGATTGCACCTACCATTTGCCAATTTATTTCAACCAAAGATGAACTCATCACTAATGTTTATCCGAACATCGTAACTACCATTGGTTGAGCGCACGCTTCATTATTTTAGCGAAAAATACTGATTTCAATGACTTCAATTGGACGATTTGAAATCAAATTCCGGGAGAATAGCTTTCATACAAATCGATCGATCACATTGAAAACGAAGACGATGTCGTCAAATATTCAGTGGAATTCGTAAACTCTTTAGATTTGCCTGGCGGCTTCATCATTTGTTTCTTAAAGTTGGATCTGTCATCATTATGCTACGAAATCTGCACCAAAACTGTGTAATGAAACTCGCCTGATTGTGATAAAGCTAATGAACAATGTGATAGTGAAAGGGCCGTTCAAAGGAGAAGAATGTCTAATTCCGCGAGTTCCCTTGACTTCAACTGATTTGCCATTTCAGTTCAAACGAATTCAGTTCCCACTGAAACTTGCATTTGCGATGACCATAACAAGTCATTTCAAGATTTATGCTGCTGGAAGTGTGCGGCATAAATCTGGAAATGTCATGCTTTTCACAGGGCATGTTTTCGAGTTGGGAAACCGTCCTCACTATTTATTTATGCAGAAATCAAAAAATGAAGTGTATCGTGCAGCCTTAAATTAAATACATTTATTGTTCTATTATTTTTTTAGATTTCAATAAAATGATCAAAATACCTTATTCTATTATTTCGGCTCCAGTAAAAGTTATTTGAATAAAATTTGTATCCCGTGCAACTGTCATTTGCACGGTGCAACTGCATTTCTTCATCAAAATATGAATCCACCACGACTTTGCAACTGAACCAGACTTTCAGTGAAAATAAAATTTGAAGGCAAAACAACGTTGGCCGGGTCAGCTAGTTTAATATAAATAAAAGAAAATCTACAAAAAACCATATCTTTTTTTGGAATGTTCATATCTTTTGAAAGTTCGTCGCGAGCGCAAACCTGTGCCACTTATTTTATTTTTTTTTTCGTCTGCGGCTTTTAGGGCTTGTCTCTATCACTGTCTACCGCAGTATTTCAGAATCTCATCGTCTCTCTATCTTGTCGAAGTTGAAGAGCCTAACCCAAACGTATTGGTTACACCTTCCACTGACTCCTTTATGCCATTTAAATCTTCGTTTGCAGAAAACTTCTGCTGCATATTGCGACATCCACCAGTACCTATGAAGAATTTGAGGTTGTGTGCTGTACATACTTATTTTGATCGGCCTATTCCTAAAAACAGTTTCGCATTTGCGTCATTTATGCATTGTTTAAATCAAATTTTGTAGTACACACCTTCTTCAACACGTCTTAAAATTGCGCCATACCCCATGTAGGTCATCTATTCTCCTCTCAAACCAACCTCGCACAATATCAGAAAGCAATTGCATTGAGTTTAGCAGAAAGTCTAACTCCTTTTTCTTCGTTTTTGACCAGAAAGTAAAAATACTTAGTGGGGACATAAATACTGTTACACACGTTTTATGCTGTAAAATAAAAAGTACTGAATGTTTTTGGACCAAATATTTTTTAATATAGGCCTTTACACACGCCTTAAGTCGCACTGACCAATCGTCAATAGCTGCACGAACCTCGTCCATTGGAAAATTTACCACAGCTCAAACCAAAGCAGTCATAAGAGATCCACTGTTGGGGTATCTTTTGTGACAAACCTTGTCCTCTGAAACCGTCCACAATTTGTAATCCAATGGGCTCAAATCTGAACTGCCTGAGGGCCATTCTTCAGAGAAAATGAACGCTGGCAAATTGTTTCGAAGTCAGGCCTGGGACATTAAGCCTTATGGGCCGGCGCAGAATCCTGCTGGAAAGTCCATGGCTGGTTTTGGAACAGGGAATTGTCAAGAGGCTTCACAACTGCTTCCAAAACGGTTTCTTGGTAAACTTTGGCCTATGTTTTGACTCCTAGTTCGCAGAAACGCAGGTCAGTGACCCTATCGTAAGAGACACCCCACCAAACCATGACTGAAGCTGGGTGATGACCCTTTTTCACCCTTGGGATCCGTGCAGATGCTTCTTTAGATGACCGCGCATACACTCTATCATTTTGCTTGTTAAATTTTTCCTGAACGATAAAAATTTTTTCATCGGTGAACAAAATTTTTCTGTGCAAGTTATCAGCTTGCTTCACTAAAAGGCCTTTGCATTTTTCAATCCTATTTTTTTGAAAGCTGCAGTCAATAAATGTCCGGTACGTCGTTTGAATGCCCCAAGTCCCAGGTATTTTTTAATGATTCCACTCATGGACTTTTGCGTGATATTTATCTCAAGGGCCAAGATTTTCTGTTTTCGGAGCGGATTTCTGTGAATTCTTGATTTAACGGCTTTGATGACATGACATCTCCAGTCTCCTTAAACAGTTTTTTGCATCGGTAGACAAACATGCGGCTAATCCCTAGTGGCCGGAGCGCTTTGAAAATATCGCTTTTTTTCATTTCACACTTGAAAAGCGCTATTACGAGGGCGGCTCGGAAACTTCTTAGCCTAGCACAAAAAGCGCGGTATAAACAGAAAAAAGTTAAGTGTTTTGGAAACTTTCATCTCTTCTTTATACACATGCTGAATTTTGTTTCGATCTGGCAACTACTTCATATAGAAACAGGTGTTCACAAAAGACGCATCCGCGATTTTTTTACAATGGAAAAATTAGAAATGCGTGGAGTTATTAAATATTTACATAAAAAAGGTTTATCGGGACAAGAAATTCATAATGATATGGTGAATGTGTTAGGTGAAAGTGCTCCTTCATATGCAACAGTAAAAAATTGGGTTGCTGAATTTAAACGTGGTCGTACAAGCATTGAAGATGAACCACGTAGTGGACGTCCAAAAACAGCAACAACAACAGAAATTGTAGCCAAAGTGCATGATATGGTATTACATGATCAACGAATAAAAGTGCGTGAAATAGCTAATATCATAGGCATTTCAAACGATCCGGTCCATTTAATTTTGCATAAAGAACTACAGATGAAAAAGCTTTCTGCAAGATGGCTGCCGCACTTGTTAACAGTCGACCAAAAACGCATAAGAATGAACATTTCTCAAGCTTGTTTGGATCGTTTTCAGCGAAATAAAATGGAACTGTTGATGAGACATGGAGCCACCACTATACTCCAGAGACAAAAGAACAAACAATGGACTGAAGCTGGAGGAAGTACCCCAAAGAAGGCAAAAACAATTCAATCGGCTGCTAAGGTTATGGCAACGGTTTTTTGGGACTTCAAAGGTATTTTATTGATTGACTATCTGCAAAAGGGTAAAACAATAAATTCAGAGTATTATTGCAAACTTTTAAATCAATTAAATGTACAAATTCGAGAAAAACGTCCTGGCTTACAACACAAAAAAATAATTTTTCATCAAGACAACGCACCAGCGCACAAGAGTGTTTTAACAATGGCTAAAATCAACGAATTAAAGTACGAGTTGCTTGACCACCCACCTTATTCTCCTGATTTAGCTCCCAGTGACTTTTACCTGTTCCCAAATCTAAAAAAATTCCTTGCTGGCAAGCGTTTTACCTCAAATGAAGATGCAATTACAGTTGTAAACCACTATTTTGAAGACCTTGAGGAAAACTATTTTAATCAAAAGATAGAATTGCTAGATAAGCGTTGGACTAAGTGTATTGAAGTTTCAGGAGATTATATGGAAAAATAAAAATATTTTTGAAAAACTAACTATTCTCTTTCACTGATAGGCTAAGAACTTTCCGAACCGCCCTCGTACAGCGATACGGTTCTCATTATCTGACCACTTCATGATGAAAGTTGAAACAATTTTAAAATCCCGTTACAGACCAACGCTACTGAGGTAAGCTTTCAAAACGCATATAACATTAACGGGGTATGTTTAGTTCTACTATTGAAATGGGTGTGTTCAATGTTGTAACAGTATTTATGTCCCTACTAAGTAAATGGTATTTTTTCCATTGTTCATAAATAAAATATTAAATACTAACATTTTTGGCAGTGTAAATATTTTGGCGCTTGCAATATTTTGGCGAAATTATTTCCAAAATTCTTTTTACATTCTCCTTTTTATTGAGTTTCATAATACCTTCTTTTTCCCTGGGAAAAAGCTTCCCGTTTGCGAAGTTTGTTTATTAGGAATAGGGAAAAAAATTCCAGATAATTGTCATTCGGAATCGGGCTGATAGCAAACATAGCTTCCATCGCCAGAATGGGACACGATGCAGTTGTAGAACGAATAAGTCTGGACTACATGACGCCGCGGCTGGATCGAGTACAAAATTGTAATATAACAATACCCAGAAAAAGGAAGGACGAAATCCCAATTTTCACTGAGGTTTAAAAGATGGAGACTGACACAAGGTCTGGGGTATTTTGGAAGGTTAAAAACTTCGTTCCAGAATCTAACTTTCCAAAATACGCCAGACCTTGTGTCAGTCTCCATCTTTTAAACCTCAGGGGCAGATCTAATTTATGGGCAGATCTTGAGGCCTTAAATTCAAGATATATAAATTCACGATGCTTCTTTGACTGCCTGATTTCCATCTCCCAGATCCATGCGCTCGATATCACGCTAACATGGGTGCCGGCCTAGCCCAGTATTCCTAGCCACGAGCTAAAGAACGAGTGGGCTAGGACAGGTTTCGAAACGGTGGAAACGGCCGAGGCCTCGGACGTGTTCATGCCATTCCTTCAGCAGTCAAATTTTATCGGTAACCTAGAAAACAAAAAGGCCTGTTGCAAATTTTAAAGAATTTAATAGCCAAGCATTATAGGTTAAATGAGCTTATGGCAAAGAGGTTAAATGAGCTTATGGCATTTGGTAAAAAAGTCTAGCATCACTGCGTTCTAACAGGTCACCGGCGTTTGAAGAGAGGGCAACTACAGGAGCTGCCTCGATAAAGACGAAGTAGAGCGCTAGATCACTTGCTATATGCCTGTCCAATGTATACACAATGTAGACTATCTATTTAACAAAGCGATTTCCGATGACCTTGCAGACACTACTAATGTACCTAATGGGTAATCAATCTAGAGGTATTTTTTAAAAATAAAAAAATACAAAAATGCAAATCAAGTGTGAAACCTTTATTGTTCATTTAAAAGGACATTTTATGACATTTATTTTTTAATTTTATTTCCTTCAAATGTTGGCGGCATAATTGATATATTAATATTCGAAGTAGAAAAAGAAAAAAAAACAAGCATTCAATACTTTCTTATTCCGTGGTTGAGAAATATCGATCTAAATACACTGAGAAGAAAAATAACCCTATATAAGGTTAACTTATAAATAAACATGATTTGGAGTCTACGTTATATAAGGTAAATTTGAACATTTTGTTGTTGACTGGTATTTAACAATAATAATTGTTAATTTAACTATTCTATGGTTGAATTTTTTAACTATGAAAATTGTTATTTTTAAAAAAATTATTGTTGTTTTAACAATGCATTGGTTTTAACCATGAAAATTGTTAATATTAAAATTTAATAGTTAATTTATTGAAACAATAATTTTTTAATTTGACAATGAAATTGTTAATATTATTAACTATGTACACAAAGCTCCAATACTCCGCTGCAATAAGTTGAACTAAACAGAAGTGCGTTACTGTGATATTAGTGTTAAGTTTTGCTGTGATTTTTACATTTATTCATTTTTTTTTTATTTTATTATTAAATTGTTTCGTGATGTCTAGTTTTTTAATAGTAGTACGAAATTATGACGAATGAAATGTAAAACTTATTGATTTTCAAATAAACATGCCCTGAAAAAGATAGAAAGAAGCTAACGAAACGTTGGGAAAACATGGAATAAATTAGTTTTATTTAATTCATGAAGGAAGATTGACCAATCAGCCCAGTCAAACACGACATAAACAAATAAAATAAATACCCATTTGGTCAAAGAAGTTGATTGTTATAGTTATTTATATTAATGTTATTTTTTTGTTAAGTTAACTTATTATTGGTTACCTCTTTTAACAATATTTAATATTAAATTAACCTACTTATTATGTTTTTGTTTTGTTTAAATTAATTCGGTCTTTTTTATTATTATGACTTGAACAGTTTTTATTCTGGTTCGAGACCCCTTTTGTTGTTTCTTTTTTAGAATCAACTAAAAAATTGCTGAAATAAATTGGCAACGGTTGCCAGGCAGACTGTACAGCTGTTTCTAAAACCGCCAAGGTTTTTCTTCAGTCGTCTTTGGCAACGATTACTTCGGCTACAAATCAAATGACTTATACGGGAATGAGAATTACCCTTTGCGTAAAGTCTTCGAACTGTGCATACTATTCGCAACACCATCTGCCATCTTGAGACGCAGCATTAATTATTGGATAATATTCGACCGAATAGACCACGTCCAGTACGCTGTGAAGAAAATGGAGTGGCCGTAGCTGAGAGAGAGTGTACACCAAGACCGTGGAGAGTCGATTCGGCGCCGTTCGCAGCAACTCGGACTGACGTATGGAACGGACGGCTTGGCGCATTTTACGTCGAGATCCTAAATTGAAACCGTTCAAATACAGCTTGTGCAAGAACTGAGGCCGCCCGCCGTTCCCAAGCGACATCGCTTCGCTCTATGGGCTCTTGAAAAGTTCCAAGAAGTTCCGACGTTTTCGAGCCAAATTTTGCTCAGCGATGAGGCCCATTTCTGGCTCAATGGGTGTGTTAACAAGCTAAATTGCCGCATTTGGGACAAAGAGCAACCAGAAGAGGTTCAAGAGCTGCTACTTCATCCAGAAAAAACAGCGGTTTGGTGTGGTTTGTGGGCCGGTGAAATCATCGAATAGACATAATCTTCAAAAAATGAATGCCAAAGAATGTTCTTTCAAATGATAAACATTCCCCATTCAATTTGAATTTTCTGTGTTTTTTCTTTAAAAAAGTAGGGAACTTCGAACTGGATCACGCGTTATAAGCTCTGATGCGGGACTTCTAAATGTGTTCACTCTACCTGCTTATCACTTATTTTAATAGTATAACATTCCACCCGGCCAAATTAATTGAATATGCAATGTCTTTTTTCGTAATCACTTTCGACTTCCGCTCAATTTCCATTAATGATATTTATTTGTTAAAATTATCATAAAATTAATTCATGCATATACGTACGATATTTTGAAATACAAAATTGCTTTCACTAAAAAGTTTTTATTGAAAATTCCTTTATGAATACAAGTGATAGTTTCGAATTGTGTCAACAATTTATATCCTCAGGATATTTTTCCAAGTTTATTTAATGAGTTGAATTTTGATTGTTTGTCCACGGAAAGTTTGCCAATACGAACGAACTGTGAAGGAGTGGGAGCTAAATAAACAAAAGACAACATAACTCCTTCCCTGTAGGTTAAGAAAGGATTAGAAGCTAAGGGTAGCTAGACAAAGAAAGGGGAGTCTCAAAAACAAGTAGCAAGGGACACTTTTCTACCCAAGTACCATAATAAAGAAGTTATTTGGCTGGAATATGTGGCATCCGCTTAAATTGTCACCGATTAAAAAAAACATATGCTTTTATAATCGAATTATTCCAGTCATTTTAGGAGTATATTCCGTCCAATTCTCCGCGTAAATAGTTCGAATGTTCTACAAATACATGACATTATTGTTGTATTTTTTACTATTTTTGCAGTTTCCCCATGTTTTCCGTGGTGTTACAACTAATGGCGTTAACAAAAACTTTGTAAATTGTTCAACACGTTATACACAGTTTTTGTCTGCTTTAGACAGACACAGTGTGTAAAGACAGCAACTAAATTAAGACATACCTTCAATAAAGTGCCTTCAAACGACAGAGTTTTCCATTCATTAGGAATATTTAAAATTTTCTTAATTAAAACAGGTGAAAAAGTTAAAGTCGGGCGTGGTCGACTAAGAGATTACCTTCACTATTCTGCTATGCAGAGGATTTAGCACCTCTGCCTGGAGCTTGAGCAGGGTCGGACTCAACACGTGAAAGTTAATTACACTGTGGAACATTTTTGGGGTTATTGTCTGGGGGGTGAGAAATTCCAAGTCAGGGTGATGGTACTAGGTCAGTATATTAAAACCCTCAAAGGGTTTTGCGTTCGTATGTGTCAGTGAAGTTGGCGAGTGAAGTTACTTAATTGTAAATAAAAACAGAACGCGTTAATCGATTTCTATGTCGCATTTTGTTTATAGGTTATGTGACTTTAAGTGAATGTTATAAGACTCTACACGTTTTTCCGTTTGGGATTTATATGTTTTAAAGAAAAAAAAAAATTTTTTGGCAAAATTTTCTTCATAAATTTATTTCTAATTGCAAAAATGTTGATTTGGTAGAGAAACAGTATATTAATGGATTAAAGAAAATGTAATTATTAATTTTTCTCAATTTATTTCAGCAAAATCGAACTAGTCGTTCTCGAGTTATGTCAAACTACGTTTTTGCCAACATTTTACAACTAAGCGAAAAAACATCAAGATAAGGAAAAAATGTAAAAGGTCATAAAAAAAACTGGCACATACGAACGCAAAACCCTTTAAGGATTTTAATATACTGACCTCGTACCATCACCCTGACTTGGAATTTCTCACCCCCCAGATGGGCTGTTGTACTGTGTTATTTGTCTCTCATAACGTACCATTGAAAATTTGAACGTAGTGTGGTAAAATTTGTGGCTTCTAAAAATTCAGGACTTCAACTCCGGAGGGCCTATTATTTAGGATCTATTCGAAAACATGGACCGATATGGTCCAATGTTACAGGACATAGGTGTTAGTTGCTCGTAACGCCCCATGCGAAATTTGACAGGAATCTGATGTTACAGCTGCAGATTTTTTAATCTGGAAGTACCTTTTGTGCAAGGGCTATGGGAAAATATGGAGCCATAACGGCCAGTTTCTCCGCAGCTTATCAAAGATTGCTCATAACGTATCACACAAAATTTGGGCGTGATCGGGTATGATCGAAGGCTTCTAGAGGGGGTTTTTTGTGTGGGACCTATCCTATCGAAAGGGGTATTTTTGTGAGACCTTTTCGAAAACATGGACCGATATGTTTCAATTTCACCAAAGATATGTGTTGGTCACTCGTAATGGTGGAAATCAGGTGTAAAATGTGGTTTTTAGAGCTGTACGTTCTGAAATAAGGAAGAACCTTAATATGGGAGCTATACGAAAAAATGGACCTTTGTTACCACAGTTTATTATTGGTAGCTCATAATGTACCATGTGACATTTGGGCGGGAGCGGGTGTAATTTGCGTCTTTTAGAGCTACAGGACCTCAAATCGGAAGAGACCTATGTGTGGGAGCTATTCGAAAACTTAAACCGTTATGGAAAAAATTCTCCACGGCTGGGTGTTGGTTCATCGTAATGCGCTGTGTGAAACTTAGTCGGAATCGGTTGTAATATGTGGGTTTTAGAGCAATTGGTTTTGAAATCGAAAAGGACCTTTGTATGGGGGCTATACGAAAAATTGAACCTATGTGGTCGCTCATTACGTACCATGCAAAATTTGTGGCTTCTAGAGCTGCAAGAACCCAAATCGGAAGGGGACCTTTGTATGGGAGCTATTCAAAATATTGAAATAAAATGGACCAATTTGTTGGTCACTCGAAATACTCTAAGCGCAATTTGGTCGACAACGGTTAAGTGGCTTTTAGAGCCGTAAGTTCTGAGTTCGGGAAAAATCTATGTGTGATTTTTGATATTTTGAAATATGGACCAATTTAAATAGGCTAAGTCCTTGGCCCAAACGTGAAAAATGTATCAAGTATCATCGAAACCGGTTCATTATTGCGACCTTTACTTTACAACGATAGATGGGCAGTAGGGCGGCGCCCCGCTCAATGTAATCCGATATAATATTCTAAGTCGATCAGTGTACTTAACATAGGGTATATCTCCATTCTTTTAAGGTGTTGAAAACATCAGCTAAGTCAAAATACCCTATACCACGTTTAATTTTTCCAGATCACGTCTTAATTCACTTTCCTAGTTAAATATAAAGTAAGCAATCTAACAGAGAAATTCATTGATAAATGCTCATATTCGTCAAGTAATCATATACGTTCTTTATATGTGACGCGCAAAATAGAAAGGGACCTAAGGTTAAAAACCAGTTTTGTTCAGGAGAGCCATTTTAAAGATTAGGTCCCTTCCGATTCGCGCTTAGAATCGTTGACTTCACTTTCATAAAACGCGCATATCTATGGGAGGGAAAACTTTTAGGGCATGGGATCATTCGATGCTCAGACGTTGTCCACATCAAAAAAAAAATTGAAAAGTTGATGAAAAGTTTTGTTCAAGAGAGCCATTTTAAAGATTAGGTCCTTGTCTATTTGCGCTTTTAACCGTCGACTTCACTTTCATAAAACGCGCATATCTCTGGGAGGAAACACTTTTGGAGCATAGGATCGGTCTCATTCGATGCTCAGATGTTGTCCACATCAAAAAAAAAACGAAAACTGATTTTTTTTTACCCTTAGGTCCCTTTCTCTATGCGCTGTCACATATTCTTAATGATTTTTTGTTTTATCATCCACTTCTTAATTTTAACTAAAGGTATAGGGTTTTGTACTTGAAACAATTTTCCCTTAATCTTTCTAATATATTTGGAAGTTATGTTACATTCTTAAATTATATGTTTAAGTTGAAAATGTTTAAATTTATAGCTTAAAGCTGAGATCACACGATTGGTCAAATGTACAGATTTTTGTCCATTTTTATGTACAGATCGTGTGAATGACAGAAAAAATTTGGCAAAAGGCAGATAGGACAATTTTTTTGGCCGATAGGCAGATAAAAAAAGAACTCTGTTGTACCGATCGTGTGAACGCATCACAGACCAATGAAGACAGAAAAAATTCTTAAACGTACCGATAATTTGTTCTGCCACTTACTGCCCGATCATAGTGCCCAATCAAGACCGATATTTGAATAAATGTTTTTTGTTTTGTATAAAATTATGATTTTTTAATAATTAGTTAATAATTATTATACACGTTGCTCTATTTCGCAAAGTGTATATTGTTATAATTTTGAGATTTGGCAGCACTGATTTGGTGTAAACAAATGTGCTTTAAATTATTGCATTGTTCATAACGGAATTGCATATTTTGGTAAGTAGTTGTATTTATGCTACAGATACTCGATAAATAATGTTTATTAATTTTTTAAGACCATGCAAATGTCGGAGGTCTGAATGAAGGAGCAACGTCAACGCCAGAAAAAATAAGAGGAAACGACCTCATGTGACAACGGCATGGTCTACGGAAGATGTTATAAGTTTAATAATAATAATTGAAAGACATTCATGTCTATGGGAGTATTCTTCCGTAGATTACAAAAACCGCCAAAAAAGAGAAAATGCATGGCGAGATGTTGCGACGAAATGTCTTGGGCACGACGTAGACGAATGCAAGGCCAAATGGGCAAATGTCAAAACTGCCTACAACAACACCAAAAAAAAAAAAATGATGACAAAGTCGGGTCAAGGCGCATCGAGCTCGGTACCTCATTGGCCTTTTTGGACTTCCATGCAGTTTTACCACAACCATGCTCGTGAAAAAACAGCATCATCCGTGTCATCTCTTGAGTTTGTCTGTGAGAGCCGAGATACATGTAACAATTCGCCTTTTCAGCAAAGTTTGTCACAATGTTCAACTACAGCTGATTTAGAAAAACCAACTCCAGAGAATACTTTGCAAAAAGCATTAGCGCTATTGGAAACTGAGAAAGAGAACAAGTGGCATAACTTTTGCATGTATTTAGCATCACAGATGCGTGAAATAGAAGGGAAGAATAAAAATGTTGCCAAAAAGTTGCACATTAATATTATGAAAAATACAATGGATGCGCTTTTAGAGTTGGAAGATGATTAATTTGTTTTTACTCATGTAACTTCATTTAACTTTTTATTTAATAAACGTTCTTAAATATGTTTACATTTGTTTAATTTAACACAGGAATGAAAAGGAATTTCACCAACGGCCGACATAAAGTATTGCTCGAATTCCTGACGAATTTCTTTCGCTTCATTGCTTATGTACGTAGTTGGGCATTCTTCTGTTCCTTGTTGGCGTATTTGAAGAAAATCTTGGGTACAATCTCCAGGAACTAGGTTACCTTGCTCATCGTACCTATCCATTGAAAATCCTTCCATATAACTTGCATTTTTATGTATTTAAAAATTGTGCAAGGCACAGCAGGCCAGTGTTACCAGGGTTGTCTTACGCACGTTTAGCTGAATCGGGCGATATAGTATTTGGAATCTCTTTGTCATTATTCCAAATGCATTTTCTACGACACGTCTAGCCCGTGACAATCGGTAATTGAATATGCGTTGCCCAGCACTCAAATTTCTACCTGGATATGGTTTTAAAATATGTTTTTGCATACGGAAAGCATCGTCCGCCACTAAAAGGTATGGAACATCCAGTTCACGGCCTGTCAAAGATTGGTGTGGAGGTAGTCCAAGAGTATTATTGTCTAAAGCATTCTGAAATGTACACTTTCCAAAAACTCCGCCGTCCGAAACCCTTCCATTACACCCGACATCAATGTAAAGGAATTTGTACTCCGCGTCAGCAATAGCCATGAGTACTATGATATGAGTACCTTTGTAATTATAATAGGTACTTCCAGACCGCGGTGGAGCCTTCATCACAATATGTTTCCATCTATCATTGAATTTTTGGGCAATCTCAATCCACAACTGTTCGTTGTTTGGGGCCTAGCAAATGCATAGTGTGATATATGTGATTATTTGATATTTTAAAAGTGATTATGTGTACCTTTATATATCCATTTTTCAATGCTTTGTAAATTGCATCGCAAACCTCAGGCACAAATATAGATATGGTGTTCGGCGCAATACGGAAAACAACAGACAAACTTTTGAAGCTGTCTCCAGAGGCAAGGAAGCGAAGTGTAACCGCCAAATGTTCAATAGCTGGTATTGCTTTGCGCATGTTGGTGTCACTTTTTCTTATGTTTGGAGAAACTAATTGAAGAAGCTCATTAAAAGTGGCTTCATTCATGCGCAAATAGTTTTTAAACAAAAATTTTTGATTGTCCACTTCCCGAAACTCGCACAGAGGTTTTACATACGCGCCGTCCGTAGTTCTCTTCTGAAGCCAATCCCGTACCCAAACACTTCGCTTCCGTAACTTTTTTCTACCTTTTATTTTGTTTTTCTTAACTAAATGTGCACAAATGCATATTATTGCAGCTATTTTCTTCGTATGGACATCATTTTGTTGCACGAAAATTACAAGATGTTTTTAAAATTTATGCACAACTGATCAGCTGTTTCTTTGTTGTGTGAGATAAATACCAATCGTATGACAGGGTGGTACCGATATTTGTCACTTGATTGTAGTGGCCATATCAGCGCAGAAAATATTTGGCTAAAATGCTACAATCGTGTGAACACTGAAAAAGTCATCGGTACACTAAGTGTTTTTTGCACAAAAGTGTACAGATAAAATTTGGCTGAAATTTGTACATTTGACCAATCGTGTGATCTCAGCTTAACTCTTACATTCAAATATTAAAATATTGTGCACACTGATTTAAATTACTCAATAAATATGCATATACCGAGTCATAACACCCTGAACCACAGTGTGGTGTAAGGTATAGAAAGAACAAGCAATTAAAGTTGGACGGTCCTAGCCCCGCTTTGTTATTCTAAAGATTCCATGCCTCTGTCTGGAGTTTGTGCCAGGTCGGACTTAATGGGTGACTTCTAGACGAAGAGAGATTTGTTTCTTTGGAACTATATAAAAACATACGAGTATATGGTCCAATTTAACCACAAAGAGATATATGTATATTTTCCAAACTAGCGGGGTGTACACAATATAGTTCTTAAACTAAGGAACTTTAGTACTGACAAATTTAATATTAAAGGAGTGTTATATTTTGAAAATATACTAATATTCGCCTATATTTGTACACTGTGGTCGACCGCCACAAAAAAGAAACAAAGTGAGAGCATTACAACCAAAGCTGTAAATAACTTCCCCCAAAAAAAAACATTTTTTTGTGGGTGTATTTATAGACATTGCGCTGATGTGCGATTTAATGTCAGTGTAATTGTCGCCTACACTCCTAACCAGGAGCAAAAAGAAGGAGTAAACAGGCCTTGGAGCTGGCCTTTACTTGCGATCTGACTATTGCTGGTCGCATTCCTGTCACATCTTAAGTTTACAAATTTTAATGGGTGATCCATCTAGATGCATTTTTTCACAACATAAAAAATATAAAAATTCAAATCAAGTGTGGAATCTTTATTGGTAATTTGAAAGGACATTTTATGGCATTTATTTTTTGAAAACGTACATGCACGGCACGGCACACAAGTTGACATAGTCAACTAAAACTCATTTTACAACACACACACGTTGTAACAGAAATCTATTGATGGCTCTCGATGTGGAGTCTCTTTAGAGATGGCAAGAGTGAGTTGAATTTTCGTCGGCAGTTGTGTGAAGAAAACTTGAAAAGTAAGGTTTACAACTGTAGTTCTCATTCGCTTGGGGAGAGCCTGGCCTTATAGAGTTCGGTTTTACTTTCAACAATTGCGGCAAGGCTTTCTGAAGAGGGTTGTCACGGACCCGAAATCATGATAAAAGTAGTGTGCAGCCACGAAAATCAATGCCACTTTGCCATTTTGTTAAAAACTTGTCTTCTATTTAAATATAGAAGCAAGAGGTCTTGAGCCGGTTTAATCCCTGTTCAATGTGAAAAATTTACGTTCAAATGTTGGCAACTGAAGTATGGAAATGAGTGTTCGGTGATAAACGGGAAGATCCGCTTTTTCGACCAAATTGTTGTTCAGTGATGAGGACCATTTCTGGCTCAACGGCAAAGTTTATAAACAAAATTGCCGCTTTTGGGCTGAAGAGCAACAGGAAAAGGTTCAAGAGGTGCCATTATACTCAGAGAAAACCACGGTTTGGTGCGGTTTATAAGCGGGTGGAATCATCTGTGCATATTTTTTCAAAAATGATGATGGCCGGAACGTAACCGCGAATGGTGCTCGCTATCGCGCCATGATATCGATCTTTATGCTACCTGTAATTGAAGCCTGTAATCTTGACGACAGTTGGTTTCAACAGGACGGTGCCACTTGCCATGCGTCTGCTCAAACAATGGATCTATTGAGAGGTCATTTCGAAAAGCAGCTAATTTCACGTTTAGGACAGGTGAGTTGGCCGTCTAGATCGAGTGATATCACACCTTTAGACATTTATCTTTGGGGTTACGTAAAGTACAAAGTCTATGCTGACAAACCAGCTAAGATTGAGGTTTTGAAAGCCAACATTAAGCGTGTCAAAAATGCTCGAACGAGTCATCTGAAGTTGGACCCTCAGAATGGAAACCCTGAGTCGTAGTTGCGGCCAACATTTGAAGGAAATTATATTCAAAAAATATATGCCATAAAATGTCCTTTCAAGCTACCAATAAAGATTCCACACTTGATTTGAATTTTTATTTATTTTTTTTTGTTCTGAAAAAAATACCTCTAGATGGATCACCATATGTGACGCGCAAAATAGAAAGGGACCTTAGGTTAAAAACCAGTTTTGTTCAGGAGAGCCATTTTAAAGATTAGGTCCCTTTCTATTTGCGCTTAGAATCGTCGACTTCACTTTCATAAAACGCGCAAATCTCTGGGAGGGACCACTTTTAGAGCATGGGATCGGTCTCTTTCGATGCTCAGATGTTGTCCACAACAAAAAAAAGAAAAAAAATGAAAATTGATTTTTTTTGCCCTTAGGTCCCTTTCTCTATGCGCTGTCACATATACTACCATATTCACTTTCGCACCCCCTCCTATTGGCCGGACTTCATACCGCACTTCCAAATGACAGTAGTAGTAGAATGAGATTCAATCAAAATAAATACCTGTTTGTCTTTGCGTGCGACTAAGCAAATATAAAAGTTATCAAATAAAAACGTCTTGAAGTTCACCCAGGCTGAACCTTATATAGACGTAAGTTTATGTTATCTGTTGTTTTAGATCTATAGTCCCACCTCGATCTTAGCCATATCTTCAAAATAAATTCATATTTGGATTTGTATAGGCGTAAATTAATGTTATCTGTTGTTTTAAATCTAGAGTCCCACCTTGATCTCAGCCATATCTTCAAAATAAATTCATGTTTGGATTTATAGTTAATCCACCCGTATTTACCACTGGATACTTCTTTTAAGTATAAGGTCCGTTTTTCGTTTAGACGATAACTTCAAAACTTTACAAAAAAAAAGTTTAGATTTTTAACAAACATGCATGTGGTAGCTGAACTGAACCAATGGAACCAACCATTTTGAATGCGTCTGAAGTAGATGAAAATAAAATTTTTAACATATATACTAGAGAAGTTTGTTTAGAGTTTGTTAGTATGGATGGCCTGAGAAATATAGCTCGACACACTAAGCCATTAACAGAACGCATGCTAAAAAATTTTTACTTCCAAAAAGTCATAGCAAAATCTCCTGCTGAAATTCGTCCTTATTTCTTAGAATTTTTAAAGTTGGTGCAATAATCTTTGATAAATTTTCGGAAAATAATTATATTGAGCCTCTCAAACCACCACGCCCATACGCCATTCGGCCGTAGGAATGTAGAAAATGAATTAAGTTGACTACAGGGGTTATAGTAATTTGTATTTTTTCTAAAATTTATTTTTTTTTAACGAAAAATTGTTCCGACCTGTTTTTAGTCTTTACAGTTGCGTTACATAGTCCACATTTTACGACGAATTTTACTGTAATCCTTCGTTTGGAAGTCAGCGTGGAATGTTCAGCGGATTATTTTTTGACGGCCTTACGGACTGTTTCTCTTCTGATGGCCTTTTCTCCGGCTGGTTAGCATTAACACATTTTTGCGAATGTGTCTGTAGCTGTTGGTCGTTTTTATCAACTGGCCGCCGAATTTCGCAAAATTCTGGCGAAAAATATGAAATTCGCACAAGTCACATGTGTACTCATGTTCATGAAATTTGGTATTGTTTTTTTTTCCGGTTCTTTCAGTTTAGAGCTTTTCATTCATTTCGCTGTTTTTAAATGTTTTCCGCTGTTGTTGCTGATGCTGCTATGCTCGTTGGTTGTAGTTGTCGGTGACACGATTGCTGTTGCTGTGACGTTACTGTTGTTGTGGCAGAAGGTTGTTGTTGCTGCTGTAGGTGACGCTGTACGTCATGACGCGTCATGGACATACTTTAGTTGCTGCTGTAGAACAGTGGG
This sequence comes from Hydrotaea diabolus, assembly GCA_963513945.1. Taxonomy (NCBI): domain Eukaryota; kingdom Metazoa; phylum Arthropoda; class Insecta; order Diptera; family Muscidae; genus Hydrotaea; species Hydrotaea diabolus. The sequence goes on along the minus strand of OY740719.1, from coordinate 109,034,229 downwards.
GGTTTTATATTTCGAAATGTCAGAAAGAACGGCTGCAGACAACATTTCGCATTTTCTAAGTACCTTGGCTCTTCTACACGTTGTTGGTCTTTGTCGGCAAAAGGCACACCGATCGCGTGAGTGCTGTATTCCGATCTTGTCACTTTAAGCGGGCCGTCGTATCCGCTTTATTTTGTTGATTTATCGTTTAAACGCATATCCTTTTTAAATCCTTTTTCCTTTAATATCCCAATAGGAAACTGATGGATAACTTCATACTTACTTTAGTCCCACAACATCCCATTAAGGAACCAGGCGAGCTGTGAGCTGAGCTAAACTCAATTCTTATAATTACCAAAAGGGATCTACGGCTAATTTATTTTGTAGAGGAGCTGTGAGCTGAGCAAAACTCAATTCTTATAATCACCAAACCGGATCTACGGCTAATTTATTTTGTAGAGAAGTTTTTACACAGCTGAGAGATACGAGTAATTATTTTACTCGTAAAGTCGACGGCATTGAAATGGTGAAAACTCACCGCTGAAAAAATTGTCAGATGTTCTTACCCGGGGTTGAACCATGGTTACCAGCATGAAAGTCGTCCACACTCCCATCACACCACGGCAGCCCACATATCAGGTATTGGTGCGTAATATTTTACTGATCGGAACTTGTGGATCAAATCTGGCTAGAAAGGGCCATTGTATTTGTTTTGAAAAGTATTTATTTTTCTTGTGTACTCATGACTCCAATACAACCTTTAATCTCTCTGCTATCTCTAGTTCAAAGTACCAAGGATGGACATGTCTTTACCCACTTGGTACTTTTACCACCTCATCGGCCTGCCCTGTCTTCGTATTTTGCGGTATTAGTCTCTCAAGTTTGTACATTCTATTTCTAAAGGCTCTACTTCTTGAACTTCTCAAATACCTGCTATGCAAGTGCTAGCAATTTTCGATGCAATAAAGCAGCACAGACAAAATTGAGTCGTACTTTTCTTCATCGAGAGACTGCTCTAGATGTTTGCACTGAACGTCTGTGATCTGTGGGCTCTAGGGCCATAGGTGTCAAAAATATGTTCCTATTTTTTGGATACATATGGTAAACGAAAGTGGTACATAGCTCTCACAAATCCAAAAATGTAGCTTTATTTAAGATATGGAACAATTTGCGAATCGAACTGGCTAATAGGAGAGTCCCAGGGCCTAAAAATCGGCCACTTTTACTATGAGTAAATGGTATTAAAATCAAGTATCAGTGTGGGTATGGGTGTATGAACTACCAAACCCTCTTATAAATGGATTTTAAATTTTTCGTCTTTCATTGCCTGAAGCGTACCTGTTTTAATCAAAATCTCGTAAAGGGCAATTCCAGAGGCAGTTTAAGAAAAAAAAATTATAATAATCAAAATTGAAAATCTAGTAAAGCTAAAGTCAGGCGTACCCTGCACTTGTGCATGTTCAGAAAAGCCAACTTAAAATAGGATTTTGGGCCCTCTTGGATGGGCTTTAAATTTACCAATATTTCAAAAATACTGTCATAATTGAATTTGTTTAAAAAATTTATTGTTTTTGGTAAAATAAAATTGAACATATTTGTAGGAGGTATACCTAAATCTGAGCTGATTTTCTCCAATTTAAAAATGGCCAAAAAACGTAAGTTGTGCATAAATTTTATCAAGCTTGGATGTAAAATGTTGCTTTTAGAGCTGAAATCATAAAATCTAGTGAATATTTGCCTGGGATCTATATCAAAAGCTCTGCCGATTTTCTCTAATTTCAATAGCGTTTGTCTTGGGTCCAAAAAACCGACTTGTGCAAAATTTCATCAAGAATATGTGGCTCCTAGGACTAAAAACATAAAATCGAATGACCATGTGTGTGTGGTGGCTATATCTAAATCTGAACCGATTTTCATCAAATTCAATAAAGTTCTTACTTGATTAAAAAATTACTCGTGATAAATTTCATAACTTTTTAATGTAAAAAAATAAAAAAAAAACGGATGAACATATGAGTGGGAGCAACATATGTATATCAAAATCTGAATCGATTTTTTGAATTTCAATAGCGTCCGTCATGAAAATCGGATAACAATTGCGAAGTAAGTTATTATAAGTTTAAGATGGACGGATAGACAGTCATCGTTTAATGGAGTCGGCTGGTACGAGGGCGACCGCAAAACTAACTGGCCTGGCACATTTTCTGTTTTACTAGCAACTTTTTTTTTGTTTTTAAAAAGCAATCTTTTATAAGCCATCTGCCAAAATTTCCGAAATATTTAATGATTGTTTTCTTTGTTACAGGTGATTGAAGTAAACAAGTTTTATAATTTTTGAAAAATGGAAAATAAAGAGTTTCGTGCGGTAATTAAACACTTTTATATGAAAGGTTATACGCCACAATTAATCAAAGATGAATTGGATTCTGTTCATGGTGATAATGCACCATCATACTCCACCGTAAAATCCTGGGTTCAACAATTTAAAATGGGTCGTTCAAGTACGGAAGATGAACAACGCTCTGGAAGACCGAAAACTGCTACTACGATTGAAAACATTAGAAAACTATTTAATGAAGTGACTAAAGATAGAAGAATAAAGCTCAGAGAACTTGCTGATATTGCTAAAATACACGAAAAACAAGTTTGGAGTATTTTACATGATGAACTCCACATGAAAAAGCTATCCGTAAGATGGGTGCCGCGTTTGTAGACTTTGCCCCAAAAAATCGTCCGTTGGAGCAATTCCGAGGAGCTTTTAGCGATTTATCAGCGTAATCCAATAGAGTTCTTGCGCCGATTCATAACTGCTGATAAAACATGGATCCATCACTACATTCCAGAATGCAAAGAACAGTCAAAACAATGGATAGAAGCTGGTAAAAGTGGTCCCAAGAAGGCGAAAACTGTTAAGTTAGCAGGAAAAGTAATGGCCACAGTATTTTGGGATGCAAGGGGTATAATATTTATTGATTATCTTGAGAAAGGAAAAACTATAAATAGTGAATATTATTGTGCATTATTGGATCGGTTGAGTGAAGAAAACAAGATAAAACTACCGCATTTAGAAAAAAAAAGTTATTTTTCATCAAGATAATGCTCCTTCACACTCTGCATTTTTAAATCAACAAAAACTATCCGAATTACGATTTGAAATTGCCCCGCGTCCACCATATAGTCCAGATTTAGCTCCTTCTGATTATTTCTTGTTTCCAAATTTAAAAAAATTCTCGGTGGCAAAAAATTTTCGTCCAATAGCGAGGTTATTGCTGAAACTGAGGCATATTTTGAAGGTCTTGAAAAATCTTATTTTTCGGATGGAATTAAAAAACTTGAAAAACGTTTGATGAAGTGTAATAATAATTTCAAAAAAACGGTTCTTTTTATGTTAGGCCAGTTACTTTTGCGGTCGCCCTCGTAGCTAGGATTTTTTGAATCTCAATAGCAGCTGTCGTTAAAATCGGATAAAATTGCGATGTGATTATAAGTTAAAGGTGGACGGATATACTTAATGCCAGGTACACACGAGGCAACCTTCGAAAGCAACGTGTTGCGGTAAAAGTGTAGTTTATTTACAAAAAAAGTAGCAACACAGTTTAATATGAAGCAACGTTTGCTTAAACACGGATGTATTGCTGCAACGGTAGCCCCTTGTGAACGTAATATAAAGGTGGGTATAACTGAAATATTTTAGGTAGTCTAAAACATAAATAAAAATATAGGGTGATCCATCTGGAGGTATTTTTTCAGAACAAAAAAAATAAAAATTCAAACTGTGAAATCTTTTTTGGTAAATTGAAAGGAAATTTTATGGCATTTATTTTTTGAATATAATTTTCTTCAAATGTTGGCCGCAACTACACCTCAGGGTTTCCTGTCTGAGGGTCCAATTTTGGATGACTCGTTTGAGCATTTCAACCGGTATGGCTTTAATGACACGCGTAATGTTGGCTTCCGAAACCTGAATCGTAGCTGGTTTGTCAGCTTTGGACTTTACGTAAAGCCAAAGAAAAATGTCTAAAGGTGTAATATCACTCTTTCTAGGCTGACAACTCACCTGTCCAAAACGTGAAATTAGCTGCTTTTCGAAATGACCTCTCAATAGATCTGTTTGAGCAGCTGTATGGCAGGTGGCACCGTCCTGTTGAAACCTAGTACCGTCAAGATTACGGCCAATTTTAATAGCATATAGATTTCAGGTAGCATAAAGCTCGATATCAATGCGCGATAGCGAGCACCGGTCACGGTTACTTTGCGGCCATCATCATTTTTGAAAAAATATGCACCGATGATTCCACCAGTTTATAAACCGCACCAAACCGCGGTTTTCTATGGATATAATGGCACCTCTTGAATCTCTTCTTCTTGCTCTTCAGCCCAAAAGCGGCTATTTTGTTTATTGACTTTGCCGTTGGGACAGAAATGGGCCTCATCACTGAACAAAATTTTGGTCGAAAACAGCGGATTTTCCCGTTTCTCACCGAACGCATTTCCATAATACAGTTGCCAACATTTGAAGGTAATTATTTTCAAAAAATTAATGCCATAAAATGTCCTTTCAAATTACCAATACAGATTTCACACTTGATTTGAATTTTTATATTTCTTTTGTTCTGAAAAAAATACCTCTAGATAGATTACCCTATATATAGCGTGTTACCCAGTAGGTTGGGGTAAAAAAGGTCGGTTACATCGGGCAGAGATGTGTGGGGCATCAGGCGAGTGGAGATATTCAAAGACACAGTCTTGCATGAGCGTATAATCATCTACTTGGTAAAATTTTCAATAAATCAATATCAAGATCGCGGACTTGTCCCAGGATAATAATATATTTTATACCTCGGATGATTTTGGAACACGTTTATTCTGGCGCAGTACCCACTTGTTATATTTACACACTTACATAGAAATTAGAGCATATTCACTGTATCATTCCATTTGCAACACCTTGAAATACCGATCGAAGATCCCAGACAGTAATTATGTTTTTAATAGTGGTAAAAATCTCAGGCGATCTAGCCATACTCGTATGTTTGGCTGGGAAAGCAAAGTATAGGTCGCACTACTGAAGCTGATTTTGCAGATATACGAGTATAAGCTAATGCTTAGAGGCGGTTGGTATTAAAAATGGGCCGACGGGTCAAGAGGTTTGTACACAAGGGCTAAGTCAACCTCAGAGAAGTCACTTTCAGTGTATTTCCACACCATCGATAAACCGATGGAGTTTTTAATTCTGTTTGTAGCATCTTAAAATATTTATGAGCGACTCTTTATACACAGTTTTTATATTATTTACCGTCCTATAAGGCTAAGACGTGTAGATGTGTCCTTCTGTTCGTCGAAATAATAATGTAGTCCAAACGAACAGAACTATAGTTTTATAACACATTGGAAGATCTTTTGATAGTAAAAGTGTACTCTTTGACTTATCGACTACATAACTAAAAAGATTAAAAATTATTTTTTTTTTGAAATCGTAGGTAAAATCGCATTAAACGTCTCATAAATACGAGTAGTCATGGTCATTATGCCCTGGGACCCATAAACTCATCTTTACTGATGGGGGACATTAACAGCGATATCGAGTCCTAACCGCGAAAAAGGTATAAGCGCCAAAAAGAACATTTTACAGACGAAAGTTTTGAATTTCCTATATCTCTCTAAATATTAATATTTAGTTTTTGATATTAAAGCTAAAGCGCTTAAAGTGGAGCTTACATCTTTTTCGCGGAAAAGGCTTGATATGATCCTACAAATCCAAATACGTGCTTAAAGCTCACACATAGTACAATTTGGCACTCTGTTTGACCCTTATACGACCTAGTGGCCCTAAAAATATATCTAGCTACTCGGAAACAGTGAAATTACCTCACTATTCTAATTATGCGCAACTTTTTATAATTTGCGTAAATACAAGTCCTGGGATCGAAAAATAGGCCTCCTTCAACATTGGATATATGGTTTTACAAAAACATTTCTTTAGGAATTTGAATATGAGAATAATTGTATGATTTGACTAGTGACCCAAAAAGTTGCCCTAAAACTCCAGCACTTATGTGTATACCGGGACAGTGCATTTTTCTTACAAATCCAAATAGATTAGTCAAAATTTTGGGTCGGTTTCTTGGGCACTTAAAAACAATAAAACTTTCTCACAAATCAATATTTACTTAGTAGGGACATGAATAATGTTACAACATTGAACACACCCATTTCAATAGTAGAACCGAACATACCCCGTTAATGTCATATGGGTTTTAAAATTGTTTCAACTTTCAGCATGGAGTGCTCAGATAATGAGAACCGTATCGCTGTAATAGCGCTTTTCAAGTGTGAAATGAAAAAAACGATATTTTCAAAACGCTCCGGCCACAAGGGACTAGCCGCATTTTATTTTACCGATGCATAAAACTATTTGAGGAGACTGGAGATGTAAGAGACCGGTCGGGCCGCCCACGCTCTGTTCGAACACCGCATGTCATCAAAGCCGTTAAATCAAGAATTCTCAGAAATCCGCTCCGATAACAGAAAATCATGGCCCGTGAGATGAATATCACCAAAAGTCCATGAGTCGAATCATTAAAAAAGACTTGGGACTTGGGGCTTTCAAACGACGTACCGGACATTTATTGACTGCAGCTTTAAAAAAAAAATAGGATTGAAAAATGCAAACCTCTTTTGGTGAAGCACGCTGATAACTAGCACAGAAAAATTTTGTTCACCGATTAAAAACTTTTTACCTTTCAGGAAAAATTTAACAAGCAAAATGATAGAGTGTATGCGCGGTCATCTAAGGAAGCATCTGAACTGATCCCAAGGGTGGAAAAGGGTCATCACCCAGCTTCAGTCATGGTTTGGTGGGGTGTCTCTTACGATAGGGTCACTGATCTGCATTTCTGCGAACAAGGAGTCAAAACATCGGCCAAAGTTTACCAAGAAACCGTTTTGGAAGCTGTTGTGAAGCCTCTTAACAATTCCCTGTTCTAAAACCAGCCATGGACTTTCCAGCAGGATACTGCGCCGGCCCATAAGGCTAAAATGTCCCAGACCTGGCTTTGAAACAATTTGTCAGCGTTCATTTTCTCTGAAGAATGACCCTCAGGCAGCGAAGATTTGAACCCATTGGAATACAAATTGTGGACGGTTTTAGAGGACAAGGTTTGTCACAAAAGATACCCCAACATTGGATCTCTTAAGACTGCTTTGGTCCGAGCTTCGTCCAATTTTCCAATGGACGAGGTTCGTGAAGCTATTGACGATTGGCCGTGCGGCTTAAGGCGTGTGTAAAGGCAAAAGGCTGACATTTGGAATAAGTAGATTCTTTTTTAATACAATATACATAAATAAATATATTAAAAAATATTTGGTCCAAAAACATTTAGTACTTTTTTTTTACAGCATAAAACGTGTGTAACATTATTTATGTCCCTACTAAGTACGAGTATATACATGGATCAAATCACCATTGGCGCAAAAAATAGGTTCTGTCAAACATGGGCTCACCATCCATACCATGTCTCCAAATACACTCTATGCCACATTGGATCGCATTCCATCGCATAGAGTTTAAAAGCTTCCGCCTGTTCGAATTTAATTTTTCCACTATTTGTCGAGATATATTGGACAGCTAAGCAACCTGCAGATGGTACTAAAAATCCTTGCAAAATTTTAACAAAAATTAAAACAATGTCCTTTTTAACTCACTCAGTTTAGGCTTACTTCTTGCCTAAACTCCAAAAAAAATATTTACCCACTTCAAGTAAAAGTGAATTAAAATTGAGAATAGTCGGCTCTCATATAGCGCACAGTATCTCTGTACTCAATTTTAGTTTGTCTTTATCGTAGACACGAGTTTGGTGTTTGGTCTAGATGTTTGGTCTAGATATATATGGTGTTTGGTCTAGATATATAGAAATTTCTTGTTTTAAGTTTAATTTTATATGATATCAAACTCTAATTGAGTAAGTTTTTTTTATCAGATGTAGTAAAGGGTGTTTTTTATTGGGGTATAGAACTTTAAGTTGGCATCACTTTTTTAACTGGCGGCCATTTTGTCAGCTGTCAAGTGATTAATATTTAGTTTGGTTTGCCATTTCATCATGAACAGGTTGACAAAAGAACAACGCTTGCAAAATGGGCCGAAAATGAGATTCATCTCGATGCTGATTTTCATCACAAAATTTTGTTCAGTGATGAGGCTCATTTTTGGTTGAATGGCTACGTCAACAAGCAAAATTGCCGCATTTGGAGTGAAGAGAATCCACATGAGACCCTTGAGACGCCATTACATCCACAAAAACTGACTGTTTGGTGTGCTCTATGGGCTCGTGGAGTCATTGGGCCATACTTCTTCCGAAATAATGCTGGAGAGTCAGTTACCGTTAATGGAGACCGGTATAGAGCCATGATAACCGACTATTTTGTTCCCGAATTGGATGGCATGAATGTGGATGAGTTGTGGTTCCAACAAGACGGCGCTACATGCCACACAGCGCACGTCACAATCGAATTATTGAAGGAAACATTCGATGAGCGCATAATTTCGCGGAATGGACCTGTCAATTGGCCACCAAGATCGTGTGATTTGACACCATTGGATTATTTTCTTTGGGGATATGTGAAGTCGTTCGTCTACGCCAACAAACCAGAAACGTTAGGGGACTTGGAAGCCAACATTCGTGGCGTTATTGCCAACATACGGCCCCATATGCTCGAAAAAGTGGTTGAAAATTGGACCTGTAGAATTGGCTTTATTCGAGCCAGCCGCGGCGGCCACATGCCCGAAATCATATTTAAACATTAATGGCATAAAATTATCCTTCCAATAAAGCCAAATTGATGGACATTAAAACGTTTGTGTTTTATTTCAATTCGAAGTTCTATACCTCAATAAAAAACACCCTTTACATTCCATGGTGTAGAGTATAAAAGCTGCGGCCTGTTCGAATTTAATTTTTCCACTATTTGTCGGTTTTTTTTTATTCCTTAAAGCACGATATTGGACAGCTAACAACCTGCAGATGGTACTAAAGATCCTTGCAATATTTTAACAAAAATTAAAACAATGTCCTCCCACTGTGTTCGTCCTTGTCGCTGTTCTCTCACAATAATTGTGATGTGAGTTGATGTGTCACACTTGCTGGGAATTTTGCCCACCCATACACACACACACACAATCACACAATTGTGTCTGAATGTCATGTGAATGTTTGTGTGTGAGGATTGTGGCTGGGAATATCTGTGCGCGATAGTGTCCGTCCGTATGTACATGTGTATATGTCGCCAGCAACATTTGGCGGGTGGTGTTGCGGGTTATGAACGTATGAAATGTTTTGTATGCCAGTGTTGTTTACGAACTCAAAACATGTGAATAGTTTTGTATCGTTTTTTTGTGTTTGTGAGTGGATTCCGTTTTTGTTTCGCTTTGTTTCGGTTTGCCAACATTATTATGTCGTTGTGAATTATGTTCTATTCGGTCTATGCACCCTACAGCGCAGAGCAGGAGGTATAGCCGTGAATAAAACAATGAAGATAAATCCAAGTTTAGGCTATTCTGGATTTATCATACGGTTGAATTGCAACTGATGGTAGATGACTGGAGAACATAAATGGCGCATGAGTTGCGGTCAGTTTGAATGCCATCACCCACCCGTCAGGGTTTACATATCGGATGATCAATCTACTTAGTAGGGACATAAATACTGTTACACAAGTTTAATGCTGTAAAATAAAAATTACTGAATGTTTTTGGACCAAATATTTTTTAATATATATTCACTGATGTATATTGTATCCAAAAAGAATCTACTTCTTCGAAATGTCTGCCTTTTGCCTTTACACACGCCTAAAGTCGCACTGGCCAATCGTCAATAGCTGCACAAACCTCGTCCGTTGGATAATTGGCACACAGCTCGAACCAAAGCCGTCTTAAGAGATCCACTGTTGGGGTATCTTTTGTGACAAACCTTGTCCTCTAAAACCGACCACAATTTGTAATCCAATGGGTTCAAATCTGGACTGCCTAAGGGCCATTCTTCAGAGGTAATGAACGCTGGCAAATTGTTTCGAAGCTAGGCCAGGGACGTTTTAGCCTTATGGGCCGGCGCAGAATCCTGCTGGCAGGCTTCACAACCGCTTCCAAAACGGTTTCTTGTTTCTTTGGCCGATGTTTTGACTCTTTGTTCGCAGAAATGCAGGTCAGTGATTCCATCGTAAGAGACACCCCACCAAACCATCACTGAAGCTAGGTGATGACTCTTTTCTACCCTTGGGATCAGTTCAGATGCTTCCTTAGATAACCGCGCATACACTCTATCATTTTGCTTGTAAAATTTTTCCTGCACGGTAAACATTTTTTTCATCGGGAACAACATTTTTCTGTGCAAATTATCAGCGTGCTTCACCTCAAGACGTTTGCATTTTTCAATCCTATTTTTTAAAGCTGCAGTCAATAAATGTCCGGTACGTCGTTTGAAAGCCCCAAGTCCCAAGTCTTATTTAAAGATTCGACTCAAGGACTTTTGCGTGATATTCATCTCACGGGCCATGATGTTCTGTTTTCGGAGCGGATTTCTGTGAATTCTTGATTTAGCGGCTTTGATGACATGCGGTGTTCGAATAGAGCGTGGGCGTCCCGACCGGTGGCGGTCTTTTACATCTCCAGTCTCCTCAAACAGTTTTATGCATCGGTAGGCGAACATGCGGCTAATCCCTATTGGTCGGAGTGTTTTGAAAATATCGCATTTTTTCATTTCACACTTGAAAGGCGCTATTACAGCGATACGATTCTTATTATCTGACCACTCAATGATGAATGTTGAAATAGTTTTAAAATCCCGTTACAGACTAATTGTATTGAGGTTAGCTTTCAAAACCCACATGACATTAACGGGGTATGTTCAGTTCTACCATTGAAATGGGTGTGTTCAATGTTTTTACAGTATCTATGTTCCTACTAAGTATAAGTATTTTTTTCAAAATAAAAATATATACTAAAAATTCAAATTAAGGGTGGTGCCTTTATTGTACATTCGATAGGACATTTCATACAATTAATTTTTTAATATACTAATTTCCTTTAAATTTTGGCCGCAACTACGCCTTAGGGTGTTCATTCTGAGGGTCCAATTTTGTATGACTCGTTCGAGCATTTCGACCGGTATGGCGTTAATGGCACGCGTAATGTTGGCTTTCAAAACCTGAATCGTAGTTTAATTTAGATAGACTTTGGACGTGCGTAACCCCAAAGAAAAAAGTCTAAAGCTGTCATATCACACGATCTAGGCTGCCAACTTACCGGTCCAAAACGTGAAATTATATGCTCTTTGAAATGCAATGAACGAACCATTGTTTGAGCAGCTGTATGGCTAGTGGCACCGTCCTGTTGAAACCAAATGTCGTAAAGATTGCGGGCTTCAATTTCAGGTGGCAAAGAGTCCGACATCATGGCGCGATAGCGAGCACCAATCACGGTGACGTTCCGGCCATCATCATTTTTGAAAAAATATGGACTAATGATTTTACCTCACCAAACCGTGGTTTTCCACGTGTTTAATAGAACCTTTTAAACCTCTTCTGGTTGCTTTTCAGCCCAAATGCGTCAATTTTGTTCATTGACGTTGCCGTTGAGCCAGAAATGAACACAATTTTGGTCAAAAAGGCGGACCTTCTCGTTTTTCACCGAACGATCATTTATACTGGTATAGTATACTTGTACAATTTGGAGGCATTGTTGCAGTGTACGTCTTTCCATAATGAAATGGCAAACAATACTGATAGGAAAAAGTAAAGTTTAACAAAACTTACGCGAACTCTGTGAAAAAACCTTTTAAAAAATAATACCTTTTAAAAAGGTAAAAGTCACTGGGAGCTAAATCAGGAGAATAAGGTGGGTGGTCAAGCAACTCGTACTTTAATTCGTTGATTTTTAGACATTGTTAAAACACTCTTGTGCGCTGGTGCGTTGTCTTGATGAAAAATTATTTTTTTGTGTTGTAAGGCAGGACGTTTTTCTCGAATTTGTACATTTAATTGATCTAAAAGGTTGCAATAGTACTCTGAATTTATTGTTTTACCCTTTTGCAGATAGTCAATCAATAAAATACCTTTGGATTCCCAAAAAACCGTTGCCATAACCTTACCAGCCGATTGAATTGTTTTTGCCTTCTTTGGGGCACTTCCTCCAGCTTCAGTCCATTGTTTGGATTGTTCTTTTGTCTCTGGAGTATAGTGGTGGATCCATGTCTCATCAACAGTTATGAAACGACGCTTAAAATCCATTTTATTTCGCTGAAAACGATCCAAACAAGCTTGAGAACTGTTCATTCTTATGCGTTTTTGGTCGACTGTTAACAAGTGCGGCACCCATCTTGCAGAAAGCTTTTTCATCTGTAGTTCTTCATGCAAAATTAAATGGAGTCGATGATTTGAGATGCCCATGATATTAGCTATTTCACGCACTTTTATTTGTCGATCATTTAATACCATATCATGCACTTTGTCTACAATTTCTGTTGTCCACTACGTGGTTCATCTTCAGTGCTTGTACGACCACGTTTAAATTCAGCAACCCAATTTTTTCTGTTGCCTATGAAGGAGCACTTTCACCTAACACATTCACCATATCATTATGAATTTCTTGTCCCGATAAACCTTTTTTATGTAAATTTTTAATGACACCACGCATTTCTAATTTTTCCATTGTAAAAAAATCGCGGATGCGTCTTTTGTGAACACCTGTTTCTATATGAAGGAGTTGCCAGATCGAAACAAAATTTAACATGTGGTCATAGCAGAGATGGAAGTTTCCAAACCACTTAACTTTTTTCTGTTTATTTTTGTGCTAGGCTAAGAAGTTTCCGAACTGCCCTCGTACTTACAAAACTACGAGTATCAGTGTCATGACTTTAACGCCGACAAAAACTTGAAAGTCATACGCAGACCTATACCTCTAGCCCATTTAATGTGTTTCTTTCAAAGAGCACTGCTCTTGCTCTTTAGCCACGAGCTCCTCATACTACATCTATCGCCTATCATTTGAAGGAGGGCATTTCCCCAGTCGCCATTGGTCGAGCGCACTTTTCATTTTCATTGCTGCTTTCCGCTCCGTTTTGGCATGTGCTGATTGTGATGTTGCCGTTAATTGTCCATACGTGTAAATCATATGAAATTTCATTGTAATCATAATTACAATGATGACAGTTTTAATGAATGCAAATGTTCAGACGTAAAATTAGAATACATTCGCAAATTGCCGCCAGGGAGCTTGGCAAAAATGACAAAAGAGAATTTACAAAAAAAAGGAAATCAAACAAAAAAAAATAACGACACATACGACAATACGAACAGGCAACGCTAGGAAAAAAATGGAAAAATGTCACTGCATCAAATCAGAATAAAATTGGAAATGACAAGGCAAAATAAAAAGGGAAAAAAGAAAAAAAAAACAGACGTGAATGACTCTAATTAAGTTGGAACTGAGTTTGTACGTGAGAATTTTTAAATTATAAAAATAATTTTATTCATGCCATAAGTACGAGTACATTCAACATTAGCGAAACATTGCTACGGAAACTTTACTTAAGAGTGTTTGGGGCGAACAACTTTTCTCCAGTTTGCAACACGACTCGTTTGCATATTTATAAACACCAGCTTAAACACGATTCTAAGCCGTTATAGCTTCGAATCGGTGCTGTAAAGTAAAGTTTTTTTAGACGTGTGGTTTTCAAGATGAAATAAAACGCATAAAGTCTAATGTTATGGCCAAGAATTAAGCTTTATTATAAAGATTAGGGTCTGCCATTATGTTTTAAAATAGACTTCGAGAAATTGGCCGCCGCGGCTGGCTCGAATAAATTTCAGCCAAGAGACCCAAGTTTTGAACACTTTGGAGGAAATATGTACCAGTGATTCCCTCTGCCCATTGGGCACAACAAACAGTGACTTTTTGAGAATGTAACGGCGGCTCAACAATGGCTTGTGGATTTTCATTACTCCAAATGCGACAATTTTACCCATTCAACCAAAAGTAAGCTTCATCGCTGAACAAAATTTTCCTGTTCAAATCAGGATCGGTGACCATCTCGTTTTGTTCTGGAGTAAGTCTATTCATTATAAAATGGTAAACCAATACTATTATTTTGGATCACAGTACAAGAGCAACAAAAATTCGTGTTATTTGAAATTAAATCTTTTTCTAAATAAGATAAAATCTTTTTTTTTATCGATTTAAAGAAAAAAGAAATCTTCAACATGTGATTTTTAACATAAATTTTGTTAAAGAGCATAGTCTAGCAGCGTCCATCCAAGCGTCCATAAAATCTTCAGCCATGGTGCGCCATCGCAACCCATATCCAAGCGATGGCCAGCGCCCCTTAAGGCCAATGCCGCCGGTAACAATTCGAAGCGTGCTGTATGGACACAACTTCACACTTGGTAAGGGGCCGAGGCCTATCTAAACTTCTGCTGAACTATGGGTCGCAACATCCGATTAAGATGCAACTCCACACCAAGCCGAAGCTCTCCCCGCGATTTTGGTTTAGACCATAGTCAGCACGATACTCCCCAAAGTACCCTACCTACTGGTCAAGCCAAAACAACAGTTCTTAGGGCTCCTGGCTACCAATGAAACCAGACTTAAGTCTTCGGTCAGAGATGATCAAACCGTTCGATATGCACCTAATTTGGTTGCTGAGGCACAGGAAACTTCCAGGAAAATAATAGGTGCCAGCTCAACTTTAGAAATGAAGGTCTTAGCAATCGAACGAAAGATGATTTACGTCAAGGGCTTAACGAATCACCTTGAAAATCTGTTCTAACTTGCTCTTAATCTTGAATAGTTGAGATCACGTGGTATCAGCTGATGACTACTCGTTCCGGTACTATGTCAGAGTAAGTTTACGTATTTTGGTTAATATCGCTATGCTTGTTAAAAAATTCGAAAAGCGGGGCACCCAGCAGGTTAAAGTAACTCGACTACGCAGAATAAAATGGCGCGTACAGTTTTTCTAGATTAGCTCTTAAAAAAATAAGATAGACGAAAATTTTAAGTTTTAAGCATCAAATCGACAAAAGAGCCTTAATTCGTGATCACTCCTTCGTCGGCCAAAAACGTGGGAAAACCATAGAAAAACTTAAATCAACGATATCTCATAAACAAAGCACCTAATCGACAAAAGAGCCTTAATTGGTGATCACTTCTTTCCTCGGGCAAAAACGCGGGAAAAGCATAGAAAACTTAAATCAACGACATCTCCTTAACGAAGCGTCTAATCGACAAACGAGCCTTAATTCGTGATAACTTCTTTCGTCGGCTAAGAACGTGGGAGAACCATAGAAAAACCTAAATCAACGATATCTCCAAAACGAAGCGTCCAATCGATAAAAGAGCCTTAATTCGTGATCACTCCTTTCGTCGGCCAAAAACGTGGGAAAAATTTAAATCAACGATATCTCCTAAACGAAGCGTCTTATCGATAAAAGAGCCTTAATTCGTGATCACTCCTTTAGTCGGCCAAAAACGTGGGAAAACCATAGAACAATTAAATCAACGATATCTCCTAAACGAAGCGTCTTATCGACAAAAGAGCCTTAATTCGTGATCACTCCTTTAGTCGGCCAAATACGTGGGAAAACCATAGAAAAATTAAATCAACGATATCTCCTAAACGAAGCGTCTTATCGACAAAAGAGCCTTAATTCGTGATCACTCCTTTAGTCGGCCAAAAACGTGGGAAACCCATAGAAAAACTTAAATCAACGATATCTCCTAAACGAAGCGTCTTATCGATAAAAAAGCCTTAATTCGTGATCATCCCTTTCGTCGGCCAAAAACGTGGGAAAACCATAGAAAAACTTAAATCAACGACATCTCCTTAACGAAGCGTCTAATCGACAAAAGAGCCTTAATTGGTGATCACTCCTTTCCTCGGAGAAAATCGCGAAAAAGCCATAGAAAAGCTCCTGGGGAAACAACGCGGGAAAACCATAGAAAGCTTAAATCAACGATAAAACGCGGAAAAACCATAAAAAAACTTAAATCAACGATATCTCCTTAACGAAGCGTCTAATCGACAAAAGAGCCTTAATTGGTGATCACTCCTTTCCTCGGAGAAAATCGCGAAAAAGCCATAGAAAAGCTCCTGGGGAAACAACGCGGGAAAACCATAGAAAGCTTAAATCAACGATATCTGCTAAACGAAGCGTCTAATCGACAAAAGAGCCTTGATTCGTGATCACTCCTTTCCTGGGGCAACAACGCGGGAAAACCATAGAAAGCTTAAATCAACGATATCTCCTTACGAAGCGTCTAATCGACAAAAGAGCCTTAATTCGTGATCACTCCTTTCCTCGGGCAAAAACGCGGAAAAACCATAGAAAAACTTAAATCAACGATATCTCCTAAACGAAGCGTCTAATCGACAAAAAAGCCTCAGTTGGTGATCACTTCTTTCCTCGGGAGAAAACGTGGGAGAACCATAGAAAAACTTAAATCAACTGTATCTCCTAACCGACAAAAGAGCCTTAATTCGTGATCACTCCTTTCGTGATCACTCCACAGATAAACTTTAATCAACGATATCTCAGAAACGAAGCGTCTAATGATTAGACTCTGATCGACAAAAGAGCCTTAATTCATGATCACTTCTTGCCTCGGGCAAAAACGCGGGAAAACCATAGAAAAATTTAAATCAGCGATATCTCCTAAACGAAGCGTCCAATCGACAAAAGAGCCTTAATTCGTGATCACTTCTTTCCTCGGGCAAAAACGCGGGAAAACCAAAGAAAAACATAAATAAACGATATCTCCTAAACGAAGCGTCTAATCGACAAAAGAGCCTTAATTCGTGATCACTCCTTTCCTCGGGCAAAAACGAGGGAAAACTAAAGAAAAACTTAAATCACCGATATCTCGTAAACGAAGCGTCTAATCGACAAAAGAGCCTTAATTCGTGATCACTCCTTTCCTCGGGCAAAAACGCGGGAAAACCAAAGAAAAACATGAATAAACGATATCTCCTAAACGAAGCGTCTAATGATTAGACTCTGATCGACAAAAGAGCCTTAATTCATGATCACTTCTTGCCTCGGGCAAAAACGCGGGAAAACCATAGAAAAATTTAAATCAGCGATATCTCCTAAACGAAGCGCCTTAATTCGTGATCACTTCTTTCCCCGGGAGAAAACGTGGGGAAACCATAAAAAACTTAAATCAACGATATCTCCTAAACGAAGCGTCTATTCGATAAAAGAGCCTTAAATCGTGATTAATCCTTCGTCGGCCAAAAACGTGGGAAAACCATAAAAAAACTTAAATCAACGATATCTCATAAACGAAGCGCCTTAATTCGTGATCACTTCTTTCCCTGGGAGAAAACGTGGGGAAACCATAAAAAACTTAAATCAACGATATCTCCTAAACGAAGCGTCTATTCGATAAAAGTGCCTTAAATCGTGATTAATCCTTCGTCGGCCAAAAACGTGGGAAAACCATAGAAAATTTTAAATCAACACTATCTCCTAAACGAAGCGTCTAATCGACAAAAGAGCCTTAATTCATGATCACTTCTTGCCTCGGGCAAAAACGCGGGAAAACCATAGAAAAATTTAAATCAGCGATATCTCCTAAACGAAGCGTCCAATCGACAAAAGAGCCTTAATTCGTGATCACTTCTTTCCTCGGGCAAAAACGCGGGAAAACCAAAGAAAAACATATATCAACGATATCTCCTAAACGAAGCGTCTAATCGACAAAGGAGCCTTAATTCGTGATCACTCCTTTAGTCGGCCAAAAACGTGGGAGAACCATAGAAAAACTTAAATCAACGATATCTCCTAAACGAAGCGTCTAATCGACAAAAGAGCCTTAATTCGTGATCACTCCTTTAGTCGGCCAAAAACGTGGGAGAACCATAGAAAAACTTAAATCAACGATATCTCCTAAACGAAGCGTCTAATCGACAAAAGAGCCTCAATTCGTGATCACTCCTTTAGTCGGCCAAAAACGTGGGAAAACCATAGGAAAACTTAAATCAACGATATCTCCTAAACGAAGCGTCTAATCGACAAAAGAGCCTTAATTCGTGATCACTCCTTTAGTCGGCCAAAAACGTGGGAAAACCATAGAAAAATTAAATCAACGATATCTCCTAAACGAAGCGTCTAATCGACAAAGGAGCCTTAATTCGTGATCACTGCTTTAGTCGGCCAAAAACGTGGGAAAACCATAGAAAAACTTAAATCAACGATATCTCCTAAACGAAGCGTCTAATCGACAAAAGAGCCTTAATTCGTGATCACTCCTTTAGTCGGCCAAAAACGTGGGAAAACCATAGAAAAATTAAATCAACGATATCTCCTAAACGAAGCGTCTAATCGACAAAGGAGCCTTAATTCGTGATCACTGCTTTAGTCGGCCAAAAACGTGGGAAAACCATAGAAAAATTTAAATCAACGATATCTCCTAAACGAAGCGTCTAATCGACAAAAGAGCCTTAATTCGTGATCACTCCTTTAGTCGGCCAAAAACGTGGGAAAACCATAGAAAAATTAAATCAACGATATCTCCTAAACGAAGCGTCTAATCGACAAAGGAGCCTTAATTCGTGATCACTGCTTTAGTCGGCCAAAAACGTGGGAAAACCATAGAAAAACTTAAATCAACGATATCTCCTAAACGAAGCGTCTAATCGACAAAAGAGCCTTAATTCGTGATCAGTTCTGTAGTCGGCCAAAAACGTGGGAAAACCATAGAAAAATTAAATCAACGATATCTCCTAAACGAAGCGTCTAATCGACAAAAGAGCCTCAATTCGTGATCACTCCTTTAGTCGGCCAAAAACGTGGGAAAACCATAGAAAAACTTAAATCAAAATCGACAAAAGAGCCTTAATTCGTGATCACTCCTTTCGTCGGCCAAAAACGTGGGAAAACCATAAAAAAACTAAAATCAACGATATCTCCTAAACGAAGCGTCTAATCGACTAAAGAGCCTTATTTCGTGATCACTCCTTTAGTCGGCCAAAAACGTGGGAAAACCATAGAAAAACTTAAATCAACGATATCTCCTAAACGAAGCGTCTAATCGACAAAAGAGCCTTAATTCGTGATCACTCCTTTAGTCGGCCAAAAACGTGGGAAAACCATAGAAAAATTAAATCAACGATATCTCCTAAACGAAGCGTCTAATCGACAAAAGAGCCTTAATTCGTAATCACTCCTTTAGTCGGCCAAAAACGTGGGAAACCCACAGAAAAACTTAAATCAACGATATCTCCTAAACGAAGCGTCTAATCGACAAAAGAGCCTTAATTCGTGATCAGTTCTGTAGTCGGCCAAAAACGTGGGAAAACCATAGAAAAATTAAATCAACGATATCTCCTAAACGAAGCGTCTAATCGACAAAAGAGCCTTAATTCGTAATCACTCCTTTAGTCGGCCAAAAACGTGGGAAACCCATAGAAAAACTTAAATCAACGATATCTCCTAAACGAAGCGTCTAATCGACAAAAGAGCCTTAATTCGTGATCAGTTCTGTAGTCGGCCAAAAACGTGGGAAAACCATAGAAAAATTAAATCAACGATATCTCCTAAACGAAGCGTCTAATCGACAAAAGAGCCTTAATTCGTAATCACTCCTTAAACTTAAATCAACGATATCTCCTAAACGAAGCGTCTAATCGACAAAAGCGCCTCAATTCGTGTTCACTTCTTTAGTCGGCCAAAAACGTGGGAAAACCATAGAAAAACTTAAATCAAAATCGACAAAAAGCCTTAATTCGTGATCACTCCTTTCGTCGGCCAAAAACGTGGGAAACCCATAGAAAAACTTAAATCAACGATATCTCCTAAACGAAGCGTCTAATCGACAAAAGAGCCTTAATTCGTGATCAGTTCTGTAGTCGGCCAAAAACGTGGGAAAACCATAGAAAAATTAAATCAACGATATCTCCTAAACGAAGCGTCTAATCGACAAAAGAGCCTTAATTCGTAATCACTCCTTAAACTTAAATCAACGATATCTCCTAAACGAAGCGTCTAATCGACTAAAGAGCCTTAATTAGTGATCACTCCTTTAGTCGGCCAAAAACGTGGGAAACCCATAGAAAAACTTAAATTAACGATATCTCCTAAACGAAGCGTCTAATCGACAAAAAAAACTTAATTCGTAATCACTCCTTTAGTCGCCCAAAAACGTGGGAAACCCATAGAAAAACTTAAATCAACGATATCTCCTAAACGAAGCGTCTTATCGACAAAAGAGCCTTAATTCGTGATCACTCCTTTAGTCGGCCAAAAACGTGGGAAAACCATAGAAAAATTAAATCAACGATATCTCCTAAACGAAGCGTCTAATCGACAAAAGAGCCTTAATTCGTGATCACTCCTTTAGTCGGCCAAAAACGTGGGAAAACTATAGAAAAACTTAAATCAACGATATCTCCTAAACGAAGCGTCTAATCGACAAAAGCGCCTTAATTCGTGATCAGTTCTGTAGTCGGCCAAAAACGTGGGAAAACCTAGAAAAACTTAAATCAAAATCGACAAAAAAGCCTTAATTCGTGATCACTCCTTTCGTCGGCCAAAAACGTGGGAAAACCATAGAAAAACTAAAATCAACGATATCTCCTAAACGAAGCGTCTAATCGACTAAAGAGCCTTAATTCGTGATCACTCCTTTAGTCGGCCATAAACGTGGGAAAACCATAGAAAAACTTAAATCAAAATCGACAAAAGAGCCTTTAGTCGGCCAAAAACGTGGGAAACCCATAGAAAAATTAAATCAACGATATCTCCTAAACGAAGCGTCTAATCGACAAAAGAGCCTTAGTTCGTGATCACTCCTTTAGTCGGCCAAAAACATGGGAAAACCATAGAAAAACTTAAATCAATGATATCTCCTAAACGAAGCGTCTAATCGACAAAAGAGCCTTAATTCGTGATCAGTTCTATAGTCGGCCAAAAACGTGGGAAAACCATAGAAAAATTAAATCAACGATATCTCCTAAACGAAGCGTCTAATCGACAAAAGAGCCTTAATTCGTGATCACTCCTTTAGTCGGCCAAAAACGTGGGAAAACTATAGAAAAATTTAAATTAACGATATCTCCTAAACGAAGCGTCTAATCGACAAAAGCGCCTTAATTCGTGATCAGTTCTGTAGTCGGCCAAAAACGTGGGAAAACCTAGAAAAACTTAAATCAAAATCGACAAAAAAGCCTTAATTCGTGATCACTCCTTTCGTCGGCCAAAAACGTGGGAAAACCATAGAAAAACTAAAATCAACGATATCTCCTAAACGAAGCGTCTAATCGACTAAAGAGCCTTAATTCGTGATCACTCCTTTAGTCGGCCATAAACGTGGGAAAACCATAGAAAAACTTAAATCAAAATCGACAAAAGAGCCTTAATTCGTGATCACTCCTTTAGTCGGCCAAAAACGTGGGAAACCCATAGAAAAACTTAAATCAACGATATCTCCTAAACGAAGCGTCTAATCGACAAAAGAGCCTTAATTCGTGATCACTCCTTTAGTCGGCCAAAAACGTGGGAGAACCATAGAAAACTTAAATCAACGATATCTCCTAAACGAAGCGTCTAATCGACAAAAGAGCCTTAATTCGTGATCACTCCTTTAGTCGGCCAAAAACGTGGGAAAATCATAGAAAAACTTAAATCAAAATCGACAAAAGAGCCTTTAGTCGGCCAAAAACGTGGGAAAACCATAGAAAAACTTAAATCAACGATATCTCCTAAACGAAGCGTCTAATCGACAAAAGAGCCTAAATTCGTGATCAGTTCTGTAGTCGGCCAAAAACGTGGGAAAACCATAGAAAAATTAAATCAACGATATCTCCTAAACGAAGCGTCTAATCGACAAAAGAGCCTTAATTCGTGATCAGTTCTGTAGTCGGCCAAAAACGTGGGAAAACCATAGAAAAACTTAAATCAACGATACCTCCTAAACGAAGCGTCTAATCGACAAAAGAGCCTTAATTCGTGATCACTCCTTTAGTCGGCCAAAAACGTGGGAAAACCATAGAAAAACTTAAATCAACGATATCTCCTAAACGAAGCGTCTAATCGACAAAAGAGCCTTAATTCCTGATCAGTTCTGTAGTAGGCCAAAAACGTGGGAAAACCATAGAAAAACTTAAATCAACGATATCTCCTAAACAAATCACTCCTTTAGCCTTAATTCGTGATCACTCCTTTAGTCGGCCAAAAACGTGGGAAAACCATAGAAAAACTTAAATCAACGATATCTCCTAAACAAAGCGTCTAATCGACAAAATAGCATTAATTCGTGATCACTCCTTTAGTCGGCCAAAAACGTGGGAAAACCATAGAAAAACTTAAATCAACGATATCTCCTAAACGAAGCGTCTAATCGACAAAAGAGCCTTAATTCGTGATCAGTTCTGTAGTCGGCCAAAAACGTGGGAAAACCATAGAAAAACTTAAATCAACGATATCTCCTAAACGAAGCGTCTAATCGACAAAAGAGCCTTAATTCGTGATCAGTTCTGTAGTCGGCCAAAAACATGGTAAAACCATAGAAAACTTAAATCAACGATATCTCCTAAACGAAGCGTCTAATCGACAAAAGAGCCTTAATTCGTGATCACTCCTTTAGTCGGCTAAAAACGTGGGAAAACCATAGAAAAACTTAAATCAACGATATCTCCTAAACGAAGCGTCTAATCGACAAAAGAGCCTTAATTCGTGATCTGTAGTCGGCCAAAAACGTGGGAAAACCTAGAAAAACTTAAATCAAAATCGACAAAAGAGCCTTAATTCGTGATCACTCCTTTCGTCGGCCAAAAACGTGGTAAAACCATAGAAAAACTAAAATCAACGATATCTCCTAAACGAAGCGTCTAATCGACTAAAGAGCCTTAATTCGTGATCACTCCTTTAGTCGGCCATAAACGTGGGAAAACCATAGAAAAACTTAAATCAAAATCGACAAAAGAGCCTTAATTCGTGATCACTCCTTTAGTCGGCCAAAAACGTGGGAAACCCATAGAAAAACTTAAATCAACGATATCTCCTAAACGAAGCGTCTAATCGACAAAAGAGCCTTAATTCGTGATCACTCCTTTAGTCGGCCAAACACGTGGGAGAACCATAGAAAACTTAAATCAACGATATCTCCTAAACGAAGCGTCTAATCGACAAAAGAGCCTTAATTCGTGATCACTCCTTTAGTCGGCCAAAAACGTGGGAAAACCATAGAAAAATTAAATCAACGATATCTCCTAAACGAAGCGTCTAATCGACAAAAGAGCCTTAATTCGTAATCACTCCTTTAGTCGGCCAAAAACGTGGGAAAACCATAGAAAAACTTAAATCAAAATCGATAAAAGAGCCTTTAGTCGGCCAAAAGCATGGTAAAACCATAGAAAACTTAAATCAACGATATCTCCTAAACGAAGCGTCTAATCGACAAAAGAGCCTTAATTCGTGATCACTCCTTTCCTCGGGCAAAATCGAGGGAAAACCAAAGAAAAACATAAATCAACGATATCTCCTAAACGAAGCGTCTAATCGACAAAAGAGCCTTAATTCGTGATCACTCCTTTCCTCGGGCAAAAACGCGGAAAAACCATAGAAAAACTTAAATCAACGATATCTCCTAAACGAAGCGTCTAATCGACAAAAGAGCCTTAATTCGTGATCACTCCTTTCCTCGGGCAAAAACGCGGGAAAACCAAAGAAAAACATGAATAAACGATATCTCCTAAACAAAGCGTCTAATGATTAGACTCTGATCGACAAAAGAGCCTTAATTCATGATCACTTCTTGCCTCGGGCAAAAACGCGGGAAAACCATAGAAAAATTTAAATCAGCGATATCTCCTAAACGAAGCGTCCAATCGACAAAAGAGCCTTAATTCGTGATCACTTCTTTCCTCGGGCAAAAACGAGGGAAAACTAAAGAAAACCTTAATTCACCGATATCTCCTAAACGAAGCGTCTAATCGACAAAAGAGCCTTAGTTCGTGATCAATCCTTTCCTCGGGCAATAACGCGGGAAAACCAAAGAAAAACATGAATAAACGATATCTCCTAAACGAAGCGTCTAATGATTAGACTCTGATCGACAAAAGAGCCTTAATTCATGATCACTTCTTGCCTCGGGCAAAAACGCGGGAAAACCATAGAAAAATTTAAATCAGCGATATCTACTAAACGAAGCGTCTAATCGACAAAAGAGCCTTAATTCGTGATCACTTCTTTCCTCGGGCAAAAACGCGGGAAAACCAAAGAAAAACTTAAATCAACGATATCTCCTAAACGAAGCGTCTAATCGACAAAAGAGCCTTAATTCGTGATCACTCCTTTCCTCGGGCAAAAACGCGGGAAAACCAAAGAAAAACATAAATCAACGATATCTCCTTAACAAAGCGTCCAATCGACAAAAGAGCCTTAATTCGTGATCACTCCTTTCCTCGGGCAAAAACGCGGGAAAACCAAAGAAAAACTTAAATCAACGATATCTACTAAACGAAGCGTCTAATCGACAAAAGAGCCTTAATTCGTGATCACTTCTTTCCTCGGGCAAAAACGCGGGAAAACCAAAGAAAAACATAAATAAACGATATCTCCTAAACGAAGCGTCTAATCGACAAAGGAGCCTTAACTCGTGATCACTTCTTTCCTCGGGCAAAAACGCGGGAAAACCAAAGAAAAACTTAAATCAACGACATCTCCTAAACGAAGCGTCTAATCGACAAAAGAGCCTTAATTCGTGATCACTCCTTTAGTCGGCCAAAAACGTGGGAAAACCATAGAAAAATTAAATCAACGATATCTCCTAAACGAAGCGTCTAATCGACAAAAGAGCCTTAATTCGTGATCACTCCTTTAGTCGGCCAAAAACGTGGGAGAACCATAGAAAACTTAAATCAACGATATCTCCTAAACGAAGCGTCTAATCGACAAAAGAGCCTTAATTCGTGATCACTCCTTTAGTCGGCCAAAAACGTGGGAAAACCATAGAAAAATTAAATCAACGATATCTCCTAAACGAAGCGTCTAATCGACAAAAGAGCCTTAATTCGTGATCACTCCTTTAGTCGGCCAAAAACGTGGGAGAACCATAGAAAAACTTAAATCAACGACATCTCCTAAACGAAGCGTCTAATCGACAAAAGAGCCTTAATTCGTGATCACTCCTTTAGTCGGCCAAAAACGTGGGAAAACCATAGAAAAATTAAATCAACGATATCTCCTAAACGAAGCGTCTAATCGACAAAAGAGCCTTAATTCGTGATCACTCCTTTAGTCGGCCAAAAACGTGGGAGAACCATAGAAAACTTAAATCAACGATATCTCCTAAACGAAGCGTCTAATCGACAAAAGAGCCTTAATTCGTGATCACTCCTTTAGTCGGCCAAAAACGTGGGAAAACCATAGAAAAATTAAATCAACGATATCTCCTAAACGAAGCGTCTAATCGACAAAAGAGCCTTAATTCGTGATCACTCCTTTAGTCGGCCAAAAACGTGGGAAACCCATAGAAAAACTAAAATCAACGACATCTCCTAAACGAAGCGTCTAATCGACAAAAGAGCCTTAATTCGTGATCACTCCTTTAGTCGGCCAAAAACGTGGGAAAACCATAGAAAAATTAAATCAACGATATCTCCTAAACAAAGCGTCTAATCGACAAAATAGCCTTAATTCGTGATCAGTCCTGTAGTCGGCCAAAAACGTGGGAAAACCATAGAAAAATTAAATCAACGACATCTCCTAAACGAAGCGTCTAATCGACAAAAGAGCCTTAATTCGTGATCACTCCTTTAGTCGGCCAAAAACGTGGGAAAACCATAGAAAAACTTAAATCAACGATATCTCCTAAACAAAGCGTCTAATCGACAAAATAGCATTAATTCGTGATCACTCCTTTAGTCGGCCAAAAACGTGGGAAAACCATAGAAAAATTAAATCAACGATATCTCCTAAACGAAGCGTCTTATCGACAAAAGAGCCTTAATTCGTGATCACTCCTTTAGTCGGCCAAAAACGTGGGAAACCCATAGAAAAACTTAAATCAACGATATCTCCTAAACGAAGCGTCTAATCGACAAAAGAGCCTTAACTCGTGATCACTCCTTTAGTCGGCCAAAAACGTGGGAAAACCATAGAAAAACTTAAGTCAACGATATCTCCTAAACGAAGCGTCTAATCGACAAAAGAGCCTTAATTCGTGATCAGTTCTGTAGTCGGCCAAAAACGTGGGAAAACCATAGAAAAATTAAATCAACGATATCTCCTAAACGAAGCGTCTAATCGACAAAAGAGCCTTAATTCGTAATCACTCCTTTAGTCGGCCAAAAACGTGGGAAACCCATAGAAAAACTTAAACCAACGATATCTCCTAAACGAAGCGTCTAATCGACAAAAGAGCCTTAATTCGTGATCACTCCTTTAGTCGGCCAAAAACGTGGGAAACCCATAGAAAAACTTAAATCAACGACATCTCCTAAACGAAGCGTCTAATCGACAAAAGAGCCTTAATTCGTGATCACTCCTTTAGTCGGCCAAAAACGTGGGAAAACCATAGAAAAATTTAAATCAACGATATCTCCTAAACGAAGCGTCTAATCGACAAAAGAGCCTTAATTCGTGATCAGTCCTGTAGTCGGCCAAAAACGTGGGAAAACCATAGAAAAGTTAAATCAACGACATCTCCTAAACGAAGCGTCTAATCGACAAAAGAGCCTTAATTCGTGATCACTCCTTTAGTCGGCCAAAAACGTGGGAAACCCATAGAAAAACTTAAATCAACGACATCTCCTAAACGAAGCGTCTAATCGACAAAAGAGCCTTAATTCGTGATCACTCCTTTAGTCGGCCAAAAACGTGGGAAACCCATAGAAAATCTTAAATCAACGATATCTCCTAAACGAAGCGTCTAATCGACAAAAGAGCCTTAATTCGTGATCAGTTCTGTAGTCGGCCAAAAACGTGGGAAAACCATAGAAAAATTTAATCAACGATATCTCCTAAACGAAGCGTCTAATCGACAAAAGAGCCTTAATTCGTAATCACTCCTTTAGTCGGCCAAAAACGTGGGAAACCCATAGAAAAACTTAAACCAACGATATCTCCTAAACGAAGCGTCTAATCGACAAAAGAGCCTTAATTCGTAATCACTCCTTTAGTCGGCCAAAAACGTGGGAAACCCATAGAAAAACTTAAATCAACGACATCTCCTAAACGAAGCGTCCTTTAGTCGGCCAAAAACGTGAGAAAACCATAGAAAAACTTAAATCAACGATATCTCCTAAACGAAGCGTCTAATCGACAAAAGACCCTTAATTCGTGATCAGTCCTGTAGTCGGCCAAAAACGTAGGAGAACCATAGAAAAACTTAAATCAACGACATCTCCTAAACGAAGCGTCTAATCGACAAAAGAGCCTTAATTCGTGATCACTCCTTTAGTCGGCCAAAAACGTGGGAAAACCATAGAAAAATTAAGGCAACGATATCTCCTAAACAAAGCGTCTAATCGACAAAATAGCCTTAATTCGTGATCAGTCCTGTAGTCGGCCAAAAACGTGGGAAAACCATAGAAAAATTAAATCAACGATATCTCCTAAACGAAGCGTCTTATCGACAAAAGAGCCTTAATTCGTGATCAGTCCTGTAGTCGGCCAAAAACGTGGGAAACCCATAGAAAAATTAAATCAACGATATCTCCTAAACGAAGCGTCTTATCGACAAAAGAGCCTTAATTCGTGATCAGTCCTGTAGTCGGCCAAAAACGTGGGAAAACCATAGAAAAATTAAATCAACGATATCTCCTAAACAAAGCGTCTAATCGACAAAAGAGCCTTAATTCGTGATCAGTCCTGTAGTCGGCCAAAAACGTGGGAAAACCATAGAAAAATTAAATCAACGATATCTCCTAAACGAAGCGTCTAATCGACAAAAGAGCCTTAATTCGTAATCACTCCTTTAGTCGGCCAAAAACGTGGGAAACCCATAGAAAAATTAAATCAACGATATCTCCTAAACGAAGCGTCTAACCGACAAAAGAGCCTTTATTCGTGATCAGTCCTG
The DNA here is from genome assembly GCA_963513945.1 of Hydrotaea diabolus. Lineage (NCBI taxonomy): Eukaryota > Metazoa > Arthropoda > Insecta > Diptera > Muscidae > Hydrotaea > Hydrotaea diabolus. The sequence continues at coordinate 109,006,178 of OY740719.1, read as the reverse complement.
TAGTCGGCCAAAAACGTGGGAAAACCATAGAAAAATTAAATCAACGATATCTCCTAAACGAAGCGTCTAATCGACAAAAGAGCCTTAATTCGTAATCACTCCTTTAGTCGGCCAAAAACGTGGGAAACCCATAGAAAAATTAAATCAACGATATCTCCTAAACGAAGCGTCTAACCGACAAAAGAGCCTTAATTCGTGATCAGTCCTGTAGTCGGCCAAAAACGTGGGAAACCCATAGAAAAATTAAATCAACGATATCTCCTAAACGAAGCGTCTAATCGACAAAAGAGCCTTAATTCGTGATCAGTCCTGTAGTCGGCCAAAAACGTGGGAAACCCATAGAAAAATTAAATCAACGATATCTCCTAAACGAAGCGTCTAATCGACAAAAGAGCATTAATTCGTAATCACTCCTTTAGTCGGCCAAAAACGTGGGAAACCCATAGAAAAATTAAATCAACGATATCTCCTAAACGAAGCGTCTAACCGACAAAAGAGCCTTAATTCGTGATCAGTCCTGTAGTCGGCCAAAAACGTGGGAAAACCATAGAAAAATTAAATCAACGATATCTCCTAAACGAAGCGTCTAATCGACAAAAGAGCCTTAATTCGTAATCACTCCTTTAGTCGGCCAAAAACGTGGGAAACCCATAGAAAAATTAAATCAACGATATCTCCTAAACGAAGCGTCTAACCGACAAAAGAGCCTTAATTCGTGATCAGTCCTGTAGTCGGCCAAAAACGTGGGAAAACCATAGAAAAATTAAATCAACGATATCTCCTAAACGAAGCGTCTAATCGACAAAAGAGCCTTAATTCGTAATCAATCCTTTAGTCGGCCAAAAACGTGGGAAAACCATAGAAAAATTAAATCAACGATATCTCCTAAACGAAGCGTCTAATCGACAAAAGAGCCTTAATTCGTGATCAGTCCTGTAGTCGGCCAAAAACGTGGGAAAACCATAGAAAAATTAAATCAACGATATCTCCTAAACGAAGCGTCTAATCGACAAAAGAGCCTTAATTCGTAATCACTCCTTTAGTCGGCCAAAAACGTGGGAAAACCATAGAAAATCTTAAATCAACGATATCTCCTAAACGAAGCGTCTAATCGACAGAAGAGCCTTAATTCGTGATCAGTTCTGTAGTCGGCCAAAAACGTGGGAAAACCATAGAAAAATTAAATCAACGATATCTCATAAACGAAGCGTCTAATCGACAAAAGAGCCTTAATTCGTGATCACTCCTTTAGTCGGCCAAAAACGTGGGAAAACTAAAGAAAAACTTAAATCAACGATATCTCCTAAACGAAGCGTCTAATCGACAAAAGAGCCTTATTTCGTGATCACTCCTTTAGTCGGCCAAAAACGTGAGAAAACCATAGAAAAACTTAAATCAACGATATCTCCTAAACGAAGCGTCTAATCGACAAAAGAGCCTTAATTCGTGATCAGTCCTGTAGTCGGCCAAAAACGTGGGAGAACCATAGAAAAACTTAAATCAACGACATCTCCTAAACGAAGCGTCTAATCGACAAAAGAGCCTTAATTCGTGATCACTCCTTTAGTCGGCCAAAAACGTGGGAAACCCATAGAAAAAGTTTAATCAACGACATCTCCTAAACAAAGCGTCTAATCGACAAAATAGCCTTAATTCGTGATCAGTCCTGTAGTCGGCCAAAAACGTGGGAAAACCATAGAAAAATTAAATCAACGATATCTCCTAAACGAAGCGTCTTATCGACAAAAGAGCCTTAATTCGTGATCAGTCCTGTAGTCGGCCAAAAACGTGGGAAACCCATAGAAAAATTAAATCAACGATATCTCCTAAACGAAGCGTCTTATCGACAAAAGAGCCTTAATTCGTGATCAGTTCTGTAGTCGGCCAAAAACGTGGGAAAACCATAGAAAAATTAAATCAACGATATCTCCTAAACGAAGCGTCTAATCGACAAAAGAGCCTTAATTCGTAATCACTCCTTTAGTCGGCCAAAAACGTGGGAAACCCATAGAAAAACTTAAACCAACGATATCTCCTAAACGAAGCGTCTAATCGACAAAAGAGCCTTAATTCGTGATCACTCCTTTAGTCGGCCAAAAACGTGGGAAACCCATAGAAAAACTTAAATCAACGACATCTCCTAAACGAAGCGTCTAATCGACAAAAGAGCCTTAATTCGTGATCACTCCTTTAGTCGGCCAAAAACGTGGGAAACCCATAGAAAAATTAAATCAACGATATCTCCTAAACGAAGCGTCTAATCGACAAAAGAGCCTTAATTCGTAATCACTCATTTAGTCGGCCAAAAACGTGGGAAACCCATAGAAAAACTTAAATCAACGATATCTCCTAAACGAAGCGTCTAATCGACAAAAGAGCCTTAATTCGTAATCACTCCTTTAGTCGGCCAAAAACGTGGGAAACCCATAGAAAAATTAAATCAACGATATCTCCTAAACGAAGCGTCTAATCGACAAAAGAGCCTTAATTCGTAATCACTCATTTAGTCGGCCAAAAACGTGGGAAACCCATAGAAAAACTTAAATCAACGATATCTCCTAAACGAAGCGTCTAATCGACAAAAGAGCCTTAATTCGTGATCACTCCTTTAGTCGGCCAAAAACGTGGGAAAACCATAGAAAAACTTAAATCAACGATATCTCCTAAACGAAGCGTCTAATCGACAAAAGAGCCTTAATTCGTGATCAGTTCTGTAGTCGGCCAAAAACGTGGGAAAACCATAGAAAAATTAAATCAACGATATCTCCTAAACGAAGCGTCTAATCGACAAAAGAGCCTTAATTCGTAATCACTCCTTTAGTCGGCCAAAAACGTGGGAAACCCATAGAAAAACTTAAATCAACGATATCTCCTAAACGAAGCGTCTAATCGACAAAAGAGCCTTAATTCGTGATCACTCCTTTAGTCGGCCAAAAACGTGGGAAAACCATAGAAAAACTTAAATCAACGATATCTCCTAAACGAAGCATCTAATCGACAAAAGAGCCTTAATTCGTGATCAGTTCTGTAGTCGGCCAAAAACGTGGGAAAACCATAGAAAAAATTAAATCAACGATATCTCCTAAACGAAGCGTCTAATCGACAAAAGAGCCTTAATTCGTGATCAGTCCTGTAGTCGGCCAAAAACGTGGGAAAACCATAGAAAAATTAAATCAACGATATCTCCTAAACGAAAAGAGCCTTAATTCGTGATCAGTCCTGTAGTCGGCCAAAAACGTGGGAAAACCATAGAAAAATTTCCTAAACGAAGCGTCTAATCGACAAAAGAGCCTTAATTCGTGATCACTCCTTTAGTCGGCCAAAAACGTGGGAAAACCATAGAAAAACTTAAATCAACGATATCTCCTAAACAAAGCGTCTAATCGACAAAATAGCCTTAATTCGTGATCAGTCCTGTAGTCGGCCAAAAACGTGGGAAAACCATAGAAAAATTAAATCAACGATATCTCCTAAACGAAGCGTCTAATCGACAAAAGAGCCTTAATTCGTAATCACTCCTTTAGTCGGCCAAAAACGTGGGAAAACCATAGAAAATCTTAAATCAACGATATCTCCTAAACGAAGCGTCTAATCGAAAAAAGAGCCTTAATTCGTGATCAGTTCTGTAGTCGGCCAAAAACGTGGGAAAACCATAGAAAAATTAAATCAACGATATCTCCTAAACGAAGCGTCTAATCGACAAAAGAGCCTTAATTCGTAATCACTCCTTTAGTCGGCCAAAAACGTGGGAAACCCATAAAAAAACTTAAACCAACGATATCTCCTAAACGAAGCGTCTAATCGACAAAAGAGCCTTAATTCGTGATCACTCCTTTAGTCGGCCAAAAACGTGGGAAACCCATAGAAAAACTTAAATCAACGACATCTCCTAAACGAAGCGTCCTTTAGTCGGCCAAAAACGTGGGAAACCCATAAAAAAACTTAAACCAACGATATCTCCTAAACGAAGCGTCTAATCGACAAAAGAGCCTTAATTCGTGATCAGTCCTGTAGTCGGCCAAAAACGTGGGAGAACCATAGAAAAACTTAAATTAACGACATCTCCTAAACGAAGTGTCTAATCGACAAAAGAGCCTTAATTCGTGATCACTCCTTTAGTCGGCCAAAAACGTGGGAAAACCATAGAAAATCTTAAATCAACGATATCTCCTAAACAAAGCGTCTAATTGACAAAATAGCCTTAATTCGTGATCAGTCCTGTAGTCGGCCAAAACGTGGGAAAACCATAGAAAAATTAAATCAACGACATCTCCTAAACGAAGCGTCTAATCGACAAAAGAGCCTTAATTCGTGATCACTCCTTTAGTCGGCCAAAAACGTGGGAAAACAATAGAAAAAATAAGGCAACGATATCTCCTAAACAAAGCGTCTAATCGACAAAATAGCCTTAATTCGTGATCAGTCCTGTAGTCGGCCAAAAACGTGGGAAAACCATAGAAAAATTAAATCAACGATATCTCCTAAACGAAGCGTCTTATCGACAAAAGAGCCTTAATTCGTGATCAGTCCTGTAGTCGGCCAAAAACGTGGGGAAACCCATAGAAAAATTAAATCAACGATATCTCCTAAACGAAGCGTCTTATCGACAAAAGAGCCTTAATTCGTGATCAGTTCTGTAGTCGGCCAAAAACGTGGGAAAACCATAGAAAAACTTAAATCAACGATATCTCCTAAACGAAGCGTCTAATCGACAAAAGAGCCTTAATTCGTGATCACTCCTTTAGTCGGCCAAAAACGTGGGAAAACCATAGAAAAACTTAAATCAACGATATCTCCTAAACGAAGCATCTAATCGACAAAAGAGCCTTAATTCGTGATCAGTTCTGTAGTCGGCCAAAAACGTGGGAAAACCATAGAAAAACTTAAATCAACGATATCTCCTAAACAAGGGTCTAATCGACAAAAGAGCCTTAATTCGTGATCAGTCCTGTAGTCGGCCAAAAACGTGGGAAAACCATAGACAAATTAAATCAACGATATCTCCTAAACGAAGCGTCTAATCGACAAAAGAGCCTTAATTCGTAATCACTCCTTTAGTCGGCCAAAAACGTGGGAAACCCATAGAAAAATTAAATCAACGATATCTCCTAAACGAAGCGTCTAACCGACAAAAGAGCCTTAATTCGTGATCAGTCCTGTAGTCGGCCAAAAAACGTGGGAAAACCATAGAAAAATTAAATCAACGATATCTCCTAAACGAAGCGTCTTATCGACAAAAGAGCCTTAATTCGTGATCAGTCCTGTAGTCGGCCAAAAACGTGGGAAACCCATAGAAAAATTAAATCAACGATATCTCCTAAACGAAGCGTCTTATCGACAAAAGAGCCTTAATTCGTGATCAGTTCTGTAAGTCGGCCAAAAACGTGGGAAAACCATAGAAAAATTAAATCAACGATATCTCCTAAACGAAGCGTCTAATCGACAAAAGAGCCTTAATTCGTAATCACTCCCTTAGTCGGCCAAAAACGTGGGAAACCCATAGAAAAATTAAATCAACGATATCTCCTAAACGAAGCGTCTAATCGACAAAAGAGCCTTAATTCGTGATCAGTCCTGTAGTCGGCCAAAAACGTGGGAAACCCATAGAAAAATTAAATCAACGATATCTCCTAAACGAAGCGTCTAATCGACAAAAGAGCCTTAATTCGTAATCACTCCTTTAGTCGGCCAAAAACGTGGAAACCCATAGAAAAATTAAATCAACGATATCTCCTAAACGAAGCGTCTAATCGACAAAAGAGCCTTAATTCGTAATCACTCCTTTAGTCGGCCAAAAACGTGGGAAACCCATAGAAAAACTTAAATCAACGATATCTCCTAAACGAAGCGTCTAACCGACAAAAGAGCCTTAATTCGTGATCAGTCCTGTAGTCGGCCAAAAACGTGGGAAAACCATAGAAAAATTAAATCAACGATATCTCCTAAACGAAGCGTCTAATCGACAAAAGAGCCTTAATTCGTAATCAATCCTTTAGTCGGCCAAAAACGTGGGAAAACCATAGAAAAATTAAATCAACGATATCTCCTAAACGAAGCGTCTAATCGACAAAAGAGCCTTAATTCGTGATCAGTCCTGTAGTCGGCCAAAAACGTGGGAAAACCATAGAAAAATTAAATCAACGATATCTCCTAAACGAAGCGTCTAATCGACAAAAGAGCCTTAATTCGTAATCAATCCTTTAGTCGGCCAAAACGTGGGAAAACCATAGAAAAATTAAATCAACGATATCTCCTAAACGAAGCGTCTAATCGACAAAAGAGCCTTAATTCGTGATCAGTCCTGTAGTCGGCCAAAAACGTGGGAAAACCATAGAAAAATTAAATCAACGATATCTCCTAAACGAAGCGTCTAATCGACAAAAGAGCCTTAATTCGTAATCAATCCTTTAGTCGGCCAAAAACGTGGGAAAACCATAGAAAAATTAAATCAACGATATCTCCTAAACGAAGCGTCTAATCGACAAAAGAGCCTTAATTCGTGATCAGTCCTGTAGTCGGCCAAAAACGTGGGAAAACCATAGAAAAATTAAATCAACGATATCTCCTAAACGAAGCGTCTAATCGACAAAAGAGCCTTAATTCTTAATCACTCCTTTAGTCGGCCAAAAACGTGGGAAAACCATAGAAAAAGTTAAATCAACGACATCTCCTAAACGAAGCGTCTAATCGACAAAAGAGCCTTAATTCGTAATCACTCCTTTAGTCGGCCAAAAACGTGGGAAACCCATAGAAAAAGTTAAATCAACGACATCTCCTAAACGAAGCGTCTAATCGACAAAAGAGCCTTAATTCGTGATCACTCCTTTAGTCGGCCAAAAACGTGTGAAAACCATAGAAAAACTTAAATCAACGATATCTCCTAAACAAAGCGTCTAATCGACAAAATAGCCTTAATTCGTGATCAGTCCTGTAGTCGGCCAAAAACGTGGGAAAACCATAGAAAAATTAAATCAACGATATCTCCTAAACGAAGCGTCTTATCGACAAAAGAGCCTTAATTCGTGATCAGTCCTGTAGTCGGCCAAAAACGTGGGAAAACCATAGAAAAATTAAATCAACGATATCTCCTAAACGAAGCGTCTAATCGACAAAAGAGCCTTAATTCGTAATCACTCCTTTAGTCGGCCAAAAACGTGGGAAAACCATAGAAAATCTTAAATCAACGATATCTCCTAAACGAAGCGTCTAATCGACAAAAGAGCCTTAATTCGTGATCACTCCTTTAGTCGGCCAAAAACGTGGGAAAACCATAGAAAAATTAAATCAACGATATCTCCTAAACGAAGCGTCTAATCGACAAAAGAGCCTTAATTCGTGATCAGTCCTGTAGTCGGCCAAAAACGTGGGAAAACCATAGAAAAAATTAAATCAACGATATCTCCTAAACGAAGCGTCTAATCGACAAAAGAGCCTTAATTCGTAATCAATCCTTTAGTCGGCCAAAAAACGTGGGAAAACCATAGAAAAATTAAATCAACGATATCTCCTAAACGAAGCGTCTAATCGACAAAAGAGCCTTAATTCGTGATCAGTCCTGTAGTCGGCCAAAAACGTGGGAAAACCATAGAAAAATTAAATCAACGATATCTCCTAAACGAAGCGTCTAATCGACAAAAGAGCCTTAATTCGTAATCACTCCTTTAGTCGGCCAAAAACGTGGGAAAACCATAGAAAATCTTAAATCAACGATATCTCCTAAACGAAGCGTCTAATCGACAAAAGAGCCTTAATTCGTGATCACTCCTTTAGTCGGCCAAAAACGTGGGAAAACCATAGAAAAAGTTAAATCAACGACATCTCCTAAACGAAGCGTCTAATCGACAAAAGAGCCTTAATTCGTAATCACTCCTTTAGTCGGCCAAAAACGTGGGAAACCCATAGAAAAAGTTAAATCAACGACATCTCCTAAACGAAGCGTCTAATCGACAAAAGAGCCTTAATTCGTGATCACTCCTTTAGTCGGCCAAAAACGTGTGAAAACCATAGAAAAACTTAAATCAACGATATCTCCTAAACAAAGCGTCTAATCGACAAAATAGCCTTAATTCGTGATCAGTCCTGTAGTCGGCCAAAAACGTGGGAAAACCATAGAAAAATTAAATCAACGATATCTCCTAAACGAAGCGTCTTATCGACAAAAGAGCCTTAATTCGTGATCAGTCCTGTAGTCGGCCAAAAACGTGGGAAAACCATAGAAAAATTAAATCAACGATATCTCCTAAACGAAGCGTCTAATCGACAAAAGAGCCTTAATTCGTAATCACTCCTTTAGTCGGCCAAAAACGTGGGAAAACCATAGAAAATCTTAAATCAACGATATCTCCTAAACGAAGCGTCTAATCGACAAAAGAGCCTTAATTCGTGATCACTCCTTTAGTCGGCCAAAAACGTGGGAAAACCATAGAAAAAGTTAAATCAACGACATCTCCTAAACGAAGCGTCTAATCGACAAAAGAGCCTTAATTCGTAATCACTCCTTTAGTCGGCCAAAAACGTGGGAAAACCATAGAAAAAGTTAAATCAACGACATCTCCTAAACGAAGCGTCTAATCGACAAAAGAGCCTTAATTCGTGATCACTCCTTTAGTCGGCCAAAAACGTGTGAAAACCATAGAAAAACTTAAATCAACGATATCTCCTAAACAAAGCGTCTAATCGACAAAATAGCCTTAATTCGTGATCAGTCCTGTAGTCGGCCAAAAACGTGGGAAAACCATAGAAAAATTAAATCAACGATATCTCCTAAACGAAGCGTCTAATCGACAAAAGAGCCTTAATTCGTAATCACTCCTTTAGTCGGCAAAAACGTGGGAAAACCATAGAAAATCTTAAATCAACGATATCTCCTAAACGAAGCGTCTAATCGACAAAAGAGCCTTAATTCGTGATCACTCCTTTAGTCGGCCAAAAACGTGGGAAAACCATAGAAAAAGTTAAATCAACGACATCTCCTAAACGAAGCGTCTAATCGACAAAAGAGCCTTAATTCGTAATCACTCCTTTAGTCGGCCAAAAACGTGGGAAACCCATAGAAAAAGTTAAATCAACGACATCTCCTAAACGAAGCGTCTAATCGACAAAAGAGCCTTAATTCGTGATCACTCCTTTAGTCGGCCAAAAACGTGTGAAAACCATAGAAAACTTAAATCAACGATATCTCCTAAACAAAGCGTCTAATCGACAAAATAGCCTTAATTCGTGATCAGTCCTGTAGTCGGCCAAAAACGTGGGAAAACCATAGAAAAATTAAATCAACGATATCTCCTAAACGAAGCGTCTTATCGACAAAAGAGCCTTAATTCGTGATCACTCCTTTAGTCGGCCAAAAACGTGGGAAAACCATAGAAAAACTTAAATCAACGATATCTGCTAAACAAAGCGTCTAATCGACAAAATAGCCTTAATTCGTGATCAGTCCTGTAGTCGGCCAAAAACGTGGGAAAACCATAGAAAAACTTAAATCAACGATATCTCCTAAACAAAGCGTCTAATCGACAAAATAGCCTTAATTCGTGATCAGTCCTGTAGTCGGCCAAAAACGTGGGAAAACCATAGAAAAATTAAATCAACGATATCTCCTAAACGAAGCGTCTAATCGACAAAAGAGCCTTAATTCGTGATCACTCCTTTAGTCGGCCAAAAACGTGGGAAAACCATAGAAAAACTTAAATCAACGATATCTCCTAAACAAAGCGTCTAATCGACAAAATAGCCTTAATTCGTGATCAGTCCTGTAGTCGGCCAAAAACGTGGGAAAACCATAGAAAAATTAAATCAACGATATCTCCTAAACGAAGCGTCTTATCGACAAAAGAGCCTTAATTCGTGATCACTCCTTTAGTCGGCCAAAAACGTGGGAGAACCATAGAAAACATAAATCAACGATATCTCCTAAACGAAGCGTCTAATCGACAAAAGAGCCTTAATTCGTGATCACTCCTTTAGTCGGCCAAAAACGTGGGAAAACCATAGAAAAACTTAAATCAACGATATCTCCTAAACGAAGCGTCTAATCGACAAAAGAGCCTTAATTCGTGATCACTCCTTTAGTCGGCCAAAAACGTGGGAAAACCATAGAAAAACTTAAATCAACGATATCTCCTAAACGAAGCATCTAATCGACAAAAGAGCCTTAATTCGTGATCAGTTCTGTAGTCGGCCAAAAACGTGGGAAAACCATAGAAAAATTAAATCAACGATATCTCCTAAACGAAGCGTCTAATCGACAGAAGAGCCTTAATTCGTAATCACTCCTTTAGTCGGCCAAAAACGTGGGAAAACCATAGAAAAACTTAAATCAACGATATCTCCTAAACGAAGCGTCTAATCGACAAAAGAGCCTTAATTCGTGATCAGTTCTGTAGTCAGCCAAAAACGTGGGAAAACCATAGAAAAATTAAGGCAACGATATCTCCTAAACGAAGCGTCTAGTCGACAAAAGAGCCTTAATTCGTGATCACTCCTTTAGTCGGCCAAAAACGTGGGAGAACCATAGAAAACATAAATCAACGATATCTCCTAAACGAAGCGTCTAATCGACAAAAGAGCCTTAATTCGTGATCACTCCTTTAGTCGGCCAAAAACGTGGGAAAACCATAGAAAAACTTAAATCAACGATATCTCCTAAACGAAGCGTCTAATCGACAAAAGAGCCTTAATTCGTGATCAGTCCTGTAGTCGGCCAAAAACGTGGGAAAACCATAGAAAAATTAAATCAACGATATCTCCTAAACGAAGCGTCTAATCGACAAAAGAGCCTTAATTCGTGATCACTCCTTTAGTCGGCCAAAAACGTGGGAAAACCATAGAAAAACTTAAATCAACGATATCTCCTAAACGAAGCGTCTAATCGACAAAAGAGCCTTAATTCGTGATCAGTTCTGTAGTCAGCCAAAAACGTGGGAAAACCATAGAAAAATTAAATCATCGATATCTCCTAAACGAAGCGTCTAATCGACAGAAGAGCCTTAATTCGTAATCACTCCTTTAGTCGGCCAAAAACGTGGGAAAACCATAGAAAAACTTAAATCAACGATATCTCCTAAACGAAGCGTCTAATCGACAAAAGAGCCTTAATTCGTGATCAGTTCTGTAGTCAGCCAAAAACGTGGGAAAACCATAGAAAAATTAAGGCAACGATATCTCCTAAACGAAGCGTCTAATCGACAAAAGAGCCTTAATTCGTGATCACTCCTTTAGTCGGCCAAAACGTGGGAAAACCATAGAAAAACTTAAATCAACGATATCTCCTAAACGAAGCGTCTAATCGACAAAAGAGCCTTAATTCGTGATCAGTTCTGTAGTCAGCCAAAAACGTGGGAAAACCATAGAAAAATTAAATCAACGATATCTCCTAAACGAAGCGTCTAATCGACAAAAGAGCCTTAATTCGTAATCACTCCTTTAGTCGGCCAAAAACGTGGGAAAACCATAGAAAAACTTAAATCAACGATATCTCCTAAACGAAGCGTCTAATCGACAAAAGAGCCTTAATTCGTGATCAGTTCTGTAGTCAGCCAAAAACGTGGGAAAACCATAGAAAAATTAAATCAACGATATCTCCTAAACGAAGCGTCTAATCGACAAAAGAGCCTTAATTCGTAATCACTCCTTTAGTCGGCCAAAAACGTGGGAAAACCATAGAAAAACTTAAATCAACGATATCTCCTAAACGAAGCGTCTAATCGACAAAAGAGCCTTAATTCGTGATCAGTTCTGTAGTCAGCCAAAAACGTGGGAAAACCATAGAAAAATTAAGGCAACGATATCTCCTAAACGAAGCGTCTAATCGACAAAAGAGCCTTAATTCGTGATCACTCCTTTAGTCGGCCAAAAACGTGGGAAAACCATAGAAAAACTTAAATCAACGATATCTCCTAAACGAAGCATCTAATCGACAAAAGAGCCTTAATTCGTGATCAGTTCTGTAGTCGGCCAAAAACGTGGGAAAACCATAGAAAAATTAAATCAACGATATCTCCTAAACGAAGCGTCTAATCGACAAAAGAGCCTTAATTCGTAATCACTCCTTTAGTCGGCCAAAAACGTGGGAAAACCATAGAAAAACTTAAATCAACGATATCTCCTAAACGAAGCGTCTAATCGACAAAAGAGCCTTAATTCGTGATCAGTTCTGTAGTCAGCCAAAAACGTGGGAAAACCATAGAAAAATTAAATCAACGATATCTCCTAAACGAAGCGTCTAATCGACAAAAGAGCCTTAATTCGTAATCACTCCTTTAGTCGGCCAAAAACGTGGGAAAACCATAGAAAAACTTAAATCAACGATATCTCCTAAACGAAGCGTCTAATCGACAAAAGAGCCTTAATTCGTGATCACTCCTTTAGTCGGCCAAAAACGTGGGAAAACCATAGAAAAACTTAAATCAACGATATCTCCTAAACGAAGCGTCTAATCGACAAAAGAGCCTTAATTCGTGATCACTCCTTTAGTCGGCCAAAAACGTGGGAAAACCATAGAAAAACTTAAATCAACGATATCTCCTAAACGAAGCGTCTAATCGACAAAAGAGCCTCAATTCGTGATCACTCCTTTAGTCGGCCAAAAACGTGGGAAAACCATAGAAAAATTAAATCAACGATATCTCCTAAACGAAGCGTCTAATCGACAAAAGAGTCTTAATTCGTGATCACTCCTTTAGTCGGCCAAAAACGTGGGAAAACCATAGAAAAACTTAAATCAACGATATCTCCTAAACGAAGCGTCTAATCGACAAAAGAGCCTCAATTCGTGATCACTCCTTTAGTCGGCCAAAAACGTGGGAAAACCATAGAAAAATTAAATCAACGATATCTCCTAAACGAAGCGTCTAATCGACAAAAGAGTCTTAATTCGTGATCACTCCTTTAGTCGGCCAAAAACGTGGGAAAACCATAGAAAAACTTAAATCAACGATATCTCCTAAACGAAGCGTCTCATCGACAAAATAGCCTCAATTCGTGATCACTCCTTAAGTCGGCCAAAAACGTGGGAAAACCATAGAAAAATTAAACCAACGATATCATCTAAACGAAGCGTCTAATCGACAAAAGAGCCTTAATTCGTGATCACTCCTTTAGTCGGCCAAAAACGTGGGAAAACCATAGAAAAACTTAAATCAACGATATCTCCTAAACGAAGCGTCTAATCGACAAAAGAGCCTTAATTCGTGATCAGTCCTGTAGTCGGCCAAAAACGTGGGAAAACCATAGAAAAATTAAATCAACGATATCTCCTAAACGAAGCGTCTAATCGGCAAAAGAGCCTTGATTTGTGATCACTCCTTTAGTCGGCCAAAAACGTGGGAAAACCATAGAAAAATTAAATCAACGATATCTCCTAAACGAAGCGTCTAGTCGACAAAAGAGCCTTAATTCGTGATCACTCCTTTAGTCGGCCAAAAACGTGGGAAAACCATAGAAAAACTTAAATGAACGATATCTCCTAAACGAAGCGTCTAATCGACAAAAGAGCCTTAATTCGTGATCACTCCTTTAGTCGGCCAAAAACGTGGGAAAACCATAGAAAAACTTAAATCAACGATATCTCCTAAACGAAGCGTCTAATCGGCAAAAGAGCCTTGATTTGTGATCACTCCTTTAGTCGGCCAAAAACGTGGGAAAACCATAGAAAAATTAAATCAACGATATCATCTAAACGAAGCGTCTAATCGACAAAAGAGCCTTAATTCGTGATCACTCCTTTAGTCGGCCAAAAACGTGGGAAAACCATAGAAAAACTTAAATCAACGATATCTCCTAAACGAAGCGTCTAATCGGCAAAAGAGCCTTAATTTGTGATCACTCCTTTAGTCGGCCAAAAACGTGGGAAAACCATAGAAAAATTAAATCAACGATATCTCCTAAACGAAGCGTCTTATCGACAAAAGAGCCTTAATTCGTGATCACTCCTTTAGTCGGCCAAAAACGTGGGAAAACCATAGAAAAACTTAAATCAACGATATCTCCTAAACGAAGCGTCTACTCGACAAAAGAGCCTTAATTCGTGATCACTCCTTTAGTCGGCTAAAAACGTGGGAAAACCATAGAAAAATTAAATCAACGATATCATCTAAACGAAGCGTCTTATCGACAAAAGAGCCTTAATTCGTGATCACTCCTTTAGTCGGCCAAAAACGTGGGAAAACCATAGAAAAATTAAATCAACGATATCATCTAAACGAAGCGTCTAATCGACAAAAGAGCCTTAATTCGTGATCACTCCTTTAGTCGGCCAAAAACGTGGGAAAACCATAGAAAAACTTAAATCAACGATATCTCCTAAACGAAGCGTCTAATCGGCAAAAGAGCCTTAATTTGTGATCACTCCTTTAGTCGGCCAAAAACGTGGGAAAACCATAGAAAAATTAAATCAACGATATCTCCTAAACGAAGCGTCTAATCGGCAAAAGAGCCTTAATTTGTGATCACTCCTTTAGTCGGCCAAAAACGTGGGAAAACCATAGAAAAACTTAAATCAACGATATCTCCTAAACGAAGCGTCTAATCGACAAAAGAGCCTCAATTCGTGATCACTCCTTTAGTCGGCCAAAAACGTGGGAAAACCATAGAAAAATTAAATCAACGATATCTCCTAAACGAAGCGTCTAATCGACAAAAGAGCCTTAATTCGTGATCACTCCTTTAGTCGGCCAAAAACGTGGGAAAACCATAGAAAAACTTAAATCAACGATATCTCCTAAACGAAGCGTCTAATCGACAAAAGAGCCTCAATTCGTGATCACTCCTTTAGTCGGCCAAAAACGTGGGAAAACCATAGAAAAACTTAAATCAACGATATCTCCTAAACGAAGCGTCTAATCGACAAAAGAGCCTTAATTCGTGATCACTCTTTTAGTCGGCCAAAAACGTGGGAAAACCATAGAAAAACTTAAATCAACGATATCTCCTAAACGAAGCGTCTAATCGACAAAAGAGCCTCAATTCGTGATCACTCCTTTAGTCGGCCAAAAACGTGGGAAAACCATAGAAAAATTAAATCAACGATATCTCCTAAACGAAGCGTCTAATCGACAAAAGAGCCTTAATTCGTGATCACTCCTTTAGTCGGCCAAAAACGTGGGAAAACCATAGAAAAACTTAAATCAACGATATCTCCTAAACGAAGCGTCTAATCGACAAAAGAGCCTCAATTCGTGATCACTCCTTTAGTCGGCCAAAAACGTGGGAAAACCATAGAAAAACTTAAATCAACGATATCTCCTAAACGAAGCGTCTAATCGACAAAAGAGCCTTAATTCGTGATCACTCTTTTAGTCGGCCAAAAACGTGGGAAAACCATAGAAAAACTTAAATCAACGATATCTCCTAAACGAAGCGTCTAATCGACAAAAGAGCCTCAATTCGTGATCAGTTCTGTATTCAGCCAAAAACGTGGGAAAACCATAGAAAAATTATGGCAACAATATCTCCTAAACGAAGCGTCTAATCGACAAAAGAGCCTTAATTAGTGATCACTCCTTTAGTCGGCCAAAAACGTGGGAAAACCATAGAAAAACTTAAATCAACGATATCTCCTAAACGAAGCGTCTAATCGACAAAAGAGCCTTAATTCGTAATCACTCCTTTAGTCGGCCAAAAACGTGGGAAACCCATAGAAAAACTTAAATCAACGATATCTCCTAAACGAGGCGTCTAATCGACAAAATAGCCTCAATTCGTGATCACTCCTTTAGTCGGCCAAAAACGTGGGAAAACCATAGAAAAACTTAAATCAACGATATCTCCTAAACGAAGCGTCTAATCGACAAAAGAGCCTTAATTCGTGATCAGTTCTGTAGTCGGCTAAAAACGTGGGAAAACCATAGAAAAACTTAAATCAACGATATCTCCTAAACGAAGCGTCTAATCGACAAAAGAGCCTTAATTCGTAATCACTCCTTTAGTCGGCCAAAAACGTGGGAAACCCATAGAAAAACTTAAATCAACGATATCTCCTAAACGAAGCGTCTAATCGACAAAATAGCCTCAATTCGTGATCACTCCTTTAGTCGGCCAAAAACGTGGGAAAACCATAGAAAAACTTAAATCAACGATATCTCCTAAACGAAGCGTCTAATCGACAAAAGAGCCTTAATTCGTGATCAGTTCTGTAGTCGGCTAAAAACGTGGGAAAACCATAGAAAAACTTAAATCAACGATATCATCTAAACGAAGCGTCTAATCGACACAGGAGCCTTAATTCGTGATCACTCCTTTAGTCGGCCAAAAATGTGGGAAAACCATAGAAAAACTTAAATCAACGATATCTCCTAAACGAAGCGTCTACTCGACAAAAGAGCCTTAATTCGTGATCACTCCTTTAGTCGGCCAAAAACGTGGGAAAACCATAGAAAAATTAAATCAACGATATCATCTAAACGAAGCGTCTAATCGACAAAAGAGCCTTAATTCGTGATCACTCCTTTAGTCGGCCAAAAACGTGGGAAAACCATAGAAAAACTTAAATCAACGATATCTCCTAAACGAAGCGTCTACTCGACAAAAGAGCCTTAATTCGTGATCAGTCCTTTAGTCGGCCAAAAACGTGGGAAAACCATAGAAAAATTAAATCAACGATATCTCCTAAACGAAGCGTCTAGTCGACAAAAGAGCCTTAAGTCGTGATCAGTCCTTTAGTCGGCCAAAAACGTGGGAAAACCATAGAAAAATTAAATCAACGATATCTCCTAAACGAAGCGTCTTATCGACAAAAGAGCCTTAATTCGTGATCACTCCTTTAGTCGGCCAAAAACGTGGGAAAACCATAGAAAAATTTAAATCAACGATATCTTCTAAACGAAGCGTCTAATCGACAAAAGAGCCTTAATTCGTGATCAGTCCTGTAGTCGGCCAAAAACGTGGGAAAACCATAGAAAAACTTAAATGAACGATATCATCTAAACGAAGCGTCTAATCGACAAAAGAGCCTTAATTCGTGATCACTCCTTTAGTCGGCCAAAAACGTGGGAAAACCATAGAAAAACTTAAATCAACGATATCTCCTAAACGAAGCGTCTAATCGGCAAAAGAGCCTTAATTTGTGATCACTCCTTTAGTCGGCCAAAAACGTGGGAAAACCATAGAAAAATTAAATCAACGATATCATCTAAACGAAGCGTCTAATCGACAAAAGAGCCTTAATTCGTGATCACTCCTTTAGTCGGCCAAAAACGTGGGAAAACCATAGAAAAACTTAAATCAACGATATCTCCTAAACGAAGCGTCTAATCGGCAAAAGAGCCTTAATTTGTGATCACTCCTTTAGTCGGCCAAAAACGTGGGAAAACCATAGAAAAATTAAATCAACGATATCATCTAAACGAAGCGTCTAATCGACAAAAGAGCCTTAATTCGTGATCACTCCTTTAGTCGGCCAAAAACGTGGGAAAACCATAGAAAAACTTAAATCAACGATATCTCCTAAACGAAGCGTCTACTCGACAAAAGAGCCTTAATTCGTGATCACTCCTTTAGTCGGCCAAAAACGTGGGAGAACCATAGAAAACTTAAATCAACGATATCTCCTAAACGAAGCGTCTTATCGACAAAAGAGCCTTAATTCGTGATCACTCCTTTAGTCGGCCAAAAACGTGGGAAAACCATAGAAAAATTAAATCAACGATATCTCCTAAACGAAGCGTCTTATCGACAAAAGAGCCTTAATTCGTGATCACTCCTTTAGTCGGCCAAAAACGTGGGAGAACCATAGAAAACTTAAATCAACGATATCTCCTAAACGAAGCGTCTAATCGACAAAAGAGCCTTAATTCGTGATCACTCCTTTAGTCGGCCAAAAACGTGGGAAAACCATAGAAAAATTTAAATCAACGATATCTCCTAAACGAAGCGTCTTATCGACAAAAGAGCCTTAATTCGTGATCACTCCTTTAGTCGGCCAAAAACGTGGGAAAACCATAGAAAAACTTAAATCAACGATATCTCCTAAACGCAGCGTCTAATCGACAAAAGAGGCGTAATTCGTGATCACTCCTTAAGTCGGCCAAAACGTGGGAAAACCATAGAAAAATTAAATCAACGATATCTCCTAAACGAAGCGTCTTATCGACAAAAGAGCCTTAATTCGTGATCACTTCTTTAGTCGGACAAAAACGTGGGAGAACCATAGAAAACTTAAATCAACGATATCTCCTAAACGAAGCGTCTAATCGACAAAAGAGCCTTAATTCGTGATCACTCCTTTAGTCGGCCAAAAACGTGGGAAAACCATAGAAAAACTTAAATCAACGATATCTCCTAAACGCAGCGTCTAATCGACAAAAGAGCCTTAATTCGTGATCACTCCTTAAGTCGGCCAAAAACGTGGGAAAACCATAGAAAAATTAAATCACCGATATCTCCTAAACGAAGCGTCTTATCGACAAAAGAGCCTTAATTCGTGATCACTCCTTTAGTCGGCCAAAAACCTGGGAAAACCTTAGAAAAACTTAAATCAACGATATCTCCTAAACGAAGCGTCTTATCGACAAAAGAGCCTTAATTCGTGATCACTCGTTTAATCGGCCAAAAACGTGGGAAAACCATAGAAAACTTAAATCAACGATATCTCCTAAACGAAGCGTCTAATCGACAAAAGAGCCTTAATTCGTGATCAGTCCTGTAGTCGGCCAAAAACGTGGAAAAACCATAGAAAAATTAAATCACCGATATCTCCTAAACGAAGCGTCTTATCGACAAAAGAGCCTTAATTCGTGATCACTCCTTTAGTCGGCCAAAAACGTGGGAGAACCATAAAAAACTTAAATCAACGATATCTCCTAAACGAAGCGTCTAATCGACAAAAGAGCCTTAATTCGTTATCACTCCTTTAGTCGGCCAAAAACGTGGGAAAACCATAGAAAAACTTAAATCAACGATATCTCCTAAACGAAACGTCTAATCGACAAAAAAAACCTTAATTCGTGATCACTCCTTTAGTCGGCCAAAAACGTGGGAAAACCTTAGAAAAACTTAAATCAACGATATCTCCTAAACGAAACGTCTAATCGACAAAAAAAACTTAATTCGTGATCACTCCTTTAGTTGGCCAAAAACGTGGGAAAACCATAGAAAACTTAAATCAACGATATCTCCTAAACGAAGCGTCTAATCGACAAAAGAGCCTTAATTCGTGATCAGTCCTGTAGTCGGCCAAAAACGTGGAAAAACCATAGAAAAATTAAATCACCGATATCTCCTAAACGAAGCGTCTTATCGACAAAAGAGCCTTAATTCGTGATCACTCCTTTAGTCGGCCAAAAAAGTGGGAGAACCATAAAAAACTTAAATCAACGATATCTCCTAAACGAAGCGTCTAATCGACAAAAGAGCCTTAATTCGTTATCACTCCTTTAGTCGGCCAAAAACGTGGGAAAACCATAGAAAAACTTAAATCAACGATATCTCCTAAACGAAGTGTCTAATCGACAAAAGAGCCTTAATTCGTGATCACTCCTTTAGTCGGCCAAAAACGTGGGAAAACCATAGAAAAACTTAAATCAACGATATCTCCTAAACGAAGCGTCTAATCGACAAAAGAGCCTTAATTCGTGATCACTCGTTTAATCGGCCAAAAACGTGGGAAAACCATAGAAAAATTTAAATCAACGATATCTTCTAAACGAAGCGTCTAATCGACAAAAGAGCCTTAATTCGTGATCAGTCCTTTAGTCGGCCAAAAACGTGGGAGAACCATAAAAAACTTAAATCAACGATATCTCCTAAACGAAGCGTCTAATCGACAAAAGAGCCTTAATTCGTTATCACTCCTTTAGTCGGCCAAAAACGTGGGAAAACCATAGAAAAACTTAAATCAACGATATCTCCTAAACGAAGTGTCTAATCGACAAAAGAGCCTTAATTCGTGATCACTCCTTTAGTCGGCCAAAAACGTGGGAGAACCATAAAAAACTTAAATCAACGATATCTCCTAAACGAAGCGTCTAATCGGCAAAAGAGCCTTAATTTGTGATCACTCCTTTAGTCGGTCAAAAACGTGGGAGAACATAGAAAAACTTAAATCAACGATATCTCCTAAACGAAGCGTCTTATCGACAAAAGAGCCTTAATTCGTGATCACTCCTTTAGTCGGCCAAAAACGTGGGAGAACCATAAAAAACTTAAATCAACGATATCATCTAAACGAAGCGTC